>OX401971.1:12295000-13545000 GCA_947859335.1 Tortricodes alternella
AGACAATTAACTCAATTTGCTACCGTATAGTACTTATAAGCGGCCAATGCCAAAATAACAACGGCAACGGAATATGCATGAAAATCAAAAAGAGGTTTAAATTATATAGGTATTATGAAAGAAAATTTCGGAAACATATGGTATCCTTCTTCGGGTGGGGCTTAGGGGTTGGAGCGGGGTTCTCCAGGGGGAGGGTGCGCGGGTTGCTTTGACCGCGACCGCACTCAACCCGTGAAGAAGGACTCTATACGAGTCCGAAATATATCGGACCATTTCTGACAATAAATCGTGAGTAAATTCGTGTTTATTGCAAGTAGTTATAATGTCTCACGAAAGTTTAAATTTAAGAATTAATACAGCCAAATTGTACACGGAATTCGCAGACACAAGCTATAGTTACTTTACTGATTATCATTGTACCAATCATAAAAATCGCGTACGTTCGACTTTCACGAACCAATTTTGTTTTATTTTTTATGCGTTCACCGCTAGAAAGTAATATATCAAGCTAAAAAACCGGTCAAGTGCGAGTCTGACTCGCGTGCCGAAGGTCCCGTATTAACCAGATGGAACATTTATGGTACGGAACCCTAAAAATTAAAAACGAGTGATAACTTTTTCATAAATCTTACGAGCAAGTTCATGTCGTAAGTGGTGAGAGCCCGTTGATGTCTTTCTGTCTATCTGTGCAATTATCTTACAATCCGTCCGTATGTTCTAACAAGATGAAATAAAATACCATTGCTGTGTAGCTTTTTTTTCGCACGCAAATACAAACTTAATTTTCAACAATAAATTGTATTAAACTTTCGCGTTTTAAACAATTATATACATGTTTAATATTATGTGTTTGTTTTTATAAAACATGTTCTCGTGACCACCCACGGATGTTGCAATACGGTCGAAACGACGTATTAAATACCTAATTACATTTTTAAGTTACGCGATTAATTGCCGAATTCAGAAAGGCCAGTCAAATTGAGCTTTCATTAAAGTGACGTTGACGACGACTCTGTCTGTCTGTCTGTCTTTCTGTCTGTCGCGCCTAGTCTAGAGCCTAACTTACTAAAGAGCCTAACTTTTATTGGGAAAAAAGGGTTGTAAGGGGTTCAAAGGGGGGATGAAAAGTTGTATGGAAGTATCGTCATTTTTAGAGCTAGAAGCTTGAAACTTATTTTTTTAGGCTGTTGATTTAATATAATAAATATGACATTCAAAGTTTGTAAAAGTTTTACCCTCAGGGGTGTAAAATAACAATAGGGAATGGGGGATGAAAGTTTGTATGGAAATATGTAAGGTTTATGTGAATGTTTTATAAGTTTGCGACAAGAGACAAAATATTAGAGCTATTCTGATGTAACATTTACGGAGAAGTCATATTAATACTTTATACCTTATGCACTTATATACTTAATTAATTTAATAATTTCTTTGCAGTGAAACACTGCAAATAGCTCATTAAAGTATTTATACGTATGTGTCTTATTTGTAAAATAATTAGCCTAAATAACTAAAAATGCTACCTAGAGACACTATTCCATGCGGACGAAGTCGCGGGCACAGCTAGTATAATATAAATTGTATAATGCAATAAATTGACGGGTTTGATTGAATTAAAAATTTATTTTCTTATTTTTAGAGCATTTAATTAAAAACTTGTTTGTAATTTTTTTTATTATTTTTTTTTTTTTTCGTTTTTTGTTTTCGCTGGACGTTTCTAAAAATGTTCATGTCATGAGTCATCGGTGCACGGTCTTTTGCCTGTTAATGTAGGACAGTCTAGTTCTTCAATAAGGAGACCTTCTAGCGATTTTACTCTACTTAAGGCCACGTATGCTTGGTCAGCAGCGAAGAGCTTTGAGCCTAAATAGACAACGGCATGGTTGATTAAATGCGGATACATCATTTCGTGTCTGTGCTGTTAACCGTTGAGGAGCCCCCTCGTTAGGACCTAACTTCGAGTGCAGTAGCCATGTCATGGTAAAACTTAAAACCGGCTATCATAATAAAATGCGCAAACAAAATTTCGTGACTGTGCTGTTGACCGGTGAAGAGTTCCCTAGTTAGGAGCCAACCCTGAGTGCAGCAATCATTTTATGGTAAAACTTAAAACCCGCTAGCATAATAAAAAGCGTACACAAAATTTCTTGACTGTGCTGTTGACCATTGAAGAGTTTCCTAGTTAGGAGCCAACCCTGAGTGCAGCAACCATGTCGTGGTAAAACTTAAAACCAGCTGTCTTAATAAAATGCCTACACAAAATTTCGTGTCTGTGCTGTTGACCGTTGAAGAGTTCCTTTGTCTGGAGCTAATCCTGGATGTCGATTCAGGTCATGCTTACCATAAAAATGTGTTGTCATTGGAAATAAACCAACGTGTTAAAATTCAGCTCCGTAGGATAAGAGGTAGTGGGTCTAATTCAGCTTGCAAGATTTGACCCGAACATACATACAAACATTGCAAGTTAAAAAAAGCTTTTAAAAAAATGGCCCAAATCGCTGTCGGCGGCTACGGCCCTAACATGCAAGACACAAAGATAAGATGAATGACAATGCTGTTCTGTTGTGCCAGTTATGACGAGCCAGCCTTCTGGTCACGCGCTAACTCCTACCGTCGTTTTGAGGACTTCCTAAAGACCCTGTGGGCATCACCTCCCCAGGGTCCCAGGGTCCCTAAACGGCTCAAATACACAGCCATTATTTAAGAATGATGAGACGGCGCCAATGTATCGGCACACGTCGCGTCCCAAACTAAGGCCCGTCCCATCTGCCAAAGCATAAGGGTCATGCCGTCAGGCCTCCTGCTATCGTCCCGCACAAGACCCTTAATACCGCCGGCGCTCCTGCGCTGGCTAGCGCCCGACGGATGACATCTTTAACGCTGGCAAGGCGAGGGGTGCGCCCTGCGCTTCTGCTGCAAGATACAATTTTTTTACTTTGTGAGTTATTAATATTTTTTTGCCTAATTATGTTTTATAATCTTGTGAAGGCTTCTTAATACTACAACTATGCCAAATATCAGCTCGATACGGTAACTTATAACTCTTTATTCTTTTCTCATTTTCTTCATTATTCCATTTTATAAAAACATACAACACATAATATTATGTATATAAAATATAAAAAACGATGAACCAACGATCGCCGAGCAGGGCCCAAGCTATCGGTATCTAGGGCTGCAGAGGAAGGAATTTCCTAACGATGCGTGCAGAGTCCAGGAGTACCGCCTTCTGTATCCGACCCTTGATCCCATCCCATCATCTAGCGAGAGCCTCTTCAGATGGTGGCCGAGGCTCTTCGCTATCAGTCTGTTCACCGACACAACTATCGGAACGATAGTCGTTGAATCCACATCCCACATGGCGGTAACCCTTGGGTCAAGTCAAGGTACTTGGTTATCTTGTCCTTCTCGGTCTTTACTAGGTTTGCATCATGCGGAATGTTGATGTCAACGAGTATCGTCCAGCGCTCCGACCGGTCTACCAGGCCAGGCACAATATCAGGCTTATTGGCAGCAATATAGTCCGTGATGATAGACCGGTCCGCATAGAGCGTAGCACGGCCATTCTCGAGAACTGGCTCCAGTACGTTCTCGAGGTACGGCCTTCAGAGCCAACAAGCCTGTACCTGAGAGCAAGTTGCTGGTGGATGATCTATGCTACTTGGTTATTATTATCATTATACCAATTGCCGTGACCGATAATGACCAGGGGGAGAAGAAGACAAAAAAGAAGGAGGTGATCATCACAAAAACTACGATAATACCGTTTACCTTTAAGCTGGTAATATTATTCTCCTATCCTAAACGTTGAAGATGCAAGATACAGCCGACCTTTCGAGCCCTATCCGATATAGCTTTATAAAAGCAAAAACAATAGCGAATAGCGTTTACAAGATAGTTAAACGACGTCAACGTGTAATTAGTCGTATAGCCGCTGACGCAAGGAAAAAGCCGGCGCAAACGCATAGAAGAAGCGAAACCATATATCCAATAGACTCGAACCCCACTGCGAGCGTTAAGGCAATAAACCATAAGACGGCGGATAGGGCGCGGGAAGTGGATACGGAGTTTGGCAGCTTTATTTGCTAGTAAAAGCAGGCAGGATTCACTCCGCCCCATCTCCTCCCGTGGGTGTCGTCAAAGCCGACAGAGGGATCAACCGAAGGATGGGCAGCAGCGTCCTTCGAGTACTATCACGATCAACTGCGGCCGCCAACCCGTCTGCCAGGCGTGGCGACTATGGCAAATCCCCCCATTATTGGGGGAGGCCTAAGTCCTGCAGTGGATGTTTTATGGCTGATGATGATGATGATGATGATGATTCACTCCGCACTTAGGCAAGCTCGGCCGTCGCGATGCTCGGAGCTGTAAATCGCAGTAGGTTGCCGCTCGCACGTTTTATGCGACGGAGAGAGAAGGCATGATCAGCCATATTTTCGAACCTAAACACCGGCTAAGATGGAGAGTGATTCTTCTGTACGTTAGTACTATTATCTATTCTGTGGTAAAAGTGAGTCTTTAGGATATTTGGTCTGTGGTTTACCATCACTCTTTCAGCTATTTCCTTTGTTTGGAAAATAAGAGCAGTACATTTAGAACGAAATTTTAAAATAACTCATAGTGCCAAGTATTGTAATGATCTCAAATCAGCATGATGTTGGCTAAGGTTAGCGCTGGTCTTTCGTTGGGACCGAACGAATTAAGCTTTCGGGTTCCCTTGACTTTTGTATTTGTCTCTACATTGCGCCACGATTTTGTCATATATTTTTTGAAATCTAAATAGTTGTACGTGTCTATAACGCGTTGCGCCTGCGCGATTGCGATGAGCAGCGAACGTTTGGCACCATATGTGTCTTAAAAATGTCAAATCGTGACTCAGTTTGAGGAGCTGATGTTTTTACATGAGTATTCTTCAAATAGTTTGTGCATAGTTATAAAAAAATAAACTCATGCAATCACATGAACATAAAACATAGAACTGTAATTTGTAATGAGTTAAAAACCTCTGATATTTTTTTTTATCAACTCATTACAAATAGCGGCCCGCTAATTATTTTTACCGATGATAATAAAAAAAAGGGAAAAACTATATTTTTTTCATAGAATATTATTATTTAATAACCTGTATATGTCCCATTGCTGGCATATCATTGGACGACGACCTGACGAAATCACAGAGTCGGAGGAAAAATTAGAGTCGGTGACGTTTATTATGAAACGTTCAATTGCTTCGGCTAAGACAACACACGAACACCCAAACAACACACTCGAAGCGTATTCCAGAACGGAATGGCAATATATGGATGGCGCTCGCCTGCCCGGTGCGGCGCCGCGCTTGACAACAACTGAGTCCTTCATACCACGAAACTCAGTGCGCGCGGCGATAAGCGACGCCCGTCATACAGTTTGCGATAGGTAAGCGACAATCGCTATTTCGAGACGATATCATAATATTTATCAACTCTCGGCGAACAAACTTTAGTTAACTTGGTAACGACAGCAAATTTTAATTTTGAATAGCTAAGAGAAATTTTCGTAATTTGAATTTTTAAGGGCCAAGCAATTTATCCTTTATCGCGCGCAATTTAGCAGAATGGCCGTGATGCCTGAAAAATTCTAATTAATCCGTAATTTACATTATCAAAAAATATTGAACACATATTTTTTCTTTTTCAATTAAACAAAAAATTACGAAGATATAGTGTGTTGAAGTTCCGCGTGACGTCACGACTTCACACACTTAGTACCAATAAGTGACGTCATAAATCCCCACTGCCGAACTTTGTTAGGTGTTATCTTTGTCAATTTTGATTGATTTGATAAAGCAAAAAACATGCGTTCAATATTTTTTGATGATCTAATTGACAAACTATTTACTCAGGCAACATCCCTATTAGTTAAGTGTTTTTAGAGGACTGTGAACCAACGGCAAAAATCACCCTTTTCATAGAAAGGCGATAACGATTTCCACCCCTTTAATGTATATCGATGTTGACCAATTTTTGATAGGTTGTCAGTCAGAACAAAATCTAGGTCTGTCGGTTTTTTGAATATTGAAAAAAGATCAAGATGTCAAATAATCACCGAAATTAGTTTTGATGACAATACTAGAACAGCTAATAAAACTGAATTGATTGATTTTAGTGAAAAAACCAAAACGTATAGACCTAAATTTTGTTCTGACTGACAACCTATCAAAAATTGGTCAACATCAGTTTAGCTTTAAGGGGTGGAAATCGTTATCGCCTTTTGTATGAAAAGCCGTAGGTTCACACTCCTCTTAAGGGGCTCCGCGCTCCGCTGTAGACATGCGCCGGCGCCGCAAGCCTTCCGGCGGCTGCTTTCCGCCGCATTGTCTCGCTATCTCGTTCTCATTACAGGCGATACTGTAAGCTATTGTACCCACTTAATTAATTAGTTAAGTATGCGTTTTTGCAGTTGCGGTTCGATGTTTAAGTATTTTAATACATAATTTAACCTCCGATTTGTTTCTAAGAAGGTATCACCTCGGTTTTTCAGTGAAGTACCAACAACCTCACATTTAACACATCTAAGTGTTTTGTGTGCACCTTTTGTCGTGCTCGAAACCCAATACTTGCCCAATACTTTCTCGGAACTGAGCCTATTAACAGGGTCTTCTCGGTAAAGGATCTTGGCGTTGTTTTTGACACGCGGCTTACCTTTCACGATCATATTAGAGAACTTGTTTACAGTAGCTTTCGTAGACTTGGCTTTGTCATTCGTAACGTCAGAGATTTTCATGACCCTGGGGCCATAAAGTTAGTCTATAACGCTTTGGTTAGAAGCAAGCTGGAGGCATCCGCGCTAATATGGAATACGCATACACATACTACGCATTTTTATATCCTACTAAATTTTTACTCGGCACTCTGGGCTTTCTTTCTTTGGAAGTCAGGCGTAACTACAGCTTGTTTGTTACAGCGTATCGTTTCTTGCGAAGTGAGGGTGATTCTCCAGAACTCGTGGAACAACTGGCGAGACTGTCCGTCCCTGTGGTACACAGGATAACACTGAGACCGCGTACGCTCTCCTTACTGGCATTGCCAGCTGCGCGCACTGTATCGCACAAAAACTCGCCGCTGCCTCGCGCACTGGTGCTGCTGAATGCTTTTCTGTTATCAGCACCGGAGTGTGATTTTCTGGCGTGGCGATGGACGGCTGTGTGCTCGGAATGCCTGAGGTTTTGCGAGGCGATGGCTAACAGGCAGTCGAGTACTCGTTCATAATTTAATTTAATTAATGTAATTTCACAGTCTATTAGTGTCACAACTGTAATGCTGTGTAAATATATTTACGGATAAATAAATAAATAAATCATCATTTCAGCCAAAAGACGTCCACTGCTGAACATAGGGCTCCCCCAATGATCGCCACGACGACCGATTCTGTGCTGCTCGCATCTAGCGGAGACTTGCAATTTTCACCAGGTCATCAGTCCACCGTGTGGGTGCTCTGCCCACGCTGCGCCTTCCAGTACGCGGTCGCCACTCGAGAACCCTTTGGTCCCATCGACCATCTGTTCGAGCAATGTGCCTCGCCCGTGCCACTTAAGTACAGGAATTCTTTGGACTATGACTATGTCGGTTATGCTAAAACTTTTGCGGATCTCATCGTTTCTAATTCGATCTCGCGGCGATACTCCGAGCATATCCATCACCCTTGGGTGACCTTCCGCCTTCTTATGAAGGCGATGATCAATGAGGCCTATGGTGATAGCCCATGTCTCAGTGCTGTAAGACACCACTGGCAACACACTCTGCTATTAGCGTATGCTGGAAAGCATACCGTAAGCATTATGTTGAGTTGTATTCTGTCTTATATTCTATATATGAAAATAGACCATAAATAACTTGAGAGGTAGGACAACCTCTACCTATACAGTACCTAGGACCGTGGCCGGCAGAGGCAGAAGACACGTACAATCGTAGTTTATAGTAACGGGGCAAGGTAGGCTCGCCGGTGAGTTCGCTGACGAAATGCCAAGACAAGACACTGTCAAGACACTGACAAGAGCCAATGACCTTGAGTGATCGGTCACTGTCTGTTTGCACCGGAGTGAACGAGAAGCACTGTGCGGTTTTTGTATGGGGAAAATCAAAAATGGATGAATTATATAAGTAAACACACCACCCGTAAAATATAAATAAGTCAAGTTTTTAGGATGGGCATGATGTAATAGTGTTATTAATTATAGACCCATAAGCTAAAAAAAATTAAGACATAGAACTGTTCAAAGAGGATTTCGCACGTAATTTCACGATTTTTGCTATCGTATCGATTTCATCAAATCGTGTTTTGGAAATAGTTACGTTTTTCATTAATATAAAGAATATGAACATATATTTTTTGCGCTTTGCAAAAACAAATAAGGTTTGTTAAAACACTGTTTAGGTGATTTAGGTGTTGTCAGCGCCTTAAGGTCCGCACCAAATAGATCGGCGGTCCGGATCCGGACTGCGGTCCGCCATTTGGTGACCCCTGGCTTATAGTGACGGGTCAAGTTAAGCTCACCGGTGTTTTCGCTGATGAAATGTTAGTTAGAGAATTAGTTAAGAGCTCTGCACGTATAGCATAGGTAGGTACTATGGCTACCTCATATTTTACTGGACCCACATCCATTAGCATTTCCGATGCAAGCGAGGCGATAAGCGATAAATCGTGGCAGCTGTTCGGTAATTAGGACGCCAACACCTTTCCTCGAATATATGAATGTTTAAATACAGGGCAAGGATATTTGGTCACGCCGCATTAGAATTCGTATTTACAGTGCCCACATTACTATGCTCGTGATTGCTTAGGCGTTATGAAGCAACGAATTACAAGTTAAAAAATAAATAGTCACATATTTGGAGTCTTCTACAAAGTTAATAGAGGTACCATTTTATTATTTCCTTTGTGGTCTTATATTAAGCTTAAGTAATAGTAAATAGATAAGTATATATGTCAGCGCTCCGTGAGTCACAGTCGGTAGGCTGTCTCTGCAGGTGTCTGACACTCATCACTGCCGCGAGGACACACACCACCATTTTGCCCTGCACTGTTTTCTTAATTTATATTACTCTGTGTGTCTTCTGTGTTAGTGAATAAATGTTTTACTTTCTTTCTGATATGTAAACCTAGGATTTTTTCTGTAACGTGGTGTACGTTACAGAAAAAATCGCACACATGTCAACCGTGTACTTGCTCTTAAAGTCAACATGTGTCAAGCCACCGGAGACGTCTATTAATCAATCGGCCTGCTATTTTGACGGCGCAGGCGCATCCACTAACAGCGGGGGATGACTTGTGTGGTCCCAAACGGAATATAGATAATGAAAAAAAAAAATGTTGCTTCTATCAATGCGTAATGTTCATAGATGTGCTGCTGTAGGGCGTATGATTAAAGTTCTGTGCCTGCGACTTTGCTCGCGTTGGATTGCGATGAAAAACATCCTGTTTCTTATCTATTTCTTTATTAACTCGTTTATCTACGTATAAGTAACAATTCTAAGAAGACCAATAAGTAGGTATATAAACGTAAGCCACACAGTGTAACCTCCTTATAACGTCTTCCGATATATCGTAAAACTTCTTATAACGTAGAAATTAGTTTCAATTTGGTTGGTTTACCTTAAACCCCATACATTGATACGGTCTTTATAGCCCAGCAGCTATTCTCTATTACGAATAAATACGTTCATATTTGGACGTCAGTATATATTTTATCAGTATTACTGTTTATGTTACCAGTTTTCAAAAGGCTTCTACTAAATCTCTGAGGTGCCGAAATGTCTAAGAAAGCCACCTGTACCCTTACCATGAGTTTACGCAAAACGCTCTTGATATCGAAATCTATCGGAAATACTGCTTGTTACAAGTAAAAGTAAAAGGGACTGAGCAATACTTTTCGATAACGAGAACGATTTGTATAAACTCAAGGTAATGGTACAGAGGTCGCAAGCAGATGCCTTGCGTTTTTTATTGTGTTAGTATTTGGTTGTTTCTCTTTCTTCACTCCACATAACGAAAGCTCTGTATAACGAAAAAAAGCTCGGTCCTTTGAGTTTCGTTGTAAAGAGTTTACACTGTATTTTTAAATTATCATCATAATAATGGTCGACATGATATGATAAGTACAAATTATTGCTACCGAGATACGCTATTTATTCCTAAGTTAATGGTTTTCTTTTGAGTTTGTTATGTGGTTTTAAATGTTCAATTAACTTTAATAACTAACTGTGTCATCGCGGTGGGGTCCGTTAGATCAAAGTCAAGAAAATTCAGAACTGGTAGGCCCTTGAAAAATTGAACTATTTTATGTAGGAAATAGCTGTGCCTGAGACTTCGTCCGCGTGGAATTGTGTCTTTGGGTAGCATTTTTAATTATTTAGGCTAATTTTCTCGAATGATGATACGATACGTCCATACAACTTTTCATCCCCCCCTTTCAACCACTTACAACCCTTTTCTGCATTAAAAAGTAGCCTATGTCCTTTCTCAGGCTCTAGACTATCTGCTGTCGCATTTATAATATTAGTTAGGATGAGTAGGAAGTACCTAAGGATTAATGAGCTATTTGCGAATAGCTCTAATATTTTGTCTCTTGTCGCAAACTTATAAAACATTCTCATAAACGATACATATTTCCATACAAACTTTCATCCCCTATTCCCTATTGTTATTTTACACCCTTGAAGGTAAAACTTTTACAAACTTTGAATGTCATATTTATTTATATCGAATAAACAGCCTAAAATATAAGTTTCAAGCTTCTAGCTCTAAAAATGACGATACTTCCATACAATTTTTCATCCGCCTTTTCAACCCTTTACAACCCTTTTTTGCATTAAAAAGTAGCCTATGTCCTTTCTCAGGCTCTACGCTATCTGTGTACCAAATTTCATTTAAATCGGTTCAGTAGTTTTGGCGTGAAAGCCCAACAGACAGACAGACAGACAAAGTTACTTTCGCATTTATAATATTAGTAAGGAGATAAGGATAAACTGTTCTTATATCTGAAGATGTTAATAAATTCCAGTTCTGCTCAGTAACAAGAGTTCCTTTCTTAAGTTTTTCACCTGTACTGTGGTGAGGATGAAATGGAAATTGCAGTGTTGGTTACTTCAGGCGTTTGAAGTGAGGCCGGCCGCTTCAAAGTTCTAGAACTCATGGCCACTCGGCCATCCACCATCGTACGGGACGCATACGTGAGAATGAGAAGGAGATATCTTTATCTCTTTCTTACGCATGAATGCGTCCCGTGCAATAGACGACGCGTAGAGCAGTATCCCATCGTGTAGAGCAGTCGTTCCCAACCTTTAGGCCTCCGCCCCCTTTGCACAAAAAAATACATCGTCCCCTCACCTAAAAATGTATCGAATGTTTCAGGAGCCGTTGAAAAAAATGGTGGCTCTCGCGCAAGCTTACACACGCGTTCTCTTCGCCTCAATTCCCCTCGCCAAATATACGCAATGTTTGGTACCGCGCATTTATGGTCAGCGCTCATAAAGCGTGACGGGAATGCTCAATATATTAAATTGAAAAAAAAAAAACGGACAAGTGCGAGTTAAGCTCGCGTGGAGAGGGTTCCGTGATTATATGAAATTTCTTATAGGTTTTCCTGTAATTTATAGGTAGGTATTGAACTATATTATGTATTTTTTCCAAAATTTTAGGCCCAGTAGTTTTAGAGATTATTTTCGTAAATAACTTCCAAACTATTCATCATAAAAATAAAAATATATATATTTAAGATCCTCACAATAAGCCCTTTCATTTGATATGTCACAATATAGTTAGCATGTTTTTTTTTTTTAGTTTTTTTAATTTACCCTCCAAAAGTGGCCTCCATCTTTAAAATTCATTTATTTACGTTATACATCCGTGTTGCGGTCACCGACTTACATATGTGTACCCAATTGGAACTCAATCGGTCCAGTAGTTTCGGAGCAAATTAGCTGTGACAGACGTTACGGACAGACAGACAGACACACGAGCGATATTATAAAAGTTCCGTTTTTTTCCTCTTTGAATTAAAAAAGTAGGAATTATCGGTTTCAGCACGGTAATAGAATGCGCAGTTTTATCTAGGCAGTCAAGCCATCACTATGTAATATTAGCTCAAGGGAGAAATATAATAATATCTACAAATATGTAAAAAGAAGCAGTTCTATTTAGCCTTCAATAGGCAGAAATAGTCCGGAGATCTCCGTGCTACTCCATCTGAGTTAACGTTCGCATTAGAGTACGGATCCTATCTTACCAACAACAGCTTTACGGTTATAAAATATTGGATCGGACGTGACTCGAACCTTCTTTCATACACGCCTCACACGTCAGCACGGGAGTGCAGAGAGGGGGACTTTGCAGGACTTGGTTCTTTCAGCCGGAAGATTAGTGGCGGCGTAGGGTACATTGGCACCCCAGGCGACTTTGTATTGAGCACCCCTACTTAAAATAAAACACCAAACATGCTTATGGTCTGTGGTGTCATGTCTTGGTGGTATGGATTTTGTGCGCTTTATTTTGATGTAGGCATGAGTGAGTTGTCATTGTCACCCTTTGGTGCTTGGAGCCCGGGGCGGACCGCCCCTTCCGTCCCCCCTTTACGCCGCCACTGCGGAAGATGTCACCGTCGTAACGTTTTGGTTTCCCGTTCCCCCTCTGCGGCGTCGCGGACTGATCTGCCGATCATCGGCTTTGTCATGAGGTCCTGGATCTGTTACAGACAGGAGCTCTCTCGGCAGAGCGCGATCGCCAGGGTCTGGAGGGCTCGCGTGGAGCGGCGCAATCCCCTGAAGCACCGGGAAGCGTTAGTTAGGGAGCTGGGTGCCATTTTGGTATATGATTTGTTCGTCTTTCATACTGACAGGGATGAACGTTTATGTCAATACAAATCAATTTGGTCTAGTAAATAAAAGTTGTATGTCCCTGCGTTTTTGAATTACGACGTTAAAAAATCGTACATAAAAAAATCAGCGACCTAGACGTATGCCAACATTTTTTTCTATTCTAGGAGTATTAAGTATATATAAATAATAAATTGAATGGGCCGAACGAGAACCACGAACAAATTATTTAGTAGGTATAGCTTTTTTCATGTACATTTTTGCAACTACGTCCCGTTATAAAACTGAGCCCTGCACGTCTGCCTCTTCGATGTTCATCGTTTTGAGGATGATTCTGACCATCAGTACAAGAGGCAGACACGAACAAAATATGATTTAGCACAAAGATTTTTGTTTAAATTTTTGATACGCTGTCAATTGAAAACGCGGCGCTGCCATGGAGGCAGACTTTTTTTTCTGTTGTTCTTTACATTGTCACTAATCGAACAATTCAGGTTTGCCAAGCGAGCAAATCATATAGAAATTTTGACACCAAGCTCCTACGTGAGTTGTTGGTGCGGTCGTACAAGCCGCGCGCGAGGTGGAAGATGAAGGCGTTCAGGTGGGCTAGCACGACATCTCTTTCAAACTAGTCAAATACGTAAGGATGCACTAAGCGACAAATGACTTGCGGGCAGGTCGTGCTAGACATGCCTTGCCAGCGGAGATCGCGCGCAATAGGGCTATGTGCGTACGTTGCGTGTGCGTCTAAAATCGGACCTTTTATAGAGTGCCGCTTCATAAGCTTTATAAGTGCCAGTGAAAGGTCCGGATTTTGATTATGGCTAGAGCTGAAAGATAATAGTTATAATATAATAGTTAAAGCTGTCTGCAATTTTAATAACAACCTACACCTCTGCTGCACTGGGAGTGAAGAAATAGCATAGAATGCGTGCAGATGCTTATCATCCTGGCATGTCGTAAAAGTCGACTAAGGGACGGGTCCTCTCCAACATGGTGGACTATCTGTATGGGCGATGGGCTGATCACCTGTCACCATACGGTTCATCATACCATCTTAGGACTAATTAATCGAACGTGGCCACAAGTAATCTTGTGGCTCTGCCCACCCCATTAGGGATTTCGGGCGTGATGCTATGTATGTATGTATGTAATTTTAATAACAATGTTTAACTGCAGAAAAATGGAAATGCAAAATAAAATTTGTTTTGCAAGAGAAAAGGATGACATCGGCTGAGAAGCGCCGCAAGAAACTTAGTTGTAGGTACTTGCCTCAATCTTTTTCAACTTATTCAAAACTGTTTCAATGATACAAAAACACTAAAACTAAGGCAACAGGGGTGTGATTCTCTTTAATAACACTTCGTTCACGAACTCCGGTGAGTTGGGGAGTGGTGAGGTGGGGGAACGCCGGTGCGAGCCTGACAACAAATATCAATGCAATGGTGTTATGTTAATGAAATGTTAAAAATATATTGAAATCAAACCAGAAAATTACCGCTGCAGCTTAACAATCTGCCAACTTAGTTGCAACTGTCAAAGTTCTTATATCGTTAATATAAAGTACATGAACATGAACACGAACATAGGTACCACACCCAGCCAGGAGCGGAGCCTGACCCGGACAAGCCGGATAAACCAGGGGGCACAGATTTTTTAGGAGTGGGATGGGAGAGGACGGCCGGCTAGCCGCAACCGGTCGACCACAATCACCCAGCTATGCAGCCTTTATCTTGTATCGTTAATATAAAGTATATTATTAATAATTATCAATTTATTTTATACTAATACAACAATATTATTAATTGGTTGAGACCATGCCAAATTGGCGTACGAGTCCGACTCGCACTTGATCGGGTTTCTTTTTGGGTCATTCATAAACCGGGCATTCATATTTCCGGGCGCGTTCGACAAGGTTGATCTATGACTTAATAAAACAACACCTCACCAAAGTTTCATCTAGAGATATGTAGCTCACGAACGAGAGATATAAAATAACTATATCACTTGCGTTCACTGTGTCCACGGGCGTAGTGTGGAAGAATCTAGACGTGGGAGAAGTCGCATGCGCAGCGAGGCCTTTTTCTTTCAAGAGAATGTTCAATCAGTATCTATTACCAAGATCAATGCAGAGATCCGCATCCACAAAGGGGCTTCGCGCGCACGGAAAACACGAAGTGCCAGCAAAGTACCAATTCGGCTTGTGTAAAATTTTACGCCTAGGTACATACAACCGACAACCGAGACTTATTTAAAAATTAATAACAACTTTGTAAATTATAGACATGTGATTGCTTTGACTTGTTTGATTTAAGCAAACAGCTTTGCAAGCTCTGTCCGAAATAAGTCGCTTGGTTGATATTAACAATAAGTACCTAATTTGTTTATTTCTAGCTCTTAATTTTTTCAGTGCGAGGCCTCTTTAAGTGTGGAGCCTTGGGCGAGGGTTCGCTTCGCCCACGCCTAGCTACGCTACTGACTGTATCTATTTCACTTGGCTTCAAATGTGTCAGTCCCCGTTCCCGCTTGTATCGGACAGGACACCGGATTTGTCGGATCCGACCCCTGATAAGTGGAAAACAGTTCTCAGTAGGTCTTTTAGTTCATCAGCTCGTCGAAATTGTTATAATCCCCGACACATAAGCCGAACTAAAATGGCGACCGTCCGCGCAGGTACGAGTACGCAAAAAAGCGTCGCACCTCATACCGCACCTCGATTGAGACCCGAAAGTGTTCGGCGCATTCTACGTCAAAGTTCAACTTACGTGCCGCGGATCATAATACGCTGTGTGCGCTGAATAAATGGATGGTATTTGCTTTCTTTTCTTTCTTTTTTCAAAAGACATAGAAGGGATCTTTTTGTGTAGATATTAATGTTATTTGTTATTACGATTACTTATGAAGTTTTCATTTACCTCTTATGTCCGAATTCAGAAACCCAAATTTAGATATTAAATGTCCCTCAACTATTTGTCAACCTATACAGAAATGTCACTGAAACGTCACTTTAATTAAAGATCAATTTGAGTGGCTTTTCTGAATTCAGCCATTAGCGGTTCCAGGTTCGATCTCCGGTAAGGGCAAATATTACACACGAATATTTGTTCCTGAGTCTTGGATGTTTCCTATGTATTAAAGTATTTAATTATCTAGAACTAGATCGATTTGTGCATAGATTGTTCCCTGATTTATTAAGTAGGTACCTCTTAAGCATTTCAATCCAAATGTATAATAATACCCTTAAAATAATGACTTTACTTCGATAAAAAAAAAACGAGAAGAAAAATAATATTAGTTCATTTAGTAACAATAACATACTGATATTGAAACCTTATCTTGACATAATATGTTTTCAATAGAGATTGGTTTAAAAGCGTTATGACAGTAACTAACCAAGTACATTGAAAGAACCTGTTGCGAATCCAACTCAAGTCATCAATTATCGAAGGTAAAAAAAAAAACTTCTGACAGATCACAAGCCAAGTCAAGTTGTTTCTTTTAAATATTAATTCTTGCACCAACCCACGGATAAGGCACAAGAACAAACGGAGCGAGTTTTTCTATCGGGCGGCGGGCGTCACTCGCCGCATTTTCCTGCGCCTTCCGCTTTCCCGCCGCCCCGCGGGGAGGTTCCCGCCAAAAGCCTGCCAATCAACAAATACGCCATGTTGTTAACGGGGCGGGGCCACACCTCCTCTCTCACTCCATCTCACCCAAAAAACCAGCCCGCTCGCTCGCACCCGACGCCCGCTCATTGGCGGGAGCGCAATTAAGCGCGGGAATTCGAATTCTATTTTTGAAGTAAATGTTTTTTCAGCGCTTGTTTATGGTTACTAACTGAGCATAAGTGGCCAGTTTTAGCGACACCTGTTGGTTGGGGCGCTGTAGCCGTATGCGGCCTTTTTATTTTGGTGGCTTTGTAATGGCGTCTTTTACGCGGTTTTAACATAAGTATCTAAATCTGTCGAAGATTTATGACTGTAAATTAACACGTTCCGTGATGTGGATGTTTGATGGATTTATTGGTTGTGGTGAGATTAATCGGGCGATAAATCTGGTAGTATTGTTACGTCATAGGTGGGCGGCGCTACCGGGTTATTTGGTTTCGTGTCGAATGGTGGAGTTTTTTAAACTGCATACCTCAACAATGTTTTAATATTTATTAACCCTTTATACTTAACTTCTTTTACCACTTGGTATTTCTAAATTAATTGCTGGAGTCTTTAATTAAACGAACCAACGAGTTTGTTGTAAAATATTTCTTTTGTTTTTATTTTGATCATAAATATTAACGGTCTTTTGGAGTGATCGACTGAGATATGATATTGGGTCCAATTCGGAACAGTGTCGCCTAAATTAAAAAATCCCTGAACTTAAAATAAAAAAAACGTTAAACTCGATTTTGTATAGCTGTCAAAAATGGAGTTTGACATTTCATAATTCAAATTTAGAGACTTTTAAATTAGGGAATAAACTTTAGAATTGGCCCCAATGATTGATTTAAAATCAGCAACTTTCAGATAATCCTCCACTTTTTAAAGAATTTACTTAGGAGTTATTTAACTTATGCTACCTAATAAATAGCTTACGCTTGTAACCGCTATACGACATACAAAGCCAGTTTATTTCACTTTCAGATAAAAGGGAAAAAATTTCTTATTTAAAAAGCCAGGTTAGTATTGGTTAATTGTGAAAAAAGCAGCCGTCCTCGAAAATGATTCATTTACTTATTTTCACAGGAATTAATATTGGTGAAGGTACAAGAATAATCCTTTATTTTCGAAACTAGCCGCCATTCTATCATGACATACTATCTCTGTAAATGTAAATTGAATTAAAATAAATTGTGAGAAATATTTTTTCGTACACCTAACGGTATGACATAGCTGCACTTGATCTGACATTTTATGACTGCAATGTATTTTCTACCTAATTGCAACGAATAAAGCATGTTGTAGGTACCTAGTTGTATTTTTTTTATGAATGTTATGACAGACCGGGTCATGCCACTTCGAATGATTTAAAGGGGCTTGCAAACGGGTTAGTTTTTCGGCAATTTATTGCTGCAATTCGGGCTATCCCCAAACGATTACATATTACATCATTAATGGGGACAAATGGTTTGAATTTAAACTTTTTAGGATAGCCCGAATTGCAGCAATAAATTGCCGAAACACTAGCGCGTTTACGAGCCTCTTAAGGAAAGAAAAAGTGAAGGGAAATACAAATATTTGTGAAAAACAAATAAGACCAAACTACGCCAAAGCGTGACCAGACCGATCGACCAAGTCTTGGGAACTATTAAAATTGAAGTGGGTGTTTTCTCGAATAGGTACCTCTGTCTTGCCCTTGCCTAGCCAAACCCGCTTTCAGGCCAAATTAGGTTAAGTTAGACACGCTTAGGATAAACCGGTTTGGCCTAGGACAACTAGGGTGTATACAACGATGTCATCTTCGCTCCACCCATGGCTCCCAGTCTATTCGTGACCACACAGCAACAACAACACAGTCGAAAAGGTGGGCTCGAAAGAATAAAGTGCTAATTCTATCTTTTGTTAGGGTTCCGTATCCAAATGTATGGAGTCAACGGGACCCTATTACCGAGCCTACGTCTCTTCACTTCTGTGCGTCTGCCAGAGGCGTCTAGCTCAGCAAAGTTAAGAAGTAGAAAGTTGGTTTTCTAAGACTACTTACGTCCTGTTATGGCATGAATAGCAAAAAATATAAAATATCAATAAGTTTGGAAACCTGGGAAGCTCCAAATACATCGATGCCCTTGAAATTGGCTGATGTAAGTTCCGTTTTGTTCCAACGGCTTATAGGTTCAAAGACCTGCATTAACTTATAAATACAGGATTTCCAATTTCTCAATTCCATAAACAGTATAAATACAAATAAAAATCGAAGCAGGCGAGTCTCCGTTAAAAAACAACCGCTAAACACAATGGTTATCAACCGAGAGTCGAAATTGCGATCAATTTAGTCATAAAAATTTGGAAGGTTATTTGATTAATGTCAAATGTCACCTGCCTGTCACGAGTGTCCGGTACATGTGTAAAACATTAGCATTATCTGTACGCTGACATGTGCTTGACTGGTCAGTCAATATATGATAACTGGTAAATGGTAACAGGGTGATGTTTTTAAAAGGTTTTAGTTAATTTTTCACGTTAGTTTGTTAGTTATTTATGTCAAATCTTGGAAATTATCTTTTAAACGGTTCCTTCCCGTAAACAAAATAGGGTGAAATTTTTTTGGTACACTCTCATAAGCCTTAAGGCCTGGTTACAACACGTGCGCGGCAGGTGCGTCTCGTATTGGAAATTTGGGAGTCATAGCAGAGGTCATATCAAGCCGCGCTGCGACGGCGCCAAGTCCACCGAGCGCGGCGCGCGCGTCTTAAGAGTATGAAGTGAGTTTTCATACAAAAGGCGATAACGATTTTCACCCCTTAAATGTTAAGCGATTTGACCAATTTTTGATAGGTTGTCAGTCAGAATAAAATTATAGGTCTATATGTTCCGAAAAGCCGTACGTTCACACTCCTCTTATGTAAGACATGTTACGACATTCAATACAAGACAACAGATGGCATCACGCTGCAGTCCCGCCCGCAATGTGCCGCGTACATTCTAATATCAGTCACACCTCATTCTACCAAAAAGACAGCAAGCTTCGTAATGTAGATCGAACTTTTAGTTTGTATTCAAGCAAAACGTAACATTCATCCCAATGCAATAAGACCTTTATAGCTCATTTGAGTTGACAAAAAAGTTGGTAGACCATAGTCATGTCAACTCATGTCTTCAACGTGTTTGCAAGACTTGTAAGCACTGTTTAAATATTAATGAACAGACACAAAAACTAAACCTATTGTCAAACAAATGAGTCTCCGGCAACATATTATGTTTAATGATGACATCATGGAGTATGTAAATTTTTACAGACTGAGAAAATAATAACTAGCTTTCGTACGCTAGAAATCGTTTATCGTTTCCACTCGAGAAGTGCGCAATTTTCCAGGATTAAAAGTCTAAAGCCTCCACACACTACCATTTTATTTCATGTGACTGCTTACGCAGGCCCGCTTCCGACCCACTCCGCTTCCTTTCCGCATTTCGGTGTGGGAAAGCCTTTAAAACTATACAAGTGTCAGCTTTGAGTGTCGCTACCTTGCTGCCAATTATACATACATACATATTATCACGCCCGAAATCCCTAATGGGGTGGGCAGAGCCACAAGACTACTTGTGGCCACGTTCGATTAATTAGTCCTAAGATGGTATGATGAACCGTATGGTGACAGGTGATCAGCCCATCGCCCATACAGATAGTCCACCATGTTGGAGAGGACCCGTCCCTTAGTCGACTTTTACGACATGCCAGGATGATAAGCATCTGCACGCATTCTATGCTATTTCTTCACTCCCAGAAATCATAGATAGAGATATATCGTTATATATTAGAGATAAATAGAAAGATAAAGATTTTATTCACGTAATATGGCAATTCAAAGAACGATACAGTGTAAGTAAAATAAACCATAACTTAAAGCACTTAAACAAATTGGTTATATCTATTAACCAAACCCAACAAGCCACATTGACGAAAAGCCACCAGCACATTAACATGTGCTAAAATTAATAAAATTCCAGCGCCGATAATTCTGCCAGTACAAAAACTATTGAAGGTATGGAATGCGTCAGATAGTCGGTGCAATGGACAACGGACAAAACAAGATGAATAATATACAATTTTAAATACCTTTTTTTTATACTACCTATCTAAGAGGGGGGCAAACGAGCAGGCGGTTTACCTGATGGTAAGCAATCACCGCCGTCACGGATGCGTTGCCGGCCCCTAGAGAAAGGAGTAGGCTGACAAACAGGCAGACGGCCCACATGATGGAAAGTGGTCACCGCCGCCTATGGACATCTGCAACACCAGAGGTGCTGCCAATACGTTGCCAGTCTAGGGAGGATGGAGAATAGGGATGGGATGGGCATGAGGGAATAGGCCTCCGGATTTCGTCACTCACCGTACGAAACGCAATAGCAAGCTATTACTTTACGCCGATATTCTGTGAGAGCGTGGTACCCCGGTCGAGCCGGCCCATTCGAACAGTAATTATGTAGTGAGGATTACTGTTTGGCTCTACCACTACAAAAAAACCTAATCCAACCTAAACTAAAACTTATCGAAATGGATTATAGTTTTAACCATGACAAAAGTAGCGGACAAAACTTTTGCGTTGAAAAATAAGGTATGGAACGTATCGATCAATAGGTCGTGTGTTATTATTGATCTGAAGCTTTTAAGATCTTTATTGAACGTGGTCAGTGTAATGTCAAACATCATCACCTATTTTCAGTAAAGATTATTCCGTATCTTCGTTAGGAGCTTAGTGCTTTGAATAAAACCATAAATAAGAAATACCTTCCTTAGTGTAACCTAATACTTCCTTAGCCCGTGTCACACTGCGCCCCATTTCGCAAACATACAAGTCTAGTTATTTAAAAAAATGCATGCATGCGTACTACTAGTACCTATACACATTGAGTTTAGGACTAGCCAAACTAATGATTGTCTATGCTATGGATAGTAAGACAACGATACGAATAGTTATATAGTATAGACAAATGCATATATTTAAAAGGGTAGGTAGAAATATTCGTGCTGAACATACAAAGTTTGCCATTGATGAAAGGTTTCGAGATAGTTTGAGCTGGGAAAGGATACAGGCTCCTTTTTTAAGACAACCAATCCCTAAAATGGTGATATTGGGGCTGGAAAATTAATGAACGCCAATTGGCTATTTGAATATAGTAACAAATATTAATAATATTTCTGAGTAATGGTAGCTTAACGTAAATAAATGCATGTAAAAGAAACAAAAGGATCAGGTTGACTGTTACTTTTTCTTTTATTAAGGGTCAAAAATAGTCAAAATAAGTGAGAAATAAATATTGTTTTTTAGTTCTGAATTACTAGTTTATGACATCCTCATCAAAATTCTGACATTTTTAATTTGTACGATATTGGCCTAAAAACAGTATTTTCGGAAATAATTGCAACTTTCATATATTTTGTATACCCCGTCCAATGTAAGCAGAGCCCTGACCGTCATACATTGTATATGGTATACACTCTAACTGCACTGTGACAGTGTACACAGTTTGGTTTCTATTAATCAGAACTTTCCAATAAACGATGAAAAAGGAACATTCAAATTCCCTATTCCGTTCGTGCCACATGAGAGCCTGTTATTTGAGGTACTCATACTCATACTCATACTCATTTATTCATAATATTATTTAATATTACATGTCATTTTCTATAGTTAAGTACAATCAGTTTTAATAAAATTATATATTGTTACGAACGCTCGATTATCACACTCATCCTTAACGTATTAAACGGGAAAGACGAACCGCACACCAAACGTAGAACCTTGGCATAGTGATATCTAAGGCCGCTAGAAATCGTAGAGTTGCTGTGACATGGTGGTGATGAGGCCCAGAAAAAATTTTCGTTGGCCGCACGCATAAGTGTCCTACTTTTAATCAATTGATCCTTCAAATTTTGGGATGGTCCAGAAGGCTTCTGGCCCGCCTGCCCCCCCTCTTACGAGTAAAACGCCCTCGGTAAAATAAATAAATAAAAGTGTTTTTTTTTCATAGATTATAGTCCGTCGTTCCAGAAGTAAAATACTGTAGTAGGAAAATGAACTCGTATATAGACCTATATAGGGGTGTAGCACTAGACGCACGGAGTTCGAATACCAATTATATACGCCTCGGCTAGCACGCTCATATACAACAAAACGCAAAAAAATATATATTATAATTTAATTATATATTATAGCTGAACTGTAAGATTGCCATTGGACGTCATGGCTGGGCCCTAAAAACCACAATACAAGTACTTGCAATACCATAGACTTGTTATAGGTTTTCCTTTAATCTATAGGTAAAGAGCTATTTTCTGTATGTTTTTCAAAATTGTAGGCCCAGTAATAGTTTCGGAGATAAGGGGGGAAAGGTCCATTTTCGCCTATTTTCCTAAATAACTTACAAACTATTTATTATAAAATTCTGCAAAATATATATTCAAGATTCTCACAAGGAGCTCTTTCATTTGATATGTCATACGATATAGTTTGCAGAACGTTTTTTGCAAACAATTTACCTCCCAAAAGTGGCCCTCATATTAAATAATCATAACGTTACGCGTCCGTGTTGCGGTCACCAACTTACATATATGTAACAAATTTCAAGTCAATCGGGCCAGTAGTATCGTAGAAAATTGGCTGTTACAGACGGACAGACACACGAGTGATCCTATTAGGGTTCTGTTTTTTCCTTTTATTATTATATTCCAATATATATTTGAAGTCGGTAAAAAAATGTGGCGGATGATCGAAAAGAGAACGCGTTTCGATCCATTCTGGCGACCATAAGGTTGTCATAAAATGAGCGGTGCGCGCTGCGCGTGCGCTAGAAAAGGAAACCTCCATCGAATGTTCGATTTTTCCTTCCCTCCTAGCTAATGCGTCAGCTTACCTATTGACAGCCACAACAGCTAACTTCTGTCAAAAATCTCTTAACTTGAAAATACTGTTACAATTTGGAATACAAGATGGCGTTGGTATGTCGAGCGAACAGTCAAACTGTGTGTGTTTTGAATTTGACAAACGACGCAATTTCCATTTATTTGGATATCCGTTTGATACATATGTGCTTCGTAGCTTAAAGTATGCAAACTTGCTGAATAATCAGTAGGTGTAGATAGATTAGTTGAATCCGCCAGTAGGTATTGTAATTTATCCATGTTTATATTTTTATAGTTTTATAAAACTTAAAAAAAACCTATTTATTTCTCACTGCGTTTGTATGCATATGGACAAACCGCTCAGTCAAAGTCGATTGGTAAGTTTGTAAGTTCGTATGTTTAAAAGTTCATACTGCTTGATATAAACCTACTCAAAATTTTAATATACGTACGATTTAAATGTTCTTTATAAAGAGCTCAAGTTCTTCAATTTCGACATTGTTTGTAAAGATTTCGTCTTTGACTAACATTTTAAGATGAAAATCCAAAACGCGGTTATCGCGCGATCTGATAGCGTTAGTAAACAGATGAAAATAAATAAACTCGCCGGCGCCTCCGGACTTGAAGTCAAATTGTCAACATTGCCCTCTCATCCAGCGAATTAATCTCTTAAATTTAATGACGTCTAGTGAGTGAAATAATCGCGGTGACAATTATCGGCGTCGCGGACGCTGCGTTAAATCGCCGAGCGTCAAAACGTCGGCCTGACGGATCGCCGCGCGAAAACTTTAACGGTTTAATGGCCTCACTTTAAGGTATATAACTAAATTAAATAAATCAGTTTACAAGGAATGCTATCGAGCAAACACATCTCATTACTGCGCGCATTTAGCGAAACGCAGCGCAATTTACAAACGCTCCGCGGACGTCTTAACAACATTGCTAATTCCGGCCGGCGGAGCGCGGCGGGCTGACGTCTGATTGACAGGTGAAAGGGCGCAAAATTAGAGAGTCGCCATCTTGCTTTGTACTCATTAATGTCTATGGTCTAAAAAAATAGCACACGCTGTTTCTGTCGCGCAAAAAGGGTTTTATAGTTTTAGGGCGAAATTGTTTACCGTTTAGAGTTTGCTCCATTAGGCGCAATGACATATGCTGTGGAGTAGCCACAGATAAGATAGAGCCGTATGTCATAAATTTGAGCGCTACCGTTTGGCATCCGCCAACAGAGGATGTGAGGATTACAGAGCAAACACGCCGTTGTTATTAGAGCGAAATGCTTGATAAAGTCGTGGGCCGAGCCAACAGACGCGAGATTTGAGATAGTGAGCTTACTGAGCTGCGCCTGCGTCGGAGCCTGTCCCAGTCGCCTGCGCAGATGAATGGAATTTCTACATTCGAAATTGGGGAGCGCGTCTTTTGATAAGGTTGAAAGATTAAGCTCGAACCTAACCTACTAACATTTTATATTTCTATAGTGAAAATCATATTTTAAAAGAAGTGTTTTTACATTAAATAAGCTCAAGAGATATCTGTTAGATTATATTGTCATGATATTGAGAATAAAAAGTATAGTAAGTATGCCAGAAATAATGTAAATGAAATTCAAGATACAAAATTGAATTTTATCTCCAATAAAATATTGCACTTTGAAATTACTCATTCTAGAACTTTTATAACTTTCTACAAAACTACTTTCACAAAGAAGATTACATATAGGATATTAAATGAAAAGATACGATACAAAATACGTACGACAAAGCATGACTATTTTAACTTCGAAAAGGTCGCCCTAAGTTGCGAAGGTTGATGGAAGCTAGGACGTAAACGGTGATGAAAATAAACTGAATTATAAACACACATTTTAAAATAAGGTCAAATACAGTTTATTCTATTTAAAATGCTAAAACGCCAATAGCTTTATTCCATAAGACTTTTTAATGTGGTATAATTAAGTCCTGCAACATAACAATGACCCAAACATAACATCCTACTGCCAATTTCTAAATACAACTTTTCCTAAGAACTTTGTTTTATTGAATACTTATCTATCCCTAAAAGAGGGGCTCATTTCAACAAAATTCCTAGCAATTTATTTATTTATTTTTATTTTATTTATTTATTTAATGCCGCATACAAGCTTACAGCTAGGACAGCCAAGACGCTCATAGGGTATATTAAAATTAGGAACATTGGAAACTATAATAATAACTAACCTAATAAGTACTTATGTCAAATGAATACTACAAAATTATAATAATTCATCGGCAAAATGTCAGTAAAAAACCGGACAAGTGCGAGTTAAATTCGCGTGGAGAGGGTTCCGTTCCGTACATGATTATCTGAAATTTACTACGTTACTTTAAATATCATATACTTCTTATAGGTTTTCCTGTAGTCTATAGGTAAAGAACTATTTTCTGTATTTTTTCAAATTTTAGCCCCAGTAGTTTCGGAAATAAGGGGGGGGGGGTGGTCAATTTTCGCCTATTTTCCTAAATAACTTCTAAACAATTTAACTTGAAATTCAAAAGAAAATATATTGAAAATCCTCACAATAAGCCCTTTCATTTGATATGTCACATGATATAGGTTGTATACCTTTTTTTTTAATTTTCTAATTTATCCCCAAAAGTGGCCCCCATGTTTAAAATTCATATATTTACGTCACGCGTCCGTGTTGCGGTCACCAATTTACATATGTATACCACAACTCAATCGGTCCAGTAGTTTCGGAGCAAATTGGCTGTGACAGACGGACAGACAGACAGACAGACACACGAGTGATCCTATAAGGGTTTCGTTTTTTCATTTTGAGGTACGGAACCCTAAAAATGAAAAATAATTGAGTAACCTTTAGGTATACAACAGTACAAGTAATAAAATCCCACACGCTATAACACCAGAAATTACAATAGAGAACACATTAGAGACACACAACACAACACATTAGAACACATTTTTGCAGTGGTAGAGCCAAACAGTAATCCTCACTAGATAATTACTGTTCGAATGGGCCGGCTCGACCGGGGTAGTACCACACTCTCACAGAATATCGGCGTAAAGTAACAGCTTGCTATTGCGTTTCGTACGGTGAGTGACGAAATCCGGAGGCCTATTCCCTCATGCCCATCCCATCCCCATTCCCCATCCTCCCTAGACTGGCAACGCATTGGCAGCACCTCTGGTGTTGCAGATGTCCATACGCGGCGGTGACCACTTTCCATCAGATGGGCCTGGTGGTCTGCCTGTTTGTCAGTCAATTGAGATTAAAAAAAAACATTAAAACAAAGAATAAGTACATTGTTCAATTTAAAAAACCGGATACATTTTTCTAAAAATACACCTTCAGTGTGAGTAAAGACATCGACGTCGTAGCGCTCATTGTACTTTATACCCAGTAATGATGATAGTTTTCCTGTGATGTGATGCTTCTGTCATCTCAGTGCGGTGTTCTACAGTTGTTTTGAGGACTGTGAACCAACGGCAAAAATCACCCTTTTCATACAAAAGGCGATAACGATTTTCCACCCCTTAAATGTTACGCTTTTGACCACTTTTTGATACATTCTAAGTCAGAACAAAATCTAGGTCTGTAAGTTTTTTGAATGTTGATTAAAGGGATTACTAATGTGTGGGCAAAAAATCATTAGTCAAAACAGCTTATCGCAATTTTACAGTTTGCAAAAGTATTTTTTGACAAATACTTAAGTACTTACGTAAGGGACACAAGTTAACAATAACCTAACCTACCAATGACAAAGCAAAATGATGCCAAATGATAATTTGACCAAATGAGTAAAATGCGAAATGTAAATGTGCTAAAGATTCGTTAGGGAAATGAAACTACTGCGGCAAGTTTTTTGGGAAGTAAAATTTGGCGTGAAATATTTTTCCCAAAGGGCAGTACACCTGATTAAAGATCAAGAAAGTCGAATAATCGTCAAAATTAGTTTTATATGAGAAAACTGAAACAACAATAAAACTGAATTTATTGATTGTAGTAAAAAACCAAAAGGAATAGACCTAGATTTTGTTCTGACTGACCACCTATCAAAAATTGGTCAAAATAGGTTAACATTTAATGGGTGGAAATCGTTATCGCCTTTTGTATGAAAAGCCGTAGGTGCACACTCCTATTAAGCCTTTGTTCATATATGTATATTTTCTTTATTTCATTTCTGGTGCCCGCGACCGCGTTGCGTAGACTTTGGTGTTCCTTATTATCTGTGAAACTTTAATTAATTAATTAAGGATAAATTATCTGCATGCCGGTTCATTCAAATCGGTTCAGCCGTGGCAAACATCTTTATGGACTCACATTTATAATAAGTGCGACAACTTCTGCTTATCTCAATTTAGCGATTAATCGCCTAGCACGTCGTTTTTTTTCCATTAAATCGCGTGATTTGAATATCAACTACGTAATACCATGACTAATTTTCCAACTTTACAAAATTTCCATTTCAATGAGATTACGAAAACAGCGCCTCTATTCGGGAACGCTGAGTGATTCTGTAGCGATTCGTGAGCGAGATTTCTCATCTCGCTCTTACGCATTACGCGTCGTGCGGGAGAGTGGGATGAGAAATCTCGCTTACGAATCGTTACAGAATCACTTAGCGTTCCCGAACAGAGGCGCAGTTGTCACTATCGAAATCTATCGGAAATACCGCTAGTTGCCAATACAAGTAAAAGGGATAAGTCGGGACCGAGCGATAGTTTTCTATTACTATTCTCATTTTTTAGTTTAGTTGGAGTTTTTTTTAATAATAATAATAATTTTATTTCAGACGTTTGGTACATCCATAAAACAAAAACAATTAAAATTTACAAAATAAAATTAAAATTTAGGTACATTTAGCAGATGCAATCAAATATACAATTTAAAATAGAATCAAATACCTATACAATTTAAAATACAATTACAAATTACAAACTACAATTATAATAAAAAACCGGACAAGTGCGAGTTAAACTCGCGTGGAGAAGGTTCCGTTCCGTACATGATTATCTGAAATTGACTAGGTTACCTTAAATACCATAGACTTCTTATAGGTTTTCCTGGAATCTATAGGCAAAGATCTATTACCTGTATTTTTTCAAAAGTTTAGCCCCAGTAGTTTCGGAAATAAGGGGGGGGGGGGGGGGGGGGAATAGTCATTTTTCGCCTATTTTCCTGAATAACTTCAAAAGAAAATATATTTAAGATCCTCACAATAAGCCCTTTCATTTGATATGTCACACGATATAGGTGGCATAACTTTTTTTTTAATTTTCTTGTTTACCCCCAAAAGGTGGCCTCTATGTTTAAAATTCATATATTTACGTCACGCGTCCGTGTTGCGGTTACCAACTTACATATGAATACCAAATTTCAACTCAATCGGTCCAGTAGTTTCGGAGCAAATTGGCTGTGACAGACGGACAGACAGACAGACAGACAGACAGACAGACAGACACACGAGTGATCCTATAAGGGTTCCTTTTTTCCTTTTGAGGTACGGAACCCTAAAAATTAACATAAATGAAAATGTCATGCCATTAAAAATAAGATAAGAAGAGAACATTAAATTAAGTTATTATTATACGACAGAGGCTAAGAAAATACGTGCACCCCTGTCCAGGGTTGCATTAAAGTTGTTGTTGTTGTTTTTATACTCTCTGTCACTCCCCACAATTCCGTCAAGCGGTTTAAGCTACAGAGCGCAGCGTGACAACTAAATAGATCAACATACATGACATACATATATTCATATACTCGAAAAACAATGTCCTTCTTGGACGGTCTGTACCATTACCATGACTTTATGCAAACTAGTTGCCAATACAAGTAAAAGGGAGCGAGCGATAGTTTTATTACGAGAACGGTTTGCATAAACTCATGGTAAATACACTGGGCATTCGACATTGCCTGAGCGATGGAAATCACGATGGTTTCACAATGCGGCCGCCTTTGCTGAAGTTAATAAGAGGTATAATATCGTAGCAAAATAATTTCACCTGGATGGAACACTAAAGGGTTTGATGCTAGCGAACATTTAAAAATATTTCCGTTTTAAAGAAGAAATATGTCGCAATAATTTGTACTATGGTTTTAAACCTACTGTACTGGTACTGTGGTTTGTGGAAGAAGTGTAATAAATCGAATACAAACTGCTCTGTAGTTTGGCGATATTTTGTATATTTTTAAACTGTATTTTTTAAATTGCAATAAATTAAAAAAAAAAAACTATATAAATATGAATTAAGGTTGAAATTGGAATGGGCTCTAATTTTGAGTTAAGTCTAAATGCGATGTAGGTTAAGCAAAGATGCGTTCAGGTTATGGACCATTGTTGTTGCAAATTAAGACGACATTGTTAGGCCGGGAATGGACGCATTTTTTAAATTCTATCCAATTTCTAAAATTTGGTTAAAGTTTTGCTTACGCAGAGTAGTTTGAAACAAGTTAAAATTTGTGACGGTTGCATTTAGAATATCCATTTGAATTAAATTAATTTATTAATAAAATATAGTAATTAATCTGTTAATCTAACTAAGAAATTAATAGTTTAATAAAATAGACCCCCAAAAATGTTAACCAAGCAGAATGTTTAGAATTATGTAGGGGAGAAAAACTATAGCAGCTTAACAAATTAACTGATAACCAAAACAGCATTAGTATCTCAGTTAACAGTTTAACTGCCAGTCATATGTTAATCCACCTTCGTTTCGTCAAACGGCATCAGGAAAAAATCAATCAATCCGCCACGTTCCAATTTCAATTTCAAATTTGACAGTTAAATGCATACAGTAGCGCTCTAGTCAGGCCTGTAGCGTCCGAGAAAACCTTTGTCATGGGAAAAAAACAAAAATATTGTTTATGGTTTTTATTTGAACAGAGAACAGTGGGCAATTAGCTGAGTTCGATTAGTGTTCGACGTTTGAAAGAGTAATTTGAAAATTAATTTATTGCGTCATATTTTGAAGAAAATGGCGGCATTCGTACGGACACTTGGCAAGTTAATTAGCATGTATTGTTGCTTGAATGTTCTGCAGGGCCTGCGTGCGATTTCGCTTCATTTTGATTGCGTTGGCTTTCTACCTTTCTCTTATTTATTTAAACTGTATTGCACGTAATCTCTTTCTTGTAAAATCGAGTAAATGGCGCTTGGTAGGATGTTGGTGATTGTTCATTTTCATGGGTTCCTAACCTATGAATTTCATGCTAAAACCTAGTAGCTGCATTACCTGCCACGTCTCGCAGAACGGAGGTCTCTTTTCGTGCATTTGGCTATTTTCTTTTAGCATCGAAGGCGTATTAAAGTAAGTTCAAAAAACTCATTGTGTTAATACCTAGTGAAAAATTAATTTACCTATTTAAGTATTTATTGCAAGGAGACGGCTTTGTCAAGGTTGCAGAATGCATCATTTTTTTGGTAGGTATTCATCCAATCGCGTGCTCTTTTATTTATGAGAGACTAGTGGACCCGCCATCGCTTCACCCGCGGTATTTTCCATACAAACTTTATCATCCCTTTTCACCCCTTTAGGGATGGAATTTCAAAAAATCCATCCTTAATGCACCTCTAGGGTACCCAAGGAATGTCTCCTCCAAATTTCAAACTTCTAGGACCACCCGTTTAGGCTGTGCGTTGTCTATAAGTGAGTCACGGTACTGTTTTATATGTATTGATTTTGTAGCGTTATTGAAACTTTACACAACCTATTCCTATATGTTTATTGCAAATGTGTTATATGATAAGGTAACAGCAAAAAGTAGTTTTTGATAAACAAGTATGTTAATATGTAGGTAGGTATAAATAGGATACTTACGCTATCGAATAATTACAATCGCATTTAGTTTTTTTTCCATTAACAAAACTCTGTTTGCGTCTTACTTAATGACCAGCGAAACGCGTAGAGATAATACTTCAAGCGATATTGTTGCAGCTCGCGAGCGAGACTCGCACCCCACTCTTACGCATTACGCATCGTGCGGAAGGTTGGGATGAGAATCTCGCTAGCGCCTCGCTACAATATCGCTTGGACGTTCCCGAATAGATGTCGAAACCACAAGTGGTATGTCCGGTATTTAATTTATGTCCGAAGTAGTCTGAACCATGGGAAAACGTCGAAATCGTTGAGTATCTTACAAAAATGAACAACAATGTTCACCCTTAATTAATTATTCAACATTCGTCGTGTATGGATCTCCTCCAGAAACAGTCTTGCATTATCAAAAAAAAAAATTGTTTTAAAAACTTAAAACACGCTTTAATAGCAAACCGAACTAAAACACGAGGAACTAGGTTAAAATTAAGCTGAAAGATTCCATTCCATACATAAAAAAGCGTGTTAATAAGGTTCATTTTTGCATTTTCTATACCAACGCGTGTCATCTTTTGGTTTATAGAGTTGCTTTTTATAAAGCTATTTAGAGAATGGAACTATTTTTTTTTATTTATTCCATTAACAAATATGCAATATTACAGGTAAAAACCTAATTCATTACAAATTTATACAGGTAACAGGTGTCATAAGCATTATATAATTGATTAAGTACATGAAATTATTATTACTTAACAATATGATTTATCTCGGACTAAAGTTCTCACAGAATCTCATACCTACACTCTCTTTCAACTTACAGCCATCCGCAAACAAGTCACAGGTCTATAAATGTGAAACTATGTGAAGATGTTTGGATGTTCGAATTTTGAATTTTTAGGGATAGGATCTTAGGGGGTCTAATTAGCAACTCGTATATATCGCAACTCGTCTATTTCGCATTATGTCTAAATATCTGCTGGTCTGAAAATCAACCGGTCTACCATTTTTTTGAGTAGCAACTGGCCTAAGTAGCAACTTGACTAGGTACGTCACGTTCGTTGTATGGGAGCCCCCTAAATATTTATTTCATTCTGTTTTTTAGTATTTGTTGTTATAGCGGCAACAGAAATACTTACATCATCTGTGAAAATTTCAACTGTCCATCACGGTTCATGAGATACAGCCTGGTGACAGACGGACGGCCAGTTGCTACTCAAAAAAAATTGTAGACCAGTTGCCTTTTAGGCCAGCAGATATTTAGACCAAATGCGACATAGACGAGTTGCGATATATACGAGTTGCTAATTAGACCCCATGATCCTAACCTAATTTTTGGATGTTAGTTCCTCAATCTAACGCGCAAACGGTTCCTTAGACGAATTTAGAAAACATTTGGCAGACACATAGACCATATTCTTGGAATAAAACACAGGCTGGTTTTCGTAATCACACGCGAACGGGTACAGCTACTACGTACTCTATAAAAAAATAGCACTGTGATTGCCTATAAATGTCCTCCACAATAAAACAGAATTGAATAGCATATTAAAACGCACAACGTTAAAAACATGGTTACTATTACATAATGGTATTTTCGTACGTAATTGTGTATAATTACAATTTATTTGGGGCATTTAAATGTTTTGCACCTGAAGCCGTCGTCTACTGTTTATAGTCCATAATTCAAATCGGTCGTTAAACTAAATATTTCTAAAAACTAAGGCTCAAACGTCTTTATATGTACGAGTAATTGTAGAAAAAAAACGTTGGCGGTCTAGCAGTCGCCGTTGCCCGACAGAACATGAATTATCTATGGTCTAGGCTTATCTAGGATCTCGGTAGCATTTCGTTATGAATTTGCTTTTAATTAATGTGAGACTAGACGCCATTTTTTGCGCTTTGCACTTTGTTGTGCGAAGTGGAATTAGTTAGGCTTAGGTTTTTAAGATTTAATTACTGTGCCAATTTTGGCCATATCTTGGCACGAACACTACATAATTAATTTATTTATCAATCACTCAATCTGACAGCAATATTAAGAGAATTGCATGAATAATATACCTACTAATATGTAGAGTTAAAAGGTGCATGCCTGTTGAAGAGACATACCTACCACAGTATCAATTGTACTTGAATTACGCCATTTTCCTAATGTGTCTTTCACGAATGACTGGTGCGAATAAACTACTTCAGTTGGGTTCACTCTTTCAATCTGCAGTTCAGTTGCGTTCCGTATGCTTCAATATATCTTTTAATTCACCACGTCGTTCGCGTCTTTGCGTCATGTTATCCGTTGTGTTCGACTAGTGCATCCAACTTTATATATATATAGTCTTGTGGCTCTGCCTACCCCATTAGGGATTTCGGGCGTGATGCTATGTATGTATGTGTATTTATTTTTATAATCACCTGTATTCTGAGTTTAATGGACTGTTTATACAGATATACTTACACTCAATAGTTCATTGAAAGAGTGAAAGAAATGCCATCTGCAGATCCAAGTGCGTCGATTGAGCTACTGAACTAAAGTGAACTACTGAACTAATTAAGTGATACTGTTCAGAGTGATCTAATGAAGCGTATCTATCTTTTCTTTTAAGTGACGCATTTTGCGCATGTCTACTAACCTTTAAAAATTATGTCAAAAGCGCTACATACCAAACTAGTCATAAAGCCGACGAGTAAATATTAAGAACATGATAAGACGCGACTTTTCATTATCGTCCTGCTTAACGCTTGAACATCGATTCCAATTTTATAGTTCATTTTACGTAAAGTCTTTAGTTAACCTCTTAAATTATTAACTATTTTTATGTCTTTTCCTATTAAAGAACCTCATTCGGCCCGCCATTGTCCGCTACCAAAGTGTCAGGGTTCGGTTATTTTATTTTATCGCCCGCAATACGATTAGCCGGTATTAATCGTAAAACTGTATTTAATATTTTCATTCGACTGATTATGAAGTCAGCGTAGCCGCTCGTAAGCGCTCTATCGCCTGTAATTACAAAAAAACGATCGTAAAATCCAATTGGGATATTTACCAAAACCCAATCAGAGGAGGTCCTACGATCTTATCGCTTTACGACCCGTTCCAATGTTTTTATAATCTAGCAAGACAAATCGACTCTCGATTGGGCTATGAAACTAGATACGTGTTGAATATTAAATATGGACCCATAAAGCTACCGCCAGCCGCCGCGGCGGACCCGTAACCTCAATCAAAACGCCGATAAACTTTGACAAAAATTCCACTTTAAGCCGTCCTTTAATTATCCATATATTACAGAATCCGAGCTCCAAACTACCTGATAGCAATTATACACGCGCTCACCCACGTCAAAAACGACCCATTCACTGACATTTATGAAAAAAAAGAGCAATCGCCGACTTAAACCTTATAACAAAACTGGCCGGCGATAATTCAAGCGAAATGTCCAAACTGTTCGAAAAAAATTGAATTTCGAACATAGAAAGTGTTAGCGACAATGGAATATTCAAAATCTTGTTAATAAAGAGTCTAGGGCCGGCTCGGATGCCTCTCACAATGGCACGAGAAAAAAAAGTGGTATTCGAAAAAAGAACGGGGCACAGAACTTTTTTCTTGAACGCAGCGTGAGATCGTTTTGGAGGGAATTTCGGATTTGGAACAGGCGTCATGTGCGGATAGGTGTTTTTTTTGTGAGTCGGAGATGTGCCGTCGGCCACATGGGCAGCGGGCGGTTTTGTCAGGATTATTATTACGCGAATTGATCTCAGTTATTAGGAAATCCACTAAATGGGCGTTACATTGAGGAGCTTAGGATTCTTCGAGTCCCTCGTCAAATTTATGGTGGTAAGGTTGTTTGTTTATTCGACAGGATTGAGTTGAATTGATTTAAGTAGTTACTACTTCACTATTTCCTTTTAGTTTGAGTACATTCTTAATTGTCGCGCTGCAGGTGAGCTGGTTTTGTGATGGTTTGTTAAACATTATCAGAAAATATGTTCAAATATTTAACCTAAAACAGCAAGGAATCTATTTGAGTAATATACTAACCGGTTATGCGATTTTATGTAAGTTAGTCATTGGATATCTGTCTGATAACCTGATTATCTACGCGAATAACTTCAAAGTAGTCGTCCAAATGTCATTAAATAATGTAATTTTGCATGTACACTAAGATAGATACGTGTTAGAAAAACTTGTTCAAACTGAATATAAAAAAAAGTATGAAAGGACCGGACTTGATACTACATTTTTGTTGAGAAACGTTAACTTCGATATTCCAAAATAGGTATGAGGCGTTTTTTGATCGACATATTTTGCGCATATTGTATTGAATTTTTGAAATGAAATGCTTAAATAACATAAAAGAGTACCGTGACGACACAGCCTAAACGGGTGGTGGTAGAGATTTGAAATTTGAAGGAAACATTCCTCGAGTACCCTAGAAGTGCACTAAGGAGGGATTATTTAAAATTCCATCCCTAAAGGGGTGAAAAGGGATGATACATTTTGTATGTAGGTAATATACGGGCGAAGCTGTGGCGGGTGTATGCCACTAGTATGTTATACTCGGCTGCGGAAGCCTTTATAATCATTTTGTTTACAATCTAGAGCACCTAAAATGTTAAGACTATCTTGTTCGTTTACCGATACACGCCGGTAACGTACAACTCTGCCCCGTCTCATGCTAGCTCGACGGCTAGCAATAGGCAATTATTGATAAAAAACCGGTTCGAGCCAGTATGGGATTCGCCGTTGAGCGGATCGACGGCGAGTTAGACCCCTATTCGTTAAGGTCACAGGTTCCATCATCCATCACAAGAGATGCCGCGATACAGACGGACTGACGTAAAAAATTGATCGTAGATACGAACGATTTTGTTTGTTTAATTTGTGGTTAGTTTTGTGTTGGGTATAAAGTTTATGAACGTGAAGTTTAGCTGTATATTTCTCATTTTTAACGAATCTAGCATAGAATCTGTTATTTAATTCGGGATGAATTTCCTGTTTCTCTACCTAAGTCGTAGTTTCATCGAGATGGTTCACGTGACATCAAACAGCTATTATAGGATTTTATGGAGAATCTACGACTGCTATTTCCATATCGACCAAGGGTACGGCAGAATCAATTTCATGAATGTTTCTCTATTTTTAGAATTGTTGCAGTAGCGTTTTTTATTTCTTATTTTTTAGTTTAGGTTTAGTTTTGTTATACTCTTTGTCACTCTTACAATTAGGACGAATCTACCGACACCTTACAATGAATGTCCATCAAACAGTTTAGGCTCAAGAGCGTGCCAAATAAATGACAAACATAATATTCATATACTCGAAACATAATATATTTCTGGGACAGTCTGTACCATTACCATAAATTTATGCAACCGGTTCTCCTTATCAAAATCTATCGGAATTACTGCTCGTTGTCGATACAAATAAAAGGGAACGAGCGATAGTTTTCGCTAAAATTAGGCGTCACAGGTTTACACGACTATATGTGTGTGTTACATGAAAGCAGATAATAATATAGCAGAATTTAAGGTACTATAATAAAATGTGACTCTACCTTGTATCGCCAAAAGACACGATGAAAGTGATAATAAATCCTTACTAATAAATACGAAAGTTACTGTTGTTAAGTTTTCACGCCTTAACCGCTGAACCAATTTTGATGAGTTTTGGTATAGAGATAGATTTGACTTTGGAGAAGGTCATAGGCTACTTAAATAATCATTCTAACTATGCAGACAAAGTCGCGGGCACCAGCTAGTATAATAAAAAAGTAATATATTTGCTATCTAGCTCGACGACGAGTCTAGCACACGCTGGTTTCACTGGTTTTCTATGCGGCATCAGACATGAGGGCTCCATTAAAATTTAGACCTAATGACTCGGTTATTACAGTCTAAATCAATAGCTTCGTTTATCCGCTGGTGAGCGGCTGCACATGTAACAGAATCGCACCAGAGATCGAAGGTAAATGATGAATTTTACAAGTAGAGAATCGTATGGCTCCAGTAGAGTCGGGCAATGTAATAGGCGTGTTTCCTGAAAATTCTAATTAGTCCGACATTGACGTTATAAAAAAGTATTGAACACATATTTTTTCTTTTGTCAATTAAACAAAAAATGACTAAGATATTGGCGTTGAAGTTCCGCGTGACGTCACGACTTTGCACACTTTTTATTTTACCATTAAGTGAAGTGACGTCATGTCATGAGCCCCCATTCCCGAACTATGATGCGCGTTGTCTTTGTTAATTTTGATTGATTTGATAAAGCAAAAAATACGTGTTAATATTTTTTTTTATAATCTAACTGACGTACTAATTTAATATGAATTACTTATTATTGTTTTACCCAGGAAATATCCCTATTCTATGATTAATGGGTGAAGGTGTGATGCATCCTAAATAGACAGATTGAAGGTTTATGGTTACATGCAATTGCCTCATTTAAATAGATATTCAATACTGATCATCATTATCACGAGTAACAACGGATGTAGGTAAAAATTATGAATAGTCTATATTTATTAGCATTTAATTTATTTGACGTCTTAATATAGTCTACATGTATATTTATTATTTTATTTAATAACTTTTTGCGTGTAGGTATAATTTTAATAAAATTACGTGGTACCTATCTATTGAGGTTTTCCATTTACGTTATGTTATGTTATAGGTACCTATTTTATAGGGTCCACGATTTTATTAAAATGCCCCTTGTTTTGTTATTTTACAGCAGGTTTAATTTCACTTCACTAGTGCACTCATACCAACATAACTACGACGAAATTTATCTCATTTCAAAAATACAATCAACGTATTAAGACGTCCTTTCAAAAAAAGAACGCGTGTCCATTCCACTGACCATAGACATGACAGCGGCTGTCAGATGACACAACGTCACTCAAAGCTAAAAAATGCATCAAAAAGAAAAATGACCCAGCCACGCCGCCCATTACAAGGTACGCGGCTAAACAGTGCCGACTATAAAGAACCTTACCACTGACAATATAACACGCTTTTTAAACCAAGGCGTCAAGTGTTCCACAAAGCGAAAATCGCAAAGTCACTATAATCAATCACCATTTAAAATATCGAAAATTATTACATTAATTCTTTGGGGTATTATTTGACTAAACCCACTGACAATAGACGCAATGAGTACTCGGGAAAGATAAAGAGGGAAGAAATAGTCTATGGTCGGAGGATGACATGTCAATTATAAGCCCATCAATTGTGTTATGGTTTCTTTTACTTTTTTATGGTGGCGATATCGTAGACGGAACGGAGCCTTTGCGGTGAGGTTAGCGGTTGGACATTCCGCAAAAGTTAGAGTATTACTTTAACCTATTAATCCAATATAAAAGCCACGTAAATACTAAGAATTCTTCGCCCACACTGCCTGTGTGAATTCTGTGACTCATGTTTGACATGAAAGGTCGCAGGTGATGTTTTAACTTAGACAAAAACAAGGTAATATTTGAATCATCTGCTAGATATTTCTTAAATACGTATGTAAGTTTTTTGTTTCAGTAATGGAATGAGTGGAATAAGCCGAAGATGCAGAAAGAGTGTACGAACAAAATCGTTAATTCGAAAGGCATAGATATGCTATCCTTGGGAGGTGTCAAATTAGCAGGCAACTTTTAATGTTGGAGTTCATTTTTGTTTTGCTTAAAGGTCTGTGTAACCAGGCCAAGAAAATCCAAAAATAAAGCAAAGAAGAATTTTGTTTCACAATATTGGGGCCAAAAGCGTGTTCTCACTTGAAATAAGTAACGTCAAACTCGATTATGACAGCTTGGTGCTATACAAAATTGAGTTTGACGTTTTCTATTTTAAGTGTAGGGAATTTTAAATCTAGGTGACACCATTTCGAATTGGCGCCATTATTTAACCTTATTAAAGTCTTCTTAAACCTTGGTATGTTTTTTTTAATTTTCATTTTCAATTATTTCTCATTTATTTAATATTATTAGCATTATTACCCAACAAATTTCAACATTTTACTTGTACACAACTCCCAGACTAGGTTTATTGTCGTTTGTCTGTTAATGTCAACACGTTAATGATTGTTATCTGCGCTCGCAAGTAACGGCATAACATAGCGTCGACCTTATTGGCTACTGCAGAACCTTGTTATAGCGAGCCATCTAATTACTTTCACAGAAATTCTTGAGATTTATCTTTACGTCACTGGCATAGTTCTGCGGTCGCCTAGACAAACTGGACAGTCCATACTTCAAAATATAAATACGAAAGTAACTCTGTCTGTCTGTCGCGCTTTCACGCCAAAACGACTGAACCGATTTAAATGAAATTTCGTACACAGATAGTCTAGAACCTGAAAAAGGACATAGGCTACTTTTTAATGCAAAAAAAGGGTTGTAAGGGGTTGAAAGGGGGGGGGGATGAAAAGTTGTAATATCGTCATTTTTAGAGCTAGAAGCTTGAAACTTATTTTTTAGGCTGTTGATTGGATATAAATAAATAAGTATGACATTCAAAGTTTGTAAAAGTTTTACCCTTAAGGTTGTCAATAGGGAATAGGGGATGAAAATTTGTATGGAAATATGTAAGGTTTGTGTTAATGTTTTAGAAGTTTGCGACAAGAGACAAAATATTAGAGCTATTCTGATGTAACATTTACGGAGAACTCATATTAATACTTTATACCTTAGGTACCTATACCTAAATAATTTAATAAGCTCTTTGCAGTGAAACACTGCAGATAACTCATTAAAGTATTTATACGTATGTGTCTTATTTGTAAAATAATTAGCCTAACTAATTCAAAATGCTACCCAAAGACACTTTTCCACGCGCGAAGTCGCGGGCACAGTAAGTGTTTAATATATTGAGAACAATGCGTAGTAAAATGTTTTAAACATTAATGTCCAGGAGATGAGTGTGTTTAGTAGTTACAGTAAAAGTAAAGGTTAAATAAGTTTGTCCTCGATAGGCAGTGTTGTAATAGAGGACAGTGAATGGGTAGCTTTATTTAAAAATATAAAATAAAATCGGTAGTTTTGGCTCTGAGTTGATGAGTGAGACGCGTCGCACTGCCCCGCAAGGACACACACACTCACCACTTTTGTGTTGTGTTGGTCTTGTGTTTTTGTTTAAATTGTGTATAACCAGGTGTAGTGTGTAATGTAGTGAATAAATGTTTATCATTCTTTCTTAATACTGAAAAAAAAAGAAACTTCTTCGTTTAAAATAACTAATAAAAAACTTTCTTTAAAACGGAGGCCGTTAAGAAACAATTTGCTTCTACAAAATATGGGCCTAAAACACAAATTCTGGGAAGTCAATATAAGGAACACTTGAAATTTGTTGGCAACGGTTGTCAATCTATATTCAATCAAAATAGATTCATCACGACTATAATGTTTCAATGTTAAATTTTGCAATAGGTTATTAACGCATTGACTGTCGCACCTTTCAATCATTAAGTAGCAAGCTACTTATAAGATCAATACATACATTATACATATAATTACTAAACATAAGACGCTAAAGGGCAAACTCATTGACATGTCATGTGCATTCTTCCCATCCTAACCCACATCAGCCAAACTTGGTGGTTGATTGAATCTCAAAGATTTAAAATTGTTAATAAGTAGCTACATCACAAAAATATAGATTAACGGAATAACCTTTGCAAGGTCGTATCACACTCGACAGTTGCACGGAGATAGGAGCTTGCGAAAGCTTATTTTTTGTCTTATTTCATAGGTAGGTTACCCGGTTGTCAAAAGCCACTTTTTTAATTGTTATGGTTCGTACCTACAAGGTATTGTCTGTAACTGAAACTGTAATATTAAAGTTGAAAAATGACGTACCGCTGAGTTTCTTGCGGCGTTTCTTCTCAGCAGATGACACCTTTCGAAGCGCTGGTAGGGGCAGAAATCTGAAAGAAGTCACGTGTACTTTTTATGAATATTTTTTGGTTACGAGAGCTGCAAGTTCAAAGTTTTACCATCCGTGTCGCAAGTCTACTTGAGTGCAGATGCGAGTTGATTTTTTGCTACGTTCGGGCTCAATATTTTGAGTGCGGATATTTACGACGTGCCCGCCACGCGCTGACGACTGACGAAGATTACGGCTTACTTTGATTTAGTGAGTAATTATGGAACTTTCTCAATGGAGAGCCTTGGTTCAGTCCAGAGTCTCTTGACTGAATGACTGAATTGTAATGGGGAAGATGCATGAAAATCAAGGCGAAGTTTTTAATAACTAAAATAAATCTTAAAATCAGCGAATGTGTTAAAAATTACGCTACAATGTCCAAAACAAAATTAGGCACTGAAAATTAGAATGACCTTTGCAATAATGTCCCGTTGTTCCTTCACACTATACATAATATAGGTACCTACAATACAAATTAATAGGAGTTACATAAACTTACCCCAAAACGTACTATATTGACGTGACTTATATCAGCAGCTTCCTGCAACAACTGACCAATAACCCCCACATAGTTTCATATAATCGTTAAAAACCTTTAATTTAAGGCCCTAAACACAAGGGCGGGTATTGCGTGGCCATGTTGGCCCGCCCTTTTTTATGGCGCGGACGCAGGTTATTTGCATACTGGTGTCCATGATGGTAGGGAAACGTAGGATAATTACGTGTGTTTATTGCAGGTTGGTATTATATTTAAGGAGATTTTTATTTAAAAGGCGAGATAACCTTCAAAAAATGACACCAAGAGAAGAAACCCGGTGCGTAATGTATGGCATATTTTATTGCGTAGTGTTGTTTGTATAGTATCTAATTTTGTATACCATCAAATATTTATCGAGCGGTATGGTTAGATAGATCATGTTAGGTTTATTTCAAACATACCTGAAGGATTAACAGTTTCAACGCAAATTAAATTATGGGAAACTATATTTATGCGTAAGATTAAATAGGTCCCGGAAAAGTTCACAGTTCCCGAAATCTACGCGGAAGGGGGCGTGGGCAAGAACAAGTGTATGTTTGTTACCTCTTCCCGTTAAAACGGCAGGACGGATATTGATGAAATTTGAAATGGAGATAGCTTATACCCTGGATTAACACATAAGTTACTTTTTATCCCGGAAAATTTAAAAGTTCCTGAGGGAATAACGATAATCAAACTCTACGCGGACGAAGTCGCGGGCACAGCTAGTAGGTAATTTAAAAAAGGTTATATATCCACAGTTGCTGATAAACTAGTTAAAAATTCAAACTAATATTCGTGTTTTCTCCAAATGAGTGGCCACCCTACAACTGCACCTCCAATCAAACGGAGTGTTCTTTTTAATTCACTTTAAAAGTTTTTTAATCGTGAATTACTAGTTACCGAGTACAATCGTCCGAAAAATAATGTTGCCATTGGATTCGCAGCCATTAGAAATAATATAGAAAGGCAGTTTAGCTTGCCTAGATAGGTTGATGGGCTGAGCGAAAGCTTTGGACTCTGATAAGTGTTAATTTTTATGCCCATTGTACAGTTATATTGAAATGTCATCGGGTTAACAAATGTTTACCAAATTACAGCTTATTCCGGTAACAGACAAACTTTTAAAATGAACGTCGAAGATTTTACTCGAACATACTATCTCAAATGAAGCTAAATAAAATAATTACTTTCAGTAAAAAAATACATTTTTAAGACAAGCTTTTTGGCGATATGTACTATTACTATAATATTGTAATTTCGTCGTTAAGTACTTGTTGTACGACGGGGTTATGTTGTGAAGTTGAAGAGTACCTATGTCCACCTACTGCATCAGACCAGCTCCATGGTACCGTATTATTGCATTCTCACCGAAGGTACGTAGGTATACCTTTCAGCTCAATCGGACACCGGGAAGTCGGTCAAATCACATACAAATTTGAAGTTAAATAAAAACTTGTATTCAATAACAATTATACGTTCATACTTATATATTTACTCACAGTTATACTAGATATTCTATGGCAATACAGGGTCTACCTGTGTTGCCTGACAGTTCCCGGCTTAGTTAGTTTCTTATTAACCATTTTAATGTTAACTGCTCTTTGATGACTCATAGTTAGTCGGCAGTAAAAACGCAGTAAAACATTAAAATGTGCAAAAACAATTAGCTTGCTTAGTTTTACGTAACATTAAAAAGCAGTAAACCGACTTATGAGACGGGACGTACAGTAAGACAGGCCAGGGGCCCGCTTATAACTTGTAATATAAGCGGAAACCTCTTTTTAACTTCTTTTACCAGAAAGAGACTTCCGCTTGTAATATAAGTTTCAAGTAGTTATGCAATGGGCCCCAGGTTCTATTAAGGTTCATCAGACCAACACGTCTAGCGCGACCTGCCCGTGAGTCATTTGTCGCCCAGTGCACTCCTTACATACTCGTATTTGACAAGTTTGACACGACGCACTGAGCGACAAACGCTTTCGAACTACGTCCGATCCGTGTCCGATCCGAACCCATGAAAATACGGTCCAGAGTAGTCGTAGAACTACTTTTATGGTAGTTTACGCACTAGATCCGGCTTCCGTCATCCGATTTCTTTCCGTCATCCGGTGAATCGCAATTCCGGAGAAGATTATTGACGGACCGAAGTAGCCATATTATTTTTATGAACGCTTGCGCACTGCGTTCGCTTCGTATCCGAGCTGCGTTTGAGCAGAGAGGCATAGGGGCGGCGGGGTATGCGGCCGGGGGGCGCGTAAAATGACGTATGCTTGTATTTGGATCAGAGATCGGACTAGTGCGTAGGTAAGCAATATTCGAATTCGGTCCGAGATTTCTAAATCCGTATTAATCGGAGTAAGTAGTGCGTAAGCAATATCCTAATTCGGTATGAGATTTCTGGATCCGTCTTTTCACGAGTTCGGATCGGATACGGATCGAACGTAGTGCGAAAGCGCTCTTATGTCCCAGATTGGACCCCGAAAAGGCTAACATAATAAACATGAGGAAATTTACCAGTATTACGTTAAATACATACATACATACATACATAGATATTATCACGCCTGTTTCCCAACGGGGTAGGCAGAGACCACATATTTCTACCTGCTACGATCCTGACACACACTTTTCGCTTCGTCTGTTCTCATTAAATTCTTCATGCACGCTCGCCGGTTTAGGGTAGTCTTGCCCTGGCCTTTCTTAAGAACTTCCTCCATTGGGTTTTGGTACGTTCGCCAAGGTCCTTCCCTTTCCACCCTACCAAGCACACTCGCCTTATAAATTTGCTTCGTTAGACTTCTTTCGTTAATTCAATACAAAAAAAAATGTTGTTTAATCGTTGCGTTAAATTCAAAAAGTAAATAAGGAACACTAACTCCTCAACACTAGCAGCCTCTAAAAGCCTTTGACCGATGGCTCACTGGCAGCCCAAGCAGTACACAAGCTGTATAAACACACCGAAACGCGGAACGGAAACGGAGCGGGTCGGAATCAGGTCCGCGAAAGCAACTTGTTTAGTTCCTGTGACACTGCTTACGCGGGCCCGCTTCCGACCTACTCCGCATTTCGGTGTGTGACAGAACTTATACAGCCATTATAACTCTAATTGAGAGTTATAAGGGCTAAATAAGCTCTTATACAGCTTGTGTGCTGGCTAGGAGTACTCTAGCAGGTTTCGTACCCCGCTGGTAGCAAACTTCGTGCGATGACCAAGAGTGTTTGTACCCACAGACCATATATCTAATAGACTCCGTATAGCCGGGTGACCCCCGCTGCCAGCATTAGAGGCAAAAAGCCATTAGCAGCTGGGCTATGGAAACGTGCAGGCTACGCATTTCCGCGAACGCACCAATCACAGGTCTCTAAAATCCCCGAGCGTCCCGCAAGTTTGGCAGCTTTATTTGCTAGTAAAAGTTAGCCTCTGTGTTGTGTTTGTGCGAGTCATGGATGTTTAAATAAGTACATACGTCATGTATTTAATGAACGTACATGTTGTTCGAAACTACGCGGTTCGTGTGACACAGAACAGTGAAGAAATGTCAACATTGCCTATATACATTGTTGTGGATACATAACTTGCTTGTTTTATTACGTAACGTACCTGAGTAAACAGAACAATTATGTATGTTATCTTCAAATATAGTATACCTAGTGTTGTATTTGTGTTATTCCTGTGTTCACGGTAAGATTCTTTTAGAAAAACATCTGCATTTATTTAATGCCTTTACACCTTGTCGTACGAAGCGTTTTGCTTCATCTTTCCTGTTACTTCTAAGGAATGGAATGACTTCTCTGCGTCGGTCTTTCCGGATAGTTATGATCTGGGCACTTTCAAGGGGACAGTTAATGCATTTCCTGGGTAATCGCATTCGCCATTCAGCCGCGTCATCACTTCACTCTTTCAAAATAAAATAATGACAAAACAAAGCGATTTGATAATCGATCAATTTTGAATTGCCCAGAACCGGCAAGTAATAATGAGCCAAAAGGTTGCCACAAGTACGTTTGCGACTCAATATTAAGTGTTAAAGTAACTTACTCGATGGCGCTTGTCAATCAAACGCCTGTACAATTTTATGATCTAGGGACCCAGTGTGAACGCGTTGTTAAACAATTTCATTAAACTACCCTATGAACTAAACACCTACGGAAAGGCCGACTGATGAATGTAGAACGAGCCTCAAAGAACCTTTCTAGCTTACCTATTTGAGAAGTAGTACATACTTCATCACCATCTCGCTGTGTTCACTTTTTATCAGTACTATTACCAGGAGTTGCGCAAACCGTTCTCCGATAGTTTACGCTAGCGAGAACGGTTTGTGCGACTCATGGTAATGGTACAGGTGTGACCAAGAAGGTTTAACGCAAACTCATCTACACTAATATTATAAAGAGGTAAAATTTGTTTGTTCGTATGCAGGGAGTAATCTCTGGAACTACTGAACAGATTCTAAAAATTCTTTGACTTAAAGGAAGCAACATTACGACTGATTGACATAGGATACTTTTTATCCCAGAAAATTCACAGTTCCGAGGGAACAGCGATAACCAAATTCCATACGGATGAAGTCGCGGGAAAAAAGAGCTAGTTTACATAAAAATAGAGCTGAAAGACGTCTTCTGCTGAATATAGGACATCGTAAGAAGCTGGCATCCAGTGGATTTCCGCGACCTTCATCAGTCCCGTTATAAGATCACCCTTAATATTTTACGTCATGATCCAATGATGTCTTCGCGCGATTCCACGGGCCGTCCCGAAGACCTTCTGACTCCTACTGACGTTCCCGTTGGCTTTAAAACCTAGATTTCGATTTAAGTAACGTACCTGTGCTATACGATTAAAAATAAAACTAACTTTACGTGAAAACAAAAGGCTGTCGCGATTTTTTGCACGATTAGACGGAGAGCCAGAGTGCACAGTTCCCAAGAAAATAACGATACATTAATCCACGTGGACGAAGTCGCAGGCAAGAACATGTGGTTTGTCGGAAGGGTTTTCATCCACATGCCATTGAATTTCCTATGAGCCGCACTAAGCGTTGTCCGACACCGCTAAGGTGTGGACCACTCGCAGCGTCTGTATATCTTGAATTATACAATCTTAGTGTCTTCGAGGTACTTAAGAGTGAGAGTAGGTATTCTGTAGGCAAGCCTTTTCTATCTTAGACACTTTAGACCAAACATATTACTCCTCCGCTGCACTGGGAGTGAAGAAATAGCATAGAATGCGTGCAGATGCTTATCATCCTGGCATGTCGTAAAAGTCGACTAAGGGACGGGTCATTTCTAACATGGTGGACTTTCTGTATGGGCGATGGGCTGATCACCTGTCACCATACGGTTCAATATACCATCTTAGGACTAATTACTCGAACGTGGCCACAAGTAGTCTTGTGGCTCTGCCCACCCCATTAGGGATTTCGGGCGTGATGCTATGTATGTATGGCTGGATATTAACAAATATTTCTAAGAAAAGTATCCTACTCCATATTGGATTCGTAATTTTCCGCATATTTCTTTATTTTAATTGTGCAACCGACGGCCTAAGCCCTCATTTATCTTCTCATGGAAAATATAATGAACTCGCTTTCCACGAATCGGCTGTTTGAAATCTGTCCTGAGTTTAGGGATTATGTGATTAGTTCCAATGTTTCATCTGTCAGTTAAAATAACACGATATTTTAATGCCGGGTTAGCTAATCGCGCATGTGGGATGAGTAGTGGGGCATTGCAGGTGTATTTAATAAATTGCACAATCTTTATGTACTATAATATCATAAATAAGAAGTGTTTGTATATTTCCTTTTCCTCTTTAACGTCAGAATGAGCAATGAATTGATCTTTAGCATTCCGATTGTTGAAAGGAACTGGAGAGAGGCTACTTGTTACCCCGGAAAAAAGCACAATTACCTACTGGGCATAGCGATAAAATGACGAACTTAATGCCTTAAGAGGACGGCAAAATTCACCCTTTTCATACAAACGGCGATAACGATTTCCAACCCTTAAATGTTAACCGAATTTGATACATTTTTGATAGGTTGTCAGTCAGAACAAAATCTAGGTCGTTTTTTGAATATTTATTAAAGATCAACAAAGTCTATTAATGGCCGAAATTAGTTTTGTATGAATACTAACACAACAATAAAACTGAATTTGACTACAAAAAACCAAAATGTATAGACCTAGATGTTGCTCTGACTGACAAACCGTAAGGACACACTTCTATTAAGGTATTCTGTACCAATTATTATATAAAAGGCTTGATATAGCGTACATTAGAAATTAGAACATTATCAATGACATTCCCAAATAAAACATCGCATAGCTTTAAAACATAACACAGTAATTACACAAAAGATTATTAGTTGATTTAATGTCATTAATTTAAATTCAAAAGTAAATTGACATTTTTATTTCATTTCATTACAATGAAACAGCTAAAACCAAGATCACCAGTCTTTCATCGCTCTAGCTGTTTAACTTTAGTTCCGCTACTCGACGAGAGATGGCGCCAGTAGTCTATAGCATTAACTCAATATTGAAGCAATGTAATTTTTCCTTAGCGTAGGCTTTTTCAATAAACATAATGATAATTATTATAAATATAATATGACTTTTTTAATATTATGAGCATAGCGTGAAAGCACTTAGTTCATTCTGAAGCAAATAAATAACGAAAATAAGTCCTAGTTAACCTTTTACGGAGCTAGGTACCAGGTGTTTCAAATTAAGTAATTAATCTTCTACACTTAAATACAATCAAGTGCAAGCAATTTCGTGCAAAACAGTTTGAGTGTGGAAACTATTAGGTAGTCTTGACTTAACGCGACCCGACGCACATTTATTATTTTTAAACTGGAACTACATATATTGAATTAAAATACTTACTTATAATAATTTTTATATTTCAAGTAAATCTTTCTTCCTTGACAAGTCAAAATGTAAAATCGTCACGAATATTACGAATCGCATTTTCGGAGAAAAAAAATCTTCGTAAAACCATACCTACGTGCTCATAATTACATACAATAATAGAATTAATTAAGTATACTGCTTGGTTAGACTGGTTGAAGATATCCCATTTCTTACTCTAAGCATTTTGATAATTTATTTCTCAAAATAAAATTACCTTATACCTACCTATTATTTTAATGTAATAAAATTCCATTGCACATTGCGCACGTTTACACGAATTAAAAATTGTTATCGTCAGCACATTAAGAATACATCTCTTCCTAGCGCTTTTTCCCGTCTACGCTTACGCTACGGGGTACGCTTGACCATGATCCCGGATTCGACAGGTCGGGTTATTACAGTGGAGTGACTGCCGTCTGACCTCTGTAACCCGTGACAGGGGAACCAGACCGATTGGATCATGGTTAAACGTTTAGTTACCCAAATGTGCAGGTTTCCTCACGATGTTTTCCCTCACCGTTACAGCATCGGTTACAGCAATTCGCAGGAAGATAATGTACATAAGTTAGTGAAACTCATTGAAAATGAAAATGGAAAGGAAAATATTTATTTTGCAAGTAGGCCACATGGGCTCTTTTACATGTTTGAATCTACCAGCGCTTCGAAAGGTGACATCTGCTGAGAAGAAATTGGTAAATGGCAACCGCTTGGATTCGAATCCGGACCTTACGATCACGAGTCAACATCCATAGCCATTAGGCCACCGACGCTCTCCAAATACAAGAATACAATACAAATTAAAATAACCAATGAGTTTCAGTTTGAGTTGAGTTTCGAGCGCTGACGAAAACGATGCCAAGCTCAAACTCAAACACAGAACTACTGGTTCAAACCACTCGTTTTTAGGGTTCCGTACCCGGAGGGATCAACGGGACCTTATTACCGAGCCTACAACGTCCGTCCGTTCGTCTGTCAGAGGCCTCTAGGTCAGCAACGGTAAGAGTTAGAAGGTTGAAATTTTCACAGACTATGTGTTGTTATGGCATAAATGCTAGCAAATAGTAAAAATTTCAAAAAGTTTTAAGCCTAAGAAGCTCCCGATACAGTAATACCCAAAAAATTGGCTGATTTTAGACCAATTTAGTTCCAGCTATATCGCCAAAACGGCTTAACTTTCAGCCATCAAATTTCATCTGATTTTAGTTCTTACTCCATAGTTAAACAACAAATATCAATTCAATAGTGTTCAGTTATAGAAATGTGAAATATATATCAAAACCAAACAGAAAATTACCACTGCCACTTTACAATCTGCCAACTTATTGCAACTGTGAAAGTTCTTAGACCATTAACATCTAGGTACAGTCTATTATAGATTGGTTGAGACCATGCCAAATTGACGTAGTACAGAACCCTCGGTGCACGAGTCCGACTCGCACTTGACCGGTTTTTGTTTTCTATCGCTCGTATTCTTAGAATATGGTTTTAAACATCACTTTTATGCGTAACTTTTGAGCGGTAAACTCAAAAATCGGTCCCCTGGTTTCATTTAAGTTCTTAGGAATTTGACCCCCACAAACTAACTAAAAAGTGCAGTTAATATCTTTCAATTATGCCATGTTATGTCGATGTTAGTATGTACATATATATATACACATAAAAAAAAACATGCGACATTTACGGCCACGTTAATTAATTTGTACCGTTTCAAATTAAACTAGCTATGAATTTTAAATGAGACTTAGAATTAAGTTTAACGTCTTCTTTTATTTAGTGGAGTTTGGCAATTTTTTCGCTTTAGCTTCGATTCGATATGCTTCGTCATATTTTATTTGTATTTTGATGTATTCGCATTAATGCATTTATACTACACTAGTGGACCTGCCACAGCTTAGCCCGTTGCTTCCATACAAACTATAGGTACCATTTCTTTTCACCCCTTTGGTACACTCGTGAGGTACCTAATCGAATAATTTTTCCACCAAATTTCAAATCTCTAGAACCACTAGTTTAGGCTGTGTGTTGTCTTTGTCTTTCAGTCAGTCACGGTACTGTTTTATGGATAGAAAGAAGAAACGATTACTCAATCTCAGTTACTGCCTAGTAAGTAGTAAATTTATTACAGTGTTTAGTTTATTTTATTTTGGAAGGGACTCGAATGTTTCGAATAATAAAGTATTTAAGAAATTTCAACTCCCTCTGCCTGAGTAGCCAAATGGAGTGTATAGTGTATGTTATAATTGCTAAGCAAAGGTTAGACAACGAAACAGCACAATTTGCCAAATATATATTCAAGACCACTGGAATTTTGAATCATGTGTGTATGTGAATGTTATTTAGAAAACACGAATGATCCCTAACTCAATTAGAAATGGTACATCCTGTGGATAAAATGTAAAGTATTAGATCAAATTGGTACAAGGCATTATGCCTAAGAGATTACATGCTAAATTGGTACCTATAGACGAATTTCATTATAAGAAATGATTTCTAAAATGATGCCTTAGTAATTTAGGTTCCCAATCTGCATTAGGCCCGCATGGGCACTACTGGGCCACTCTCTCTCACTAAGACCTCTCTTAGTGAAAGAGAAACCCCATGTGGCCAGCAGTGGGGCGTTACTAACAGTACACTGAGAAAAAATTACTGTACCGACATACGTAATTCCGGATGCCACGTACGTAATTCTGGAGAAACACGTACCTAACGTAAGTAAAGACTCGGCTACATAGATAATGTTGCGGACTACAAACGCCTGTATAGGTATGTTTTTACATTACCACGTAACAATCAACATTATTTCGGATGCTTCGACATTATTTGGACTTGGCTGCGAATACATTACGGTAATGCAGGTATAGCATCAAAAAATTTCTCAGTGTATTTATTTTTACAAATTTAACTCCACCCTGGCCGAATATAACACCGCTGCGTCAATGAAATTTTGAAAATAAAATCTCATTTAAAAATGGAAGAGCGGAGATCATTCAACTCGAGTAATTCTCTGGAAGTTCCATTTGTAAAGTTTAAAATTGGAAACGAAATTCCGTTCCGCGGCGGCTGTCAATTTTAATAATATAAAATAAGGTTTTATTTGAAAATTTACTGTTTATTTCTGCTGATTTTATTTTGTAATAAGAGAATAGGTATGTTGGAAATAAATTGGCCTGCGTATGTTTTGTTCGTCATTCGCTGTAGAGTATTGTTATATTAGTTCAATGGATTTAGTTCGAGTATACTATTAAAGCCTTCAATAGTGCCTACATTATTAGTCCTTTACAGGGGGACAAAGTTGTCCTTACATACACCAAAGTGGAAAAGGATGTTAAACCTTGACTTTGCTTATTTCTTATTTATACGTTTGTAAATTGAATTTCCTCTGTAGGTATTTTTGTCGGTCCTGGACTTAATTTTCCGGCGGCAATTTTATATAATTTGGTTATTTTAGTTCACAATAGATATATCCAATAATCCAATATTAAACTTTAAAGGTAAATAATCTTGATATATTTTTATAACAATTACTTACCTACTAATATTGAAAACAGATTCTCGCATCGGGCTTTATAAATTAATTTTCCTCGTATATAGCGCAAATTTGTGACGGTTTTTCACAAATGACGCTAAGTATTTGAATTTTGTAAAAACTTTTAATCTGACAATGAATAATTCGTTAAGAACGGAAAAACCGCAAGTCGTCATGTAAAAAACGCGTTTAGCTTGCAAGGGGTTAATTCTGCTTGCATGTCGAATGCCCCGCCCATACTACTGTACGGCAGGCCATATTAGAAAAAAATAACTACTCATAGCTGGGCACCGTTAATCAAATAGTTAACTTTGTTAAAGCGTTACATTTCGGAAGATTTAACGGAAGTTACCGTTAATTGTTAATCGTTAACTCGTGATAGAAATTGCATTTTATATGTCGAGGCGTTACGGATTTACCTACTTGTAAAATTTGGTATGGGCTATGGAAGTTTAGGTAGGACATGAGAAATTTATAAAAGATACAACCGAATTGAGAACCTACCTGGTGTAGCATGGAGTTGTACTTCTGAGTATGTTTTTTTCGCGGCGCGGCGCGGTCCGCGCGGTATCTTTATGGCAAATAGTAGGTACTTACTTAACGATTAACGGACTTCAATTATTTTGACGTAAGTTAATGAGTCCGTTAACGATTTTGAAAGTTAACTTAAAAGTTAATCCGTTACTCGAGTGTTAACTTTGTTAATTAACGATTAACGGATTAACGATATTGTGCCGAGCTATGTAACTACTGAACCATAATAGAAACCTACCTATGGAGTAACTGTGATCCATCTCAGAACGTATTATGAAAGTGTGTTTGTTTGTTTATCTTTCACGTCATGACGGAACGGGTTGACTTGATTTGTATAGCGATAGTTGGAGGTTCAGAGAACGACGTAGGCTACTCTTTATCCCGGGAAAATGCAATCCCTTAGTGCGAGAGACAAATTTCACGCGGACAGAGATTAGTCACAAGTAAATTATTACTGATTAAAAGGAGAATTAATACCCTAAAAAAATGGGAATGCTAGAAATAAACAAATTATTGCTAATATCAACCAAGCGACTTATTTCGGACAGAGCTTGCAAAGCTGTTTGCTAACATCAAACAAATCAAAGCAATCACATGTCTATAATTTACAAAGCTGTTATTTATTTTCAAATAAATGTCGGTTGTATGTGTCGGTACAATTTTAGACAAGCCAAATTGGTACTTTGTTGGCACTACGTGTTTTCCGTTCGTATTTTTCGTTCTAATGATTGATCTTAAACGCGATTGATTACAAAATACCTACTAAAACAGGTAAATTCTTTACTACATAGTGCCTTAACGCATAAGAGAGGAAGAAGCAAACAAACAAACATTTATATAGTAGATAAAGGGATTAAATGCATAATTTCACAAGTTAAGGGAAATTTGTTACTTTTCCCTCACTAACTTCAATCCCCTTCCAGTTTTATTTCCAAAATCTTCTATAACCCATATCCTGCTTCATGTTGCCCATAATATAATATTGAAAACCGCATTGAAGACATGAAATTCAAAAACCATTCTGAAGATTTATTCTGAAGCCCCCCACAGCATTTTTTCATTGTTATCTTCGATGTAGGTATGAGCCACTTCCACTTCATGATTTTATTTTATGTTATTTACATAATGCTCAAGCTATATTTTGCTTATACACAAACAAACAGGCACACAACACACTCAAACACACATTATAGAATACACTAGTGTAATTAAGCAGGAAATTAATCTGCAAAGTGTATATCAAATCAATTATTTAGCAAATTGGCCTGTGACCTGTGCGTTCTTTTACTCGTCACATGAATAAATTAAAACGGGTTGAATCTACCAGCGCTTCGGACAGGACCATCATTACTGAGAAGCGCCTTAAAAAACTCGCCAGAAACTCTACTTTTCAAGTCAAAACATTGATGTTACATCATACATAAATATCCAAATAAAATTAAATAGAAACATTACAAAACAATAAAGCAATAAATGATAATTATTAAGACTAATAAATGTAAAAAAATCAATTGTTGAATAATCAACGAATATAAAAAGCTATAAAATATAGTACAGATAACACAATGTAGTCTCTCTAGTCAGGTACAGATATCGCACAAAACTAATTAAGCTATCAAATTTAAATGGTCCTTGCATGATACAGACAGTTATATTAAGTGAAGAGTGCTACTTTGTAATTTTTGCACTGGGTCTTGTAACTCAGGATATACCTCAGGAACCAGGGTTGTAATCTCATCGTGCAAGTTTATTATTTATTTATTTAAGCCTTTTATTTCTTTTATAAGTAGTATTGTACATTTTGTTTTTGTTATTCCTTCTCTCTAATTATTAAAGACCTCTCGACGAGTATAGGCCTCCTCCATCTCTCTCCACTTTTTCTTGTCTTGGGCTGTTCTCATCCAGTCCTTACCTACTTGCGAATTTTATAAGTTCAACTTCCCACCTTTCCTTATTGTAAGTTACAAAATATTAAATACCTATTTCAGTTTCATTTTCATTATAAAGTTGGAACAATAAACTTATATTAGAAAGCTTAAACAACAGTGTTCATGGCTCAAATACGAAGTACTAATTCCAACTACGATCAGGGAAATTAATAGTTTATCAATTTGACGCCTTGTTTTGACGGTTTCTTTCTACATTGACGAGACAACGCGCGCGCGACGTCAAATTGTCAAACGGCAAAATTTAGTATTGTCAAAGTGGCCCAGCAAAAATTAATCCCACTAAATATTATAAATGAGAAAGTTTATGTGTTTCTATCTATATGTTACCACTCCGCTACTTGAAATTGGAGATAGTATAGGTGCTTTATTTCGGAACATTCAAAAGTTTCCTAGTGAATAGGTACCTAACTACAATTGGATTCCACGCGAAGTCGCAGGCAGAAGCTAGGAAATAATAAAATCCTCCCCATGAAATACCTACTCAACAGTAAACTTAAAGTGATTAAACTTAATTTTAAATTTATTATTTAATTAAGGGTTTTCAGTAATTTTAAGTAGTATTGAAAATTGCACGTACGTTAAAAGGTAATTTCTCTTATAGTTTGTAGGCTCATTTCCTACCCTTGTGCCTATCAGTCAATTCCTAAATCATATTATATGTATAGCTGTACCAAAGTATATTTTCTTTATATTATCTAGAAACTCTACAGAACTGTTCTTCTTTATAAGTGTTTTTATTGAAAAGTGCTTTTACAAAACAGCATTTCACAAATATATTATAATAAAATAACATGAATTATATTATAATACATAGGTATATTGTTTAGCAACTTTTAGTTAATTAAACACAGCATATTCTTACAGAAAGATTTGATAAAAAATTAACATTTGTTCTAATGATATAAAAGTATAAGTCAGGGGCTGTTTGGTTTATATATGTTTATCCACCTATTTTTAATACGTATTTACTTGAATTCCATTTGACCTAATGTATTTTACTCATATATTTTAATTTCTCCGAAACTGTTTGTGTATTTCTTCTATTTTTGGCGAAAAATAAACGGTACTTCTTAGATAAATATGTGATCTTGTATACTTAAAAAACTGAGCCAAGTTCAGAATAATCTGTAGAGCCCAGCAACGAGATGATGCAGATATTAAAATGTGCCGTACACCTAACCCAGTCATTCAACTATCAAAACATTTGATAACGGAAATATCCGTTCGAGAAACGGGTTGCACAAAGTTTTCACATTAAACACTGTCTGCGAGTCGACGCATGCGTACAACATATCATCTATTTTTGAAAATACAGGTAACCTACCTACTGCATTAACTAAAAGGCCACTTTAATATTTACACCCAAGGAAAACGTCGATTTTCATTAATAAAATAATCACCAAACATGAGATTATTAAGTAAAGACGTAACGAGGTCTTGTATGTTCGTTCTAACATATTAAAGGCAACTTTCGATAGTTGTAAGGTGGATTGGGGTGTAAGGATTTTTGATTAGGCAGACTGCAGTTGGCGCGGCCGTCTCTGTCGGCGCGTCGGCGCGGAGTGAGGCGCGGGTCGGCGCGGGCCGGCGCGGCGGGCGCGCCGATTGGCGCTGCGACGGCGGGCGGGGCCACGCCCGCCGACAGCCCCGCTCGCGCCGACCGCGCCAGTGTCCGCCAGACTGCCGAGCGCGCCGGGCCTCCCGCTTCCCCGCGCCAGCTCGGCCCGTGTCCTCTTACCGTCGCGAGTGCAGTATGACACTAGTGAGCTAGCGGGCCGCTGTGACGGTGTCTTGTGTATGTGTGCACGTGCTAGTGTGTTGTGAGCCCGTGACGGAAAACGTTCGTTGTGGCCAGCGGAGCCTTGCACCCGGGCTCGGGCCGAGCTTTCATGGCTCAGCCTAGGGTATGTACCGCCGGGCAGGCGACGGCTCTATCATGTTCATAACTCTATGGCAACGTCATTAGGTGCAAGCCAGCTCGATCATGTGCACAAAAGTATGGCAATGACATTACGTACATTATAATTCACGAAGTGACAAGTTAAATCAGAACGACACCGCCGCAATAAGCCGGTGAACTGTTTTACATGCGACGCGCTCGGAATACGTAACTAGCTTGGGAACCAACGCGAAAACGAACGCATTTCATACGTAATTAACCGACGATAACGTAAACGTAATCCGCTTATAGTATCTCACGCTTAATAAAACAGAACGCAGTTTGTCGGCTGCGTTTGTAAAATATGATAATAAAACTAAGTAGGCATTTAAAAACGGAGTAGCTTAAGTCAGTTTTATTTTAAAACGCGCAGGGCACGTGGAAATTGCTGTGACAATAAATGAGATAAAGCTGCGTGCAGCGGGGGTCGTATTGTATTGCTCTCTTGCCGTCTACGAGCTACAAGCAGCTTTAAACGCACGGTTGGACACAAAAGGACCTATCCGAGAAACCAACAATAAAATTGAATTGACAATGACAGGAAAAAAAGTCCTTTTGATACCACAAAGATGCACTAACGGCTTTTATTGGGGACTTTCTAAAGATTTGGCGTCGCATTGTTTTTGTCGTTGTTAATCCTTTACTTTATTCAGTTCTGGGTCTACAATTAGTATGGTTGTAAACTATTGGACAGTTTCAAAGATGCTTTAAACAATAGAATGTTATTTATTGCCTTCAAATATAGGCAGGTACCAAGTATCTGGTAACCTGGCAAGTAATCAGAACGAAACGAAATGCAATAAAAAGATTAGTGGTAGTAAATATGCAGTTATAGAAGCATCGTTAATAACTGCTATATAATAATTTATGGAACTTAAAAAGACAGTTAGATCTGAAGCTAACGCAATAGCGATCAGTTAAGTACTTAAGGAAACTAAACAGTAAATCTAAGTGATCGAAGTCAAACTGTATGTTAGGAAGTCGTTAGGTAATTTAACTTGATAGAGTAATTAAATTGAAACCCTGTTATGACTTTATCTGGTTGATAGCGTTATCCTAAGGAACGGGTCATTATATGGCCTGTATACAAACTGGTTATCATAGTATTGGTAGTGTCAAGAGCTTTTACGAGATCATAAAACTAATCTCAGTCCTATATGACCACACACGAATTAGTTATTTGTGTTGATAGTGTAGATCAAAAAACAACTTGAACAAGATGCTATCTCATAAAATCAACAGTTATCAGTAAATTTTGTTATTAAAATTACTTAAGTACCTTTTCTCTTAGGTCTTGATATTGTTGAACTATGTAATGGGACGGTATTAAATGTTGTAGCAACTACCTACCTAAATTAAGTTTAAAAATCATTTTAATGAGTTTTTTAAATACATAAATCTGCTTGAAGAAGCTATAAGGTGTTTTTAAATACTTCCGTCAGTTTTGAACTTTAATTAAACCCAGTTTAAGTTAAAATCATACTTGCACGAACAGTATTGGATAAAATTAAAATGTCAAGCATAGTACGTTTTTTTTATAAATAGCTAAATAATTTTCATAGTTTCAGTATCTATCATATACTAGGTATATAGTTTGAAAGTGTTAACTAAAATAATAAGCTGTGAACGATGGACGTACAGACAGGCAGATACCTATGACAGTGATCCTATAAGGGTTCCGTTGAGTTAACTATAAATAGAAAAATCCATAGTCATAGGTATATAAATTAAATACATGGTCTTAAAAACACAAAGTGTTTAGATGTACGTAACTAAATCCATTAATTTTTTTTAAATTATAAATATTTATATTTGTTAAATGACGTGAGGGCTATATAATAGTTTTGTTTTATTGAAAGCTCGAAGATCAAAATATTGTTAGATACAATAAACAGGATTTCATTGCAAAACACGAAATGATTTGTAAATAAAATGTGACAATAATCGTAGAATTTTACTGTAAATTAAAACAAAAACACTCTGGATAGGATATCGTGAAGACATCACCGGCGATATAAAAATATTTATTTGTAATGTAAACTTGAGAAATATAAACAAAAAAGGTTCTTCCCAATCTATTTTCTTAACTTTTACTTCTTAGAAACAGATATTTAGAATACCTGCAATCATAATTTCCGAGGTTACTTCATGCCGTCGGATATTTTATAAAAGTACCTAGGTATATAAGTATAGGCTTGAATATTACTCAAACATACATAAATACCTATTTCTCTATCATATGAATTACACATGACAATGACATTAGGCATAGGCTAGCTGGATCATATTCACAAAAGTATGGCAATGGCATTAGGTAAGGTATACTATATGTAATCCTCCAGGTGATAGTTACTTTAATATAACTATTTCTACTTTCACCTTCAAAACTATCCATATAAATATCAAGTTATTACTATTGAATAATCATAAAAACATTGAAATTTCAAATTTACAAACACGCATTTCAAAACAAATACAATATACCTAAATAACCTTATAGGTAATAAATATAATGCTAATTATGGGTTTACCTGTAAGCTAGTATGTTAAACTATACCGCCTTTCAATCCGCCGGGCTAGTTATATTCTTAAACTCAATAAAATGTTATATAAGTCAGTACAGTACAGTCAACGTAGATTATTAGATTTACTTACCTGAAAAGTAAAGCTTTTGATAACTATGGGACCGGATTTTTACAATAAAAGTTCACTTAAGCAACATGTTAAGTAGGTAGATAGTTATTTGTACTTCTTTAGTGTTTTTTAAATAGGTACTTTACGCATCTTAAAATATGAATTAACAACATAATCAAATTTCACAATTAATTCTATTGGTAATAGGTAAATTAAATAAAAGGATAATACCTGAAATAAACTTCATAAATCACACATATTTACATTATACATAGATGCACAGTTTAAACAAATTCATGTAAGTTACATAACTTTATCGCAATTACCCCATTTTGAGAACTGCCCCAATTCACCTACAGTCAAAATTAAAATCATCATCAGAAGTTTAAAAAGTGAGTTAAATAAGAGGAATATTTATATATTACTCTATTAAAGATTTTAAAGGTTTTTAAAAAGCCTAAGTACTCTGATGTAAAGACTTCATTCATTTTAAAATATATTTCTAGTGCCTGATTGCCTGAGAAAATAACTTTCAATCAAATAATATAAAATAAAATTTGAATTCGCCGTTCTACTAAACTTGTTTCGCATCATCGCATTAGAGGAACTTAAAAAAAAAATATTTTTAAAAACCCGTCTGGGACCAACGACCGTCGCCATTTGACAGATTCTTTTTTATTCTGAAACCGCGGGCGCGCACTATTCAGCCGCATGCAGTGTTGCCGGTCGGAAAATTAATAACAGAATAGTAGTAAAAGTGTGGATAAATCTAAATTGCCTAAAAACAATATCGGTGTCCGAAATTATATTTACACAAGGCTTGTCCGAGCATTGCCATAGAATAAACGTATCGTAAATTATGATATTGTTCGATAGCGTTTATCAATTTTTGTCTTATAATAGTTATCACTGATAATGGTTCGTGGCCCAGTAGTTGTGGATTGATAACATGTGTTCGGTAACGGTTGTTTTGGTCAAAATAATCGAGTGATGCGTTAAAAAGTTATCCGAAGCCAAGCTTCTTAAAATTCCTGAAAATTTAGTCGCGGAATCAGCAGAAGGCCTGCAATACAAAACAAAACCAATAAACCTACATCTGTACTTAGTGCGCGTGTTGACACTGCATATGAGTATTTTTAATATAAATAATAATGTGCGCAGAACATCTTAATATGTATACAAGTGTTTTGTAAATAACTAGGAAATATATATTTTCTACATCAAAACTAATTCTAAATCTGAATCTAAACCAATAAAGTAACAGGTTTGTGCGCAATTTCGGCCGTAAAAATTTCGCGTTACCTGTGGTATTCCACACATAATAAACACTTGGCAATAGTTCCCAAAATCTACTTAAAACGTCGTTAAATAAACGAAATGCACATGCAACAATTTCATACATTAAACAAAAATTTTTATATACGATTAACTAAATTATCAGAGACAATTTCGTTTGAAGTTTTTTATTTTTCTAAGAAGGCGCCGATTTGCGAGCGTTGTGACCGTTCTTAGCGCATTAAACTTATTATTGGCACTTACTTCGAACAGTAAAGATAATACCAGTATTGTATAGGCAATTCTGTTCACATTTCACGATAAAAACAACTCGATTTTATGTTTTAAACGAGGGAAAATGCTTCGCCATTAGTAGTGTCGCGTTCAGAGATAACAGGGCAACATTAGTTCTGTTTTTGAGTTTTTAGGGCTGGCAATAATGTTGCAAAAGTGGCTAGGTGTTAAGATACGGCCTGCTAAGGAAGTTATGTCACTAAGTAGGCGCTAAGATAACGAACTTGCATGTTACGTCTATCTACACGCTATATTCTAACAAGAAAGCGCTACAAAGCAGCCCTAATTCAGTTTAAAAAAAACTGTTCAATCCATTCATTACTGAGTGAGGATTAAGAAAAATAATTCAAATTGAAAATAGAAAAAAGAACGCACCTTTCTCGATTCAAATTTGTTTTGTAATTTCAAATATGGAAGTCCATTTTGGTAACAGATAAATGACACTTAAAACGGTCATTGGCTCGGTCGCCGTGAGCAGATAAATTAATCCTAGTTACATAATAGTGATACATATGTTTATATAAATGGAATGATATATCGGTTTTGATATAACTGGTGGGACTAGCTCATTTAAGTTTTTAATGCGATATGGCGATTACAAGTGGTCATTATTTTAAGTTTATAAAAAGACGCGATGGAACGTCACCGGTTTTGATTTTAATTTTATATATACCTAACCTATTCCTGTTTTTAATTTCTTTTTAAAGCGAAATACATAAAAAGTTTGAAATAATTAACGAAATAATGACTTTATTTATAAAGACTTTAGAATTCTTGAATAGCACTTAATGAACGTAAATGATTTAAAAGCTTCTAGAAAGCTTGTTAAACGTGAAATAGAATTATTACAGCTTTTTGAGAGACTTAAGTTTACACGGCCGTCGGGAGCTTTCGGAGCTTTACGACGGGACTCGAACTTTATTCAATTTGAAAAGAAATAAACTGATTTCCTGAAAATTCATTACCGGTATGTTTATGAATAAAGCTGTAATCGAAAATAAATTGTATTCGTTTGAACTTAATAGTTGATTTTATATGTACCTAGCTACCAGTCAGCCACTTAAATACAATCAATATGTTTAGATTTAAATTTATTTATTTAAAAAAGTGATAATTTTCCTCCTTTTTAAACCTTTTTTAGGCATATATATTTTCGAGATCATGTAGATATGTAGGTGGGACGTTAGGTTGCCAATCAAAGTAAATCCTGCGAGCAGCTACATTAGCAAAGTAGTTTTATTTCCAATTAGGTATATTATATATATCAATAATCGATGAAACGATTAATAAAAATAGGTACCTACTAATAAATAATACTGCTTGTAGTCGTGAAGCATCCATTACTAACTTGTGATGCCGGAGACACCTTGTTTTACAAAAAATCGTATTTTTAGCATAATGCCAACATCGAAATCAATACAAATCAGTCTATGGCCGACGCGCTTTATAAACGCACCCACTAATTTGTTATTTAAATTTCACTGTTCCATTCCATTTTCAAATTTGAATTTGGTTTCTCGAACTCGAGCTCTAGATGCGTCGGCACTCGGCGCGCATACCGACCGCAGTCGAACATACCCGAGGGCAGGTACCGAACTCTCATTGTTTTATTCGCGGCGCGTTCCTTTTTCAATTTGAATATCGCTGTTCATTTTCGAATTGGCTCTTTGTAGACGCGCCTTAATTGCGCACTTTGGATTCAGTGCTAATTCGCGCGCTCGCTAATTTGACCGTTTATTGTGTTCCAAAATGTCCGACATCCTTTTAAAAAACGCCTCTGAATTTTAATAAAATACCTAGCCGACGCAGTTGTGGTGTTGCCAGCTGTAATCTAAGGACGTACATAAATCACTAGTAATTTTCAGCTGGCAAAGATTTTCGGGTAATAAATAATTCTTGAATTAAATACAGACTTATGTTGGTAGTTCTTGTCACCTGGACTTTGAAATATGAGTCCTAGTAGCGCTAAATACCTGCAAATAAATAAATAGAACAGATTAGATCTAGCTCTTGCATTTTTGTGACCTACACCGTATTCCGCCAGCGTTTTCCTTAATTTTTTCGTACTAACTACTAGCGCCTTTACGACGACATAGCGTCATTAACTTCCATCATAACCATAAATTAACCTTTTTCGGTTAAAAAGTTTATTAAATGTTAAGAAAAGCATCCTAATTGAGAACGCCGAGTTAATATTAAAAAAAAAGGTTTTGGTTACCTAAGTTTTAAATTTTGTCAAGATTGTTTAGACGATTCACATCGACACAAAGTCTTTTCTTAATCGGGCATCGACAACATGTCCCCAGTCTCTAACTCCTCTAATATGCCGCCAGGATTTAGAGCCGTACCTACATTAAACAATATTAATTGACGCGAGATGACTCGCCACTATCGAGCCGAGGGCTGTAACAATGCCTCTGAACGCACTGGCCATTCCGCCGGCCAGTGTTTACCGAACGTACGAATCGTTATTTAAAAAAATACTCTTTTTACTCACTCCACTGTTTTTGAAACAATCTTTTTTCGGGAACGATAACGAGGTTTGAAATTGGAACTCGCCGTTACTGGCCTGTTTAGCGCTCTTTTCGGTGACACTTCAGAGTTATGGCCGCTGTAAGATGAATAGTGAGCCGTTACGGGTAATTAGTGCGGCTTATCTGTTAGATTAGCGTTGGTTCGGCGCCGCGTTTGAATTACGTGTAGATTCCGTTTTATTTCGAGAGGTTTAGTCGGTCACAACATGAAGCCAGGGCGATGACCAAATTATTGCCAAGAACGAGTCCCGCCGGTGCGGTGGCACCCGACGCTCCAACACTCCCGCGAGCTTTCCGATAAAATAAAAACAAATTGTTATGAGAAATCAAACAGGTTACTTCTGTACCTAATATTCGATTGCGAGACAGCAAATTATTCAAAACAAGATGGAATCTTCCTTATTAATGTTGTTGATATTTAAATATAGTGATTCATTAGTTTCTACATTAATCTATGCCTCGCAGAAACGGATTTAAATGTAAAAAAGAAAGAAGTTTGAATTCCGAATCGTAGCGTTCGGGAACGCGTCACTCAGAATTCGAAGTTTAAATAGTCAATCACGAGCCAGTGTGGCTAATCTCGCATTCATGGGCACAATGCTGGTAACGAACGGACAAGCGGACAGGCGGTAATAAGACGCGCGTGGGCGGCTTTATGTCAACGTTATTTATGATGTGACCTTTTTTAAAATTTTACGCTAGCAACCAGTGATAGTGGAATTTTCCCGATTTTGAAAGTGGAACTTTCGAGTTGTCAATGAATGTAAATATTCTAAAGGCAAGACGTCTGTGAATCATCGAAGCGAATAATTACGTTTAGTTGAATATCTTAGCACTCCTTTAAACGTCCAATTAATGTTCGCGTATAAGTTTTAAAACGAAACAAAATAAAAGTCAAAGAAACATCCAACTTTATTGGAGACATAAAAGTCCTTTAAGCACTTATTTTGATACTTTAATAAGAGCAAAAGGAGATCGTCGCGTCGAAAGGAAATCGTTATCTTAACGATGTTATATTTACCTAAGTGAAATCTGAGAGTGGAACTGTCCCTCAGACGATACGCTATCGACCGGTCATGGGCCAGCTGTTGACCCGGCTGTTTACATTCAAGGAGATAAATTCCATAAATACGCAGAATTCACGATAACTTGAGTATTTTCAATTTGTAAGCCTAATCTAAGGCTACAAGGTTAATGGTCTATTAAAATCAATTTTGGGACCTCCTACGCTACATACTCTGACGTGGGAACTGATTCGCGCTTGTTTTTAAATACATCAAATTAAAAATGGAATGGAAGCTAAAACTTTCATCCGCGGCCTTTAGAGCGCGTGTTATCGTTGCCGGTACTACGCGATAAATCTGCCGGCGAATCTCCCGAATCCGTGCGTCGAACATAGCTCACGCGTTCTATTTATAAAACTCTCCAAGAAAAACACTGGCCAACATATTGAATATCGAAATGTTTTAAGCCCCATGCGACTATTGCAGCTGGCCAGTAACCTTCGGAATTCGAATTTAGAACGGGCCCTACGAGATACGGTTTCAAATATAGAACGGTGAAGAGTTGCCAGTAATTAAAGCAGGCGTCGAGCGTCGCGTCGGGACGCGTCGGGAGTGGTCGGGAGTGGTCGGGTCGTGTCCCCACGCGGATGGGCAAATGGGATAATGGTCGTCTGCGCCCGCATCCGCCGCGGGACTCGGATACAACTCTTGCAACGCGCTGGATACAATTTTTCAATTAAATCGACCAGACACAAGATCCCTAATAGGTGTCGTTAAGGAGTCGTGTGCCCGATTTTTGAACTGGCCCGTAACGAGGCCGCTTTATTGGTATTTATGATCGTGAAACAAATGGACATTCCTTAGGTTGGCATTATGAATGAACGGCATTTATGGCGTGTCTATATTATAGCGTAGTAGAAGCAATATAATAGTTTTTTTTTCTAAGTTTTACGGCCGCCAACAGCGCGCTGTAAAACCCGAGACGAGCGTCGCGGCCTAACGATCCTTGATTTACCACTATCAATTTAACAAAATACATAAAACACACATGAATATTTCGCTACTCGGTTTAATGTCCATGTTTATTGTGGCAATCTTGCGCGGTCTCGCCTACATCGATTGTATTTATAAATACCTACGTGTTATTAGGTATTGTCAGTTCAAATACATTATTCACTGTTACGAATCGCTTCTGGTGGCCCCCTAGACGCATGAGCGTCTGCCAGATGACAGAGAAGGGGACAGAGCGACCCGGAACGGGCTGGTGCGAAAGGGACGGCGGCTAAGGGTGGCTCATCAGACCCACCCCGCGTCGCGCGCACTCGCCTGCGTTTGAAGACTATTCCACATGTTTTTTTACTGCAACGAAGCAAACGGCTATATTGAAGAAATGCAAGTAATTTTGAGAAGTAAACTAAGTACTTACCTACCTATTTTGATAAATTCGCTATCAAATAATTGTCCCAATAAGCGACAATTCTTGGACACATGATGTCATCTAGAATCCAATATGGCATTTACTTAACGATAGGTATAAGTATTTTCCGACGCATTTTATGCCTGGACGTATTCGATAAGCACTTAAATAAAAGGACTCCGTGAAAATATTATAAAAGCTACAAATAAGAATATTATACTGTGTTGAATCATCTAACATGAACTGCCTCTCAACACAAAGGTCTCGTTTTCAGAACACCGCAAAATTAATGCTTACTCATTCAAGTACGCCGCAAAACAGTTAATTTTTTCGCAGAATCAACCGACCTACGCTAACGTCAAAACCGCAGCTCGTAAAAAAACCCACGGATTTGAAGCAGAAATTAAAATAACCAAGATTAATATTTGGAGAAGTGTAATTAATGCAGTCATCAGCGCTGACGATGACATATGCCCAGCGGAACAATGCGTAACTAAGCAGATTTATCTCCTAAATACATTAAAACTTTAACTAAAACCCTGAAGAAACGAACGCGTAAAACTATAGATACCGCGCAAAAACCGACCGCCCCAACTTATTACTTCGAGATTCTCAGCGAAAAAACCACAGGAATGCCATTTAAAAAAATTAAATCTTACGATGCTTATTTTTTTCGTTATGGCAACTCAAATGGACTAAAGGTTATCTCGCAGGAAAAAAGGCGGGACGTAGCGATTCCATTTTTAAAACGTATCATTTAATTTTGGAACCGGCTTTCAAGACGTCAAAAGGTAGTCATTACATATTTTGTGGCCGCGATAGCTTAGCGCCCCGTAGAATACGTGTCTATTTATGAGTTATTGATAAAAAGTCCCACTGGAATTCTTGGTAGTTACTTTTATAGGCTTCGTCGGCACCTCGTGACACCGAATAGTCGCTTTTGCGAGTAAAAAGCAGCCTACGCACATTTTAAATAGACGTATACCGGTTCTATTACAGGCGGAGGTGTCAATGCTATCATTACAGAATTTTAATTACCCCCATCCCTTCATACGTGACGGAATGCGCACTGGCACTGACCTAAATAATTTATGGGAAAATATTTGTCCGCGCCGATTGGGACTCCGTGCACGTACGACGTTCTTTTTTCTGGGCGTTATGATTCAAAATTAGAATAAAGTGATTTAAGCGGTCGCACACGCATTTGTGCTTATACTTACCACATGTAGCGGGTGTCAGCCGCCTACGGGTGACGTCAGCGATGTCGCGTTACTGGAACAAGCGCGCTTTGATTGATCACGGCGTCTCCAAAACACTGAACACTTTCAGTAATGCGTTCGAATTTCGACTCTAACTAGACGCTTGCGTCAGAACGCTGGAATCGTTTTAATCAGCCAGCGTTCCAAATTCAAATTAAACGTGTTCGAATATTGAAATGTGAAAAAGCACTTTAGGGAAGAACGGACGAGGTTATTGAGGTTACTGGCAACAATTGAGATTGTCGTTTCGAACATCGAACGCCCGAAGCTTGTTGGGGGACATTGTAACTGATCTCTGCGTAGGTTGATGGGCCTTCGTTAATACAAGTCGAGAATGGTCAAACAGTAATCTTGCGAAACGAAGTGCCTACTTAAACTCTTGAGATAAATACGTTTAAGATGACGCATTTTATTACGGAACAGAGTTGCTGAGTGAATTCTGAGAAACTCTATCTCGGTAAATCCACTGTCACTGCTACGTCACTTTCTTCTTAGTTGTAAATTTGTCATAACCTAGTTTTATATTGAAATAACAATTGGATTAAAGTAGTTCGTCAGTTAGTTAAAAATTGCTACAAAAATGTATTTTGGATTATTCGAGTACACAAAAGTTTATCGTTCATTACCACATATATATTTACATGTTAAATTGACTTTAAAATAATGTATAACATTTGAATATTAGTTAATGCCAATGCCTTCAAAAGTACTATAGCTAGCACAATTTGCACATAAATAAAATCCACTCGAACAAAAGTAATAAAAATATAACCATAACAATATTATTGACGCATTATAGCTCTTAAACTAGCTACTATACAACAGAAACATTGTTTATAGAAACACGATGCTAATTTAATTCCCAGCTTATCGCGTGCGTGTCCGAAACGGCCCGGCCGCCATTTTGTCACGATTGACGTTTAATTGTAGATGCCATTTTTGTTTTTCTGATTAAGGCTATAGAAATAAAGGACATTCATATGGTGAAAAAGAAATAGTGACAGTACGATCGCTTACCATGTTAAATTGAGTATTATTGACTGAAAGTTATCATTATTAATACATAATTTAAAGAAAGAAAAAAGTTTTATTCGGTTTATTAAAGAAAGTAGCCTAAAACGAATACCTAATTTAAATATGAACGTAAAACAACAATAGCGGAAAGGGCTTCGCTATACAGCTCAGCTAAATACTCTGGCTCAGAGATTTTCAGCTGGACAATCTGCTGGACAGCTGGAGAAGAAGATGGCAATCAATGGCAACCATTATTTTGCCCGTAATAAAAAAAAGCTTTTTCAAATTAGGAACATAACAAAACAAAAATGAAATAATTATCAGAATAAACAGAAATAAGATTATCGTATAAGTTGTATATTATAGTTTTAATTATACTTTAAACAAAACTGACAGTTTAAGCAGTATTGTAGCGAATTTTTAAGTGTCTAATCATGATTCTCTGAAAAGTGACTTTTTTACCAAAATAATGCAAGCGACGCTGTTTAATCATGCTGTAAGAGCGCTATATAAATAGTAGCGAAATAAAATGTCGCGAGTAATAATACAAAATTAAATTCAGTAGTAATTTCTACGTCAATACAGGATTAGTTATAATTATGACATTCAATGATATGTTATCAGGACATGTGATAGCAAAGGTACACATTCCACAAAACGTATTCGTTTATAAACATTAAAATCTACAAAAGTTAGTTATAACACTGATTATATATCACGAATGATTTGCGAATGCTTGTTTGGGTGTTTTGTTTTGACTTTCTGTCTGTTGCGCTTCAAAAACAAGGTGCAAATATGGAGATAATTAATCAAAATTACTTGGAAATTACTTTAGAGTAATCAATGAAATACTAAAGGTATGATTGTAACGAATGCCGATCCGACTATTAAATAACTTCTTAATTATCGCTACGATTATAATAATTATGTCCATAAAATAAAACGCTAATCATGTAGAAAATAACCGGGCCAGTGCGAGTCTGACTCGCGCACCGAGGATTCCGTACTTACCTATGAAAAAGAGACAGGACCTTGTAATAACGGAATGAAAAAAATTTCTTTCAACAACCGGATAATCATTTACAACCCACCTATGAAATAAGACAGAAAATAATTTCGCAAGCTCCTATCTCTGTGCAATTGTCGAGTATGACGTATCATACCTTGCGAAGGTTATTCCGTTTAACTATTTTTTTTTTGTGATTCAATTACAAATTTACGGGTTTCGGACGTTTTCTTTTGTGCTGTTAGACACTGCTTCTTGCCAAATTTCATCTAAGTCAACGGGAAGTACCCTATAGGTTTTGATTCCCTTGCGAGTATCAAAATATGTGGTATACTTAAGCGGGCGTATCTTTTGATTGCGTTGACTTATAAGGTTGATTTTTTCACAGCTCCAAGGCATTGTAGATTTGAGTATTTGATATTAATTTCAACTTCACGCGTTCCTGAGAAAAAGGTCTTGACACACAGACGGACAGACAGACGGCCACACGAGTGATCCTATAAGGGTGAGATACGGAACGCTAAAAATAAGCAAACAGTCTCATCCTGCAGTAAAAGCAACGCGTCTATATTATTAGAACTTCCATAATGATCTAGTCTTTAAATGTTTAGTCATTTAAAGGGCACTAGACAGTTGTAATAGTTCTGATATGAGCTGTGCTGTATAAATTCTGTATGAAGGTAATTTTGCCATGATTATCTATGAGCTGAAGGCCGAGGTAATGTCGGCGGATATTATTATCCTTATTTGATTAGAATTACCTAACGGATGCAGGCGGTGGAATATACTATAATAGTTTAGATTTATGGCACTATATGGCTCTTAGCTATAATTTAGTTAGCTAAAATATCGCTGGTTATTTTATCCCATAGAAAGATAACACTCAAGCTATATATAAAAGTAAAAAAAACAAGTCGATTCATCCTTACTTGACTTATTTGGTAAACAAGTTTCTAACCTCAAAATGCACATTTTTTGGCTAAAACAGTTATTTCTTCGTAAATAAAGCAACCAGAGACAATATTTTGGACTTAACTTTGTCAATGTTTTACCTAGGATTGCTTTAATTAGGATAAAATAGCTGTATCACCCAAAAAAAGTAAATTTTCGATGAATTGACTTTACACAGGATAGAATGCAATTTTTCGATTCACAGAGAAGAAACGCATCATAAATTCGACGTAAATATTATGAAAAACATATGATACAGTACAAAACCTAAGGAGAAACATATTTTATCAACTGGAAGTTATTTTTAGACGATATCGTATGGACATGCTGACACTTCCAAGTTATTTACTTGAGTTTATTGGTAACCCGCTTTTGCCTGTGACTTCGTCGACATGGAATTCGTTTTTCGCTGTTTCCCTGGGACAGTAAGGACAAACTAACAAACACATATAAAGTAGGAATATATTAGTAAGGATTACACCGAAATAACGCTTGATCTATGGGCAAGTACCTATTTTTAAAGTTGTAAATATGTTTTTGTAGTATTTTTAATTAAGACGAAGATCAATATAGGAAGTGCAAACGTCAAAAAGAACGTTCTACCATTTCATTACATTTTAAGGTCCTTGTTTCTAACATTTAGTTACAATTCAATACTAGATATTTCCTGTAAAGTAGAATTTACTAAGATTTAACGGACATAAATGTCTGACCATATTGAACTAGTGTAAAGTGATAAGCCGTAGTATAATTTATGCGCAATTATTTTAACCGTCGAGTGTACTTCGAAGTCTTAATCGAGCTGACTGTACCTGTCTAGGCTAACCACATAATTACTAGAATTATTTTATTATTTACGTGGCACTCAGTTTGGAATTATTGCATGTGATTTGTTATTAAATCGTCCTTAATGAGATCGTTATGTTGGTGAACCTGTCGCGCTATTCTATTTTATTCTTTACCATATAAATCTGATAGGTTTTCCTTTTGATTCGTATATTACTAACATAAGGTTATATCTACAAACATAACTTGTGAACATAGAAATGGCACAGGCTTATAATCCGTCCGTGTCTTAAAATAGCTTTTATTATAATAAATGTTTGTTTATGCATAAATAATACATTTATCCAATTATTATACAGCTAATTAAAAAGTTATTGAATACTGTATCCGAATTGAATGCGAAAAAACGCTCATTAATTATAGCCTCCAATGGTCCCAATAAACACCTTAACAAAAACCTATAACCACGGCATACAAACCACCTGCGCTATATGACTACAGGTGCAATAGTAGCGATTTTAATACCTCCATAAAATCAATGTAATACAGGCTCTGCCTTCCTCGTCCATAATTTGCTTAATATACCATAACCTAGGGAGCAAACGGTAGGGTCTAGATTACTGCTTACTGTCCCTTAGTTATAGTCCTGTAATGGCCGTTAAAAAGGTTTGAATCAAATGGTTGATAGTGAATTGTAATGGCGTATTATTACAAGTTTTAAGTAATGATTTAATTCCCCTTTTTAGTTGGTGGTTGTATTGCGGTGTGTAATTTTGGATTGCATTTTTGATGAATACTATTTAAATGCTAAAGGAGTTTAATTACGAGTTTTGTATGTGGTTTGATAATATAAGTTTAAATAGGTATTTCGTGGCAATATTAAGTACATAGTCATGAAATACTAACGATTTTGTCTACAGGTGGGCCATAAGTTATTGCAATTTTAGAAACATGATAGAGACAAAACTACAAATGCTATTAATTAGTTAAAATAAATAGTCAAAAATTTACAAAATAGCGTATAATTTCCCGTTATCTGCACCGCACAATTAATAGTTTAGAAAAAAAATCTATGTTGCTATTCGCAATAACTTAGGGCCCATACATACAGGTACAACACAACAACATACACAACAGATAAACATAATAGCATGTTTGTCCCGCTGGTTTTCTTATGCAGATTAATAGCTCTATAAATGTAATATAACGTAAATCTATCAAGCTATAAATTTCAACCGCGTCAGCAAGCGATTTCAGAAATCTAGTATTTATCAAGAAATCTCGAAATACTAAAGGTTTATGCTTGCGATAGTGTTAGCCTCTAAAACAATTACAATGCTCTTAACATCGGCAATATACTAATAAAGTGACGCCGTGAATGCACCATAAAGCTGCGCAGGCGGCGGAGCGTCAGCAACAGAAAATTATTTATGCATTGCATATTTATACAGAACATTTTGAAAAATAAAAATATATTTCTACGATTAATACGTCCGTTTCGTCTCTGTCCCAACTGGCATCTCTGTTAGTTAACATGTAGAGTCGGCAATTAAGCATTAGATTCGCCATTTGTAGGATCACTTTCGTGTCTGTCTACCTGTCCGTCTGTAACACTCTATTTTCTCCTTTGAAATTTGGTACATATACAGACTTTGGTGACCTGAACAAGGGCGTATACCGTTAATAAACAATAGTTATTTTGAGGGTTAAATATGCTTTTTTTTATTCTTACGTGCATCACATGACATGTCAAATGAAAGGGCTTCTTAAGAGAAAACCAAATACTTATTGTTTTATATAATTTCAAAATGCATTGTTCTCTTCATAATTCACAAATTATTTTAACTTTTTTTTGATCCAATAGTTTCGAAGAAAATCCTAGTTAAAAAAATATAAAATACTTTAAAAATATTTAAAATCCAGTCGTCAACACATGTAAAATTGATACATGTTTAAACATAAAGTATCAATTTTAAGAGGTTACCTTCGTGTCTCTCGTCATATGTATCGGTTCGGTATGTGCAGTTAGGATTTTTAAGGAAGCTTTTAATTATATAAAAAGTATATAAACATCGACTTGCAAGCAAACGGCTTGTAGAAAGTATCAAAGGGACATATGCAACACTGGAGATGTACCAAATGCGCTATATGACCAACATAGAGCTTTATTGTCGCATTTAGTCGTATAATCATTGTAAAACTTTCGAAGCTAGTGGTATAGTTTAATATTTTTATTATTATTGGTAAAGTCTTTTGCCTGTTGTCGGTACATGTATTGTTTACCAGAGGCGAAGCTAAGAAGGTAGCTGGTAACGAGAGCTAGCATAGGTTTTACCAGCTGTTCTGTGGACTCCAGTGAATTATCATCGCTTTTATTGCGTTGGAATAAAGTATTAGTTTGCTTGGATAGGAACTTTGACAGTTCCCAGCAGAAGTTGGCACACCTTACTTAATCCTTATCGAGTGGGTATAGAAATCAAATAAAAACCAGTTTCAGGATATCATCTCAAGGTGGCCTTTCATCTCAAGGGAAAAATATCAAATGGGAATATTTTGTCTGTAATCCTTGCTGACCTACCAAAGGAACGTTCCCAATTTTTATTTGATATTTACTTTATAATGCTAACTATTTTTATACAATTATACCGCCAAAAAAAGTAGTTGACTATGAATAAAGGGGAATTATATTTTTCTCTTTACATGTTGGTGTCTCTCTACCATTATAAATAATGTCATAAGTAAAAATTAATTATCGTAGCGTTAAATAGGTAAGCCAGTTATTTCGCGTTTAATTTTAAATATTTTCTTCAGGCGTTTTTCAAAGCATACATTTCGGAGCGTGTTTGTCATGCCTACCACAACAAAAATGTCTACTAACGTTTTAGGCGCGGTAATGACGGCCGCATCGATCGGTCCGAATTGCATGGTCACTGTATTTGATAGCGGACCCGCTCTTCAAAATCGTTCGGTCTATTCATATAATACTCACATGTTACGTGCCGTTTGGAATTTGAGACGATACAAATCTCAATTTTGTGGAAATTTAAAATAACAAGCCATTGTATTCGTGAAAAGAAATAAGCTTGGTTTAGAAAAATGTAGTTACGATATCTATTTACACAGAGGTTGTCCCAAATCATTATAAATAATTGTTTTAAAGACAAAAGGGCACTAAGAGGCCTGTCAAATATTCTTTAAGAGCTCGGCAATCTTGAGGGAATATATTTTAAAAGCTTAAGCAAGTTTAATTGATGGCAGATAGCCATCGGACGATGACTTGACTATTTTAATGAATATTCAGCTTCGTTCTTTTTGGACAACTTAAAACTTTTTAATTGTAAGAGCGCGAGGTGTAAAAGGGTTGTGTTTTGTCCCTTTTTTAGGCACTTAAATAGAATGAGAGCTGAATGGAAAGGATTTATTCCGATTCGTTCGTATTTAGGCGCGATGACTTGTTCCTTCGCGAAATAGACGTGTTTGTATTATTATTTCAAGTACAAACAACATACTTACCATATTTTAGAGGATGAATGCACGTAATGTCAATGCCAAACTTCTAAAACAGCAAATAAAAAAAATGTTGCAGGGCTTCAAAACCAAGACAGTTTATCTGCCGATAAATTACAGGTGTAACATGACTCCACACAACTCTTAATAATAATTTAATTTAATTTAAACAATTTCATGATTCCACATATCATCCGAAGAATGACTGTTATATATGTTCACCCTGAACAGACCTTGGATTTTAGTTTCTACGCCATTTAATTGATATTTGTTGTTAGACTATGTAGTATAAACTAAAATCAGGCCAAATTTTATACCTGAAACTTAAACCGAACAAAGCTGGAACAAAATTGGTTTAAATTCAGTAAATTTTTAGGGTATCAATCTATGGGGTGCTTCTCAGGCTTAAAACTTTTTGTTAGTTTTACTATTTGCTAATATTTATTCCATAACGAAACATATTCTGTGAAAATTGCAACCTTCTAGCTCTTACCATTGCTGAGCTAGAGGCCTCTGACAGACGGGCGGACGGACATTTTAGGCTCAGTAATGCGGCTGATCCCTTCGGCCCGGGATTTGAACCTATGAACCTCTTTATAAGAGGCGTGCGTCCGACCGCTCGGCTATCACTGAACTGCACTTTTGTTTATCGTGGTCCTCGAAACTTTTAGTGAACAGAGCTGCCTAGGTCAGTACATGGCCTAAGAAGATAAAGCCTGCTCTGGGGTCGTATTATAAGCTTTTAATTCCAGGCAGTTTACGGTGGTAACTGCCTGGAATTGTGCTGATAATACGACTCCAGCGGCCATAGCAAGGTTGACACAAGGATAAGTTAAACCGTTTTATCTCGAAGTGCGTCACTCTCACACTAGTGCCGGCGAAAGAGATAGTCGGAGAGATAAACGGGTTAACATTATCCCCGTGTCTGGCATGCTAGGGCCGCTGATCAGATAAATACCAAATATCACGGACTAGTCATCATGTAATGGCGTCAATTAGGGTTGATGACGTAGTCTTGATATAATCATCCAGTGTACTCACCCTCACCCCCAACATTTCAGTACGACGAGGGCCTCCACGGAGGTGGTTACATGGAGGGGGGCGCGATGTACCACGAGCATAGACTGACGCACCCCCACCTCCCCGCGGTGCACTACCCCCCTCCCGCTGCGCCGGCGCACGCGCTGCCCGGAGAGCCGCTCGTCCACAAGAGAGACAAGGACGCCATATACGGGTGAGTCTGGTGGTAACGTGTGCCCTTTTTTATACTTGGCTGGTGAGATATTGTCCCGCACATATAGCTTCTTCACTTTTTAACTTATGAATAACTGGATGGTGCGAAAGGGACGAATGCTTAATGTGCGTGATACACTAGTATGCTAGAAGCAGTTGATCGACCGTATTCATTACAAGCTTTTTATTAACTTGCAATGTTTGTATGTATGTATGTTCGGGTCAAATCTTGCAAGCTGAATTAGAACCACTTCCTCTTATCATACGGAGATGATTACATATTGGTTCAGTTCCGATGACAATGCATTTTTATGGTAAGCATGACCTGAATCGACATCCAGGAATTAGCTCCAGATAAAGGAACTCTTCAAAGGTTAACAGCTTCTTCGTTTTTTCCTGCATTGCTTCATTTAGGATGTCATTGAGAGGATCAAGAGGGTGCAAAGGCTGCATGTTGCACACATGCTTGACATCAATGCGCGTGCTATTGTTGTGAAGGTTTCCAATTCAGACCTCACAACGCGCTTGTAGCTTGCTTTTGGTAGCTGGCCTTAAAATCTGGGTGTTTGGATTTCTTGATTTGAAGTGACTTCAGTCAATCAATATCAATTTTCCTTTGGTTTCTGTAATGCCTTGTCCTATATCTATATGTATATATTGCTTGATGAAAAATAGTGAGACATAGTAGAAGCCAAGAACTCATAAGGTCACATATCACGATTTAAGTAAGCAATGCCTTAATTCTTCTTGTGATATCATTGTAAATTTTGCAATCATCTCCTCCGTGACCTCTTCTATTGGCATTTACATATTCTTTTACATTTGTCTCATTATTTCACTCTCAATCACTTTTATCGCCCCTTTTACCTTCTTCATAAATTTCATTTGTGTCTTCTTATACTTTCTTCACCAATTTCACTTTAATCGGCTTTTCTAAATTCATCGATTTCATTTTTCATTTATCACCTGAGTGCACCGTATGCACCGTTAAATTTTACATTTATTTAATCCTTATCACGTGCAATTGTCAAGTTGACGTCACTATCAATGATTACTGATACTGATTTAATTATGGATACGAATCAGTTACGCTAAAATGGGTGAGGTTATCGGGTATGGCCTACGTCATTATCTTAATCTATTAATATAATTACGATAAAACCTAGAGCTTCTAGAGTAAAACAATTTATATGCATTGTTTATATAGCGAAATCTTTTGTCGTTTCTCAATACAAACAGACAGCCATCTTTTGGAAATCTAAGGAGATCCCCACTGAGGAGGTTTTGTGTCCGAGAAAATCTTTTAACCAACCATAACGTAGTATCTTTATAGGTAAAATTAACTGTAGGTGAAGTCACCGCCATCTCTTCTCTTTGCCAGAGTTTTGAGTTCCTGTTACGACACAGCAATATCCAATATATTTTGTGATTGACAATGAGAAAGAAAAACATTTTTTTTGTAAGTACGGGCTCTCACATGTTTGAATCGACCAGCGCAGCGCCTCAAACTCGGCGTCATCTGCTGAGAAGACTTTCTGAAAGAAAACCAAATTGTATACAAGAAATATCCTCAGGAAGAGGTTGAATTCTATCATTTAGTTTCTGAGGTATGTTTTTATTGCAGCTCCAAACAGAAAAAATAAGATGTTAGCCCGCCAGTATCGATCAAAGTGATTTTAAAATTGTTATTTTCTTTAAAATATGTCTCGTAATACTTAATATAAATAATATGACATGTTAGGATGTTGATGGCTATCATATGTCAGCTTCGGCGCTATCAGTGACATTTACTGCGCGGGCGCACGGTATGGCACGCTTTAATTTATGGACTGATAAACGTGGAAATTGATTTGATTATAGATTTTTGATGATCATGTTTTAAATGAATTGAATATGTGATGTCACCATAAATTCTGGCTTGTAGAGAGCTTGATTTATTGAAAACTAGTTTTGCTCTCGACTTCGTCCGCGTACAGTTCGATTATCGCTGTTCATTTATCCAGGATAAAAAGTTGCCTGTTTCACTATCCGGTAACTGTGCAAAATATCACGTTGGCGACGAATCGTTGCTCCGTTGCTATGCGAAAGACGTACAAACCAACAAACATACACTTTCGCATTTAAACTATTAAGTTATTTAGTAACTTGTTGGGAAGTCTTAAGTTATTATTATTTATTCTTGAAAACTTTTATCCATGGTTGCTCATTAGTAATGTTGGTTGATTTCGTGAATTCTACAAATCGATTATGACCAATGTCTGTTGCAATTGCAACCATAGCTGGGCACTGTGCATAAAATAGTTAATTTCGTTAATTGTTAATCCGTTACTAAAAAAGTTAACTTTGTTACCCGTTAAAGCGTTAAAGATCGTTAATCGTTAACACGTGATAGAAATTGCATTTTATGTCATTGCGTTAGTGATTTAGGTACTTATAAAAATAATGTTGGGTATGGAACTTTAGGCAGTAAATGAAAAATTACTAAAAGAGGGGTGTAAAATTAGAGTTTGTAATAATACCTAATTATTTAGGGATCAAATTCAAATCAATAGCTATCTGACATAAGGTGAATAAATTCTCCTCTAAAAACCTCAATATATTCGACCCACGCGGTGTCCATTTGCCTAATTTTTAGCAAACAGTAGGTACTTCATTAACGATTAACGGAGTTTAACTGTTTTAAAGGAAGTTAATGAGTCCGTTAACGATTTTAAAGTTAACTTAAAGGTCAATCCGTTACTCCAAATGTTAACTTCGTTAATTAACGATTAACGGATTTACGGTGTTGGTCCCAGCTATGGTTGCAACCGATTTAAAATGCTCATAAAAATGGCTAGCCGTTTCTGAATAAGCATGGTTTATTGTTTTGGATTCATAGCAAAGATGAGATCGTGCGATGGTATCTCGGCAGAGGCGCGACACTGCCACTTGTCACGGAGTTTAGGTTTATCTGACCAAAACTTGTCAAGAGTTCAAATGGGGTGCGGGCCAGTGCCAGCGTTGCATTCCAAATTGTTTAGTAATTTTGATGATACTGGTTGTGGGAATGTTCGCTTGTATTTGAAATTTTAGTGAAGATGGGTACGATACTAATTAAGATCAACCCAGGCTTTTTAGAATGAAAATAAGTTGCTGAATGAGATCTGGGGGATAATTATTGAGTAACCTCTCAAAAAATACACAAATGTATAAGCTAAAATACAAAAACTATGGATGGTTTGGACGTGTTTCTTAGCTTGCTTCATGCCTTTTAAAGATATTTCTATCCCACAGAAAATAAAGTCACTCTTGTCTCGGGTAGGTATATTTTTTTTATTCTCAGCTCTGTTTTCGAAAATGAATATAAGCTAAAGTCCCATATCATTCAACTTTATTTTTATAACTTTTACAAATTTAAAATAATAAAACAGTGATATCATGGACTTAGGTATTCATATCTCAACGCTCCGCTGGTTCCAGATTCATACATTTATCTAGCCATAAACAACAAATATATTTTTAATTCCTTCCGCTTGTAAAGTCTATATTGTTTTAAAGGTCAGCCTTTTTTTATTTTAATGGCTTTCTTTTCAAGCGGCCAGTAAGTATGTTTTATTTGCCTTGCGGTGTTTTTGTGTTTGCGCGGAGATGCGTAACTGTTTTTATGGCGCACGCAACTATCATGCTAATTTGTAATATATCTTCATAAATGCTTGTTGGAAACACTTAGTTTTCACTGTAATTTTGAGAGATAGCCGTTTTGAGATTAAAACGAAGTTATGATATAAAAAAAAAAAGTACTTTTTCGTTATCATTTTTGAAATTACTGTGTCGTTTTGGATTCTGTTTCTGCGGAGTGATTCTCTACCTTGTCGACGAGTTCCATATAGGCACGAATCTTTCTGCGGTACCTAGGCGAACCTTTTCGGCGCGTTACACTCAAATGGCTGTTAATATGTATATCAGTCAGTGTCACACCGCTGTCACTGGAGCCCCGCGCAGGACGATGATATCGGCAGCACGTCCTCACAATCTGCATCTTATCTCACTCAATTATCCTATTGTTCAAATTTATAAGATTTGTTTGAAAATTGTTATGATTTATTTGAATATTTCATAGATTCTTAGTGACTGACATGCACACTCAACGGCCCAAACTAGAATAATTGTTTTGGTTCCGTTAACATTACACGAAAGAACAGACTCCAACACAGATAAAATAAAGATGTATTAGCGAGTCCGCGTAATCGCATATGTAGTGGTATTTGCAATGGTATTAGATAGGGGCTTCAGGCTCTTGTGTTTGTGTGCTCTACAGTTTTTATACAGGGCTATAGATGTATTTGCAGGTCCATGGAATCGCATATGTTTGTGTTTTTACAGAAATTCCCAAATTGAAATTAAATTTTCCTTGTTATCAGCAATTAAGTAAGGTTTTTAATGTTTCAAAGTTATGAAAAAGAAAAATTTGAATCGCTGTCAAAGTCAACTTATGATAAGTTTAAACAAAAATATTCGTTGCTTCCTTGATTGTATTTCACTAACGCTTTTTGACTGGATTTCTTTATGGTTTGGATTGCTCGGACGATACTGTGCTAACTGTTAAAGGAATAACTTAATTATTCGTCGTCAATAATTAGTTAATTTATTTTGGATTTTTATGCCAACGGTACACCACTACATATGTGGATTCCACGGCCATGCTAATACATACACAAGAATGTTGTGAACCTGCGTCAAACTATGATGGAACTGGTGATGTTACTGACGATCCCGTATGTTCCAGGCACCCCCTGTTCCCCCTGCTGGCTCTGATCTTCGAGAAATGCGAGCTGGCGACGTGCACCCCGCGCGACCCCGGCGTGGCCGGCGGCGACGTCTGTTCCTCAGAGTCCTTCAACGAAGACATCGCTGTCTTCAGCAAACAGGTCAGTTAACATAAAGTCACAAGCATGGGATAAGAATGGGAAATATAGAATAGTAGGGGGCATTTTTGCTCATAAAACGACGATCATGTAAACTATGATACCCAAGAGTTATCCTTGTGGCACAACCATTTTTGCTCCTCAGAGTTTGAACAAAAACATCACTGTCTTTGGTAATAATGGCTGTATAGATATAGGATTAAAGGAGGATACTAGGAATGTTTTTAGCTTGACAAAACTTGATATAAACAATAATACCAAAGTGTGCCTTCGAGCAAAGCAATGTCTGCTCGCCACAGTCCTTCAACAAAGACGTCGCTGTTGTTAGCAAACAAATTAGTAAAAACATAGGGTTAAGGGTTAAATTGGGTTGGCTAAAGTAGGACAGTACAGCAAACAAAGAAGATATTGCTGTCTTTAGGAATCTGATGAGTATGTTGTTCAATCAAATTAATAGTGCTTGCGTTTATGCGATGGTGATTATACCTAGAAGCATAAAAAAATGTAGCTTAGGGTATTTCTATAAAGTATAAAGCTATCTCTCCAAGAGATCTCAGAAATAAAACTCAACCAAGTCTATAACCAGAAAAGGAATTAAAATGAAGCTCTATATTGAAATTATATCAGGTTCGTTTGCAAGCGATACGTGCTCAGGATATTCCAATGAACGTGGTTTTTATTTTTAACTTTATTTACCACTAAAACTAAGCTTGAAATTTGTATTTTTCGAGGGACACTCCAGTTTAAAAATTCCACGCATCGAGTATCGTGTCCGCCAATAATTCGATTTCATTTTTCCCGAAAATAACCGAAGCGCTCAGAAAATCCGTAATAAAAATCCATGCTTCCCCAATTTCCATTCCATACACAAAACCCATTCAGTGTCCGAAATTACTCGCGAGAACACTGGCCGGAATAACTTTGTGAACGCACCTGCCGGGCCATCAGGATTAAAAAAAAAAAAAGCGCGCGAACGCATTCGCATATTAAAATGTCGCGCAAAATGGACGCTCGTAAATCAGTAGCAGCAATTCCTTACAGTAGGTAATGCTTTAATAATTCCAAAGCGTAATTAGTAACGGTAAATCTGCTCGGATTGGATTGCGCTGTAGGCGTTTCAGTATCGATTGTTCACGTCTTAGTCGCGCTGTTTGCTTGTTTGTACGCAAATTTTATCGTCAAGTAAATTAACTTTCATATCAGTGGATTATAATCGATCCGTCTCGTTTTTATTTTAATTATCATAACATCGCGGCGTAGCCAATTGAATGCCTCATGAAATATTTACGTTTTTTTTATTTGCGCGGACCAGAGACTGTCGCTTCAACAGCCAGGTTTCGCGGAAGGGCGAAATATTATCCCGAAAACACAATTGAAGTTTAAAATGTTATACAGTTAATGTAGAAAGCGGTCTACGTAGCATTTATCCAATATTTCATTACGACCGGTAATAACATGACAAGTCGAAACCTTACACGTATTATTTGAATAACAAAATTCGACATAAATAGAGTAATTTTACAATCGTTTTAGTTAACGGGTAATCTGTACACAACCAACAATCAAGTGCCGTAATTTTGTCAATTTCCAATACCGCAATAGCGATGTTGGTTTTTTTAAACACAATAGGCGATGACACGTTGCGGCGAAACTCGGAAACTGACGTCTTCACTCAACAAAAAAGTTAATATCAATTGGCGGAAGTGACTGTAACGTAATGGTATGAAATTTAACTTCTATACGTTTGTTATTGATTCGTTATCAGTCAAAGACTTCATTGTGGGGTAATTACTAGAAGTAAATTGTATTTATAGTTGTTTTACTGTGGCCTGACCTCAGATAACTGGAAGTCATGGAACTGACTGTTGTTATTTATTGAGAAGGAAGCGTGGCATAAATAACAAAATCACTAGTTGAATAATTCAAATCGCGATAACATTGTTAATAAACTATTTATCATGTTGTAATCATTTTAATTACTCTAATAAAAGTATCGGCTGCGTTGAGATAAAATTCGGTAGTGACGCTGTGAATAAATCATAAAGTGTTTATTTTCGACGTGCTTAATATGTTATAAATTTATTGAAGTGGCCGATTGCGGATGATTGATATAGTGCTTGTCGCTGCGCCTGCGCCTAGCCGACTACTTGAAGCGAGTGCGTTGACACGCTTTTGGTTAATACAATTTAGTGAAAATAACTTCATAATGTCAATAAATGACTTACACACGACACGATTATAAACGGCACCACAAATCTGACGTTTGACAAAACGAAAGAAATTGTCATTTTTTTATGTCAATTGACTGACAGATCGGCAGACGGCCCACCTGATGGAAAGTGGTCATCGCCGTCTATGGACATCTGCAACACCAGATGTGCTGCCAATGCGTTGCCAGTCTAGGGAGGATGGGGAATGGGGATGGGATGGGGATGAGGGAATACGCCTCAGATAGGCATGTCGATATGCATAGAAATCAAGACGCACATTCATTATATACCTATAGGTATTTGAAATAAGATGGCTATTTCTAATGGCTATTTTATCTCTGCCATATACGCCATCCATTAACCTTTTGACCGCCACAGTCGGCTGCAGCCGTCAGCGGATACAGGGTAAAAAAGTCCTTCATTACCTTGACTTAAAGTGGAAATTCGTGTTACTTCTCAGACATGCTTGGCGGCCAAAAGGTTAATGAATTTCAATGACAAAAGTTGACAAAACTTCTTAAAAGAAGTGTCTCGGCCAAGTCTTAAATTTTCCTCAGGTTTATTTTCGACTTCCCCATCGCATAATTTGTATTATTTTAATCAACTTGATTAATTAATAAAACGTTAAATGGTAAATTGCGGTCGGCATGCACGTAATTGGGTATCGAGGTATTTAATAGAACCCCCCAGTAATGACAAGTAATTAAAAAATAATTGCAACAATGATAATTGAACAGGGTATGGCGCGATCGATTCACATAGTTTTTGTTATTCGTAAGGGAAACTGCGATATGTGGCTTAATTAGATACATCTGTTCATGTACGCCTGCTCAGTGCGATGAGTATTTCATTATAAGAAAATACGATACCACTACCACGGGAAAAAAACCGACTCCGCAAAGGTTTGGAAGACTTAAATATTCGTTAAATATTTTTTTGCTGCACGACAGTCAAAGAATTGTAACCGTTAGAATATATAATTTACGCACTTTTGATCATATAAATAACTAGCTGACCCGGGAAACGTTGTTCTGGCATATAAAATGGGAGGAGGGAGAAAATTTGGGGTTCTAAGTATTTTTTGAGGCTATTTTTTTTGTCGAAAAAATAGAAAATAAATTAGGATAGGGACACACTAATTCTCTAGCGGTATGAAATACACTTTACGACCTATTCTCATACGTACCAAATAAAAAAAAAAAACATAAACATCAAGATAAAAAGATTTTTTTAATTACTGTTTTTTTTTTTGTAACACTCGTGACCTGACTACGTAAACAATCAGAGCTGCGATTGTCTATGGCAACACTTTTTCAGAGACATGATTCTCATTGCGTGCTATTTTTTAGCTCAGTTCACACGAGCACATCATAAGAAGAGTTCAAACATTCCACGATATACAGATATCGATTCTGTAATTAACTATTTGCATTTTTAATTAAAGTAATGGTTGTTAATTGGCTCGTGGTTAAAATAAGACAAGGATTAATATGTTGAGGAGAGTTTAATTGTCATGTCACTGTTGTTAATGTATACTTTGTACCATAAAACACGCGAACGAAATGAATTTATAAAAACATCGATATGACTTTGACAGGTGTCTATGGAGCGTTGCATTATTTTGCGTCTAAATCAACAAAAAGTGCAATGTGCGAAGGTATTTTGATAATAATCAGAAAATACTTTGAAGTCCGCCTGTGTACGCTGAGCTATTTACCTCCTTCCACACAAAGAAAATTATTAAAAAAAGACGTCCCCTCGTTGAAGCCTCGTTATCAAGTAGCTAATGTTATTTTATTTATAACATCAAACGTTAAAACGTAAACAGCCTACTTTTTAAAAACGGAGTGATCTGTGAAATTGGGCCAAGTCGTCCAGCCGGCCGGAATGCGAGGTAACGAATCAATGCATACTCAAGTAAACGTATCAATCTTGGCTCAGTGCGTTAACCGCGTGCATTAAGCGCATGCACTGGAGTGAGAGCGCCAAGTTGTGACGAGATAAATAATTATATTTAACTTTAGGATTTTATAGAGTCAAATATATAAGGTAAATATTGTATAATATTGCTAATTAGAAACAGGCTTAAATATAATGTCGACATAGAGAACGTACCCGCTGACAGCTGTCATTGTCGCATTAAGAAAAAAACCACTTGCTTGTGTGCATAAATGTTATGCAAATGTAAAATTAAATAAATATAGATAAAAAGGACGAAAGTCTTTCAAATATATAAAAATACCCAACAAATATTATGTTACTATTAATGACAACAATTCGTAATTTAAGAAGACGGAAGGCTTAAGGGCACCTTTTTATATTACCCTGGATTTTAACAATAGATAAGTATGCACAAAAAGTAAACAAGAAATCTGGCAGATTCTACAAGCGGTTTATTATTATAAGAAGTTTAATGGACAATCTATTTAAGATTGAACTACTATCAAACATCCCGGTTAATGAATTTCTAAAGTAACCCAGAAAAGATCAAGTGTCAATCCCAGCTTACAAGTCATGTAAGAAATCAAGTTTCAAATTGGGACCCGCCACAAACCGGTATTAGAATATAAGCAAAGCATACTGTTTAACATATATAGAAATAATATTGCCGTCCTATGGCATATTATCTACTGTCATTTGCAATTCTTACTACATTGATATCTTGGCAAATCATCGTCTTAGGACTTTGCATCTTAATCAAATGATCTAAGCTTCGAAAGTGGCACAGCATTTGCCGCTAAAATTGCACGTAAAATCCGAGCTGACTGGTGTACCAACTCTCTCTGTTCTGTATGCTTCAGCTAGCTTCTCAGACCATGCAACCAAGCTGTCGTGAGTGACAGCAAATATTTCTCGATTAAAAATAATGATAGAACGTCGATTATTTAGCAAACAAGAGTCTTTGTATGATGATTTCTGTATATATCATCAGTTTGATGGTATGATTGCTTCGTCGAACACAGGCAATTCAAAAAAACTTTCGTCGAGCATTCGGTTCAGTCGACCTCGACATTTGAACCGACATTAAGTTCACCTCTGTACTTATTAAATTTAACTTTTGTAAGTTTTTAAGACCTTTCATGTACAATAAATAGTTTACATACATACATATAATCAAATATTTAGAAAAATATTTGGAACTAGGATTTCACGCCCTTCCGCCTAAAAAAATCTTTCTTTTCGATGTGGGTTTATATATCAGTCAGTATGTCCATTTGTATTATAAAAACTCAAGGAACTTGGCGCATGCTATGCCGTTTTAATTGCATGCGAATTGCGCCGTCGAAAAAACCAAGTCACGGACGAGCGCGTGTAAAGAAGCATGATCTGTGCGCAGACGCAGAGATTTACGCGCTAACCGATAGAGCGTGGCTGGGACAAATATAAATACTACATATGTTACGACTATTTGACTATATATACCTGAAAAACCGAGCGAGTTAAACTCGCGTGGAGAGGGCTCCATTCCGTACATAATTATCCGAAATTTCCTATGTTACTTTAAATACCATAGACTTCTCATAGGTTTTCCTATAGGCAAAGAACTATTTTCTGTATTTTTTTCAAATTTTTAGGCCCAATAGTTGGAGGGGAATTGTCAATTTTCGCCTATTTTCCTAAATAACTTCCAAACGATTTGTCTTTAAAATCCAAAAAAAAAATATGTCTGATCCTCACAATAAGTCCTTTTATTTCATATGTCACAAGATATGTATTTTTTAATTTTGTAATTTACCCCCCAAAAGTGGCTCTCATGTTTAAAATTCTTTTATTTACGTTACACGTCCGTGTTGCGGTCACCAACTTACATATGCATTCCAAATTTTAGCTCAATCGGTCCAGTTAGTTTCGGAGCAAATTGGATGTGACAGACAGATAGACACACGAGTGATCCTATAAGAGTTCCGTTTTTCCTTTTGAGGTACGGAACCCTAAAAAAGTCTATCACAATGTAACCTGACCTTATCGATTGAGATAGCTAACGCAGAAAAAAAAATAGACGAGTTCCTCTTTATCATTTTGAAGTTGGTTTAATGAACTTCAATTTTGGGGTTAATAGTTAATGGTCATTAAGGTAACGCTTAAAATACTAACCATTGTCTCAAAGTGCTGTACCCTTCTTGTTTCGTTGTATGTGAATCATATTCATATGATATTACTAGTGGACCCGCCACAGCTTCGGTATTTTCCATACAATCTTTATCACCTGTTTTCACCCCTTTAGGGTTGGAATTTCAAAACATCCCTCCTTAGTGCACCTCTGGGTACTCGAGGAATGTCTCCTCCAAATTTCAAACCTCTAGGGCCACCCGTTTAGGCTGTGCGTTGTCTATAAGTGAGTCACGGTACTGTTTTATATGTATTGATGATAAATGTGACGGTATGTGAAGAAGTTTGTTTCTTTGTTTCTCAATCACGCGCAAGCGATTTTTGAACGGATTTGGATGAAATTTGGCAGACAAATAGTCAATCTTGGAATCAACATAGTATACTTTGTATCCTGATTATTCCCGTGGGATATTTTCCGAACATAAAGTCGCTAGTTTCATGATTGTATTTCTGTACAGCTTTAGTGGAGTAAATAATAATATAAGATGTCTGCTTGTATAATCAATATAACGACTTCAATGATATAAAGAAAGCATAACGAAAGAAATAATAAACAATATATTATCCAATAGTATTAACGCGTTACAGTAATAAAGTAATAACAAAAGCTGTATAAGTGCTTATACAGCCATTATAACCCTAGTTTGAGCGTTATAAGGGCTGTATACAGCTTTGCGCTACTTGGGAAGCGACGGAATTATTTTTATATACATGTCCTTCTCGGATGTGTGTTAATTACTGACTTACATTGATTTATTCCTTATTATTCCTGACATTATCTCGGTGTGCGATTGTCGGCCATCTTAATTACCGCGGGTTGATTTTAAATGGCCGACACCGATGCTCTTTTGCCTTGTTTATTTACATCTGTCCTCGACAATAACACAATCAATTGTCATAGGATTTAGACGCGCAATTTAACCTCCTTTGTCACTCCGATCCAATTTGAAAAAAAAAATGGCGCAGCAGCTGCGCGGGCGCGTTAGCCGCGCGCTAGAGCGGAACGGCGATACGATACGTTTTTTGTGTCTCGCTCGCACGCGGTTTTTGCTCGATAACGCATCGGCGATTTCGTTTTATCGTCCCATCGGAGTTTTTACCGCGAATTCTTTATTCCGACCTCTCGGTTTCACTTGAACATTGTTGCGGAGGGTTGGAGTTAAGAGTTTGTTTGTCTTGCGTTTCGTTTTTTATGTTGTCGGATCAAAATTATAATACCAATAGGTATACCGATTTATGACATAATAAGTATACTTGAGGAAAAGCATTACGAGATTGATGTAAATGTTTTTAAGCGTTAATTTAAATTTTAGTAGCCGGCAATTGGCAATTAAAGAAGATGTTTTGAACAATAAACATGACATTATTAATGTCATTAATTAACACTTCAAAATCAACTTGAATGGGGATGTTGCATGAAAATCAAAATGAGGTTTAAATGATATATTATGAAAGTAAATTTAAACAAAAACATATTACAGAAAAAAGTAGATCATTTTGACCATTCCTTTTTATTTGATTAAGGATTAAAATTAGTGAAAAATAAATATTGTATTCTAGTTCTTATTTTATGTCACGTTTTATATCTACGATGTTGGTATAAAAACAGTATTTTCGGAAATAATTACAGATTTCGTTTAAACACCATACATTCTGTACATTCTAACGACAGCGGTGACGCCATAGCTGTTGTCCATTTTGTATGGAGTGTTTTTGCGAGTGGTATGAACTAAGACTTTTCAAAGCTTCATAACTCATAAAATAAACAACATAATAATGTTTTGCGTGGACAGATCGGTTTCTATTACTCAGCACTCTACAATACAAGATGAAAAAAAAATGCATCTTCCCTATCGTGCATACAGTTCCGTCGCTCCTTAAGAAATGTTGTAAGAGTCAGTAATTTACCTTAAAACACATTTTATTATAATAATCATGAGACAATCTTTATTTGTCGATCTAGTCCCAGTGTAAGCTCTAAAGGCTTGTGTTATGTACTAGACGACGAAATAAATACTTAAATACTTAGGAAACAGCCAAGACTCAGGAACAAACATTCGTGCTCATCACACAAATATTTGACCTTACCGGGGATCGAACCCGGGACGCTAGCTGCGGAGGCAGAGTCGCTACCGACTAGGCTAACCGCGTCGTCAAAACTAATTATTAGTGAGGTATTCATTTGGGTTTGCCGCTTCATTGCCTGCCTACTATGTAGGTTTACTCATAGTAATTCAAAAACATATTGCATTACAGCATTAATTTCTCAAGCGAGAACGGGATAGGTTAAGATTTCAATATATGGGTCAATCAACTTTTTTGTGTTGTTATTTTGTCCCCGGTTGTCCAAGTGACATTTACATACTGTTTCATAGAAAAATGCTTAGGTTGTCCAAGGGACAAAATTTGTGTAACCATAGCAACGGGTGGCACTAAAAAGTTGATTCGCCCATTTAACGGAGTTAATAGTATTTTATAGTGTAACGCCGGTACAATGTTACGTCGCAAAAAAGTAGTCATTAATGTTTAATGATTCTAATTATAAAATTTCATGTAAAAATACAACTGAAAAATCATGATACTTTCGTTTTATTTTAAGAATAAACTCAATCGGATTCTTGTTGAGCCAAACAGGCTCTCGGCAAACGCACTCAGCTTTTTCACTGGCTGAATACATTACAAAATCCAGGTCAGAAAAGAAAACAATATCGAATAATACGGGAATTCGCAGCCGGAGACAAGCCCGGTTACACCATGCGATAGCGTGCGCCACTCAATTAGTGCTGACACGCCGACCGACTCACGTCGCGTTTTTGTCCACTTAAAACGGCTTTAATATGCCGATGAACTAATCATTACGCTCTTTCATCACTCGCGTACCTAGGCGCGTTAAACCACAGTTAGTACCGTCCAACTGAACTGACCTGTTCCAGGATATTTTTCGAATTTCGAATTGGAACGATTTACTCGCGGCGTTTGAAATTTAAATTCGAGGGTTCGACATTTGAATAAGCCAATGCGACAGCCCCTCGACGTGATTGGTCAGCCAGTTTTCGCCGCGTTCAAGGGTTGATACATTGAATTTTTTCACGGTTAGTTGAGTCAGGGGTTTTCTTGTCCGTTCTGACTTCCTAATTTGAGGCGATAAAACACACTCTAGCGTAAAAGTAAAATGCGTTGAATCAAAACTCCGCTGTGTAGAAGTATTTTATTTATTGGAAGCGGACAATACGGAACGATTAGCGGTCCGTTTTTGGACGCCGCGGCAAGAAGCCGCGTCGTCGTCGGTATGGCGGTTTTTGCGCGCGCGACAGAAAACGCGGCAAAAGTGGACGCCAAATGAGTATTAATTCGCACCGGTTAATAATGACATAAATACACTAGGTGCGCGCCTCGACTATACAGCATGTTAGGAACTTAGCTTTAACTTTTATGAACCGTTCATAGTTTTAAATTGCATTTGCTGTAATATCTAAATTTTGGCTAGTGTGATGGCGTTTCGATACATACAAAAAGTACATTTTATCATCCTTTTTCCGAAATGATTTTTTATGCTCTAATTATTAAAGATTCTATATAAGTAGTCTATTACACAATCACACGGCAGGTATTTCTGCAAATTTACCTCAATATTCGATGTAAATATTGTTCAACTTTCACTTGTCATCAGCCTGTACATCCTTGCGGTAATTACGAGGTCCGCGCCGCATACCTCGCGACACGTCCCTATAAGCGCTGTCCCTCTTATACCTACGTAAGGCTGTAGAGTCCCCTCCCGCTTCACCTTCCATTTTTAAATGGTAAACGGTTATGATTGAATTTCGAACGCGATAGGGCTGTCTCAAGGTATAGTTTATAAATAAATTAATGTAAAAATAATCAATTACGCCTTCTCTTACTATACTTGTGGAGTCAATATTGTTTGTTGTCAAGCAAATTTTCGAAGAGGATATAAAAAAGAAAATATACGTATAGGCGAATATACTAATGGAATAGAATATAACAAAGTATGCAATAGCTGTCTCTTGGTGTGTCGCCATAAAAATAGGGATGTTTTCTGGGTAAAAAAAAAATTCAAATTAGTCCATCAGTTAGATTATCAAAAAATATTGAACACGTGTTTTTTGCTTTATCAAATCAATCAGAATTGACAAAGATAACGCGCATCAAAGTTCGGGAATGGGGCTCATGACGTCACTAAATGGTAAAAAGTTTACAAAGTCGTGACGTCACGCGGAACTTTAACGCACTATACCTTCGTCATTTTTTGTTTTATTGACAAAAGAAATAATTATGTGTTCAATATTTTATTATACTGTAAATGACGGACTAATTAGAATTTTTCAGGTAGGACTTTGTCAGTTATTGTGTCGGTCATTTAAAACTAGTTAAAGGCTTATGTCAGCTTTACAGGTCAGTCATTAAACTGTTGACACCCCTAGATTCGTTTGTCATAGTAACACACACACAAACAACTGACAACCTCAATATGCCCAAACCATAATCTCATTAAAAATCCCACCCTCTATTAAGCAAGACGGAAATTTGCACGAACCTGCTCGCCATCGATCGTACCTAACGTACTGGCAGCTAAAAATAAAATAAAAAAAATACTCATTATGTATTTGACAGGAAGACCAATATAACTAGCTCCGTAAAACCCCTCTTTGTTTTCGAAAAATGGACCAACGCGGGGCGCGTTTTGAAGTTCGATGGGTCAGCGTAGAGTGGAAATTAGGCGCCAGTTTCACTTGAGCTCTGTTGTTGAGTGTTGTGGAGCTGTCGGCGGATCTTGTGTAAATAGGGGTGGGCGAAGGGAGGGCCAGTCAGGAGCAGCTGACGTGGATTAGATAGAGGATGTTTTTACCTACAAATGTTAAAGTGTAGGTATTTTGGGATCGGGCTATTTTTATATGAAGTTGTGTTTTTCAGCGAAGTCTTTATGACGTAGAGCTTTTTTGATGAGGATTAATATAAATTGGATGAAATTAATAACATCACAGTCAACGAGCATATGCAAAATTAAGATAATATAAGAATAACGTTTATCAGAAAACGAATAAAATAGTTGAAAGTCGATAACAGAATCGTAATTTTCACACTTAAATGCTACTTACAATAAAATTTATGACGTTTTGAACAAATTCCGACAGTTAACGCAGCTGTGAGAAACAAGATAAATTTGCTGGTTTATTATAATGCCGATAATAATGCAGAATGCATTAAATATACTAAGGTGGATATAGACACATGTAATAATAGGCCGTTGTTAAAAATTTACAAATATTTTTTTCTCGTTCTTTATTTAAACATAAGCCACCCAAATTTATAAAAAATGCCCTACAAACCCTGTATATATTTATAAATAAATGCTATATTTCTATGGAGATTTATGATGATTAACAATCATCATAAATCCCATATTGAAATGTATAAAGCCTAAACGCTAAAGGGCTGCATAAGTATTCCACTTAAAAATGGCGTATGTGCTATTGTTCAGTCCTAGAAAAGGACGCATCAGCAGATAAGCTCTTTTTCTTTGGAAGTTAAAGTTTTTTTATTGAAAAGATTTTATACTGTTTTAGGCAATTAATCATTATCATCATTATCAGGCTATATACCTTTGAATTTCTTATTATATGTTTTCCGTCACCGAAATCTTCGTGGTAAATATCAAATTCAATTTTGCACTTGAGATCCGAAAATGTCAGAGATGCCAGTCGGAATCTAAACCCGCGACCGTATGCACGAGAGGCCGCGTGGCAAACCACTACGTTGCACTGCAAGCAAGGCAGGGAAATTGTAATAATAATCTTTATAAAAATAACTTATTTGATATTGATATGCACCATTTTATTTCTCAAGTCTTATCCTTAATTTAAGGAATGGGCTTTTAAAAACTGCATTATTCAATGAGCTATGAATTCTTAAAATGTATACCTAACTTTTATTTATTTTAATCCGGCATGAGAACGAACGCAAACAGCCAAACAAAAAAAAAGTAAAAAATGTTATGAATTCATATGACCACTTTAACTGGAGCCGTGTTGTCGTGCTTAGTGGGGTATTAGAGGGGTCAATTTAGGTTCGTTGCGTGCCTTTAGTTGTTAAGAAGGATTAACAGACATCTGCCATTGGAATTGAATATTTTGTAAAAAATAAATATACTTTAGGATGCTTTAAGCTTTTGTTACAATGTTTCTCTTAAACGCAGCGTATACAATTTTCAGGGGTTGTAAATCTATTCGATACCCTACTGATTACGTATGCTTACGATAAATTTGTTTTTACTAAACTACCATCTGCCCGCGGGTTTGTTTATCGCTGTTCCCCACTGTGCATTTTTCCGAGATAAAAAGTAGCCTATGACGAGCCTTCCAACTATCGCAATGCAAAAGAAGAACAAAAAAACAAACAAACACACTTTCGCATATTAGTAATTAAAAGTCTTAATCTTTACTCTACAATATTTAATTAAGGACCTCTTAACGAGTGAAGACCTCCTCCATTTTCCTCCAAATATTTATATTATTTGCTTTTGAAATCCAGTCATTTGCCAGCCGTTTTGTTTATTTCGTCTATCCATCTCACTATTCTTCTGCTCGTGGTAAATATTGAAATTCAATTCGGCACTAGAAGCGGAAAATGTCATAAGTGCGTGCCGCGATTCGAACCCGTGAAAATTACAGTTAAATTTCAATGAAACCACCGGCAATCTTTCCCCCTGAATATCCGCATGTTGCGATCAAGGATCGTTTACATGCCCTGTAATCTCATAGCAATTAGCTGACCCCTGCCCCTAGGTTCTGAAATGATAGGCTGTCCTGAGGTCTTAAATATACGACCGGCTCATCACGGTTAATATTTTATACTGAAAGGAAAAGGTTGACGATCTGCTACTGTTAATCCTATTTAATATTATAAACGCGAAAGAATGGTTGGATTTTTGTTCCTCAATTACGCGCAAACGGCTTGATGGATTCGGATGAAATTCGACAGACGGATAGAGTATATCTTGGAATAGAATATAAGATAATTTTCATCCTGATCCCACGTCAACACAGTCGCGGGCACAACTAGTATGTGCGTCATACATTTAAAGCGTAGTCAGCGGACAAATTAAGATTCTTGTGCTGTGATAACATCGTGAGGAAATCTGCGTACATCCGTGATGTGGGTTTGTCCACTCCCTTATACTATGCGAGCCTTTGTCCAGCAGTGGGAGAAATAGGCCGAGGATAATTATCACAATGATGATGATACCAAAGTAATGCATGAGCGATCCTAAGCCCGTTTACAGAAAGTGCTAGTTATATAAATGCCGCCTAAGGCGAGTTACTCGATCCTATCACCTGTCGTTCAGACAGGTGCTCTCGGTTGTATTGAAGCGATTTATAAGAAACATTCCAAATACACAATACTTTTTCAAAATGAAAAACCTCCTGCGTCATTCCCACTTCCAAGAATCATGCAATCTTGTGTCTTCAAGGATAGGCATTTTCTGGGCAAACGTGTTCTATCTTAGACCCTGTCTTCATTTTCCATCAGGGGGGCTAGCACGACACGCTCGCGAGTCGGTTATCGCTCAGTGCGTCCCTGTCAAACTAGTCAAATACGTAAGGGACGTACTGAGCGACAAACGACTCGCGGGGGGTCGTGCTAGACGTGCAGGTGAGACTACTTATACACAAAAAGATTAAGTAAAGAAAAAAAAAACAAGTAAGTTTCGGGGTCTTTCTCTTGGCTGAATGGCCTGGAAGCGGACCTAGTTTGTACTGTTTGTGTCGTTTATTACGACGGTTAAAGTTCTAATCGTTCATTCATTCATCAATTCAAATGAGTTATATTTTTATTTATTATTGCGCCATAAAGAAAGTTTTCTGAAAAATTCTAATTAGTCCGTCATTTACATTATAAAAAAATATTAACATATTTTTTCTTTTGTCGATTAAACAAAAAATTACGAATATACAGTACGTTGAAGTTTCGCGTGACCTTACGACTTATGACGTCATAAGTCCCCACACCCGAACTTTGATGCGCGTTAATTTTGCCAATTTTGATTGATTTGATAAAGCAAAAAATACGTGTCAATATGTTTTGATAATCTAACTGACGGACTAATTAGATTTTTTCACAAAACTTCCTCATTGAGTGATATAATCCACGAGCTAGAAAACAAATGTGGATGTTTTTGAAAAAGCGCATGCGCAGCTAAAAGTGCAATCAACCCTGCTGCAGGGGCAAACCAACGTTATTTGTATGATCAATCAAGATTACGTCCAGTAATGCGTTAACCCTTCGGAACCCCTACGGACCCCGGGGGTTCCGTCAATGTGCCAATGATTAGGGCTAATGTGGGATTGTTACTCTTGTAATATGAAGCAGGGAAAAAAAATATGATGCTACGGGAATAAGGCCGAAGAAAATTCAAAAAATCTATATCTATACATCTACTTATATCTATCCGTCTAAACATCTAAATCAAATTGAAGTGTGTCTTTAATCTGACGACGTGGTTAGCCTAGTTGGTAGTGACCCTGCCTCCGAAGCTAGCGGTCCCGGGTTCGATCCCCGGTAAGGTCAAATATTTGTGTGATGAGCACGAATATTTGTTCCAGAGCCTTGGATGTTTCGTATGTATGTAAGTATTTATTTCTCTATATAAGTATGTATATCGTCGTCTAGTACCCATAACAAGCCTTAGAACTTACTTTGGGACTGTATCGAGCTGTGTAAAGTTAGTCATAGTTTTTTTTTTTAATCTTTTGTCTGTCCGTTTGAATGTTTGTTCCGAATAGGCTCCGGAACACCTGAATGGACTTAAACTTTCAGAGATAATTAAGTGTATTGTTACTTTGATGATGGATTATTTTATTTTGTTATCTCAAAGGGATTCCGAGATACTGCTGTTTGTATTTTATATCCATGATTCGGGAAGAAAGAAACATTCGTGCTCCGAATGTCCCAAAACTCGAACTTGTAACTAGTGTCAGAGGCGGTCATAAGATCATATGGTCATAACCCAAGCCGGCTCTTCTCAGTAGAGGATTTTTTCCGAACCAGTGGTAGATTCATTCCTTGACCTTCATAAGAGCTTGTGAAAGCCTAAATTGAATAAAGATAGTTTGACTTTGACTAACATAACATTGAATAACCATACCGGTTGTGTTTTAATGGTTCAATAAATAATTTGAACTTTATTACTTTTTGCTTAAGTGAACGCGATAACGCAGATTTGTTCTATCATTGTCACTACTTTGAAAATCGCGTATCTCAATCAGCTAGTAGGAAAACCATACTATTTTTTGTGCAAAACAAGTTCGAGGTACGTGATTTCTCTAATTTAGTGACGATATCGATAATAATGAGTAACTACGGCCGTAACTCGGAATCTAAATTGTGAGCATCTTTTAAAACTAAAACTAACACATAGGCAATCTCTCTTGAAATAAATATAATACGACCCTAATTATTAGGTGTATACAATCAGTTAATAATCTTCTTTGCCAGTCTTTGTAAAAATACATACAACTAACTTGTAAAAGTACAGGCGTTATCGCAGTGTCAAACATGAATAGGAGATCTTTAAACATAAACATGACCTGTTTTGCTTCATTGCATAACTATCGATTTTTCTATTGATTTTCTCATCCCTCAGAAATTAACTTTAAAAATTACATTAACAAAGAAACACGTTACCCGCTAAGTTTATTAAACATTGCACCATTAGGCTTTAATTTCCCGCTGGGACTGCCAGGGGGAACGCCAAGGGTGCCTGCACTCACTTATTCATGGTACACTTCAGTTTATTTTTGTTTAAACACACGCGTTTTAAACCACAGGGCGAACGACGTATAACGGCGTAAGTCAGTTCTTAATTTGAGCAGATAAGCCATTATTCTGCGGACAATGCGTCAATTTTAATGGGACCGCACAAAATTTGCCTGCTATTTTTATATTTTTGTTTATTTAAAAAGGAGTCGAGGGTTAATAAATTCGGATAGTAAACTACTTGATTGCGGTTAAATATTTTTGTAGTCGCTTGTTGTGACGGTTTCAACTATAAGAAAAATAAAGTGTGATCCGACAAATTTGTGATTGGATTGAATGGCTTTTTTGATACAGCTGTTTTTATTATGTTTTATTTATAATCCACGTCATTTGAGCGGAGATGAAATAAGTTTTAATCTGCTAGCATAGATTCATGGACGCGTTTTGTTGAGACGAAAAAAAGTTGCGTTATCTTTTAAAATAGATTTTATCCGATTAACTATGTTAGTTTTTTTTGTTGGTTTCCTTTTTATCCCAGCTATATCATTTATAATTGGCAAAAACAGTTTCAAGTTGGTAGGTCCAACAATTACAAGCTGCAATCAAATAATTTTTATGTTTAATTATTATGATCTTAATCAATCATAAAACAGTAAAAAGTAATAGAATTTTCATGACTTATTAAAATAAAATATGCGAAACGTGACATGTCTATCAAGCCAATAGATAATCAGCCTTATAACTTACTAATAAGGTTCTTTTTAACTGTTATTATCTACTAGCAATCATAGGTGGAACAGTTTGTTTTAACTGGCGTCGTAAAAATTAAGCGATACTTTATAAGTCAGCGTAAGTTACATTTGTACTCTACTACTAATATGTTAGGGTGCATAGTCGCTTGATATATTTTTTGTATTATTTTTACTGTCTTGGTTTAGGTTAGGTTAGATCTTAAGGGAACGTCTGACCTTTCATTTATTTATAACAATAAAAAATCATACAGGTTGTTTTCAAAAAGCCGGTTGCGAAACTACTTTAACGTGGACCAAATTAATAAAAAACATGAAAGCGCAGCATTTCTATCAATACCAATTCTCAAAGTTGAAGAAACTTTAACTATCATTATAAAGAGAACGCTTTATCACACATAAACCATAACCTGCAATAAGAACTTCACAGCTCAAATAAAGGCCGGGGTAATCGTCTTAACGAGCGAGCGGGCATTTAACCGACTGCCCCGAAGTGAGTCATTACACCACCTTTATTACACCCTCTAATGCCTCCAGCCCTCTGATAGCGTTAATGCCCAAAAACTGACCTCCCAATGACCCCCACGGGACCAGTTTACTAGAACGAAGGATTGACACTGCTTTTGGTAAGAACCTGTAGTTAGTCTTAATGCAGTTTTAGATGGTATATATCTAATCATGTGCAATAAGATTACTCGCAAAGTTTTACCAAGTCTCAGTAAATCATTATAATTTCATATATTTGTGCAAATTAGTTTGTTTTGCACAGTGCTGCATCATTACGTTTACCGAGGACAAAAAACATTTTTTGTACCTAATGACAAAATTGCCGTGATCCAAGACAATCTCACTTAGCCGAATCTCGAAATAACATGTTTGATAATCCAAATTACGGGTTACACCAACTGTCAAAACTCTGACGCCTCCGCCATTTCTGAATTAATAAATCAAACAAGACACGCTAGTGACAAACATCGCATCAAAAATTACAGGTCACAAATCGTCACACACCAGCGTCATAAATCAACTCGAATTCTTTGTTGGACAAAAAAACTGAAACTAAGCAAATACCCCGGCCCGTCTACCTGCCCTCGTATCTTTTGAATACTTTTCTTGTATTAAAATAAAATTTCTGAACGCACGGATTTCGGGGCAAAAAACGCAAGAAAAACGTTCCTTTCATGCCGTGTCCCGTTTCGGCGGATAATGGTGTCCCGCTCTAATGGGGATGACGATACACAAGCCAAAACTGAAGCGTCATTTAGAAATTTTTGCCGAGTTAAAGTATCTCTGGAGGAAGTGCAGGATTAGGAGCTCCGCTGATTAGCGACCCTGCGTTTAGATAATGCTTCGGTGTAAATAAAAGAGACAGCGAATGGGTGTAAACAGACGCATGTTGTAACAAAACGAAGCGCTGCATTATCCCTTTCTATTCATTAACATAACAACCCCATAAAGCGGGTAGTGGGGCCGTTCGACATAAAGCCACCGTCACACGTTGCACATTTTGACGACACAAAGCGCGAAGCGTTAATACATTCCGTTATGAATAATTTTCGATCATTTACATATTTACGGCGGACCCGCGATCTCGCGCTAACAAAAGGAGCGTCCCACGTCTAAGTTCTTTTAATTCCAGCACAAAGTCAAACAAAAGGTAAACAACCAAACCTCATTTTATAGACCTTCGTTTATGGCCACAATATTCAGTAGGAGTCATTTTGTTAAGAATATTTATGGCATTTTTTGTACGCCCGGGGAGAAATGACTGATATTTGATGTTTACAAGTATACCATAAAGACATTTGTTCATTACGTCGCTTTATGACCGGCCGTTAAGAGGGCGATATAAATATATTCGCACATCGTTGTGTCGAAACAGGTGATCGCGAGGAGGTCGGGCCGTCACGCCGTCGCCTCGTCCTCGCTCCGTGCTCGCCTCATTCCCGCCTTGCCCTCGCCTCGCTCATCGCCGCACGCGCACACTATAAATAAAATTTAGTAACAGGAACGCGTCATATTAATACACTATAATTTTAAATTTCGAACTACTTCAGTAGCGGGTCGACGGGCCAGCTTTTTTTCAATAATAAAGAAAAACAAAAAATCACCTGCGCGCCCGTCTTTATAAAAAGTTATTAAATAGGAGGCGACTTAACTAAATTACAAAACTCGACCTTTGCGCATTATAGAATAATTTACCATTAAAACCTGCGCGGAATGCGCACGATTATAAATCATATATTTACTTGTGACAAGCGTCAGAATCCCGTGTCCGGGCTGATTTATTAAAAGTCTGACGAGATCGATCAGCCGGCATCTTAGGTAGCGTTCGGGTGCTTCATTTTATCTTATAAATAGATTTTTTATTACAAATTACAGGGTACCACGTTTGGTAGCGATTTCGATGCCGTCGCTTGTCCCCCGCGTATGGTAATAAGTACCTTTTAAACGGTCCATTCATTATGCGCTTTAATTTGTGTCAGATAAAGTTTAGTCTTCATCGAAGCCGGTCGAGATTCCTTGGTCGCGCGATGAGGACTTTACGAATGTAATGGTAGGTTCCGTAGTTTTTTCCGCTCAGGTAGCACCGGCGAGAGATAAACTCCTTTCCTTCAAATTGTGCTCTATTACCGAATTCCCACGGGCAAAAATAATAATTGCATTGTGGAATTTATAGTAAGATTTGGCGGCGATTGTGCGTCCACACGCGTCGGGCGCCCTCGCCGGGACAAAAGAGCTTACACGAAGGCATTTATTCAATTACACAAACAATACAGTATTCCGACCGAAAGTGCACAAAGCAAGCATAAAAGATTCAGGTAAGTGAAATGAATAGAGAACGACGATTGTCGTCGGACAAAGATTTTAGGGACGAGTCAAAAGTTACGGTTGTTTATTTTTATGAGACATGAGGACGATGAAATAAAAAGTCTTTAGAAATAGTTGAGTTAAATCGACGGGACGCTCGTTGGTTCGGCGCGGCGTAAAAACTGACGTTGCGTTTCATAAAGCTACATTTGCGATGCGATCGACACCTACCATTTTGTCAGCGACGCGTGGTTTTTATGGAGATATCAAATATAATGGGAACATTAAGCATGCCGTTGCCATACCGAATATCAAACACATGCATTGTAAATTGTTTCACTCCTACTTCATTGAATTCAGAAAAAATAAAACCATAATCGAAATGTCGGTGGGAATCAAATCACAATCGAAACGGGTTTACAAAAACTTTCGGCGTTAAAAAAACATTGAAAAAATACTTAAAATTGACCATTTCCACCCAAGACGCGGTATCAGCCGATCGGGCACCTTATTAGCATTTAATTCGAGGTAAAAAGTGGGGGCTTCACGGGTCGCTGCCCCCCCAAATGACGGACTTCCTCGCCCGCGGCGGGGGAGGCTTATGTGTTTCACGTAATTTCGGTTGTGAATTTTCGATTGGTTAGATTGGAGACCAATTTTGGGGACTTTTAAGTACCTACTTACATATACAAGCGATGACATGAACAAGCCAAGCCAGTCAGAGGTTGAACTCAAGCTGTATAAGTATTTTACGCTCCGTCTCGTTCTAAAATATGATATTAAAGTAAGAAAGGAAAGATTTTTCAAATATATTTTCGATTCAAAATGCCTCTAAAACCTATAAAATATTCTATAATCTTATATCTAATATATCACTGCACTCTCATAGTAAAATTGTGTCATTACCCAATATCTATTAGAATCTGAGAATCATTTAAATTCTAGGATAGAAAGAAATGTTATCGTTAATCTCGAACCACCTGCTTTATAAGTCTATGTTATCGCAGTGATCTATCAGGTTTGTTTTAGTTTTCTTTGTGAGAATCCCTGATTGTTATTTACAAAAAAACTAAGCCTTCGAAATATTTTTGACCACTGATTTGTTTGTTTCGAACCAATGTGCATGGTATAAAGTGAAACATATTCCTTCGATGGACGTTGCATCGCCAAGTGACATAAAATGGGTAATAATATAAAATAATGACAGACTCGTGAATGATAGCTATTACGTTGTGGGCGGGATAGAGACTACCTTACAGCCTCCATTGGTAGCGTTAATAACTGTAGAGTTATTAACTCTCTTACAGTTCATTTTTTAACTATGCACTCGCTAACTGCGGTAAAAAAAACTATGGCACTCTGATGAATGTACTTAAACTCCAATTTTTGGATCTTTGCTAACTTATACTAACTATTCCTTGACTACTTAGCTTGTCGGTATGATTTTGTGTATCGAAATCATTAACTATATTAACCTCCACACGATACAAGATTTTACTTACATACATGCACTGGTCGACAAGAATTATGCATAAAAAGTAATCTATATTTTTTGAATATTTAAAAATCGAACCGGAACATCAATTATTCCCCATAATCAATAATTCTTAGATGACATTTATGACTCGGAGATCTTAATCGATTCCATACATTTTAATGCCATCCGTTTAACGAAAGGTCAAACGAATTTATGCCTTATCTTTAAGTATTTAGATCGATATTTATATGGCAATTTGTAACGAAATGTATGCATCTGTTATGAAAGGTTTTAATTAAATATGATGTTATAATTGATATAATAATGATATAAGATAACGGACATCTTCATTAACCGCTTAATAAGTTATTTTCAGTTTTCGACAAAATCTTAACTTGTGACTTTGCATTCTTCTATTCTACTATACTTAATTACCAACCTTAAATTTACTACATAACTTTATTATGTTAGCGTTACAGCCATAAAAAATATATACAACACAAATTAGAATTATTTTGTATCATCAGATTACAAACCATAACCTCTCTATGTGAAGACATCCGCCATCGTAAAATGTAAAACGTTAAATAGCTTAAATTCAAATACTCTTGTTATATGTTAATAGCTTTATTGTGTCGGTTGGCGATCTTTTTGTACGTTTAAATTTGATTGTTTTGCCCGCGTTCGAACCACTGTGCGAACCTCAAACCGAACCGTTTGGTGAAACTTTATGATGTGAAAATTCGTGTTGCTTTCAAATTAAAGAACTTCATTGTGTTAATTTTTATTAGTTCACGCTTTGCAACTTTCCACAGTGGTTTGATCAGAAAACATTGAGACACAGGGATGTAAACATGTCATTGATATCAAGTTATTTTAGTTTAATAGTCAGATTATACGCATAACGTCTTTCGTAGAAGGTTGAAGGCAGAGTCAATAACATTTAAAAAAAGTCCATCCACGGCAGGCGGTGTGATAGCATCGCATATCCGGTCAAGAGTTTCAATGTCGAAAAAAAGTGTTTCTTAAGTATTTTCAATGATTAAATAGCGTAGAACAGTCAGAGAGATTAACATGCAACAATATGTACTGGTGTAGATAAAAAAAAACTTTAAAAAGCCATCGCTTGTAGTGGTTATTCGAATTGACATCGACATCATCTATACCATTATAAATATTATTATTATTGTTGGTTTTATTTTTATTATAAAACATAACGCGTCCCGCATTAATAATGTTTTTCACTATAGATACTGTTTAGTCATCCTAACGGTGGTCATCGAATGTGCTATTTTTTTTGTTTTTTGGTGGGACACTATACCTGATTTGATTCTATGTCCAAAAATAATAAATAAGTATTCTTTCCTATTTTTTCACAATGTTTTAGGGTTCTAATTTTAACTAACTCGAAGCAAATTATAAATTAAAAGGAACTTTGGATTAAAATCTGTGATAACTGGCCTATAAGCCTACTAACAGTCTTCATTTTTATAATTTGGAATTCGAATATGGAAGAAATTTGGAGCTGACCGACCCTTTCCTGATGTCAGTCGTTTATCTGTTTGAAAGATAAAACTCGCAAGATTTTACGGCGTCCTTCCCGCTGTGCAAAATTGATTAGTATCTGATTAATTGAAACGAAAATACCTGTATAAATTGGATTATTTTTAATGCAAAACAAAGATTATTAAATGCCAGATTTTATGCATACCTCGTAAACATCGCCGCGTGGTATCCATCTGAAAGGAACATTAAAGAAACCATACTTGCATGTTTTCGTTAAAAGTTAACGATATGGTGGCAGTCATTTTCGAGGCTTATACATTTTTTATTTTAAAGGTTATAATGAACTACTTTTGTATTGTGTGTTTTTATGAAGGATGTGTATTGAGTTAACGTTGTCGCGTCTATGAGGAAAGTCTCTGGCGTGCTCACGCGCAGCCAACCGAGCGAGCATTTTATTACATGTCTAGCATTACGACCCGGCCGCGGTCGTCATCCATCCACGCTCCTAATGCGCCATTATAAATCCAAAAACACTACAACTACACCATAAAAATATCATACAAAAAATTGCAAATTTATTCACATACCTTTTTTCTGTCCACAGATACGCCAAGAGAAACCTTATTATATAGCGGACCCCGAAGTAGACTCATTAGTAAGTATTATTTAATTTAATTAGATTCTTCAAACTGAAGAGATAAATTAAACGCGAGGGATCAGTTTAATACGCCATAAAGTAGTGAACATTTTATAGTTCACCTCGCCTCGAGCGACCAAATAATTTACGATTTGATTAGTTAAAAAGCTGTCTAAAATTAACCACAGGTAAACGAGATATATTTCTTGGAATAACAAAATAGAGTAATACGAATAAAAAATATATATTGTCACTCATAAAAAGCTGAATCGCACCGTGCGCCTCCCGCGGCTAGCGGGGACAAAAAGTGAAATAATAAAACCAATATGGCGGCCACCCACCGACGCCGTTCGACACGGATACTTAACCGATTTTTAACAAATAAAATCTTAGGCATTACGAATCGTTGGGCAGCGGGGGCGACGCGCTCAATATTTTGACTTTGTTAGGGAAATCACTGGACAGGCGAAGCCCGCGGCCGGCGATGACGCATTAGCGTGCTTCAGCTTTTTCGAATTACGTCAGCCGGGTGGTGCAAGCTTCATCCATGATAAAGCGCTCAGCCTAGCAAAGACAAACTTAACCACCGGGTTTAAAAACAGTAGCCCGCAGCGCCATAAAACTAAGATGTCATACCTGCACGATAAGCGTCATTCATGGTTGATAAGGAGCCCAAACAAGCAGCGACATCCGGGCGCTCAGCAAACTTACGATAGGTAAATTGTTTGTGTCCCGCGCAGCTGAGCATGTGGCACCACTGGGCACAGATTCCCGCGTACAAAGTCGTAAGGGCACAGTATAATAAACTAACAGTATTTTGTCTCGGCAGTGTCCTCGAAGTAATACCTACGGCCGCTCGGTATGTAAACACGCAGTAGGGTTGTCCCCCGACTGTCTTTCTTGGGCTATGTATTTGATAATACTATTATATTAAATTGCCGTAGTATCTTTTCATGAAATATTACTTCAAATCTTGTAAGTTTTAATTTTCAAACGTGTAATTTTTTTAAACGTATGTTGCTATTAATATATCAAAAACATGCCACATTCTCGTGCCATAATTTACGTGAATAAATGCGCGGGAACGTATCACACTGTCCGCGCCCGTACGTAACCGCGGCGCACTCGCGACTGTTGTGTACCGAAGTTTACCGAGATTTCGAAGCGCGTCGTTTCGGCCGTTTATAAAGATGTAATACTGCTTACTTCATTATACTGCGGTAAGGGTAAAATAGAGATTTTTTTCTTAAACAACCTTACCATTGACTTTTCAAAAGTAATTGACTAATTAAAATGTCTTGTTAAAGACTCTTTTCTTCGGCCATATGTCTCGTTGGTGTTTTGTGTCCAACTGACAGCTCGGAACTGTACATTATTGTAGAAAGGTAATTGTGCGCATGTGCCGTGTGACGTCACACTCGTTAAGGCGCTGTGTCAATGAGCTCACAGATGTCTTATATCTAAGGGTAGGGCCACACGAAGCCGAATGTACGCCTGATAACACTTCCTTATAACATGCGACGTCACACCGCGTGTTGTTAGTTCAAACGCAGCTGAAGTTCGCTCGCGTTAATTCAGCTTGGTGTGTCTCTACCCTTACTTGTGAACAAGAACACCCTGTGTGCTATGGAGAAACTTGTTGAGGACTATTAGTAATAATATTGCATAGAAGTCCAGTCGGTTTAAACGCGGGTTCGATTCTCATCACATTCAGCGTTATCCAATTCATACTTGAAAGAATCTGCACTATGGGTACTAGACAACGATATAAATACTTATATAGATAACCTAGCTTCTACCTACGACTTCGTTCGCGTCGAATTCGGTTAGAGTTATTTCCTTTGGAACTTTAAAATTTAAAAATAAAATTTAATAAAATGAAAAAGTTTTTAGTATGTTTGTAACTTCTTCACACTTGAACGGCTCAACGGATAATAGTGAAATTTAGAATGGGGATAGCTAATACCCTGGATTGACATAGAATTCTTTGTATCTCGGATTTTTTTCATGTTCCCGAGGGAATAACTTTAACCGAATTCCACGCGGACGAAAAAAAAACTAGGAGCAAAACCAGTACTTTTGGTTTTTAACTTTTTCGTTTGACATTATTTTTGAATTTTGTTTCGTAAAGTTTGTATTACTTAAAACCAACATTCCGAATCCAACGTGGAATCGGCCACGCTTGTTTGCCTACATCTGTGTTTGCCGTCAGCTCTATCTGTTAAACTGTCAAGCAATAGCGGGCAAACACGGGTCATTACATCAGTTTGTGGGTTATAGAATGGTTTGTTTGATTTTGGGTCAGGGATTGGCCTAGATAAATCTTAACTCACTAGTGTGTAAATCTCTATAACACTTCGGTCACGAACTCAATGGCGATCCTAACTTGACCCTTCATTGAGTATAAATTACATGTACGTGCGTGTCTTCTAATTTGGTCATATTTGATGCAGCTAGCCAAGAACGTAGGCACCTAACTCTGCATAATGCTTACGAGCGCGCGGGTCAATTTATGATTGTCACGCAAAATGAAAGGCAAAATCAGCGACGAAATTTGTTAAGATAAACATAGCTGTGGCGTGATTCCCTTATGTAAACGAAACTCCTAATTGAGACTGTAACGACAAAGGCTTTAGGTCTAAATTTGAATGTGCATCTCATCGCTGATCAGCGCTGTGCTAGTTAGAGAATCATACGGCTGATGATTTAAACGAAGAATGTTCGGGTCCGTTCCGTCTCAAATTTCGAACGAAAACCATTAATTGACCCGCGCGCTCGTAGTCATTATGCGGAGCTACGTACCTACGTCAGTGGCCGGCTGCGTCGAAAAACGACCGAGTTCGAAGACCCGCACGAATTTTTAGTTTATACGTAATGACGGGTCAAGTTAGGCTAGTCGATGAGTTCGATGGCGAAAATAGAAGCGATTCACTTCACAAGTCCAAAATGAGGCGCAACTTCAGAGCGTATACTTCTACTAATCCTGTGGATTTCAGCAACTGTCGACGCTCTTATTGCTTTGAAAAAAGGACATTTTAGCTCGAATAAGAGGTAGATGGTTCGCAGAAAAGTTGGTAGATCTTAGAAGTTTATCAAGGACTACATACTGGACCAGACAGCGCCCCAGAGATAAGTTCGTCGTAAACGCCGTGTTGTAATCATACCACTGGACTGGACAATCTATTAAAAGCCCGGTCACATTGCGGGCGTAGCAGAATCGCAGCGTGACCGCAGCGTGACGCGTTCTGTTGTCTTCGTCGTGACGTCACAAATATCACGCAGCGCAACGTTGTATCAGTGACGGTACAGAAGAGATGTGATTCTCTTAAACAACGCTTCGTTCATGAACTCGCCGGCGAGCCTATCTCACCTTCGACCTTGGCCGTATTTCGACGCACCGGCGCATAAAGCCGGCGAGCGTTAATGATTGTGGGATGAAATGAAAGTCGAGGTACGAGAATAACATGACAAGGCGTCACGCTGCGGTCGCGCAGCGTTTCAGCCGCGCGTGCAATATGTCCGGGTCTTAACAGTGTTAAAGAGCGCAACGCCCTTTCACCGCTGGAGCCCTAGCACAAAACAAACAGGAGCAAGTGTACACAGAGTTAAACATATTTTTATCTGTTAACGCCTGTGTCAACGGCGTCTGTGCAAACAGCCGGAGGGTGACGCTGTTTGGTAGGAATATAGATTTAATTGATATCGCCAGCTCCGCAGATGTTATGAGCGCCTGGTAGCTGTTATGGGGTCAATAAGGCATTCAAAAGATTTGGGGGATGTTTTTAGGCTAGTCTGTTCGCCGAGAGTTGATAAAAAAGATAAACAATCAGGGCTTCTTAACTCATTACAAATAGCAGCCCGCTGATTATTTTTTCCGATGATAATAAAAACTTAAACGGAAAAACTATGTTTTTTTCATAGAATATTATTACTGAACAGCCTGTATTATGTCCTATTACTGGCATATCATCGGACGACCATGACCAAGTTTCAGAGTCGGAAGAAGAATCAGAGGCGGTGACGTTTATTATGAAACGTTCAATTGCTTCGTCTAAAGCAACACACTCGAAGCGTATTCCAGAACGGAATTGCAATAATATATGGCGCTCGCCCACCCGGCGCGGCGCCGCGCTTGATAACCACTGCGTGACTCGTACCACGAAACTCAGTGCGCGCGGCGATAAGCGACTACATCCAGTTTATACGCACTCCTAAATCTAATGACCCTGATGACAGATGACATTGCAATAAAAAATCTTGATATAAGTAGGTACGTTTTCGTATCTTAGGAGAAACTACTTATTACCTAATTAAACTTTAAGAGAATTGAGAAGCAATGGCAAAAATCACCCTTTTCATACGAAAGGCGATAAAGATTTCCACCCCTTAAATGTTAACCGATTTTGACCAATTTTTGGTAGTCTGAACAAAATTTCGATCTGTAGAGATTCGATTTTTAATTTTGATTAAAGATCAACAAGACGAATAATCGCCGAAATTAGTTTTGCACGAGAATACTGAAACAACAATGAAACTGAATTTATTGATTATAGTGAAAAAACCAAAACGTATAGACCTAGATTTTGTTCTGACTGACAACCTATCAAAAATTGGTCAACATAGGTTAACATTTAAGGGATGAAAATCGTTATCGCCTTTTGTATGAAAAGCCGTAGATTCATACTCCACTCAAGTCCTAAATCATATTAGTCAGGGATTTTGTAAAATCACTCCAAATATAAGCAATTAAAGTCAAATAAAACATGATTTACGAGCACAATTAAACTTTTGTTTAATCCGAGTTAATGATCAAAAAAACTGACTAATTACTTTTGTAGTTTTAAAACGTCTTCAATGTTTAAATCAGCGCTATTAAAATTGCATTAACGTATCGATTAAGATTATAATCAAGTATTTGGAGTAATACGATTTGATAACATCTTGCCGTGATGGCGAGTAATTAGGTCATAAAATTAACAAAATAAATATTTTTGAATTAAGAAGCATTTTAATATTCCATATAGAGATGGGTAATTCCGAATTTGAAGATTTGAATGGTTTGAGTCCACAAGCGGATCCGAATCACCTATCGGCTCTTTCCAAATCTTATTTATCCAAGGATTCAAAGCAGTCGAAGAGTCACTAAAGGGAGTCGGTACTGTATAAAAACTCTAAGTAGGTATAGAATACGATCCTTAGATCTCATGTGTGTGACATATTTTCAAATGTTCGTCATGTTCAGAACTTTACAAAAATTAACCCAGACAATTTCTAAATTTGAATTTAGTAGCGTTATCAAACGATAATTTACTGTCTTTTGTAATGCCCGTCGTTTCCATGGCAATGGCCGAATAGATTTAATATCGATGTATCGCGCTCACATCCCGATGGACCCTTTGTTGTTGACTCGCTTTGTCCAAGAGACAACCCATGTGTGGAACCAATGTTCTATATACCTACCTACTAACACTAGGTGTTTCATGTTGGATTTACAATAATATTTTTCTCTTACAGATGGTGCAAGCGATACAAGTCCTACGGTTTCACCTATTAGAATTAGAAAAAGTAAGTAACAAAACCATATTTAAAAGAATACATTTCGACCGCGCACGAGAACCAGTTTCGAGAAATATCACCTAACATCGTCCGAACATAATATCGTTTCGATTATCTCAGGGTCCGATTCTGAGCCGAGATACGGGTATCGATCTCGCAACCGGTCGCGACACCTTCTGTTTTAAACATTCGAATTTTAAATTTCGAAAACTGTATCGGAGTCAGGTGTTCTGAATGAGGTTCGAGTGTAGCTGCGCTCGGCTCCCATTTCGGGCGCGAGGCCGGTTTCTTGCTCCCGCCGAAACGCTGAATCGTAACGGTAAACCGGGCAGGACGCTTTTTGCTATAGCAATCAAATCGGACAATCGGCGAGTAATGGAATTAATTAAAGCATAAAATTCAAATCCGCCGCTCCAGAGAATTAATTTTACTTGTCAATATTATGGTCACGTTTCGAGGAAACTAGTTTGACTAACGTCTATATCGAGACGGATGATCTCGAGAAACGAGATACCTCTCCAGCGGTCGCTCCCAGCGGATTCCATAAATATCCGCCGCATTGAGCGCGTTAGGAACCGGTAAATTTGGTGAAGAAAAAGCACTAATACAAAAAGCCGTAACGAGATAACCTGTAATGCGATACCTCTGTACGAATCGGAGGGCGAGATAAAGGCCATTTAGCAAATAAAAATGATTCGTTCCAAATTCGAAATATCGGGCGCACTTCGCTTCTTTCTTACTGTGCGCCCGATATTTCGAATTTGGAACGAATCATTTTTATTTGTTAAATGGCCTTTATCTCACACACCAAAGTCCTAGGTCCAATACCTGTCCCAGCTATCGAAAAAATGTTTTTTGCTCCTTGCTCATATCCCATACACGTCGGTTTGTATCTCGTCTCCGGTTTTTGTCGAGGATAAAAAAACGCCGTTAGTTCGATCCATTTCCGCTCCACTACTTCTTGTCCACAGGTGAAGCTTTGATCTTAAAACTAATAATTAAAAATAAAATACAAACGGGCCCGCGAACAATGTGAACTTGTTAAGTGCACTTTTTTCTTCACTTTGCTGTAATTACTTCGCTTTTTCGATAAAAGATTTTTACGGGCGAGTATGAAAGGGTTTTATGTACAAAAAATGTCAAAGGCTTTAATGATTTGTAATGAGTCCGAGAAACATTGGAATCCGAGACGCGACGGTTTAATTTTAACGAACGAAATCATGTTTACATTATAATATCCAATAGCATTTTTGATTTATGTTTTTGATATTTTAAATATGGCCGCCGGCGGTCGCATGCCTCCATCGTGCCTAAGTCCTTTTCCGTCGCGTCCCCGCGATTGGTCGTCACGAGATTTTTATATGTACCTACTGACTGTTCCCTAATTACGTTACGTTATGTAGACGCTTGGATTCCTGCGGTAATGCGAGCGCTATAAAAAAGGCTTATTCCGAAAGATTTTAATTTTGGAACGTGGTTAAATAATAATTTTATGCTTGTTAGTTGTTTAAATTTGAATTCAGAACGCGTAATTTGATTTTGGAACACGCTATTTTTAATTGAGGAGTATGTTACTGTTATATGAAATGCCGTTATTAAAAAGTAACAAACAACGCTCCTTGTTTTTTTATATTTTGTTTCTAAGTCGTAAACGTTATCTGTAGCGACGTGGCTAAGTGATTTACGACGCGGGTCAGATTTGTTAGTTTACGGGCCGGGCCTCGAACCTGGGACCCCGTTTACGACGCCCGCGGTTTTTATAACTTTTTATTAAGCCAACTAACACTGTCTTATGGCGACACAATTTTGACGACAAAAATAATAAATAAATTATACACTGAATACTTTCTAATTTTTGCAATCGGGACTCCATCAAGCACAACATTGTAACTAAATCCTTATTAAATACATACTCCAATCTTTTAACGAAACTAAACTGAGGTGCCAAGCGATCGAGTTCATTTGAATGTGGCTCGAAGGACCGGTTGTTTATTTTGATTTAAAAAAGCCCCGAAAGAATCCGAGCAGGCCCGGCCCGAACCGCGTTATACAATATGGCGGACATTTACATAAATATTGCCAATTTATATTGGGCAATATTGGGCCCTTTCTGTGGAAAACTGATCTGTTTAGATGTTCGTTTTACCGTATAGGTTGATCGAAAAACTGTTTTTTTAACACGGGCAACGTTCTTGTGGCCTGTATTATTCCGGGTGCGATTCCCAAACCATTCGAGATTTGTAATCACGGCTTAAGAATTTCACCCCAGCCGATGGAGCATGATGTTATTTATTTATACATCCGCGGTCCATCGTCTCCGAGATTAATCTTGCGTTGCGATCACGCCAAACGTCGCCCGTCGCATTAGCAAAGGAAATGGCATATAACGGACCCTTTTAGCGGCGGCCATGGCACGGATCGCGCTGGATAGTGAATCCACGCATTGGCAACGTAAACGAGCTGAACACTTCTTAAGATAATAAGTTAGGAAACGAAGGACTCAAAGAATTCATCAAGATCCCATAAGCGTCTAAACATTAAGACTAAAGTTCTTTCTTTAAACTAGAATCGTGAATTGTTGCCGAAATAACTGGTCATAAAAAATGGAGACTCAAACTTGAAGCCCAAGTTCAAAAGAGCGATAGAAATTCGAATAGGGAACGTCTATACGTCAACGAACGGCCATTATATCACATTTCATTCCAAATTTAAATAAAAAGTATTCGTTCAGAAACACCCCATATCTCAATCCGTGAGTCGCTCATTCCAAATTTAAATTTCTGGAAAGAGTTTGATGTTCGAAACGATAATCGCCTCGAACTCGACTGTCGGAATGCCGTAATATCTCATTAAAAGCATTATACTTGTTAATAAATAACGACGTATCAAGGGAAAGGATGCAAACGACTTTAAGTTCTCACCTTAATGATACACGGTTCAATTTATTTTAGCCGCGCGCCATCTCTCCACCCTTTACCAGTTCGCCGAGAAAACAGTTCCAAATTTGAATCCCCGAAGAGTTACGATGTCAAATCTTAGTCGCTGTCACTTAAATCGAAAATAGTATCGGCGTCGGTCACAAACGCGGGATTAGGCCCGAAAATGTTTGATTTTATTTGGAGCAGTGTGTTTACTCTGTCATCCGTGAGCTTATAAAAGCATTCTCAATCAAGATTTTGACAGTGACGGCGCTGGCCGGTGCTTGTAAAGCGCGCAGTAGCGTTTACGCGTTGTAGTGTCAATAAAATTCTCGCAATCATAAATATGAATTTCAACGGTCGGTTGTAAAATTCAAATTATGATAAACAAACTGCAGCGGCCACACAGCGGCGCGTGCGTGCTCGAATGTATAATTTACAAAAACCTGTCGATTAGGAAATTAGTATCCCGAAGACATAATTAGCTGTCAACGGCGGGAGCACCGTTTCCGCTTCCGGCGCTTCGTTCTATTTTCGAAATCCGCCAAGACGCCCTGCGTGTTCCTTTTTCGAGTTCGATTTTTTTAAATGGAAACGCTATGTTCACCTGCCGGGTTTTATTACTTTTCACCGTGTAAAGGCTGTCTAAAAATTTCGTTAGTCTTTTTATTGCTTCATGTTAATTTCTAAGCTAATTATGCCTACGAAGATGTATTCGAAATTAATACGCGCCCGTCGGGGGCCGATCGAAAAAACGGTAGAAATGAGCGTCGTGCCGTTTTTACGATTCATTTCGAGTTTCTACAAGTGAGTGAAGCGACAGTTGGCTCTCGGGCCGCGTCCAAATGTATTCTTTGTATCTATTGTTGTGTTTTTTCTTTTAGCTTTGTATGCTGATATCAGTTTAAAGGTCGCAGTTTGTTATCCGCAGTATTCTTCATGAATTAATGAGTCTCAGGAAAGAGACAAATTTAGATGTCACGTAACGTCATAATTTAGTTAAAATTACGAATGTTTTCACACAAACAAACAGTGTTTTGCTATTGTAATAGCTAGAATTGTCAATTTCACCGCCAAAAGCTACGAACTGAATTGGCAATGGCGTGTGCTTTCCAGGTCAAGGTATTTCCATATTTTGAGGTTTCAAAAAATTTCCTAACCAGCGCTCGTCCGTAGCATATCCAAACATTTACATTTTTAGGTAAAAATATAAAGAAAGGAGGTTGTCTGACGGCCGAATTCAGAAAGGCCACTCATATTGAACTTTGAGCACTTTGAGGTTGACAACTAGTTGAGGGACATTTACAATTTAATATCCAATCAAATGCTTAAGTGGCGTTTCTGAATTCGGCCATGTAAGTTGTTTTTTAGCATTTATCATATCAACAAATCAAGATACGTGCAAAGTTTTGAGGAAAGGGTTTCAACAAAATCAATCTGTACATATAAAACAGTACCGTGACTCACTTAAAGACAACGCACAGCCTAAACGGGTGGCCCTAGACGTTTGAAATTTGGAGGAGATATTCCTTGAGTGGGTACACTCGAGGAGGTGCACTAAGGGGGGATTTTTTGAAATTTCATCCCTAAACGGGTGAAAAGGGGTGATAACCGATAATACCACAGGCGAAGCTATGGCGGGTCCACTAGTTTCTTATGAAAATGAAAATATTTATTTTGCAAGTAGGCCACACGGGCTCTTTCACTAGTCTGAATCTACCAGCGCTTCGAAAGGTGACATGTGCTGAGAAGAAACGCCACAACGCCTTATAAAACGAAACCTAGGTCAGATATCAAACTTCAGGATTTCAACATAAAACCCTGTAGTTGATATGAGTCAACTGTCAGCTTCAACTCCTCGTTCTGCCCAGGTCCACGAGCTGTGCGACAACTTCTGCCACCGCTACATCAGCTGCCTGAAGGGCAAGATGCCGATCGACCTGGTGATAGACGAGCGGGAGTCGGCCAGGCCGCCCGACGCGAACGGCGACCGCTCCGCGCCCGACAGCAGCCACGACGGCGCCTCCACGCCGGACGTCGTGAGTACCCCCTACAATAGCAAACCCCATCTCATTCAGAGGCGCGATCCCCAGCTAGCACCCAGCTCCACCACGAGCTACCTCGTGCACCCCTGCTCTTAGTTTGGCCATTGCAAAAACGAAGTACGTAAGGGGGTGCTCGCATATTAGTTAATATTTCCGCCTCCCTCGCTTTTAACTGTACGCGGCCTCCGAGAGCGTCCTCGACGCTCCAGGAAAGCCCTAGTTTAAGTTCCCTTAGAACAAACCTTCGTTTTTGCAATGAGCCAACCTCTTGACTGTACGATTCACGTATTAGTATTGAGCATTAATAAAATTATCTAAATTTTCAAAACGCCAGTGGAGGGTTTACAATGGGTGCGATTCGACAGTTGAAGTTTTTCCGGTGGAAGTTGTTTTTTGGAATTTCCTTTGAAAGTTTCACGTTGTTTTGCGTTCGGAACTTTTGCACCGAAATTTATGTATACGATTTAAAAAACATACGTATAACGTTGATTGTAATATGTGTATACTAATAACTTAGTGAGTAATGCGGGCAGGCGTTGAGACCGCGAGGCCGCCGCTCTAGCGATACCCTGCGCCTGGGCACACCTGGCTGTACTACGACACGCCACATTGTTTTGACAATATCGCCAGCGACAATATGACCAGCTGCATAACTGGAACAGATTGCGCCTTCATAACCGCTGCCAATATCGCCAGCGACAATATAACCGAAACAGATTGCGCCTTCATAACCGCTGCTAATATCGCCAAGACAATATGACTTGCCGTAATCACAGGCCATTAGCAACGTGTTTCAGAGCTTAGAATAAAACGTAATTAGATGTATTAAAAAAAAAACTATTCGAAAACGAAGTATACGTAAAAGATACAATTTTAACTTGCCTAAGTGAGAGTAAGGTTACTTAAGGGATTTAAATTATTTTACGGGGTAGTTGCTATCTTTTGGCTAATAGTTCACATATACGTAATAGCGTTATGGGCATAGCACTGTTTAGAGTGAGATGGAGATACGTATGCAGTATACGCTAGTGTTAAGGCTTGCCGCGGCTTGGCGGCGTGGGTCCTGGCTTTTTTGATGACGAAAAAAAAAAACTATTTCCCTTTTTGACTTCTTCAGACTAAAAGGGACTCTGTACAGTTTATCGGGCTCCGGTTAAGTTTTTAACATCGAAAGTTTGTTTTCAAGTTTTGAAAATATTCAGTATTGTTGTGTTTTTAGTATTAAAATTATGAATATTTATAGTTCCATTATAAAGGATTTTGTCATAGGCCCCCAATTCTTGCATTTTAGCGATGATCTCGAATTCGAGAAAACTCTTGTTCGAGTTGATTTCTATTAACAAGAGAATTGCCCCGTAGTGCTAAATTCAAACGTGAAATTAAAGAGATATATGTACTTTATCTTTAACTATTTTTCGATTAGCTGTCTCGTATACCTAGGTTATAGAGAAAACAAATAGGTTAAATTAGTTAATAAAATAATAAATAAAATATTTCTTTACACCTATTTCCTCAAATGATCCAGGAACCACGTTTGTATGGCGGTATAGGACAGTTCTATTAAAGAAGGGCTTTTATCTTGGCGGTTTATTTTGTGATTATTGGCAGCTAGCGCGAGCGAGACAGGCGAATATCTGCCAAGAACGTAGGTACCTAACTCTGTATAATTCTTACGAGCGCGCAGGTCAATTTATGATTGCCAAGCGAAGTCACACACGTTTGTTAAGAGAACATCGTAGTTTTTGGTGGTCACCGGATAAACGACACTATGAATTTAAACTGTAAAGACGAAGTCATTCGGTCTAAATTTGAATGTCTCCCTCATGGCTGATCAGCTGCGCTCGTTGGAGAATCAGATGGCAGGCCGGGTTTCGTATCGTTTTCACTTGGACACTAAGTGAGAAAGAGACAGAGATGAAAATATGCGTCTGTTTTTCAATAATCTCCTACAGAACTGTACGACAGAATTACGTGATGAAAATGTGTGATGACAATGACAGAGGTTGCAAATAATTATCATTGAAACAACGTGTCTACGTGTCTATTTTTATTTAGTAAACAAGTTTTTATAACTAAGTATCTAAAAAAATTGACACGCGGATAATTTTGTTGTTAATTGAAATTTTGCATCGGTCCATCAATATCGTCATTTCCATTAATGGAGAGAGAAAACAGATCCAGTATATCTACATAATGGTGCCACACAGATTCGGTGAATAAGAAACGCAGTTGTATGTTAGAATGAGATGAATATAGCTTTTACTGTTCGTCTCATTGCACCAATTGACAAAAATATCACAGTAGGTAGTATCTGTACGTTTAATATTCCAAGTGATATCTCTGTCTGTATCGATTCTAATGTTAGGAAATGAGTAGAAGATATATCTCTCGCGTCTCGCTCCCGCTATCTGCTGTTGAATCTCAAGGTCGATCGTGAGATAAACGGATGGATAAATGTACGCGTTACTACTAGATAACTAGATGCTTTACAGAGTTAGTCGTGTTCGATCATTTCCAAATAGTTAACGATCTTCTTAAATCACATATAAAAATAAGATTTATTTTTTAAATGTTTCTAATAGTCACGGTTTTTTCATAAACGCATTCGCAGCGGCTCGGATTATACGTACAGTTGGCAGCAGTGAATCGGAACGCAAATTCTAATTTTGAATAAAATGACAGTTGTGCGTTAAAGACCAGTGCTGCCACCTGTACGAAAACGGATGGAACGTTCTCGGTTTGTTTAATATTGCTTAAGGGATATTTGGCGCGTTGAGACTGAATTGTTTTGTTTGTGTTATATATTATTATTTTCCACATTGTTAATGCAAGCCATACTTAACTAATTTAAGCGCGACTTCGTCCTAATGTTGACTCGGGATATATTTTAATCTATGGCTAGTTAATTTTTGTCTGTATATGAGTTTTTTTTAACAAATCTGTGTAGTTGGATCTTGTCTAAGTTAGGTTTTAGAATAACGAAGTAGGTTTCTTATGATATTTCGAAACTTATTTTCATAAATCTAACTTGTAAATGTATTAATATGCTATTTGGTGTACGTCCATCTTGTATGTCAATGTGATTAATTTTATAATATTATTTTCTGAACGGATTAAACAATAAAATGTTCTGTTTTAAATTACATATAGCAGTTTACTTTCAACTACCGAGAACACTGCAAGCTGTCATTTAAATTTAATAACAATAGAAAGAGACAACAAATATAGGTTGTCACCATACCAACACTACCACAGCATAAATGTGCTTCTAATAATTCACTCACTCAGTTATTAGGTTCCTACCAACATACAAATATCACTATAAGTCAACAAGAAGTCAACTTTTAAGAATGGAGGAACTTTCAGCAAGGCTGTTTATAAAACAAACATGTTTCCCCGCCAAATTCGAAGATGGAACGTTTTTCCACTGGCCGCTTAAAAAGCGGGAAGAACTTTGAAAATCGCCTAGAGAATTAAGGCGGGAAATAACGCATTTTTATCATGTCTTCGGATTCCATAAAGCTCCCGGCGGGGAGGCCGGGAGGAAATTGTTTCTTTATGGCACCCCGCGCGCTAATCTCTACCGCGAGACCTGAGCGCGCGACAATCTGATATTTTATTTATTTTTTATAGTCTGCCATTGACGTTTGATGGATGCCGATTGGGGGAAATCGGGGGCGAATAATTTCTTCCAAATTCGAAATTAAATTTGTTAAACAGATGTTGACAGTTTTTTTGGCGGATTGAGTTATCCCTGTACTGTTCAAAGAAGCAGATTTGTTTCGTTTAAAAAGTGCTCTTTAAAAAGGATACCAAAACATGCCTGCTAATGATATTATACATCCACATACAAACCAAGCAACCAGCAACGAGCATCAAGCGCCGAAGATGAAATGAAAACCACATCTAGCTATCTCAAAAGCTTATACCCATTTTCCCTTATAAACATTCATTATACAAGTCAAAATCGACTATCCAAACAGATTAGCGACGCGATGAATAATGGAGAAGGAACAATAACCCGGGAAAATAATAAAAAGGGGACGACCCCCGGCAATTCGTCACGGATTCGTCCCGGACGGTTTAAAGGATTCCATAGACAAGGGACGTATCCATGGACTACGAACCATAGACAGGCGTGGATAGATAGAATTAGATAGAAGTAAATCTGAAAGCTCTCGTATTATTTCCAAAGCGTAACATGAATATAGTTTATTGCTCTAGACGTTTAAAATAAGGAAAAAAAAAATGATGAGTTGAGTGTGTATGTTTGTTACTTCTCCACGATGAAACCGTTCAACTTATTTCAGTGAAATTTGGAATGGAGATAGCTTCAACACAGGTTACTTTTATCCTGATAATGTATTCCGAGACGAGAGTCGAACCTGCATCCTCCAACTTCGGCACCCAATATTGGAACCACCTGCTCGACTCGACAACACCATATCGATTATAATAAGTACTCTTCCCCAGGATACAACTCCAAATCTAGGTCGACATACCGTCGCCCGCGCATAAGCAGTTCCAGGCACCGGCGTGCGCGCGCATGCTCATTACGTCTGTCTGTCCGTCTGTCAGACTGCTTTATTGCACGGTAAATTCCACCTTTACATAGCTGTATGTCAGTCAACATTCAATTGGATTACTATGGTTCTTGTTTGTCTTTCGGAAAGGGGTTATTTATCTCAGCATAAATAGAGTGGAGTATGGAACAACACCGCAGCGAAAGTATTTTGAGAAAAACAAACATTTTCGGTTCATTTCTTATTTTTAACTATATTTTCATAATCTCCATAATGGATTACTAATGTATGGGCAAAAAGGTTTTCCCAAAGTATCAGATCCCAAACTATTTTACTCAAATTATCATTTGGAAAAAAAATTATTAGTCAAATCAGCTTATCTCAATTTTACATTTAATTAAAGTATTTTTTGTCAATTATGTAGTTACGTAAGGGACACAAGTTAACCCTAACCTAACCTACCGCTGATAAAGCAAAATGATGCCAAATGATAAAATGCGAAATGGAAATGTGCTAAAGATTGGTTTGGGAAATGAAACTACTGCGATAAGTTTTTTGGGAAGTGAAATTTGGAGAAAAGTTTTGCCCAAAGGGCAGTACACCCTCCATAATATTAATATAGTGACGCTAGAAAACGACTTAGCGCAATTATCACCAGCGGCCTTAGCAAGGTTGACACGAGGATAAGCTAACACCGTCTTATCTCTAAGCGCTCTTAAAATTCCGTTGCAAATTACCTTTATAGGTAAAGAAATATGGGCGACGCACAACGGAACTTTTCACGGCACGAAGCCGTACCGTGGTCACGTAAGTGTCTCTCTCACAAGTGCTGCTAAAAGAGATAGTCGGAGGAATAAGACGGGGTTAATTTAACCCCATGTCTACCTTACTAGGGCCGCAGAGCTGTACGAGGCAGTTCAGAGCGAGGAAACAGCAGCCAATGGTTGGCTTCTAGACAAATGAATCGCTTTGTAAGCTTAATGAAATAGTTGAACTGTGTAAGTGTTGTCACACAAAATAGTCTTAAAGCTAGCTCCTACGTTTCCCTATTCGTGCTTTCGTCCAGGCCCTGAAAATCAGCGCCGCGTCTTGCCGCCACAGTTTGTGCTGGGCTTTCGGCAAATTTCGCCACACAAGCCTTGTATTTTGTTTCTTTGTAGGGTTCCGTAACTCAAAAGGAAACACGGAACCCTTATAGAATCACTCGTGTGTCTGTCTGTCTGTCTGTCTGTCTGAGTTGATTTATTTTATTTTATTTGCTATGTATTTTACATGTGTGTGTATTTTACCTCGCACAACTCTTCTGGCAACGCAGCCTTGCATTCAAGATTCAAACTTGCTGATTCAGAAGTGGGATTTAGTTGCTGTTTATGGACACAGCCTGTATTCACTGGTACTGGTGATTTATTTAACTAGCCCCAAATAGAAGATACAGTTAGTTAACTTTGATGACGCCGTTAACACCTTATGCTTCGTTAACTAAGCGTTGAGGCGTTACTTGAACGTTCTTGCAACATACTCTTGATCTATTCCAACAAATACTTATGTTATTCGGAATCAAGGAAATGTTGCATTCCCTGTCGGTTTCCATGCATTCTATATCCACACCTTCAAACCGCAGTAAAAAACCTTAAATTTAATTTACTACCGACATTTGTTAGCAGAAGCCAAGCGCAAACTGCCCAAAAGCCGTTGGTTACACTTACACATATCAATTTTGGCGCCAAAACAGCAAAAAGACGGCTGGCGGTCGTAAACCGTCGCTTTCAAATCTGGAACGCGCGCTTATTGGCTGGAAGCTGACCAATGGACGGGCACAGACAGATTTTATTGTAGCCCATTGGCCGCGCGCATTAACGACGGACTAAGGCTCACGCAAAATTTCTATTAATAAATTAGTCGTAAAAACTGTAATTTATTATCATTGCGCTCAGCGTAATTATTTCCTTTATAACAATAACATCATTACGCGTTGTTTTCAAATTGAGAAGCAATCAAAGCTAGGAATAGTTGATTAAAATGGCGATGCCAAAATCCAAGGAAGTTGAAACACACATACTTACAAAACAAACATACTTCAATTGATTGAGGTCTTATATAATCCATAAGGTTTTCAGTTGACAATTTGAAAAGAAAAAAAAAGTTTTTGAATTCCGAATCTAGGTACCTTTTTTAAATAATGAACTTATTGTAGAACCTGCAATTTTTTTGCATTTTAAGGCCTGGTTTCAGAGACCTTTAAACCAGAGAACTTACCTAAGTGACATTATAAGTTGCCAGTTAACTGTCCACTGTATCTGACCCTCAACTCTTTTGTTATAGCGATGATCTCGACTACGAGATGTCTGGAATAGTAATCTATACATATAATAAAATCGAAAAGTGGAAAAAGTCTGTACATTGAAGATAACAATGAAAAAATGCTATGGGGGGCTTCAGAATGAGCAGCAGAACAAATCCCAATGGTTTTTGAATTTCATGTCTGTTTGTCTGTTTGTCTGTTTGTCTGATTGTATGTTCGCGATAAACTTTAAAACTACTGGATGGATTTCAATGCGGTTTTCGATAATATATCGGACATAGGCTATAGAAACTTTTGGAAATAAAAGTGGAAGGGGGTAAAAGAGGGGGTGGAAGATAGTATGCGAAAAATTGGATGAGTTTATTAACCTAAAACTTGGTATAAATACTCTTCAAAATAGAAAAATAGGTATGCGGTATAAGACAATATGAAACTACCCCTAAAAAGGGGGCCTTGGGGCGTTAAACTTTGTATTGGAAAAACCGATTCCATTTGTTTATCGACTTGAAACTTGGTATATATGGCGTTCAAAACAAACAATTAGGTAGGTAACCGTTTCTAAAATAAATTATTGTGTGTGTGTGTTAGTGTAGGTTTGTTACAACTTAGCTCCATATGGCTGAACGTATTTTCATGAAACGTCGTATATAGTTAGACCTTAGCTTCTGGAATAGAAAATAGGGTCATTTTTGTCCCAAATAACTCAAAAGTTGTCGAGAGTATAATTAAAACCGAATTCCACGCGGACGAAGTCGCGGGCGGAAGCAAGTGTCGAATAATATTGTACTTATTTAAGAGGACTGTGAACCAACGGCAAAATATTAGCCTTTTCATACAAAAGGCATTTCGGAATGTGTCATAATCAGGCCCCCAATTCTCGGTGCATTCGAGATAATGTCGATTGCGATATTAAACGTCAGATTCATACAGCTGTGTCAAACGACTGTATGCACTGACGTTTAATCTCGATTGTGAGATTTTCTCGAATGCACCGAGAATTGGGGGCCTGGCTCCTAATCGAGATCATCTCTATTAACGCGACAATTGCCACCTTACATGTTCTTTGTTCAAAACATCACACAAAGTCGCGCAAACCACCGGTGGTTCAAAACATGACTTTGATGAGAATCAAACTCACGACCCGCTTTCAGTCCATCATTGAGGGCATTAGGCCAACCAGTCGTATTTTCATATATAAAATTAGGATAGTTCGTTATACACATTTAGATGTATTAACGAGTCCGCAAAATCGCTTATGTAGTTGTGTACCGTTTGCATAAAAGTCTAAAATAAGTTATACTTAAACGTAAATAAAAGAAATAAATAAATATTTATTTTTACGTATATTTTCATCCGATGTGACACAAGTAAGTTGTTTAAATCGCAGAACAAAATAAAAAAGCAGCTGACGACAAAAAAACACGAAGAATATTATTTTTTTTTCAATACTTGTCATAATTTAACTTTGAAATTGATTGTTATTCTTCTTTTTGAAACCTTTGAAAGTGAAATTTTAAATTTCGAATTCCTGTGAAAACACAAATACCTACTACTTCATTGGGACGATGCCCTCAATACAAAAGTAGTGTATACTAACACGAGAGCCTCAAGCCCCAATATACACGTTATGTTAAGTCATGAGCTTTTTTAAAATTCAAATTTCATCTAGTGTGAGAAGATGAACTGCGGTTGGGCCATTGGATAGCGAATATGAATTCATATTTTTTATTTATTGAATCTGATACCTCTTGAGGTGCTCTGGACCTCCGCGTCACAATTTCCCGGGACCACCTGTATATTTGCAAATATCACTACATATGCGATTACGTGGACTCGCTAAGACCTCAAGCCTCTAATATAGAGGGTGTCCCAGTAAATAGTGTTAAGCGGAGGTCCAGAGGTAAAGGTCTTCAAGGGACTTTGGATAGCGATAAAAAAACTTAATATTTTTAATTGCATCTGTTACCGACTATCTCGCTAATACATATCTAATACGTTGATTGAACGTTTTGCAAAATCAATCAAAAGATCTAACAATCTTTGTTTTTTCTACCCTCAGTGTCGATTTAAATTCAGGGTAGAAATAAGTAGAAATTGGGCCTGCTGCGAGTCCCTTTGAAGCACCATTCTGTCGCAGCGGGACACCGATGTCTTCATCTTGAAATAAATTGATTATTTTCTTTATTAATGCTAGAGTTTTGTGAATTATTGCGAAAGCAATGTGGATTTACGGTACCTACTGGCTTTATGGAACTGGTGGAATAAAATGTCCGGCGCTTTTTACGCTTGAGTAACTTTAAGGTAAAGCACATGCCGAAATTACGCAGCGGAAGTTGGCATTCCGCAGGTTCGTAAGAATACGTGAAATATTATGTGTTTATTAGTCGGGCGTCATCAGGCGGAAGCGGTCGCGTATTATCGGATTGGCGTGACTCTACCCTAAGAAGATACTTCTGACTTCTGGCAGTCGACCATAATTGTATAGGGTTAGGTACCATATGGCCGCCGTTGTCGACTATGCGCAGCGGATACAGGGTAAAAAAGTCCTTCATTACCTTGACTTAAAGTTGAAATTCGTGTTACTTCTCAGACATGCTTGGCGGCCAAAAGGTTAAACGTAGTAACTAAACGAAACTTAACTTGTAACATTAGGTAGAATTATATTTCAAATATATGAAAAGCTGTCAAGCGCTTAGTTGTTTTGTACAAAAATAAGTTAAAATTACAAAGTGGACATACATATAGTCGCACTCTTCTAATGCCACTTAACTACTTTCACCAAGGACCCGGCTCCAGTATTCGGACCCGTGATCTGGGTATTTCAGTACAGTAATTTTGTATGGAAAAAAAAACTGTGGCCCCTAGCTAGGACTCGATTTTCGGGCTGACGGTGAAAGTCAACCTATAGATAAATGTCACCTTAAACAAAATCGGACTGAGAGAGTGACCTCTTGCAATTCGGCCTATAAATAGTCAGTTAATGAATCATTAAGGCGCTTTTAGATTTAGAAAGACGTCAATAAAGAACTTGTTAATCATTAACTGACTCATTGACTAGCGCTAATAGAGCTCAGACTATTTTTAATAGTTAATTCTTAATGTGAATTCTGAAGTTAAATTGCAAATTAAACTGAAGGTTACATTGATTTAGTCAAAAAATATGTGGTCTTAGAGATTAATATTCAGAGGCGTCTAATTTTTCTCGATATTTTCAATAGAGAATAACGCGAAAAATATGCAGCTTTGTAATACGCCTTTTGTACACTAAAAATGATTTTGTTCAAATCGGTCTAAGACCAGCTGAGCCATGACATGAACTACGAGAGGCGAAGGCTTCAGGCCTCTCAACAAATCCATATGGATTTATACAACGCTTTCCTAGCTGTTGGACATCCTTTAACACAAAATGCTCAGTTCTGATATCCGACCGATATGCGAATAGGCTAGTTTCCTAAAAAATCCATTTGGTCCGTCATTTACATTATCAAAAAATATTGAACACGTCTTTTTTCTTTTGTCAATTAAACAAAAAATTACGAAGATATAGTGCGTTGAAGTTCCGCGTGACGTCACGACTTTGTACACTTTTTAGCATTATGTGACGTCACGAGCCCCCGCTGCCCAACTTTGATGCGCGTTATCTTTGTCAATTTTGATTGATTTGATAAAGCAAAAAATGCGTGTTTAATATTTTTTGATAATCTAACTGACGGACTAATTAGAATTATCATATCATATTATTATTATTATTATTTTCATTTTACCCAGAAAACATCCCTATTAAATGAAATCACTCTAATATCACTTGAAATACACACGGCTCACGATTTATTGTCAGAAACGGTCCGACATGTTTCGGACTTGTGTTTTATTCAAGTATTTTTAAGAGGAGTGTGAACTTACAGCTTTTCATTCAAAAGGCGATAACGATATCCACCCGTTAAATGTTAATCGATGTCTAACTTTTGATAGGGGTTCAGTCAGAACAAAATCTAGGTCTATACGTTTTGGTTTTTTCACTGTAATCAATAAATTCAGTTTTATTGTTAAGCCGTGTGTTTTTCAAGTATTCATAATGTCTCACGAAAGTTTTAATTTGACTATTTATTGTTGTTTTAGTATTCTCATACAAAACTAATTTCAGCGATTATTTGACTTTGTTTATCTTTAATCAATATTCAAAAACGTAGAGACCTATATTGTGTTCTGATCTGACTGACAACCTATCAAAAATTGGTCAAAATCGGTTAACATTTAAGGGGTGAAATTCGTTTATCGCCTTTTGTATGAGTCCTCTTAATATCTCACGAAAGTTAATTTGACCACTCTAGAATTTACCAAAAAAAAAACTGTTAACACTTTATCACCTTGGAGCAACCTGTATTTACACTCATTGACACTGTCACATGGCATAGGTCCCATGTAGGTCCTATCATTTAATATGCCACTAATTCTTGTGCCATAATCAAATGATTGATACAGTGTGTTCCTGTTCGTTTTCCTTTAGTTGGGATTAAATTTGTTCTTGGGACAAAATAAAAACTATTTTATAGCACCTTTGAAGTAGTTTTTTATGGGTTTTATTTAATATCCAACTTTCAGGGACACGTGAATACATCATTTTTCGTACACAATTGAATCTATTACAAGCAAGCATTTCCCCGACAAACCACAGCTTCCGAAGTTACCCGCGTGACGGTGCCCCCCGTGGAGCTATTTGCTATCTGACCCTCCACAGGCCTCACTGGTTCAGGAGATATATACAAACATACTTATGTGTATTTCCACGCTTTTACCAACTGCTAAGCATCTTTGAAATTATCGTTTCTAAAAGGTTTTTGTACCTGCGCAAAACAAATAGGAGGGTAGTGAGTTTAAAATTATCGGATGTTTCACTTTAGCTCCTGAACTACTGGACCGATTTTGATAAATGGGGTATCGTATGAGAGATGGCTATGTGAGAACTATAGGGGTGCGCCACAGTAGGAGCAAAAATAGTAAATACTACTTAAAATGCTACGCCTCAAGAAGCCGAAGTAGTGAGAAGATTTGGCACAGTGCAATATGGTTACCATTTCCAGACCGTCAGTGGCCTGCCTTAACTTTTGACTGACTCTATGGGTTATAACCAAAACCGGTAACTAAGTTAAGTATTCCATCAACATTCCATCTATAATGTTTACGTATTCCCACTGATTTCTCAATGAAACAAGAATCAATGATTCGGGCAGGTTTTTAATTAATAGTGAAAGCAATAGAATCTTCCGAGCAGGCGCTAATCGATACGATTGGACTACATACTCCTAATTATCCCACTAGAAAAAAACCAATCAAACCCTCCGCTACCGCTTCCTACGTCATAAAATTAAATAGAAAAAATAACCATAAACAGCCGACACAGTAACACCAGAAGTGGAAATAGCGCGTTCGAAATTCGTAATTCCAATTCGATCTTCAAAATCTTTAATTACGGAACGTTCGACTTCCGTAAAAGCACATCTTTGAACACATTTTCTAATTAGCGATTGGTCACGCGCCCGGCGGCCAATCGCGGCTCCATTTCGAATCCGAATCGGGCAATTCGAATTCGGAACGGTTTGCCAGCCAGTATCATTTACATACAAGCTTTTTTTTAATAAGTGTCCGCGTCAAAAAACGTGTCATTCATTGCACAGCGCTGTTATAATGAATGTTAACAATGCCAATCATGGTAATAAAGATGAAATTCCAAATCAAACACAATCATGCAACTAACTGGCCCACATCAATGGCGCTAAATAAGGAGATGTCGTCATACCAATTAAAAAAATTATCTCCCTTAATAAGTGTCAATTCTTAACGAATGTGTGCATACGCATGATTTTTATTTCACACGTTTCTCACTTGGATATTAAACGATGCAATAACGCGGTTGATATACGACCATAAAAACTGGCTGTTAAGGTTTAGTTTGGTGGTAACCTACAGAATTTTACGACTATTTTTATTGACGCTTAGTCTGGACACTCATGTTTAGCACTTGCAGCCAATGAAGATCATACATTGCGTAAGCTCACTACGAAAACCGACTTTGTTGGTAACTACTATAAGGTTGAGAATGTTTTTAGTGATGATTCCAATGCGGTTGTTTAAGCGGGAAGCCGCAGCTCTAAAACGAAGTCGGAGATGAACGGAGCAGAAGTGGACATCAAAATTTAATTGTCCGCTAAAATAATAATCAATGAGGCGACAACGCTGACGGGCACTTCGCATTTGCAAATAGAACACTCGCATTCCAATTGCAGTATTCAAATTTGGAATAAATTCGAAATTAGCTTTTTAGTTTACTACAGCCAGTAATAAACTGTGATTGATGTATTTGCTTATGGTAATCAGGTTATCTAATGATTGTTTGTTTTTGGAATTTGATTGCCTTTTAATGGTGAATTCAATTTGAATAATCTTAAACGAATGCCATTGAACTCTTGAGTTTTCCATCGAAAACGGAATTCGAACACTGGGGAAAAAGACGTTAAATTCGGTCGGTTTCAAGAATGGCGATTTAAAGATTGGCGGATTCATTTTTCAAATCCGCATTGGACTTTCGTCTGTCAGTTTGGCGGCGGTGTATTTCAGTTCAGTACAAGCTGCCAGTTTTGTCTGGAATGCGCGCGCACGTGCTCGCGCTATGATAATAATAAAATGTTGGCGCATTATTTATTTATAGTACGTCTCGCGGCTGTCGCTCGTCCGTCCGTGTGTCTGTATGCGGTTATTATATATAGTGGGACGGAGGCGTCCATGTCTCTTTGTCTCGTTAGGCCCGTCTTGCTTCTTTTCCTTATTTTCCTTGAGGAGGAGTCACTTCAATGTAATGCGATGCGAACATTCTTAATTTGAAATAATCTTCACATCTTCGAAACGTTCCGTTTTATAATAAGACCTAAAGAATATTCGGCAATTTCTTCAATCACATACATAACAAAAATACATCTCAATTCCTTCCTTCACCCATGTGAAACTGAAGCCTCATATTTTCGACATAAACTGCATAGAATCTGAGTAAAAGTAAACAAAAGAACGAAACACATACACATCACAACATAGCCATAAGTGAATACGCAACTGCAAAAATGGCGTATATCTCCGTGCACTATGACTGCAGATACGCCCTTTTACTTTGGCAGGCAGTAACTGCACTCATATCATTCTGGCATTGTTTTGCTCGAAGATGCGCGCTATTTGCGGCCGCCCCTCTCCCGCGCCTTCACCCCGGCACCCCCCCGTCGCCTGAACACGAGCTATATTTTATCCCAAGTTGGGCTCAGCGTAAACTGTCAGAATTGAGAGGACGTTCAACTTTCGGTCTCTACTCAAGTGTGGGATGTTTGATCACAACTGTTACTGGGATAGTCAGTAATAGTATATTACGGTAGATAAATTTGAAAATTCAGGCCCAAAACAATTAATTTTTAACTTTTTAATTAAGTTTGTCAGGTTACATTGGGCAAAAATACTTCTCAAGTTTGCTAAAGTCATCAATATAGTTCTGATTGCGCCATGTATTTCAGACGTCATTCTAGAATGTAACTAAATTTAACGTAGGTATCAGTGATTAGAGTACTCCTTTGTAAAGTGTCCACATGGTCGCCAGCAATGATGAAATATGGACAAGCATAGCTCATCACCCAGGGCGTAGACAAATTAAAAAGAAAACAAACGGCCCCAGCGACACAGGGAATGCGCCGTGACAAGGGCATTAACAAGAGCAATAATTGGATATAACTCATCGAAATCAGCGCGACGATGCATTGATAAAGCGGCGTATACTCCCGCGCCAATGTAAAACGCCGTATGTACAACTATCTCAACAACACATACGCCATTTTCGATGAGGACTACAGCATATCTCAGCTTGAAATACGGCCGACGCACCAGCCGAAACTCGCTTAATACGCGCATGATTGATTTCGAAACTGGCCGGTGAGAAACTGAAATTGATTTACGCGTGCGAATTAGAAAACGAAATTCGCGCGAAAACCATGATTCGAATATATGTTCGAAATTAAAATTTTATGTGGTTAATTATTGCAGAAAATACCTGCCACAAAATTTACTACACATGAAAAATGTTTTATTATTTGTCACGTAAAGAATCGTAGATCTCGCTAACAATTTGTTTCCGCTCAATTTAAACTTTGCGGCTATATTTAACGGCATGACACTCGTGTGGTTACTTATCCATTACCCGTAATGAGGTTTATGAATGAATGCTTGTTTATGGTCTCTTGCAGTGACATCCGTAGCCATAAATTATAACTCAAATCACATATGATGCGTACACCACATTCGTCTACAAAAAGCCCATGTATCTTTCTCGATCTTCACGCAACGACAAATGTGTAACAAATAAATTATAAAATCAACGGCTCCGCGTTTTTATACCCTGCGTATTGTCTCACTTGCACTTGTGGAAGTGTCGGTTCTCTCGCTCGCACGCGCTTGTCACATCGCAGTTTGTCATCAAGTGTCCACTAAAGATGACGACTCTATTTATCTATATGGTTTTAGTGCTTGTTTAGTATTGAAAACTAAAGATATGGAAACTGTTTGAAAACGTACAATATCTATGATTATTGAGATCTTAAAATCTAAAGATGAAAAGCAGATTGCTTGGTATTGGTAAAAGAGAAAAAACAAAAGAATAAGCAAACTTTTCAGAAATCTATCCAAAAGTATAAGGAACCATAGTAAAGCAGCTTAAAGAAATGTACGTGAATGCACAACATCATAAACCAAACGACGCTTCGGTCTAGGCCGATCTTACCAAAAACCAGTACCAGAAATACGTCCAATTAATTACCTCTGCGCATGCGCGTGACACGCGACAGATGGCGACACGGCTTTGAACTGGCCTAATCAGGGGGGATTTATTAACACCTTTGATTCCAAAAATCTGTCTCAGGTTATGTCGAGTGAAAATAGTCCTTCGTTTCAATTACATCATCCATGTAGAGGTCTATTCTGGGGTTCATGGTCTTTGATGCTGCTGGTATTCAAGAAGTTTTTGGATTATATTAGTGTTGGGCAACGTTGGCAGTTTGTCATGAATATCAATTAATAATGCTGTTATTGATGGATCTGTAAACAGTTTATTGGTGACATAGTTTACTACCACCGTTATGATGACGTTTCAATGCATCATCAAGAAATTCTATGGAATAAAGTCATTTGTTATCCCGCTGTACATTCGGGAAGCTTTGTTATTAACTTGCATAAGTCTAGATCAGTGTTTTAACAAGGCATATTTCGTGAAACTAAATAAATAACCTAAGATTTAGATAGCCTTCCTGACACATGTTCGCTTTTTGCCTTTTATAGCGCGGAACCCTAACGAGGTGCCAATGGCGGCTACGCGTCTCCAATTAAGCAAAAAGCGACACAATTAAATGCAAAAGAAACAGAACATAATCCGATTCCCATACCAGAATGAATAAGTAGCTCAAAAAACTTGGAAACACTTAGATTGAGTTCACGATATGTCAATCGGATATATGTTATTGACAAATTTATTGATGCATGCACGTGACGTGAAGACAATAACTTTACACCTTAAGCTGTTATGCATAAAGACGTCGTTTAGTGACTGGCTGTTTGGTGATGTAAATTTTTATGTTGGTCTGTTCATAATGCTTGTCTCGTCCCAACGACGATTTAAACTCGTTTGTTCAAAGCACGCTACGTTCCTAAATGTATCAGCAGTGTGATCGGCAAAAAGTGTTGTCTATGATGTGTGATACCGAGAAAGCCACAGGTGGGGCATAGACAGACAACGCGCCTCTTCAGTTTAATAACGTGTGACACCACAGCGGTGGGTGTTCTGCGAAATTTCGCGAATGTGTCTCGGAAAATCAGAAATAGATAAGTGTTTGTCAGTGGGGCGTCGTAAGGCTTCTGAATCTTCTTCGTTTTGTCTTTAGTGGTGAGGACATGTTTGTTGCAAAAAGTTTGAAATACGCAATCATCATTTTAAACGTGAACAATTTAGTTTTCACACATTCTCCATACGCTAAGACCGACGCAATTAAACGATTTGCAATTTTAAAGTTTAATTGCCATGAAATAGTTATCACAAGATTACATAGGATCGCACGATTGTTAGAGAGATTGCGATCGACTCGTGCGCCGCATTCTGCGCGCCAGACATGCGTATGCGCGATTATTCTAAATACATTATGTATGATAGAATACATTCTATGTAACGTCCAGGTTTACAAGGTTTCAATTGGATTGGCACATGGTGATCTGAAACGTGTTGAAATAGCTGGAACTAAAAACGGTGGTTATCAGTTAATTTTCAGTAATGATACACAACATAAGATTTTTTATCATATTAGGTACACTTAATACTTATTGTGACAAATCCAAATTCATCAACATTGTCACAATAAGTATTTATTGTGACAATGTTGATGAATTTGGATTGCAAACCCAGTTTGACTGAACCGCATCATAAAAGATACCACAAGTATCAATAAGTCACAGCTTGTCAATACTGGACAGCACGCCACAATAAAAGACTAAGAATCTTAAGGAAAAACACGCAACAGAGAGATGAGAAATCAAAAAGAGGGTCCGGATTTTTGGCTTGCTTGCGCGCAGGTATCGCCGTGGGACCGGCGACGGAGCCTGAGGTCCTCCTTTTTGCTCCAACATTAGCAGATCACGGCTCGCTTCACACGCGGCGCCTACACTCGCGTAATTCAAAATGCAAATACTCTGCACTTATAATATATTTGTATTCTACCGACGCCGCCGGCCGCTGGCTACGTCTCTCGCCGGTTTTACTGTGGAATCATGTAAAAATCCGCCATTTTAATTCCGTCCGCGCACACCTGATTGGCGGTTCCCATGACTTTAATTTTTGCTGATTCTTAAAAAACAATAGTTGTCTATGCTCGTGACGGACGAGGTCGCGTGGCGGCGGATTCGAACGCGGATGTTCCTAATTCGATTTTCGTTTGAAAGTTCAATAAACCTGACGCTGGTAAGAGGACACCTACATAGTATATCATTTTCTCGTGTGCTGGAGTGTGTTTACGATACTGATGTCACGCAACTCCGACGCCGCTTCTATAAAAAGGTGCTTCGTTACTAATTCCCCAGCCCCCCTCTCGCCGCGCAAGTTCTAAATTTACCCGAGAAACGAACCCAGAGCCGACGCACGTGTGTTCACTTAGCACACTAACTTGAATAAACTTTTAAGTATCTTTAGTTTTTGTCGAGCCACCGGCTTACAAGAAATGTATTCCCGAATACCCCGTTATGTTATAAAATTATACAAGTAAGAATTTTCGATTTTGTGACAATGCAAAAAATATCGAAACGACAGCGACGCTAAAAAAGCCGCGATGTATTCATTCGAGCATTGTATCGAAGGTCAATCGAGATAATCGTAAAATTAAAAAGTATAAGTGGCGTCCGCGAACGGGTTCCATTTATAAATTTCAAATATTATAGCGTTCGGAGTTATTACAATTTCAAATTCGGAACGCGGGACCAGTGTTACCACTGTTGATTTCGAGTTGACACAATCGAATACTTTCTCTAGAAAAGTTTTAGATGTTAATTTGAACTCTGGCTTTGTTTTCTTTGTCTGAAACTAATGGCTTTTACGAAATTGTTGCCAGCATTTTTAACATACAAAACAGTTTGAACAGAAGAAATAAACAGAAGGCCAAGTTCTATATCACTCAGTCTAAATGTATAAAGAAGTTAAAAGCAACAATGAGTCCTAACTTAACATCTAGGCAGCTGGATAAAGAAATAAATTTATCCGCAAGATTCCAGCAGTTTTTGCGGAACGGCCGGCCCGCACTCGATAAGCAATGAATGATTGTATTGGCAACGATGTAAATACAGCATTTACTAACGAAAAAACGGAAATACATTCAATTATTTTGTTGTTTCTTGTAAATAAAGTAAAAGGTTACATCGTTAATAATGTGGTTCGTCGGCGAAGAAATAGAGTTGGAGAGGATCAGCCTGCTAAGTAACCTTTAAAATACTATTTTATCGTCGATATAGATCTACGTCGACAAGTATACAAGTAAAGTAAAGATCACATTTATTCAACGTCATTTAAAAACAAGAGTTGCGGTTGGATAAGTTTGATTGAAACGTGCGATATTGAAGCATTATAATTTTCAAAGGGAGCTTGACAAAAAACAATAACGACCCAAAGCGTAATTTGATCCGCAATAATTTAAACAAGTGAAGCTAAGCCACAACCGAGATCCAAATCCAGTCGAAAGCTCAATTTGCTTGTTTCGCTTCGTTTTATTTTGAACACACAACGGCCATATCTCCGGAACTATCTTGGGAATAATTCACTCGTGCAACGCTGCGCCCGCGTCTCGCGGAATACAATCACACGTATCTCCAATACGCATTATTCGGCGCAAACACACAAGTGCACGTTTCGTGTCATTCCAATTTTAACTTAGAAGGGCTTTAATAGGGTTTCATTTTGATTGGGTAGTTCGGAGTGTTCGGACTTGATTGTGAAGTCAGCAGTAAAGAATCCGAGCTTAAAGATGACCGCGCGACGATTTTGAAAATACGACGAGCGAAATCCGAACGCCAGATAGCTTTTTGCGGCGGCCGCTCGAATAATATTAACTCGACTTTAATTATTACGGTCGCTAATTAGTTGTTAGGGCTCCATTCCTGCATTGATGAATGTGCTTTTTCTAAAAGGTGACAGATAGACGGGGCGCTCTTAATCGGTTTCGAATGACTGAAATGCACTTTTTCCAGGATCCCGCTTTCTATTTGAGTAATTGATTACTCTTGTCTATAGTTTTTCGGACAATCCGCAAGTTTCTACAAAGCGAAGCCGTATTTGCAAAGTTAAAATAAAATGGTTTATCTCCCAAGGTTTCGCTTAAGGGACTGGAAGAATGGCTGATGGCCAGTTTTTAGAGATCAGAAGCATCAAGCGAGTTAGGTGACATTTTATAGCTTCTTCCAAGCGTGAGGAACAGACGTGTTCGGACGGCACTTAACAAGTTTTTGTCAACTACCCGCTTAGCGCTATACACCGCTAATAATATAATTGGCTGATGAAAGCGAAACAAGCCATAACTCCTTATTTGACGAGATTTAGCGAAAATGTCTTTCGTCTATGCTATCTATGTAAGTAAATACCTCGGCTGGTACCAGGCGCCCTGAATAGCCGAGGAGGCTGCCTAATGAACGGATCGGTTACAGCGTCAAGTTACACTCGTTAGCTGACGTCGGCTCTTGTCTGCTTATTGTCTCCTGATACTGTGTCTATACTGAAATTACTCCTGGTTATTAAAGAAATGGGATCTTTATGACACTTTGGTGTACTTACCTACGAGTAATTTATATTTGTTAGTGTGTTTTGAATTTGGCAAAGTTATAGAGGCGCCCTCTGTTATCGAGTGGTTGTAACGTAGGCGCCAGCAACAAATGGGCGGCGGCGCTCGGACACAGGTGATCGGTTGCTCCCGGTGACGAGCCGTCAATTTGTCGCTGCGACAAACCCTGCCACCACCCCGTCAGTCAGCGAGCGCTCCCAACCAGCCCAGGAATGAACCCCGATGACGGCCGCGGAGATATATGCGAGCTCGACACCCGACGATTAGGCCCGATGCCAACCCGAGCACGCACGATGATTCACGAACGGGTTGAACGAACTATCCCGAACGTGCGATTGTGTCAATTGTTTTCTTAAACGGACAGGCATTAATTTGAGCATGCGGGTTTGAATTTCGAACGTTTGTATTGGATAATGCCTGAATTAGACGCGCTATTAATGCCAGGCCGTTAGCTTGGTAATTGCCCGGGTGAAGTGAATTTTTCGTCGTTTTTGATCTAAATCGGGTGGCGACGAGCGCCGAGCACCCTTTAGCGACATCGTCTGTGACAAAAAGTGACACAGCACTAGAATTAGATTTATAATTGCGAAATTTTCTCTCTGGCAAGTGATGACACCGCGTCACTGGTACTTTGGCAGCGACTGCTTGCATTCTAGGCCACGATGTCCAAGATCACCTTTGTGTCTAAAAACTCGTTCACTCGGATTGTGAGTTGTATTGTACTGCTTGCATTTCATGGCCACGTCTTGTCAAAACTGCGCTATGGGCTAATTCTGCGGAACGCATGTAACATGAACAGAATTCTGAAGATATGCGTCAGATCCTCCTGCAAGCCCCTATTCAAAGAGCTCAAAATATTAATTCCAGCTTCTTGTGGAATGTGTATATTTGTAAAAAATTGTATAGGAATGTGTAAGTCCAAACATCCAATCCTAGGCAGGCCTCAGAGTTTGTGTTACCCTATCAAATATCATATATTCAAACAAAAACAATATTAAAATTCTCGACTTTCCAAAATGTTAACAGTCTTCAAAATGATGTCGCGCGGGGTCAAGGAGAAAACAACATTACCACACCGTTTCAGCGATGTTGTTATGAAATTTCATATATCTTAACTCACGGGTTGCAGTGATGTGTCAAATGTGGCATATCCCCGATTTTAAAGTACATATTGATTTTACAACATGACATGAGCAAGGTGTCATCATTATGGAACATTTTTGCACCAGTTACTGTATTATTTCAAATAATAAATATGGAATTGACAAATGCAATTATTATTTTACTTCTAGTAAACTTGAGTTTATTATATTCTTGGAATAATGGTGACGTTATTAATAATTTATAGTTTTACTCAATTCTTTATAGGTTAGATTAGGTAAGCAATTAATTGTGATGTACCTACCACAGAATGACATGTTAGAAACTATATTAGGGCGACTTGCACCAAAATCATAAATATTTCTCAATTTTCTAGGTGTATTTTGCCAATATTGAAGTATACATAAGACGATGGGAGAATGTTCGGAATATCAATTTTGAAGATTTTGACTATCGGAAGGGTAACCTAAAACGAATAACATTCATGTTTAGGACAGTATAGACAAAACAAGACAATATTCATAGAACCAAGGCATCGACAATCAACCGTAATTCTGTTTTGAAATAAGATTTAAATCATTAATAGTGTTTAATGACTGACAGTTCTATAACAGATCATAAATGTTTAAGATTTTGAGGCAAGTGGGCCGTAAGAGGACTGTGAAGCAACGGCAACAATCACCCTTTTCATACAAATTGCGATAACGTTTCACCCTGTAAATGTTAATCGATTTTAACCAATTTTTGATAGGTTGTTATAGACCTAGATTTTGTTCTAACTGACAACCTATCAAAAATTGGTCAAAATCGATTAAGGGGTGGAAATCGTTTTCGCCTTTTGTATGAAAAGCCGTAGCATCACAGTCGTCTTCATATATAATATACTTAAGAAGGGAGTCAGTAGGTTTTTAAAGGGTTGACAATGCACATGTGATACTCCAGAGCATCTATTCGGTACTTCTAAGTGATTTACTATGTGTGGTTGTTTTGTTCGTGTTTGACAATTAAATTCGTTTTGGCATTTTAGTGATGATATAGTAAATCACTCATCAGTATCAAATAGAGGCCTTTGTGCTGCAGGCCTCTATAGGTCACGGTAACCGCTTACCTTCGGGCGGGTCGTACGCCCACAGACCATATCCAATAGAGTCCGCATAGCCGGGCGACCCCCGCTACCAGCATTAGCATTATGATTCTTAATTTATTAAAGGTATAATTTTCGTGACATTACTAACATAGATGAAAGTTCCTCATGTTTCACTAACCTAATTATGGATGGATTTTGTCTGAAATAATTATTATATATTATTATTATTATTATTATTAGAGGCAAAAAGATATATCGGCGTAGCTCCAGTAAGGCGCGGGCGCATAACCTCGAACGCACCAATCATAGCACTCTAAAACTGCGCGCCGCAAGTTTGGCAGCTTTATTTGGTAGTAAAAGTTAGGCTTAGCGGTGTCTTTAAGATATTGGGTCTGTGCCTTTGTTTGTCAGAATTGTGGAAACAAAAATAAATAAAAAGATGCACAATCTTACATAATAAGTGATTTCTATTTCTGTTTCTATTGTTTTCCGGTCAAGGTCGAGAGGAGCGTTTTTGAATTGCAAACATTTGCGCAGACACCAGTGAAGGTCATCGTTGAAATCAAATGTATTTGCAAAATATTGTTTACTATAAGGAACATAATGCAATCGTTATTACTATAATACCGCCGGAAATTGATTTACCAAGAACAGGGTTGATTAAATAAAGTGAAAACATAAATGAAAGTAGAAAATGTTCAATCGAATCGATAATTAAAATTCGTTAATAAATCGATGAATCGTTGTGTTCATCTGTGCGAGAGACAATGGCCGCGGGTGTTCGTTGATTTACGCTCGCTCGTTACGGCTGAGCTAATGAGTTGCGCGTACGCACGTTATGCCCGTTCTTAAATTAAGAACAATCATTTTTGAAATGAGAACCCAGTGACGGATTGACGGTTTGTGGAATTGGAGGCTTTGTTGATGGAAATTATGATTAGACTGAAAGTAACGCTACAAATTATATTGTAGTTGCCTGAGAGCAGAATGCTTAAGAAATCGTATTAATAGACGCAAACTAAGAAAATAGCAAACGAAGTATTCCCTCGGGAAATGTGCATTTTCCAGCCTATGCCACTCTACGGGATTTCTGAGCAAATCGCCTTAATAGGTTGCTTTCTTGTGATATGAAAAAAGAACAAACAAACAAGCAAACACATTAAACATTTGCAATATAAGTAAAGATCATGGCTAACGTCTTTATTAAACACGGACCAGTATTAGCCATGTCCACAAATCAAGTAAACTATACACATAGTAAAAGTAACATATCTCTATTCTCTAATTCATTCCCCATGTCGATTCTCAACTTACAGAATTTCTTAAAAGTCAAACTCGTCCTTCTGTCCCTCACAATAAAAACTCTATTAAACTAGTGGTTTGCTGAGTTAGAAGTGTAAAACAGGGCGGTTCGAGTTACGGAGTCCCACAGGGATCTATTCTGGGTACCCTCTTCGTCGAATCTGTATTTTTTTCTCTTAAGTGATGTATTTATAGAAATAGACGGCGGACAGTTTTCTGTGCAGCGTCTTTGAGTTTTTAATTATTGTAATTTTTATTTTATTACGTAAACAAAATTTAGTTAAAGTTACATAATTCCCATAAATAATTAATAACTAACAGTGGCGTATGAGTATGAAATTGTTTTGAACTTTTTTGAAGTAAATGATTTGTATGTAATAATTACGGGTGCCTAAAACATTTATATACTAAAACTGTTTTTCCTTGTCAAGTCTTCATAAGTACAAATCTGTAATCAATTCTATTGAAGTCCTTCTATCGCAATATAATTATTGTCTTCCCTCAACCTACACAATATACGTCCATTAGCTAAGAACTCCGGTGACTCTCATAACCGATATTCATTAAGGAAGCACCATCAATTCCATGCCAGTGCTATTACGACCATTCCTTACCAAAACAAACAAATCCTACAATTATTCTAACCGAACCACGCCATCAGCGTCATCTAATTAACCGAGAATGGCCTCTAAAACTATAATATTACGGTGTTTCTTGAGTGCATTGCTGATTTGATCTCTTGCATTCCCTTCTGCAGCACAAATATTATCAATCCGGCTGCGTTTTTCTGTTTTAAACACTATAGTTGTATCTATACGGTTCATTTTATTCGTGTTTGGTTTCGCAAGTTCCTTAAGACACCATGTCCCCTAGAATTCTGAAAATATTGAAAGATTAGCAGTGGGTACCGTACGCACCCATAAATAATACATTGGAGGGGACCAGTGATGGATTGTCTGTCTGTCTCTCCGGTTTCTATTAGTCGGGAACTCTTAAAGGGTGAGTTCTTGGGGTTGTTATTATTAGTGCCGACCAATGTTGGCTCTGCAGTGATATCTGCTCGTTAATCCCGCTCGTCTCCTGCATTACTGATGTCATTTGCTAAGATTTATAGGTTTGTCAGTGGCGTTATTTTAAACTGGTTGTTCTTTTGTGTGGGAGCATTTGGAGTCACTTTCACTGTGTAAACGCTCCCAAGTCTATTTTGTACTTTTAATTTTTTTATGTGATCGTGGAACGTAGCACAGGTATTATTACTAGCTCGATGATGCAGAAGTCGCCGATTCGGATCCCACTAGCGGCAAACTTTGTGTGAGGACCACAAATGTTTGAACTCAATAGCCATGGATGTTATGTATTTATATACATATGTATATATCTAAGTATTCGTATCGTTTGGGACTGGATCCATGTGTGTTCATGACATTATTGTTATTATTATTATTCATATTGAGACGAAGATACCGATTGAGTTTGAACTATAAAGTTGAGTGAAAGACTTCACTGTATAGAAACGAATTTGAGTGCGTAGAAATGTTTCATATCAGGAATACTAGCAAGCGAGTATGTGCAATTGTTAATTGTAAAATAGACTTAAAGAATCACAAGCAGTCATATAAATCTGTCATAGCCGTAACAACATAATTTGAGGATTTTGGCTCGGCAAGCCAAATTTGATAAAATTCTTACTTGAAACTTATCTTTACGTAACCTGGGAATGTTCAGTGGGTATCGACGGAGATACGCGCTGATAAGCATCTTGTCGAAACTCGAGTGACCGATAACGAAAACATGTTAAGTTTAACAAAATAAATACATGGTATTTTAAAATGGGTTAAAGTATTTGTTGAGGTTTTTACTGAATTTCTTCGTTGTCGAGAGTTCACTATCGGATTTTAAGCAACATTCTTACTGTGAATGTTTCTTTAACTATAGATAAAGTAAGGTCGGATTCTGCCTATACATATTTCGTGCGTGCGTGATATGGTTATGGAAAGAAGTAATTTACCCTTTACGCATTATAATGTTGCAGGCCTTATATAGTGTTGTTTGCGTAACATTATTGGGTTTTTATAAAACTGATAAATCTTCTAATGCTATTGACAGTATTTTAAGTCTCGTACAAGCACCAATAGTCAATGAATCTTCCTCTGAAGGAGCCATAGACCACAGACAATGTTGAGTTAACAATATAGCCACGACGCCAAAAAACAAAGTTAAAACCTCAACACTTCATACACCCAACGTTGACAAAGTCTCTCTAAAAGACACAATAAACATTTCAATTCGGGTTGTTACGATCGTGGTGTTATCGGGATGCATCCTAAAATTTTCCACCTCGTCTCCTGGGCTCCCCTCTGTCTAACTTCCAAGTTTGCGGGTGGCTGAAGGCGTAGAATTATGGCTGTTTTGTTTTAACGTAATGTCAGAAGAGGAGCTTTCGCCAAATAACACTTTTTTTAGTTAAATATAACAAACAATATGAGGCACAGTACGGAGAATTTACAATAACAACGAATTGTGTGGTAAAGTATCGCTAGATGGCAGTGCATATGAATTCCATTTCCAACTACAGGAGCCTAAACTAAACTAGATTTAAAAAAAATCCTCAAAACACACCTTTTACTTCTTGGTGTTGATTTGGATCCCGCTTCCCGCTCGTCCCCTGCACCGTGGCGGAACCCACCAATATCAACTTTTTATTACTAAAAATATTTATATTATTTCACTTTGTCTCCTTTCACTTTTTACCGAAGTTTAGGCGGTTTAATACACTTTGGGAGGGACGTGTTCCCGAACTTCGCTAGGGTTTGTTTCAATCATCCCTTTTGTTAAGTTTTCTCTTAATATCTTTGAAAGTTTCCTTTTTATTATAAGTACACTTGGCTTTTAGACGCGAAGCGGGTGAAGTTTCGAATTTGAGAATACTTTTGTTTTTCCTTTTGTTTTCTGTCTTGTATGTTATGGGCCCAATAAGCAGTATGTTAAATCTGTGGGCTGATAAGGAGTTTGACAGACTGTTACATATCTGGCAGATTGCCTATCTTAGTAAATGAGCTTTGTTGAGCCAGGTTCTTTGCGTCATAACTTTACTTGCTGTTTTTCTATTGTTTCGTTTGCATTACTCTTACATTTATCATTATCACATATCGTCGTTAACAAGGATAATTGTATTAGAATCAAAGGACTTTTAAAAGGGACTAACATGCCCCTTTGAATTCTGACTAAGACGCGCTAAAGCTAAATGCACTTCCTCTTGAGGAACTTTCTTTATTAGGACGTTTATTGAAGTGATGTTGATTACTTTTTTCAATGCTTTTCCCTTTATTGTATTTGATTTCACGATTTTATAAGCCAATTCCTCGGTTCTTTGCTTATCGTTGACGATACTGTAAAAACCGAATATTCATTATTGTTACAAACCTTTAAAGCTTCTAAGTCACTCTTATAAACAAAGCGGCAGCTGACACTGCCCCAGCAAAACAAATTAATTTTAAAACTACCTATTTTAATTTCCTTCAATCAGCCCTCAAGTCCATATGCTCTGAACAAAACGCGGGAGCAGTGAATGGGAAACCGCGTATTGTGCTTGCAGTTTACCGTCGCGGTGATCGTGAATGGCGGGGGAGGACAAAGGGAAATCTAGCGAGGTGTCGGGTTACAAGCAAACATGCAAGGGAATCGGAAATGTATATGGCAAGTCAGAATAAGCTTGTCTTGCTGAAGCTTTGATGTGGAAACTGTAAACTTAGGAAAGGGTTTCTGTCTGCAACATCTCTTCGTGGAAAACAGATGGTCCGTTAATTAAAGATATAAAACTCTAGAATGTGGTTTAGATAAGATGAGATAGATAGGAGAATTGATAACATAAGAAATTTTCGAAAAAACTGGCGATCAATTTGGTTTCATTCCGTATTTAATTTCATTCCAATCAGTAGTGCCAACTGATTTTCATGATCCTTCCTAGTTCTACTAATCCTATGCTATCCCACTAATATTATAAATGAGAAAGTTTGTGTGGGTGTGTGTGTGTGTGTGTGTATGTTTTTTACCACCCCACTCAGCTCCGTAATGGTTAAACGAATTTTCGTGAAACTTTGTATACACCTTATGTCTTGGAATAGGACAGGATTTGAGCTCGGAAATATCAAAAGTTTACGAGGGAATACTATATGTATAACACTCGCGGGCAGCTAGTACCTTTATATAATCTTTTTTTGCTGCAATCAGGTAATTAGAACAGAGGTCCCTTTCCCGTCACAGTAGTCCTCTATCGTCATTACTAAGTTATTTACTCTGTCTACATTCGTCCACGCGTCTGCCGCGCGTCAAAACGCCGCCACGTCCAATCGTGCCCCTACCCCTGACAGCTACACTCGTAATCTCAAAGCTGCCCCCAGGCATTGTGCTTCCCCTGGTTCTTCTCTTGTTTGTTTTTGTTCGGTAATTGCTTGCGGTCTAATAAGTATGGGTAAATACCTACCGGGAAATGTTTGGTTTGGGTTATCACTGTGCCCAGGCAGCAATAGGCGGTGTGTTTTCGAACGGTCTCATGATGACCAATGTTTAAACGTAGTACATACAAAATCCGCGTCAGTATCCTGATTTTATAAATTTCCAGTTCTAAGAAAATTAACAGAGTATGTTGTTTTGTGATACCTGATCATACAACTTCATACAAAGGTTTTGTAACTGGTGAATTCAACTTTTTCATCTTGTCTAATCGAGCATCTATAAGTAGCAGTAATTTTTATTAATACCTTAGGCTCATCCTTTGATGTCATAAAAGCCGCTTCAGCACCAGACATCAATTTCTGATCGTCATAAACTTAATAAAATGCAAATACCACCGCAGCCGTCAACCGTTAATCCACCAACAAAGCAAAGAACCCTGGACACGTGTTCCGCAGCTTAACTGCACACAATTAAGCTTAAAGCTCTGGTTAATTAAACCCGAGCTTTGTAAGTTCAAAAGCCCATTGACGAAACACTTTTCAATATAGACGTTTTGTTCCGCGACAGTTGTGTGATTGCAAGTCGATTTCCGTTTGCTCTTTGTTTGATTTCATGTGTTTGTTTGTTTTTTAATTAAAAGTTATTAGGGGCTCCAGAAAAATCAAGAAATAGTTAGGTCTTTGGGTCTCCGTTCATCGTAAAGTTCAGAGCGTATATGACATTGAAATAGTTCAGATTCTACAAACAACTTAAACAAGTTTTACGATACATGATGAAAAGGTACAAAAGCAAAGGAATGCACTGTTTTCCAAATAAAGCAGCAAACTAAGCGAATATGCGCTTACAATTAGGCAAATAGCACCGCCCACGCCCCTGGCTCGTAAAAACGGCCGAATTACCGAATAGACACTCCCAATCCCAGCTAATGATGCCTAATGCCAAATCTAGAGCTCTCATTTAAATAACACGACAATAAAATAATTAAAGTAACAATTAGTGAATCCGGCGGATGAGTAGGAAGCCCAGTAATCAAAGCTGCTTGACCAGGAGACGGCACTTGCATTATTTATGCCGCCCGTTCCGTTACGTTGAATAGCTAATGACGTGTGGCTCGCTGTATTTACATAGTTAATATTAATGCTTGCTGCGACAGCGTGCCCCGACTGCCGATCCCAGTCTGCCCTGCGTCTGACCAGCCTTCCTACAACTTACAACGTTCAAATAACTATTTAAATCAATCTTTCTAAGAAATCTTAGAATAGCTGATGCACAGTTTATTTTTAACCGCAGACTGAGTGATAATAGGAATTTCTATGTAAGTATTAATCATAGAACTCAATTAAATTACAAAATGAATCCAATATGTACTAAATCGATGGTACCAGGCAATCAGCGAAGCAAGGAGTTAACTAAAACCAAATGCGCCAGTAAAATGGTAGGTGCACGATATGTTTTATTGCCGGCGTCCCGCGGGGAGGCATTGTCGGCCTCTCTCTATTCCCTACGTGTGTTCGATTGCTCTTTTTAAAATTATTTGTAGACGATACAAATTTGTAAGTAGCTGCTATAAATCGTTGCTCAAATTTATAGATGTAGAATGCGTATAGACTTTTACGAAGCATTAGATATTATGACTATTAAACTCGACCACCTTAAAATAAATTTCATTATTTTCCCACATTCGAAAGCACTTTGTTCTGGAAGAACGATTCCATTTTGATCATTAACCAACAAAATAATTCATAACCCAACATTCTTTTGACATTTCCCCAGCTTTCCCTAAGGGTCTGGCGGGAGCGTGCCGTCTCCGGTTACGGCCCAAACAATGGAGATCGAATCACTGTGACCCTCCCTACATTGTACTACAACACAATTACTCTTGATTAGCCATTGAAACTTTGACCCAATTTTCTTTTTGTTTGGCTACGGTGTAGGTCGGTTTTCTGTTTTGTTATAACACTTCCATTATTTTATTAACCTTTATTTGTGAATTGGCTTTGTTTCGATTCTCTGATATGATAATCGGGTGACAAGGCGAATTAATGTAACGATACCTAATTAAAATCTCCAGACATAGTTGCATCGAGTATACATTTTCTACTCACTGAGCAAACATAACGAGGTTCAAAAACCTATTCAATAGAAATAGATAAAATAGAGATTACGTTAATGATACTGGGCGGTAATAAATTGAAGTACCAAGGCGGCATGAGAGGCAAGGAGGTGAGATTGCACAGAGATAGCCCGCTTAAAGGACACTTTGATTGAACGGACCGGACAACGCAGATAAGGGACCGGCTGGACTATTTGCATATTAAATGAGACGATATTAATTTTCTCGCAGGACTAGCTGCGCGAGGTGTAACTAGGTAACAAGACTTAGCTTTCCATTGCGAACGTTATTTTGAATTAAGACTCCCTATATCTCAGCTGCATTAGCAGAAAGACTTAATAATAAATATCACCGAAATTCATCACTATCTTAGTGTGAATTGGGGCAAGTAAAATCATCACAAATACTTGACGTTTCGATACGCGAAAATAGATAACGCTAATGCTGCTGAATAATCGACTTTACGCTGTTATTAATACGATTTATAGGAGTTATATAAAAAAAAGTAGCGATATCACATGCGTGGTGCGTTTCCCATGACGGTCGGTGACCCTGGCGCCAGCGCAGCTTATAATTGTCATCACGGAGCTATAAATCTATGTGACATTATGGGAATGACGGTAATGACAATCAAACTTGACCTTGATGGCGGAAGCCTGCCGGATTATTGATGGGGTATTATATTTAATTGTTTTACAGTTAATCGTATGGATAATTCAAGAATTGTTAACGTTATTTGCATATGCCCTTTCATAAGTGAAGTGAGTGAGTGAGTTTAAAATATATTGAATACGTTACGATTTAGCAAAACGCTGGTGAAATATTTGGAAGGTAGAGTATACGCAGAACATTTTTCTTTATTACCGAAAACTTACTATGTCAATAAGTATTTTTTTCTAAACCGTGCACCATGGGAATCATACTTAAACGGTTGGAAAAATGAATAACTATTTTGATATTGGGAGCCAGAAACAAGTAAACATACACGATCATTAGAAAACATTACGGTTTGTATAAATTTAGGTCTTCAGAAGAGACTAGTTGCTGAAAAGAATCTAAATCTCTCTCTCTTCCTGGCTATGTATCCCACATGGTGGTGGGGTTAGCCTTCCTAGACTTTCTCCTCCACTTCGCTATATCCTCGACATCGTCTTCGGATACCTGACACTCTTTCATGTCCTTTACACAACAGCCTGACACCTTGTTTTGGGGCTGCCTCTGGAAAGAATCTAAATGTTTATTAATAAATAAAATACCGAAAAAACTTGCATACCTACCCGTATTTTGCATGCATTTTATTGACCGTAAAACCTATTTCTTTACTTATGATAATAAAAAGACAGTTGGAGCGATTCATAATGAAGTGATTCTAGTCAGTTGTCTTTGTCATTGTCGATGGTGCCGCTCTCTATCCATGGGAAGCAAAAACATCCTACAAATGATAATAGTGCATGACTACAATAAATATTACCAACAACTTTTACAATAAAGCTATTAATTACAGAGAATCAAGTTTTATTACCGTTTCTTCATGTTATTTTATTTATTATTTAAATAAATCATTTGTCTGATTAAAGAAGCAATTAGCAGCTTTAAGTTATACGTTGTAATTAATAATTGTTTTTGCAAACAACTGTCAGATATTTTAATTAAAGGTAAGAAAATGCTTCACACGACCATTTAAAGCCACGAGACAAACGCTTTCCAAGAAAATAGGAATCAGTCAAAATCAAAGTCAAATTCTTTAAGCTTTTGAATATAATGTTCTTATCAACATTAATTATAGTAACTAAACATAATCCTGGCTATAATGACAGTTTTAAAATTATAATAACAACGAGCATATAAATGAAAAAAAAGGTGAATATGTACTACATCGGAGCAAGACGGTGTCTTAACTATTATTTCAAGGGCATTTATACGCGGACAGGATTTTTTTGCGAAATATTGAAAACAAAGGTTAGACAAATATTAACGGTAACAAAATAGTTTTATTTGTGAACTAAGTGTTGTAAATTCAGTTGCCAGATGAAATTCTAACATATTATACTCAATACAGTATAAATAATTGTAAAGTATTAGAACCTCAGGTTACTTGGAGACCTATTCAGAAATATAATATTTTAATTGTTAGCATAGAACAGCATTGTGAAATCCTGGTTGAGTAATCCTGTGCTTTAGTTCAGGATAAGGGTTTTGTCCCTCCTACACTTATAAAAATCGAAAACGTTCTAAATCACAATAACTTTAAGGGGTAAAACAATATGCGTCAAACGCACGCGCAGAACTCGAAAAGAACAATACGCAAGGGTTGTTTGTCATGCGCCTGTGTTCTGATAAACGAAACAGAACTTCATCTATTGTTACCCTTCTTGCTCTCGAGGCGTGAAACATTTGTGGGAAAGAGATGACGTTTAGAGAAGTAATTCCTTTTGCCTGGGTCGCGTGCTCGGGTTACTGCCAGGTGTACTGGAGTTTGCTGCTGTTAACTACATTGATTACTGAAAATTTAAAAAGACTACAATACGAATGGCTCCAGTGAAATTGAGGCCATTGTCAGAAGTGGTATAGTCATGCCGATATAAGAGGCCCGATTTGACAGCTGCCAAAATCACACTTGTAGGAATGCGAAAAAAAAATCGGTACCAGCAGAAACCGATTTTCAAGTTCTATCGATTTATATCACTAAGGCTTTGTAATCGATTACTTATAAAGTCGCGTATTTTAAGCCTGAATTTATTTCGAAATACGTTTGAATTATAAGATTGAGTCTGTAATTGAAACCATTTAATGGTTTCAATTACAGTCACCATAAATTATGTTTAATGATTTGTTTTTAATGCTCATTTTATTTATTAATGTATATTTTGATCAATCACTACACTAATAGGACTTTTTGTTTAACTTTTATTTTAATAATGAATAATATATGTCTATAATTATAATAATAATGAATCTAAAATGTATAAACCGTAATAACTGATTCGATTTTTTCGAATAATCGGTTACTTTTGGTTCCGAAGCGGTCACAGTACTAAGGTATCAGGCGTAAGATACAACATTGTAATATCGTACTACGAAATTATGAATCCTCGATAACTTCATGTTTCTGAGCGTATTTTAACAATATAATGTGAAAGTTGATCCTTATAAATGTTACTTAGCGTCATAATGCAAAGAGAACACCGTAAATACATCAACTTATAAATAAAATTTTCGATTTCTTGCGTAGACGTTCACACAAAGTTATCGCGGCGTGAAAAGCAACAAACGTCAAATCGGGCCCCTTAGACCGGCGCCACTATAGCTCAATATGAAACACACACCTAACTGTGGATCCAACATTGATGAGAAATAGTAGCTCTATAGGTATTTGTCATATATCTTAAATAATAGCCGAATCTATAAAAATGTATAATCTGCCAGTCAGTTCCAACAAGCTAGAAGCTCAATCAACAGCATCTTGAATTATTTTTTGACATGGTCTGGACATTTTTTATGATCTAACCAGAACATCAGCAATAACTGCATCAATCAAAATCACACTTGGCAATGCGCCCTCGCAAACAATGAATTCACACGCGGCGCGTGCGCGCCGTGGGAACGTATCGGTTACTCTCTGGTCTCTTCTCTATGGAAAATCTGATTGCGAATTACGGAACGGGGGAATTTATGGTCATAGAGAAATTTCTAAAGATACGGACTTTACTATCAGTGTGTGAGATTTGTGAAACATTAGTTTTTTATGAATTTATGCTCTCTTGAATTTGGAATGAGATTCGGCAAAACCCAAAAGTATATTTCTAGATCTCACTTATACTAAATGCAATACAGTTGTAAAAAACGATAATGGACCAAGCATTCAAATGACAAGAATCATGGCGGTTCGTTTATCAACGAGTATGTTACCTTATCACCATAATAAATATGCTATTTGGATCACATCGAAAGTTTAATCGAATCTAAACGAGAGTTGATATGTAATTGAATGATGATAATTTTTTAGAATTAACTGTCTGAGACGTGCTATTAAAATACCACCACTGCACCACTGAATGTATCACTCCTATGCAAACTTTCCGATGAGAAAAATAAAGATATAGGTATTATTATTATTTTTAGAAAAACAATCGTAGTAGTCTTCCATTCTGACGAAAAAACAAATAAAGTAGAAGGCAACATGAAGATGTATGACCTCTTCCAAGACGACGCGGTAAACTCTCATTCGGCTAAATTAATGGTAATGGAAAAGTCCAGTTTCCCCCGGGCACTGGCTATCAGCTTGTTTGTCGTCCGTTAGTTTTATAAACCTTTTGACAAAGGCTTTTTCGTCTTTGTTGATTTGTTTTTGTGGAATTTGTCAAAGATTTTATTGCAACTTTCCCGAACTATTACTTATGTCTACAAAGTGTCTTAGTAAAGGTACAGCTTCAGTGAGATATGTGAACAAATTCAGAAATATTTTAGACTACACACGTCTACTTCGGTTCATGACTATTATTTATAAAATATTTTTGGCTGCTTTTTACCTCATTTTAGATTAAGTATGCAAAAATATTTTCCTAATGAATTTTTCAAATTTTCAAGGAAATAGCACTAATAACATTTTTCATTTTTAAATTTGCTGCTGAAGCGCTACCTTACTGTCAGCTGTCGCGTGTGACGTGAACATACTAAAACCAGTCATAAACGTCAAAAAAAGCATAGTCTTAAGCGTAATAGAAAACTATCGCTCGGACCCTTTTCCTTGTATCGGCATCCATACATACATACAACGTATTGGCATCGATCAATATTTCCGATAGATTTCGATAAAGAGAGTTTGCATAAACTCATGGTAATGGTACTGTATGAGGGTGCGGTCTGAATAACACTCACGGTGATCACAACGGTTAAGGTGGGTAGCGTGATTCGGAACGCAACCGACCTATGCAAACGTCATACGTTTAAAGTCACGTGAAGTTATTAAACTCTAAATAATATTGATTTATTTTAACATTAATCCTGTTTTATAATGTACTATTGAGGATCAAGCTACAATTCGTGCATTCCATACAAATATATTATTATTTGTTACTACTTATAGTTATAGTCAAGTAGCCAATTGTTGATGTGTCCAATGATAAGGTTGACCCATCAATATATTACATACACAGTACAGAGTGAATTCACCGAACTATGCTAAAACTTGGCACACAAGTCTTGGCGCTCTACATGTGGCCGTTTGTCGCATTTGCAACGCGCTACTATAGCGATGTAGTCGTACTGTTTCGATTCAGCATCGCTACCGCATCGATGCAACCGCGCGACTATGTCGGGCACCTGATGTTGCCGACGGGACGTGACAGCAAAACGGGGCCGAGAGCGTCTTTATCGATGCTGATTGCTGCATCGCGACTGTATCTCGAGCGATGCAGAATCGGATCTGCGTCGGCTATGGTACGCGGCCGTTTTGGAACTGTATCGCGACTGCATCGTTCCAAAAAGTCGCCGTGGGCGACCTCCCTTCAGAGCACTGACTACAGACCGACAACAAAGATCACACTTTTTAGACAAACGGCGAAAACTTTTTTGATAAATAACTTAAATGCAGTCAGGGAGGTCAAAAATCAAAATCTAGGTTTATAGGCTTTTTGATTATAGATAAGAAGATTATGGTAAAAATGTGTTTTGTCGGAATAAGTCTATAAACATATCAAAATTGTTTAATATGATAGTGGGGCCAGTTTGAACGCATGTTCGCTTAATCCTAAAACTCACTAAATTTAAAATAAGAAACGTCAATCTTGATTTTGACAGTTTTATGCCATACAAAGTAGAGTTTGACGCTTCTTATTTCAAGTTTAGGAAATTTTAAATTAAGAAGATACTGTCCCGAATTGGACGCAGTGGAGTAAAAAATCTTTTTTTGCAAAGACAGTATTTGAAAGAAAGAAAGAACAAAAAAACATTTATTCATAACAGAGCACAAAAATAATAATAATATACACGAAAAAACTACAAAAGAAGAACAGTGCCAACTGTTACAAAAAGGTACCTAGGTATTTGGTACCTAGTCGATCCTTTAAACACATTAGGTTCTAACCTTCAGCTATTTATCGAACGGCATTCAAGTGTTCCATTCACCGCAACATTGGCACAGAAACAGGTGTCACGGTTTATGTTATAGCAAACTACCGGGATTCCATAAGCTCCGAAAATCACATGTGTTGCCGCAAAAACTTTCACCCAAATCTGACACGCCGTTTCCAGGAACCTGCTACAATGTGGTCACAATGCCAAATTGTAAGCGGATATTGTTTGAGAAATAAATTCAAGAAAGCTTCCATTCTTTTTTCAACGTGAATCGTGATCCTGAGATGCACAGAACTCCAAATTTAAAGCTTGACTTGAAAACTCAAGTTTGGCCGTTACTTTTAAAACATTAAATTCCGAACGCTTGTTACACCTCAATAGGTGTTGCCAACGATCATTAAGCAAATGTTCCGACAGATATTCGCTAACGATACAAAATTACGCCCTTTTCATGAATAAACAAAATTATAACAATGACCCGCCATAATGACGAACTTGCACAGAGTAAGTCATTTCTGATCCACACATGGTGTGAACGGAACGCATTAGCGTCCACGCTTCCTGCCACAAAAAGAACCTATTAAAAAAATAAACTAGCTTCGTAATTTGAATAAGCGACGCGCTTTCAATTTTTAAAAACAGAGAGCTCATTTTGAACTTTATTTTTTTAAGGTAGAATTTGTTTTCTAATATAAGCGGTAGTTTAATTTGGAAATACTTGGAAGCATGTGGTCGATATTCAAATTAGGGTATAGAGTATAGATCTAAACAGCGTCAGCGGATTTCATTTGGAATGTGAACGCCTGTTCCAAATTCAAAACACGCTGGTTTAATTGTTCTCAAATCGTTCCACTACTCGTGTTGCTTCGGTTAATCAAAATATTTGTGTACTAAGCCATCAATGGATTTAAATTCAGATGAAACGCCATGTTCTAAACTTCAGTACCAGACGTTAACCTTTGAAATTTTAGCATCGCGTGCTAACATCAAAATGTCAGCACTGTTCTGCGTTCATAGTAGATAAATATCTACCTACCTGAATATCTTAGTAGGGCGAGTGATTTTAATACGTAATGCCTACCAGGCCTTCGTTTTCTTGAAACAAATTTAAACAGATCAATGTATCAAACAACCGAGACGTATTTTCATTACAAATTCCACAAGGTACTAAAATACAGTTTTATTAGTCAATACCTATTTGGAGCGACGAGGTTCACATCCAATCTACATTCTAACCAATCACGACGCAGCTACATTGAATTAAACCAGTAATAAGACACCTAACGATCGTTAGCGCGCACAATCAATTCGCCGTTACATTCACAGCAATTAGACGTTTTTTCGGCAATTACCTTTGCGATCCAGTATCAATCACCGGTATGGTAATCTGGGGCGAAATACGCCTAGAGCACGCTAGTGTATCGTCGTATAGGTCTACCAAACTTTTGAGGACACCAAATTTTTTATCCAAGCAATACATTACTTTATTCCAATATAATAAGAACTTTGACAATCACTGAATAGTTGGTAGACCTATAACATTCATGGTATCAGATACCATGAACGTTCGGTACTAAACGAAGATTAGTGAGCAGCCTACTGGTGGGGAAAGTCATGCCATTTGATGATGCGTATTTGGACCTACTTTTGAAATGTTGAACTGTTCTAGCCTAGAGGTGCTAGCGAGATTATTCTAGTATGATCCTAAAAGGCTTCTTTTGATGCAGTGGGCTGTGCAAAATGAAGTGTCGCCAAAACTAACTTTTAAGAATGACACATGCCAAGTCATAGCAGGTTGTCAATAATTTTAACGATAATTAATTTTCTATAAATTACCTTTTCTTTCACCCATTTATAGTCATATGGCCAAATTCAGAAAGGCCACTCAACTCAAACAGATCTTTAACCAAAGTGACGTTTTAGTATAGAATGACAACTAGATGAGGGACATTTAACTATATTCTGAATTCGGCCAATAATTTAAAACATGTGGCCGCCATATCTTACGAAAAGCGACCAATTTAACCCGTCTATAAGAATTTCTTTTGGAGACTAATCGATGATTTCTTGGTAATTATTGGGATTGATCGAAGGACCTAGAATCCTGTCCCGGACTGTATTCCTCTGCATCTTGGACTGATTGTTTTCAGGGTATATTACAGAACCCCGCAATATTTTAACACTTCACTAACAATTATAGAGCTCCGGATTCCATGAGCCATTTGACAAGGACCATAAGGCAGGTGCAATAATGGCTGCTTGGCGTGCGCGCGCGCTCGTTACCGGCCCGACTGCTTCCGAAACATTACGAGAGCGTCCGATGCTGGATTTACCTATACATAAATGATAGTAGTAATGCTGATCGAGTTTGAAGTGACAAAGTCTACTTGTGTGTGATTTTAGTTTTATTGATACTTGGATTTTCTATTGTTGTTAAAGCGTAAAAATAACAAAATATGGTAGAAAAGAACTTATAAGTATCAAACTTAAGGGAAAATCTACCTACTTAAAAGAAAAGGCAACAGAGTCAGCATAGGACAGCTTCATCGATACAGCTCAAACTCGGTAAATCATTTTCTCGAATTGTACTTAATTTCAAATGTTCATATTAATTAAAGTCATTCTTTCAAATTTGATAGCTGTTTCGGCAAATTATGAATTATTACGATACAGCTGATATCCAAATAGGTTGGGGTTTTTCAAGTTAAAGGCAGACTTGCGCAAATGGACATTCGAAATTGATTTGTTGGGATACACGTTGACGGAATTATATCAACCCGAGCTCACTGACTCCTTCCTTATCCTTGAGATTCCAGACTGTCTTATTTGTTAGTGCACCATAGACGTAGCTTTACAGAAACAATGCTGGCGAGGAATTTCATAAGCGTCACAGTTCATTACCGACAGCTGTTGCTTCACGCGCTATCGAACGACCGTTTTAGGGTTAAACTTTATTGAATCGATGGATACGAATGAAAGTAAAATTGAATTAACTAAACAGGGACCAGATAAGTTGGCGATTGGAGAAGTAAAACAAGTCGACGTTACAACAGCAAATACGACGCGGTTAGCCTAGTTGGTAGTGACCCTGCCTCTGACGCTAGCGCCCCGGGTTCGATCCCCGGTAAGGGCGAATATTTGTGTGATAAGCACGAATGTTTGTTCCTGAGTCTTGGATGTTTCCGATGTATTTAAGTATTTATTTCTCTATATAAGTATGTATTCCGTCATTTAGTACCCATAACACAAGTCTTAAGAGCTTACTTTGGGACTAGATCGATTTGTGTAAAGATTGTCCCCTTATTTATTATTATTATTATTAAATACAAAGACTGTAAAGGAAAAGGATTGAAAGTATTCTACCTGCTTTCTGATAGGCCCGATTGGACCAAATTAGTGTAGGGACTTATGTCTAGATTAAATGCCAATATACTATCGACCAATCTCAGTTGAAATCTTTCTTCCAAGTTTGGTAGAAATCAGCCTAAAACAATTTTACACTCACCTGCTGTGGCTGTTATTTCTACTACTTAGTTTCACAGAATTTTGGTTTGCTTCAAGTCAAGTTCTTTGACTATATTGGATTAACATTTACAAGTATACAGTAGAGTACTTTTTTACTTGTAATAAAAGATTTGGAAGCGAATCTGTCGTTGGATGACGACGTTGTTTATTGTTAAAATTGGAATGATATGGTAATTATTTCCACATGGACGGAACATGAGGTGTAGGATAGATGTATTTTCGATTTTTTTAAAGATGATCTAAGGCTTGTTTCTATAAAGGTCAAGGTAAATTTCTGTGAATCAATACACTTTTCATAGCTGACCGAAATTTGATCTAATGTATTCATTAAGAACCCAGCCTTAGCTTAGATATGATGCCGATTCGCCTCGAGGTGCGTTGGACCAGGACCCAAGAAAAACTCAGGTGGTAAGCGAACGCAGTTTACGCGTTTATAAGAAAACTGATTACTAAGCGTAACGCTTACAACAGAAGGAATACCGTAATTAAGTAAATTACTGTTTTAAAACGAGGCCGGGGTGTGCCGGGAGCTCGGGTGTGAAATTATTTTCAACATACTTTCAAATTAATTAACTGAGGATCGCTGGGTGCTTTCATGATCACTATAACTTGTGCTTACTTAAGCCATGTCAAAATTGCTTCAAAAAAACCAGCCATTTCCGCCCAGGCGCCCTTAAAATTGGTGTGTTGTCAACAGCGACCGCCCTCGTCGTCGCTGTCGTACGGCGGCGCGGTGAACGACGACGTGCGGTCACCCGGCTCCGGCGGCACCCCCGGCCCCCTCAGTCAGCCCCCGCCGCAGACCCTCGACGCGACAGATCCAGGTGAGCTTCTTACGTGTTCTGACCGCTCAGTGCTCCTGGATGTCATTGGATATGTTTTTGATGGGGCTTTTTCCAATGAACCTTCTCCAATTAGAAAAGTCTGGTACCATAAGATCAGGACTCACAACCTAACGTTATCATCAAAAGTGGCATTATGTTCGCTGATGTTTTAAAAATTAAATCCATCGCCTTCGAAGGTAATTTGGTGAAATTCATCCGTTCTATTTTAATTTTATTCACCGAATTGTTGTGCTTCAGTATCTTATGCAATAAACTCTCATCACTTCCTCCTGTATAATTACCAGTCATCATTATTATCATTTCGTAAAAAAACCCTGACTGTCCAGACCACTTGATGTCCATGAAACGCAACCGAAACCTATTAACGCCAGCAATCCGTTCCATTATGCATTGTCGGAAATCGCTCGCACGTCGAACATCGCAATCGCCGACGACTTTATTCGTGAGTCCGACATGATTTTCCAGGATATTGCAATTCATCTGTCGGCAATTATCGGCGCGTTTCAATTAATTTTACACGGTCTATTCAGCCATTTGGGTTTAACTATCATTTTTCCAAATGCAGAAGAAATAGAGGAAATATTTATTGACTTCAACAATACGAAATACAAAATTAATGTATCTGGCCACATTCTGGCTGGTTGTTGGTTGACATTTGTGACAATGCAGAACAGTTAACGCCTTTAGCAAAAAACACCAATCACAATGCTAGCAGCTAAAATATAATTCGGTATTTAAATGAGCCCTTTGGTATCACTCAGGTGCCATTGTTGTCAATGACTCAGATTGAAATCAACTTAAAGGTCAGCACGTTAGGAAACATCTTTTGAATATTAAAGTCCAAAATTTTCTTAAATTCAGAAATATTCCAAGTGCGAACGGGAACAATTAACATGTCGACGGGATCTAGATCCGACGCGATGCGTCAACGCCTCTTCAAGACGTTTCAAAACTGACGGGTCCTGTCGTCACGACACTATCGCACCTACGACAAAGGTAAACTTGAGAAATGACTTCAACCACTTGTCACCGGCATCAGTCGTCGCGGCGCTTACGGCCTTCTCGAATCCGGGCGAGACGGAATCAAAATGACGAGCGCAGATGCATTGAAATGGTGCTTAAGACGTTTAGATGTTGAAAGTGATACTATAGATATTGAAATGAGGCGTTGTAGATTCATGTATCGGCAAAGCATCTACGATAATCGCATGCATATGAATAAGAGTGATTTGTGTGGGCCGACATTGTGTTCAAATTTAGTGGCTTCTAAAAAACTGGTGCGTAGTGTGACACAAAAGATGCAGTATCGGCGTTTGACAGCTGTCAAGCGCGACGCGCTGTAACAAAGCGGTTTTTGCACATTTCTCCTGAAAATTATGGTTTCATCGCACGTTTGTAATCGTTCGGTTTGTCGCGGTTCAAAATGGCGGGAAAATTGGATTTTGGTCGGCCGGTAACATTGATCTGGGGATTAAAAAAAACTTTTAGCACTATCGCGATTGCGGGGTTTTTTGTGTCAGTCAGCGTTTGTTACGCAAACCGCTTTTGTATTGTAAAAAGCCTGTAAGCTATTTTATACATTACATAGCTCTTCAACCGCAGAAATATCCGCATTTAAGAGCAATAAGTATCTACCAGAACACCCCATCTATCTCAACAGTTAACACATCAAAATTCACCCACAGAAAATTATATTACAATTTATACCGCCAAAAACTCGACTGCCATAAACCGGCAACTCGGAATTATGCAAAGTTCCAAATTCAAAATTCCCGCGTAATTCAATAACGCTTCCCCGGGGAGGGGGAGGGGGCGATTATTTACGAATTAATAATTAACTCTCGTCGTAATTCCGTTTTTCAATTACGCGTGACAATTATGCGTCGGAATTGTCAATCGAGTGGACGCGGATGAAACTCGGACTTTCATTAATTAATAATATTATGCTGCGTATTTCCCGGGGGCGGGGGTGAAAAAATATGTCGTGCGACTTTATGAGCTGTAGTTTTTTTATGACTACCGGGACTTTATAGAAGAGCAATGTCAATTAAAACGTTATGCCACTATTTTCAACTCTGATTCATGGGAAGAATAAAAAAAACAGGCTTATGCATTTTCAGAAAAAAAAATAGATTGTAGTAGATTCATACAAATCAACAATTCTTTTTTTCTTTATTATTTCTTATATGTGTTCTACTGATATGTTAATTGTTGTGAATAAATTTATTTTCTTTCTTTCTTCTTCTTTCATCAGAAGTCATTGCAGATTATATCCACGAAAGGTAAAGCGGTGGAATGTGACTTTAGCTTCGAAATGTCGCTCTTTAAAAGTCTTTACGCTATAATGTTAAGGAGGCTCTACATTTTATAGATCCGACTTCTCTTCCTTCCTCTTAAGAGGAGTGTGAACCTACGGCTTTTCATACAAAAGGTGATAACGATTTCCACCCGTTAAAGCTAAACTGATATTGACCAATTTTTGATAGGTTGTCAGTCAGAACAAAATCTAGTTTTACGCGTTTTGGTTTTTTCACTATAATCAATGTATTCAGTTTTATTGTTGTTTCAGTATTCTCATACAAAACTAATTTTGGCCATTATTTGACTTTGTTGATCTTTAATCAAAATTCAAAAAACGTATCGACCTAGATTTTGTTCTGGAAATCGTTATCGCCTTTTGTATGAAAAGGGTGATTTGTGCCGTGGCTTCACAGTCTTCTTAAGTAAACGTTTTAGGGATAAGATGCTTACTCTTGTTCGGTGTCTTAAGCGCTAACTATTAATAAAAACCTACCAACTTTTCTTACAACTATTAAAGCCAAACCGAAACTACGATCCCAATCGAGTCAGTCCACTGGAGTTAGCACACAGGTTGGCCTAAGGATTTCAGCCGTCGGAGTTTCAAAATTCCAATAAAACAAACCAATCGGCTGCCAGGTGAGCGGTTTTCCATTTCCAAATGATACCATCATCCAATCATAACTCAAGGAAAAACGGGCCTCCATCACGAGAACCACGCCCAGGGGGAAAAGCCCCTGCTTAATCTAATATTAAACACATTCGGATATTAGATACAAAGTGAGCATTCACAGAATTTAATAATCCCTCTCCCACACCTACCCTCCGTCCCTCTCTAACGCACACCCCCGTCTCGCTCCCACCTGAATTATTAACAACAAATTTTATGATTACATTTAGCACTGCAAGTGTACGTGATGGGAAATCGAATGGCCGGTGAAAAATGGCGGGAAACGGCCAGTTAATATTTTATTGGTTTCGATAGATTTGAGTTATGTTAGTGGGTAATTTTCAATTCTGTGACTGAAATATTGATGCCGAGGGAAGGACTTAGAAGTAAGATTGAGCACGTTACTTTTATCTAGGTAAACTCTGTGGAAATGTGGAAAGTTATACTAGGTGCGACTTGGTTTCGTTTTGTAGGTCTTATCTTAGAACAGTATTTTCAAACTTCTTGAGTAAGCGACCCCTTTACCTTTACAAGTAAAAAAGCCGTATTAATACAATGTCAGTAGTTTCACGAGGTATTTAAAAACCTGGCTTACGACTGCGACTCCCTGGTGGTCGGGACCTACAGGTTGAAAAAAACTCTTAGAGTGTGGGGTCCCAGATACACTAGGATCTTTTTTGTAATTACCCCCCTCCGAAGCACGTAAACTATGGCATCCTCCACCACTTCAATGAAGCTGATTATGAAATGTAGTGGTTGTGCCTTCAATTCTCCTGGTTCTAGATATCCAATGCCAAGGATTTTCATTCTTAGTCTGGTGAGGACATCACATTCACATGATGTGCTTCATTGTTTCATCCTCTGAGCCACACATTTTACAGTCCATGTTGTCATAAGTCCCATCTTGTCTAAGAGATTCTTAAACTTGTTGGTAACATTCTCATGTTTTTGAATATTCGAAAACAAACAACGAATGCTCGAAACTGAACCGAGCATGTTTGCGAGCATAAACTTCGTCGTGACTTCTCGTTGCTCGTTTCAATGATCAGTAATGATGCGATAATGCTTGATTGATATCATAGTGCCCAATGTGGTTAGTCTGCAAGATAGTATAATATTATTATCAAAGTGTTACTTCGCTTTCCCAATGTATTCCTAGCCAGCCAACATGCAACTATCGATGTGGTTTCCCAGCACAATAGAGCCAAGAATAATTACCGTATTCCACTCTTGCGTTGATCTTCACTATTTTATGCGAACACCGTCTATACAACACCAGATACATACGTAATTTAGGATTATTTTCCACTAAATGATACTTGAGAAATGAGGTTATTTGTGAATGATCTAGATTCCGGCTTTTGTACGGAGTACATTTGGGTATTCATGGTCGAACAAAAACTCTATTTAGCTGGCTAGTTCACTTTTCACAGTTCATAATCAATGATTAAGTAACTAATTTTTTTCGTGCTTTTCGTTTTGTAGAACGATCACTTTGCCTTTGTGCCACATATCTAAGTGACACAGAAACCAATCGTTGCTGTGGTAACGAGATGTCGCTTTGTTTTTAACCTACTTAAAAAACCCGAAGGAGGAGAATCCCAATTCGATGCATACATTTGTTTTTATATGTATGTTCACCGATAACTCGGAGATGGTTGGACCGATTTGGATGATTCTTTTTTTTTATTGATAGGCTAGAACTGCAAATTGGTCCCGAAGTCGGGGTCTGATGAGAGGAATCAATGGAACTTCTCAAATATTATAGGCATGCATATAGCAATTATGGTATTTTCTGTAATAACTCAAGCAGTGGCGTTCTAAAAACATTATTTGGTGAAATAAAACTGACGATGAAGACCGGACCGGAACTCCTCAATTACAAATTTATCACTGTGATTAGATTTCTGTATAACGTTGAAGATCAACTTATTTATGCTCATTAAAATGCCTTTGGTAAGACAACCGGTGGTAACGAACCAGTAACGATTGACATCCTTGCACTTTGGATAGCAACATTTCGTAAAGGATGATGAGCAATCGGCATTGTTATTTGATTGTAAATGTGTGTCGTTAAATCAAACATGACAATCACTAAAGAGGAAGTAAATATATTAAAAAAATATATTTCTTTTGTCACTTTATTTTCAATCGCACTAGACAACGCACAGCCTAAACGGGTCGTGCTAGAGGTTTTCAATTTCAAGGAGACATTCTTCGAGTACCCTAGAGGTGCACTAAGGAAGGATTTTTTGGAATTCCATCCCTAAAAGGGTGAAAAGGGGTGATAAAGTTTGTATGGAAAATACCGCGGGTGAAGCTGTGGCGGGTCCGCTAGTGTAAGATAAGAGACAAAACAAAGCGATGTGGTATATCAAATCACTTGGCCAATGCGGAGGCACTGTCCTCCTAGTCCTCGGATCTCTTGTGATGCGAGGCACAGCCGGCGCGTGAGCAGAATGCCTCGTCCGAGGATAATGGGGCCCGACTCGGGGATAATTCTATTAGAGGGGCCAATAATCATCATAATTTTCGGCTTCGGATTACGGGGTCGTTATTTTTGGAGTGCGTTTTTTTTAAAGAAATAGATAGGTATGTATGAAAACGGAACCGACAGTTATACAGTCGTCACTCAAAATGGCGCGTGAATATACAGTGTGGGCCCTTAGAGTTGAGGCATCGCTTACAGCGTCATCGTGTAACAGTTTGATACAGATTGTTTTTTGTGTCTAACATTAAAATATACACATAAATAAAATTGAAGTGTCTGTTTGCAATGGGAAAAAAACAGGTTATGAATTAGCGTACCGCCAAAATGACGAAATTGAGTTATATATACAGTTCGACTGCAAATTTTCCGCTCTGTCGTTTGGTGTACTTAAATAATTTTCGGTATCTTGAAAAAAATGGCGGTTACGTTAAAGAAAATTCAAGGTTTTTTTTTCATTTTAGCTCGTGCTTGTGATGTATGTTATATTTTATGAAAATCACCCCATGTAGGTTATAATGTAAACGACAGCTTTGGAAATACTCTTTTAATGTATTGACCGGATTGACCCAAGGCGAAAATAAGTAGGTTGTATGTTCTGTGAGTTACGTTATGGCTATTATTCGTTTTTTTCAGACATCATAAAGTATCGCATTTGTTTTTAAAAAAAAAATAACGTAAGCTCCATGTCATCTTTAAAACTATGATAGTAAGCTTTATATGGTGTTTTTCAATTAACTGGTTTTACCGTTTTAAGAAAATTGCTATAAAAATCATTGCAATAAGATAAGTACCTACAAAAAGTTACAACTCCATGTCTGAATTGTAATTTAGTTTTTCGGCTCTCCTGAAAAGTCGCCTTTTGGCGGTTAAGTTAATTCATATTACAGCTGACGATGTGATAGTATATACGGTACTTATAATAAAAAACCAATTTTAAATTTTTTTGTTCTCCTGTCTCTCTGGTTGTTCCGACTAATCTCTGAAACGGTTGAACCGATTTTGACGAGACTTTCACCGTCAGATAGCTGATGTTATAAGGAGTAACTTGGAGTAGTTTTATATTTGTTTGTTTGTTTCAAATTAGGGTTCCACGCACAAAAATGAAAGCCCGTTAATTCCAATATGGTTATATACCTACTAACTATTATGCATTATAATATCAGCTAGTGCCTTCTAAAAATTATCTTACTGCGCTGAACTAGCAAAATTGTGATCACCTACAAATTTTCCATAGTCCATTGTTGCTAAAGAACCAGCAAACTAGCTATTCAACTACTTTGGGGAATCATTTGCATGTGTGAGTGTATGCAAAAATATAAATGTGTGCGTAATATTTGTGTATGATTTAAATATGGAACAAACGAACGCGACACCACTACAGTCACAAGCCTCTGCCACAGTAAATCGATTTAAAATGCCAAGTTACATGGCCAAAAATCAATACTGCGACGATTAAATTACATTAGATTCGTCAACCGCGACCGCAGCGTCCGTTGCGAAGCGCACCCAAGGATCGGGTTACGAAGCAGGTCGTTTACAAATGTGTGTGATAAAAGAAAGTTAAATGTCAGGGGTATTACAATATTTCTTTTAAGCGTAACCATTGATTCACATAACGTTTACAAATAAAGGAGAGAAAACAAACTAATTTCCAATCCATAGTCCATCGATCCATCAATCCATAATAAAAGTACGTTTTATTAAGTATTTCAATATTAATCATAGGAAATAAAGAAAAACAAACATGCGTAACAAAATACAAAAGAAACACTGTTCACTTCATATCATTATGAGTAATATTTTTGAATGCTTATAGGTATGTACTGTACACTGAAAAAAAATATTACCAAACTACTTACTTCGATTATTTCAAAATTAACTATAATTTGGTAATGCGTTAATTTAAAGTTAATTGGACTTGACAAAATGGTTTATCTATAAAGATCAAAACTGAACTTAGTTATGTCGTCAATTTTTTAAAGTTACAGATAAACAAAAGTCCGGTTTCATTTAACAAGCTTTTTTTTCTGTGTATTATTTGCAGCTATCTTAAGTAAGTCCTTATTAAGAAACAAAAAAAATATTAGGAAAACTTGAGTCAAAAACTAGGAGCCATTATTTACTATTACATAATTAGAACATGAGTAAAGTACCACCTAAATTTGTCGCATTGTCGCGCAAGTCTAAAAAAGTAAGTAGAATAGAAACTAACCCAAATCCCGAGGCATTCAGGCTTTGAATAACTAGATAATTTCTATTGGAATACCATTGCTCTCTGAACGTGAACCCCTCAAATTCTCTAATCCAACCCCAAACAAATAGCAGAAACTATCCCAGTGTTATCCTAACAATTACCAGGACTTAAAAAGGGTTGCTTCAATACAATCAAGCAGTATTATTCCATTGTACCGAGTCTAATACTTTTATTTATTCGTTTCGCCATCCATTCAAAATAAGAACGCGTAAAAAGTTAACAAGTTCAATTATGAATCTTATTACGCTATTGTTAAAGTTTGAAGTTGTTTTTCTAAAGGTGTAACGATATTTTGGGCTTGGTTAGCTCCGTTTGATATTTCATGTGTAATTTCATTCTGAATTGCATGTAGTTGTATGGGAGTTCAAAAAAGGTTTTTTTTAAAACGTGTATGGCTATAGAAATGTAGCAAGTGGAACAGAATGGTTTAATTTAGGTTTCAGAAAGGGAAATAGAATAAATGGTCAGTAAATTGAGTGTCGGAAAAATTCAGTTCCAAATCGCGCTAAACTATTTAGCGCCAAACGTTCTGATTCAAATGCCTTGCCAATAAAAAAAAGAAAAAAGAAGACGCGTTGCAGTCTCTTATAATTACTAAGGTAATGAAATACAAAATAAATATTATTTAATGCATAATGATAATGACTGATGACATTATCATAATAACTTAGTGTACAACTTACCTATTCATTAAAAACCGGAAAAGTGCGAGACTGACTCGCGCGCTGAGGGTCCCGTACTTACATATGAATAACAGACAGTACCTTTATGATTTTGTTAAGCATATAAAGACTTAAATACATTACCATATTCATAAAACTCATGGCATATTAAATACACCCCATATTCATATTTCCACAAACTTATTTGCGTTAGTCACAGTTCTTGTGCCAGTGATACAGAGTCTATTTTTGCTTGATCTAACGCTACACATATCTAAGTTGGCGCAAGTACGTAGGGTGTGAATGACAATTGACAGACAAAAAGTTGTCAAAGTGACAGAATGATTCGTCAAGCGACAGCTGCGTGAGGGAGATGGCTATATAAAGAATCGACAATTACACGCGTTTTGTTATTGATAACACTTTCACTGCCACGTAGCAGCCTTGTAGCGAAAATTTCGAACAGAACTGGCCTACCATAACGAATCGGGCAATCAAGATTTTTTTACGGGCAAAGGATTGGAAAAGTAGTCCAAAATTTGGATTTTCGGGTAGTTTTTTACGGTTCCGTACTCAAAGGTTAAAACGGGACTACTAAGACTCCGCTGTCCGTCCGTCTGTCTGTCCGTCTGTGGCCAGGCTGTATCTCATGAACCGTGATAGTTAGACAGTTGAAATTTTCACAGATGATGTATTTCTGTGGCCGCTATAACAACAAATACTAAAAAACAGAATAAAATAAATATTTAAGGGGGCTCCCATACAAAAAACGTGAATTTTTTTGCTCGTTTTTGCTAGATATTGATAACGGCAACAGGCAACAGAATATTTAGTTATATATTCACTTTAAAATAAATAATTAAACTAAAATAAAACAAATATTTAAGGGGGGCTCCCATATAACAAACGTGATTTTTTTGGCGTTTTTATTGATAATGGTACGGAATCCTTCGTGCGCGAGCCCAAATCGCACTTCATCGTTTTAAACCCATTAAGATCACTCCTTTCTAATCAATTTAAGTAATATGTCTTTGTATTAATTAGTTTACGAAAATCATACATAAAAATAATGTAGAAAACAACTATTGCCGGTCTAATCATAAATCCAAAAAAATGTTATATTATGTGTTATAGTTTGGACAAAAAACCAGTTTTTTATTATCTATGGAAGTGCTTCGACATGAAGCTTCTTAAGCTTTCTTATTGTGTTCAGAAATATTTTTAGTGTTTCATCTTGTATATGCAGTAGGTATGTGACCTCTGCCCAGCTCCCGTTTACCTCATAAATATACAAACCAACAAACACGCAAGCATCTCTCTCATTACAACCCGGCTACTGTATTTCTTTATTCTTAACATTCCTCGAAACAACCACCATACTCATGATCCCCTAGTACTCACTGTTCTTACTGACGCATACCAACTTCGTAATAGAACCCAAGGTACGAGAGCTCCTACTGAAATGGTCGACAATTAGCATTTTTAAAACATTGAAATATTTATTTAAGTAGCCATCCTGTTTGTCCGTCCGTCCAAAGGGCCGAAACTACAAGCAATAAATCATTGGGAGGCTCTTTGAAATTACAATGAAATAGTTTGGTCTACTTAAAACCGTGATTTACATATTTGTAATGCATTTTGTGGGCAGCTTAGGACGTTTTGTTTCTGTAAATTAACATGTAAACTTTGTAACGTAACCATTGAATAACTTTGTGCACATTAAAAACACGAAAACCCAATTCGGATCACAACCTTCGAAAGATTCTTGAAATTAAAAATATAACGGTCCAATTCCCACTGGCACTCCACATTTAAATTTTAAAATGTTCTCACACGCTGCGTTCCTGGTAGCTAGTAGAGTAACCTATTCGCAATGCAGCGACTTAGCAATGCAACTGAAGTATGGGAGCGGAATGCGCAAAGCACACTACGAGGGAAATTAGATTCCGCACTTGAACTGTTCCGCGTCTGAAGGAATTTTGAAATTAATTTTCGAATTTAAAACGGCTTTTTTTTAATTGCTCCAAGAGCTTGATTGCTATGGTTGAGAAAATGGCCAGTAATAGAGCCATTCGGGAATACCACAAGTATTGCCAGAGTAATAAAATTAAATAAGTACAGTAGCGGCTTTTAACTTAATGACGGCTCACGTCGTTCTGAAATTTCGTGTCAGACCTCTTTCTTTTATTAATATCCCTTTCTGTAACAACTAAAGCATGAATGACCACCTGGATACGCTTCACTTCCAAAATCAAACAATACAATATCTATGCATATTCAGAAATAGGAAAAATTATAACTTACGACGCCCGTATCGAATCCCGCCAATTACCATTTGTTTTAAACTATATCTTTTGAGCTGGATGTTAAATATGCGCATAGTTTTCACGGTGTAAACGGTTATTTAACTGTAGCTCCAGCTAAAAGGTCTTCTCAATTTTTTGTGGACTCAGGTGGCCAGTCAACTCTTATAGCATTGGAATTAAGTACTGTTTTTCTTCGACAATAATTTTGGCAGTTCACAGAAATATTGGTAGATCTATTGTAAGCAGTATTAATTGCTTTTCATTTTGGATATTCTTAGGTTGTTTTTTTTCTTTTAAATCTTTGTGTTAAGACATGACGTTAGTGGCAGAATATAGAATGATGTAAGCTTTGTAAGATACGAAATATACATATTTTGTCTTGCTTTTAGGGTCGCCCTATGACTTTGAAGCTAAGTGTTAGTTTTCTTAAACGAGGACTCGGCCGTGGTAACTTTTTTCTTTCAGCTGAATTTTGAGGCACCCAATAGTTAGAAAAACGCGAATGACATGATCTACTATGCAACAGAATAGGTTGAGTTAAAGCTTTTATATAGAATACCTTTTACACAATCTTTTGAAGCTTACGAGAGATCACAAACAAAATGGCGCCTCTAAAAATCAGAGTTGCCAGCGCAGAAATATCGGCATCATTATAATAGCATTATAACACCTTTTAACCTAATTTATTCATTACGCCACCCATCTCGAGTTAACTCTCACAATAAAGAAATTAACGTGGCGCTACCCTCCGAAAATATTTTGATTATAAATTTATTCCGCCAGCGAAAAAGATGGGGTCAAATCGGACCCCTGCGGGACTCAAACCTGACAGATGTCAATCTGAAGCGGGTGTGAATGAGGGATGCTGGTATACTTAGTTTTTTCTGGTCATAAGTCGGCCATGATGGTTTTTTATGTTGGTATTGGTACGTTTTTTTTGTTGGTAGCAAATAATGGGGAAGTTTTTGAAACAAATAGACTAGGCTGAGCTCATCTAAGCTGGCTAGGTTTATTTACTAGCCAGGAATGATATCCGATTTGTATTTTCTCACATTGAAAGTAACTGTTTTTGTTATTATTAGGTGGCAACACAGACCAAATATCCTAAAGAACAGCGTCAGTTATACTAGCAAATCAAGCTGCCGTAGTTGCGGATCGCGCGTGGTTTTTAGAGCGCTGTGATTGGCGCGTTCGAGGTGATGCGCCCGCGCTTCCAGTACCCAGTTTCGCATTTTAGCTGTAATGCTGGCTGGTCACCCGGCTATGTGGAGTCTATTGGATATGATCAGCGTTCCTTTTTCGACCGAGTGAGCGAAGCATCTCTGTTTCAGCTTCGGCGATAATGCTTTCGTATGTCTGGCGTCTGTCCATTTGTTATCGTCTACAGGTCGCAGTTCTCAACCGATTCTCGTGAAATTTTGTGAGCAGGTTCGATAATTGTATAGAATTGTTTTGTCGATTCAGTTTTTCGAAATATTTTAAACAGACGGAGATATGGGGGTTTTTGCAATTACAAACTCAATGGCGGTTTTGGTAAACTGGGGTCAGTTTACCAAAATACCTATGTGGATGTATATCAGTTTTCCAACGGCAAAGTTAAGTTTGTCGCAAGGCCAATCATTATTTCTTACTTTTCAAAGGGTTTTTGTTTTAGATTCAGTTTTTTGAAGTCTTTTGGCGCGAGGTCTACAGCTCACGGAGCCACTAGTAAAATAGCTTATCTTTTAACTTTTCTATCTAATTTTGTGTATCCTACCAACGCTTTACTAAAAGTAGTTTTTGCTAACCATCTTTATATAATTGAATCCAGCCTCGGCCACCCCAACGACACTTCATACAGAGGTGCACAGAGCAGATAATTGCTTCTGACACATATAAATATTAATGGCTGTCCGGTCGAATCAGGGTTGTCACTCGAGAAAAATTAGGTATTATTACCGGATATTAAATTGCACTTTTGGCAGTGCGTTGACTGGCACACACTCATCGAAAATGGAGATAAAAATAATTGTCTTTTAAAAGTAGACCACTCGGGCTCTCTCATGTTAATATTGTGTAACTACTAGGTACTTTGCTGACTTTTACTAACATACACAAATCTAGTTTTTTTGTTTAAAGTACGCATTTTTACGAGTTAGCAGGCAGTTTTGAAGAGCACTAAAATATATAAATAAAATGAAGCAATACCGCTTCTTCTGTGTGTCTCAGTAAACCAGTACCATTACTATGAGTTTATGCAAACCGTTCTCGAAAGAGAAAACTATCGCTCTTTCCCTTTTACTTGTACCGGCAACAAGCAGTATTTCCGATAGATTTCGATAGCGAGAACGATTAGCGAAAACTCATGGTTTTGGTACGGGGATACTCAACCTGCGGCCCGCTAACCATTCTCGGGGCCTGAAGCGACAGTATTTTTTAGATGAATAAATGACGTGGATGCAGTTATTACAAATATTTGGCCTAAGAAAAAATTTGGATACCCATTTATAGAGAATTTCTTGAGGAAGGTTTATAATGTATACACAAGTGCAATACTGTGCAAAATCGGGTCGGGGCACTAGTAATACAAGACAGCTAAATATAAATACATTACATTGAAATTTAAATGCGTCTTACAGACGCTAAGATTGCCGCTAAAGCTCGTTATAAGGGTCTTTACACACGACGACATTTTCAAGTATCGCGCGCAACGTCCTAGTGAGCAAATGCCCTTATATTTCTGCCACGCGATTTTCTTATATTCAGTGGTCATCACGCGGGATATATCGCCGATAGTTTTCCCAGCATTGTGCTACTGAATATATAATACTACATATTCGCCCTTTCATTACCAGCCGTCGTAGAGAGCACCGCACATTTACTGGGGTGTAACACGGACGTTTGTTAAGTCATTTGAAGCGAATTCAATAATATCGAATGTTCTAGTAAATCGTGACATTTTGAGCACCTGGGCTTAGATTCCCCGTTTGCAGCGGCTGATCAGCATAAACGAAGCTATTAAATTAGTTTATGAGATCAAAGTCATTCGGTCTAAATTTGAATGTGTACCTCAAGGATGATCAGCCGATGTTCACGTTAGAGAATTACAAGACTGTTCCTGAGACGAATGAAAGCTTTCTTGGTTGATAGAGTCACGCAATTACATGTTTGTGAATTTTATAGTTTGTGAGATTTCGTGATGAGTCAGTGAGTTGGCAATTTCGCTTCTATATATAAATGTAAAAGGATATTAAAAATTATACAATCGGGAGGGCTATAAATAAACAAATTATTCTTTATTTCAGACAGAGCTTGCAAAGTTGTTTGCTAAAATCAAACAAATCAAAGCAATCAATCACATGTCCATAATTTAAAAAGCTGTTATTTATTTTCAAATAGTAAGTCTCGGTTGTATGTAGCCGTAACATTTTAGCCAAGCCAAATTGGTACTTTGCTGACACTTCGTTTTTTCCGTGCTGCCAGTAAAATGATTTAAGAAAAGAAGCGCTTCCCTAAATTTGTAGATTATGTAACTATAAATTGTGTGTTTATTTGACAATAAAAGCGATCTATATAACATCGTCGTAGAAAATAAATTTACAAGTCACCTCCTTAATGGCAGATTTATCTCATTTGATAAGGCTCTCCCCAACCCCTGACTTTCGGTCGTTGCCATTTATAAAAAGAAAACTTGGCTTTTCAAATTTGCGTGCGTCTTTGTTGAAGAAAAAAATATAGGGTCGTTTTGGGTGACCGCCTTTCGTTGCTTTGTCCTGGTAGTTTTTTACTGACAAATTCTTTTTTTTGCAGGTAAGCACATACAGCTTTAAGGAGGAGCCGAGCGAGGGTAAGTTATAATATTGAGCAAAAATAACATTGGTAAAGTTTGTTTGGAATATTGATAAAATAAAGACACTTCCTACTCTGTAGGGTAGGCAGAACAAAGACTTCATACAAAATTTGAATAAAATAAAAAAAATCAAAATGTAAAAAAAAAAATCTCAAAATTATAATTTAATATATTGCGTATTGCACGCGCGCAGATTCAAGCTGTATCGTTAATCCTTGTAATGTCGCCACGGCACAGTCATTGCAAAGTGTCAGGCGGGTCTCACTCCGCACTACGCTCGCTACGCTCGGCCGTCGGTTGCCGCTCGCTCGCTCGCTGGCCGATTCCCCCGTCATCAAGTAGCCTAGATGTTTGGTGTTCTTGGGTGACGCGGATAAAAAACTGACAACCCTAGCGTACACGAAAGAGCACGCTTTATGCCACGGCGAGAGAAAGCATGATTAGGCATAGTTTCGTACATAAACACCGGTTTTCTTAGACAGAGATACTTCTGTAGGTTAGTAGATACTATCATCTATTCTGTGCTAGTGTGGGACCATTTGAAATCTTACTGCTGTGCACTACTTGATGTGTTCAATAAACGATTTTATTATTATTAGTCTCGACGAATAAAATGTTTCTAAAAATCGAATTAATCCTAGTCTTGCATCACGAACAGTTAAGGGAATAAACATAAATATTGGCCGATTGTCCACGCACAAGTTTAATTATGCACGTTTTGGAAACAAATCTAAGAACGTTTCTCATTGTTTATGGGCGCTGGTACCAGATTCACGTCACGTACGCCCTGCCCACCCCCTCGAGCCGTGGCGACATTTTATTTAATCAAGACCACTTTTTAACATTCACCTGGCAACTCCACAATATTTTTCTTTTACGTGGGCAACACTTTTTCTAATGACTGTTTTAAAATTTTAAAACAACTCGTGATTATGTGCAAGATCACTTGAGAAGAATTTAAAACGAGGTTTCATTCGTATTTTTGGAATTGGAATTAAAATTATCGGTATGCTGAAGTTAAACGGTTCAACACAAAGATCGCAAAAGAAGGATATGCCTATCAGTACAATTTCGTGTAACAAGTCTCATAGAAGGTTGACAAATGCCAGCGCCATGGCTTAACCACACCCTATTGCTGATGTCTTAGTTCTTACGACATACATACAAAAGTCTAATATTGCTTGATCCACACGTTATCATATTGTGGCTAAGTTCGGTGGTGCGGTGCGGTCTCACAGGTTGTGGAATTGTACTGGATACTTAATTATAATAGTGTCACTTAAACGGGCGTCAAGGACCGTGGTTGCTATGCGACTGAACGTGCAATGGTGTCAGATTCGCGTTCTGACACCTCAAAAATAAGATTCGCGAGAATTGCTTTGAGCAGTTCCTTACTGTTTATTTCAATGGTTCAACTTGTACCTATCAAGAACTAAATGCCAGTGCTACTTTAATATTTTGAAATATTGTACATGATCCTTACCTTTTTAGACAAAGCAAGAAGGCGGCATAATGAACGACCGAATAATCCGTTTTTAATTTTCCTCCGCGTTAAAGTTAATTAAAATGAATTTTCCCGAATTATCCCGCCGTCTCGTTTAACGGCCTTATAAAAACGTTTTTTAAACACCAAATACATAAATTTTGGATATTGTCAGATTTATTAAGTCGATTTGGATTTGTCGTAAACGTCAAATAGTATTTTACTGCTGTATTATTATTAGATAGAACGCCATTGTGACGTTTTTTAATTTAAACTTTTAGTTGCTTTTTTGAATCGTAAAATTCTGGACATTTTAGTACCATACGGTTTGTTAACCTGTATTGATAAAAACCGAAACATTTTCTTTTATGTTGATACATTTTTTATTTAATAGACTGACCATAAAATGTTTAATTGTTGCTTAATAATTTTGGGTCCATCTTTTAGCCGCACAAAGGTGATATCGTAAAAAGTAACTACAGGAAACAATAACTATTCGAAACATAAATCAAATCCTAACGACCTTCCATCAAATATAATTTTATTTCGTACTCCGTACTTCTAGTGAAGTACGCTTGCACTTCTAAATTTAAAAAAAGAAGCTTGTGTTCTACATTTTTCAAAATGACAGCTACTCAGGACACCCTTACAATTTTACTCGAACAGGTTTTCTTACTTTTCCGTCCCCTTAATGACTCGAGGCATTAGTTATCTTAAAATTACTGATAGGTATTCTAGGGGGTTCAAAAGAAAAGAAAAAATCGAAGGGTGAAAGTATCAGACGAGCGTTGATAACGGGGACTCGAATAGCTTTCTTATCTCCCGCCTTTTTCTGATAGCTAGAGAGTAATTAAGTTTTTGTTTTTTGAAAAAGGAATTAGATGCGTTCGAGTTGCGCTAATGTGTTTGAAATGAATTTAATCGCGGTGCACCGTGCTGGATGTAATCGATTATTATTCGATTGAAATAATTACTTATAGAATTTATTATTGGAAGATTTATAATTTAAATAAATAATATCAGAAAAACACGCTATTACGTGAAGTGGCAAAAGAAGATGTAGTATGATGTATAACAACTCATAGTTAGCTATAAAATTGATATCATAAATAATGCTAAGTCAAATAAGTTGTTATAATTGTCGCGTAGTTTCCATTACAGCATGAAAATAAAGTACTCTACAACACAAAAACTCTGCGGTAATTAAAATGCACACGAAATCGTCTGCAAATATCTAAACAAAGCTTTATCGTCAATCTAATGTCGCTATTTCGGCCCCCAGTCTGTTTCCTTTAACGCGAATGGGATGGAAATACGGAACACGTTCGAGTGGAAGTGCGACAGGGATAAAATAGGGGGCGCCACTCGGATGCAAAGAAAGTATTGTTTTAAAGACAGTTTTAATTTCCCGAAGGTGATTTATCACTCGCTTCTCGCGGCGGGAACGCGTTTCAATCGATATTTATATTTTTTGGCGCGCACGAAGGGAACGCGCCCCCGCGATGCTTTCAAATATAGAACACGTCTTCTGTTTTTGGAATAAAAAAACACATTATTTTGAATTAAGAATGCCTTCGCGGGTGAGGTAACGGTGTTATGAATATTTGAATTTGGAAACGCACCCGTTATGGGGGATGTAATTTTTTACGTTATTCGCCAGTACCTTTTCGACTCGATGTAATTTTACTTCTTCAGAAAGTAATTCCAAGTTTGCTGGGAACGTTTTGCATTCAGCAAAAAAGTTTTATTTTCATCCAGCCGAGTAGAATGAGAGAGCCTAATTCATGCTGTCTTATATCACAGTTAAGGGGCCATTGAAGTACATACATCGTGTAGGCAGATCGTACATACAAATGTCATAGCACAGATTAGTTCTCCATACAATCACCATACAATCGTCACATCTCTCTGTTTGCAAATCAAGCCGCCGCTATTGTGATTAGCGTTCCTTTTTTGAACGCATTCGAAATTCAAAAATTCAAGCCGTTGGTGGTCTAGATTGTTTGTGTATCGATTATAATCGGGTTATGTATCGATTAAGCGAATGTTGCAATTTAATGGGGCATCGAAGAGAATCGTGGCTTAAATTACCTATTTTATGAAATGTATTAATTCATTTAAGAATGTGTTTTTTTATGTTTTGAATTGCAATACTCAATAGGGTTAAAATACTGAACTGAATGCAAGCGGATATTATAAAGGACTATTACATTTTATTATTAAGATACAAAGATATAGTTTATGGTTCTTACCTTGAGTCATCATCATTTAAAGCCGGGGATGTCATAGGGATGAAAAAAAACCATATTATTATGGAAGTCGATTCATGTCATTCTTATTATAAAAATGCATTATCATCGCAACTGAACTAATATGGAAAAATTCAGCTCCGTAGTATAAGAGCACGTGGTTCTAATCCAGCTTGCAAGATTTGATCCGAACATACATACATACAAACGTTGCAAGTTAATAAAAAGCTTGTAAAGCTTTTTAATTTTAAGTATAATAATTTTGAATTTCATTCGATAGTTGTAAAGGATAGAGATAACAAAACGCGGCACATTTTCGAGTGATAATTATCCAAAAATGTGTATAATTAAAGCCAGCATTAAACGCAACATTGCGTCCATTAAATTGTCGTTCCTTGTTCGTGAGTTTTAATTTTTCTTACCCCGTTAGCTAAATACTTTATAAGCCTATAGAATGTTCAGTTGGTTTGCAGAAAAATAATAAATAAACAATTATGATTCCGAAATTTTATTGTCAAGAGACTTTATTTGATACTTCATCATGCGTAATTACCAACTTTATTTGTAACGGAATCTGGATGTTGATGACTGAAAATCATTTATTTTATTATTTCCCAACTCAATTACAAAATAATCTACTTGAATTAGCCGACGTGTTTACACTACTTTCACATTCAAGGCTTTTTAGAAAAATGGGAACAATCTGTACTTATTCTCATTTTTGTAAATATCAAACTTCCATCTACAGCAGTAATAGGTATCAGTTCCTTTGGGATCGCCATTCGAACACTTTGCATGAACATAGACTTTCTTTCGCCTCGAGCCTCGCGAGGCTCGCAAGTCTTGCGAGTCTTGCGAGTCTTGCGAGTCTTGCTTTTAAAGTAAGCGGCTTTGGGGCTTAAGTTCGCCACTCCGCCCGGCTGAGTCGCGCTCCACCGCTCGCGCGGAAACTAGGAGCGCTTAAAATTTTACTCGTGAAGAAATTCGAAGGCTTTTCCATTGTCAAAAGTATAATTTTATATCTATAAAGAAAGATAAAGGTCGATAAAATTATAGTAAAATATACTAATCTATACATATAAAACAGTACCGTGACTCACTTATAGCCAACGCATAGCCTAAACGGGTGGTCGTAGAGTTTTGAAAGGAAGAGATATTCCTCGAGTAGGTATAGAGGTGTACTAAGAAGGGGTTTTTTGAAGGGGTGATAAAGATTGTACGGAAAATACCGCGGGCGAGGCTGTGGCGGGTCCACTAGTAAATGATACAATGACTCGCTTATAGCGTCCTTTCTCTGGCCTGACCTACGTCATAGCATACATATCCTAACGATTTTTTAAACTTTTTCTCAGGCGTTGGGCAAGTGTGGGTATAAAGAAAGTAGGTGTTAAATGTCAACGAAATATCTCACACAGATACTTCTGACCTTTGCCAGCGGTACTTTCTGTTTTAGTGACGTGAAGTTGGTCTCGATTTTGCTTATATTAATAGAATAAGTATTATTTTACTTATTGCTTATTTTCTCGTCTGATCTTCGTTTTGGGATGGTTGAATCATAAGAGCACATGATAATGTACCGTACATATGTATGACCAACTATCTAAGTAGTAGTATATAGATAATTTTTAACAGCGCTCCGTGAAACACAGACGGTACTGGCTGAAAACCAGCGCTGCAGGTTCTTTTTTATTGTAAAAACTGACCAGCGATTGACATCAGTCTCACCTGACGGTCAGTGATGGCGAGGCTGAAGATGTAGCTCGCTGGTTCAGTAACAGCCTATTCACTCTTAAGGAGACCTAAATTATATTTGACAGGAAATAAAGACGACACACAGGTGTCTTACAACTCAACATTGTGATGAGCCAGTGTCCCATTCACTGCCGCGAGCACACACCACCATTTTCTTTTGTATTGTTTTCTTAATTGATATTACTCTGTGTGTCTTCTGTGTTAGAACGAATGTTTTTCTTTCTTCTTTCATTCTTCTTCTTCCAGTGGCTCTCCAACTAGTGAAGGCTGGCAGTCAGCTCTGCATATTTCACCCGGTTTGGCGAGGTTAAATAGCTCCGCGACACTTGTGTTGTGACTTCTTTCTTTGACAGGGCTAAATTCAAAGGCTCAATTCCAATTATGATGATTGTCAATTTGTCACTAACTTTCACACTTGTAACGAGGGTAAAAAGTGTAAATATCTCAATCAATAATCCAATTTACATTAAGATGCGCGTGATCATTCCGCTCAGTGCTCATCTATGTGTTTTTTTAATGGCGGTTTCGATCTCCGCTATTTATGAGCTGTGGACTGAGACTCACTTAGCTCAGTGATGCTTGCTTCGCTCATTGAAGACCTCGCTGTTTAAACTACTTGAAATCTCAAAGGTCTTTGCTTACGGCGGCGTCGTTGATCGGGTCGCCACCTTCCCTGAAAAATGGTTGGTGATGGTGGATGAACATCAACCCCGAAGGAGTCATTGAGCCGTTGCCGACCTTTTACGAAAACATAAAGTCTTCTCTTGAAGGCCCCAATGTCCGGGAACCGCTGATGGAAGTTGGGTCCACAATTTCACCGTACGTGGCAAGAAGTGTCTTAAAAACGCACAGTTGTAGATCGCCATTCATCAAGATGGTGTTGGTGAAACTCTAGTTTTCGGCGAGCAGTACGATGGTGGAATACAGCGGCTGGTATTAAATTAAAGAATTACTCTGAACACTCCCCATGATAAATTATGGACAGGACGCAAAGAGAACTAACATCCCTTCGCATGGACAGAGGATCTAGAGGATCGGAAATCATTGGATCATTGACGATTCAAGATTATATTGTGATCAGGAATTCGTCGTCAGGCTCCACAGATAAATTAGGGAATCACAGGCTGTGGTGAAAGAGCGTCGCCAACGTGCAGCGAAACACGATGCACGATACAGAATAACACCCGAGTTATAGTTAATAGTGCGTACAAATTGTACGCCGCACAGACAGATCTATTAGGTCATTACTGTTGCAGTTCCTAGCTGTGACATTGTCTTTTGTAATTTTTTGGTCTCTGAACTTTCTGTGGACTCAAGTTTTCAGTTGAAGTTCTTATTGCGTTGGAATAAACAATCGGTTTCATTGGAAGGACTTTGACGGTTTACAAACAAGTTGGTAGGCTATACTAATGTTTCCTGAGCTTCCGTAACGACGCTTTCTTCGGAGACAATACTCTCAATCATTTACAAAACTTGTAATTACTGTGTCAGTTTTAAAACCGAATAGAAATGTCTCTTTAGATAATTTAAAACCAGTAGCAGAAGTAACAAAGGAAAAAAAAGTATTTTTCCATTTCCATCCGAGGATTGTGTACCAGGCTTGCATGAAACACAGGTGGTCATTTGCATACGTAATGGCCGAGACAAAGGCGTAGGCCTTGCTATGCTATGCCAACGCGCTTCTGCTACTCTGGGTACGCATTGTTATAATGTATGTTAATAGATGTTTTAATTCTACAACCAAGAGATCCTTGATTAGTTTAAGCGGCCGTTAAACTCTCCGGACTTTTGAGTTCCTTTTGCTAATAATTTGTAATTATATAAGGTCTGTTCGGCGGCCTGCTAATTATTTTTACTGATGATAATATATAATTAAAGGATTTTTTTTTTTTTTTCGTAGAATATTATGATTGAATAGCCTATAGCTGTATAAACAGAAAGCAACACGCGAACACCCAAACGACATACTCGAAGCCAATGACATATTATAGAAAGACACAAGACACGTCATATACATACTCAAAGCGTTTTAAACATGTGTCATAGGTAAAAAAAATCTTTTTCGTTTTTTTTCCGGCCAATGCAGATTTTTGTGACATTTGACGCGCACATATAAGATATTAATTTGCAATATGGCGACTTGCGTATATGATCAAAACCAATATATTTTTCACCGCCATCCGCCCGGCGCGACAAACAACAACATCTGCGTCCCTCGTACCTCGAAACTCAGTCCGGGCGGCGATAAGCGACGCCCGTCATATAATTTGCGATAGTTAAGCGACAGTCGCTATTTCGAAACGATATCATAATATTTACCAACTCTCGCCGAACAGACTTTAGAATCTATACGCTCAACGGTTGACTCTGGTTCTTGGAACGATTTCAAAATATTTCTTGTATAGTGTAATTTTTATCCATCATTGTCTAGCTCACCGTTTTATCCGTTGATGAGCACAAGCCATCAACAATATCGATGATAAAATTATTTCTCATTAACATGTAAATTAGTTACAACCCACAACGCGAGCAAAAAGCGTTTCAAAAGATGAAAATGAACCACAGAAAACGAGGCGATTTTAATTAGAACGCTCCCCGCCCCAGGCGACCGCGGACGCCGTAAACTGGATAGCAGGCGACCAACATTCAAAAAATTATGTTCGGTTTTTAAATTCTTCGATTCGTAGCTTATCTAACACCACCATGCTCCCCTGGTAAAAAGGAGGCTTCCTGGGGCCCGTTTCTCGAAGCATATTAATCTATTAATATTATTAGTGTTTTGTTTCATTTTTTCTTTTAATTAACGAGATAAAACACTAATATTACCTACTAGACTAATATGCTTCGAGAAACGGGCCCCAGGATAAAAAATAGTAATTATAATTATTTCGTCAGTTAGATTATCAAAAAATATTGAACACGTATTTTTGCTTTATCAAATCAATCAAAATTGACAAAGATACGCGCATCAAAGTTCGGGAAGGGGGCTAATGACGTCACCTAATGGTAAAAAGTGTACAAAGTTGTGACGTCATGCGGGACTTCAACGCATTATATCTTCGTAATTTTTCGTTTAATTGACAAAAGAAAAAATATGTGTCAAATATTTTTTTATAATGTAAATGACGGACTAATGACAATTTCTCAGGAAAATAGCCTATTATCACAATTCCTTTTACAAAACGATCGCTTCGAGCGCTGCCGATCTTTTTCGACGCACGCAAACCATATTCCACTACAATTCGTAGGAAAATACCCGCTGTCCCGTCCGTATATCATTCCCTGCACAGATTTAACCCCCAAAACAAGACCGAAATCTCCATAGAAATTGTCGGCGGGCAAATATCAGTCGTACCATTTTATCATACGAATGGCCGGACCTAAATAATACCGCCCTCCCGTGCCATGCGGCGACGGCTCACGGAAAGAATTCCCCAAAAAGGAATTCCTCAAAGCGCTCCAAACAACAAATAACTTAGTGTTTTTATTTAGGTGGCTTTCGTACGCGCACCAATGGGGCGGAGGGTGAACCGAAAACCGCAAGACAATCCCGAAATTCATTACACGCACTCGGAGCATCCTCGGAATTCACAATATTGAAATCCTTTCGCCCGCCCGAGATACTGCGAAACGTCGCTATATTACCAACTAAACACGAATAAGTAAATCGCTCACTTCATAATGAGCCCGCAATGTTGTCTAACTTGCGAACACATATAAAACAATTTAACTGATCCCTCTAATTTATTGCTAGTAATATCGAGCGGGAATCAGTGGTAAATCATAAAAGGAGCACTTAAACGCGCATTAAGTACGGCCGACCGTTTAATAACTATTATTAAGACTTCACTAAATTCCTCGATAAAGTGTACGGTGGCTTCTGTTTGTACTGCTATGGCGCGTGGCCGCTTCTTTAACTCTCTAGCCTCTACAGCACCAACTTGGTACACTCTCCGTGTTTTTAGGGCTCCGTACCTCAAAAGGAAAAACGGAACCCTTATAGCATTACTCGTGTGTCTGTCTGTCTGTCACAGCCAATTTGCTTCGAAACTCCTGGACTGATTGAGATGAAATTTGGGACACATATAATATGTAAGTCGGTAACCGCAACACGGGCGTGTAATGTAAATAAATGAATTTTAAATATGGGGGCCACTTTTGGGGTGTAAGTTATAAAATAAAATAAAAAAGTTTCGCAAACTATGGTGTGTGACATATCAAATCAAAGGGCAAACTATGAGGATCTTAAAATATTTTTTTCATTATTTTAAGATAAATGGTTTTGTAGTTATTTAGGAAAATAGGCGAAAATTGACCATTCTCTCCCCTTATCTCCGAAACTACAGGGCCTAAAATTTTGAAAAAAATACAGAAAATAGTTCTTTACCTATTTATTACAGGAAAATCTATAAGAAGTCTATGGTATTTAAATTATGGTATTTTATTTTAAAAAAAAATTAACATAGGAAATTCTATACGAACCTTCTCCACGCGAGTTTAACTCGCACTTGTCCGGTTTTTGGGTTAAGGTTGCTATTGGCACTTGGCATGAGTGATTCCTGGAAGAGTCCGTCACTTAGCGAAATGAATGTGTAATCGTCGCTTAACCCTCGGCTCAGAGGCCAGGAGTCGGCCGATTCGCAACTTATAGCGAGATAAAAGTGTATCATCATTCGTCCATTTTACGCCGCGTCGTAAAGCGCATCACTCCGTCGCACTCGCCGAACATGTGTCGTAAAGGGACCTCTTCAGCTAACAATTTCCTGATGGTCTGTAAATAGTAAGTTTATTGTCTTTTTATGAGGTACTCGGACCGTAAAAAGGAAATAAAAGAGCACCGCTGATGGTGATAATAAAAAAAATAATTTTCGACTCATCTTCGTGATTATCTCTCTCCTGTTTTATGGGTTCGCCGCGGGTGGGAGCGGGACGGGTGTAGTTTGGTGCGCGCCGCCCTGTGACCCTTTCGATGGGGGTAAAGGTCGTAAAATGGGAGCATAAGGATAATGTTTTGGGTTTCCTATACAGTTCATTCATGATTTCGTTTTAGTACGGCGACGGTAGACATGTAAATCCGATTGGTTTTACAGCGTCGATACGAGTGCCGAGATCGGCGCGCTCCCCATTACTCGGTGTCGGCGGGGTAATACATCGGTAATAGAAACCTCTCCCGTCCCATTCTGTCGCCGTAACAATAACATAAAACAAAGGATCATGTACCTCTTACATTTATTCGGGAACCGACATCGCACACATGTTTTGGCAACAACACTAGCACAGAAGAATAAAGTAAAAACCGTTCCAAATTTAAAATAATTCTCGCGCCAAAATTCAAATTAGAAACGGCGATAATGATTCCGTTATTTGCGCGTAGGGATGGGCGGTCCGTTCGACATTCGAGATTCGAGCGCGCCCGACACTCCATTTGTTCAGCTCGGCTGGGCTAACGTGGCCACGGGACGCATCCTAATTCTTAAGAGGCCATCACCAGACCTTTATTCGTTAATAAAGTTGCGATATAAAAGAATGAAGGCGTCCGAGGGTGAAACCGGAAGGGTAGGGCTTAAGTGCGCGTTTAAGACGATGTTGAGGGCGTGCGAATTTGTCAGGCCGCGGTCTGTGACGGCCCTATTGTGATTAAATAAAGACGACTTTCTGCTTTATGGTCGGGTTGGATTGTGATCAAACGTTTCCGGAAATGTATATTGATCAATTAAAGAATGTTAACAAAATTACAAAATGTGACGATTGACAATGACTTTTTCCATAAAACGAGGACCTGTTTTTGAGGTATATTGCAGAAGCGGGATTACTTTATGTTGACGATTCATTGGAAATTAAAATCATAAGCTAAATTGGAGCAATAAAACAGCGTCTTATACAAGCATCAAACTAATATATTCTATAGGATACATAGGTATATAGAAATACCCGCATCCTGTACCTAATATTACTCAAACAGCCACAGGCCGCGTAATATCAAAGCCTCATAATCTAAATGCCAAATAAACTGCCAAGAAGATTCGCCAACACCTTCATAACCTATAAAAACTTGTCACCCATCGCCGTTGCATAAACCGGCCCTAAACAAAGCGCGTAAAGTGATGTTTTACGGCGTCGCTCGGGCCTTATTCGATGCCATACAGATTTTACCGCCCTCCATCTGGGGTCGTGAGTGCGTCAAAGGTGTACGGAAGGGATTGAGGAAATTGGCGAATTGCATTTTCATATTTAACCGTAGTACAGGTTTAAAGTCGTTTAAACAGCATATTATTTAGGCGTTGGGAAAACGAGTTTTGAATTCTGTGACTAAAGCTATGAATTTCTTCGTGTATTCAAGGCACGGTTATTGTATGTCCAAGTCTTAAATGACTTCACATATTTTCTTTGATAATTAATCAATACGTAGGTATGAGCCTGCTGCACTGCGATACATAAGAGGTACATGTTATGTTATAAATATAATTCTAGACAAATTAAAAAAAAAATAGCGTGCTAGTACTGATTCTTGCACAGAAATAAAAGTTACTCGTTGATCTTAATTGTAAATTAAATGATTCCATATCCCAGTGCAATAATTAAATAGTTCAAAACGTGTTTCTATCGATGGTAATAATTTATATTTAGCAAAAGAACCAGTATCAGTACCACTACGTTCTGAATAACTCAGTGCCGAAATAATACCACAAGCACTCGTGTTTATTTCCTCAAATTTAAGAGCTGAGGCTAACAATGCCTCTCAGCGCACAAAACAAGTCTGAAACGATCACAACACTCTTAACCTTAAAAACGCAACAACAAACCGCCACTACTCGACAACACTTACGCATTGTAATCTTGCTCAAATCGAATAACGACACTCGAGCAAACCGAGTTATTTAGAATCGAGTCCCCCACTAGTCGGTAATCGAATGAGAGACCACTTGCGAACACTTGAGGCCACTGTTACTTTGTTAGGTTTTGAGGGACGCCTCTAGGGCAGATTATGCAAAAATCCCCTCCGATTTATGCTGTCTCGACACCTAAGTGATTCCAGAAGTTTAGGTCATATAAGGAATAATCTGATTTTAGTGCGCACAGTTCATACCTAAGTTTTTACTTCTACGCGTTAATAAATCGGATGCAAAATGACGCAGCAAATCTTAAAAACAATGCGCATAATATATCAGTAGTACTCTGATCGATTCCTCAAAAAGAGGCCCGAGTACTATGAACCGTTTAAAATGCGCGCCACGCATCGAAAGACGCAATAGATGCGTAAAAATTAACTACAATGTACAAGCAAACAATCGATGATTCGATGCCGAAAATGATACGCGCCGAACACGCTGTTTAATCGAATCAACCGAATGTCATTCTGTATTCGATCGGCGCATCACTATTTGAATATTTTGCATTTTGAATACTAATGTACAATTTAGCAAATTGTATCTTATTAATAGATAGTTGTGTATTATTTATGATACGTGCGATGGAATATTTGATTTGACGATATCAATTATTCTCTATTAGGTACGTTGTGCATTTGTTTTTAAATTCGGAATACTGATGGACCGAATATTTTACGTATGAATTCGCTCGGGTGCTTTTTTGTTTTAAATCCGATTTGACATGTTCGCGCTATTGAATCTTCATTAGCAATTACACATTATTAGAACTTTTTGTTTTAAAAGATTAACTGTGTGTCGTTATAGTTTGAATTCATCATGAAGCATAATTATTGCCCGATTTGTGTCTTTTATGACATTTCAGTCCATCTCAGCGTTTTATTAAGAAATTTTTCTGCGCCGTTTCTTGTAAGCTTTATGACTTTTATCGAAGAACCTTTCATAATTCGAAATTCAAAATAATATTTTCATTAACCGCCTGGGTTGGACCATTTTTAAACCGTGTACTATGACTTAATAAAGTTATAAGACTTATGATTTCTTAATGCTGAGAAGAAAATGGGCGCTACTGGGGGTTTACATTCACGCAACGATGCCTCGCGAACGCATACCTGTCTGTTTCGCTTATCCTAAGTGTAAAAGAGAAAAATATACGCTTCATAAACTTCATACGCGCCCATAACACATGAAACGGCCAAGTTCAGAAAATTCGAATTATTAATTTCAATTTAAATAATATCTAAGCAAAATCACTAATAGTATAAAACCCGTGTGTATGAGTGTGTTTGGAAGTATCATAGCCCGATTTTCTAGCAATACATACATAAAGTTTCCTCTGATAAATGACGGGTACTTGTTTCTCATGAAGGCGTTCATTAGGCGTCTCATTCAGCCGCCGTGCCTTACTGACTTTCTCTGCGACAGCTCAAATTAATTAACACTCGTGGGACATGAGTTTTGGCAGGAGAAAAACTTTAAATATATCGGAAATAGAAACCAACTTAACTTTACCGCCGAAAAAAACACAATTGCGTGAAGATCTGGTCGAGCCACAGCTTCCAACGCCCCAAGGAACAAGTTTGCGTTCCGTGAGTTATGTATGACGCGATACTTCTGATGAATGACGTTGTTGTCAACTGTCAAATTAATGGCGCTGTTCGGGACACTAGTTTAGACGACGAAACGCACTATCATAATAGAGTCGACATGAAGACATTTGTATTTAATTATAACAGGCGGGTTCACGTAAAAATGCTTTGACGTTGCGATTCAAAAGAACGGTTTGTTTTACTAACTAATGATATTAACGAAAGTTCTTTTTAAACAGTTTCGTAATGGATTTCAAGCCGGGCCGTGTGAAATGTTTCTACTTGGCGCCATTTTTAACCGAGTTAGAACTTCAGGTAGGACTAGGATATAAATAATTGTTTCCAGTGCTTTTTTAAATATTAATTTTAATTTCCATCAGTCACTTGATTTATCATTACTACCGTCCGTGAGAAATACCAACAAACCCTGTCCTCATTTAATTTTCGTTACATTTAAGTGTTCTCGAGACCAGATCTTACCGGATACGGAGATAAAACACTCGAGATTAGATTTTTCTAAATAAATAACCAACGGTGTTATTTACCGAGGCAGCATGGGTGCACAAGAGGTCCCCTGTTCTGAGTCAATGGTGTTTGTTTAAAACACTCCAGTCTCAATGGGCTGGATAAACACGGCTGCAATAATCTGTAGTGACAATACTCGAGATTGTATAAATATGCAACCACTCGATGTCTTTTCGAGACGGATTCGGCTTGTGGAGGTGTCGTTTGTGTCACATCACTATTCTTTTTGCTTTGTGTGTCACTGATCTCGGTCGGTCAATATTGACTGTCCAGATAATTTTGAATTGCTTATGGCATCTTTAAACTGAAACGCAATCTTTTTTTTACTTACAATATTAGTTGACACTGTATTATCCGGGAAATAAGCAATTTTATCTGCCACAGATATTGAACATGTAAGACGGTGACGCGTAATCTCTGTTGATTCGCCCTCCATAAACACTGACCACAGATTAGATAGTGCCGGATGTCGACATCAGAGGCTGCGGGGCTAAGCAAATGCCGGCGCTGCCAACCTAATAAAACTAGATTTCAATTTAAATAAATTATAATTTTTATTTAATATGAATGTTATTATCACCTACATCAAAAATGGACCGTTTAAAAAAAAACACCTGTTTCTAAAAAAAGGTTGGCTGTTAAAACCGTGTTAGAATGTGAAATCGATTTGACAGCACGACACTGTTCAAACAAAGCCCTTGTTTGTGAACATATGGCTAACAAAACTACATTTTAATGACGTATTGAAATAACAGAAAGGTGCGAACACGATCTTCCCATTGTTATTCGAAATTTGAAAATAATCGTAACGCACCGATAATGTGCTAAATTCAAATTACCAGGCGGGCATAACGTAATTGCCGATCGCACGCGAAGTGTCTATCAAAATTATTATCGTATGGGGTCTTTTTTCTTATGCACCCCTGGCGGCGTGGGGTGCCCTGGGATCTCACCTACGGACGGACACGCTAGCACGATAGATAATTGTTTCATTATTCTTCTATTAACTCCGCTCAAGCAGTAATTTATCTTGGATTTCGCAGTTTTGCAGCCCTCACAGATTCCCGAGGGTTATTTTATTTATCCTGCACATTATTACGTCCAATATCAGGATAACATTCAATATAGCTGGCCTTGTTTCTGACAAGTTCAGTTTCGAATGCGAAACTACAGTGAAATAACCTTAATATTCTTCGAGAGATTCCCACAATCCCACCGCAATAATCATGCGCAAAACTAATTTTAAACAGTTCGAGACACCAAAAAAGACGTCGGTGAGTCGTAAAGTGCGCAGTAAAGTCGGTCGCGGTGTAAAAGCCGGCTGGGCGTGGAGTCACGCCCCGCGTTTTACCCCGTGGTCGAGCAGTCTTTATTAACCTCTTGGTGGGTTATGACCTCCGGTTGCTATTGCATTGCGTGTAGATAGCACTTGCAGCACTCAATCTATTGAGGATTTTTGAAGCAGCATCTTTCGTGTCATCACCAAATTCGACACGCGAGAAATTTTTGTGTCATCAAGCTGTTTCTTGCTTAGATCATCCTTAAACATTTTTGCACTTCATATTTGAATGCAGCATAAAATTGTCCTAGGTCGGTCTCAAATTTTGTAAACCTTCTCATAATCAATTCTGATAGTTGCAATACCCTCTCTACAAACTATCTCCTCAGCTTGGTTGGTAGGATTGGTGGATAGGATCCGCATAATATCATGGTCGTATCCGTGGACTCCGTTTCCGCATTTTTTAGGTAGGAGTTTATAGTGTTAGTTTTATTTTAAGCATTTACCCGACTGCGCTAGAATGAGGGTAATTTGTTTCAAGTGTCTGTATGGAAGCTTGATCAATTTTAACATAATGAGGTATCGTTAGATTCGTCTTAATTGTTGAAGAATGTTTATTATAAAAACAAAATATCCGGCTGCATGAGGTCTAAAAAGAGAGAAACAAACAAGTAATATCCTATACTAGCTATCAAATCCTTGTCTATTCTATTCTATTTTATTGCTTCTCTAATTTGGATAGCACTTGTAGGTATTTGCTCCCTACTGCATCGCGTGTGCAGTAATTGCCAGCACCTCCCTTCATCGCGATTCATCAACGTTGGCACGTTTCATTAAGGTTTAGATTAAGCATTTTTCTTGCTTAGCTTCAGGAAACGGGCATCAAATCACGGAGCCATCAGCATTTATTCTTGGTTAACTTTGTTCTTTTGTTTTTCACTCTGTCTCTTCGCAGACATGACGTGTAAGTGACATTTTCTTGTCAACCAAAGTCACCGTGCTCATGACAGTCGATTGTAAAGCGTCATGTTCACACGAATATGAAACAGTTTTCATGCCACCTGTCCGAGAGCTGTCCGCTGAATTACTGGCAACACTGCGTAAACAACAACTCTTTGATCTGGCAATTATAACATTATTGCGTTCTGCTTCTCATCAACCCTTGGTATTTTGATGAATTCTCAAAACAAATGGCACTGGAGCTGCTGTTTTCAAAGTCGGTTTTTGTAGACATTCAGATAGGCGTTATCTTCAGCAATCAAGTTTATCAGCTCGATAATTTTCTTGCAAGCGGTCGCTTAGCTCAGTAATTAACTCTTTTAAGACAGTGTGTACAATGTCTGAGACTAGTTAGTTAACGATAAGGTTGATTATTGCCATATTCTCTAACGTGCACTTGCTATCAGCGGATAAACGAAACTTTTAATTTAGACTGTAAGAATGAAGCCATTTGGTCAAAATTTGAATGTCTCGGTCATTGCTCATCAGCCGCTGCGCTAGTTAGAGTATCACATGACAGATCGCAGCACCACCACGGATGCGAACTCATCGGCGAGCCTAACTCGACCCGTCGGTGCGTATAAACTACATCTTCGTGCGTGTCTTTGACTTTGGTCGTGTTTCGACGCAGCCGGCCTACCTAACTCCGCGTAATGTCTACGAGAATAACAGCAGCACTATATAGACTTCAGTGAACTTTAATCTACATTGTGATCGATTTTAACTGCCGTTTTTTCAACGGTTTTCCCAGAACTAGAAACATTTCCTAGATGAACATTTATTTGTTTTCCATAGCACCATTGTTTCAAAGCAAGCACTAGGGCGGAAGCATCTAACGGAGTTCTATTTATTATTGCTGAGATATCAAAGGATGTACGACGGAGCACAGCGGGTTCCTGGAACGCGCGTTCCTTTGTCGTGAGATACAAACGCGTCCTAAAATAATTCGGTTATTTTTAATTAAACACGACTACAATTCGTTAAGTAAATGACGGTTTTTAAAGCAGATAAGTTTATTATTTGCGAGAATAACCATTTCACACCCGAGGTGTAGCTGCCGTGCATCGGAGCCCCTCGGACCCTGACCAGAAAACCTAATATTCTCCGCCCCTTAAACAGTTTGGTTAGGACCCCTGTTTTTTTGCACCAGTACCATTACCATGAGTTGCGCAAACCGCTCTCGCCAGCGTAAACTATCGCTCGGTCCCTTTTACTTGTATCGGCAACAAACAGTATTTCCGATAGTTTACGCTAGCGAGTACGTTTTGCGCAACTCACGGTAATGGTACAGGGCCTTGGGCTACCTAGTTACGCGTCTGTTTCACACGTTTCAGTTCTGTAGAATGACATACAGTCGATTCATCTATATTTGGTAAACAATTTTCTAACCTCAAAATGTGCAATATTGGGTGAAATAGCTTTTTTATCCTAAATAAAGCAATCCTAGGCTAAAAATTGGCAAAGTGACGTCTAAAATAGTCTTCGGTTGCTTTATTTGCAAGGAAATATCTGCTTTTGCCAACGAAGTAGCAGTTTGAGGTTAGAAACTTGTTTACCAAATAAGACAAGTATGGGTGAATCGACTATACAGTACCTACGATTAAAATCAGTTAACGATTCGACTTTTCTCGGCTATTATCGGCTAAAGCCGGAAACGAAAATGACACAAGTAACATTGCTGCGATTTCTTTAAGGTAGCATTCAACTTCAAGTATCGTAAACGCAATGTATATCACCTGCCATGATGACATTACTTACCAGTAGACCTAAGAAGTTTATTATGGATTAATAGAAGTTTATGCCATTATTGTTTCTTCCTATTCGCGATTCTGCACAATATGAATTCCACACATCTGCGTTTGACCACATTCGATATTCTTCACTGTCATTATTTTTATACAATCCCGTTTCTTCCTATTCGCGATTCTGCACAATGTGAATTCCTCACAACTTCATTTGATCACATTTGGTATTTTTCACAGTCATTATTTTTATATAATCTTCATGATTCTTACAATTTTCACTCTTAACTTGACGTATTTTCGACTTTTCCATTTATATGTTTGTGCATGTGCATCTTTTTGTTTAACTTATTTATTATTTATTATCATTTATTTAAATTTGATTTTAAATAAATTAAACATCGACAAAAGTTTCCCTCGTTATCATCATTTAAGCAATATTTCACTAATCTCATCGACATCTTTACATATGTTACTGAAAGAGGTATCTTCCAAGGAACAAAAATTAATAAAAACGCAAAAGCCAGTTAATTGCATATTTGTTTTCAATTCTGCCTTGGGTTGGTTAGAGAAGGGGAAAATATAGAGTTCAAATGGGAATAAACGCAATCGTGTATGTACTCCTCTGCTGCATTGGGAGTGAAGAAATAGCATAGAATGCGTGCAGATGCTTATCATCCTGGCATGTCGTAAAAGTCGACTAAGGGACGGGTCCTCTCCAACATGGTGGACTATCTGTATGGGCGATGGGCTGATCACCTGTCACCATACGGTTCATCATACCATCTTAGGACTAATTAATCGAACGTGGCCACAAGTAGTCTTTTGGCTCTGCCCACCCCATTAGGGATTTCGGGCGTGATAATATGTATGTATGTATGTGTATAAATAAAAACTATACAGAAAAGTAAATATGGTCAACACATGATCAGACTTTGAAGAATACCGAATGTGATCAAATGAAGTTGTGTGGAATTCATATTGTGCAGAATCGCGAATAGGAGGAAACGGGAATGTATAAAAATAATTACCGTGAAGAATACCGAATGTGATCAAATGAAGTTGTGTGGAATTTATATTGTGCAGAATCGCGAATAGGAAGTAACAGGACTGTATAAAAATAATGACTGTGAAGAATAGCGAATGTGGTCAAATGCAGTTGTGTGGAATTCATATTGTGCAGAATCGCGAATAGGAAGAAACAATAATGGCATAAACTTCGATTAATCCTTTATTATACTGAAGGACTTGCATTTTTTATTGATGCATATGAAAGTACATATAAAATAAAATAAAATATTCATGATTCTTTATTGATCAATAGTTACTGTTTTAAGTAAGGTAACACTAGATATTACGTCCAGATATAAGGCTACTTTTATTTTGAGAATTAATAAAAAAGTAATTGAAGCCATGATATGTAACTATTATAACTTATTACTACTTAATCTCGATACAAACGAATATTTTACGAATAAAATTAGCGTTTTTAAATAATTTGTCATGCATTTCATAGTCAAAAATAGTCACTAATTATTTTTCTTATTTCAATATAAAGGTTGTGTTACTTTAGAGCTATTAGGAGGTTTTGTTGTTCATATCCTTCCGTTTGATTGTGTTTAATAAGATAACGGGTAATTTATTTAAAGGTCATATCTGTAATTTGATATCCGATATGAAAGACGAGGGATACCGACAATAACCGAGGATGGCCGAATGGTAAACTTATTATTACCGTATCCGAGCTTATCATAAATAATATTCGTAGTTCGACTTCTCACTAAACATGCAGAGGCGTTTAATTTTAAAATAAGTCATAAAACGATATGTATTTGAGTTCTATTTCTGCCTTAATGACGGAGGAAAGCAGTTTGCCATAAAATTAAGATGAAATAATAACGAGCCCTCGGGACAATGATGGTGTTAATTGGAGCTCTTTGTGCGGCGGAATAGAAAATTTTCATGTTCAGTTGCGGCAATGGTGCCGAATGCCACTTTTATGACGTTTTTAAATGTAAATCACTACGCTTTGTACAGATAACTCGTTAAACGTGAATGCGGAATTGTGTAAGCGTATTATAACCTTCTGACCGCCCCAGTCGGCTGCAGCCGTCAGCGGATACAGGGTAAAAAAGTCCTTCATTACGTTGACTTAAAGTTGAAATTCATGTTACTTTTCAGACATGCCAAAAGGTTAAGAGGACTGCACCAACGGCAAATATGACCCTTTTCATACAAAAGGCGATAACGATTTCCACCCCTTAAATGTTAACTGATTTTGACTAATTTTTGATAGGTTGTCAGTCAGAACAAAATCTAGGTCCATGCGTTTTTTGAATATTGGTTAATGATCAACAAAGTCAAATGAATTAGTTTTGTATGAGTGTACTGAAACAACATTAAAACTAAACTACACTCGATTCGTTACCACCAAAGGATTTCTTAACCAAGGGCCCATGGAACCCAGAAAGGTTTGCTTAAACTCATCGTAATGGTACAATTTAGTGCTGTGAATTCTTTTCGAAAAGGGGTATATGAAATTTTGATATTTTGAAAGTGATCCTAGATCCTAGGTCCAGAATCTAGATTCAAAATTTCCTAGGTGACACAGGGCATAATGACGTCACCTGTAATCCAATACGGCGGATGCAAGAAGACATTTTGTTTCCTGATATTTTTCCGCCCATCAAATCAACGAGCTTAGCGAGAGCTTTCCATTTTAAATGATTTGGCGCTTCCTGAACTGTCCATACGCAGCATATCACAACTATAACTTGGATTCACGTTTATTAGGTGGTTCAAAATACATACACTAAAACGTAGCTTTTAGGGTTCCTTACCCAAAGAGTAAAACGGGACCCTATTACTAAGACTCCGCTGTCCCCATGTCCGTCTGTCACCAGGCTGTATCTCATGAACCGTGATAGTTAGACAGTTGAAATTTTCACTGATGATGTATTTCTGTTGCCGCTATAACAGCAAATACTAAAAAACAGAATAAAATAAATATTTAAGGGAGCTCCCATACAACAAACGTGATTTTTTTTGCCTTTTTTAGGGTTCCGTACCTCAAAACGAAAAAAACGAAACCCTTATAGGATTACTCGTGTGTCTGTCTGTCTGTCTGTCCGTCTGTCACAGCTAATTTGCTCCGAAACTACTAGACCGATTGAGTTGAAATTTGGTATACATATGTAAATCGGTGACCGCAACACGGACGCATGACGTAAATATAAGAATTTTAAACACGGGGGGCACTTTTGGGGGGCGAAATAGAAAATTTAAAAAAAAAAGTTACGTAACCTATATCGTGTGACACATCAAATGAAAGGGCTTATTGTATGGATCTTAAATATATTTACTTTTGAATTTTAAGTAAAATAGTTTAGAAGTTATTAAGGAAAATAGGCGAAAATTGACCATTTCCCCCCCCTTATCTCCGAAACTACGGGGACTAAAATTTAAAAAAAAATACAAAACATATTTCTTTACCTATAGATTACAGGAAAATCTATAAGAAGGCTACGGTATTTAAAGTAACGTAGTAAATTTCAGATAATCATGTACGAAACGGAACTCTCTCCACGCGAGTTTAACTCGCACTTGTCCGGTTTTTTTTAAATATAATGGTACGGAACCCTTCGTGCACGAGTCCGACTCGCACTTGGCCGGTTTCTTTAAGTTAATATTTTTCATTATTTAGTTTATTAGGAATCTGTGTCATGAAAGTTTATTCAACAATATAAAATCGGCCGTTACTAGTAACATTGTACTGAGAATTCGTGGGCTTTGATATGCGTTTCTACAGCGTTGCTAGGAACCGCGTGTTTGTTTGTGCGTTGTAAAACTGTTAGGGATCGTAAACGGTCGTGTGTGGTCAGCCCTTACGACGAATCCCGACCAGATGGGCCCACATCAAAGACTTGTACGCTATAAAAAAGCGTTAATATGATTTAGAAGTCTGTTAGCCGATTCCGCGTAGTTTTTTAGGTTGTAGCAATTAGATAGGTTGTTTGATTGGGCACAGATGTACTGGTAATTATAATAAGTTTTTTTTAAATTGCATTTTTAATAACGAGCTTTTTTTGTTTTTGCCCATTGTACTTTAATATTGCAATAAAATGCGTACACAAAATTTCGTCTGTCCTGTTGACCGTTGAAGAGTTCCTTTATCTGAAGCTAACCCTGGATCTCGATTCAGGTCATGCTTACCATAAAAATGCATTGTCATCGGAACTGAAGCAACATGTAAAAAATCAGCTCCGTAGGATAAGAGGAAGTGGTTCTAATTCAGGTTGCAAAATTTGACCAGAACATAGTTATAAACAAACATTGCAAGTTAATAAAAAGCTTGTAAAAAATAAAAAATCCGACCGAGGTCGATATGGAAATAGCCGTCGATGACTTTCCATGAAATCCTATAATAGCTATTTGAATTCACCGACTGCCATTTCCAAACCGTGTAGCGAGAAATTATCCCCAATTCGATATCACACAAATTTGTGTACTAAAAGTACCTACCTATTGTATATTTTTGGAATGCTCTCATCAAACATTTGATAACAATACAATAATGCATGGGTAGAAATATATCAAGAAACCATATCTCTTCTAGTATCCGCGATATTGGATGCCGGTGTATATTTTTTCTGGTGCCCATTTTAATTGCAAGTAAAATTTGAATTTTGCATGCATGTATGTAAATCAAATGACAATGCAATATTATTAGGACATAGAGCTGATCTGATGATGGAGCCGGAAGGTGGCCATGGGAACTCCGTAATAAAACGACGCAACACCATCGACTTTGGGCTCGTTTGATTCGTCTTGACGAGGACTCTGGTAATAGATGGTTCTTTTTTCATTAACAACCAATAAAAGCCAGCTTTGAAAGTTTTTTTTTTTCAATACTTGTTATGATATGAAGTGGATTTCTTAATTGCAGCAGTGCAGTAACGGTGTAATGTATATAAAACAATGGTTTTGCATTAGGTCTTCAAGTTCAACGTTCAGAATTATACAGTGGTGTGTTGCGTAGCGGTGGATCAGCGGATAAACCAGACTATTATTATATATGTTTTTTATGTCAATTGACTGACATATCGGCAGACGGCCCACCTGATGGAAAGTGGTCACCGCCGCCCATGGACATCTGCAACACCAGAAGTGCTGCCAATGCGTTGCCAGTCGGGGAATGGAGATGGGATGGGGATGAGAGAATAGGCCTCCAGATCTCGTCACTCACCGTACGAAACGCAATAGCAAGCTATAACTTTACGCCGATATTCTGTGAGAGTGTGGTACTACCCCGGTTGAGCCGGCCCATTCAAATAGGAACCATCTAGTGCGGATTATTGTTTGGCTCTACCACTACAATTCGAAGAATCGCATGACAGGTAAACTCGTAATACGGAACGCATCATAATCTCTCTTGGAAAATGATTTGCATTCAAGTTGGAGTTAACTGAGCGACGACAGACGCCCGGCATAAACAAACGCTGACGACTTCGTTACACCCAATATATTTTCCGTTAACGCAGGGGAAATAACATTCCCATTTTCCAGGTATTTTCCGCACTCCATATTGGCGGGATTTGCCGGGAGCCGGGATCATTAGCCTCGCCTCGTATGAGGCCCTGGTGCCGCTGAGGGAACTATTGCCGAATTTTCCGGGATTTTCTTCTTATTTTCCACTCCCCTAGTTTGTTTTGTGAAAAACGGGCGGGACAGTGTAGGTGTTGAACCTCTTCAATTACACGTTTGTGTAGTTTTTTTTTTAAACTCCCTTTTTAAGAACAGGAAGATTTTAAATCGATGATACGAGTATCAAATGTATGGATACATTTTTTGCAGTAACATTACTCAATTTGCTCGGAACCGGTTTTAAAATAGCGGTTGATATCGTTCATAAAATCGGTATAATTTCTTTCATCGATTACACGGTTTTAAACAAACCGCAATAATTTTGTTTACCGGTAAAGACTCGCGGTAACCGATAATGACCGGATTTTGTGCGCGTATTCGTTGGCGTAGATATAGAGCAGATCTATCTATACTATAAATTATTGAAGAACCAGATTGTCAATCAACCGGTTAAAATGACGCCGCAACCTAAACCGGGCATCGATTTCGGTATGGGGTCAACGACCACAACTAGTTTGCAAAATTAACCGGGTTCTGTAGCTAACAAAACAGCCTGACAACACAAGTAGCTTGCTCGCAGCAAATTTCAACCAAGATAATCAATGGCAATAATAACCAAGCAATTATAACTGGCACTAATACTCCATTATCAAACGTCTGCGGCACCCGTTCGCTCGGCGTTATTAACCGGGATTACCGGATCCCTATCCGGATCCCCGGATACGGGGATTTGCTCGGATCTCGGCCGGTGGAAATGATATAAGGTTCGCTCGGTTACAATGTTTTTTCGTTACGCTATATGGATTTGGAAGACGCGTACCATTTGCGTGTGGGGTTTAAAATAAGTTTTGTTTTTCAGAAACATTTTGTTTAGCTTTAGTGACCTTTTTGCCTTGTTCGAGAGAACAGGAGGACCCACCAGGCCTTTTAAAAATACCTATAAGTACCCTTTTTAATTGATTACATTTGTATTTTAATTCTAATATTATGTTTTAACTGCACTGAATGAAATGTAATTATTATCTGAACTGTATTTTTTTTTAACGTGATGTGGGATCTTAGTTGTCCGAGAAAAGAATTATTATTATTATTCTGAATGAACTCGGATCGGATATACGGACAAGTTTCATTTTTTATCCTCTTTACAAGCTCTTTATTAACTTGCAATGTTTGTATGTTTAGGTCTAATCTTGCAAGCTGAATTAGAACCACTTCCTTAAACCCTACGGAGTTGAATTTTGACATGTTGGTTCAGTTCTCAATGCAATTTATTTTTATGGTAAGCATGACCTGAATCGACATCCAGGATTAGCTCCAGATGAAGGAACTCTTCAACGGCCAACAGCACAGACACGAAATTTTGTGTAAGCATTTTATTTAATATTAGTCCAATGGGAGCTTGTTATAAAAATGCAATTTTAAAAAAAAACGTAGTTATTTGAATTTTGTCTCGTCTGTTGCGTTGTAATACGTTTAAAATCGTCATCCTATCATGACACCGGCGTCGAAAGGCTGAAACTGACATGTGTGTAAAAGTGCTACGCGAGCAAGTCTTCACAGCAATTTATAGCAAGCAACTACAGCTGTCTTACTCTAACTTTTTACGTTAGAGGAAGAGGCCTTTAGTTGCCGGCAACATTGCCGTGAAAACGTTGCTTGTGTTAACTCCCCTCCTGTCCCCTCTTGGGACAAAAGGTCCAAATAATCCCAGTGGAAAAAATTAATGTACAAGCCGTGTACTTGATCGACAATGTACTAGGCTCTTAGAAGTCGCGTAGATCCCGTGGTATCGGCGAACAAGCGATCGCACTTTGCGTCACCGGTATCATATCGCTGCAGTATCAGTCAGTCGCGTCGCTGCATTAGCTCCGTCGCCGCGTCGATAAATCGTCGCGGCCATGCGACCCTGGTACATTAAAATGTAAAATTAATGGTGCTTTTGTTGTTTTTTAAATAAATTTGGTTTTTGAGACGAAGTTAAGCAATATATATATATCTACTAGAGGACCCGCGACGTGGTATTTTCCATACAAATTTCAAAAAATCCCTCCTTAGTGCACCTCTAGGGTACTCGAGGAATGTCTCCTCCAAATATCAAACCTCTCGGACCACCCGTTTAGGCTGTGCGTGAGTAAGCGTAAGCGTAAGTGAGATAAGTGAGTCACGGTACTGCTTTATATGTATAGATATCCATACAAATAAATAAAATTAAAGTCTCTCTGTGATTTCAAAATAAAAAGATTCTGTTTCCATGATACCTACGCATAAATTATGGTTTTTAGAATTTCTGTCCGTCTGTATATCTGAATGTTTATTCCGTCTGAGCTCGGAAACGGCTGAATGGATTAAAATGAAACTCAGGGATAGTTCCGGGTACCTATTGCATTTAACTCAGAATGGCATTCATTTTATTTTGATATCTCAAAGGGCTTCGGAGTTCGAGAGCGATACAGTCGATGATAAACATATCTATAATCGATTCATCCATACTTTTCTTATTTCATAAACAAGTTTCTAACTTCAAAATGTGCAATTTTTGGCTAAAACAGCTGTTTTATCCGAAATAAAGCAAACTTAGGTCAAAAATTGGCAAACTGACGTCGAAATTTTTTCTCCGAGTCCTTTATTTGCAAGGAAACAGCTGCACAGCAGCCAAAAAAGGTGCATTTTGAGGTTAGAAACTTGTTTACCAAATAAGACAAGTATGAATGAATTCTCTGTACGCGGACACAGTGGACAAAAATATGTAAACACGACTTTATTGTCAGGGGCGTAAGAGCGCTCAGATATAATTATAATCACTTTTTGCTAATCACGAGAGTTTAAATAAGTAGATGGATTCGAAACGGTGTAGCCTAAATTTAATATTCCCTATAGTTAAAAAAAGAAACGTCAAACTCTAATTTGTATAGGCCCAAGCTGTCAAAATCGAGTTTGACGTTTTATATTTATATCAAGTTTAGCGAGTTACGATGTTTAACGAATTTAGCGAGCGAATAGGGATTTTTCCTGAGGAAAATAATTATATGTAATTCTAATTAGTCCGTCAGTTAGATTATCAAAAAATATTGAATACGTATTTTTTGCTGTATCCAATCAATCAAAATTGACAAAGATAACGCATTTAAGTTCGGGACTGGGGGCTCATGACGTCACTTAATGGTAAAAAGTGTGCAGAGTCGTGACGTCACGCGGAACTTCAACGCACTATATCTTCGTCATTTTCTGTTTAATCGACAGAAGAAAAAATACGTGTTCAATATGTTTTTATAATGTAAAAGACGGAGTAATTACAATATTTCAGGAAATTTTTATAGGCCCCATTGAATATATTTAACTCTCAGGCTTACATGAGGTAGAAACTGTTTCACATACAATTATTCCTTATTTTAGTCACTCAGTAATAAACATGACGTCATTTAAATATAACCAGTACCATTCTCAAACTCCGCTCTCTCAAGTCTTCGAATGTGAGTGTGACTTGAAGCTAAGTTAAGAATGTGACCCTCCAGGTCAGGTGTGCGTGAAGCTAGCCGCGTGCGTCGAGCCGGTGGGCCAGTGCCGCTATTATTGTATATAAGCCGCTTATTAAGAACGACTCCCACTCGCCGGCGGGGCACGCAATTCTATTAGCGTTGATTCACATGACAAATAAAAAAAAAACGATTAAAATGCTTCTTGAAAAAAAAAAGCGCGGAGCAGTCTTTAGGGACTGCCGATAGAAGTGAAAACCCAACCCACCCAAAAAGTACACATACACAGTATACATTATAGCTCATGGAAAGCGTTCGGTGACGATAACGCGAGTTCCTTGATTTTTGAATGAATGAATTAACTAATGATTTATTAGCTGATAAATATGGGTTCATAGATGTTACAGGATTTATAAAGTATCACCATATACTTTCCTATGATGAGCATGCAAATATACAGTTAATAAATTCTAAATTTACATTACAATGCATATAAACTATATAATTAATTTAACTTAAAAAATATTAGATTTCAAAATATTTAAATTCATCTTTATGATAATAGTACATTGTGCATCTAGGGCCGTAAGAAGGGGATAACTAACGAGAGGCTGTTAGGCTTTTATGACTCGAGTTTGTTATCCCCTTACTGCCCGTGATACACACAATGTTTTTCATCACATTTGGGAGGAAATGAAATAAAAATTAGACAAAAAATAGTATATATATTAATTTTATTTCCATTTTACATCGTGAATTACCATCAGGTGGGTGTTCATAAACTGAGCGTACGTTGCGATCAGCGCGGGGCAGCTCCGCCGGCTTGCGGTCGCGCGCCCCGCCGGCTGCGGCTCCCGAGCAGCTCCGCCGACCTGGCGCACTTAACTGCCCGCGGGAGTTCGAAACCATACAAAATCCATAACTCCCTGGGGAGTTATGGATTTTGTATGGTTTATAACTCCCGCTGACGGCGGGGCCCGTAGAGGAGTTAAATCGGCTATAGTTGCTCTATACGCTTGCGTATAATAACACCCTTTCCGAGCAAGTGTGATGAAATAATAGATTGATTTGATTAAAACATATTAATAAGAATAAGAAAAGTTATTAATTTGAAAATTGTAATATAATATCAGATATTCCTATTAATAAAAAAATATTTTACAGTATAAAAACATGAAAAACATGAAAAACAGCCATTCGTGGAGTTTTTTTTAAATTGTTATAATAGGGAGTTTACCCAAAAAGTGCTCAACGCGCCTATAGAAGTTTCCACTTCAAAAAAAACATCGGTTGACTGTCAAGTTTTTTAATGACAAAAAGAAATGTTTAAAAAGCACATGTTTCGTGTTCTTTAGAAATTGCCTGATAAGTGAGGTTCAGCACATAAATTAAACAGCGTGTACGAAAATAATATGCCAAGTTATTTGTCAAAATTCAACTTTATGTTGCTCAGGTGTTATTTATGTTTTATTAAAACGCTAAACTCGTGTTAAGTAGGTAAAATTATTTTTACGGTGCGTTGACATTGCATGTTTTACAAGTATTGAAGAAATTTGATGTAACAAAAAAAACCTCTAATAAATGTGTCTACGTTTACTGATCAAAATCATATAAACGACTTGAACCTCCATTAACGATGCTAAAGCTTAAGTTAATTTTATATATAGATAAATACAATTTACGTGATATTTTGACAGCTTTCAAATTGAACTTTCTTTTTCGCTACCCCTTTTTTTAACGCAAATAGACCGTCCGCTTATCCTAAATGTTGCCGGATATCTTGGCATTAAGTCTTTTTTACACTAGCAATGATGAAATTGATAAAAAACAACACGGCGGCATGTGAGCCGCGCGCGGAGTAAGTGGAATCATACGTACATTTCCAAGTACGGCTGCGTCACAGGGCCCGGTGATCACGCGCTGGTTACGCTAACGGGCGATTAACGGTTAAATGCTTTACACGTGACTTTAGCTTAGCGTATTAAGGGTTGTGCTCAAGTCTGACGTACTCAGAAACGGGAACTCCAGAAACATACTCCGCGCTGTGACTGTTTCATTAGGGTTAGGTTACCACAGAACCACAGAATGACAATGCTCTTACGTATGTGTTCTTCTTGGAGTATTTATTTTATTCTATTCTTAGAGACGTCTAATAAAAAAAATAGAATTGGAAAGTGTCAGCCATGTAATTCTCTAAGGTGCGTAACAAACAAATTTAAACCGAATGACTTTATCCTTAAAGTCTAAATTACCGGCGATGGCTCGACGTCGAGTCTCATACTGGCGCAAACCGGTTTTTTACGGCAGGCGAATCTATCGGCGAGCTTTGCGCGGTATGGTTCTCTAAATGATAGGCCATTGTCACCTAACGCACGGGACGCATGTATAGGTAAGCACGAGATAAAGATATCACACACATCACTAACACATCGATGCGTCATGTACATTGGTCGACGATGGTCCATTAGGAAAGTTGATCTTTACCAAACTAAGTATTCTCTAAAACCGTCAACAATCTGGCTTAACCACCTTCCAGTGTTTCTTCAGACATGAAAATACATAATGTGAACATTCTTGTAACTAGATATATAAGAGGCTACGGTGCGTAGATAGCGCCGTCGCCGATAGCGATAGCCCGACGGTGGGATTCGTCGCGTCGAGATAAAACCAAAGTTTTCAGATACAACACTGAGACGGCTTTAAATCTTATTACATCACTCTTCTCCTGTTGCTGTTGCGCTTAAATGTCAAGCATTTCCTTATAAAATATCACATACATACATAATTACCTATACTGTAACATGCAAGCAAAAGGAGGAAACGCTGCATTTTTTTTAAATCTTTTTGGTTGCTCTATAAAAATTCATACCAATGAAAATGCCGATATCAAAATTCGATTTACCGCGTCATCCCATCAATCATTGCGCTGTCTAAGATCTTATCTTTTTACAATAAGATACAATATTTCGTTGTATTATTATACTCCACACAGTCTTTAATAGTTCAAAAAGACAACCCACATTCTAGATAACCCAACAATTTCGGATCACCTTTTAGCAACTAGCAAAGAAGAGTTCTTTCCATAAAGAACTTGTACCACTGTCTCCTAGTGGTTTACCTCTCGAATATACTTTCTTTTTCTGAATTTAAAGCTCAGACTCACTGACAAATATTGCTGAACTATTACTAAACGTGGTAATTGAGGCGATTTGTAAAAAAAAGCATTTAATAAAAAATATTTACAAAATTTATAAGACAGTCTTATTGGGCTAAATTTATAAGGCAATTATTTCAAAAATATTGTCGTTCCTCTATACCATTCGCTTCACGTAAGTTTGCTTCTGTGAAGTTAGCTACTAGTAGCGTCGCAGTAAACTTTGACCAGAGTGTTATCATTATCATTATGATTATCATTTTTTTTTTTTTTTACCCACAAATGAACTGGTAGTTAGCCTCCGTGCCACCGGGCGGTCGTGCCTCGTCGTGGAATGTAAATAGAATCAGCCGAGCACGCTCGACGGAAAAACGCTTTTAATTATTGGGAATAACATCCGCGTCGGAGCATCACGACTCCACTCGGACGGGGTAGGCAGAAGCGATCCGCCATGTGATAGGATAGTTTCCTGAAAAATTCTAATTAGTCCGTCATTTAAATTATAAAAAAAACTAGATTTAGCCCGCGACTTCGTTCGCGTGGAATTCGGTTAAAGTTGTTCCCTCGGGATTTTTAATTTGCCGAGATAAAAAGTATCCTATGTTACTTCTAGCAGTTTTTGCGTGAAAGTGGAACTTACATTCTAGCTTGTTCGCGTGGAATTCGGTTATAGTTATTCCCTCGGGAACGTTTAAATTTTCCGGGATAAAACGTATCCTATGTTACTTTTAATACCTCCAAGAATATGTGTACAATGTTTCATGATGATCGATCGGTTCAGTAGTTTGCGCGTGAAAGCGTAACAAACAAACTTACATTCACATTTATAATATTAAAAAGTATGATATTGAACACATATTTTTTCTTTTGTCGATTTAACAAAAAATTACGGAGATATAGCGCCATGAAGTTCCGCGTGACGTCACGACTGCACACTTTACTATTAAGTGACGTCATGAGCGCACTCCCGAACTTTGATGCGCGGTATATTTGTCAATTTTGATTGATTTGATAAAGCAAAAAATACGTGTTCAATATTTTTTGATAATCTAACTGACGCACTAATTAGAATTATTATTTTGTCACCGCCGACGGCCGACGGGGTAGCTAGCTCTAAGGTCTCCGACACACGCCGACTGAGTTTCTTGCGCTTCTTCTAAGTGATAACATAATTTTCCGAAGCGTAGAACACTAAATCGATTAAAAGGAGTGTGAACCTACGGCTTTTCATACAAAAGGCGATAACGATTCCCACCCCTTAAATGTTAACCGATGTCCACCAATTTTTGATAGGTTGTCAGTCAGTACAAAATCAAGTTCTGTACGTTTTGATATTTTCACTATAATCTTTAAATTCACTTTTATTGTTGTTTTAGTGTTCTCATACAAAACTAATTTTGGCGTTATTTGATTTTTTCGATCTTTAATCAATAGTTTAAAAAGACCTAGATTTTGTTATGACTGACAACCTATCAAAAATTGGTGAACATCGGTTAACATTTAAGGGGTGGAAATCGTTATCGCCTTTTGTATGAAAAGCCGTAGGTTTACACTCCTCTTAATCTATATAATCTATCTATATAATAGTTTGGAAGTTATTTAGGAAATAAGGCGAAAATTGACCATTCCCCTTCCCTTATTTCCGAAACTACTGGGCCTAAAATTTTGAAACAAAATACAGAAAATAGTTATTTACCTATAGATTACAGAAAACTTATAACAAGTCTATGGTATCTAAAGTAACATAGGAAATTTCAAAAAATCATGTACCGAACGGAACCCTCTGTACGCGAGTTTAACTCGCACTTGTCCGGTTTTATCAAAGACTTATTTTAACTAATACGTCCTGAACAAACGAGCAAAACCAATATCTTAGGACATGTATTATCATGAAGTGCTTTGAAAATGCGTATCTGCTGTTATCAGCAAGGAGCCCTTATCTAATCGTGACGGATCTGACATGTTGACAGACGATTGACAGGGTCGTTTGACAGGTGACTGATGAGTCTGCGCTATATATAGATGAATTTACGGTAAAATTTTAAAGACTATACGTGTGATGAAAACAGTTTAAATTTCTGCCTACCCTATAATATAACAAATTAATATAATGTATCCCGCAAAAATGTAGAAACGGTTCTAAACTTAACTTTAAAAAAAGTAAGAAGCTTACCTAGTAGTAGTCAGAAAAAAAACCATTAAACTTATAAAATGAGTCGAAGTAAATTTTATTACAATAGGCGTGTTTCCTGAAAAATTCTAATTAGTCCGTCATTTACATTTAATAAAAATATTAAACACAATTTTTTTCTTTTGTCAATAAAACAAAAAATGACGAAGATATAGTACGTTGAAGTTCCGCGTGACGTCACGACTTAGCACACTTTTTACCATTAAGTGACATCATGAGCGCACTCCCGAACTTTGATGCGCGGTATCTTCGTCAATTTTGATTTATTTGATAAAGCAAAAAACACGTGTTCAATATTTTTTGATAATCTAACCGACGAACTAATTGGAATTATTATTTTTTTCACACAGGAAACATCGCTTTTTTATTTATAAAATCAAGATAACAACTAGTATAACATAAAAAATTAACCTTAAACTAAAAAAAAACTATAATTAAAATTAAAACTTTCTTGCAAATGTTTATTATTCTAGATTTTACAACTAGGCTCTGCCCACGGTTTTATCCCGTAGAATAAGTTCGTCGCTACTCCCAGGAACTGCTTTTTTCCGGGATAAAAATGAGCCTATGTCCTTCGGCCCTTCAACTCATCTACAACTATGCAAAATATCAGGCACCTCATTCGGGAACGCTAAGTGATTCTGTAGCGACTCGTAAGCCAGATCTCTCATCTCGCTCTTACGCATTTGGCGTCATGCGGAAGAGTGGAATGAGAAATCTGGCTTACGAGTCGCTACAGAATCACTTAGCGTTCCCGAATGAGGCGCCAGGGCAATCCATTGCTTCCTTTTGACACGAAAGAGGCACGAACAAACACACTTTCGTATTTATAATATTAATAAGGATATGTGTTTCTACATACATACTCGTAACACTGGTTAACAGTGGTTTTGTTGCACTGGATATTAAAATAATTTCTAGTAATTTGATGTTAACAATTAATGAAATAGTGAATAATTGTGTAATATTCGCTCTGGTTTCCTTTAAATCAAAAGATTTTTCTCTATGTAACAAAAATGTAGTTACTTGAAACTAGAGAAATTCGCAGAGATGTATCCACGCCAACAAAAACATTTTTTTTTATTCAAATTATCCTAATTTTTTTATGTAAATGTGACGCCATTTTTATCACACAAGTCCTTGAAAATTACGAATTTATAGTTTCGAAATGGCATCCAACATTTTGAAGCCTTTATTTGGTTCTAGTCCAGCACTTTCATACTTGTATCTGTGAAAGCCCTCGTCCATAAATAGATGTCTAAGAATGCAGTTTATATTATCGTCCAACATAACCATAGACAACAGGAATGTTCTAACAATACCTTCTCTTTTGTTCCAGATGCAATGGGTGAGTTGAAATTACAGGAAGAGCAATAAATCAAGTGGAACATAAAATGGCCGTGTTAACAAAAATTCCAATCTTCATAAAACTCAAAATCATTATACTGACTGAAGGCGCTTTTTTATATTTTATACGCAAAATAAGTCAATTTGAAGACTAGGAGCACAGGAGTCCACAGGGAATTCGCCAAGCGTCATAAACTTTGATTGGGTCATTAAAGCATGTTTAATTTATTAGCGTTCGAACGCTTCATTTGCTATAAACTACCAAAAATAGACTTTGGAGTGTTTAAATTACGGTAGAGTTTAGCTCGGGATGCGTGAAGCGTTTTATGACTTTTTAAAACCGAAAAGGAACGCGTGTAATCGAAAATCACCTTTGCAGCAATTAAACGCATGGTGTAGATTTGTACACTCGTAAAATGACACGGGCTTAAAACCTGTTATTTTTTATTAAATCGATGTATTGGTTTTTAATCTATGGATATTTTTTGGTCAAGCAGTAACATTATAGACATCGAACAAAACACAATCAGAAAAAAAAGCGTTCCAATTTAGAAATTAAAACGTTCCCTTTTTAAATTTCAGATATCGAACCATACATTCGGAACGTGAAATTCAGGCACTGCATAAAATTAAAAACTAACAATCAATCGGACACGAAAACACACTTCGCTATTTATCATAAAATATGGACGCACGAAAATGAAGTTGGCCCGTCCCTTTCTGATCGCATGCGTGCGAGCGAGTGGTTTGTTTTTTCAAGTCGTTGATTTGTTCATGTCGGTATCGGTGGGATATTAATTACTGGTATAATGAGCTTTGTTTCGTTATGAACGATTGTGATCGGCGCTGTGCGTAGAAGGGTTCCGAATAAAAAAAAAGATTTTTAATCTTCCCAATTCGCTGCTGTTTTACGAAAAGGTTTTAAATTTAAACACTTATAAGTCTAAACGTTAGTCTTGGCATTATATCATTCATACCATTTTCAAATGATATAAGTTAGCTTTTACCCAGAGATATCAAAAGAAGGATATGCCTATCAGTACAATTTCGTGTAACAAGTCTCATAGAAGGTTGTCAAACGCCAGCGCCATGGCTTACCCACACCCTATTGCTGATGTCTTAGTCCTTAAGAGAGAGAGAAACGTCTAATATCGCTTGATTCATACGCTATCATATCATTGTGGACGGTGTGGTCGGTGGTGCGGTCTCACACCGCACGATGCGGGAGAGCAATTTTTCAACTATAACAGTTTCAAGCGGATGATGATGATGGTTGCCATACGACTGAATCTGCGATGGTGTCAGATTCGCGTTCTGACACCTGAAAAGTAAGCATCCCGAAAATTTCTTTGAGTAGTTCTTTGATGTACTTCAATGCTTTTACCGGAATAGAGTATTTTCTTGCCTTCATTGTTCGGCTAGCATGTCCCAATCAAATCTATCATGTCGAAATCAATATACTTTTGAGTGCTTTTTCCATTTCAAAATGGAGCTGCCCGAAGAACCCCAATCGTGATTGATAGTGAACGAATCCAACAGGATAATACCCGCTTCGATAACAAAGCACAATTAGCCGAAAGTATTTAAATAAGCTTATTTGATCTGGTAATTAAAGTATTTATAACAGCTGATATATATCATCAGACTGTGGTGCATTATTTGGTGCATTGGTATATTTGGAAAAATTTATGATAGATACATTATGTAATATGCATTCTATAAAGCAGTATTGTTTTATATATTACCTGTATATTTAAGAATGCAAAGGAATATAACCAAATACCTTAAGACTTAGGATGGAAGATGGAATGACTTGGATACTTATCCGGAAATCTTAGATACGGTCAGCTTTGATTTCTTGTTCAAGTTCATATTTATTTGATTTCTCGGTAAGTACAAAGATTGATAGAATAGACCTTTATATCATTAAAATTTATTAAAGTAATTTAATGCAATTTACCCTTAAGCCTTATAGTATTTGGTTAATTTAATTAAAAATTTAAATTAAAAATAAGCATTCGATAGCTCTTTATCTTTTTACTTTATTCCGTGATTCTCAAATGGTCACATCTGGGCTGCAGATGTTTTTCTTAATTACTTATATAAGGGCTCTATGGTATTTTTAACTGCCATCGTTTCATAGACAGTTCTGTATTTGACAAGTATGTTTTTATACTTCTTATTTCACTACAGACATTTTGTATTTAGAACCTCTCGCTAGTCTACCTCCACTAACGCAAGTTTCTGTTGCTATAATTAAATATTGCCAATGTACAAAATAATTGTTAATTAGTCACAGATAAAAGTTACTAATAGTTATAATTACAGCAAATTGCATTTGCGAGATGACAAGATATGACAGCCGCTGTCAGATCGAGATATTGCCAGCAATGTTAATAGCCTGTTACAAATAATACCATTATCATTGAAATCATTGGTAAAAAACGGTTAAGGTCTCGGAAGTGTGTGTCAACTGGTATTGTATAATGATTTAATGATACACTTAAGTGACGTGCTGCAAGCTTTTTGACATTTATCGTTTTAGCCATAAAAGATTGTTGTCCTAAGACTTTGTGATAACGTAGAATTAGTTTCTGATGGAAGCTCGTTTTTACCGTACAAACAAGCTGTGTAATTATTAACCCAAGTCATGTAAAACGCAAAGGTTGAATGTCTCTTGAAACACGAAACCGTGTTTAGGCGAAAATGGCCGAAAAAACGCCTTCAAACCCATAAAAAACTTAGTCCACTCACAACACGCCTATTTGACATGCAAAAGCGCGGCAATCGAGCAAACATTCAAATTTCGAACACAACAACCAAGATGGCGACCTTCGCAGGCCGTATATCAATCGTGATTTACGCGCCACGGCCGAGGTCGACGACCGGCCGAATTTCGTTCAGAAATGCACTCGCCGAGTAATTTATTTGTGACCATCTATTATTTTGTAGACTTACGAGGTCCTAAACGCAGCTGACATTAAATATATCATTTCACGCGGCGGAGGCACTTCAATATTGCCGTTTCACTCGCGCTGGGGCTATCGTCGCCTATACGCGCGAGACAACGATACAGGCACAGAGTAGTTCGCGTTTTCACTTTTTATAGTAGCAATATATTTGATCAGCTGATCGTAGTGACGTTTACAACTTGTGCCTCGTGTGTAATGTTTTTCATAATTTATAATACGGTTTTTATTCAAGTTGGGTAGGTCGTGGTTTATTTATAACGTTGAATATTTATCTAATTGCTATATATCGGCTACCGGGCGGCGACTATTGCCCAATAAATCCATGGTGGTTTTGTTAATTTCCCATTTATTTAAGCTATGAAACAAAATGTCACTTTAATTTTAATTAATGCGTTTAGTGTCTAAAATTGGGGCGGTTATTTTTTTATTTGTGCACTGTTGATAATTTCGCGGTTTTTCTCGAATAAAATGGTATGATTTATGAATCAGCGGTCTGGATTAATTTTGCATGAATTTGTTTAAATCTTAGGTTTAAATACGAGTTTCAATGTTGGATTAAAAACCGTGTAGTTGTGTCGTGCAGATATTATAGCAAGTTAACAGTGGTTAGAATTTATTCTAACTTTAATACTTCGGGAACACTCTAACGACTTTTCTAAAGAAAAAGTGGTACATTTTCTGATACGTTTATTTTTATTTTGGCACAAATGGTACCATGACACTGTCGGCAATGCTGGAAGACTTTTTATATCTAGAATTGAATAGATCTTTTTTTTGATAGACATTATTTTGAATCAGTGCAAATAAAGTCTTCGTGCAGAAGTGCTGGTTTCCTTTGATAGAAGCTAGCGACAACAGGCACTTAAAAGAACACTTAGAAACATAAACCAATAAAGTTGCCGCCGTTTACAATATCAATGAATAGAAATAAACATGGGCACAAATTAAGCACAAAGTAATGACATTAACTATGAAAACTTACATTAAAAACATTAAACTCTATCGCAGTACAACAGACAGACATTTACATATAGATAAATACAAATAAGTACATAAGAGACATGTGTGCGTGAATATTTTCGGAACATTTGGGGGCAATCGATTTCGGAAATCCATTCTGGGACGCGCGCGCTAGTATGGATATGCCTTTACTATTTAAAATTGTACCGAATATATTAAAGTACTGGGTCCAATTCGAAACGGTGTCTTCTTAATTAATATTTCCTAACCTTAAAACAAGAAACGTCAAACTCGATTTTGTATAGCAAAAAGCTCATATTTTAATTTGAATTAGCAGACATTTTTTAAAATTGGTCCTAACTATAATGATAAGCCGTCATGTTCATTAACCGAAGAGTATTAAATTTTAACATTATGAATTAACCGTAAACTTAGTATCATCATGTATTAGTTACACTTAGTCTCAAATAAACCATGTTTTTAAATTATCATTCATGTGCTAAACTTTTGAATGATGTGTAGTTTATTGAAAATTTTCAAGGAGGGAGTAAATATGCATTATGTAGGTGTGCATGCTCCATCGTCGGCCTCATCATCACTTTCCATCAGGTGAGATAAAGGTCAAATGCACATGTATCTTTTATAAAAAAAACACTAAACAACGATAGCGTCTTTTAAAAAAAGTGATTACTATCCATGTTTTGTAAGCCTAATAACCAGACACTTACAATTACTTACTGTTATTTCAAGACATAGATTAGACTTGAAACACGCCAAAAAACCCGAACAAGATATATCTTAATGAATCTATTAATTCACAACAGCATTGATTATTTATGCGAATTGAAAAAGTATTAAATGAAAAATACTCCATATCTAAAATAAAATAAACTCTAAAGTCGCATCCACACTACGCCCCGGAACCCGCGGTCTGGCATCATTAATCTACGTGACAGTTCAAAATTTAGTTACAGAGGGCGCCCCCCCCGCACCTGGTCGGGAACAGTTGCTTTAATGGTGGACGGTAATGACACAGAAAGGATGGTAATGATAAGGAGTAAGAGGATTGGTGGAGGAGTAGCACAGAAATAAGAAGTCTTGCCAAGCATTCACAACCAGCGATAGGAACTACGTTACGATGAAAATAAGAACGCGGAAGGTTTTTGCGCGAATTAATTTTATTAGTATGCGAATAGAATACGATGCGCTTCTTGATTCATCATATCTTAATCTTCGATGTTAATAATGTCAACATCCTAGGACCTCAACTCATACAATAATTTCAAATCATTTAATAAATGAGTGAACACGGGCAATGGTGGTAGTACACGTTTGAAGATAGGAGATTTTTAAAGGACTGAACCAAAGGCAAAAATCACCCTTTTCATAAAAAAGGCGATAACGATTTCCACCCCTTAAATGTTAACCGATTTTCACCAGTTTTTGATTGGTTGTCAGTCATAACAAAATCTGGATTTATACGTTTTTGAATATTTATTAAAGATCAGCAGAGTCAAATAATCGCCGAAGACGTTCTATGTGAGAATACTAAAATACCAATAAAACTGAATTTATTGATTATAGTGAAAAGATCAAAGCGTATAGACCTAGATTTTGTTCTGACTAAAAACCTATCAAAAATTGGTCAGCATCGGTTAACATTTAAGGGGTGGAAATCGTTATCGCCTATTGTATGAAAAGCCGTAGGTTCACACTCCTCTTAAGACTTAGCGTTACAAATTGCGCCTTTTGATTTGCCCTTTCATATTGCATATTTTTTCCTTCCATTGGAGGTAAACTTTAAACATGAACTTATTTATACATAGTTCATGTTCACAGCCGTTTAACAAAACAATGATCCTATTGATGCAATACAAAATGTTCAAAAGAGAAAAAAGTACAAACCAACAAATCGGTGTCTATATAGAGGCCGCTTGATTGAAGTCTAGGATGCGTAAAAATTGCTAATCTCGCTAAAATACCTACAAGGGGCCCACAACATCATAAGAGCAATGTATCCAAGTTTGACGCGCGTGCAACAGACAGCCCAGCATGTTCCCCGCCGCGGTGCCACCGGCAGACGCTTCACATTGCTAATTACTTTACGTGCTATGCTAGCCTGGTAATTGAAGATTGGGCGGATCGGATCTGCATGCTCTACAAAGCATTTAAATCGATCAATTCAATAATATTGAGTGAGACAGAGGATGGAAAAGGAAAGATGACTGACTGGCTGATCAATCGAAGCTTGATGTGATTTAGGAGTTGTTTCTTTAGGAGACAACATCAAAATCCACGCAAGTACTTAGATAGACAGCAAATTCGTGCATACCTAATTTCGCTTTATAGAAACCTGCCAATAACCTTTGAACCTTTTAATCAGCCAAGATCATTGACCCACAAACTCGGAGTTAACCTTACACGTTCTATAAAAAAACAGCCATAACTGAACCTCCCCCGTAAGGCCATGTCATACTGGCTTGTAATTTTTTTCACTACGTCGGCATGAATAATCACATTTTTCTATACGTTCCGCATTTATTCGAGCATCACCGGCGTACAGTCGAAACAGCTTATGTTACGACGCCAAACCGGGGAAATCAAATCTAATGATACGCCAATAAAGTTGAATTTGAATTGGTCTGCGGTAGGGTTGTGAAATTTATGAAAATGGTACCGCCACGGTTGTATGTGTCGGGCCCTCGTGACTGGCACAATTTCAGTTCGTGGTGTATTTTTACATTTTTTTTTCGCCCCATGCTTTACCGTCCGTGGCGTACAGTTGATGAAATTTGAATAATAACTACTAAATTGTAATAACATTAACTTTGTTTCGAAATTAAATGGGATACGGGTATTTTCTACACAATAAAACATCGCCTTCCATGGTTTTAAACATTTGGAACATTTTGGACATTGCGCAGAAAACCAAAACTTAAAATGCGTAATCAAAGAGTGTTATTCAATTAAGGCTTCTCAAAAGCTTACCAGCACATACAAAGGTCTACCAGTTCGGAAAACCCCCACTTTGAAGGGAAGCCCTTAGTAAATTTGGCTACCAGCGGCACCTACTTTTATAAGCCAAAAGTGACATTCATTTCTCTCCACTGTATAATAATAGTGGAGAAAAAAGAATTTGTTACTTTTTCGTTTTCGTTTCTTTCTTCTTATTGACCCTCCTAAAGCTTAAAGACCCAGGTCATCCTCATCACATTACAGCAACACCATCAAATCGCCATTACCGACCACGCCCTCGACTTGTTAAACTGAGGGTAGCACTTGTTTAACTTTTTTGGTAACAGGGAAGTTTTGGGACGATAGGAAAACCATTAAGTAGTTGTTCTGTATTTTCGTTGTTTTAACCAACGGATGGGCGATCAGAGGTTCGGGTTTATTCATCTTCAAGTTCCTCTGTTATTCATATAGCCATCATGAATTCAGTAGGTATCTGAATATTGATGAAAAGTTACTCTTTTGTAGGAACAGATCGACTATTTTCATGTGCTGTCCCGTCAGGATTTCTGTTAGTCTGAGTTCTTACAGAATTCTTGAACATAAGTTAACTTCTAATTTATAGCAAAGTCTGGCTAACTTTGAGGCTAAATTTACTTACGCTGCACCGAGGTAGCTAACTTAGGATAAGATTTTCCTGATGTGGCTTTTATAGCGATTTAAGTAACCTAGCTTTAGTGACCCTAGACATTTTCTATACAAAAACATATGAACTTAACCTGGCCAATAAAACCAGCGCCATCCACGGTCTCTTCTCAGTAAAAAATGATAGGTACCTACGCTGTAACACATCTCACAAGAGTCATCAGGTTGTCAGAATTTGCAATAATAGTAATAACTTTACAGACCTAAATGTCCATATTATTGTTAGTTGGTACATTTTTACTTACATAACAATTCAGTCCAGCCTAATCTGTATTATTATGCCAGTGGCCCTTCGGCCGTGAACCAATGATCGATGACAGTCAAGCAGTGTCAAGGTCGCGTTTGACAGCTGTCAAGCGGGCGGCGAAAAACGCGCGCTCCTGTCACGCGCGTTATGGATAGCCGGGCGCCATGTTGGTTTCGGGGCCATTGAACCTTTAACGGTTATCCCGTGTTCGGTGTTTGAATTTGCTTTTTTCGAATTCGTTTGCGGAGCGTTCTGTTTCTTTTTGCGGGTAGTGGAGTAGAAACTGCAATGGCCGAAAGCTTACCTGCACGAAAATTCCATTCCATAAACGCCATCTCTGCCAAGTTTTTTTTGTAATAACAACAAATATCATGAAGAGGGGGCGTCGCAAATAAATTTTAGCTATAATTCCTATCAGCAAACAAGAAATATGGCAGAATCTCTATGATTTGTGTAGGTTTTTTCACTTCTACGGTCTAAAAAACCAATACTATATTTTATTTCTTGACTTTATTTGCCTAATTACATTTTCCTTAGTATCCGTTATAGTAAAAACTTTAATAGTTGTTGTGACATCTACCACAGACTACTTAAAAATCTATAGATTACGGGGTCTAATATTCACGCCAGACATTCCATTAGCAAGGCACCTGATATCGAAACCTGATGCGTTTTTAATGACATCTAATAAGAATAGTCAAAAGTACTGCCGTCCGTTTCCACCAAATACCTAATATGCTACACTACCTATAGATACCTCACTCAGCAAGACGGCAAAAACAAACAGTCTAATAGGTATACGGTATCGACCCGTCCGTCCGTACCTACGGATGAGTTATACGTCAGATTCCGAGGAACCACCCCTTGAGCCAACGACCCTTCCCACCTGCAACTAAAAGACACCCCTGCCCATAACAAAATAGAAGGCATTTTCCTCTGACACGAGTAAGCCTTCTTATGACGATTTCAAGTCTGCGTCAAGTTTCAAGTTCAATAAGACAGCAAAAGCTATTTTAGCTCAAGCCATTATAAGCTTTATCGGTTTGTGTTAGAGCTATGGGTTTCCGTGTGGCGGATGGGAGCAATTAGGTAAGTTTCAGTTTAAAAATGCATTTTTGTTGGTTTATTAGTTCGGGTTGTTTCAGTTCGGCCATAATGGCGTGGAATTGCGATGGAAGTAAGTGGTTCAGCTTTTTGACGGAGTTATGCGAAGATGAAATGTACTACAGACCTAATATCCTAAACACACTGCTTAGCCTAACTTTTACTAGCAAATAAAGCCACCAAACTTGCGGGGTGCGCGGAGTCTGTCTGTCTGTCCGTCTGTCACATCACAGCCAATTTGCTCCGAAACTGCTGGACCGATTGAGTTGATATTTGGCACACATAATGTTAGTCCGTGGCCGCAACACGGACGCGTCACGTTAATAAATGAATGTTAAACATGAGGGCCACTTTTGGGGGAGAAATTAGAAAAAGAAAAAAAAAGTATTGCACACTATATCGTATGACATAGCAAATGAAAGGGCTCGTTGTGAGAATCTTAAATATTTTTTTTTTGTAGAATTTTAAGATAAATAGTTTGGAAGTAATTTATGGAAATAGGCGAAAATTTACCATTCCCCCCAACGCTTAGGTATCTCCGAAACTAATGGGCCTACAATTCTGATTATTTTTTTACAGAAAATAACTCTTTACCTATAGATTACAGGAAGACCTTTTTTGAAGTCTATAGTATTTAAAGTAACAGGAAATTTCAGATAATCATCTACGGAACGGAACCCTCTCCACGCGAGTTTAACTCGCATTTGTCCGGTTTTTTTTAAAATAAAAATGCTACTTTTCTCGTTAACCGCATGTTATTTGGTTAATACTCGATTATAACCATATACGTCAGCTTTTTTGCGCGTGCGCAGGTGTTAATAGGACCTTTACGCGCTTAATGCGTTTTTGTTATGCTGGAACAAATGTTTAGTTTAGTGACATAGAAATATAAGGGATGTTCTCTAAACGCTGTCAAACTGAACTTTGAAATGGCATTGTAAAACTTCAATGCGTTTTGCCGACATTATCAAATGATTTCCCATAGTTGATGGATACCTGGTTATATTTCTAAAATTCCGGGCATTAGCTTGTTTTTAGTCCTTCTAAAAGTATTGTTCTACTAGCTACTGTATTACTAAACTACTTTTGACTTTTTGACGTAAAATATAAAATAGTTCGTGTTGTGTCATTGTATTCAACCCCTGAAGAAGGACTCCATGCAAAATTTCACTCAAATCCATTGAGCCGTTTCAGCGTGAAGAAGTAACAAACTTACACACTAACAAACTTATATTAGAGGTAAATGCGAAAGTTGTGAATGTGTGCGTACATCAACGGCTCGACGGATTTGGATGAAATATGGAATGGATATATGTATACCCTAGATAAACACATAGGATACACACGTTTAGTCGCCATATTGCATTCAAAGTTAGGTCACATGCCTCTCGGTAATCGATGCAGTAGTTTAGACTTCTTAGAACCTACGTTCACTGAAAGCTTACATAACCCTCCCTTTTATTAAGCAGTCGGGTAAAGGTACACCTGGACTATAAGTTAGATCGAATAGGTATATATTTCAGGACTCGGTCGATATCGAATGTACGACTATCGATAGCCATTAGGGAAATTGCTTTATGCCGGGGACGTATTCGCAGACGTACGAGTAAGTCCTTTGATTAGGTAAAGATAGCTTAGGCTATGTTAATGTGAAAGTGAAGCTTTTGCTTACTATATGTAGTAGTATGTAGGTGTGATGCACTACACCTACAGTGATCGAATACTTTTTTACGCGCCGGCTAGGACCGGACGCACCTTATATTGGATAGGGAGGGTCTTGGATCCGAAAAATTGCTATTGGACGTAATAGTTGGGCGTTAAAATTTCCATTAAAAACTAAACGGCCTATTTCTTACGAAGTTTTAAGGAGCCTTACAGGATTAGATTTTTGAGTTATCTCATTTCGCACACGCTTCCCAAAAAGTTCGTAAGAAATTATTATTTGTGAATTTAAAGGGCCTGGGGCCCTGATTCTGGGTATCTCTAGCTATGATATTCAATAACAATGTTACGCCTTTCAGATGCTCCAGTTTTATTTTGCATTTTTTTTACATCGGACCCTTTCAAGAAAGTCCTAGCCGGTGCGTGAGAAATAGGCCTTCGAGCAGCGTGGACACCTTATATCCGAATTGATACAAGTATACCTACTACAGTTTTTTACTTAACCATTTTTTGGCAACATCCGTTCACATGTATAGCTTATAAAAATGCAATAATCCAAACATAATTATATATTCAGAGATATAAAAACTTCGAGTTTATAAATAAAACAGTGAAATTTTGACGTTATTTTGAGAATATAAATCCTATTGCAACGCAGCGAACCCACTTTGAACTAATACAGTAAGTTGCTCAATGTAAAATTCCCAATATATTATGCTCATTTTTAGGGTTCCGTACCCGTAGGGATCAACGGGACCTATTACTGAGCCTACAACGTCCGTCCGTCTGTCAGACGCCTCTAGCTCAGCAACGGGAACAGCTAGAAGGTTGGAATTTTCACAAAACCTGTGTTGCTATAGCATGAATACTAGCAAATAATAAAAATATCAAAAAGTTTTAAGCCTGAGAAGCTCCTCATACATTGATACCTTAAAAATTTACTGATTTTAGATTAATTTTGTTCCAGCTGTATTTTCAAAACGGCTCAAGTTTCAGCTATCAAATTTGACCTGATTTTAGTTTATACTCCATAGTCAAACAACAAATTATCAACTCAATGGTATTCTGTTATAGAAATGTAAAAAATATATTGAAATCAAACCAGAAAATTACCGCTGCAGCTTAACAATCTGCCAACTTAGTTGCAACTGTCAAAGTTCTTATACCATTAACATAAACTATTACTTGTTGGTTGAGTCCGTACCAAATTGGCGTTGTATGGAATCCTGGGTGCGTGAGTGCGACTCGCACCTGACCGTTTTTTTACAGAATTAAGTTTACACTGAGAAAAAAATTTGATGCTATACCTGCATTACTGTAATGTATTCGCAGCCAAGTCCAAATAATGTCGAAGCATCCGAAATAATTTTGATTGTTATGCGGTAATGTAAAAACATATACAGGCGTTTGTAGTCCGTAACATTATCTATGTAGCCCGCAACGTTATCTATGTAGCCGAGTCTCTACTTACGTTAGGTACGTTTTTCTCCAGAATTACGTACGTGGCATCCAGAATTACGTATGTCGGTACAGTAATTTTTTCTCAGTGTAGGTATCGCGAATTCTAGGGGTCTTTAGATATTCCATACATTGGCTTTAAAATTATCTATTGTCAATGTCATGCGGGTTTTGCTGTTATAAAGTAGGCGTTCCTTTAAAAAGGTAAAGGTAACGAAAATCTGTTGAGACTAAATAAATTGCCAATAATATCTGCGGCCCTAACATGAATGACACAAAGATAAGATAGACCGTCTTATCCCTAAGTAAACGGGTTTAATTTATCTTTGTGTCATTCATGTTAGGGCCGCTGGTGATTTCACTTTTCTAGTATCAATCGAGTAGGTATTTGATAGATAGACATTATAGTATATATTGAACTCAACGAAGGCTTTTTAAAGGACCATAAAGATTCTAAACATCTTACATTTCAAATAACTGGGAAAAAAGCCATAGGCAAGGAACCTTCCAACAGCGTTCTAAACCAAGCTCACATAAAACACGGGTGTCTCAGCGGAGCAGAAAAAGTCCGAGTGATTTATCGTGAGAAGAGGGACATCCTCGGATGCTTTTATATTTCGGATGCAGGTTACTCTTGGCAGGTGCTTCGGCCCTGGTACCTGGGAGATATATAATGTACGTTCACTATTGATTTTTCGTGGATCGTTTCTTTGTTTGATGAATTAGGAGTTTTTAACTCAGTGCGTCTAAAATTTGATTGATATCTTCAATATTTTCAGAAGTGTTATGACCAACAATTTCATCATGTTTCTTCTAATTTTTGTGAGCATGGCATCATTGAAGTATTACGTTATACATCTCAAACAAATGACAGCGAGCAGTTGATGACGGAGCGGGCATGCGCGCCGCGTCCGGCGGTGATCGTTTTGTTTTAGGCGTTTGTGCCATTTGGCCTCAACAGGCTTCACTTAAAATCAAGTTGAGGCGTCCACTCTAGTACATAATTACTCAAAGGAGTGATGTACATTTTCTAAGCTGATCAAGACATAAGACGTTTTGAAAGGCAAGAACGGTATAAAATGTGTACAAAAAGCAAAGGTGCGAAGCACTGGCGACTCAACAATGAAACTAAATTAAAACAAAAACACCCGTCGTTTCTCCGAACCCGGGCAATTTTAGTCCGAAACAGCTACAATGGAGTCGGAGATCGTTCGGGCAATAATTAATAGTAATTATCGAGTAAAAATAATTGTACGTTTCTTCGGATTACGCCCCCTGGGAAGATCTAATTCCCGATCCACGCAATCACTGTTATTAGCCACGGATTGTTGCCCGAACACAAATCCGCTGTTTTACGAATGATAGAAATCAAAACAGCGCCTGAGCCACCAATTGTTTTAATTCGGCATCGTGAAAAAAGAATTATGAATGTCTAATTGCTATGTTTTGAATGAAAAGTCGGCCATTGTTTTCGTGTAATAGGAGTTGTGAGTGATTGTTGCCGAGTGTATCATTTTGGAGCTAGAATCGTTTGAGTTGATTCGTTGTGCGTGGCTGAATTATGCGCCGGGTACGGTGACGTCACGGGCATATTTAGACAATTTCCTTACAAATCCCCCGTCAGCTCGCCCTCCTATAAATAACATGGCATCGCCACCTCGCCCTAGCTGATATTCGCCAGGTTATTACAATTTTTCGCGTTATGAATATCGTCGCGAAGAGCCTACCCTACACCCGGGGGAGTCACACCTCAGCAATTTTACTTTAATTCTTATTTAGAGTGCCGCCTTATTTCGGTTACCAGATTTTTAGTATTTGTTTATGGCGTTAACTTGCTGCTTGCCGCGGTGATGGGGTAATTTTCGCCTTTTTCCAACGATGTAATTTTACTTTATGCGCGTAGAAGCTATTCGCGTAATTTTGGGGTTAGAAAACGCGCGATATAGTCTGGATTAGGTACCAGGCTGGCATGGGTGCTGAGATAATAATATTTATTTGAATAACAAAGGGGAGCAGAGGTCAAGGGCTTTTTATTTTCAAAAATCGAATGTTCATTTCGCCAGCGTCGCGCGCTATCAATCATACATGCACCATTGCGCTGCGCGCTTTTGTTCGAATTACGAATTCCGAAAAAGGAACATAGCGCGGGAGAAAATTATGGCGGTTGGGTTCTTTTCGATATTTGAATTTGTAGCACCCCGCGGCGCGCAACTAACGCAGCGCCGGGTGTAATTATTCGACAATTAAAATAAAAAGAGCGTTCGTTTTTAAAAACATTTAAATTATGCAGTTCGTTGTTTCATTTAGTGGCGTGAAGAAACCTTGTAAATAAAATCGTATTAATGTAACTGCATTCGCTTCATCCCCTAAAGCAGCGTATGCACGATGACGCATGCTCAGGCAGCCATTACGCGACCTACGCACCTCTGTGACACCGTTAAAAAAGTACGAAAATTGCTAATGGTGTATGATATTGCCTCCCCTAATTCTGGGGTAAGAAAACAGTGAGGGTGGCAACACCTTCGCTCTCCCAGGAGTTTCTTTTTTTGTTATTTTTTTGCGTAATGACGCTTTGGCCCTGGGAGAGTTGGACGAATCCATTAGATAGGCGGGAAGAGCTTAATGTAAGAGTTTTTTTCGAATCGAAATCGCTTGAAAAAATGTCCCATGTGTTTCGGGCGGGACATTAGTCGAACTGTAATGGCTTTTTATCCGGGCCGTACGGACAAACATATAATTTAATCTATATAGATTAGTTTTCTTGAGACGTAGCGTTTGGAAGGAAGTCAAAGCTGTGCAAAGAAAAGTGTCATAAATATTGAAACTGAATCATCGCCATTTATCATTAAGAATTACGAAAGTTATTTTAAACAAGTCAACGTTAAAATATTCGAATTTATACATTTCTGGTCCACACCTTTTTACAATATTACTTTGTTATTGTCGTTTATTGGCGGATAATAATTTTTAAAAACTTTATAAAATCAATAAAAAAATTAGCGATTTTCTAAAGATGTCCTGAACTCTGGGAGAGCTACCTTATAGCCAAATCCTACTATAAATGCCTGTTACCTCTTCCCGCTAAAACAGCTGGACGGATTTTGATGAAATTTGGAATGGAGACAGCTTATACCCAAGATTAACACATAGGCTATTTTTTATTCCGGAAAATTGAAAAGTTCCCGAGGGAATAACGATAATCAAACTCTTCGCGGACAAAGTCGCGGACACAGCTAGTAATAAGAATAAAAAGCGATCAAAAGTCTATTTTTCTATCTACACATATTTTCTACGTTTCTTAAGATCTTACATACAAGTAATAACAATATATTTACCCTGTTTTAGTTTCTATTCCGTTCACATATAATTCGTACTTTGATTTCCTGTTCACTTCGACTTCGTGTTCACTTCGACGTCGTGTTCACTTTGACTTCGTGTTGCAGGCAAATGGTGTCCGTCGCGGCGCGAGTGGTCCTCCCCGCCCGACGTAGCGCGCCGGGTCTACTCCTCCGTGTTCCTGGGCAGCCCCGGTGAATACCCCGGTATGTACCATAAAATAATATTTGAAGGTATTTAGGTATACTTATATACGTAAAAGTGATTTTTTTTAAAACTCTGTTTTAGATTTGTTGATTAGACAGTTAATATTTCGCTTTTGTGTATTAGAATAAGGCCCGGACTCCATCAAAGCGGACGGGAAGAGAGGAGAGATGTGTGACAAACAACCAAACAACCAATAGAATTTCGGTATTTACATATCACGTCTCCGTAACGAAATGTTATTGGTTGTTTCTAACACAACTCTCCTATCGCCTCGTCTCCGCTTTGGTGGAGCACGGGCCTTATCATATCTTTATAATTTTTACTAATTATTTAGGTTAAGTTTTAGCCCTTAAACTTTTATTAGCACCTCATCTAGGTATTGTAACGAGATCCTTGTAAGAATACAAAATACTATATCGAAAAAATATCTAGAGCGTAATTTATTATTAAAAAGGGCTTAAGACCAACTAATATTCAAACAGCAGTGTAATCAGAAGGAGATGTTACAAAATGTATTCCATTCTCTCGACCGCATCACAATGAGTTCATCCATCATCGAGACGCCAAGACTCCACAAGGTCGTCGTATCTAAGATAGTGTTATCAATGAACGGATAAAGGAAATTCTTCTTAGATATGTGTTTTTATATTTTAGATAGGTACGTAAGTTAAGTACGTACTCAGCAGAGCGTCTGCTATCTATAGTAGATATCAGATTTTGATTTCAGAAAAGACTTATTTATATAAAATAGTAAACCGTTGGGGCCAATTCGAAAGTGTTTTCGCTAAATTTAGAAGTCGCTAAATTTGAAATAAGAAACGTTCGACTCGATTTTGAACCTTGGAGTTATACAAAATCGAGTTTGACGTTTCTTATTTTAAATTTATGCAATCTTAAATTTAGCGGACACCGTTTCGAATTGGACCCATTATCAACTAAACTAGATAATAAACTTAAATTAAACTAAAATTACTTGAAATAAATCAGATTTAGAAATAAAGCGCGATGTGTATAATTTATATAACTTAACTAGCTTTTACGTACAACTTCGTTTGCGTGGAAATATATCTGTAAAATATAAGGAATTTTCATGTTACTGACTTTTTAAGTCTGGAATTTCTTCCTTTCATATTTCATCTTTTTAGGGGTTGGTTATATTTAAATAGCCTTTGTTCTTACCCAGAGCTTAAACTATCCCCGTACCAAATTTCATCAAAATCTTTCGAGCGGCTTAGGCGCCAATCGCGTAAGTACATAGAAATACATAAACGAACTCTCCTCGACCGCACGAACTTCCCGTAAATCCACTCTCTGACCCCTATTTCACCATTTTAGGGGTTGGTTTTATTCAACAAGAAGTTGCCCATGTCCTTCCCCAGGACTTAAACTTTTGTCATAACAAATTTCATCAAAATCGGTTCAGCGGTTCCGCCGTGAAAATTAAAAAGACAGACAGAGGCGCTTTCTCATTAGTATTGAAGTATGCATTTAGGGTATGCATACAAAGCATGTTATGGTCATAACATATCTATAATCATTATTAAAGCCCAAAAACCTTTAAAACCTTTAAAAAAACATCTAATTATAACATTGGCAAAATCAGTTCATTCAAAGAGGAAAAGCGATTTTGCCGTTTGCATGAAGTTTGTTTTTTACCGTTGGTAGTCTTTCGTGTTAAAACTTCTAATAATCCAACATTTTTCGTTTAGTAATTACAAACATTTCGTTAGCTATTCGATATATGATTTCAATTGAAAATTTTGTGAATAGATGTTTGCCGAAAACATTCCGTGGCACAAATACTCAATAAACTTTTCCTTATTTTAATAACTCAAGCCTTAAAAATAATACTGTAAAAATCCAAATTACTAAGAATCTAGTTTGAGTTACAGCCTCAAAAACGCAAATTCCTTCCGTCGAATCATTGTCATAAAAATTCATGAAGCAGTTTTGTCAACGCTGTTAATTTTAACAGCAAATCGATTTGAACAACAATCGATTCCGATGACAGCTAAATCGATGCAGTAACGAGCCGAAAAACGCCTCGTACGCCATTGTGGAGTCGATTTTATCTTCGGGAACGGTCGGCAGCGGTCGGGAACACTCGTGACAGCTCGTCGATCATACGATAGTGTGCCATCTCGGTGTTGCAAGGACGTTTTTTAAGCTTTTTCTAGGTCAAGTTTCTGCGATGTGCAAACACAAACAAGTTTAGATCATCACTTATTGTGGTTAAGATGTTATAGGAAAGGATATAGGAGAAATAAGTGACACAAAAATGGTCTAATGTGAAAAGAAAAGTTGTGGCATTGGTTAGCAAAGAAATAACGCAATTACTATCATATCGCGACGTAACCGCTAAAACCCGCGGCGTGGATCGTTTTAACAGACATTAACCACTAAATTCCAGTAATTATCGTAACTAAGTACGAATATAACCAGCAATAATCGCACGAAACACTTTTCAAACAACTTTACAATGTCATCAAATTTATTTTACTGCTCAACAAAATTACCGCTCTGATACCACAGCGCCATCTATTGAGAGATTTGTCATAACAACTACGCGTTACACCCGTCGATCTAAATTAAGCTCAACGACACTATATTTACGGTCACAATTACGGCGACAATGAAATGCACTTGCACCGTTATAGCGCGCGGCTCGCGAGGAATATCCATTTCGCTCTCGCGCGTGTGATTGGCGCGCATCTGTCTTCCTCTTGTTTTAACACGTCAGCTTCATTGCCCGTTTCCATTACACTATATCAATTACCGGCCATTGCTCAGTTGACGGTCATTTTCATTACACACACCGACTCCAACGGAATGATGATATCGACGGATCCAAAAGCGAATACGAAAATAGTGTTCCGTCGCGATCAGCAGAGAGAAAAAAACCGTTAGATAAAATATAATAAAGTAGTAGAATCGCAAATGGAATCGGAAGAAACGCAGTCAATTTATTCGGAGGTTCGTTACAATAACGATTTTATCTGACGTCTCGAATGAACGCCGAAGACGGATAACCGTGGATCGCACTCCGCATCGCGCGGCGCAAAAACTCCGCCGGAAAGAGACGCTCGGAGAAATCGATTCCGTCCTCAATAAGAAAGGACTCGTTGGCGAGCGAGCACGCGAGATCGCGTCTTTATGACGTGTGAAAGAGATAAAACATTTCCTTATGTCGCTATTCTTAAGTCGTTTGCGTATTCGAAACGGCACTTTATCTACCGACATTAAGGTCGCAGTTTCATTGTTACAATTGCGTATTGACGATTGCGGGGTAGCGTAACGGAATGTTATAACTTCATTTAGCGGTATGTCTGATTAGATCCTTTCACTGTAAAAAATAAGGTCGTTATTTGTGTGCCCGGGCGGTGGAGGATGACGGCTGGATCCGCGACGGCGGTTGCTATAGTAACGGGTGTGTTGGAATGCCGCACGAGCGAGCCTCGGGGTTGCCCGCTTGAGTAATGTTTTTACCCCGATTAGGAGGAAAATATCTATTAAGAAGTAATCATTAATTATATTGTGCGTTAATGAGAACTGTAATAAATGTCTCGAGATGCGTTTTAGGCGACGGTTGGCCAGTGTTGGCAGTTTTAGAGCGCTGTATTTGAACACTGCATACATACATTTACTAATATTGCATTCTTCGACGTTGCAATCAGTGACTAGTCGTTGTTATTTATTTACATAATAATTACCTATAGAAAAACACGACATAAAACGTATAGATATTCCAAAAGTAATTATTCATTAGTATGTATGCCTACCTACTTGCTTAACGTTTCTATTTAGATTTTGATTAATTGAAAACATTTGACTAATGCGACTTTGTTGCATATTTGACATATTTGTTTATTCGTGTGCTCAATTTTATGATAAAAATATTAAAATCTACATAAATTTTAAGATTTTACATTTAATGGTAAGTTATTGATCGAGGCACATTAATCAAGTCGACTCTCATAATTACACTAAAGTTGAAAAACGAACAAATTTTTAGTATTCTCATTTCGAATTCACCTTCGATATTCGAAATTAGACGGAGCGAGAAAGCTGGCGGGCTCCACGCGAGTGCGAGCGGGCGAGCACTAAATTGCTCAATTTGTGCCTCGTCTCATAAGGTGCCTTCGGTTTCCTTTTTCAAAAGTCCAATGAGATCGATCGTTGGCCATGTCCGCAAATTAGAGCGGGAATCGTTGTTCGTTAGCGGCCGCCGCGGACCGTAACGTCATAGACGCCAATCACGCGCGGTTCCAAATACGAATTTAAACCGCGCACGTTAAACCGTTTACGTCTCGCGAGCCTTTTTAATCTTCATCTGCATTGAGTAAGTCAAAGCTCACCGCCTGAGTGCGCAGAAATGCATTTTAGTATTGCCAGCGGTCTCGGGCTCATTCCCCTTGAACCTTTTAAGGCCGAGATGCGATCGGGTCAGCTTCATTACGGCGCGACCCGCGGCTCTATGTTTCCACTCGAGCAATCATCACTAACTTGCTATTATTGAAACCACGTTGATGACACCAATCATATTAACCGTATTCTGTATAAATCTAGCATGTATAGCTTGGGTGTTTGGGTTCAATCCTGACCTGCACCGGCGATCCCTGGGTCTCGATGGGCGAACCTACTGTGGCATATACTTAGATTTGTACATAACTGTACACATCATTGTTAACTTGTATGTGTACTGTTTTGAAAAAATGATACCTCACCGAGTTTCTTGCCGGCTCTTCTCAGTAGAGGTTTTTTCCGAACCGGTGGTAGGTTCATTCTTTGACCTTCATAAGAGCTTGTAAAAGCCTAAATTGAATAAAGATAGTTTGACTTTGATTTTGATTTGAGGAACGTCGTTGTTTTCTCGCATGATATGTGACAAAAGTTGTACGAATCTTGCGGCGATCTCGCTAATTTCAATAGAGACACAGAAGGGAGTTGACCCAGCTTTTAAGTAATTCTTAGATTGCGAAGCCGCCTGTGATAGTCAGTATCCACGGTTTTTTCAAGTTGAAACGTCGGAATTTCCGCTACTTAAACAACTTTGTAGGCAACTGGATACCCCAACGAAGCTATTAAGAGAGCGGTCGTGTAGCCGCGAGGCGGCCGATGCCGTGATAGCGCCTGGAATGATAATAACATTATAGATTTTAAGCGATTTAAATGATACCGCGTGAGACACCGTATCGTTAATTCTATTGCCATGGATCTGCTCGTATCAAGACTTTTTCGCTGGAACAGTGCATATAAATTCAACGTTGTAAACTAGCTTCGCAAACAGGCTTCTAATTAAGGATAGGGCCAGGATAACGAACGGCCGCCATAAACGGAGCTACCCTAAAACACTTAACGTCCGTGTCACCTGTCAATTCGTGCCTACGAGATAATATTTTCGCTAAGTAAATGGCCTCCGTTGCCGCTCGTAAACTGCATGTACCGCACGCTAACCGAATAAAGTCCGCGGAAGTGAGCAGGAACGTAAAAACCTCGTAAAATCTCGCAATATTAATAACTAGCTTTTGCCCGCGACAATGTCCGTGTGGAATTCGTTTATCGTGTGCAATGTCCTGGAATATAAAGTATCCTACGTCCTTTTCCAGACAACAAAGTAGATCCTTGCAAAATATTATCCAAATCAGTTCAACGATTGGCCGTAAAAACGCAACAGATTGAAAGACTCCTCACAAATTCAGTTCTTTAGTATGGAAGTATCGATGAACATCAATTTGGTGATACGTTGAATGTGAATTGGTGATGGCTTTATTTGGCTTTCTTATTTCGTCCGATCGTGTGGGCCGTGCGTGAGAATGCAATTTGTAAAGCTCGCCCGCGACCTCTGCCCGCGCGCGTGGTATGCTAATGCCATCAGGCAACTCTTGTTTATACCATATTCCAGATGAATGGGGTAAACTTGCGAAGCACTGGCAACATTAGATGAACGTTTGTTGGTAATATGCTGTTGCATTTGCGAGTTTGGCTTAAAGTGTAACGCAGAGAGGGAGCGCCTGGTAGCCGCGACGCTAAAAGCCGTAGTCATTAAAACGGGGCACACCCACGTCTTCATTAGAAGCATTGCGTTATCGTTAAAATCGATCTTGTTACGAACAATGAAACGCGTCGAAACAAAAACCGGCCGACCGGTAAAAGAATACGAGAAACGTAATCGGAGCGAACGTCGCGCCAAATAAAATAAAACCTCAATCAAAAATCTAAAGGCATTCGGTATCATAACCGGCCGGTGCGTCGACCCGGCCGCCATATGAAAACACGAACCGTGTGGGTTACACGGCCGAGACGAAAAAAAACAAAACTATAATAATGTAACGCACTAAGTATCCGTCTTAAAAATACGCCTCGATCTCTGTTGCGCGCGTCGCGGCATTAACGCGCTGGCACGGCGGCGCTGCGGAGGATAACGGACCTTCGCGTTAGGGGTGGAAGGTCGCGAGTGGCGCGGCGCGCGCGAGAGGAGTCCTCGCAGCGGAGGGCCGGAGGGCGGCGGGCGCGGGGCGCGCGGGGGCGGCGGTGATGGATGGCCCAATCAGGCGGCGCGGCGGTGCCGGCCGCGCTAATCGAGCACGAGCAGTGCGCCCCGAGAGCCGGAGCGACGCACACAGCCACGGAGCCGGCACACACTGGCGCACGCACAGCCTGCGGCCCGACACCACCCGATTACATGTAAAAGCGCATCGAGCCTCCCGAAGATAACACATAATGCCCTCGCAATGAGCCACACGTACCTACAGTCCGGGGAAATCGATGAAAAACAGCCGAGACAACAAAAACGAGGGCGGGCAAACAAAACGGGCGTTCATTCGATGAATAACGCCGTATTTACGTCTATATCCGGGCGGATCGATAGCCACCAACTGTTGTAAACAACCGTAGAGCTGGGGAAAAAAGCGAGTGCACGGCACCCTCGCGGGGCTATTAACGGCCACGTGACTAATTTCGGGAGCTGTCACGAGCAGCGCCGACACGTGGGCCCGGCCAGGACCTCAGGCCAATTGGCTCGGCGACCGACTCGCCAACACCAGCTCCACTGCTTCCTAGACCGATCTTCCTGCTGCTACGATACGCTTAAACAATTAATCGCCCTCCTCTAATCGTCCGACAATCCCCATAAATCAACGGACATCGCATTTTATCCTTAAGAGACCTTTCTCCTAATCCCGACAGAATTGAAACGAATCTAATGAAACGGGGGATACGTCGAGAAAAAAAAAACAACGCAACATCTCGATGCCCTACAATCATTTTAACTTTTTTCCGACGTTCGCTCTCGAGGCGTGTTTTTTTATTATTTTTTAATTCTGTCTCTGGACGGTCGTTTTTTTGGACGTTTTTGTGCCTTTTCATAAATATTTTAAAATCGGATTCAGTCGGGGACAGGCGAGGCGAATGGATTAGGATTTAGATATTTTTGGGGCTTGTAATTTATGCCCCTCTTTGTTGAGATATGAATAATGAGAGAGGGATAAATCTCCGTCGCAGACGCGGCCGTCGATAGTTCCGCTTTGTATCGCGGCATCGACGCGGGCCGATGTTTGTTTTCCACTTCATTCATGAAGTTACCGAAGCTTTTCCCATTCATGAACCTCACGTAGTTCAATAGCTGCATCTTCCCGCAAATTCGGCGTTTGAGCATTTATTGTTATTTAGGGGATATACTCGTTGAAATTCCTCCCGCTGATTGCTCCCACTTAGCGGAGTCCATAACGTACCCGTCAGCAGCTATTCCAAATATGCGCCTCGTTTAAAAAGCCCTTAAAGAAATTGTTAAAGTATTCACAAAAAAGGGTCAAGCCGATGATTTACCGATCTTAATTTTGACAGGTCGTAGTTATATTTATCCAAAATTATAGTAATTTGACAAAATAGCCATCTACTTAAAATAAACGTGTATGATTTAAAACGGGCACTTGGTAATAGAGCAGGCTTGCCGGGAATGCGGTAATGCCCGTAGACCAGATGACTCCGAGGAATTTTATAATTCAAGGGGTTAGCTCGCTGAACTGATTGGACTGTTAAGATTTACCAATAATAAAACGATCATTTCATTTATTTTTGATACATTTCAAATGACAAGTCAAGTCCATATTAAATTAATAACATTTTAATTATGTCAAAGTTATTAAAAATTACATTTATATTTGGTTATTTGGATAAAATGACACACAATAGAATTCAATAAATCAAAAAATTACTATCCTCAATACCTAACCTATGCTACTCGTATTTAACACTAGGATTGTCTAGGATTGACGAGACATATTCGCAGTGAACTCCTCGATTGAGTAGAAACGATATCGCTCAGCAAATGATGTCCCAGATGATGAACGAGTAATGAAACCCTAATCGCTACAGCTTTCTTTTATTTTGCAAGGAAGAGCATTGTACAGAAATCGATCGTTTGATGAAATTGAACGTGACTTAACCCGTTGGAGGAAGCCCAGAAAAAACCCCGACGTTTTTTCTCTAAAGTAAACTTTTGCCCAATGACAAATGTCATCGTAGCAGAAGTATTTCGCGTATTACATTATTTTATGCGCCGATAAAAACAAGCCTACGCGCGCGCCGCAGCCGTCGCTTTTTGTCGGCTAACAATATTTTTGCATCAAAATAAAGACAACTTTTTATTCATAAGCGGCCATTTCAACCGTTCAAAAATAATAATGAGACGGTTGTAAAAATCGCGAATTTATACGAGACCTCAACCCTCGGCCGGCGGGTTTAATATGATTTCTTATGGCGAGTAGTCCTTATTAAATAAACTTTGAAAACGAAAATTATGTCCTCCGCTCGATACCGATAAAAACGGGGATTTGACAAGATTAAAATTGTAATTCAAGTTATTTCTGACGTGCATCTTATTGCTTTTTCGCTACGGTCCTTATTATTTTTTACATTTTATTGTAAAAGCGATGTAACCTCAGCCGGAGACGCCATAATCCGGACATCGAGACGGTTTTTAATTAAACCACCCGGGCGTAATTTAAGTGGCATGCCAAACGTGCAATCACGGGCATAATTCACACGGGCAAAAACCTGCAAGTTTACTTACATCTTATTTTTTTATAAAATTAGGTATAATAACACCATGCAACCGCTGAGTGAGTAATTCGAGTGGGGTTAGGACACAGAAAATAAAAACATTGGCATAATGCGCACTCAGTCCGGCGTCACTTGTTAAAATAAGAAGAAAAAGCATCTTCGCGCTTCACGCCTCGCTGTCAATATTCATTCAAAAGCTGCATTCAAAATTTATTATATAATAATCTATAATTTATAAAATAAAAAAAACCGACTTCAAATAGCCTTTGAAAAGTAAGTTTTTTTTTTCACATTTTATTTATTTAACGACACTCAACACACAACGTAACAATAACATAATGCCAATTGCTCATCACCATACCAAACTGTTGCTATCCACGGTGCAAGGATGTCAATCGTTGAGGAGTTCTCCTGGTTCTTCAATTTTACTACATGAATTTTCATGGACATAAGTTGCTTCAGAACTTTATACAGCAATTTAATCGCCAACCGTGAAATACTCAACATTAACGAGTTCCGGTGATCATCTATGGTCTTCATCAACAGTTCCACTTCACCAAATAATGCTTTTGGAACGTACTTAACTGCTTGAGATATTACAGAAAATACTAAAATTGCTATATGCTTGCCTATAATATTTGAAGAGTTCCATCGATTCCTCATCGATCCTCTCATCATAACTTGATTTTGACTACAACGGAACCAAACTGGAAGTAAACCCTACCGATTAAAAAAATAATTTTTAAAATCGGTTTATAAATGACGGAGTTCTGAAGTAATAAACATAAAAAAAAAATACAACCGAATTGAGAACCTCCTCCTTTTTTTGAAGTCGGTTAAAAATATTGTTTATTTCATTTAAAATAAATATCTAATTTCGTATAGACAAAATCACAAGTCTACCAAGTTTCAGGGTAATATAGACTGGTAACACCACGCGACGCCATTACGGGATTACGCCTAATGTAACGTGTAGGTCATTCGAAATAATCGCACAGATTAAACAGACATGGCCGTCTAATAATACCATTTGATCGATACCTGACTTGCTTGGCTTAAGGCTAATTTACCTATACCGACGGTGTAGCCAACATTACGAAGTTGGTTTAGTTAGGATTCGTTGAGAATGTTCTTAAGGGCCTAGCACACAAGCTTTTTCACGCCCATAGATCATCTGTTACTTATTAACTAATCTTGCAATTTATGTACGCGATAAATAATAGTAGACAAGGTATTAAAGACAGTTGTTAAACTTCTAAACTAGGTACATGACACATTTTAATGCCGCTTTCACTAATATTTGAAGTTTTAATTATGGGCAGATCGCTAGTGTAAATACAAGCGGAGTGTAAGGGGCTTGTACAATAGCTTTTTAGGCCACCAATTTTTTTTCGAAATTGCCCGTGCGGTGACATAAATATCGTTAAACGAAACGTACTTGGCATAATCGTCTCTCACCACAATTTTGCGGTAAACAGCTAACTTGTTAGGAAACTATACAAAATAAAAACTGACAAACGCACAATAAAACAAGCACTAACAAGAGCTAGCAAACCATAATGTGTACAAGGGCGGCATAAACGTTCTGGTGCGTTGCGGTCAGAGCCACCGCAGGCCATTTGTCGTTTAAAAGAAAACTAGTTACAGAAAATGGTCGTCTCGCATGGTAACCACGTTCTTTATTTAAATTACAACGCCTCGGGTAATGTCTGGTTAGATCCTAATTGAAATAGCGTAATCGATTTTTCTGGCCGGTGCCGCTACTCGCCGGTAGATGGCACTAGTAGTAACGTGACGAAATCTTATGAGGTTTCTGTAAATCTTGTTAGAAATAAAGTTTTGATGTAACCTTATAATTAGTTTTGATTATTTTCTATAAGCCTCGATTCGTTATTTACTAATGAAAGCTTAAATGCGGTTGTTTCTTCCAAAATAGGCTTTCCTCAAAAATTCTAATTAGTCCATCATTTACATTACAAAAAAATATTGAACACATATTTGTTCATTTGTCAATAAAAGAAAAAAAAACCAAGATATAGTGCGTTGAAATTCCGCGTGACGTAACAACTTTGCCCACTTTTCACCATTAAGTGACGTCATTAGCCGCCACTCCCGAACTTTGATGCGCGTTATCTTTGTTAATTCTGATTGATTTGATAAAGCAAAAAATGCGTGTTCAATATTTTTTGATAATCTAACTGACGGACTAATTATAATTATTTATTTTTTACACAGGCAGCATCCCTATTGTGTTCTTCGTTCGTGATAGAGATGTTAATTTTCTCGTACACCCCAGTCCCCAGTAAACAAAAAGAGTTTCCCTCTTATGAAAAAAACATGAACACAAGTAGAAACAATCATGCGGATACCAGAAAAGCATAACAATATGGGTAACTGGCTATAATGCGTTCCATATTCCGGGATCGTAATTGAACATCGTATGCAAATGCGACGCGGGCTCGCCTCTTTAATATTTATGCTGCTCTGGTACTTTCCTAGCAGCAGGTGTATCTTGGGACAATTTTTAAATGAATATAATTAAGTGTGTATGCTACTATGCATTTAAATTTTTATTATTACTCATTGGACAATCACCTCTCTCTTTCTCTCTGCTAACATTAGAAACGTTAGCGTTATCTTTGAGTTTGTTAAATAAGACCCTTCCTAGCATACGCACATTTCGTACTATAGGAATACCTTACCCGGTTAAAAAGTGACATATTTATCTCTTATAAAAGCTGGTGTGCAAGGCGCTTTGCTGAGATTTTGAAAGATGGTAAGTTTGACAAGCGATTTTAAAAGTCAAGTCAAGTTTAAAAGTGTAATGGCAACACAATCGTTCTACTGTCATTTTCGAACCTGAAGTTTTTATTATTCATTAAACACGGTATGTTAATTTATTCGCTGTTAATCCTTATCCACATTGTAGCGTTTCTTAGAACTCCGTCATTAGAGCAACGTATAAATCAGCGTTCGCATAAATCTACATCTTAACGGCCACTCTTGCGACACTTCCAACCGTTTAGCGCTAAAATAGTAAAAAAAACTGACAACTGTCATAAACAAGCTAGACTTGTAGAGCAAAATGTAAAGTACCTACCTTAAATTATGTCTGTCTATCTGTGAATGTTGCTATAATTTTAGAGGAAATTAATCGTAACTTTCTTATTAAACAAAATATAAAAATGAGATTAACCTACCCCTAGGTTCCATTTTCAAGTGTTTTTTTTTTAAACGAATTTTTATTGATCTGAATTCGCATTTTGAACTTGGAATAGAACAATTATCTCAATTTTAAATTTTGTTTCATTTGAAAGTTACGATTAATTTCCTCTAACGTAGTAATTTTTATTTTACGGTCCAAATTTTACAAAAATTTCATCCGCAACATGCTTCGTCAAAAATAATAACGATAAAATCCGCAACAGGCTTAATCAGCCGTAAACAAGCAATAGTACATTGTGCATTGAGAAGGGGATAACTAACGAGAGTCTGTTAGAAGCCCGACGCCGATAGGCGAGGGCTTTTATGACTCGAGTTTGTTATCCCCTTACTGCCCGTGATACACACAATGTTTTTCATCACATTTGCGAGGAAATAAGATAAAAATTAGACAAAAAAAAAGTATATACATTAATGTTATTCCCATTTTACACCGTGAATTACCATCAGGTGGGTGTTCAATGTCCATAAACTGTAAGTACGTTGCGTTCAGCGCGGGGCAGCTCCGCCGGCTTGCGGGTCGCGCGCGCTCCGCCGGCTGCGGCTCCCGAGCAGCTCCGCCGGCTTGCGGCACGCACTGCCCGCGGGAGTTCGAAACCGAGTTTATAACTCCCGCTGACGGCGGGGCCCGTAGAGGAGTTAAATCGGCTATAGCTGCTCTATACGCCTGCGTATAATAACACCCTTTCCGAGCAAGTGTGATGAAAACAAACAAACACTCAAAAGTGATAGCAACATTCACAAATAGGGAAACATATTTAAGGTACTTATACATTTTCCTCTACAAGTTTAGCTTGTTTATGACATATCAGTTTCTTTTTAATTATTTCAATTAAAAATTGATTTAAAAATAGAACACTTGAAAAAGGAAACCCCCAAAACGTTACGCAACTTTTAGAAATAGCAAAAATAAAGCGCGTTGCTTTGACACTTTATTAACGCGGTTATTTCATGCTATCGGCAACAGCAATTAAAAATATACGGGCGTGACGTTCAGATTAGAATAATCTTTGTCTCTTTCAAGCTATTCTATCATAGATCACGAGCAACAAGGATAGCACTAACGCATTTTTATAATTTGGTGTATACAGGGCCTGTGTTTATGTTTTAAGGGGTCGGACGGGTACATAACACACGTTTGAGGTTTATTTTTAACTCATTACGTAACCTGGAGCTACGTGCGTAAAGTGTTTTATTTTCTATTACCAGTACCATTACCGTTCTCGTTAACGAAAACTATCGCTCGGTCTCTTTTACTTGCATTGGAGTACTGTGTGTCATCTGTGTTAGTGAATAAATGTTTCTTTCTTTAACTGTAATTGCAGTGACTGGGCGCTAGGCTGTTCGAGCCACGGGTAAAACCGCGCATGATGGCTAGCAGTGTACCGATTTAAAATATTTGGCCGACTTTATTCATGAACTCGCCGGCGAGCCTAACTTGACCCGTCAGTGTTTATAAACTACATGGCCGTGCGTGTCTTCGACTTTGGTTGCTTTTCGAAGCAGGTGGCCACGGACGTAGGTACCTAACTCCGCATAATGTCAACGATCGTGCGGGTCAATTTATGATTGTCGGATGAAATGAGCAACGAGATTTGTTAAAGAATAACTGGTTAAAAACAAAAATAGGGAACGTTTAACATTAAATTTCGAGGTAGCCGCAATTTCCGCGAAATGCTTCTATCAAAACATTGCCAAGTAACGCAGACGACACGTCCAGGAATAAATCACCGCCCGCTCCGAACCACTCGACATAACCACCTCACCGGATAACTGTTAACTTGGACTTTAATGACATGGCATTAAGGTTTTAATTGCAATGGTTTTATAGATGCGCTTAGTGTAGCAATGTGGGGTCGTTCTGTCTCCGTAACAAGGTGGGTGGGTGCCTGTCTTGGCTCCTGTTTTTTGGGCTGATCATTTGTAGTGTGATTACTATAGTTTTCATTGGTGGGAAAAATGCGTCAAGGGTAATCTATCATCACAACCCGGACAGGTGCCACGTCCACTGCTGGACTTTACCTTTGGCTAGTCTGGGACTATGGCTTAATAAACGTACACCGAAAACCTCTAACCTTAATTGTGACTTCGTCCATGTAGACTTCATTTATTGCGATTCTCTTCCTCAGAGAACCCAAATAGACCATTGCTGAATTTCATCGAATGCATCGAACAAAGTTAAGAGGAGTGTTAACCTATGGCTTTTCATACAACAGGCGATAACAATTTCCACTCTTTAAATGTTAACCGATGTAGAGCAATTTTTGATAGGTTGTCAGTCAGACAAAATCTAGGTCTATACGTTTTGGTTTTCTCACTATAATCAATAAATTCAGTTTTATAGTTGTTTCAGTACTCTCACATAAAACTAATTTCAGCGATTAATTGACTTTGTTGATCTTTCATCAATATTCAAAAACGCACCTAGATTTGCTTCTGACTGACAATTTATCTAAAATTGGTCAAAATCGGTTAACATTTAAGGGGTGGAAATTGTTATCGCGTTTTGTATGAAAAGGGTGATTTTTATCGTTAGTTCATAGTCCTCTTAATATTAGTATGGATGTTTGTCGTAATGTAAAAGTAAAAGAGACAAGTTATTAACAGCGTTGGAGGTCTGCGCCTGGTAATCCTGTAAAAGCAAAAAGTGCGTGTACAGAAATCTAAACTTAGATGGCGGTCAGAAAACAACGATAAATAATAGACGGGCTTAATTAACTCTAACCAGGAAAACATAACAAGCCAGCAATTACCATTCGGCTTGTTAGGAACGCACTGTTTATCCCCAAGACGCACAGAAACGCGACATCAATCTCGACTAATCCCGGTCGTTCGCAAAACTGCACTTCACGGCGCGACACGCCGCTGCGTTTATTTTAGTCGGAATAAATGATCGCCAGTGCGTCGTTTATGACGCGCACTGACAGTAATATTTGTGTTTCACCTGATTTATCCCGCCAGGGGGCACGGCCGTCGTAAACCGCGCGCTTTACGACCGTAGATAATCACCGGCCTACTCAATTAGAACAGTGCGTTCGAATTTAAAACCGATGACAGTCCGTCGCGGTGTTGTCAGTAATAAAACCCAAAAGACGACATTATCCGTTGGCACCGGCGAAAAGTTTTGGCAGCGGCCATCTCTTTAAGTTTTTGGCGGGCGCCACGACTTCCTCTCTGCGTCGAGCCAGAATGTTTTTCCACCCATCAATTTTTAGCTTCATCACAGGGTGATTTATGCGCGTCCGAGTGCGTTATATGCGAGCTGCGTGCGCGCCGTCGCTATAAAATGGCCGTCACGTCCTTATTCAAATAACAATTAGTCGCGAGCTAAACCCCGCTTAGCATGCAGACCTCTTTATCGAGCTATCGCGAGCCGGATCTATATTTTATTCCGAGTTGAGACCTTATTTTGTTCGTGCGTCGTCCGCCATTTTGAAAAATGTTAGACATTTAGCGAGATTGACTGATCGCCGACCGGTGCGCGTTTAATTAAATTCGTTTTCCACATACCTATGGTTTTAATTTTAATTTAATGCGGGTTTTACTCTTAAGTGTTTCTTATAGCCTGGCCGCAAGGTCGGTATTGGCCGACACGGGGCCGGGGAATGCGATTGTATCGCGGTATCGAGGATCGGTGTAAGGGCCGATGACATCGTGCGGTTTTTTGATAATATTTCCAGTTAGTTTCGTTTTGTTTGGATATTATTTTACGCCGAGATACTTGAGTGATACATACAGTCTTGGTTATCCAATACTGTGTATACATAAATATAAACATACACGGCAATTTGTCTTTATTTTAAAGTGTTCAGTGTTTTATCGTTTTATTTAACTCAGTTACCCTGACATGGAGACAATCCTAGATGACAACTCCATTAAGTTGACGTCTCAGTAATTTATGCGACAGATGGCATACATTAAACTACCTGCGCGTGCGGCTAAAACAACTATACCTGTCAATATTAATAAACAAGAGAAAATCAATTACTTTGCGAGGACATCAACTTGTTACTGGCAACTCTAGTCGTCGCAAGCGAGAAAGCGTGAACCGGGCCATAAAATCCAAAAAAAAAAGCGAGAAAGCGTGTCACCGGTTTTCAGATATTTTTCTACGTCCACAACACTTTCTTATTAGAATAATGTGTCGTGTTTTATTGTTAATTTTGTATGAAAAATAGTAAACCGGCTGATGAAGACGATAAAAGATGGCCGTGTCCGGTGGACACGGGAGACCCGGAGCACCCCGAATTAATCACCAGCGTATAATGTTACCAGGCGATCATGGCCGGCCGGTGTTCATAAATACGCGATATGAGAGGCCGCACACAGTGCCTTCGATTAATGCTCTCCTGGTCCATGCGAGCAGGACGCGTGGGCGAAACCTTGGAAACACCTTTTTTAGGTATTATTTATATCGCAAAATGAGAGAGCCATATTCACAGAAAAACAATAAAATGATAGGAAATAAACTTAAGTATTTAAAGCCCCTCTTGCGTGTACAGTTTACAAAAAACCCACATTAAAAATTATATGACATTTAATACAATTCGGGACCACCACCATTATATTAGTCACCACCTTATTCTACAACAATTTTTGACCTCAACCACTCACTATTTCGTCATCCTGATTTTCGATTGAGTAAACTTTAAAACAAAAGTGATTTGTGATACTATTGATGCTTTGCATGTAAGCAAACATTTCTCCATTCTTCCCTTAATAAATTCGAATCCTCTAAAGAATCAATCGTTTCTTTATTGTTTAAGAGTCAATAAACTCCATCTAAATCTTTATTTACTATTAAACAACCCTAAAATGCGCGTAAAAGAATATGGCACAATCAAAAGGATACCTACTGAGAGACGTTCAACCCCCCACAGCGCGCTGTAATGCCAATTTAGGATTGCATGTTAAAAGACGTTTTATTTGGTTGTAAATTGCTAATTCTGGATGTAATTTAAATCTGTAAATATTTAAGTTAGATTTGATTGATGATTAACGTTTGTCATTTAATGATTGTTTGAGAGATGTGTTTTCGTTCTGACAATCTCATTGGGAGTGTCGCGTATTTGCATTTTAATGACGTCACATCGCCACCGCAGAAGTCCATCAACGCTCTTAAACGTCATCCCACTACAGTTTAACCCCCTTTTAATCAATTCATAACTGTCAAACACTGTAATGCAAGTGAAATGCATTACAGTTCATTCGACCGACAATATTACAATTTATCTAGTTATTAAAAAATGTTGGAACTTTTCAGTTGCCAAAATGACGATTTAAAATTATTCAAAGAAGGTTCTAGAGCTCCCGAGAAAGTCGCAATCTGAGATTCCACAATTTAAAGACGTCCCAGAAAGCTCTGGGCAATAAAATACGACACCTATCTCACCCGTATCGGGTTTAATGAAAACCGTCGACTATCTGCAAGCAAAATCCGGCCCTCTCTTAGTTAATATATGCGATTTTTATCAGTCCCGGCCCCAAACGGCCGTAGGGTTAAAAATATGCAGAAATCACAGCGCGGGGTGAATTTTAAGCAATGTAATTTTGTAATATTCCGCAATTAAAATTAAAATTGAAATCAATGCGCGGATGAACGGTCGGGGGCGGCGGTGTTAGCTGGTTATTTAAATCTGTTATTAATGCGTGTGGTCGTATAAACACGTCTCGTTCGCTCTTTTTGTTACCCTTATATGACTTTTTTGAAACCTACCACCTGCTGAGACGTAAACTTAAACTGTCATAACTATCAAACAAGCGATAAAGCTAGCGAACGTTTACTATGTACCGAATATTCCTCCAACAGAGTTACGGTGTCTTTATAGGCCATTAAGGGCCCGTAACCCGGCTATCTGCCGGATGATTCGGGTGTTATTCCCTCTTAATTGGCAGTTCCGGGCGGAATCGTCAATTCGAGATATTAAGCTAATTTTCAATGCGCGTAATCGCGGAGACGTGCGAAGGGTTATAAGTCGTAAAATGATATTTTTAAGTGCTGACTTAAGTTAACATTGTTGGGTTTATGTTTAATCGGGTTATTGTGTGCGTTTATTAAGGTAATTGTCGTAAATTGGTTTTTATTATTTTAATACTCAAAAATACATTTTAGAACATTATACGTAGCAATAAAGATATCCAAAAATTTTAATGTACGTTCCTTGGTAATAAAGTGGTTGCCACTTTTCTTTCTTATAAAAAACAGCATGGCAGTGACAACGTGGTATTTATAGTAAAAATAGAAACTGTCTAATTGAGTATATTCTTAGTAAATTTTAGTGTTATTAAAAAAACCGGGACTAGAAACTGAATTCATAGCACAAGTTCGGCCACAATTAGAGTGTCAACTCATCAGTTGTCTATGGATGATAATTAAGCGCTGTAAGCACTTCGCGGAGGTAATTTAGCCGCTCTATAGAGGTTACAAAGTGATGTGACAACGTTTATAAAACTGCTGAATATGACTTTTTTTTAAACGTACGTTAAGAATGCGTTGCAAAACGCATAATAAATGAGTTACAAAAATATTACTTTATACATTTTCTTATTCTTATTCATCTATACCGAAGCATATTAAAGGTAGGCCGAAGCATATCTACCAGTCAACCTTTGGTCAAAACAGAATTCGTCATAACTAAGAATAAGTACTGGGAAAACACGATTACAAAACAGTTCCAAACACTTTGAGACACTCGTTACTTATGGAAATACTTACATTAATCACTCCAGTGTCGACTGGACCCAAAAAACCCCGTGATTAATCCCTCCCCCCCATTTACATCCTCAGTTCGACGCAAATGACGTCATTACGTCACCAGCCAATATTTTCACTTGCAACCAAATCCGGCAACACAATCTAAACGCTCAATCAATCTAAAACGAACCTTAATAGTATTGGAGTAAATTCTTTTGCGAGTGAGAAACAAGTTTGTGCATAGTGTTAAGGGCCCCACGTTGGGTGCCAATTTTAATTAGCCCCTCTGCCCCCTTCGGCGGGCCCCGCCGATCCCCGCGAGGGTGTTTGCAAATAGGAGGGACTGCAAAGAAGCCAATCCATCAAATCGGTTAGCGCATTACGACACCACGGTTGTCGCGTGTAGGGATTGGGTAACGGCATAAAAAATGTCGATAAAAATACTTTCAAACAAATAAAACAAAAATTATATTATGTGATAAGATTAAATGGCGAATTCTTAAAAACTGCCATTTTAGATCGTAATTAATAGTTTTCATAAATAGCAAACTACTTTAATTAAAATATGGTTAAAAATGTTACATAAATATTTGACATTTATCTAACATTAGCTTCAATTTTGGTTTGATCTTACGCTTCAATAGACTTTTTCAAACTGAAGTCAAGTTAAGGAGGGTGTTTATTATGATAGGGTGTTGAATGACTTAGATGAGTGTGTTCACTCAATAGATACATGCTGAAAAATTGCAGCTGAACTAAATCAATAAAAATCATTATATTTTTTTTTATAAACGTTTTTTAATATTGTTTTGGCCTTAAGCTTCAATGTTATATTTTTTCTCGATTCATCGATAGTTGTTCCCGTCACTAGCACTTCCAGCTGATTGCCGTAACTCGATAGTCTGCACTCATTTGCTGCACTAATGTAATGGCGTCTCCATAAATCGCGCTGACACGAGCAGACTTCGGCGACAATAATGGTTAAGTTTTTGGTTCTATTCCCAATAGAATCCTTATGTAAGGTTTCGTTGTTTGGATGGTGTTACGTGTTATATCCTTTATTATGTACATTGGGTATGTCTTCAATATTACCGATCGAGATAAAGTTTCTGTATAACTTGCAGAAGCATATTTTTATAGTAGGCAAATAGGCAGACAGCCCATCTGATGGGAATTGATCCTTTAAAAATGGTTCAGGTATAGTATACGGTGCTTCATGAAAAAGAAAACCGTTATTTTAGCCTTTAATAGAAAAGGCCTCCAGTTGTATGGAAAGTTTGAGATAATAATAATAATAATAATAATAATAATACAATACAATACAATACTCTTTATTGAACACCACAAAAAGAACAAAAAAAAGGATACACTAACAAAATAAAGTAAGGGAACAATAGGCGGTCTTATCGCTAGATAGCGATCTCTTCCAGACAACCACAACAGAGAAAATAATGAGCAAAAAGTTTAACTTTGGCAGGTGGTGCAAAAATTTAAGTTAAAACATTTTCTAAATTAACAATAGACATTTATTCGACGCACATTTGACACAGACAGATAACACGGAAAGCAAAGTAAACAATTAACATAAAAGGCTGTGCTGTGTGCTGTGTGTGTGTGTTAATATACTTATCATTCAGGATTATACGACTAACGCAGATAATTAGTGGCGTAGTATATTGAAAAATTATAAATTTACCGCGTCACAAAGGGCGACAATGTCCTTTGAAAGTTAATTTCATTAAAAATTGACGAGTATACTCGCAGAGAGCGTCAATTATCGCGGCGTACAAAGCCGACCGCACCCTCTGACTCGGTGGACGCGTGTCGGCCCGCGCGCGGTGGTCTCGGGTTACAATCCGCTTACGCCACAGGACCCAGCGCTGGGATTAGCCCTAATGAGCGGCCATGGGAAACGTTGCATCATTGAAATGGCGTCATATGAATGATAGAGCGTTTGATTAGATTACTTTGGATATAGATTAAGTTTGAAGAAATAACCCTCTTGTTTAGATATTTTAGCAATCATTTGCAAAATTCTTAGAGCAAGGAAATAGTTGTCTAAAATAAATGAAAACTATGTTCTTCACAAGGCGCCTTTGGATTGGCATGGCGCGTCACTGAAATCTTTAATAATACATCAATCACATTATTCTGAAAGCAAACTTTAAACTAATCATTTTCATATCCGAGTTGACGCCAAAATTTATTCAGTAAAACTACACCGAAAAGAGCAAACACTGCGCCAAATGCAATTCCATTATCGCAAAGTTAATTTAAACATTCTTGACTTTTCACACGCGCGTCTGTGCGCGTGGGCATTAGGGGTGTTTGCATGTGTGCGAAGATGAATTAGGGGATTACATACTGCATCAGGACTGCACTCTGATTTTGCACGGTAACGCGTCTACAGGATGACCCGTTTGACGGGATAGAAAGACATTTATATTTATTATTTGGAGTCTGTCGAAGGGCATAATGATTTTTACTAGATTTCAATAATGAAAACACCGAAGAAACAAGACACATTATATTATTTTTTATTTAACAACATACGAAAAAAAACTATTCATCCATTGCGCATTCAAAAAGTGCAACAGAGGAAGGTCAATAATTTATTTATTGTGGAAAAAATAATATCGTAACCGTGATGGCCTCACAAATCAATTTCATCCACCAATCTACGTACCGTAGCCAGCCTCAAGCAATGCAACCTAGTTACCCAACTCCCAATGACCTCATAACAAAGCTCCAACTCCTTACATAAAATCCAAATAAATCTCGGTACACGAATAAAACAATTACACAGACAATCACCAGTTGTTTTCGCGAAACTGAAAACGTTTTATTGTAACTTGTACACCCTATACCGCGGGGACAGGGGCGGGTAATGGCTTAAGAGTAATTTTATTACTTTGCCCCCATTACCATCACAATGCATGCCACCGGTCGAATATCGCAACGTTGCGTTTCGATTTAGACATTGTGCTTTAATTTTTATCGATTCGATTGTCGATATGAGCGCGCATCACTTCTATCTAAGTCGATGTTTTGTTTGAGTATGTAGGGTAGTGATTTGTTTTATTTTTACCCGACTGCGCCTGAAGGAGGCTAATGTTTTTCGAGTGTATCTGTGTTTGTATGTCTAGTTCTTCAGCATGATCTGCAGCCTAGACGACTTAATAGATTGTAACATATGTATGAGGTGTCAATAGATTCGTCATAATGGTGGTAGTGACATTATTTATCTAAAAAGATGAAACAACAACAAGAAATTGATTCTTCCGTACCCATTGGGGTCCATGTGGAAACAGCAGTACGGTGACTCACCATAAAATCCTATAACAGCTATTCGAAGTCACCTGCAAATTCGACCCCAATGGATACGGCAGAATCAATTTCTTATTTTTCTCTTTTTTTTACACAATTAGGTTTTTTGTCTTTAATATTATTATCGTAACAAAAAATAATCCTAGATAAGGTAATCCTGAGGTATTATTGTAATCTTGTTCTGAAGTGTTTGCGGCTGTTTATTTTCCTACAGAAAAATGGAACCATTTTTTGTTTGAATCATGATTTTGACACGGGTTTACCTGAAATTACTAATTGTAACCAAGCACACTTGTTGGCAATTACTACACCAATCTCTTGCGATCTTTTGTGTGTATAAAGTTTTTTATTTATAGCTGCTACCCGGGAAAGAAATGGAAACATAGTTTTTCATTATTTAGAGAAACAGGGTACAAGGAGAGCAGGAGTAAGATGGAACAGACCCCGCTGATTCGATTTGTTCCTGCGCCGATGAATATTTGATGCGGCTCAGTGCGCGCTAATTTGTTTATCGTGTTCCACACTTCTGCTTCCCTGATACTTGTGCTTGCGAATTACAGAACAATTGCTCTAGTTAGTAAAACATTTGGACGCCGATGTGACTGATAAATAAATAAATAAGTATTTATTTACGCTACAGTAACTAAAAACAAAAATCTACTCCAGAAATTATTGCGACCCACTTGACAGATATGAGTGTTGCCTTAATCGATAACGAAACAGTGATGAGGTAAGTCGATAACTTGATATCGACATAAACTTTTTAACTATCAAGATAATTTATCACAAAGTTAAGATGCTTCTAGCATAACATAGTCATCGAAATGATCTCTAATCACAATGAAGCCTGACTCAAGATGCTGCAAATTAATTAAGCGTACCTGATAATCATCGAGGCAGGTGATTAAATAAATACAAGTTAGTTAATTAATTAATATGCCAGACGCACCGCTGATAAGCCGAGACGTGACATCTCCTGCAAATCTCTGCGAGTCTGGAACGTGTATGCTTATATCACTTGATTTAATCAAGTATAAAGCAACATTATTGAATATTAGGATGTTATTGTAATTTAGACGTCAAAAGTAGTTTTTTTTTTACGTGTAGCCTTCTACGCTCATCATATTCTCGATACAAAATATTTTGGATTATTTAACCATTGATTGTCAGAAATCGAATTCTGCTACCTATTTAACGACTCGTCTTATTCAAATTGTTAGGTGCGGTTACCCTAAAAATTTGACCACGCTCGCTCAAAAGACGAGCTCGACGCTGTCGTTAACTCGACGTCAAGAGAGCCATCAGTCAGAGAATGTCATATCACTAATTTGATTGTGGCGCAGTACTCACACTATCCACGAGCGTATCCAAACGTTGTGTGCCGAAGTTTACCGAGATTTCGAAGCGCATCGTTTCGGTCTTTTGTATGAAGATGGAATACTTTAAACTTGATTATACTGTGATTGTGGTATCGTCTTTTTTATACGTACGTGTGTAAGCATTGCAATTTGAACGTTTGTCACCAGGGGACGCCAGTAACGCGAGTATCGGCTCGGGCGAAGGCACGGGCGAGGAGGACGACGAGTCGAACGGCAAGAAAAACCAAAAGAAACGGGGCATCTTCCCGAAGGTGGCCACCAACATCCTGCGGGCGTGGCTATTTCAGCACTTAACGGTGAGTACTTCGCTTCAAGTGAAATAATAATAATAATAATTTATTTTATTCAGCACAAAGAGGGATAGGTTCATGGGGTCTAATTAGCAACTCGTATATATCGCAACTCGTCTATGTCGCATTTGGTCTAAATATCGGCTGGTCTAAAGCAACAGGTCTAAATTTTTTTTTGAGTAGCTACTCGCCGTCCGTCTGTCACCAGGCTGTATCTCATGAACCGTGATAGTTAGATAGTTGAAATTTTCACAGATGATGTATTTCTGTTGCCGCTATAACAGCAAATACTGAAAAACAGAATAATATAAATATTTAAGGGGGCTCCCATACAACAAACGTGACGTACCTATTCAAGTTGCTACTAAAAAAAATGTAGACCAGTTGCTTTTTAGACCAGCAGATATTAAGACCAAATGCGACATAGACGAGTTGCTAATAAGATCCCATGATCCTATCCCCACAAAGAGTAGGTACAGAATAAGCTTAAAACTGAATAAGTATAAGGTATAAGATACAAAGTAACATTCTCAATTAAGCTGTATGAAACGTACTCGTATGTATCTAAACTAGGCCGAGCCTGTCTTAGACGCTAGAAACTCCCAGTGACATTATTATATGGTAACACAATTATAGGTATACTGAGAATATTATTGTTGACTGCTTGTACATTAATATATATATTTTTTTAATATTGGAAGAAATTTATAATTTTGAAGGTAGTTTTGTCAACTACAAGGCTAGGTCATAGAAATAATTGAGGATAACTAACAAAAAAGACTAATGAATATATTAAAATTCACTTTGAAATGGTAAGGTCTGTGTGTGTGTGTGTGTGTGTGTGTGTGTGTGTGTGTGTGTGTGTGTGTGTGTGTGTGTGTGTGTGTGTGTGTGTGTGTGTGGGGGGGGGGGGGGGGGGGGGGGAGGGGTGATGTGTGTGTGTTTTAATCTGCGTGTGTTGTGAACATGTATGAGTGTGTTGTGTGAGAGAGGGAGAGAGATAGAGAGAGAGTTTGTGAGTTTTTTATGTCAAAATACATACATACATGGTTTTTTATACTGCTTTAGCAAATAAGTTTTCAATTTTGTCATAACTGCGATTTCAGCCGTACTGTCAACCAATCTTTACGATCAAATACGATCGAGAACACGTAGTTGTAGATATAATGCTGTGAGGTTTTCAGACGAAAATCGTGTTTGTTAGCTCTCAGTCGGAAAATAAATGAAGCGCTTTTGTAATGAAACAATTGATAAAATGCCCATTCATCACGCATTCAGCGGAAGCCGAGACGCGTGACGGTTTTCTAATGAAATATCGTAACATTTTTGGGTAACGCACCGCGGGATTTACGCCGAAGTCGTTACCATTAAATTGGACCATGGAAAGGCTTGAAAAACATTTACAGTACGGGTTTACGCATGGCGGCGGGGCCTGAACAATTGCGACGCAGCCGAGCGCTCAGCCCGCGCTTTTCAATTAAAATTTCCCGCGAGAGCTATAAATTTTTCATTGCGTAGACAAAGAACGATTCAAAGCGCTCTCAGACACTGAAAAACAATTACCAACTCGTCTGTCTATACACCATGTGCTTGATAAATGAAGCAAAAAATTTAAACATTAGCATAAGACAGCTACCAGGGTATCAGCAGTGCACGGTGTTGCGTAGTAATTTCTAGAATGGCTTCGGGCGGGGGGCGGGGGGTGCAATTTCATTACCGGTCCGGATCCGCGCCCATAAATCACCAGGGCCGAAGAAGGCGGTGTTCAGGTGACGCGAGTCCTCTACTCCTTTGAGCCAGGGTATTTGTGCTTCATTCGCGAATCCTACTTTCTTTATGGCTATGAATTCCGCGTATTTCCGACGCGGAACGTTGAATTATACAAGTTTTAATTACAGCCAGAGCTCTGCCAGTTCGCCTTCTAAGGCTAGCCACTGACCTACAATATCACTGGTTGCACAATTTTATTGATCATCAGTAGTCGATATTGTCTACTGACGATCAATATAACTGTGCAACCAGTGATATTGCACAGTTATATTGTCGGTCAGTGGCTAGCCTAATACAGTCAACTAACTGCTTTCTTGAACTCAATAATTTGAAATTGGACCTAACCTTTAATAGATAATTCAATAATTGACCGAGCGAAGCGAGTGTCAGTGTCGACCGGGACCGACTAAGACGGCGTTTGCAAGTACGTTTATTCGACGATAACGTGAGAATTGGCTAAGCGGTTCGTTTATATCATATCTTACTTTTCGATGTAAAAAAAAAGCGACATTTCGTTACCATGGCATCGGCTGTATCACTTAGAATCAGAGCTGGAGGATTTTTATTCGAACAATCGTAGTTCGAAGTTTAAAAAGTAACCGTCGAACAATCGAATTAGGGAGCTTTTAGCGCGTTCCGTTTCGCGTTTTTGCGCGCTCCGTCCGCGCCCATTACCGCGTTCCAAATTACTTATAATTGCTTCGCTTAGCGCTAAGTGCTTTCATTACTGCACAACAGTTCCGGTAGAGGTCGCGACATGTCAATGTTAACTCCTAACAGCTATGTTATTCTGTAACAAATCTCGTCGCTTCATTTTCGACTGACAATCATAAATTGACCCGCACGCTCTTAGGGATTATGAGGAATCGCGTACCTACATCCGTGGCCGGCTGCGTCGAAACACGACCGAGGTCGAAGGCACGCCCGAATGTGTAGTGTATGAGCACTGACGGGTCTAGTTAGGCTCGCCGGCGAGTTCATGATACTCCATTCATGAACTCGCCGGCGAGCCTAACTAGACCCGTTAGGCTCGCCAGCGAGTTCATGAACGGAGTGTCATTTAGGAGAATCACACCCCTGATGATGCTCCCTAATTTCATTTTCGAGCAGGGTTTGCCCGCGACTTAGTCCGCGTGGAATTCGTTTATCGCTATTTCTAGAGTAACATTGTATTTTCCCGGGATAATAAGTAACCTATGTCACTCTCCGACCTTCCAATAATTTGTGTAAAGAATCACGACGATCCAATGTTGCCATTCGACGTGTTCAACAAACAAACAGATTAACAAACTTTCGCATTCGTTCATAATATTTTTTAGGATTTATCGTTGATTTATCAAGCTAGACAACGGGGCATTTCTCATATTTCCTGTATTTATTCCTTTTCTTTTCAGTGTGCATTTTTATATGGAAATCGGTTAAGCCAAAGAAACAAACCCACTTTCGCGTTAATATGGATTTTGTAGGTTGTGTTGTGTAACCGTAATCTGATTCGAAATTCGAACGCATGCACTGAAAGCGGTCGGGCATAGACAATGCTTCAATTGCCGTCGAAAAGAGCATCCGACCCACATATCGGCGAAAATGCAGGCTGTCAGCATGACGCGCTCGTAATATTCATTTGATTACGCGCGACGGGAAATGGAACACCGCGCGGTGACAGCGTAACACCTGCGCCAACCGCCAGGGGCGCTGGTAGCGAACAAACGGACGAGCCACTGGCCACAGTGCTCGAAATTCGAATATGGAACGTTTGAATTCTGACACAGTTTAAAGCGTCGCATGATGGAATCGAATTGCGCTCGAATTAATTCTGAATTTGAAAACAAAAAAGGAAAGTGAGCTGATCTCGCGTGCAGTTCAGTGCAATTTATATTCAGCGCGCTGCCGCGATATTGGTAACAATCCGGCTGCACTGTAAAAGATTTGAATTTTAAAGCCGACGGCGCGATAAGCGTTTTGAATTTGAATGTCATTCAGCCACGTCCACATCAAGTACAAGTACACATTGATGGTAACATTTGTGGATGTGTTTTTACGCTCAAAGCGCGGCTTATGGACTACAAATTTCCACGACAATTTTGAACACAAAACGTCCCAATCCGTGCATCGATCATGCGCCATGATTCCCGCGACCCCGTTAATCGTTTACTCATCCGTGTCGCGGCAAATCTCTTAATACTTACCTGCCCAAGAAAATTCCCGAGAAATAATATCGCAGCGTCGACTTAGGACAAATCCCGCGTCCTAAGCCCTTTCGGGGGGCTAAAAATAATTATAAGTCGCGCGGTAATCCCGACGCGAGATATTGTTTTATGTACTTACACGTGTTTATGATAGCCTGGCACCGTACAACGCGCCTGCCGGTAACTATGACGGTTTTGAGCCCGCTTAAGGCCCTTTGCACACGCGTTGCGTTTCGTATCGCTGGTACTTTTGTTTTATACCTTACGTATAAAAGTAACAGCGATACGAAACTTAATAGCTCTTAATGATGAGAATTGCCTTGGGATTTTTTTGTAATTTTAAATTCGGCCGTTAAAGGGCCTTGTAACCATTTTCACGGAGTATTTCATAACTTTTCTCCGCAACTTTGTTGTATCGTCATTTCCACGGGAACTGTGTACATTTCCAGGATCAAAATTATCTAATGTCCTGCTCCTGACCACAGAGTAGATCCCTGCAAAAAACAATTGAAATCGGTTGAGTAGATGAGCCGTGATAACTTTCGCATTTATAATTTAGAAAGGATGTTATAAATATTCGGCAAAAGACGCGCATAACGTGTCATCAAGTGTAATTTGACCCAGCCTCACCCTGTAGCCCAGGAGGCGGTTGCTCGAATCCCTAACTTACAACAATTACCTCTCAGACTTACGCTCGTATATTCATTTGCTGACCCTGTACTTTTATATTTTGGCACCAAATAACATCCTTTTAAGGTTTAATTCGGTCCCTCCGTCACAACATAGTCTTCCAATATTAATAAATTCTCATTGCCAGGATTTGCCAGCAATTTGCCCTGGGATGCGCCGAGCAAAACTTACGACTCGCCCTTCCCTTAAATAAAGGGAAGTTGCCTTGAGATTTTTAACGCAGCCAACACTGAAAATTGAGCTATATTTTGATTGTGTTATGGGATTTATGGAGCGGGCATGTTCTTGCTCAAAAATTGGGAACTTTCATGAATAATGAAAATTCATCAAATGACTTTTTATCCAAACGATGACAAAGCATTTTTTAACAATATTAAAGCTCTCCTTTGCACGGCCTCAGGGTGAGCGTGTTACGCGCCTCGCCGCATGCCTCAACCTATGCGTGGGTACAAATCATCAATACATACATATAAAACAGTACCGTGACTCACTTATAGACAACGCACAGCCTAAACGGGTGGTCCTAGAGGGAGGAGGAAGCTGTGGCGGGTCCACTAGTGGATGTATAAAGCAAGGTATTCGAAGTAGAAGTTATTTAATTGTTTTTGGAGTGAAAACTTCTTAAGGCGCGTTTGCACTCTTTCTGAAGAGTAAACGGAACTGAACCGTCACGCTCAAATCGAGTACGCTGAATAAGTGAGTGAGTGAGCGAGTGACTCAGGGAGTCAGTGAGTGAGTGAGTTAGTAAGTGAGTAATGGCCGAATTCAGAAACCCCGCTTAAGCATTAGATTAGATATTAAATACTTAAATGTCCCACTAGTTATAATACTATTCAAAAACGTCACTCAAACGTCACTTTAATTAAAGATTAATTTGATTGGCCTTTCTGAATTTGGCCCTAAGTTAGCGAGTGGTTGAGTGAGTCAGTAAGAGTGCGAGAGTGTAAGTGTGAGTGTTTTTTTTGTGTGGGTGTGAGGGGCCAAAGATGAATCTTATTTCTTGTAGACGCACCGTTTCATCTCTTTACATTGATTACATAATATTTCATATGTATAAATAGCATGTAGGTACAATCTGGCTTTTGTAAGGAAAATAGGGTTCCGTTCAAAATCGCCGATCTAAGTCGTGCTTTGCGTACTTTATAAAGCACAAATCGATTTTTTTATATCGATTAGAAAAGCTCACTTTGCAAACCCATCTTTATAATAACCGTAAAGTACCAGGCTATCACAACACAGGAGACAGTTTATAAATAAAATATTAAAGTATGCGTTTCATGCGGCTCCCATTCCGCCGCGGCGTTTCAAAAAGCGAATCCGATACGGACGTAACTCAACACCGCACGCCTAGGAATCCAGCGTTTCGCAATATCTCTGCCTTTCTCTGCTCTCCTGGTACCTACATGCTAATATTAGAAATAGTTTATGCTAGGTATCTAGAATTATTAACGCTTAGCATGTGACTAGGCCGTTAGGACGTTGAGTTTGAATAAATACGGCGTTATTGCGCGAACGATTCCATATTTATTTCATAGCCAGTTCACATTATGCTAAATAGCAATAAAACTAAATATAGATTGTATGTGGAAGGGGTTGAATGTAACAAATAAACAATCATTGTTTTTGAGCCAAGTTTTCTGTATTAAAAACCTAAAAATCTATGTCATGCACAGGAAAATATGTGACGCACCATCTTATGTTAACCGTACTGCTGTGATGAATGCGGTGAGAGACACATTCAAATTTAGACCGAATGCCATTTTCCTTACAGTCTAAACTAAGTTTTGTTTATCCTCTTATGAGCCGCTGTGCAAGTTTGAGTCATAGCAAACGTCTTGAACGCGTTTGCGTAAAAGTCTATGTCCTTATGGCGAAACGATTAACGCGTTCGAAAGGTTGTTCGGGTTCCGTACCCAAAAGGTAAAACGGGACCCTATTACTATGACTCCGCTGTCCGTCCGCCCGTCTGTCTGTCTGTCTGTCCGTCTGTCACCAGGCTGTATCTCATGAACCGTGATAGTTAGACAATTGAAATTTTCACAGATGTTGCCGCTATAACAACAAATAAAAAAAAATAGAATAAAATAAATATTTAAGGGGGCTCCCATATAACAAACGTGATATTTTTGCTCGTTTATGCTCAATATTGATAACGGCAACAAGTACACATTGAAATATTCACAGAATATTTAGATATATACTCACTTTAAAAATAAATAACTTTATTAAAATAAAATAAATATTTAAGGGGGCCTCCCATACAACAACGTGTTTTTTTTTTTGCTTGAATATAGATAATGGTATGGAACCCTTTGTGCGCGAGTCCGACTCGCACTTGGCCAGTTTTTGATTATCCCCTTATAAAACCCCGCACAGTGCTTCTCGTTCACTCCGGTGCAAACAGACAGTGACCGATCATTCAAGGTCGTTGGCTCTTGTCTGCGTCTTAAATACATCACCGAACTCACCAGCGAGCCTAACTTGACCCGTTAGCGCGTATAAACTATATGTTCGAGCATGTCTTCGATTTTGGTCGAATTCGACGCAGGGCTGTCAAATACGTGGGCTAATCCGCATAATGCTTATGAGCGCGCGGGTCAATTTATAATTGTCGGACGAAATGAGAAAAATTTGTTAGAGAATAATACAATCGTTGTAAACGGAATTATTAATTTAGACTGTAAGGATAAAGTCATTCGGTCTAAATTTGAATGTGTTCCTCATCGCAGATCAGTCGCTGCGCGCGCTAGTGACTGCTGACTTTTATAGTATATTTAACCTCAACGCACGCACACATACACAAACCATTTTTCTCAGAGCCAATTTACGATCACTAGTAAGTAATAGTTGATCGTTGGTTAACTCAATAAGTAACCAGCTACCCATTACACCGCCTGCATTAACCGGTAATTAAAACCGCTCGTTACTGTCTCGACGCGGAAGGACCACCTGCTCTTATTAATAACGAATGACGTTTCGGAAATAATGATATCAATTATTACTGTTTCATAGACAAGGCATTATGTATGCGTGTAGTGTACTGTCATTTCTATTTCGTTTTTAAGCCGTATAATCATAGCCATAAATTCGAAATGAAAATACAAATAAGTTATACTACTATGTTGACAACCCTAGTGATACACGTGCCGCGCGAAAGAGCACAGGTGATGCGCTAGAGAGAGAGAGCACGTTTAGGCTCGGGTTTGATGTGTAAATGTCACTTTTGTTAGACATTTCAACTTCTGCAGAAGAAACATGAAAGTAGAATCAATGCTGTGGAGATGCGAGCTATGAGAAGTATGTGTGCTGTTTCTATGAGTGACAGGATAACGAATAGCGTGATAAGAGAGCGATGTGGTGTGGAAGAAGATGTATTCGTGAGAATTGAAAAGGTGTGCTTAGATGGTTTGGACATGTGGAGAGGATGAACGAAAGAAGACTAACGAAGCAGATTTATAAGGCGAGTGAGCATGGTAGGGTTGGAAGGAGCAGACCTCGGCGAACGTACCAAAACCAGATCGAGGACGTTCTTAAGAAAGGCCAGGTCAAGAGTACCCTAAACCGGCGAGCGTGTATCAAGGCCTTAATGAGAGTAGTCGAAGCGAAAGGTGTGTGTCAGGATCGTAGCAGGTGGAAATCCGTGGTCTCTGCCTACCCCTTTGGGAAGCAGGCGTGATATGTATGTATGTGCAACTTCTGTACGTAGTACTATATTATTTATTCTTTGCTCTTGGAAGATACGCGATGGGACGGAATCGGAATACAAAAGAATTACAAAATAGGTACGTGAAGTTCGTAAAATAGATATTAAACGTAAAGGATACGCTCGAAAATTCCCATTTAAAACCAAAAGGCCTATTCTTACGATAGTAGGAAGCAGTACCATTACCATGAGTTTATGCAAACCGTTCTCGTTATCGAAAACTATCGCTCGGTCCCGTTTACTTGTATCGGCAGCAAGCAGTATTTCCGATAGAGTTCGATATTTGCCAGTAGCCAATTTGTTCCGAAAATACTGGATCGATTGAGTTGAAATTTGGTACACATATGTAAGGCGGTGACCGCAACACGGAAGTGTAACGTAAACAAATGAATTTTAAACATGAGGACCACTTTTGAGGGATAATTTGAAACTATGGCGTGTGATAAATAGTTTTGAAATTATTTAAGAAAATAGGCGAAAATTTACCATCCCCCGATTATCTCCGAAACTACTGGCCAGAAAATTTTGAAAAAAATACAGTAAATAGTTCTTTAATCTTTACCTATAGATTACAGGAAAACCTATAAGAAGTCAGTAAGTCAGGAAGCAAATTTAAAATAGGTATCATAGGAAATTTCAGATAATCATGTATGAAACTCTCTCCGTACGAGTTTAACTCGCATTTGCCCGGTTGTATTTTTTTTCTCGACGACGGACTAAATATGTTATTGTCGACAAAGTTCATCGAGCCATTTCGTACTAGAAACTTTATTTTGAATCCAATAATCATCCCCCACCAAGTCATCCCCTGAAGGACACGTCATTTCCTTCCATCCGGTAGATATTCGAAAACTACCCACTTTTTAAGTCGACGACGTTTATGCCCGGTCCGGCAGGAAATTCGACTCTCCCGGAAATAGAGTGTGGAGGTGAGACAGCGCTATGTTGGGTGGTGCGTGTTAGAGCGGGACGCAGGAGGTTTTCCGATCTTGGTGCATTTGAATGGGGTACTGTTGGGTTTCTTGCGTGATTTGAAAATTGATGCTTGTTGTTTATGAAGATATAGCACGCGTTGTCATATTATGTGTGTTATGGTCCATTATATAATATTTATTCGTAAAAAGACTTACTGGTTAAAATAAATATGAAAGTATTTATTTTGCAAGTAGACTCTTTGGTCTTTCACATGTCTAAATCTATCGGCTCATTCAAATGAAGTAGAAATACAATACACACAAACGTAATGCCTTTGCTATTATATGAAAGAATCGTACTTCGTATTTGAAATTAGTAGTTTATGCAACGGTTGCATAATGATAGGCCTTAAAACACTAGTGTGGTTTTCATGAAACGAGCCGATAGGCGAGTTTCATAATAAGATCGCACGTGTGTTTTAAGGCCAAATTATGCAGAGTTGCATACATAACTTTATCTACACACATATTATAAATCCTCCATGATGGGTTCAGAAACAATATTTTCTGGCAACAAATTATTTGTTGCAATCGTTGCTGCATATTTCCGATATCCGGTGCATTTTCACATCACACACACTCCGAGAAGACTACTTACTATTCATATTTTCAACTAAAATGTAAATTACAAACAACTTTTTCTATTCAATTCAACAAAATTCTACTTTCGTTCAGCAAAACGTCAACGTGGCGCGGCGCGTCAATAATGGCGGCCGTCCGTCAAGACCATTTTTTTTTTAATCATAGACAAACGGATGAAGTCTCTATTCTCATGTCACTCGAGATCAAAGATCATCATTATATTAAAAAAACATACTGAATTAATGTTTCGTATCAATAACTGTTTAATATCTATGGATACTAGAATAGAGACCCACTTGAGTTTTGACAGCTGTTCCAAATTTAATCTCATTTCTATACTAAAAACGATACGGGAATAACATTGCAGCACTCGTTTTACCTAATTGGTTGTTAAAATGGTGGTCATTTCCTACGGTTTTTGATTACAGTATGGAGATTTTATGATATGGGCGTAGATAAATATTATTTTGTCATTTTATGTGTGTTATGGTCCATTATATAATATTTATTCGTAAAAAGACTAACTGGTTAATAAACATGAAAGTTTATTTTGCAAGTAGACCCCTTGGGCTTTTTCACATGTCTGAATCTGTCGGCTCATTCAAACGAAATAGAAATACAATACACACAAACATTATGTCTTTGCTATTATATGAAAGAATCGTACTTCGTATTTGAAATAAATATTTTTAATTTTATTTTTGGCATGATGCAACCTTGTTCAAATACGGCAAAAACTACAAGATTTTTTTTAATGTGTTCTATGTGTCCTTCTCAATTTTTTCTGGAACAGTCAAGTTTCCTACTTCTGACAGAAAATCTTAACGTTGATGATTTTCAAAGCACGAAGATAGATACTTTAACACTTTCAGTGCCAGCCCAAAATGTGTATGTGCCGGCAATTTTGATCTGGTGGGATTTGCATGAAAAGTATCCTGTTTTATCCCAAGATTATTTTGTTTTTGTGCGGAACCCTAATTATTTTTCTTTATCTAAATTAAAAGCAGTCTAAGTTACTCCTTATCTATAACGTCACGAAAGTCTAATCAAAATCGGTCCAGCTGTTTCGGAGATTAGCCGGAACAGACCGACAGACGGAAAGACATTTTTTTTATATAACTACAGTATATACTTTCATATGCATTTAGTAAAAAGCTGTTATTTTGACCTCACAAACAGACACTTCAATTTTATTTATTTGTATAGTCATGTCCTGCGAAAGAAGTCTTTAGGTGTATAATGTAATAGCTATTTTTGCGACTTTTTTCGCGTCGGGTTGGGATGAAAAGTATCCAATGTGTTAATCCAGGGTATAAGCTATCTCCATTCCAAATTTCATCCAAATCCATCCAGCCGTTCAAGCGATAAGGAGTAACAAACATACTAACACACGCACAAACTTTCGCATTTATAATACGAGTGTGAAGACTGGGCGCGTTTCTTTCTCTAGACTACTAACGACTAAAACATTCTCTGAATAAAAAAAGTCATCCAAATCATTAGAGCCGTTTCCGAGAAACCAATTACATATATATATCTACAAAAATTGCTCGCTTAAAGTAATAAGAAATATATGATGCCGTTTTTTCTTTTCACTTTTCCGTCACGCTGACTGAGCAAACATGGAATCCGATCGGGACTCGAACCCGGGACAAACAACCCTTTTGGCACTCGTCGTCTCATATCCGATGACACTGTATTAATTTTCCTTGACAATATTTTTGTGTTTATGTAAACATTTACACATATAATCTTACTAGTTTATTCCCGCGACTTCTTCCGCGTGGAATTTGTTTATCGCGCGCAGCGCCATCTACCGAGGAGAAGCATTTCTTATATTTCCTGTATTTATAAAGATTCTTGAAAATCCTTCCAGGATACTGGGATAAAACGTATACTATGCTCATCTCCATATAACGCACTACATAATGTGCCAACTCTTTTATGAAAAAGTTGCATGAAAATCAAAATGAGGTTTAAATGATATGTTACGAAAGTAAATGTAAACAAAAGCATATTACAGAAAAAAACAGATCATTTTCACTATTCATTTTTATTTGATTAAGTGTCAAAATTAGTGAACAAATATAGATTATATTGTTCTTTAGTTCTGATTTTAGTCTTTTGGAAATCCTCATCAAATTTACTTATGTCATGTTTTATTTCTACGATGTTGGTCTAATAACAGTATTTTCGGAAATAATTGCAGATTTCGTTTCAACGCTATACATTGTACATCCATTTTGTATGGAGTGTTTTGAGTGCGAGTGGTATGAACAATGACTTTTCAAAGCTTCATAACTCATAAAATAAACAACATAATAATGTTTGGAGTGCACAGATCGGTTTCTATTACTCAGCACTTTCCAAATCAAGATGAAAAAAAAAATATGTATGTCTATTGCACTTAGGATTAACATTTCTGGATTCACAGATAGATCTCCGTCCTTACTCCAAGAGCCTTGAACTTCAGACATTCAATTCCTACGTGAGCCATTAGCCAATACCTAACAGACAAACTAACGCAAACCCAGGATGACCAACATCATATCTGGCGGGAGTATCGGAGGGGTGGCCCCGAGGGACGGTCGTTAAGATAACCTATCTACTGGACAACGGTCCGTCTCAGGTTGCGATTGGGGTTTAAATGTGGAAAATGGATGGAACTGTGCCTTTGCAGGTTTTGGGTATATTTTATGGCCCCTGGAAAATCTTGGCCCGGCAAATCTGACTTCTACGTCAGAAATTGCTAGAGTTATCACCATCGGCCTCTCGTAGACACTCCGAGCTCTCAATTTTTAAAGGCATTTCTTATGGTGAGACTTCATTGTCCGTATGTCTGTCTGTATGCATCTGTCCTATCTCTGTAACTAGTTAAGGTGGAACTAGCTTAGATAACAAAGTAAAACTGCCAAGTTTCATCGAAATCGGTCAAATTGTTTGCCGTGAAGATAAAACAAACAGACAGTGTATATTTTTTACGTAGATGATTACTGCCTACTCACGAAGAAACCGTAGGTAATCCAGAAGTGAGTTATTAAACGGTACCAGGACACCATAACTTAGAGGCGTGCAATATCCCAAGTCCCGCAAAAACCTCCTAACACCTCTTTGATTAATGTATTCCGATGTCACAGTTATTACGTCGCCCCTATGACGCCCTGGTGTTATTGCAAATCTAGGGTATATTAAAAAGGGCTGTATTTATGTGAGATACACCTGCGCCTAGTGAGATATAGGTTTAATGTTCCTTGGAAAATGACAGTGGGCCAGCGGAAATCGCGTTTTACCCGTCCCTTTTCATATCCTTTTATATTTGGAGAGAGTATTATGTTGAAGTAACGTATATCTGAACCAAAAGCATTTGCGTGTGTGAGCAGATATAATAATAATCAGGGGACAATCTTTACGCAAATCGATCTAGTTCCAAAGTAAGCTCTAAAAGGCTTGTGCTATGGGTACTAGACGACGATATATATACATACTTAAATACATAGGAAACATCCAAGACTCAGGAACTAACATTCGTGCTTATCACACAAATATTCGCCCTTACCGGGGATCGAACCCGGGACGCTAGCTTCGAAGGCAGGGTCACTACCAACTAGGCTAACCGCGTCGTCAAGGATATGGAAAAGTATAAATGTGTGCGTATTTGTGCACAACACAACTACAGCCACGGGCGCTTCCCCAGAGTGATTCAGTTATACCCTACGGTTAGGCATAATACTTTGTAATTTCTCGTTACAACCAGCGACCACGAAGCTAAGTTACAATTTTACAAGCAAATATTGGCAGCACTGATCTCAGATCCCATGCATCTGACTTGCAATGTTGCCAGTTTTTGCCTGTAAAATTGTAACTTGTAGCTTCGTGAAACTGGCCACATGCAAGCGACCCATTTGAGCGTAAATGCTGCGTAATTATTATTAAATTGTAAAGTAAACAATTGAACCTAAATCTATCCATTTTGAATTAAGTTATGCGTGAGCGAATGGTTATTATCATTATAGAAGTTACCTTGTAACAAAATAGCAAGCGAATAACCTAATGTATTTACCAGCTGCGTTATATTATATTGCATATTGTTTGTAACTAATACAAACAAGTACTTAGGATAGTCTTGGAACGTTTTGTTACCTGTATATAAAATGTCGTTATTATTTTTGTTTTACATAATGCCAAGGAGACAAGGTGTGAAAGTAACGACTACTAAACGCAACGGAAAAAATGCTTCTTTATTCAAGAATAATTCGAAATTCAAAATGAAACCGCATATCGCGCGCACGCTTTTCAATTAACATCGAATCGGAAATTAGAACTCTTTCGAATTTGGATTACGCCTTGTCCACGCCATTCCTTTTTCGAATTAAAAAAAGCAGCCGCGCGGGAAACACTTTCCGAGTTACCCGCTCGAACTTCGCACAATCTAGATATATGGCGGAGTTAAGATGTGCATCTAAATAGCCTCTGCCGCCCTGGTACCTAACTTTAGATTACTTGCACCAACTTTCCCGGGGAAAATGGTAAGTCCGCGTGGAATTTTTCCGCATGTAACCCATTCACTTTGCGGTAACGTTAAAGTTTTGATGTTAGGATTATTGCGAATTATATTGAGATAGGGGAACGGTAAACTTTTATCTGTAGATACGGCGGCGTTCGTACAACTCCAAATGTGGTGTTAATCATTCGCCATTCCAAAAAAGTCTTGACATTCCTCTGTCATGATGATTTACAAAAATGTCCCTACATTCTTGATGACGTAGGAAGCTTCCCATCTCACTTTACGCCAGCGAGCTTTATCATCATCTGATTCTTTAACATGCGCAGCCGCTGATCAGCGATCAGGATCCATTCAAATTTAGACCGAATGACTTTGACCTTACAGTTTCAATTCATGTAACGTGCACACAGCTGTGTCAGCGACGAGGGTCACATTAAATTTAGACCTAATGTCTTCGTATTTACAGTCCAAATTAAGTGTCGATCGTCGCTGACAACGCTGTCAACGTTAGAGAATCAAACCACAGATAAACAATTATAAGCGGACATCGGCTAGTAAGTTCATAAATCATGTATCCCCAAAGCAAAATGACTTGGTAACGCCAAAATACGCGGTATTTGATTTATATTAATTTTAGCAGACGCGATTAGCATACTCAAACGCTGACGGGTGCTGCGCGCTGATAATGCTTGCATCCCGTGAGTTATTGGTTAACACTGGCTGTTTGCCGTGTCTATATTTAATTAATCTTTGGGAAATTATTTAAATTTCGCTGCGTAATACACATCCGTAAATTTCTTGTATATTTATAGGCGGGCTCTAAACTCGAGAGGGGCGCTGGGAGGTGTAAAAATGACAAAAAATACGTATGGGGGTGTAATTCCCTAAAGTAAGAATACGGGAAATTGATAGATGCTGAGTAGGAAATAAATAAAAAAATATTTCCAAATCTTGAAAAAAGACATAAACGGGCTCTCTCCAGCGGCCCTAACATGAAAGACACAAGGATAAGTTAAACTGTCTTATCTCTAAGTGCGTCTCTCTCACACTTATGCCGACGAAAAAAATAATCAGAGATAAATGGGTTTAACTTATCTTTGTGTCTTGCATGTTAGGGCCGCTGGTACAATGCTCTTCACAGATATGTGAAAGTTAATCGCTTATACTGTCTGTTTACAGCATTGATATCAAATAAGTATAATCTCTGAGATCAATAGTGGAGTAGCTAATAATTCTTCATAGAAAATAGAAAAATAAACGCAATTTATTTTAACATAAATATCATCGTAAAATTTGTTCAGCCATTTTTATCATGACGCTATCACCAGGGGTCAGGCAGAGTACACAGCAAGTCGTGCCTGCATAATTCCTACCAGGGGGGCATAGTCGCCGGGAGCTTAGCTAATCAGGGCCGGCGGCGATTATAGCAGAACCACGGAAATACATCACGCGTCAAAGTTCTTATTCGCTGGATATAAAGGCTGTTGTTGCTTCAAGCATGCACTTTATTAAAGTGGTAGAACTGTTACCCGGCCCGCGCGATAATGCCTCTTGCGCGATTAGGCACGCTGACCACCCCGGGACTTCTGACCGCCTGGTGTCCGTTACCTTTGAATTGAGCTTGGTCTTGCATGAAATCCTGTTCGTAAGCTTGCAAACAAATAGAAATGTCATTTTTGACCTCGTTTTGACAGCTGAACTGTCAAATTTTCGTTATACCTCTGTCTACTGAACTGTTACTGTTATGTATGCCATTTTTGCGTTTGACTCTTTCACCAATGCAACTCAAATAAGGCAGACATTAATAGTGCAGATAGTTTTTATTCCTTATAAATTTTATAATTGTTGCTCTTATTTGTTACAGGTACGTATATGAACAGAACAAAACGTCAAAGGTAATCGTAGCGGCGTTGTATAAAAACTTTTTTCCCCGTATATGGATGACATAACACATGTTCAAACCCAAAGTTCCTCGCATAAACAGTAACAGCTGATAGCAGTATTAAAAAATCATCTTATCATTAAACCAGAAGTGCTGCAGCATCAGAATTTCGCTAAAATGCACTGTATTTTTAAAGCGGCTCATAACCCCGGGGAAGTAAAGTTAAAGCCACCATTAGTGGAATTGGTCGGAGCCGCGTCACTTCGGATTTGCGACGGATATATTGTCGTTGGACTAAACGAATCCGGATACGGAAATACGTCTTTATTACTTAGCGAAAAGTCAAGCATATGGGGCTCGGTGGTAAAAAACGAACCATTTATCTTCTCAAGATAAGACTGATGCTCGTCTTTTGAAATTGAAATGTAGCCGTTATCAGATACTTGCAACACTGCACGGCTTTCGGGCTCCGTATTTATTACCATAACTAAAAGGTCAGCAATGAATCACTACATAATAAACTGTAATTTTTGGTCTTCAAGAACGACAGTAATAACGTATCATCCGATATCTTTTGATAAAAAGAATCCAAAATTTTCTGTTACACTCCATCGTCCGTGAAGAATTTGGCTATCATTATTCTCTTGCTAACATCTAAACCTTCCAAAATATTAGTGGGATGGATAGAAACAATCAAAATGTAATAAATTTCCGCTCCGTTCGACATAAACTGCCGTTAAAGCCTTTCGCAGCATTAAATCTGATAATTCCGGCATCAACCCATTCTGATGCATTTGGAAAATGGAAAGCTGACTACGGAATTATGAACTGTAATAAGATTTAATTAATTACTGTGTTTACTCTAGCATTCAACTAGTTTGTTAATATATGCTTTTCTGTGTCAAGCTTTATTTGAATGCGAGGAATAACTTTTGAATGCAAGCCAACAATTGATCCATTGATGTCCTTCAAATTGTAAGCACCAATTTTCTCCAAGTTGATCCATCGCTTGCCATATATCGTCGATGCACACTTCCTTACACCTTATATCACGTATCACTAACTTCTCTTTTTCCTACGTCTAAGATACATGAAACTTTTCAGTATGATCAAGGAGAATTATAGTGTTTGCCAAATATTAAAGAATGTGCTTGTGGCAAATCTGTCGTGTGATTCTCTTACGTGCGCAGCGGCTGATAAACGAAACTATTAATGTAGACTGTAACAATAAAGTCATTTGATCTTAATTTGAACGTGTCCCTCATCGCTGATCAGTCGCAGCACACGTTAGAGAAAAAGATGACTAGATTATTGATTGACATGTTCGACAAACTCTAGTTAAACATACTGCAAATTATAGACTATTAACGGAACATGCCAAGTCGTTGGCAAAAGCTAATATTGGCCATGAAAATCACTACGTTTTCAAGATACACTTAATAATATACCATTGAGATCAATATACTAACAATAGTATCAAAGAACAATGAAATAGTGTCTTAACTCCAAACGAATTCCGATTTCCTTTTAAAAAGTCCGCACCTAGACAATGTCTATGAAACAATTACTTAGCCTGAAAGTGGGGGTGCAGGGTGGTAGGGAGGCTATTTTCATAATGCACACCGAGTTTCTTCTTTAAACTTTACACTTTAAATAATTGGCTGCTGCGACCAGGTGCCTGACGATTGGGGTTCCAACGGAGAAAGGGGTAGAGAACCCTTTGGGGTTCCTAAAAGCACGGCCAAAATCTTTATTAAATGTTATTTTTTTCTATTCCATCTTTAAATATGTTGATAGCAGATGCAGTCCCTAATGCATTTATATCCTCATATTTATGAGCGTATATCTCTATAATGTTAGTTAATTTGATTTACTAACATAATTTTCTTGAAATCCTACCTCTTCTTTTTCGATTTGCTCCTCATCATTATCACTTTTTATTTCAAAGAACCCACCTCTGCTTTTTGTAAATTCATTGTACTGTGAGCGCATAATTCACAGCTATATATCCTCACGTAGAGCACGCTGCAGGCACGTGCTCACTTATAAAAGCTTAAAGTTCAGGCTATTGAAAACTAGTTAGGTGCATTATTAGCTTTGATTTCAGTCGTCTTATTTTAGCGAGCATTTCAAAATTAATACAGAGATATTTTAAATCAAGTGGAACATAAGAACATCTTGCTCATCATTCGTCCACTGCAGGACATATACTTCCCCAAAAATTGGGGGTTTTGCCATAGTCGCTACGCTTGGCAGGCGGGTTGGTGACAGTTGGTCATGATAGAACTCGAAGGACGCTGCTGCCCGTTCTTCGGTTGGTGCCTCTGTCGCCTTTTATGACACACACGGGAGGAGATGGAGTGATGGTATTCTTAACCGGCACCACACGGATATCTTGCTCATTATGCTTATTATCCTGGCATGTCGTAAAAGTCGCCTAAGGGACGGGTCCTCTCCAACATGGTGGACTATCAGTATGGGCGATGGGCTGATCACCTGTCACCATACGGTTCATCATACCATCTTAGGACTAATTAATCGAACGTGGCCACAAGTAGTCTTGTGGCTCTGCCCACCCCATTAGGGATTTCGGGCGTGATACTATATATATATGCCAAAAAGTAGATTAAAGTATAAAAGTAAAAAAGACTCTAGATAGATCAAAACTTAATGGGTGGTCCAGCAGACAACATACTGTCTGCCTGAGCTCGTCAGTCTTTGACATGCAACTACAATGGCGCAGTTTCACGGCCCACAACTCTAGCTGGTTTGACTCATTTTCTTTCACATGCAAAGCTTGATTTTGAGGTTCTTTTACACATTTTAGTGTTTTGTCTATTTCAATTAACAATACGTTAATAGTTGTTACATTGACAAGATTGACATCGACGTCTGCTTCACAGTTCTTGTTGTCTAAGATTTAAATGTTGGTGATATTGAGTATGAACGTTTTAATACATTTGACATTTTAATGTAGGTTTTATCCAATTTTGAGGCTGTATATCATTTTATCTTTGCCTTCTTATGTGAGTGACTGGAAAAATATAGAATAGGTCCTGCGTTTGATGCAATTTTGCATTTGCCGATGCAGATCACTGGGACCTTTTTTAATCCATTTTTAATCCTTTTATTAGTTTTCCTGTGATACCTATTCAAACAAACAGACCCAAATTCTACAAGCTCGGTTTCTACTACGTTTATTTTGTCGGCCTGATTTTGACTATTCATAAAATTTGCTATAAGTACAACCCTTATACTTTCTACCAACATAATAATGCCTTTTTCATTTCCGCGTCCATTTTGGCGGGTAATTTCGGCGGGCGCCATAGCTCGCGCGATACCATCGCGATGGCTGATAGTGGACTAACGGCTTTATTCGCGATTGAGACGACGCTGGATAGTGTTACTAGTGTTTTGTAATGTTGCCATTCTTTACTTTTGATTTTTACCCAATTGCCAGTTATACTTCTGGAAAAATATGTACTTATTTCTATACATGTTTTAATACATGTTAATGATGTTAATTATGTTAAATACGCGGCTTTTATGTATTGTACTAGTGGACCCGCCACAGCTTCGCCTGCGGTATTTTCCAACAATCTTTATCACCTCTTTTCACCCCTTTAGGGATGGAATTTCAAAAAATCCCTCCTTAGTGCACCTCTAGGGTATTCGAGGAATATCTTCTCCCAATTTCAAACCTCTAGGACCACCCGTTTAGGCTGTGCGTTGTCTATAAGTGAGTCACGGTACTGTTTTATATGTATTGATGATGATGACTGGAAAAGAAACACTTAAAAATATCATGCGTAATATTAATTGCTACGTTATAACATTGTAATAGTACATTACGTTAAGCGTTTCAAACTGGCTAATAAACAACACAGATAAACTATTTGCGTTCAATAACTTGGTATCACAATGTCTTAATTCGTACCGTCCCTTTACAGCATATAATAATTGTATAACAACGTGTACACCAATCAAAGCTAAGACAGCTGTCTCGTCGACCAATCGCGCGCAAGTTAACCGGGAAATCTATACATTGAGATGCGGAAAACAGGCGTGTTCGAGTAGACATGATAACCGCGCAATTCTCTGCCATTTATGGAATTTTCTATCGGTATTGTCTCGTGGAATGCGAGAACACACTGAATAGATAAACAGGATCTATTTCTTAGGGAGTTTATTGAGTTCGGTAGGTAGTGTCCTTATAGAACAAGATCCCGCCTTACATCGACCTTGCCTCATCGATATTCTAATTCAAAAACATGCTAGCACTGCCGCCCCTGGCATAGTTATTTTTAAATAAAAACTCAATTTCCTTTCGATATTTACGGTAATGCTTTTTCTTGAAAAATTTAGTATTAATCGAGATTGAAAGTTGTACAGTCGAATTCAAAATATCTACACGGACAAAGTGGTCAAGGGCCTAAGAGAGCTCAGATATTTTTGTCCCTTTGGTAACGTATGTTCATGGCTGGGTACATGACCGTTAATCCGTTAAACGTTAATTATCGAAGTTAACATTTCAAGAAACGGATTATCTTTTAAGTTAACTTATTAAACTCCATTTAAAGTTAATTAAGTACCTAGTATTGGTCAAAAGGACGCGGTTTCCTTTTGACAAATACTAGGTACTTAATTAACTTTAAATGGAGTTTAATACTTACGTCAGATAGCTTTTGATTTGAATTTGATCTCTAAATAATAGGTATTCACAAACTCTATGCAATACCCTATTTATGCTAATGTTTCATGTGCTGCCTAAACTTTCATAGCACATACCAACATTTTTCATAAGTATATTACTAACGCAACGACATATAAAATGCAATTTCTATCACGAGTTAACGATTGACGATTAACGTTACCTTCCGTTAAATATTCTGAAAAGTAACGCTTTAACGAAGTTAACTATTTAATTAACGGTGCCCAGCTGCGTATATAAATGTATTTATGACCTCGAATGTACATAAAACGCCAAACTAAGGTTGCCCTCCTTTTCGCTGGCGGTAATACCGAGTTAAAAGTTCTTGAGCTGTTGTTGTTCAACAGAAAACGCTATTAAACGTTAAGCAAACTCCGGTTGCCAGCTCCCGGTACCAGAGCCCCATGAAGACGTCGAAGGGCAGCAACAATGGCCGGGCACAATGCCGCGATAACCGCACCACTCCGTCACTCCCCTGACAGGGTTATCGCACGAGTTGCGAGCCTCCAGCGGAAAATGGAAATGTTTTGTTAGAATGTGCAATCATTATCAGTATTACGGCATAGAGGTTTTGGGAAATGTTTTCGCACTTGCTCGTGATTAGGATTATTTGCTAGAAAAACGGATCGTACGGCTGAAATACGATCCGCGGGCCTGATCGATCTTGTATAGGATTTTTCGTCGCGCGCGTGCGGCATTGCCCGCGGCCCCGCCAACGCCGTCACATAAGCACCATAATGATCGTTGCATGTAATGACTATGATCTTGGATTTATGTATTGTACGCCTTACGGCATGTTACTGTGACACTATTTTTTATCTTTCGACATCTGTATCTGACTACCTGTAACACAAAATAAAGACTTGATTTGAATTAAAATATTAAGCCTTGTGTGATAAAAAAAAAATGTGTGAGACGCGAGCGGTACAGCAATTATGAATGTCGTGCCGTTAAGGTCCTCGCTGTTCGCTCAGGCTTTCGTTCATAATTAGGTTCTTCTTTACCGCCCTTAATACATAATTTACTATTGATTTAAGGGTTGCAACTTGCATCGCAAGCATTCAAAATTGAGTAAACATTACGTTTCAAAGGTGCATTAAAGTCAATGTCGCTGGGGTTCTACTAGCGAATTCGTAATTCTAAAAAAACGTTATTTGAGAGAACATTAATCAGAATTTTGAATTTGGAACTAGGGCAAACATTTATTTTTTCTTCGCTCTTTTTCTTTGGATTCTGAAAAAAATGAGTTATAATCGGTAAAATATCCGCGTTTCATTTATAACTTGGCACATAACATCACTGTTGTTAGCGTTCGTGAATTTTGAGCACGCCTCTATGTTTTGTCTTCTGATTGCGCAATCGATATACGGCCAATTGTGCACATTGTCGTCTGTGATGTGGGAAACGGTTTTAAATTAGCCCAAAGCGTCCGACAACCGAGGAAGGACTCAACAACAGAGCTGAAATTCTTTGATAATCCATGTCACGCGGACTAGGGCATCATATCTGTTGCGGAGCTTCAAAGAAACTACGGACAAAGTGAAAACAGTACGGTTGATTAGGCGTTCTTAGCATGCCCGCGGGGCTCGCTTTGTTACCTTTGTTACGGGCGCAATCAGACCGCTTTGATATCGTCTGGGCTCTTGTCAATTGGCCCTTCAAGCTTGTCTGCGGAATGGAGAAATGTTCAGCTAGTAAATAGGGAATTGTACTTAGCAAACCATTATTTATGTATTTATGTGTTTTAAATTTAGATTTTCCCTCAAAACAGGCTCTCATTGAGCGCGCACGAACTTGCCGTTCATTCATTTTCCAGTCCCTATTTCACCCCTTAAGGGGTTGTTCGTTTTAACAAAAAGTAGCCTATGTCCTTTCACAGGGCATAAACTATCTCCATACCAAATTTCATCAAAATCGGTTCAGCGGTTTAGCCGTGTAAACGTAACAGACAGACAGAGTTACTTTGACGCAGCCGGCCAAGAGTTGTAGGTACCTAACTCCTCGTAATGCCTTCGTCAGATAATATGAGCGAAGAGATTTGTTACAGAATAACATAGCAGTTTTTCCAAATGTAAAATACAGTGAAAAAAACCGCGGTCCGCATCAATAAAATTTGATGTTCACGCGTCGCGCGATATCTCGCGGTAACGCTAACCGCCGTTAAACGTCGCGTGGTTCCGGCAGCAGTGAAATGAATATTGAAATGTTGCTTTACGATATATTTGATTAAATTCTATCAAAAGGACTGCGCAAATGGACTTAAAAAAAGCAGAAAAATTCAAGAGATTCGCCAACCATTTTTGTATAATTAAAACTGATGACAAAAAAGAATTTCCATCATCCAGCACCGACTTGAACACAATGACTTGTAACTGCTGCCGTTTTTCCAATTTCCGTGTGACGTTCGAATACTGTGAATTTAGCCACTGACGGACGCTCTTTTAAGTTTTAATGCTTTTTTTAATTCAACACCTAGCTTTTTTAGTCTAGACGTCTATTAAGCACCACACGTTATATTGCCGATCGGCTAGGTTGTCGACATTTTGTCGAGTGCTTTTTTAATGGTGATGGCTTGGAAAAAAAGTACCTAATAATTAAAGTTAAAACCGGACAAGTGCGAGTGGAGAGGGTTCCGTTCCGTACATGACTATCTGCAATTTACTAGGTTACTTTAAATACCATAGACTTCCTATAGGTTTTCCTGTAATCTATAGGTAAAGAACTATTTTCTGTATTTTTTCAAAATTTTAGCCCCAGTAGTTTCGTAAAAGAAGGGAGGGGGGGGGGGGGGAATGGTCAATTTTCGCCTATTTTCCTAAATATCTTCCAAACTATTTTACTTAAAACTCAGAAAAAAATTATATTTAAAGTCCTCTCAATAAGCCCTTTCATTTGATATGTCACACAATATACATTGCATAACTATTTTTTTAATTTTCAGATTTACCCCCCAAAAGTGGTCCCCATGTTTAAAATTCATATATTTACGTCACGCGTCCGTGTTGCGGTCACCGACTTACATATGTATAGCAAATTTCAGCTCAATCGGTCTAGTAGTTTCGGAGCAAATTGGCTGTGACAGACCGACAGACAGACAGACGCACGAGTGATCCTATAAGGGTTTCGTTTTTTCCTTTTGAGGTACGGAACCCTAAAAAGTAACTTTAACGAATACTTTTAATTCATAACGCCACCCTCAGGCCGTATCGCATGACCCAAGAGCCTCTCCCACTAAAAGCCCGCCTAGAACAAAACGAACATCCGAATTATAATATCAATTACCGATGCATTAACAATTCATATCAGAAGTCAGACGTAGCAGAAACTCGAATCTCATATACGTAATGTTATTATTGCCAGAGCGGGATAGGGAGACGCCGCCCCGCGGGGGGGAGGGAGACAAGGCAGCCGACGTCGGAGAGCTGTCAAAATGTCAAATTTCAGAACGTAGCGCGCAGCAACTTCAAACGTGCCCCTACCGTTGGAATGCAGCGTACGCTGGCTCTAACATAGTTATGAGTCCCTAGTACCCGGCTGCGTTAATATTCATGCATCTCATCCTACTTGGTAGGAACACGAGCCATTTTCGTGAAAGCCTCGCCTGCACTATGAATATGAATGAATGATTTTCTATCCGTTTCTTGGATTAAACTTTTTAGATGCATCCTTGCGTGGCCGTATGCAAAACGGCTTCCGCTCGGGAAATTGCGATGTAGATTTTTACTTGGTAACGAGAATGTTATGTGATGCTTCAACTTTTAGAGTTCATCTTTGGCGGCCCCTATTCTTCCGCTTGCGCGATATTCGTAGTTTCAACCGGAGTTTTGTTGATTCGAATTCGAAAACTGACTGCATCACTTGCATCTTCCGAGCGAGTAATTAACGCTTCCATTTGCAGCTCTTCAGTACGTAGACAACTAAAAATTGAAATTGAAAATTCCAGTTTCGCGTCTATTTCCTGGGAAAACAGTCTGTTCTCCGGTATTTTTCTCAAATCCGGCCGCTGTCCTGCCTCGTGACGTGCAGGATATTGGAATTGGCCGAAAATAAGAAGTAAAAAGAAACACTGATTTTTGACATTTCAATATGCAATCATCTGCGGTCCCGACGAAACGGAGAGTTAATTAACATTATACCTCGAAGACACGTTCTAAAACCTAAACACATCTACGAATTTCAACTTTATGCTGAAGGTTTAGGGGCCGGATTGATATATCCAATTTGAGAAAACGCAGTGACATCAAAAGCTCTTCGTCTTAATAAAAAACGTTTCGTACATTTCTGAACGGAATATAACAAGCTCTCACTTGACTCGCGGTATTTATAAACGTCAATCACAGCTGTCAAAAGTGACAGTAGTCAAATCCCGCCCAGTAATAACGGTAAAGGACGTTCCCAATTTGAAAAACACACGTTCCGAGTTCCCGCGCGTGCTCGATTTGCCGATTAGTGTTATTTTTGAAAATGGAATCAGGGATCGTGTCGCCTTCGGGTACGCCCGCCCACAAGATGGCCGCTCTAATCACCCGCGCGGGAAAGGCACCGAATGATATACAATTTTATTGAAGTGATATGTTATTACAAAGTTGAACCTATAATTACGCTCTTGGCTCGTGGGAAGCGTTAGAAAAACTGGTGTTTGGGCGCTCGAATCGGCTCGTGCTCTTTAATTGGGGTGGAACGATATATCGTCGAGTCGCAAAATAAACCAAGAGCGCTTAGACGTGCGCGAGCAAATTGAACGCAAATTATACAGTTTAAGTTTAATCTCATTCGTGCATTACCGCAATACTTTCTCTAAAATTAGCATAGATCCTAAATGCTTTTACAAGTGACCAAACATCTCACTCGGAATCGGTGTAAACCACCGAATTCGTACAATTAAACAACATCAATTATAGTCCGGTCGGTCGGACTGATTTATCGGGCGTCAGGCCGGGCGTGATCGGGCGACGCCGTCTTACGAGGGATTACGCTGTTGGAGCAACATTCAATAATATATTGAGGTCATGGACTCATGGTGTTTTACTGTAGACCAGGCTACAACGACGCGTAAGTTCATCACTAACAGGTCCCCAACCGCGGTAAAGAAATGGTCTCGATATTGAGATCTCTAAAGCAAATGTCGAATTTGCACTGAAAGCAGTCATTTCGTTTCGAGATATCTCCTATACTATAATCTCTATTACCACGAGAATTGAGGTCCGAGTTCTTGGAATAAAAGTCCATACTGGGAGATAACTATTGCTTGCAATTTACCTTTGCTAAAGAAAAGAAAAAGAAAATCATTTTTATTCTTTATTGAGAATGTTTCGCACTCTTTTAGTTTAAGTATTTTTTAACTAGAGTTGTATAGTTAAACTGGAACCCCATCTGACCAGGGTATCATAAATCAGTAGGGCCCGCCCCGTCGCCACGACACAGTTTTGGCGTAGCCGTCGATTTGTACGACGTGTCGCCGACGCCCGCGCGGTGTCGGTCGACATTGATTTTGTAGGCAGGTGGCTATATGCATAGCTATAATCCAAGTGGCAGTTAAGACCACCTTTCCTGCAATTTAAATGTCCAAACCTGCGCTTAAGTACTCAAATACTGCAAGACGGAAGCTTCCTTACACAAGCAGTCCCAAACTCTGCTAATTATAGAAGTTTCAACTTAACAAAGTAATTACATGCAGTTCACTTTAAGATTTAAAGCGGGATTAATAATGTAATAACATTGAAAAGTTATAAACTAAGTAAGACACGACTGGTGTAAGGATTGTATTTTCAATTTTTGTTTTGCTCCTAGTACCTACCTATGTAGCACCCTTACAATTCTAAGTATTATATGTAAGTATAGCCAATGACACTACGTTACGTTCTCAACGAATCATTATGATACCCCATTTATTAAAATCGGTCCAATAGTTTAGGAGCTACAGTCTACAGTGGAACATCCGATTTGTGCTCACATACATTATTATATAATTATATAAATTCATACATGGACTGTTAATCTATGGTTAAACTCAATACCCTTTTGGCTTGGCGCAGGGTAAAAAATAAATAAAACACCTAAAAAAAATTAAGTTTTAAACTGTTATCTTATCAAACGGAGGCACTTATTTGACGCCAAATGTTTGATTTTCTGGAATACCAGGGTAGCAACGGGAGCTTCAGCCAACACAGCTATGTAACAGGCAAACATGGGGCGGATGTGTTGTTCAAATATTTGCCTCGGCTCAGCGGGCGGGTTGCCTGCCACCTCACCTAACTTCCAACTTTTATGCTTTCCGGGTAGATGTTTGAGTTAAACCTGGATTAGAAATGTAATAACATTTATCTTGGGAAATTACAACTTTGTAATAAAATCTTCATTAATCACTTAACATGACCGGTCTTTGTCTCAGTCGGGAATCGAACCGGTCAAATGTGACAAAAACGAAAAATGCATACGCGACGTAATGAGTACATCCTTTTTTGAAGTCGGTTAATAGAGTTTATGTAACGGTTGCATAATTATAGGCCTTAAAATACGAGTGTGGGTTTATGAAACGAGCCGACAGGCGAGTTTCATAGTAAGATGGCACGAGTGTTTTAAGGCCAAATTATGTACAGTTGCATACATAACTTTATCTACACACATATTATAAATCCTCCATGATGTGTTCAGACACAATATTTTCTGGCAACAAGTTATTTGTTGCAATTGTGGCTGCATTTACGATATCCGGCGGAGTTTTCACATCGTTCTCGGAGTCACTACTATTCATATTTTCAACTAAAATGTAAATTACAAACAACTTGTTACAATTCTACTTTCGTAACAGCAAAAACCAACAAACAAGCAAATAAAAACAGTAATGGCGGCAATACGATCCTCCGTCAAGACGAATGTTTTTTTAAAATCATAGACTAACGAATGACGTTGCTATTCTCATGTCACTCGAGATCAAATGTCGGGCGGTTTATATTAAAAAAACATACTGAATTGATGTTTCGTATCGATAACTGTTTTAATATCTATGAATACTAGAATAGAGACCCACTTGAATTTTGACAGCTGTTCCAAATTTAAACTCATAACGTTACAAAAATTGATACTGTAATATCATTACATCATAGTAAATTTATTATTTATTACTCATAGTAAAATTGGTTGTAATAATGCTGGTAATTTCCTACGGTATTTTAATACAGTATGGAGGTTTTATGATATGAGGTTACGTTGCTATAATGATTTATACAATAACATTATCTTGAACAAGTGCTGAAAAGCCAAAAAAGACCAATAACGTACTACTTCACGCGTCATGCGCGATTCGTAAAATAAAGCCGCGTTCACACCGATAACTCACGCGGGCGACATAAAGGCGGGCGCAGACCGCACGATGATTTACGCCGCATCGATATCTGTTAGATATGAAATTTGTCAAGCGCGCGATACTCTCTGTTTATGCAAGCGCGCGTCCGCCCGAACGTGGGATTAGCCTCTTGTCGAAAGTTGCTGTTTACGCGTATAATGTGGTTGAGTTTGTTTAATGGTTACGGGCTAAAGTTTTGCTATCAATACAATGGGGATGTTGCATGAAAATCAAAATGAGGTTTAAATGATATATTATGAAAGTAAATGTAAACAAAGTATATTACAGAAAAAAGCAAATCATTTTGACTATTCATTTTTATTTGATTAAGGGTGAACATTTGTGAGAAATATATATTGTTTTTTAGTTCTGATTTTAGTATTATGGACATCCTCATCAAATTTATGTCATGGTGTTGTGATGTTGGTCTAAAAACAGTATTTTCGGAATTAATTGCAGATGTCGTTTAAACGCCAACAGACGGCGAACAGACTTTAATTTACAACCATTCGATTACGGAATTGATTTCATTACATGTTTTTAATATTATGAACCGTATCAGCCTATAATATTCATTAGGAAAGATCTATAAGACTTAATTCCTAATCTTAAATCAATTCAAGTCTTCATGCAAATTAAACTTCAATTAGTGCGACTTCTCGCGGCGCCGGCGAGGGCTAAGCGATTTTTATCGCGCTGTAACTCTTTGAACGGATATATCACGACTTTATGGACGAGTCTTTTTATGTCATCTTTTACGGCTTTAGTTATGTTGGTCTATAATGTATAAATTACATTCTGTCAAATAAAGGGGAACATGTTAGTATTATGTCAAACGGTACATACTTGTGTCACTTGAATAGTCAGCTACCACATCTGACAAGCTTTCTTACTCGAATATTTTGTCTACACCGCGGCAAGATTGCGCAAATTATTAAAGATCACTAGAACCTTTATCCAACAGTAACATTACCATGAGTTTATGCAAACCGTTCGCGTAATAGAAAATTAGATAGATTTTGATAACGATAACGGTTTGCATAAACTTATGGTAATGGTACAGAACTACGAAGGCTGACAAAATAGTAGATTGTTCAACAGGGGATGAAAACTAGACATTTCACACGATATACAACGTGTGAAAAAATTGTGTACGAACCCGAAACTCAGTGATATACTCATGAAACTGAACAATTTTCCCCAAAATATGCGATCAGCTGATCAACTTACTATGGAAAGATGAAAAATCTTCACTTTTCAACCTACGTTCCTTGGGGAAAGTTGTTCAGTTTCATGAGTATATTACTGGGTTTCGGGTTCGTACAGTTTTTTTACACATTGTATATCGAGCTGTATCAGGTTATTAGTGTGAACGGGTTTTACTCTACAGTTAAACACTACATCTCTTCGACTGTGACAAAACAAAAGTAAACTCAAACTTAGAATAATTATTAAAAATAGGTACAATGAATATTTTATTGGCAGTTTGCAATCTTGTTAATAGTTTTTTTATTTAGGTATCCTTGAGCAAAGATAATCAGGTTTTAAGTCTTAGACGTTGGTCAAAACATAATTTATTGGGTATTTTATTAGTTTTTTTTTATCAAAGTTCAATGACACCTGTTTTAACGTTGCAGACGACTCGGCTTTTCAGTAAATTGACAAAATTCTTTTTAAGTTCCAATTTATTTCAATGATGTAACTTTGAAATATTTTGTAGGGCATTGATGACTTTCTCAGTCTTTTAACGAAGTATAACGATGTTTTTAGGGTTCCATACCTCAAAAGAAAAAAACGGAGCCCTTATAAGATCACTCGTGTGTCTGTCTGCCTATCTGTTCATGTGTCACAGCCAATTCGCTCCGAAACTACTGGACCGATTGAGTTGAAATTTGGTACACGTATGTATGTCGGTGACCGCAATACGGACGCGTAACGTAAATAATTGAATTTTAAGCATGGAGGCCACTTTTGGGGGGTAAATTAGAAAATTAAAAATAAGCTTTGTGAACTATGACGTTGACATATCAAATGAAAGGGCTCGTTGCGAGGATCTTAAATATATATTTTTTAAATAATTTTAAGATAAATGGTTTTGAAGTTATTTACGAACATAGGCGAAGATTAACTATTCCCCCTTATTTCCGAAACTACTGGCCCCTAAAATTTTGAAAAAATACATAAATTAATTCTTTACCTATTAGATTACAGGAAAACCTATAAAGAAGTCTATATTATTTAAAGTAACATAGGAAATTTCAGATACTCATGTATAGAACCATCTCCACGCGAGTTTAACTCGCACTTGTCCGGTTTTTGCGTTTAAACTAACACAAAAACTAAACATGCAAATAAAAATAAATAATAAAGAACATCGAAAGTATGCAACCCTATCAAGCGACAGTCAGATGTCGTCAGCCCTGCGTTCATTCAGCCTCCTTCATGAATAACTCCTCGTTTTGCGCCTTTGATGCGCCCGCGCCGCTTCAGTCCTACCACTTTAAAGTTTACCATTATCCAAGCAACAAAAACCTTTATCTTAACGGCATAAGAACTTTTTGGTGTGCAACGTTATTGTTGTTCTTGTGTACACAATCGTTTTTGCCGCATTTAATGATCCGGCCTCTTTGAGAGGGATTGATATGCAAAACTGTAATACTTACGTATATATACCGCCTTTTTTCTTTTTTTAATTGCTCCGTTGCCAACATGGAAAAATCGCGTTCGTGTTTTCAAATAATTATTACGTTGCACAAGCTTTTAATTAACTAAACACTGTCAGATATGAAATAAACATGATTAGCTATCACAGATAAATAATTACTGTTTTATGCACTTTTTACTCGACTGCACGAAGCCAAAGGGATTGTATTGAGTTTGACAGTCTAGCTTTATTTAGCTTCTGAACTACTGGACCTATTTTAATAAATGAGGTATCATATGATTTGTGGAGAACGTGCGGGTATCATCGGCTATAAAAGAATTCTAAAGGTGCGTCATACTAGGAGCAAAAATGCTTTACGTCGCCAATCGGGTTTAGTTTTTACCTTTTATCTGGACCTCATATGGAAAATGTGCTTGTGTCACGCATCTTGTCCCAATCCCATTAAACCGTCACATTACAGGTACCAAGCTCACAGAGAACACAAGGCGCTGTGAACGCACCTATCTCATTTCCTAGCCCAGTTGTGGTTTCCGAACGGCCGTCAGCTCGGCCTCTTCCGGCTCCGAGATTAGTATCGACGCCATTTACAAAAGCAGTAGATGCTTTTGTCCCATTGGTTGATTCATGCTGCGAACAAGCCGAGCCCGTCATTCGCGCTCAAATTTAAATTTTGAATTTCGAACGCCGCGTTCCTATTCATTCACGGACCGTGCGCGCATTTACCAAACACGAAATGCAAGTTTTTTATGAAACACTGGAATTAAAATCACTCATTTTTAAAATGGTGGCGTGTTGTCACGCTCGGAAACTATTTTCGCCGGCTAAAATGCAGGACCGTTCGCCGTCCATTACAGATCTGCATAATTTAAAAGCTATCCTGTCGCGGTAACTCCCGAATTGGACCTTTGAATTCTTTATATCCTGCTGGATTGTGCGCTCCTGGTAAAAATGTAGGGAGTTGCAAAAATTGGCAGGTGTCGTTCAATTAGCGCGAAGCAGCTGCCTCGGGATATTTAGCGCACTATTCCTGCTTTTAACAATTTAAAAGTTAATTGGCGAGACAGAATGAACACACTGTGCGACACCTCCGAGCTTATTTTAGATGTCAATTACAGCCGTACTGTAGCCGTAATTAACGAACATTCGAGAAACGCTTAACGCGAATAGATTCCGGGAGAGTAATGCAGGAAATAAAAGTGACATCTTTTAAGCAACAAAAAGGATTCAAGGTTTAAGATTCAGATGGAATGGGTGTTTCGCACATAAACAAGATAAATAAACAAGAAACGCGAACGGCACGGAACAGAAGTATACACTCACGGAGGGTCGCGATAGTGCCATCCATCAGCCGGTCACATCGCTTCGATAGGGTTAGGGCCACCTCCGCACCTTTATGTCTCCCTGGTGAGAAATAAAGGCCCCATACTCGGGGACCCTACTTTTTTGACATCTATTTGTGGTCGGCCCGCTGCCCTCAAACGGCTACTATCCAACTAACTATCTTGCCGTGTAGTTTATTTAAAATGCGGCGTGTTTATATTCATTTTTCGCAAGGAATTACAAAGGGATTTGTGTTTTCATATGCGTTTTGCGCGGCACGCATGCAAAGCGGCGTGCATAATTTACTTTTCAATCCAGAAACATCACGTCGCACTAGCGAAATATTTAATCCATCACCTACCTGTGCGTTCCTTGCGTGAACTAGCGGCCCGCAGATAGCGCTCCGCGGAGACGAAGCTATGATTTTTACGACACGTCCGGAAATCACCGGGGCCCTGAATATATTATTATTGTTATGGCAACACCGAACGCTGGGAAAATTGTAAAATACGCCATACACTTTTCTCGGAAAGAATTTCCTCTGGAGCATATCATTAGGGAATTTCGGTTTCTGCGATGCTCTGAATTTTTCATCGCATATGCAAAGGGATTCTTTATTTATGTACGGCGGCGGCTGACAAGAGTTATTGCTACTTATATTGTTATTTGAAATTTTCTTGCTAAAGACTAGGAGGAAGTGGCAACATTGCTTTTCTGCTTACCTGATAATAAAAGTCATGTATTGGGCGAAAGTGTTCCGTTTTTAAACATGAATAAATGTATCCACCATATCATAGTCAAGAACAATCAGAGAATTTGTAAAGTTGTTTCTAAAAAGGAACTAAATCCTTTGTTAACATCTGAACCTATGAATAAAGAAACTATGTTTCCATTCTGCTGTTTGAAGCAGAAGAATCAAGATATTAGCTTTGCATTAACATATTCCATCCTGGCACCCCATAGATTTTGGCGCCAACAAATGGATTGTTTCTTCGCATAGCGAAACAAAATTTATAGTCTCGGAGGCGAATTTTTCGCTCCCCGGTTTTTTCCGATTTCGATTTATTGCAAACTTATGCCCGGTATAATCGTGATTTTAATGCGTTCGCTGATTTATAACGGTTGGGACCAAACGGGATTGCCTCTTGAAATTTGATATCTCAATAGCTCGTACAGCCAATTTTACTTTTAGTCAAACCTTGTCAAGATGACGAAAAACAAATCACAACAAATTCCGTTTCTCTACGGCAGGGTATATAAGTACTGACTCAAATTGCCTGTACTTGCTCGTATTAAAAATAATTGGTCCCAACAAAAACGCATCCAGTATAAATTTGACAAATCCCGTTATCCAGAAGGGCGCTTATCATTTTTCGGGTTCATAATAGGCTTCATAAATTTTTGATATCGCTTTTTGCGATTTCGTGCGGACGGGCCGGACAAAAAGTCGAATTGATAAACCGTTGGTTTTTTTTACCTTTTAAAAGTAGTTTTTGGCGTTGTTGTTGTTGGTGGGACTACGTATGCTTATTTTCAAAAGTCTGGAGCATGTGCTTAATAAAGCAGAAGGGAGAAAAAAGAGGGCAATTGTTCAGTGTATGACGTGAGCTAAAATACTATAACTAGAACCCAAATTCTAAGCAAACAATCACTTTGACAATCCGCCATATCGAGTTTATGGTTCTGTCAAGTAACCTAGGACACTATATTAACCCTAATAACACCTTATTAATCGAATTTTCAACATTTATTCTCAATTCGACATTTACAATTTTTTTTTTTATATGTATGGTGAACGAACTCACCGCTTACTCGGAGATGGCTCGACTGATTTGGATGATCCTTTTTTAATCAGTAAGGTATATCACCAAATTGCTCTTTTTGAGACTAATTCAAGGTCTGATGATAGAATCTATGAGGAATTGATGGAACTCCTCAAATATTATAGGCATGCATACAGCAATTTTGCTATTTTGTGTAATAACTCAAGTCGTTATTAAATACATCGAAGTCGATAGCAAGTAAATTAGTTATGATATAACCGACAACCTGTTGATTTACTAGAGATCGATTTCGATGTATTTAAGTTATCTCTTAATTAACAATATATCTTTCGTTTTTAGGGAATTAACTAACGAAGATCAATAATTATATTTCTCTTTTTCAAAGGGTTTTCGAAGTGTTTTTTTTTTGTTAATATTTGTTGTTGAACGAAAACAAGCTTACGTAAACAGCCTGTGGGTGCATTGGCTGCATTAGTGTACCAGTATAATACAAAATCTCTAGCTATACATATAACATGGGCCCGCCCACATCGCATCAGACCTGTCAACGATTTGACAGATTGACAGTCAGTTTACACGAACGTCTTCCGAAATAAAACAATGATAATGAAAACAATCAAAAGCAGATTTATTTTGATTTCTAACTCTTTCCTCGTGCCATGCATTAGTTTAGGTAAATAATTGACTTTTAGGCAAAACACGTTTAGTTAAAGATTTTCAGACTCACCAAAAAGCGTCACATCTGATCTTCAAACATAACTCTTCTTTTGCTTTGCTGCAGACGGGTAAATATACTCTTTAAATATAGTAAGACCCATGTAAACCCATAAACAATACGAGTCTTATAAAACTGCAAACAAGAACCTATTAATCGATCGATACTAGACTTTAACTCAAGGATGTAAGCACTTTAGACGCAGAATATACGTGGTTTTATGCTTCAATGGCGGCTGTGACGTATCAATTGCGCCCGCGCCACTATCAGCGCCATCTGGCGACCTCTCGGCGAACCAAGATCCTGTGTCAGATTGATATTGTAATTTTACATGCTGTTTTATTGAAGGATTCATATGTTCTTTAGCTTTTTGGCTAATATCACTATTATCATGTAAGCTATTGTTAAGTACATATTGATTAAATATGTTTTGCTGACCAAGGGTCTAAGTTTTGTCTAGCCCATAATATATGGAATTCTAACTCCGAAATAAACTATTATTATTATTATTATTAATACGCTAAAATTAGGACTCTGCGGATAAATAATCTTCATAAGTTTACTTTGAGGTGTGGTTTATTAATAATTAGGCATATGGATCTTAGTTAGGCCGGTGAACAACTATACATTTTCGTTAGTCTTAAAAAAAAACATAATATTGAAGTAAAAAACAAAACTCAAAATATCTTCATTAAATTTAGGCTTTTACAAGCACTTATAAAGGTCAATGAATGAATCTACCACCGACTCGGAAACAAACCTCTACTGAGAAGAGCCGGCAAGAAACTTGGTGAGGTGTAATTTTTTCAAAACAGTACACATATAAGTTAACAATGATGTCCACAGTTTTATATAAATCTAAGTATATACCACAGTAGGTCCGCCCATCGAGACCCTGGGATCGCCGGTGCAGGTCAATGAATTCCAAACACCCCTGTCCATAATGTTATCTTTTACTGTGAAATACGCTCTAGAAATAAGAATTCTCTTTACAGTAGATTTAAAAATTGTGTCATGTGTGATCTACAATATATTTAGGTATTTTGTTGTACAAAACGTATAGTTTCCTAGTCCATAGACACCTTGTACAATTATATATTAATTAATACTTAATGTTAACGTGGTATCTTAAATTAGGTACCTGTATTTTCAAACAATTCCACCGCGTTTTACTATTATAGTGGGCGAAACACAACCCCTATTTAGTAACCATCCCTAATACCTTTGTTGCCGACCGAATCCACCAAGGAGTCGAACCCGCGTTAATAATTTACACACACGTGACTGCCTGGTACTAGGGTCGTATAAAATAGAGGAGGTCTCCAGGGGCAAAAAGCGATGATATTAGGCACGTAGAGCAGGTAACTTGGAGTCAGGTTAAGACGCGAGGAAGTTGGGCGACATTGGAATAGTTCGGTGGAAATTAATGTAAAATTTAATAGGAAACACAAAATTTCAAAAACTATAAAGACTGATGAACCGATGAATATTGTATAGCATCTTTATTGATTTTTTGTGACGTTGGAAAAGTTTCTCTAGCATTGAAATCCATCTAGAAGTTTTAAAGTTTATCTATCGCACATATACAATCAGACAAACAGACATGAAATTCAAAACCATTGGGATGTGTTGTGTTGCTCATTCCAAAGCCCTTCATAGCATGTCTCCATTGTTATCTTCAATGCACAGACTTTTTCCACTGTACGATTTTATTATATGCATATTGTTTTGCTTGCTTCGTGAGAAATAAATCAAAAAGTGTTCGCTACAAATAATTCCGGTGAATCGAGTTATCAGTTTACAAAACTAATGACCAATAAAAAGAAAAAGGAACCTTGTCAGTATTAAAAATGCAGAAATAATTGCAATCAAGCGGAGACTTAATCACCGCCGAGAAATATGGCGCTGTCCGAGATCCCATCAAATGATATTTATATTTACATTTATTATCCTAATTATATGAGAATATATCTTAGCTTCCTCGCAATCAATATTACTTTTGTTTATTCAAATCCGGGATTATTTTTAGCTTTACGGTTTCATATCGGAAAAGGAAAAAATGGTACCTTATAAGTCATATTATTTTCTGATTGTCCTCTGTGACCGATTGTGTCAATAACAAATAGACATGGATACCGGAAATAGGTCTGGTTCCTGAAAAATTCTAATTAGTCAGTTATTTACATTACTTTCATCATACGATCTTAGGACTAGTTAATCGAACGTGGCCATAAGTAGTCTTATGGCTCTGCCCACCCCATTAGGGATTTCGGGCGTGATAATATGTATGTATGTTTACGTTACTTATTAAAAAAATATTGGACACATATTTTTTTCTTTTGCCACTTAAACAAAAAATGATGAAGATATAATAGTGCATTGAAGTTTTGCGTTACGTCACGACTTTGCACACCTTTCACAATTAACTGACGTCATGAGCCCCCACTCCCAAACTTTGATGAGCGTTATCTTTATCGATTTTTATTGATTTGATAAAGCAAAGAATATGTGTTCAATATTTTTTGATAATCTAACTGACGGACTAATTAGAATTATAATTTTTTACCCAGCAAACATCCCTATTAAGCATAGTTAAGTATATTTTAATATTAAGTCATATAAAATCTTTAACAAAAAAGTCTTACAGAGTACAGAAAGATTGTCAACGTCTACCATAGCTTAAAAAGACCATTCCTTTCTCAAAAAAGGTAATTGCTATACTAAGCTCAACTCATTGCGTGGCGCTATGTGCGCGTGAGTTTGTGTTGCTCTGCCACACACATCAAAGGCATACATACGTACGCCAAGATGAGTTAAAGTTCAAGATACGCTTGCAAAATTTTAAAAATATTTATCAGTTTTCGTATAAAGTAAAAAAAACATATTATGGCCTTAAAAGAATATTAATTTTTACAATGACAAACGCCTTGTTGGGATTCATAAAATAATTATATAAATGCTCGTGCACACAATTTATTGGCATACGGTCCGCGGGAGTCGAGTTGACCGCCGCTGGCTAATTATTTACAGACGTCCGTAATTTTTTTGAAAGTTGTAACGATTAAAAGTATCTGCTACTTATTTTATTTATTTGGGAAACAAACAGCGATCATTTTACAACTCATCACACTAACATCGTAAATCCGAAAGATTGTGTGTGTGTGAGTTAGTATGTTTATTACTCCTTCACGCTGAAACGGCTCAACGGATTTGAGTTAAATTTGGAATGCAGATATCTTATACCCTGCGGCCCTAACATGCATGCCACAGAGATAAATTAAAACCGTTTATTTCTATGACTATCTCTTTCGTCGGCACTAGTGTGAGAGAGACGCACCTAGAGATAAACGGTTCTAATTTATCTTTGTGCCATGCATGTTAGGGCCGTTGGACTAACACGTAGGCTAATTTTTATCCCGGAAAATTAAATAATTATAAACAAATCATCAATACATATAAAACAGTACCGTGACTCAGTTATAGACAACGCACAGCTTAAACGGGTGGTCCTAGAAGTTTGAAATTTGGAGGAGATATTCCTCGGGTACCCTAGAAGTGCACAAAGGAGGGATTTTTTGAAATTAAAGTTTGTATGGAAAATACAGTGGGTGCACTAGCCAACAGACCTTACTTCTGAACACGACAGAATGAAGACGAATAATATTAGAATATTTACGTAGCTCTCTTGATATTTGACGGGTATGTATAATTAATTGAATACCTGTAGGTTGCTTGACATATTCATGTTCATATTATATTTATAGCACATTAGCTATAAATGTGAACTATGAATATTTTACTTGTAAAATGGTGATGTAGCTTTATTAATTCTCTTACGAGCGCAGCGGCTGATCAGCGACATATTCAAATTTAGACCGAATGCCCTTGTTCTTACGGTCGATTTGTAAGACAATAACATAGTGCTAGAATTTTAGAATATTAACGTAGCTTAAAAAAACAGGACAAGTGCGAGTTAAACTCGCGTGAAGAGGGTTCCGTAATTATGTGAAATTTCCTATGTTACTTTAAATACCATAGACTTCTTATAAGTTTTCCTGTAATCTATAGACAAAGAACCATTTCTGGTTGTTTTTATTAAATTTTAGGCCCAGTTGTTTCGGAGATAAGGGGTCAATTTTTGTCTATTTTTCTAAATAACTACAAAACCGTTTATTTTAAAATGATAAAAAATATATATTTAAGATCCTCATAACAAGTCCTTTTATTTGATTTGCCACATGCCATACTTTGCAAAACTTTTTTTTTTTAATTTTCTAATATACACCCCAAAAATGGACACCATTTTTAAAATTCACTTATTTACGTTACACGTTCGTTGCAATCACCGACTTACATATGTATTGTATACTAAATTGCAACTCAATCGGTCCAGTAGTTTCAGAGCAAATCGGCTGTGACAGACGGACAGACAGACAGTCACATGAGTGATCTTATAAGGGTTCCGTCTTTTCCTTTTGAGGTACGGAACCCTAAAAAAGAAGCAAGGGGAAGGGAGATTTTCCGTACCTGCCATAATACTTACAGTGTAACCAGAAATCCATGTGAACAAAATCACGGCCCATAATTAGTTCCGTATATAGGTATATTTTCTATCCTGATCCTTACAAAAACCAAATCGAATTAATGCTACCCCCAATTCGCACTGTAACTCAATCTGCATTCAACACGATCCAAATTGAATTAGCTCATTAGACATTGAGTGCGATCACCAACTTTTAAGTCTTCAAAAAGAGGTTCGTAATTACCTCTATTGCATTGGATTGAGTTTGTTTGCCCTTAGGCTAAATTTAAAATTAGCCCCGATTCCCGTTCTTCTGATCATTTATTGGCATGTTTAATTTTAGTATTTATCCAATGATATTCTCGTACGTCAAAATATTTGAATATCACTACCAATTTTCTTCGTAATATTTCCATAGAAGACGCACTTCATTAATTCGAATTTTGTGTAATTTAATGTCTATACACTATCTGAAGGTGCGACAATTAAATGCTTATTTTAATACTTATTGTATGAAGATGAATTCGTATAGTATACGGAATGTTTTTGTTACAGCATCCGTACCCATCAGAAGACCAAAAGAAGCAGCTAGCACAGGACACAGGGTTAACGATACTACAAGTAAATAATTGGTGAGTTCTCATGATAAGACTTATAGATAAGAACAACCCTATACTAATAAAAATATTAGAAAAGTATTGGAGCGAAAAAACTTGTATTTTAAAGTAAAAAGAGAGGTTTGGAGAGTATTTAAATACACTACAATGGTAAATAAAACACAAATAATTCCTATGCTTAAACAATAAAATAGATAATGAACGTTGCTATTATTTTCAGAACTTTACTTAAAAAGTGACAGTGCAATTTCAAAAACGTCAAATATCAAATAATGAGTATGCGGCACTCATAAAGTATCAAGAGTTTACGATTGCCAAGGTAACTCGAAACGTAACGGGACCCGGCTCCCCGTGGAGACAGCGGCTGATAGTTGTATTAGAACGTTTTATGACACGCCATCGGATTGTCTATAAAATATCGAAGCCACTGTTACAAAGTTCTATGTTGAGTTTTTAGTTTAAACAAAGTTGAGCCTTGTTTTCATCGAGGCAGGGTCTATTTTCGGGTACCCTACAACCGGAACACAGAACATTGTATTACCCTGGCATCGACATGTGATAAGTGACGTTTGAACATCTTATTCGGTCATGAGTCGTGATTGCTGGTTCTTGGCCACTTATTTTCTAATAATTTAATTCAACCTTCTTTAGAACGCTACCCAGAAAGTAAAAGAAATCTAGCAACCCTCAGTACCGTATTGATATTGTCAGTGGTTTCAACGAGACGAGGTATTTAAAAACCGGGCTGAGAAAGGGTTTGCGAGCCCCCTGGGGGTCACGAGCCACCGGTCGAAGATTTAAAACCATTAAAATCAATGATTTTCATTTTATAGGAATCCTTACCCCAAAAGGGTACACTACGGAACTGTATTATAAAACTTATTTTTGTACGATGTATATGTTTTTGTAAGTCCATCTGTCCGAAGACCCAATCTCACAAATCTACTTTACTATTCAAACGAATAGGTAATTTCTTGGCTAGTTGGTTGCTTTATAACTTCAACCTGCTCATTTCAAAACCATAATTAATCCTAAAAACCGGACAAGTGCGAGTTAAACTCGCGTGGAGAGGGTTCCGTTCCGTACATGATTATCTGCAATTTACTAGGTTACTTTAAATACCATAGACTTCTTATAGGTTTTCCTGTAATCTATAGGTAAAGAACTATTTTCTGTATTTTTTTCAAAATTTTAGCCCCAGTAGTTTCGGAAATAAGGGGGGGGCATGGTCAATTTTCGCCTATTTTCCTAAATAACTTCCAAACTATTTTACTTAAAATTCAGAAAAAAATATATTTAAAGTCCTCACAATAAGCCCTTTCATTTGATATGTCACACAATATAGATTGCATAACTTTTTTTTTAATTTTCTGATTTACGTCTCGCGTCCGTGTTGCGGTCACCGACTTACATATGTATACCAAATTTCAGCTCAATCGGTCTAGTAGTTTCAGAGCAAATTGGCTGTGACAGACGGACAGACAGACAGACAGACAGACAGACGCACGAGTGATCCTATAAGGGTTTCGTTTTTTCCTAATGAGGTACGGAACCCTAAAAACATGCAAATATTCATATTGTCAAATGCAGTGTACCGAGCTATTCCTAGGCCAGTTAAAATGGTTGAGGTGATCATTGCAATGCGGGCGTAAAACGCGCTGTTTACGGCCCGCGGGCGGTGGCATTTAGTGCGTCCAATAATGAGCCGGGCTGCGGTACAGACTTCCTCAATAATAACGCGTTCTAGGTATTTTACTGGCTTGTAGTTTAGTCTAGCCTATAGGTTAAAAATTGTTATACTTAACACGCTGACAAGAGCCAATGACCTTGAATGATCGGTCACTGTCTGTTTGCACCGGAGTGAACGAGAAGCACTGTGCGGTTATTTGTATGGGGACATTCAAAAACGGATGAATTATATAAGTAAACACACAACGTAAAATATAAATTGGTCAAGATCTTAGTATGGGCGTGATGTAATAGTGATATTAATTAAAGACCCATAAGTTAAAAACAATTAGATATAGAACTGCTTAAAGAGGATTTCAGACGTAACTTAACGATTTTGCGATTTTTTGTCAAAAAAACTGTGTACATATTTAGGTCTTGTCAGCGCCTTAATTTCTTTTGGGATTTATCTTGAACATTTTTACTAAATTCTAACAAGGTACGGTATTTAGTATCATACTATTGTTATCCTAATCTTTGTGTTATTTCGATGAATAGGAGCTTTGCAAATTCAATGATCAGATTATTACGGCGCTTCTTCTGAGCAGAAGTCACCCTTCAAAGCGCTTGTAGTTTTCAGACATGTGAAAAAGCCCGTACATACAAATATTTTCATTTTCATTTTCAAAAAACGTCAAATTACTCTTACAAGCTTTTATTAAACTCGCCGAAGGCGGGAGGGCCTTTAATGACTCGAGTTTGTTATCCCTTTACTGCCCGTGTTACACACAATGTTTTTCATCACATTTGCGAGGAAATGAATAAAAATTAGACAAAAAAAAAACCCCATTGTACACCGTGAATTACCATCAGGTGGGTAGAATAAACTGTATGTCGCGTCGGTTGCGCGCTATTTGTATAAGAAAACGATCGAACGCCCCGCCGTCAGCGGGAGTTAGAAACCATACAAAATCCATAGTTCCCGTGGGCGTTATGGAATTTGTATGGTTTATAATTCCCGCTATAGCTGCTCTATAGGCTTGCGTATAATAACACCCTTTTCGAGTAAGTGTGATGAAAATATTAAAGTACAACAAAACGCCTTGTTATAAAAATGCAGTATTTAACAATATATTTCTCACTGAAATTGCATAACTTTAGGTATCCATAACCACCCACTAAACCCTATAAGTACCAGGGCCACATGATATTACAGTAGTAAATTAGTAATCAAAAGGACATCTCCATATACGAGTGTGTGGGTGTCACGCTGGGCCGGACGGGCCGTAAAATGCCCGACGGATGGCCCCCGATACGTAGTCCCTCCTAAAATGGCCGTTTTCAACATTTTGCGCGTTTTTACACTTAGATTTTATCTGCTTAGTGAAATCGAGGGTACGAGTGATTTCGCGTGTAGGTCGCGTGTCTTGTATTTATGCAGGAAGTTTTAAATTACAAACATTTCAATGCGTACATTGTTGCACTGAGTAATATTGGTTGGTGTTTTTGCGTCGTCTTTTATATCTTATTTTTTACTGGACTACTCACAGTGAAAGTTAGATATAACTTATAGGATGAACTTAAGAGTGTGAACCTACGATTTGCATACAAAAGGCGATAACGATTTCCACCCGTTAAATGTTAACCGATATTGACCAATTTTTGATAGATTGTCAGTCAGAACAAAATCTAGGTATACGTTTTGGTTTTATCACTATAAGTAGTCAATAAATTCAATTTTATTGTTGTTTTAGTATTTTCATACAAAACGAATTTCGGCCATTTTTGACTTTGTTGATCTTTAATCAATATTCAAAAAAGGTATAGATCTAGATTTTGTATGTAAAGGGTGATTTTTGCCGTTGGTTCACAGTCCTCTTAAATAATTTGAGCATACTTTAGTAACCAACGTATCAAGGAGGGTGTGGTCATAAGTAACTTATAAATACATTAAGTATAAATATTATTCTGACACTGATTTCTAATATTTCTGTATTATGTCAATTAGCAGCTATTCATTGAAAATATAAGTAGCTTTCGGTTTGAAGTAGCTCTTGAGTCGATGACTTTAGAATGATACCACTCCAACTGACATGGAGATATTGGAGCTTCTCATCGATGTTAAAAAGAATAGAATAGAATAGAAAAAACTTTATTTTTTATAATTATTTTAACATTGACTAGCCCGCCAAGATCAGGCAGAGTTGTTTTACCTATATGATGTTAATTACGTAGCAATATTCCAAAGCATACCTAGTCCAACAACACATTTGTATAAAAAAGGAATTGAGAGGCCTTTATCTATAATGCATAATACCGATCTGGTTCGTAAAGTGAACATTATTGTCTTGTGAGCAGTGCATTTTTGTTAGTCAGATTTCAAGTTTTAAAGTAAGCTACAAGTTCAGTTATGTGGGAAATTTGAAATAAACAGGAATATCTTAAAACACTTTTAATTTTCCTTATCCTTAAATATTTGAAATATATAGATTGTATAGTCTCCATCATCGAATTATAGAGTAACGCCAAACTATATGACATTTAAAATGCACCGGTATCCGCACGATGGATATGCTCATTTTCAAAGTTAATGCCAAAATTCATGTCACGTAGGAGTTGGCATCGTTTCTGTGCAGCTTTATACATTTTTACCAATAATAAAAGCATAAACAACTTTTTTTTTTCATAAAAAAACAATCAGGGGACAATATTTACACAAATTGATCTAGTCCCAAACTACGCTCTGAAGGCTTGTGTTATGGATACTAGACGACGATATACATACTTATATAGAGAAATACATACTTAAATACATAGGAAACATCCAAGACTCAGGAACAAACATTCGTGCTCATCACACAAATATTTGCCCTTACCGCGGATCGAACCCGGGACGCTAGCTTCAGAGGCAGGGTCACTACCAACTAGGCTAACCGCGGCGTCGTTCACTGAATGGGTATTATCACTGACATTGATATGAGCAATCTTAGTAATGTTATTATTATTTTTATTGGCTGAGCTGACTGGCATCCGATTTGGCACTAAGTGAAGCAAGTTTTGAGCGTCAGGTATATTTCGATACTTATTATTGGATGTCACCTATACAGCGAACTTTCAAACTCATAGAGAGACTATAATAATATGTAGAATTTCTTTGGGGTTTAAGACAGTCATGCTTCCTACGGATTCGAAGTTACATCACCGATGGCAGGCTCACGATATTTAAAGATCTATCTCGATACAAGTTATAATGTTAATGAACTCTCATATAGATATATGTTAGACGCCATTATTCGTTAATGACGCGGACAACGGCACGGGACGCACCTAGGAACCGGTTTGGGTCGGATCAGGTCAAATTATTTGGAATTAAGAATAACAAATGCTCACTATAGTATTGAATAAACAAAAAATATCGAAATGTCTTAACAAAAGCGCCTGCTTCTCTTGTTAAGAAATGAACCTACTTACAAAAAGAAAAAAAAAAAGAAAAATTACGGCGTTAATAGCAAACATAGGTATATATTTTTATTTAAATTGCTCATTTTTGCTATCGATTGTTCTAACGTATAGATAAAAAAACAAAAAATAAACTGAACAGCTATAGCTGTAAAATAAATAGCAGCAAAGTAACTTTTTGAGGTCATGTATTGAAATAGTACATTGTATCATATTACCGCATCTATTACCTCCACGTATCTAAGATTGAGTGACGGGGTCACAGGTCGCCGGGGCTTTGTCTCCTCGCACCCATGATGGCCTGGTACCGCTATGTCATTATAACACTATAATTATGGGTTTTCTATGGTGTCAATCTTAATAAAATGTTTGTGTACAATTTTATTCTTTATGATAAGATTTCTCCAAGAGATACGAAAGCCATAATGGCCTCATGTTTGCACCATCTTTTTAGGGTTCCGTACCCAAAGAGTAAAAACGGGATCCTATTACTAAGGCTCCGCTGTCCGTCTGTCCGTCCGTCCGTCCGTCTGTCACCAGGCTGTATCTCATGACCCGTGATAGTTAGAAAGTTGAAATTTTCACAGATGATAATAACAAATACTAAAAAACAGAATAAATTAAATATTTAAGGGGGCTCCCATCTTATCTCATCTTAGATACAACATCCTCCCATACAACAAACGTGATATTTTTGCCGTTTTTATAGATAATGGTACGGAACCCTCGTGCGCGAGTCCGACTCGCACTTGGCCGGTTTTTTACTTTATTTCTTTGAATTTAATATAACTCAAATCGTAGATGTCCAGATATCAAAACACCTACAATCAAGTAAATCAGTCTAATTAGGTACAATAGCTGGTCACAAGACCATTAATCCGTTAATCGTGAGTTGTTAACAGATTTATTAACTTCCGTTAAAATAATTAAAGTCCGTTAATCTTTAATGATGTACCTACTTTTTACCAAAAGGGTGAAAAACACGTTCAGTACAACTCATGTTACACTGTATTTTATAGATTGTTCATGTCCTGTCTAAACTTCCATAGCCCATACCAACATTTTTTTATAAGGAAATCAGTAACACAATTAAATATAAAATACAATGTCTATCACGAATTAACGATTATTATTATCTTCCGAAATAACGCTTTAACGTTTAACAAAGTTAACTTTTTTAGTATCTATTTGATTAACGGTGCCTAGCTTAATTACCAAGCAGTAATTCAATCCAAGCTAATACAAATTTCATCAAACAATCCGAGCCCCTTTAAAATCCTATTACGCGTAAATCAAGGATTCCACACCCGGTCAAACACTCGAAATATTAATTCGGAGTTAAACATTTTTACGTCCACTAAAACCATTAAGGAAGGGGTTAGCCCCTTGTATAAACAGGTGGCATCCCTAGTTGATTGCTCTCGCCTCCAGAGAGCAATAACAGCGTTAATATTTTATTAATGCTCCAGTGGATTTATGTTGCCCTGGTATCGCATCTCAAACCTAAATTAACTATTTGCATGATAAGATGCTATCTTAGGCGATTCGGGCTCATTCTGCGGCGTCTAATGTTTGGCTTTATTACTTTTGAGATTATTTACCTAACTTAACGCCAAGGTTAATTGCCTCTGTTGCATACAGTTCTTTGCGGTAGATCATCTAGTTAATTGTTACTTCAACGGACATTAGAGCTAAAATAATGTTGTCATAAAACAGCATATTTGCATAGCCGACATTGTACCGCTCGGACGTGCCATTAAAGGGAGATTATTCTAATCCGATATTGAATGTAACGGTTAGTTAGCTATCAGGCGCACATAACATTGATGCAAATGTCCCATAATTATATAACGACAAGGTTGTATCCGAGCTCTATCAAATTGAAACGACTGGCGGAGACGTTACGCCTCTGGGACCTTGTCGAATTAATGAGCGCGCCCCTAATTGCGATTGTATGGAGATGCAAATTCGGCAAAGAATGGGAATAAGGAAATGTCACTGCCTCTTATTGTTGGGGCCCTGGTACTTGTAATTGATAAGGCGTCTGTAGAAAATGTTGGGACATTTGAAATTTAAATTTAAATCGTCTCGTGATTTTATTTAAGATTGTTTTGCATTGAAATCTATCATTCATTATTAATAATGATAAGCTCTGTTAATAATATCATTATATTGACAAGCTTTTTCGTCCAGCGTACCTACCAAATTTCAGCCTGTTCCAATTACGGGACAAAAATAATTTCCAAGATTTGATACAAACGAACAAAAAAACTGATAGCAAACTACTCATCGAGACCAATCTTACGAGCCCAAACACGACGGGACTATCTTGTTTCATTGAAGAGTTCCTATGGCCGCGACTTCATCATCGCATCCTAGACAACACTTAGGGATACAATACTCGTCAAGACAAATCCAAAGAGCCCAAACTCGATGGGGTTGCGTCGTTTTATTACAGAGTTCCCATGGCCACCATCCAGCTCCATCATCAGATCAGCTTCATGTCATAATAATATTGCATTGTCATTTATATATGCATGCAAAATTTCAGTTCACTCAGAAACCGGGAAGTGGATCAAATTTAACTTATAAGATTTGATTACCCACACCGGGACAGGTGAAATGGGTTTATTTGGGCTTTTTATATATGACGTAAAAACAATTTTTTGACTTGAGAAGATGATATTCTGCTGAGTTTCTTGCGTTGCTTCTCAGTAATGATGGTGATCGCTGGTAGATTTGACGCATTGTAACGTATTCACATGACAAGTAAAAGAGCCCACAGGTGGGCAATTTGATGAATAAATGATTTGAATTTGAAAGTAACACAAGCGTAAATACCTACCTATCCTACATAATGATAAATAAATACCTCATATATTTATATAGAAGCATCAAGGCAATAATCATCATAGCAAACCAGCCGATACTAAATCAAAGGCAACAATACACTATTAATTACTTCGGAATGGCCCCTTCACTGGGCGCACAATGGGCTCATCTCAACGTGAAATTGAACAGTCTCCTTCAAAGGTTGCTAGTCTGGTGGCAGCGGGCTGGCTCCTGATACTGATGTTCATTTGGTAATTGACCGCTATAAGTAGTATTTTGGTCCAATATTCGATCATGAAAGAGGCAATTGTCTTTTACGCAGTATTGGAGGAAGGGGATTTGAAAGTTTTTTATTTAAGTTTAGGAAAAAATTCAGATAAATTTGCACTTAACGCGTTAATAGCGTTGCGATTGCCTCGCCATCGCAACACATGCTGAGTCAGAACCGATTCATCCGCACACATTGCTGAGCTCTCGTGCACACTCCGGTGTGCATCGTTATAACTGACTCTTCTTGTTTCTTGATGGACACATATTGTTAGTCTTCTGCCTTAAGGCTATCTCTATTCTAATAATTGCAAAATTGTACTATTTACCATGTCAACCGCACTCACTGGACGTCCAAGATACAGGTCCACCGGATATTAGAGTTAAGAAAAATACGGTTTGATAATAAAGAGCATTATTGCTACAAATTCTACAAGGGAGCGCCAAGTTGCCGCGCTGTTAGCGGACTTACACCAGATCACACCGATCGGTATACAGTTGATTAATAATAACTAAGCTTATGCGGCTTACGTATATTGTCAGCATTTTATGCGTGCCTGATACACAGGCGTATGCTAATCATCGTTATCATAATCCCACGTCCCACCCACAGGTGGACTGGGTTTCTCTCATCATTAGGGACAGCAGTACGTGGCCTCAGTGCGAATCGGGTACCAACAAGCAAATAGCGGAAGCAGTTTAAACGCTTTACAAAATGGCGGTAACGTAAGGACAGAGCCAGGATCTAGAGTAACCAACATAGCCCACAGAATTGCTAAACTCTGCTCATAGAACAGATGGCCGATGGGGCCGATTAGTTCTTGAGTGGCGATCACGTACTGGAAGGTGCTTCGTGAGCAGAGCACCCACACGGTGGACTGACAACCTGGTAAAAATTCCGGGTCCGCTGGATGCAGCACAGAATTGGTCGTTGTGGCGATCAATTGGGGGTGGCCTTTCGCCTTATATTTAGTGATACTGGTTTTTAGTACTACGGAAATGTAGTTCAGGGGTGTGCCATGGCCTGCTGCCCCCCTCCGCCCTTAACTCAACCAACATTGAAACATTCTAACAACCTTAACACTCACTGCTATCCCAAAAATGAACTTCCATCCCAGCGGCCCTAACATGAATGACACAAAGATAAGATAGACCGTGTTATCTCTAAGTGCGTCTCTCTCACACTAGTGCCGATGAAAGAGATAGTCATAGGGATAAACGGGTTTAATTTATCTTCGTGTCATTCATGTTAGAGCCGCTGGAGCCGAAAAAATACCTTGATACAAAATTACTATAGCAAGAAACCAGCGCGAGTTGTTCGGCATGTGAGCAAGTTTTCCGATCCCGTGAGCCGGGTTCTTGGCAATGAAAGTGTTAATAAAGCCAGCCATGTCTAATGCGCAAGCCGGTTTGTGTCAATATAGGACTCGATGTTGGGCGAAAAACCACATGGCAGATCCCTCATTTACGATCTAGTATTACGATCATTACCTCGTGACATCTGACGACACCAGTTAGGAACCCCGACCTGCCCCAGTAATTCTCACGCAGTAAAACGTCGTAGCTCGCCTCGTAAAACCTCCATACGGTCGGGACACACTGGCAGCGGGAACAGAGTTGTTAGGATAGGGTTTGGGGTCGCAGTGCTAGCGGTAACTGTTGTTAGGATAGGGTGCAGGGTTGCAGTGCCAGCGTTAAGGGTTTTTAGGATAGGGTCGGTGGGCCTGCGGCAAGAAAAAACGATGTGATTACACACTTCCAGCAGGGATAAAGTAGTAAGAGATAACGGCATGGGTTACACTGTCAGTAGGAAAGAGTTTTAAAGCTAAAGCTTAAGCCACCCTGGCTTCTGCAGTCATAAATGCACTTAAAATATGCAAATAATGTCAAATGAATCTTTAAATAAATAAATAAAAAAATAGTGGGATAGCAGTATCCCAACAGTGCTATGTTCGATGAGTTTGAAGTTGACTAAAGATTTGAGATATCAATTAGACCACCATTTTTCCATCCATGTGCGTCCTGCTCAATCGAGGATCATGGTAAAGCGCACCTCGAGTTACAAACGGGATGAAGCGCTAGGAAAATCATGATGACGCCGTAACCATAACTAGTAGAAAAATCCTCGAAAAACGCTGGCACTGCGCCAAGCCTGAAGTCGTAGGCACTCATAACGCAACAATAGAACGTTAACTGGAGTCCTTTGCTCCAGAGTCGCAGGTTTATTCCCGGGCAAGTCATAAACAACCCTGGCTGAACGAGAGGATACATTTGGAAACGTATGGGTTTTAGCAGTAGTTCCCACGTGCGCATCTTTGAATTATTTTGTGGATGTGATGTTTTTCTTTAAAAAAAAAGGACCCTTCGTCCTTCCCCATCAAACTATCTAAACTAAATTTCATCACAATCGGTTCAGCAGTTTAGCTGTGACAATGTAACAGACAGAGAGAGTACTTTCGCATTTATAATATTAGCATGGATTTTTGAGAGTAGTATTTACTTATTACCCAACTACGGCAAAACAAAAGGAGGGTTATGATTTTGACCGGTATGTATGTTCATCTGTTCCCTCATAACTTCTAAACTATGTATCATTATTTGATAAATGAGGTATCGTTGGAAGCGTCTTAATTCTCGGCTGGCTATAGGCTATGTGACGCCATATTCAATTGAATATATGGCGCATCCTACGAACATAAAGTCATGAACAAAAAAAAATATTTTTTTTAATTATGACGTGTTGTCTGTCATATTAAAGGGATTAATTGGTACATTACAAAAATACCTATATTGTTAGCTGTTTCATACTTCGTGAGTTTTCAGTAGTCGGGTTTTAATTCTTGAACTTAACTTGTTTAACCATCTACTGAGTTTCATTCAACGGACCTTCTTCTACCCCGGGCAAGTTTATCCCGGTCATAACGCCCTGCGCTCACCTGCATCGGGACTAAATACCAGGGCATCATGACCGGAGAAGAGAGGTGATACACTCTCAGTTCGCAAATGCGGATTCTTCCCCGGGCAAGCGTTTATCCCGGGGTCATAAAGCGCTGCGCTCCCTTGCGTCGGGACCAAATACCAGGGCATCATGACCGGAGAAGAGAGCTGATACACTCTCAGTTCGCAAATGCGGATTCTTCCCCGGGCAAGCGTTTATCCCGGTCATAACGCGCTGCGCTCCCTTCCATCGGAACGAAATTTCAGGGCATCATGACCGGCGAAGAGAGTGTAGGTCGTACCTCTATTGTCGCTCTGTTTGCCTGGTAGTGAAGATGTTTTAAAGGGTCATATTAGGTTGTTGGCTGGTTTGTACGTCCCCTGGTAATTATTAAAAAAATTCATTAGGTGTGATCATTGATCATTTCGACATCAAAATTATTGTAATTTGAATTTTAGGAACCTTTTTATGTCATTATCATTTAAAAGTGCAACAGAGAGTCCAGTACACTAATATTTAGCTCATGAATTATTTGTCCCTTTCGCACGCGCATATTAGTTAAAAAGTGACAGATGCTATATGTGCGCGATAAAAGCTCTTATATCTTTGTGGTTTTGTACAATTAAATGTTTACTATAGTCTGCGCCACCTTTGTAAGTCTCTCTTATCCTATCTCGTCTTTCGAAGGTTGTCTGGAAGAGATTGCTACTTAGCGCTAAGACCGCCTATTGTCTACCTTGTGAATTATTTCTTTGTCTTTTTCCAATTTGTTTCATGTGATTTTAATACAGAGTATTTGTATTGTATTGTGAAATTGAACATTAAATGGCTGAATTCAGAAAGGCCACTCAAATTGCACTTTAATTATAGTGACGTTTCTGTGACCTTTCCGTATAGATTGACAACTAGTTGAGGGACGTTTAACTAGGTACTTAATATCTAGTCCAATTTTTAAGTGGCGTTTATGAATTCGGCCAAAAGTCTCCTGTTAATTCATTTCATTTAAAGACCCCATAAAATTATATGCTTAATATACCAACCATTTACTGTCTTGATATTCCATCTCCAGAATTGCTTATAACACATTTACATCTGACGTAAAACAAAACCCGGGACCAGGCCCTGAGCGCCCCTGGAACTCTCAAATTGTCCATCAGGAATCACGGGCCGCGGTTTACGACCCCTGCACCGTAAAACTCGCGAACGACACTTAGGTTTAATACCTCTGGATTTCTTTATACTTCAGCGTTTAGTGGTGTTGGATGTTTTCGCGGAATTTCGTTTATTTCATATTTATTGGGTGTTTAACATGATGGAATATATGGCAGAGTTGCAGCTGTTGGAACATAATTTATTATATATTTTTAGATATATAATGAGTGTAGACGAAGCGAAAGTTGTGTGTCAGGATCGTAGCAGGTGGAAATCCATGGTCTCTGCCTACCCCTTTGGGAAACAGGCGTGATATATGTATGTATGTATGTATTTTTAGATATGAGTAAAGAAAAGAGATGTGGTACTAGAGAGGTCGGAAGCGTGGTTCATCCCGAATGGCACCTCTAAGCTTTTCAGAGCTTATATGCAGAAGTCACTAAGATATTTACAACTAGCATTTCTGTGAGGGAAAACATCGTGAGGAAACCTGCACACATCTGTCTCTAAATCACTTGTGGCTTGTGTCCAGCAGTAGGACGTATATAGGCTGATGATGATGAATAAACTAAATCAACGACCCAAACCAGGATTACCACGTGAAATGGTATATCGCTTAGCTCTGTCTTTTCTTTACTTTGCAAAGTTAACATTGAAAAGAAAGTGAAATAAGGTGTTTGCACTTCAATATTGCAATTAAATGCATACACAAAATTTCGTATCTTTTCTGTTGACTGTTGAAGAGTTCCTTTATCTGGAGCTAACCCTGGATGTCGATTCATATCATGCTTACCATAAACATGCATTTTCATCGGAACTGAACCAACGTGGAAAAGTTCAGCTCCGTAGGATAAGAGGAAGTGGTTCTAATTCAGCTTGCAAGATTTGACTCGAAAATACATACAAACATTGCGAGTTAATAAAAAGCTTGTAAAAAAGTGACATTTCGTTACTATGGAAACGATCTAGGGTCCGTGGACAACACTCAAACACCAGACCCCCAAAAATAAAATAATACCCATTTAACAACCCTACGTATAAAACCTAAAAAACGACAGCCCTATTACATCTACGAATTGCTACGGCGTAGCATCTTCCGTAGAGCCATCTACGCCACTATCAGCACATCTACGCGCCATAACGCTCCATCGGATTCCATCCAGCTGGAGTTTCCATGGCCATTCCCATGGTAATGCCATGGGTGTCGTAACGTTTAGTGTACCTTCGCTGAGATGGCGGGAAATATGTGGTGGGGACACACGGGCGGGAAGTGTGAGCGGGCTCGCGCGGTTTTACATTAAAAATAATTAATGACATTAACACACAAGGCAAATGGGTTTATAGTAACCAGCCACACAGACAAATGGTCTGAAAAAGTTTCAACGCGGAACGGAAATAAATAATTAAAAATAATTAATTGTAAATTTAGGTACATGGCAAAAAAAATGTTAGTTTGAGCGCAATCTCGCCAACAAACTATTGTCAGTTTGGCGAGGAAATTATTTGTATAATAATGTTATGTACGTTTTGAGAAATAAACTAAATTAAAAAAAAAGTGCTGTCCTTTAACAAGCTTACAAATAAATTTTGGCATTCACCTTCAATTCGATTTTAATACTCCTGAGAATGTTCTGACCCTAAAAAATCCCGATCCATTTCTTTTGCGCCTAAAGTTAGGGCTAAGTAAGTTAACTTAAGTTGGTAAGCCTCCACACGCCATTTTGTTTTGTTTTCTTAATTTATTTTACTCTGTGTGTCTTCTGTGTTCGCAAATAAATGTGTTTCTTCCTTCTTTCTAGAAGGCCAGGTTTTCGATAAGTTATATAAAAAATTCCATTAGTTGTATAAATTTGAAGAAAAAAAGATTTTAAACTGCTGCGCGTCTGGTTCCGTTGCTCCCCCGTATCTCCTCAACCCCCGAGGTGTTATAAAACCCATTTTCGCCTGTAATCGGGCTGAATTTTTAGCCGAGATGCGTATCGGCGAGCCAATGGGACATTTCTTGCGATTGCTGCGCTCCTAGTTGATTTCCTCGGTCGCGTCAGTGTTTATTCGTGTTTTATGGCTTTTATTGAATGGTTTTTCCAATATATTTAAAAGGGGTTTGAAAGCTTTGGTTATTTATGACATGCTTGAGATCGGGATAAATCTTGAGAACCGATTGAGACCAATTATTATCGAAATTGACAATTCATCATAAAACGACACAACACAAAAAAGTGAAACTACGATTACGTGTATATTTACTTGGAATGATGAAATTATATTTATATTAACAGAAAACAAGGTGTCGCCAATTTTACATAGTAATTTCATGTTTTATTTATTTATTTAATTAAATTCATGTCCGACTTACAGTTAATACCAACACGTTGAACAGAGAAAAAATAAATTAAATAATGATAGAATACATTGCAAGTAAAATTAAAAGACAGATAACATTAAATATGCGCCTCTATTGTAGCGAAGTAAATACATTTTGTTATGACCCCCCCCCCCCCTATTATTAGAAACTATCGCCGGCAATTCAAATCACTAATACACCACACCATAACATAGCTTAGTCGAATCACCCTAATATCACCGCCAACTCCCGTCCTAACACTTAGCAAAGAATAATTACGCCTAAAACAAGCTTGAATTAAACACAACGAAAACAATTACGCTTCACGGCGCCATAACAATTCACCTCTCGCTCATAAAGAGGGGGCTAAGCCTCAAAAAACCCCTTACACTCGTCAAAATAATTCATTTTAATTTTCTTTACGGTCTAGTAAACCTTTATTTTTACGATGGTACTACCCGAGATAACTCGGGGAGTCCCTTAAAGGCTGTTAGACCCTTTACTGCCTCGCCCCGTACCAAGGAACCGCAGCGCGCGCGATCACAAGATTGTGTCGTGTTTGACATTTTATATTTGCATTAAAAAAGCTATTTATTAAAATATATTTACGTCTAATATTTAATGTTTAAAAATAAGTGTGTGTATTGCGATTTATTAAGCATTTTAAGCGACGTAATTCAAAGCATCTTTTGTCGTAAAAAATACTCAATCTGGATTGTGATTCCATGGTACGGGGTACATACAGATCTCAAACTTTTCTTGGCGGCGTTTTTTTCTCGTCTTGTTTATTAATTTTAATTAAGAAGGCTTTCTGTATAAATAAATTAAAAGGGAGGTACCTCTTTGTAATTTTAATTATATTTCTCCGCTCTTTGTTACAGGTAAGTCGGTTTCGGTGTTAGCGTTTTATCAATGAGGTATTTATAACGGAAATAAAAACAAACTTAATAGCAAAAATACCACGTAGAAGTTTTCTTAAACTAGCCGTTGATGCAAAGAAAAGCAGTTTGTCTATTAAAGTGGACGTTGAGACGGTCGTCGGACGCGAGTTGAGAATCAACCCTCAAAAACCTTTCGGCCTAAGCATTCTCTAAATAAATAAGAGTGTGTGCATGGCGTGACGCTGGAGATCCGGACCACTTAACTGCGTATTAAGCGACCTCCTCGGGCCTTTACGACCCTGGTACCGCCGGGACCGACACCCCATGAGAACAAGGGGAAAATCAACGGAAAACTTCTTAGCCCTTCTCTGTATAATCTAAAGGGTTTGCAGACTTTTGTAGTGGTAGATTCAAACAGTAATCCTCACTAGATGATTACTGTTCGAATGGGCTGGCTCGACCGGGGTAGTACCGCACTCTCACAAAATATTGGCGTAAAGTAATAGCTTGCTATTGCGTTTCGTACGGTGAGTGACGAGATCCGGAGGCCTATTCCCTCATCCTATCCCCATTCCCCATCCTCCCTAGAATGGCAACGCATTGGCAGCACCTCTGGTTTTGCAGATGTCCATGGCCGGCGGTGACCACTTTCCATCAGGTGGGCCGTCTGCCAGTTTGTCATAAAAAAGACTAGAATAATTTCTTTAAATCGTACCAGTGATGTGATTCACTAATCAGCGGATATTATAAACTATTAATGTAGACTGTAATTTCAAAGGTATTCGGTCTAAATTTAAATGAGTCCCTCATCGCTGATCAGCCGCTGCACTTTAGAGAATCGTGTGGCTGTTTTCAAAAAGGCTCCAATAGAAAACAATAAATATTCCGTCCAGTTTTGCCAAACACAGAAAGCATTTTGACCCAGTGGAGCTAGCGGAGCGACCCCTTTCAGATGTCTTTCCGCGCCGGCGCGTCATCATTTTTCACCGCCTCCATTTATTTTATCTGAGCACCGCACGCCGCCGACCTCCGCCGAACGATAGCGGCGCTGTTTCGAATTTCGAACATCAGCTGCTGAGGAGATTTATTATGAGAATCCAGCCTGTTTGAATATGGAACGTCGACGTTTTTATAGTGCCAGTGCCGTAAGAAGTAAATCCTGACAGATGCCAAAAGTGTTGTGACACCATTCAACATTGTATCGATAAGAAAAGGTCAAGCGTGAGTTGGACAAGAATGTAGACAAACAAAACTGTTCCTGAGAAATACCCATAGAGAATATTTATGAGCATGAAAACTTCTTGCTAAATGTATCGCTAGTCTTGCCACCCACTGTTATGTCCGCAATAAGTAATAATAGCATTATTTTCCTACTTTACTTTTAGCATTATCAAAATTTAAAGACTTCATAAGCGAGCATGTGTCAGGCGGACATGTTACAAAAATACATACTACAGTTGATCGCCATTCGCGAATTCATAGACCATAGAAATTCAAAGTAAACAGCATTTAATAACAAATGTATCATGGTATCTTAACCGCTCAATTCAACATGTAAGAACGGAGCGGCTCTCTTTAATTAAATGTCAACATTCCTTATTCAAAAGGGCATTGCTTATTAGAGCGTTTAATTAATTCCTATGTACTTTGTAAGTAAAATTCAACCGTTTAGCGTAATCTGTGTCCTTTATCGGGGCGTTTTTTTATCGACGGTTACGGAATAATGAAGTATTCGGTTGAAACGCGAGCGGGGCGAAATTGCGGGGCGCAATACGGCATCAGCGAAAAGGTCGCAAATTCAGCCCGTCGCTACATTTCCCTATCTCATTTTCCATTTGACAAACATCATTACATCTTCCTGTGTCGCCCCTCGCGACAATTTTCGGAAGCTTTCGGGCGCGCTCGGGCGGCATCGTCGAGTTCCGGCGTCGTTCATTGTGCAAATTCCAATTTTGAATTGTGTTTTATTTTGTCGACTTTGCCGATTGTGTTTTATTTTTAACTTCTTAAATGTTTTGACGAGTCTGGAAAATGCTATTATGCCGTTTTCAAAGATAAATTGTGTGCAGATAAAAAAGGCATGCACCAACCAAGTAGGAATAAAAAGGAACGTAGAAACATCCTCGGAGCCCTGGATATATTTTTATCCATCGACAAATTAATTACAGTTTACTGGAGTAAAAATAAAGTACACGAGCGAGCCGTTTTCGCCCGCTCAATTGTCTATGTTTGCGTCGAAGTAACGCTGAGTTTCTGTTAAGTGGCTGAATGAGCAATTGCCTTGGTTTTTTTCCTCTGTTATAAAGCGAGAATGGTTTGTGGGCCGCACTTTTCTAAAGCAATTTCAAACTAGTATGATTTCAACCGCACTTTTCCATTACTTTTTTTGTAATATACGGCCATTTTAATGCTATTCCTATTAACCTAACCTAACTTTAGCTTTTCATTATGCTTATACTCATACCTGTAAGAATTTTGTTTTTCGTCATGTTGGCCAATCTGTTTATCGATACAGATTCACACGCAGAGCAAAAACAAAATGGTGCAATTAGATGGAGTGATGAGGCAAAAACGACTGTTGTTAATTTGTTACCAATTAATTAGTTTGGACCTTTGGACGTAGGAAGATAAAGAATTGATGACGTTGACGTAATCTTAACCTAAAGCCGAAACTTAAAAAGAAAATACAATTGATGTTAACTGGAAGGATATAATAAATGTAAAATTGCATTCATAAACTTTCTGATCTTGTTAAGATTTTTTGATCTAATCTAGATCACACACTGAAAAAATGGAAGGGCTTGAAATAAACAAATTATTGCTAACATCAACCAAGCGACTTATTTCGGACCGAGCTTGCAAAGTTGTTTGCTAAAATTATACAAGTCGAGGCAATCATACGTCTATAATTTACATAGTTTTTATATATGTATTTACAAATAAGTCTCGGTTATTATATAGCCGTAATTTTTTTATAGACAAGCCAAATTGATACTTCGCTGGCACTACGTTTTTTCCGTGCAGACTAGCCAGTCTTCTGGAATGTCAAAGTTCACTCCAATTATAACTATGTAAATGTAGATTTATATATTATCCTCGGAAATACTGCAACTTCGACGCGTCCCCACAAATACGGGTACTGGGGGGGGAAGATTAATGGTCGGGGGGAGGGGCTTTGTCTATGGTGTAGATAGTTCTTCTGAAACATAGAAGAGTGGATAGATGGAACATACATTGTTTTGACGGTGAGTTCAATATTGACCCTTGGACTTGACATTTTAATGGGTTTGTAGCTCTAGGTCTCGGCTTCGATTTCTAGGAGTCATCAAATAGCCTCTGACTTAATATTGGACATTTATTTTTGGGTGTAGTATGTTTACGAATCCAACTATCACTCTATGCTAGCTTGGGGTATTTATTGTTAAGTTACTTTTATACATTTTTACAATGCTAATTTTTCTCCTTTCCCAACATTCCTTTTTTGTTGGCTACCACAAGCTACCCCTCTAATTTGATTATGCATTACTTAAGACATCCTATTCTTCAAAAAAATTTGTCTGTAGTTGTCATTATTTTCGCGTCTACCGCCATTTGTTTGATCCCATGTTGATTCTACGATTCTGATATCCCTTATCTACTAGGCAATGCCTGAGGGCTTAGGGTTCAGATAACCGCTTGATATACATTTAACGTCGGTAACCTTCACAAATCCGTTGCACATACAATTTAAATTTTGTACCGAGTACTATTTGGAGACTCAATAAGTGTCAGTATCGAAATGAACTTATGCTATTTCCTAAGAATCCCTGTAACGTTAAAAATAAAACGGATCGCGCTAATTAAGTTGCTATTCTCCGATTCATTGTAGTTTTGTAGACATCTTTCATGAGCTTAATGTGCTATATTGTATACCTCAATCTTGGATTCACTGAAAATCAGCGTCGTGGTGCCCTCGGGTATCTCGATATAAAGCTGAATGGACACCATTTTAGCAAACTTCAATTTTTGTTTTTCATTCCTAGTTTTACTGTTAGTTATTAATGTGCTGTGCTGTCTTGTTATAAGTTCTTTATTTTTTAAATTGTCTATCTGTGTTTTTAAAATAAACGTATTTCTTCTTCTTCTATTATGTTTCTTTTTCGATCGAGCGAGCGAAGCGTCTCCATTTCAGCTTGGGCAAAAATGCTTTCGTATGTCCGTCTGTCCATTTGTTCTCGTCTACAAGTCGCATATCTCAACCGATTGTCGTGAAATTTTGTGAGCAGATTCGATAATTATGTAGAAATTTTTTGTCGATTCAGTTTTACGAAATTTTGTATATCAAAATATGGGGATAATAGATTTCCAACGGCAAAGTTAAAGTCGCGAGGTCTACAGCTCGCGGAGCCACTAGTAATGTATTGCTATTATTCAGGTATTTACGTGGTATTAATAAACAGAGGCGCAAAACAAACGCATATAAAAGCTGTCACAGCGTAAGCATTTTCTCACGCTTAGCTTTCCCAAACATATCCATAATTTGGCGCCACCGTAAAAACACTGCCAACCTAACAGAGTAAGCTTAACAGTTGGTACTAAAACCTTGTAAATAGCGAGGATCCACCTTATGAGTGAGTGAGACGTCACGAAGACGTTTATGGCGTCATAAACCGACCTCTGTTCACTTGTTGAGTTTATGGCCGACCAATTTACGAGTGTCAAAGTTGGTGACACTTATGCTGACGGAGGAGGGGCGAGATTGCGCTGGGCTCATTTGCTTAACGACGTGTTCGAATTTTGGATGTTTGAATTCACGCAGGTTCATTCTTTATTTGAAAATCGAATGTAGATTCAGATAGTCCTGTCTTTATTAAACAGAAAAGAGAGGTTTATTTGTGTCGAATGAAAAGTTATTGCATTCTCATCAACATTATGATATACACCCCACTGGTGGCCACAGGCCAGTCCATTTATAGTGTGAGCGGTCCTAATTTAACCACGGGCAAATATCATAACAATAGTTAGGTAAATTACCAACCAGCTCAGCCATTGAAAGACAAATGGGTACTAGGTAGGCAGAGACAGCGAGAGGTAACTTATGCTCGCCGGGGCGCCGGTTAATAGCTAATATCGCTGCCTAATGACCATACTCGTCTTGAGCGTAATGCCCCACATGGGATCCCAAACTACGCTCAAACACGTCGCGCTCATGTTCTCCTGGTATCTCCGGGTAATTTAGGAGTGATCAGTCGGCGCAAACTACCAATATAATAGAAAAATTCAAACGCGTTTCAAAACGACAACCAAACAAAATTAGAAATTAATTAATTACAAAAACATCCTAAACATAAACGCCACAATATTTACTGCAAATAAAATGTCATTCAGTATAAAGACGAGCGCTGTAAATCATTCTAAAATTATTCCCGGACGGCGCGGGCGCCGGCCCCGAAAATGACTGGAAAAACATCCAAACACTCATCAGCTCACGAGACGTTTTAACGTCTCTATATTTAATAGGCTATACTATTACAAAGGATTCATTGTTTTGTTAAACGCCCTGATTTATGTGAAACATTAAAAAATGCGTTAAAATCAATTTTATTTATAACAAGGGAACGGATTGACGTCCGTTTGACCGTCAGTTGTGATAATATTATGCTAACTACCGGGCTTGATATATGGGCGTAGGGTTTCTTTGATATTCGGATTTGATTACGACAAGTGTTACATTAAATTTGTTTTTTAGATTGCGTACATATTAAGATATCCACGTTTCATGTACTTTTAATACAGGGTGACTCTGAAAATAATGCTTGAAACTACTTTATATTAAACTAGTGGACCCGCCACAGCTTCGCCCTTGGTATATTCCATACTAACTTTATCACCCCTTTTTTCAAAAAATCCCTCTTTAGTGCACCTTTAGGGTACTCGAGGAATATCTCCTCCAAATTTCAAACCTCTAGGACCACCCGTTTAGGCTGTCCGTTGTCTATAAGTGAGTCGCGGTACTGTTTTATATGTATAGATTTACGTTTATTCTCATAAATTTGTTTTGAAAATTGACACCTAATTATTAACTTTGACAGATAACGGTCAAAACTCAAAACGTTTATTTAGCAAATTAGCCACCTGGCTCTAGCTTGTCACATGAATAAATTAAAGCGGGTTAATGCTACCGGCGTCTAGGACAGGACCATCATTACTGAGAAGAGCCGCAAGAAACACAGCATTGGTTTAACCTTAGCACACGACTGGTGATAGGTTTCGATCGCTCATCACCCCCCTGGCAAAGCCATGCTGCCAAGCGACTCCAATGGTGTTCCGGCATGATGCCATGGGTAGCTATTTCGAGAGGTTGCATCGAAAAAACGAACGATCAGTTTCGGTGCCTCGTCCAATCCTTAATTTCCATGCCCTTAGAATAAATAGGCATTCCTGCAATTGCGTTCGACCTTCGGCTGCATCATTATTTTCCATCCGGTGAAACTGTGGCCAAGCGAAATCCCATTAGGAATTAAAAAAAGAGCGTCGTAGTGGTAGAGCCTAACAGTGATCCTCACTAGATGATTACTGTTCGAATGGGCCGGCTCGACCGGAGTAGTACCACACTCTCACAGAATATCAGCGTTAATAGCTTGCTACTGGCGTTTCGTACGGTGAGTGACGAGATCCAGAGGCCTATTCCCTCGTCCCCATCCCATCCTCCATCCTCCCTAGAGTGGCAACGCATTGGCAGCACCTCTGGTGTTGCAGATGTCCATGGGCGGCGGTGACCACTTTCCATCAGGTGGGCCGTCTGTTGCCGTCAGTTTGTCAGTCAATTGACATAAAAAAGCAAGTATGACAATCAACTACAGGTTGTAGGGTGACAAGTAATAATACTTATAATTTTCTTTTTATTAAGTTAAACTACTGTTAAATACAAACTTTTTGACGTCGGAGTTATTGTGTTTCCGTCTTTAACTGAGATGGAAACACTGGTTTTGCAATACGTCTTCAAAAGTCATTCTGTAGAATGATACCCTTACCTAGACGTACCGTACCGTCATTATTCCTAGATTTGATATTGTTGAGTGACGCGAATAAAAAACTGACAGCCCTAGCTAATACGAAAGAGCACATTTTCGATAGAGAGAGACGGCATTATTAGGCATACTTTCGTCCCTAAACATGTCTTCTGTACGTTAGTACTATTCTGTGTTAGAAGTAGAAAATAATCAGTCCGTACAAGCCGGTGCCTGAATTAAAACAATTCGTAAGCAATCTCGATAATTTCTCAACGGCGCGATCCTTATCTATTAGGTTATTCATTCCGGTATCTGGTACCCTGGTACCTGGGACACCGGATACCAGGCGAGCATGTATTTGGAGAACAATGAGTTGTCGCAATTTGCAAGCTCAGCGGGGCTCGCCTTGTATGGTGCGTAGCGCATGCCCCGTGAGCTCGCTCTATGCATTTACATACTCATGTTAACCTGGTATTAGATATAGATAAATTGCGAAAATGTCAAATAGTAATTTAGTTTTTACAAGCTTTTTATAACTTGCAATATTTGTTTTTGTTTGTTTGGGTCTAATCTTGCAAGCGAAATTAGAACCACTTCCTCTTATCCTACGGAGTTGAATTTTTCATCTTGGTTCATTACTGATGAAAATGCATTTAACTACACCCATATCATAAAACCTTCATTGGTTAATCAAAAACCGTAGGGAATGACCACCATTTTGACAACCAATTAGGAAAAACCAGTGCTGCGATAAAGAAATAACATGACTTCTTTATCGGTTTTACTAAAGAAATGAGATTAAATTTGGAACAGCTGTCAAAACTCAAGTGGGTCTCTATTCTAGTATCCATAGATAATAAAACAGTTATTGATACGAAACGTCAATTCAGTATGTTTTTTTAATATAAACTGCACAATATTTGATCTCGAGTGACGTGAGAATAGAGACTTCATCCGTTTGTCTATGATTTAAAAAAAAATCGAATCGCCGCCATTATTATGACGTTTTGCTGAACGAAAGTAGAATTGTTGTTGAATTGAATAGAAAAAGTTGTTTGTAATTTGCATTTTAGTTGAAAATATGAATAGTAAGTAGTCTTCTCGGACTGTGTGTGATGTAAAATGCGCCGGATATCGGAAATATGCAGCCACGATTGCAACAAATAACTTGTTGCCAGAAAATATTGTTTCTGAACCCATCATGGAGGATTTATAATATGTGTGTAGATAAAGTTATGTATGCAACTCTGCATAATTTGGCCTTAAAACACACGTGCGATCTTATTATGAAACTCGCCTATCGGCTCGTTTCATGAAAACCGCACTAGTGTTTTAAGGCCTATCATTATGCAACCGTTGCATAAACTACTATTGTATAGTACCTAAGCACCTGAATCGACATCCAGGATTAGCTCCAGATAAAGGAACTCTTCAACGGTCACAGACCCGAAATTTCGTGTACCTACGCATTTTTATTACAATGAAGTGCAATTGGCAAAAAAGCTTGCTGTAAAATTCATTTTTAACAAAAACTTATTTTATGCATTTAATGTTAAATTGATCTATAGTGCCACCTCAACTCAACTTTTGAGTTAAGATAAGTCTGACAGTAATGAAATGTCAATAAATTCATTATGAATTGACGTAGTTCGGTTTTCCGCCCCTCGCTCTACAAAAATAAGTTGCTAATAGACAAGTAGACCTTCCGTCATGTAAGAACCAGAAACAAAATTGACCGAGCGAAGCGAAGTGTCAAAGTCGACTGGGACGGTGTTTCTTCAATAATTGGTCCAGTCCCATAATGCTTTGGGTACTAGACTTTGTTTCTATAAAGGTCTGGGCATGCGTTTGACCGTAGTCTCACCAGATGAAAAGCAAAGACACGGTCTAAGATGAAACACGCTTGCCCAGAAAATGTCTATTCACACCTTACCTTGAAGACACTAAGATTGTATGATTCAGGAAATACAGATGCTGCGGCCCTAACTTGCATGACACAAAGATAAGATAGACCGTCTTATTTCTAAGTGCGTCTCTCTCACACTAGTGCCGACGAGAGAGATAGTCATAGAGATAAACGGGTTTAATGTATCTTTGTGGCATGCATGTTAGGACCGCTGGGAGTGTTCCAAACCTTAGCGGTTTCCGACACAGCTTATAGGAAGTTTTATGGCATGTGGATGAAAACCCTCCCGACGTCTGGTAATTGGGTCATGTAGTTCCTGTGCACACTCACCAAGATACATCCTGTAAAAAGCGAAAGACTGGCAACTTTACGCCGATGCTCCAAACTTTGGAGTTTGGTTCCAACGAGAGACTACGATACTTATAAGTACTTGTATATATAAATACATACGAATATAGGTATTCTAAACATCCTTGTCTCGGGTACAAATATTTGTGCTCATCACAAAGTATTTTCGCCATATCGAGTCAGTCAAATATGTATGTTTATTCGAAGAATAGTTGACCCGCCACAGCTTCGCCCGCAGTATTTTCCATACGAATTCTATCACCCCTTATCACCCCTTTAGGGATAGACTTTCAAAACGTCCCTCCTTAGTGCACCTCTAGGGTATTCTAGGATTATCTCCTCCAAATTTCAAACCTCTAGGGCCACCCATTTAGGCTGTGCGTTGTCTATAAGTGCACGGTACTGTTTTATATGTATTGATAACTTGACTACCGTTGAGCTGAGTAGTTTACGCAAATACAATTTTAACTTCGAACATGAGCAGAGTCAGGGGGGTTACGAAGATAAGGAGGGGTAGGGCGGGGGCAATGCATGCTACGCAGAGCATGCTTCATCGCAGTCTCAGTTCAGAGCCACTAGTTTAATTACCTACAAAATCATCTCTCCAACGACAGCCAATCAGAACGACGCGCCGCACCTCGCTTGACGCCGGATTACCTCAATTACGCAAATTACAGATAATGCCACTTACCTCGCCATTGCAACACATGTTCATGTGATGCTGGCCTTATTGTCTGCGTGAATAAAACAACACAGCATTTCGAAGGAGCTCAGTTTTTGCAACAATGTTGGCTAATAGGCACGCACTTTCCCCGAGCTATGTGTGGCCTTCTTGAGAGCGTGAGTCTCTGTCTCTATCTTACCTGTGGGCCTACACGGTTGACACGAGGATACGTTAATTACGTTCTGCCCAATCTTATCGCTCAGTGCATCTCTCTCATACTGGTATCGAAGATAGAGATGCCCTGATAGTTAAGATGGGATTACTTATTCTCGTTGCTAGGGCCGCTGGTGAGGATGATACCTACTCAAGCACTAATCAGTTTCCTATGGTAGATGATGTCTTCGTCGGCGATAGGCTGGTATGTTCTTGCGGAAGTGCTTTTGCATATGGGTTTAGTTCCGCCATGACATCTCTTGTGTTACCATCTTTAAAAAGGTAGAACGATTAGTTTGGTCAAGTCACGTCGGACGCGGCCTAGCTATTACCGCATCATGGCGATCCAACCTTCATTACGCGATTAGCGCGATTACACTCATTACACCAATTACACGGATTACCGTCGCTTCGCCATTACACCCCACCACTGACCCCAAGATGGCCGGCAAAAATGAAGGCCTTCCCGTTTAAACTTAAGCAATTTAATACGAAAGCTAATCGAAATCGTAAATACTTAAACGCGAATTCCCGTTATTCCTGGCCTATCCGACGCGAAATTACACGTAATTACCGTACAGCGGACCAAAACGCGTGCGCAATCAAAAACAATTTGGCCAATCGGCGGGCAGCACCGGAGATCCTGCGTTAATGTCACGATGTTTTCAAGTCGTTCGGCGCGACCGCAAATTGGCCTATTTTGACCCGCACCGAGACCGCAACGATTATTACCTGAATAGTGCTCTGTTTGAGCCAAATGTCAAGTCGTTTGTGATTTTTTAAACGGCGCAGTCGCCAGTCGCTTGTGCGCCGTTGCGGTTGCGGTGTGGAGTCGTCCACATTGACAATGTGTTCTAATTGACCGAGTTCCGGTCGTGCGCATGAATCAAAATCCTAATTGGACTCGTTCGAAATTCAAAAGTTTACTTTAAATTACGCGCAGCTCGCGGTTCCATTACGCGTGCGATATAAAATTTGTATTTGTAACTGGAATGTGTTATGAGCGTTCGCAGAACGTGCGCTCGAACCGATCGACTATTGAATATTTATAAACGCACGTCCCATTATAGTGTCGACATTTTGAATAATTAACAAGACTTTCCATTACGGCGCCCCGCTGAAATTGCTGGCATTCAGTAAATAACCCCTTTTCTTTATGAATATTTAGAGTTTCAATCGATGGCCGCCTAATAGCTTTTCATGGCACAATGTATCTTTTCGGAGGGCAATATCAAGCGAACAAATAGATCACGTACTAGGTTCGCATAAGCAAGAGGCAGGTGTGTTACGCCACATGAGCCGGAATGTGCGGTAAATTTTCCGGATGCCTTCCCAATGATTTCCTCGGAGACCGCCGGCCCAGATACGGTGGATTTCGATACGATAACGCTTCTCAATTTCTGCTCGCTGGGTACTCCTGCGGAGATATTGTGGCCACGCCCCGCTCCATTAAATATGTATAGGTACGGGTAGTTGGTTGATATTTTTTCCCGGTATCGGGTCCCTCGGGTACGCGGTATCAATCGGCGATATTCGTATCTTGACAATAATCTCGCGGTATCCTTGTTATTTGTTTGGTAACGTATAAGATAACAACTCATTTTCCTGTATTGGATTTCTATGGGGTTCGGATTCCGTCGTAATGTCACTTTAAGTAGTTCTGCGTGGGTACTTTGAATTTGTAGGTGTCGCTTATTCGTTTCTTGGAACTCTAGCTACTTTAATAGGAATGTTTCCTGGTTAAAAAAAAGTAATTCTAATTACTTTGTCAGTTAGATTATCAAAAAAAATTGGACACGTATTTTTTGCTTTATGAAACCAATCAAAATTGACAAAGATAACGCGCATCAAAGTTCGGGAGTGGGGGCTTATGACGTCACTGAATGGTAAAAAGTGTACAAAGTCATGACGTCACGCGGAACTTCAACGCACTATATCTTCTTCATCTTTTGTTTAATTGACAAGAGAAAAAATATGTGTTCAATACTTTTTTATAATGTAAATGACGGACTTATTAGGTTTTTTCAGGAAACTAGCCTATTATCTCACTACCTTTTTAGATCAGGCATACCGTATTGTAACCGACTTCAGTGAGGCAAAAAGGAGGGTTATGTTTTTCGTGAGTATGTATGTATGATATTATGTATGCATGTAATCACTCCATTAGTTACCTAGAGCTAAAACTACTGACCCGATTTTAACAAAGGGGTTAAACGATTTAGGCAAAATGCCCGTGTTACATAGGGCCTATGACGTCACCAGAAATTCTATATGGCGCATTCAATATTAATTTTGTTTCTTGACATTTTTCCACCCATGCAATATTGGTATCAAATAAAAGGGTTCGACTTGAGCATTCCAAAAATATACAAGATGTCTGACGTCCTCAATGGACAGGGCTCGCATGGAGACTGCTGCCCACTGCCCACTGCCCACTTATTATATGAGAGGAGGCATTGATTTCGTTCATGGGTTCTGAGGTGGTGTAACCCAGTTCGTTGTTAAAAGGCCATCTGTAACTAAAACAATCCGAATTACTTTTGCCGATTCGTGAAAACCCGATTCGTAAAAAACGTGCAATTTCTATGGATGCGACTGCTACATTCATAAAACTTTGAATTTAGAATGATTTTCGTATTCTATATTGTAATTCGTATCTCCACTTTAAATTAAAACAAGTGGAATACCTATACACTCTCTTTAAGAGGAGTGTGAACCTACGGCTTTTCATACAAAAGGCGATAACGATTTCCACCCCTTAAATGTTAACCGATGTTGACCAATTTTTGATAGGTTTCAGTCAGAACAAAATCTAGGTCTATACGTTTTGATTTTTTCAATATAATCAATAAATTCAGTTTTATTGTGGTTTCACTATTCTCATACAAAACTAATTTCGGCATTATTTGACTTTCTTGATCTTTAATCAAAATTCAAAAAACGTATAGACCTAGATGTTGTTCTGACTGACAACGTATGAAAAATTGGTCAAAATCGGTCAACATTTTAGTGGTGGGCAAACCGTTATCGCCTTTTGTATGAAAAGGGTTATTTTTGCCTTTCGTTCACAGTCCTCTTAATTTACGATAATTATTCATAAAAGAATGTATATTCTTTATAGCTGCATTGTGCGAATGTGCTGTTATAAAAGAAATTTTTGAAAAAATTGACTTGAAATGTATTTTTGAGGTTAATTTTAAAAAGGAGAAATGGTACTCTATATTGTATAGCGCGTCCATACGTTACTGAACCCTTCGACTGCTTCAACAATCGACACGGCTGTAGAAAGGTCAACCAACTCGCATATAAACAACAAATTACTTTTACAAACTGTGACCGAACACGAGGACGGACCGCACACACTCGCCATTTTCAACCCGATCCCATAAATAAATTATTCAATTGCCTTTTCAAGACACAAGTGGACAGCTGGCGACATCTATAAGTTGGAGCGAGCACTAATTGCACAAGTTCATTTAGCAAAAAGCGGTCGCGTACATATCGGGAAACAAACAGTAAAACTCGAGATACTGTGGTCTTAGCGACGTAAATTGTGCACAATGTCATATTGACGACTTGATCTGTTGACTGTGAAGTCTTCATTTTTTATCGATTTAAAAAGCGATTAGGATAAGAATCTGCAAAGTAGCCTTAATGGTTTTAGGCGAAGTCAGCAGTTGTAGGGAATAGTAGGGATCAAAAGGGGCGATTAGATGGGTCCGGCAGTTAACAGACCCGCAGGCACCGGTGACCGGGCGCATTCGCTCTGTCTCCCGCTATGGCGCAGGTGTAAAATATTATATTTATGGGGTAAAGAAAGAGTTCGAATGCTTGTTAGCGATAATGAGGTGCGCGCGCCGCAATAAATTCGTTCCGCCGCCCGCCGCCGGGGGCGCGGCTCATTTGCATATTTATGTATTCCTATATCCAGACGCGATTGTTATTTTTCTTTTGTAATAATCACTCAATAGCGCCAAGCGTTTGTGACGCGAAACTCGCGGGTTCCCCTACTTGACGGTAGATGGCGCTGCGCCGCGCGAAAGCGCCGCGTCACCGTGACGCGCCAGGGCCGCACGGCTCGTTAGCCTGACACGGCGCTTGTCAAGTTTTTGACAGTTTTTGACAGAGACATCGATAGTGAGGCGCTTTGTTACCTTCGAGGCGGGGCGGCGGCGCGCGCCACAGACAACTTATAGCGTATATTGTTGGCTTATGTTTGATTTTAGCCTTGTAAGCTCATTGTTACACTGTTGTGTTTTATTTCTGATGGCTCGATAACAGCCCACATTTTTGAGCGCTGGAACAAACCGATTCTGATCTCAGTTCGTTTCGACGATGCACTCAAACAAGATAATGCTATTTGTCGAGATTATAAATAATTGCACTGTTTGCATTGTCAGCGGCTCGTACGTCTGCGAGCAATCTAAATATTAGTTGATAAACAAAACGGGTGGCAGAAGCAATTTCGGATTCATAAGGAAGCCTCGCAGGTGTCGCCATCTCGTATTCATGGGCGATATATCACGCGGTCGCGAAAAAAGAAAAACGCGCCGAATGCCCCCACTTTTCCCGCCTTGACGTGCAATTATAAAGATAATAACGTTTTCACCTCGCCGGGCGTTTTTATTTGTTTCCCTCTGATTTATAACAGTTGGTCGGGTTCGCGTTCGAAGTCAACATTTTGGCTTAAAAAAATATGCCAGCTAATTCCATCAGAATAGAATGACTTTAAAAAACAAAATCGAAGGCAATCGATGTCGGAAAAAAAATGCGTTCCCACGCCGAGCGGCCGTCGCCGCGATCGACGCGTAAACTATTTTGATTAGAATGACATTCCCGCCAAAAAGCCGCGGCCGCCGCGACATTTCTCAACTTGTCAACTCTCCCGCGCTTTTTGCGCCCATTCCGCGGCCCGCCTTAAAATCTTAATTCCGCGCTTTTTTAGGGAAAGCATACAAGGGCCGATTTACAGAGCGCGCCACCGACATACAGCGGGATGGCTAATGGCTTGATTATGCCCGCGTACTCTCGTCATAACTGTAGCTCATGTACACCGTGCTTCTTAGAATTGATTCTTTTTTTCTGTGCCGGTGTTCGAGCCGCGGGCGAGTTAATCATTAATCACGGAGATCGTCCCGCGGTGCAGGGTAATGTAATACGGCCGCGCGAGATAACATTATCGTAAATATAGTTTTACAAAACGGCGCACTTACTGCGCATTACAAAAAGAGTCCTAACGACACCCGAGCCGAAGGAATTCGCGACGCATTATCTGAATTTACACTGTAATAACGTATAACCTAATCCTTGGGTCCAGCGAGCGTTTTTCGAAAAAAAAAAAAAACGAACGCGTCCGACAGTTGAAGCGGGAAAACAAAGCGTCGATCAAACCCGCTCACTCTCACATAAATCAGCCGGACGCGAAAGAGACAGGTGCAAGGACGGCGCGGGCAGTCGATTTTACAAATGGGCGGGGCGCGGAGCGAGATGTCGACATCGTTGAAACAAAAGAGTGAAAAGGATAATAACCCGGTGCAAGGTGCAAGCGGGGAGAATGGGACGGGATGAATTCCTTTTTTATAACGACGGTTAAGGCAGTCGGGAAATCTGAAGAAAAACGTGGAAGTGGGCATCGCTCGTTCATAGTTAATTAGAACCGGCATTGTGCGCCATCCATTACTCTTTATGAGCGCCTGGTCCGCTCTATTCATAATTACGATGGACCAGTTAACAAAATTAGATTATTATTGGCCCTGTTGCTATTGTCTTCCAAATCTTAAAATTATTGTAAAACCAGCGAACATAGCTGAGAAGAAAATTGTTAAATTACCCATAATAACAGTTCACACATAATCTTTTACCTACGACCAATTTCCGTACATACAACAAAAATCACACCGCATTACCAACAATAGTAATCATACATAATAGTAGATAGCGTACAATTTGAAATTACGTACATTAAATACAACAATGCCTCAGTCACGTAAACAAAATTCAATTGAATTAGTTGCAAACGGAACAAATTGGACAATTAGGTTGAGCAATTTACATGGCAGCAGTGACGTGGGCACACACACACTTAAGAATATCCTACATACACATACACAACACACTGATTTGAAAATAAGAGTTGTTCGATTAAAAAACAAAACACTTCTCGTTCGAATGTGTTTTGAAACATTTGAATTAGATTTTACGGAATCGCGCAGAAATTTCAAAATAAGAACTCCTATTTTGCCAGCCTTTTAAACTGCTTGCTCCGATTGCCTTGCAGTGGGCCTGCATGCAGGTCTTTGTGTACCCTGCTTTAACTGAGGAATCGGTTGTCAAATTCTATAAATTAACTTGTTTGAAGCGGTACCTACTGATTATCGAACTTTATCAAATTGCACCCTGCCCTGTGCAGGCCAAAATCAGCCCCCAATTTAATAAAATCGTTGGCAAATTACACCCTCGAAGTACACATGTCCGCAAATTATCATCTAATCGAGGAATCGAGTCACAATTGTTGGGTTCGTTTCAATCAAATCGTTGTTTTGATATAAAATTCAACACAACATGCTATTTCGCTGTTTTCGCCTAAGTTGACATGCCATTCTGCTATGTTTTTGCTATCTCGCTAATTTCAGGGGACGTAACCGCCCCGTGATTTTTTTGTAATTAGATAATTTACTAAATTGGCCTATAATTCCGGGAACTTCCAATTTGATTGGGAATACCACGATAATTCATTTATGAAGATATTTGTACTCTTTCTGGGAAATAAATTATTCTTAATTCTTTTTCTGATTCTAATTGTGGATTAATTATTCATGTTAGGTTTTAAAATATGATAATTTTAGAATGAATATCTTACTTATCTAATATTATTTCTCATATAGATAGATTCCATATTTTTTTAAACTTATTCTACTTATTAAATTATTTCCTTTTTTGTTACAGGTAAGCGGAAGCGACACAATAGTAAGCAGAATATTGGGTTTGCCAGCCTCCAAAAAGATAAATCCAAAACAACGTTTTTTTTAATTAAATTATCTACGAGAATCTTAGTTTAATAACGTAAATAACAAAATACCAAATATGTTACCAAATTGATCAATCATCATTTTCCATAGCGCTTTCCTCCATTTGTATATATATGTATATATCTCTCTACTCTACCACTATCCCAGATTACACTGGAGTCGAGTTATTACACTGGAGCAACTGTCATCACTGGTGTGGATTCTCTTACGTGCGCAGCGGCTGATCAGCGGATTAACGAAACTATTAATTTAGACTGTAAGCATAAAGTCATTCGGTCCAAAGTTGAATGTGTCCATCGCTGATCAGCCGGCACGTGATGCTCTCTCTCACCGTAAAAAGTCAAATATTACGGAACTTAGAAAACCTCATTGGTACATCGCGACCGGGGCTCAAGCTCGGTACAATCACGTATCGGCAGCCACTAGCCACCGACTATACCAAAATAAATATTCAACTTCAATGATAATAAATTAACGTGCCCAAGTCAGTAATACCCGGAGTGATTTTCGAAACCCGATAACATCTGGATATGTGAGAACTCATTTGTCTCGTTTTTTGTTACTTATTGCTGCTTGTTTTAAAACAAACGGTTCTGTTCTTATACCATTTACTTAAAATGAAATAAAAATAATGAGGATGGTTGATGCGATGATAAAAGGTGTGTTGCTAGCTGAGATATTCAACCTATTTCATTGTAGAACCTTCCCACAGGGAGTCAACATGATTTTGATGCGTTTAAGGATTTAAAGTGTCCTTTTGTATTAAATAGATTGACGGCACACTAATTTCCATCGAGTTTTTAAAAGTTCTTGCAACGCGTTCACGTCTTATTAATTAGAATTAGGTTTGAATCGTTATCATTGACAATGTTTGAAATTCTAACTGCCTTTTTCAAACGCGACCTGCGCCTCTTCGGGAGCGCTAAGTGATGTAGCGACTCGCGAGCGAGATTTCTCATCCCACACTTCCGCACGACGCATAATGCGTAAGAGCGAGATGCGTCTCGCTCGCAGGTCACTGCAGTATCACTTAGACGTTCCCGAATAGACGCCCAGTTACGTGATGAAAAATGGTTTTTTCTATGATAAAAAACTGATACGGAAATTATTCGTAATCAAAACATAAATGAAACTATCTTGTTTTATGATACCGTTATGTTGAAAAACTGGTTGCAAAGTCAAATTCAAGATTGTTCTTAAGTAAAGGAGCATTGTAATTCGGGTGGCTGTATTAAATATATTTAATTATTCAACTGCAGACCGCATGCTGGCAGATCGCTGGTTTTCGTAAATATTACAAAAAAAATATTACACATATTAATTGCCTTGTATGAAACGTGGGCGGTGGATTTCATATTTTCGAAATTATTGAGGCAAATCCGAATGAAGTCGAAGAAGAGTAAGTATACGAAGAGTTATAGTAAGAGACACTATGGTTTTTTGCGGACTAGCCGACTTATCCTTAGATACACCTTATTTTCGCAGTATTTGGATGAAATTGGCGGCGTTCGTATCATGCACCACACGAGCTACTATCAAAGTTAGATATTTTTGATTTTAAGGAAATTCTTAATCTTAACTTGAATTGTACCTAAGTGAGATATTGGATTTAGATTACAAACATAATGGAAAATAATGACTACCCGTCAGTAATTTTGACGAGTAGTCACCGACCAATCGCCGATTATAAAATGCGCGGAAGAATCGCTTAATAGTCTGTCCGCATGTGGATTATAGACAGGCGGTTGCTTTTTTAAGAAAGCAAGTTAAACATCATTTGGAGAACGTCGCATAATTTACCACTTTTTGACACATGTCAAACAAAACAAAACGTTCTGCCGCGCCAAAAGTATTTCGGCAACTGACAAAAATGTTCCTGTTTATTTTCGAAGCGAGTGTTAGCACTGATGGAACGAAAATATCAAAATTTAAATAGTAAATACGCTCACCCATACGGGAGCCATTAAAATGCTTCTATGTCGTATAAAGCCCTATTATAACTAAATGACAGTCGTTAAGTGACACAATTACAAATACTCATAAAGTGACATTTGATTCCTTTTGATTCAAAACGCGTCCACCGTTCGAGCCGCTTTTTACTTGTAAAGTTTTTTTTCCTGCCCTGTTTTTAAGTTCTGATTCGATCTCATGGACGTCGCATACCGAACATTCCAGATGTTTTTTTTTCGGGCAGCGATATAAATTTGATTGTGGTGCATGTAAAGTCACATACGCGGATGCGGCCGTGCCTCTACAAACCTTTACAGCCTGCGACAACTCGCTGGTGAGAATTACAATCTCCGCCTGTCTCGTAAAGTCGCACACGAGACAAAAAGGCGTCGAGAATCCAACTTCGATTTCCAGTAATGCTCCCTCAGCTATGCCATTAAATTCGTACAGAACTTTTCGGCTGTTCACCAATTACGTAATTCCAGCTGTCCTCATAAATCACACACGAGACGTAAGTGCAAACGGAAAAGACATGGCACCGCTCACTGAAATTGGTTTAGTGCTTTAGAATTTCAGCCGTCAGTGTGACATAGTAGAGGCATCCTGGCATGTACCAGGGCGGCATAGATCGCGGCGGTCAGCATATCGCACGCGCGTCACGTCACGCGTCCAGGCGAGCGGGCGCGCACAATACTCGCCCGCCCCGGCTTGCGTTATTGTCCAACAATGCGTGAAATGCTCTGACAAACGATGACAGCCGCCCGGGCAGCCTGGTACCGACCTACTGCAATTTATGATATCCTATTACGAGATTTAATGATACTAGACGTCAAGGCTCTTTGTTTTAGTTATTCGTCATTGGAACCTACTCCGTGAACTCCACCCGTATACGAACAGACCTATGATGTTCTTGCCAAGTCGTGGTGCCGGTATAACCGGCTATAGACCGGAAGCGAAGAATCCACCCAAAGCGACGAGGAAGAACTGAAAAATTACCATTACCCCCTGTGTAAACAGTTGCCGACAATCTTCGCGATGTCAGCCGAGTCGAGTCCGAACTCGGAGCGCCAAATATTTGCCAGAGCCTCATAAATTCAGCGGCGCCCCGCGCGTCCCACCAGGATAACACACATAATTCGCCGCTCCACGGATCGGTAAACATATTGTAATGGAAAACGCCATCATTGTTTACACTTTATGATGTCCTGGCGCTGTAAACTGATGCGGTGCAGATTCGCTCGCCTCGTCCCGCAATGCTAACAAAGAATTTGCCGAAAAGAGGAGTGAAGACAAACAGATTATTCCGTAACACCAGAGGGAGAAAGTGTAGGAAAGTGTGGGACGCCAATCAGATACGGTTACGTAACTAGAGCCAGCCGTAACATATAATGGGAAATGTCTTAGCTCGGTGCAATCTTGAAGTTGCGTGAGCCGTAAGGTGTGCGGTGAGCCGATATTAAGCGCAGTAACGAGCTCCCCAGCTGCTCGCAAGAACTGCTGCGACTAGTTCTGTTCGCTTAAATAATCACCGCTTTATTAAAAGCGAAGCGCGCGCTCGCAGTTTCTTTTACTTGCGCCCACCAACTTCTAAGGGAAGCTCTTTTAACAGGAAGTTTCCTCGGATTTCGCGAGCGCCATCTTTACGGTCCAAATCTGGAAGGACGGCCGTAACTCCGCCTAATCCACCGAGGGTGTTAAAATATTCGAAATCCGTCAAAATCGTAAATCGCGCCCTCCTTTTGTGTGTGCGTATTTACGAGCCGGAGGCTGGAGATAGCCCGAATTAAACTTGAATTTAAAACCATTTTATATTAGCTAAGCTAGCTTAGATCGCGCGCTGCGGCGGGCGCGCGCGATAAGAGAATTGGCCTGTCAGACGCCGGATGATATATTTGACCAACATTTCCATACCCCACCCTCGCTCCCGCGCCCCTATTTTCATTTTGTACGTGTCTGCTCCGGCGCGTATCTATAATGTATCCCTTCTGTTTAGGAGTTACATTGAATAAAAATGCGAAGGTGAGAAGGGACGGTTAAAATTTAATAGACTACATTCTGAGCTGTCAAACTGTGACAAAGGATCGTAGTTTCCCGTTTGATCCCCGGTTTTATTGCGAGTAGGCTGGTTCCGTGTGTTATTCATGGAGTTTTGGAGCGGTTGTTTGAATAATTAAAAATTTGGCAAGCGCTTGCACGGGCCGTGAGTGAGTCGTGCTGCAGCGTTTCTTTACTTCACTAAAAAGGCGTAAGTCAACTCAATTCGCCATAGATATAGGATGTTACGGACGTGTTGGCCGCAATATTCGTTGGTCGAGTCTTTACCGAATACCTAATGAGGATTATATTTTCTGCGAAGTGTAAATAAAGCAGCAAACGCCGGTCTACCAGCGTTGCTTTGTTTCCTCTAAAAACCTCTGTAATAAACAGCAGTGGTGCTTACTGCATTATAATGCGCTGCGTTAATTCTATTATAAACATATAGCTGTGCCGGCGACTTTGGTCGAGGGGAATTGAGATGAAAAGTATCCTATGTTTTATTCCAAGATATGGTTTATCTGTCTGCTAAATTTCATCGAAATCTGTCAAGCCGCTTGCGCGTGATTAAGGCGCAAACATCCTTTCCAAACTTTCCAATTTATGATATAAGAAGGATTTTATTTATTATAATAATAATAACAATAATATTGTAAGCGTTGTTCGAGTTTCAATAAATAATAAAAATAGATAAATAATTCCTAGATATGCACGAATAGTGATTTGGCCGATTACCGAATACTAAAAATTCGGGTTCGTTCGGATTTAGAGCTATTTGAATGATGAGATTGTTCAAAATAATATTGAAATTGAAATACACGACAATTTTCGGACCTGTTTCGATGAAATCGCTATAGACATTGTGCAAACTGATGTCGCAATGAAAAAGTGATGTAGCAAATGAAATAATTTAAAGAATAAAGCGTAAAAATAACATTTCGTCTCCATAATCAAGCGACGCAAATTATAATTGACTTTGTAGATGAGCCCATTCAAATGTAAAGTCGATTCATCCTTACTTGTCTTATTTGGTAAACAAGTTTCTAACCTCAAAATGTACCTTTTTGGCTACAACAGCAATTTCTTCGTAAATAAAGCAACCGGAGATAATATTTTAACCATCACTTTGCCAATTTTTCACCTAGGATTGCTTTACTTAGGATAAAATAACTGGTTCACCCAAAGGACATTTTGGGGTTATAAACTTGTTTACCAAATAAGACGCATAAGGATGAATCGACTTTATATAAAGAAAGAAACAAAGAATGAAACATTTATTCACTAACACAGAAGACACACAGAGTAACATAAATATAAATTAAAAAACAATACAAAACAAAATGGTAGTGTGTGTGTCCTCGCAGCTGTGGACGGGACACTATATATACTCTTTATATGCAATATAATGCATACCAAAATCCGATTGTTTGTATCCCCGCTTAACGTCCTAAGTCCGAGGTCGGCTCAATAGGAGCGCCCTTAGGCATGTTAAGTAAAATTCCCCTTGTTGAGCGCCATTCAGGCTGCTCGCATCTTTCCGGTGAAGCTGTCGGGGTCGTCAGAGACCAACAGTGTATGTCCATTCTAAAAAAAAAAAAAAATATAATGCATATCATAGACTGATCCTGATCAGGAATATTTCTGACAATTGCTTAGTACTTGAGTTGCTGACGCGATAAGCCCTTCCATTCATTGTCAAGCAAGTCTCCAGCGTGTCAACCAGCCGTTATTCTTCATGAAATATTAACGAAAAAAATAGCTTTTTCAGTCAAAAACTGACGTATCGGCATCAAATTATCTCAGTTGGGAAGATAAACACCGAGTCCTAGAATGTATGCTAAAAAGTCAATGTGATATTTAACCTAAAAATCACAATTTTAAAAATGTCCATTACAGCTGGAGTGCTCCGACAAAATCCATCGTACCGTCTTATCCGCCGATAAATCAGGCAGCCATTGTGGGGCTAATGCGAGTGTTGCCATTGTTGCGGGTAGCCGGATATATTGCTGATGTGTTCATACTATTTTTGCTGTAAGTTATCAACTAGCACGCGAATAGTGGCAACCCTGACAGTATAAAACTATGCTTGGCAACTCTGACAGTAACACTATACTAATGATAACCTTGACAGTAGAACTCAACACTATTGGCAGCCCTGACAGTACGATACTTAGTGGCAACCCTGACAGTAGAAGATTATACTTAGCAGTGACAACCCTAACAGTTGACACTATTCTAGTGACATCCCTTTTCATGTATACGTCTACAATTTTTCATCTGTCAAAGCTCTTAATGCATTGGAATAAAGTATTGTTTTGTTTGGATAAGAACTTGACTCCATAGAAAAGTTAGTAGAGTGTGATTGATGCTTGTGTATAAAAAAAACCTGTAAGATCCGCCTGATAGTTCCGGTTTTTAGTAAAATATCAGAAGTATTTTTTTCCCACCGCAGTTGTCTGGTACGTCCGTTAGAGGTTGCGATTACCAGCACTTTAAGTCACTCGTGTTACGTTGACTCTTACAATATTGAAATCCAAACTTCAAGTAACTACAAATTCAAATAAATTTAATCTCTCAACTGATATTTTAAAATAATACCGGTCCAAAACCCAATAAAGCTTTGGACAAAGCTTTTCACGACTGCCCGTTTTAACATAGCACTTGGCATCACTCCAACCTCTGACAGCCAACTAGATGTCGCAACGAAAGAAACGTAAACCCAGCGAATATAGAAATGAAATACCTAATACCTACTCCCTAATAAGACCATCACATAAATACATGAAGTATCACCAATGACTTTTATTCCCTATTGATATTGCGCCGCGCGATTGTCAACCGAAACGCGCTCACAATAAGTGTTATTGAATCACAAAATCGTATACGTCTATCACTTTCTAACGTAGAAAAATCGGTCAAGTGTGAAAGAGTAAAATATTGTACTGCCGGTCGCTGAATGTCCGTGGCAGTTTTCGGTTTTAGCAAACAAAGGAATTAGAGCGATTCGCACCAGTCGAGCTGGATTTATGGTCGGTCGCAGTGACCAAATTTTCTCTTTTTGCCTTTTCCCTGTTTGTACCCGGAAGAAGGAAACTGTATTGATTTGATATGTGACTTTATGGACTCCTTGTACATTGTGTCGCGTAGCTCAATATTGACATGATTTCTATCCCATTTTTCCATTGCCTGGATAATTTAATTAATCTACTATATAAAAATAAGTCGGGTTTTCCTTCCTGACGCTATAACTCCAGAACGCACGAACCGATTTCCACGGTTTTGCATTCGTTGGAAAGGTCTCGGGCTCCGTGAGGTTTATAGCAAAGAAAATTCAGGAAAAATTTCAACAGAAAAGCGGGAAAATCTTCTTTCACATACAGCGCCATCTCTGATACATAGCTACACCAAACGAAATGTTACATAAAACGAAGCCATCTGGTGGCGAAACGAAGTTCGCCGGGTTTGCTAGTTAAAATTTATAAAAAAATGGACTTAATACACACATTTGACTAAAATGGATTAAAACAACTTTAAGATACAGATAAAAAAGTAAGCTAGTATAAAATAGCTTCTCTCGTAAATAAATAGAAGTCAAATTAAACTCATTGAATCCGTCCTAGCATTCTATTTTATCCTCTGGCAACGATCTGATTGTGGCAAGTCTATTAAAACTTCGTGCAACTTGACGTACCTTTAAATTCAAACGGTAAGCCATCAGATAAACTAAAAAAAGAAAAGAAGCGCTGACTGACTTTATCTGTGCCCGTTAATACACCAATTAAATTAAAAAAATCAAAATGACGTTCCTTTTCCTCCCCGACTTCGACTGTTATCTGTGTTCGTGACGTTTTTGTAGACTACGGATCAGTAAAAAGCTGTATTCGAGATCTATTATTATTCGGATATTATAATAATAGTCGATAACTAAACCCAAGTGAATTAGAAGGTATATTACCGGCTTTTATGAGCATAATCTCGTCTTAAAGGGCCGAAATGTCACACAATACATTGACGTACCAGCCAACAGTGCCGCGTGATGGATGGACTATATTAGTGAAACATTATCGCGGGGAGCATATCTCAGCGGTGGGTGTTAATACTGTTAAGCCTATCCGAATAAAATACGGCCATTTTTAACCGAAGAGTATCAGCTCATTAATGTTTGTCCCGATATAAGTAAACGTCGGTTTCGCGCCATCAATCTTGGCGGTCGTCGACCTTCACTACCCACGTGCGTCTCATGAGAGCCTTGTACTTAGCTAATTGTTTTTTGTTCCTCAATTTCGTTTAATTAGTTTGCTTTTGTTGGTACAAAAAACGTATTTTTTCTACCTTCAAACACATTTTATGTACGCCTCCTTCCAAATTATCACAACGTCCAAAAACAGTTCAGCTTGTCAATCAAGAGGGTATCTTGAAAATAATGATTCAATCTGATTTGTTAACTGTTTCTCCTTTTTAAGCAAAATCGCACAAAAAATATTGTAAATGCAATGTTTGAGTTTCGTTTCCGAGACTCGTATACAGAACCAATTTCCAGGATATCGACAGAGACAAACTTGAGATTCTGGACTGCATAGATAGCATGTCATTTCGGAAAATTGACTTAGATATCTGTACAAAGTCGGGAACAAAAGTTAGTTACATAATAAATTTTGACGAAACGAGTTGTTAGATCCAAAATTCATGTCATAATAACATACGAACACAACGGAAAAAACCTAAACGCGTGTTAATGTGTGTTCCCATGTCGAGTTATTAACTTTTTCTGACGCTGCCCATCAATCATCCGACCAAATTGCCTCCAACTCTTCAAAGGCTAGGCTATGTGGAAACTTCAAATCGGCATTGGAAAGTGGTTTTTCTGCGATCAAGATACTCAACATAATTTTGTTTGGTCGTAGGTATTTTGACCATTTTGTAAACTAAAGTGGGACTGGGTCGTGTAATATCTCAACACAATCATATTTTGTTAAATGAAGTACAAGTTATAGTAGATTAATTGTTGGTCTGAAAGAGTTGAAATTCAGATCGATGTCAAGTCAACAACACTTAATCGAGTAAATTACATTTCCAAATTGGCCAAGTTTCCAAAAAAAAAATAGGTTGGTGAGCTGGATCATATAAGTTCAGAACTTCAATAAAACTATGATTTTTCCATACAACTTTCGAGCTCTCAGAAAGTAACACAATTATAGATATACCAACTTTTGTGAGAACTGTCAAAGTTCTTATCCAAGCAAAACAATACTTTATTCCAATATGATAAGGCGTTGACAGTCCGCTGGAGTCCACCGAAAAGTTAGTAGATCCATGTCTGCCCATCAATTTCCCCGCATCGCGTTCATTTCTCATCCCGTCTTTCTATTGTTTTCACTATTGTTTCGGTTGCGCCACATGCGCCGGCGCACCTTGCGTTTGCTTATATTTGACGACTATTACACGATGATACGACACGACTTTATTCAGTATACTTTAGTAAGTAACTTAACTTTTACGGTCGGTTGGCCCTTTAATTCATGGACAAAATTATAGTTTGTTTCCCAAGATTTTCTTGTTATTCAAAGGTGAATCTTTACTATTATAATGCAATAATTTTGAAGGCTATAAGCATTTTTTCATGGCATTAAATATAATTGCTTTAGATCTACGATCATGGGCGCTGACTTAAATTATTCCTAAATAATTTAGCTTAAAAATTAAAGTCATACGGTTTGATATGCAATAAGTATATTGAAAAAAAGCCATGTTTCTTTTGAAACAGGTTTATTATGACTTTAGAGAGAGGGAGAGAAACATTTGTTCATTATTAACACAGAATACACACAGAATAATATAAATATAAATTAAAAACAATACAAAACAAAATGGTGGTGTGTCCTCGCGGCAGTGAATGGGACACTGGCTCAGCATAATGCCGAGGTGTGGGACACCTGCAGCGCTGAGTTTCAGCCAGCACCGTCTGTGACTCACGGAGCGCTTTAGAAATACACTATATGCTAATAATTATTTATTTACTACTACTTAGATGGATTGGTCATACATACTTAATATTGTGATAGCGTGTTCAGAATAATTACTTGTTACAGCAGCATTAAGCGTAAAATGTTAAACAAAGACAAAAATAAGAAAGAAATGTAACAAGTAAAATCAAGTGATGGAGTAAAATTATTTTTTCTGGAGCGTCGACACATAACCTTTAAGCTTTCGCTTGAAGGTGAACCCGCTCGACTCGAAGCCTATTATTTTTAGTCTGATCGTACCTTGTAAATAGTACGTAAGCTCATCGGTTCCGCTGAGCAATTGAAACAGATATCATTACGGACAATGCTCGGATAATGGTAGTAATTTCGTGAAACCTCGGTCCGGTGGCGGACTGTGATTGGTTGTGATTTCTAATTCGTCACAACCATTGTGCTTATTGCCTACAACAGACTATGTATTATGGAAAAATTTACAACATGTAATTTAATTACGTAACAAGAGGTATAGAAAAATAAGCGTGCTATGTTCGACATAAAATTGATACCTATGAGAATTTTAACATTTCAGGGAATCATTAAAATTGTGATGGCTGATAGATTACAGGTACTCAAATAGCTGCATGAAGAGAAACCTTACAGGATTTATGAGAATCTGCAATCATTTCCTCACAGGGTGATTTAGAAAAAACATTTGGGTCTATTTTCATGGGGGGCATTTAATTTAGCTTTTGGTATATCTCTGCCGTGAAATAGCTGAACGATGCAACATAGTTACAGTATTTTGAATTGACTTCCTCTAAATTGTTCCTTAGGATCATTACCTACTCATCCAGTTTTTTGCTACGAACCTTTCAGGCTACCAACTAGTTAGCAAAAAAGCTTGAGTTATGATTCTTAGGAGCTATTTGGTGTGATTGTAGTCAACGAAAAATGCTGTAACTCTAGTAGCATTGCTTCGTTCTGCTATTTGACGGCCGGTCTTCCTTTGATTTAAAAAGTGAACAACATAATTGTATACACCATTTATACAGTCGTGTATAAGAGCTATAAGTAAATCCTTACCAATCAACAAAACATAGCCCGCGGGCCAAAACCATAGACAATTTAAATAAATGGCTTCGACTTGCGGTCAAATGAAGCGCGGCTAAGTCCGAATTGCGCAGAGAGATAAAAAAATTAAATAGGCTTAAGTCTCACGCAATTATGCCCACTCGCATTTGAATGCAGGAAAAATAAACAGAGGGTCGTGGGACCACCCTTATCATCTAATGACGGGAATTAAGAATTCACGAATGTTTAACACCTGAGCCTTTGAATGTTTAAAAAGTTTAACTTGGAATTAAATTATGGAGGTTGCAATCGGGAGTTTTTTGAGGTTAGAGCAAACTCTAACCTCAAAAAATTCATTATGAACTTGAGCATCAAACTGAGTGACGTCATAGCAGCTCCCGTAAGTGACTTTTTGGAGTTTTATTTATGTAGCAGGGCAAAAAAGAGAGACTGAGAAATAAGCTAGGTGAAATACTTTTTCAAGCAGAAATTTTTCCAACCATTTACCGCACCGCTACCAGTATTACGTAACCGACCTGCATTAACTCAAAAACACAAAGAAGTATTACACAGCAAGACAGAGGAACAAAGATGCGCATTAAGACTTAAAACAATGGCGTGCGAAAAAGGACGCGGACAAAAGGCTTTGTGCCCGAAATTTACGTTTAAAAACAACGTAAATATAAATACCTAAGCGGGATCCGTATCTATCCTATTTAGATATTAATCTAAACGAAAAAGCAAAAGCAATTCAGAATAGGCAACAAGCTAACAGAAGGGACGAGGCGGGCCGCTCTGTAATTGGCCATTTATCAAACTGCGAAGGGGTTAGGGAAGGCTCCTGCTGGCGCTGCGGCCCTGGTGCTGCTGTCGCCGACCAGAAAACGACTTAGTTAACGAAACAAACAAACACACAGATACAGTTAATCTCGAGTTTAATCTATAGTTAAACCGCGTTCAGGGTGGAAGGTGTGGAGAGACTTGAGGGTAGTTTTGTTTGGTTCGAGTATGTAACAACATTGCGTGCTGCTCGCATCCACCGGAGTCCCTCAATCTTCATCAGGTCGAACATTGGGGGGGCCTAATGCCCAGCAGTGGACTACTATCGGGTGAAATGATCATGATGAAGGATCTAAACAAAGTTGATGCTGCTTTGAAATTGTATATCAGCTCTAAATCTCTTTTTACGTATTCATTTCTCCTTTTTTTAACACAACGTATTAAGCAACCCACTCACTAGTTGATCTTGCAGTAGGCCCGTTACCATGTTGGCATCAACAGTAGCTCCAAACTTCGTTCCATCTACAAACACTCTAATTACAAACCATAATTTAATCCCCACTCTAATAACCAATACAAACGCCCTAAGCACACAGGTGGCGCTTGATTTCGGATAAGCCCCAAAATTCCCATAAACTTGATTAAGCCCGGTTTTAAATTCAACATTCGGGTAATGAAACTTTCTTATCAACGGCCTCCTAAGGCCTCCTCGTTTTGAATTATGGCCGTCGCTTGTTTAGATTCTGCTCGGACGGTTTAAACTTTGCCTGGGCTTAATTAACTTTACTTTTTTATAGATATATTTTTATATAAAATACAGTATCCGAATCGACCAGAAAAATAAAGCTGTGTTTTTCACAGGCATTTTCAAACATGATTGGAGCATTTCCAAAGCAGGACCATGCAGTGACCCTGCATGCAGTGCATAGAATACCCTGTTTTAACATAATCGCATTATCCGCTTCAAAAGATTACATAACGACGTTGCTCCGAAAGTTAATATAATCAAAAGTATTCGGTGTAATGAATGCAAGTGTTATTTCATGGTAGATAACAGCGGAATAAGAGACAACAATTTGTCACCCCAATCCGCGCGCACTGTCAAAGGGTGGATCCGTCTGCCAATCCACCCGTGTATAATTTAAGCCTTTGTCTGTGGTGTTGTGATCGGAAAAGTTAACTTGTAATCTCTATGGTTGCGCTTTACGGCTCAGTGTCGCGCTCTCAAGACTTGGCAGGAAATAATTACCAAAAACATGTGTTACAAAAATAACTAAAGTTATTACCGAATAATGAATTATGTTCAAAAGATAATTAACGAGCAACTCAACTGTGAGTCTCTCGAATAAATTTCCAAGTCACTCACCTAATAAAATAGTTATAAAAATTAAAAAACTGAGGATGCTCTAATTAAAATATACTTTTATTATCAAATCCAACCCAGCATTGAATCTTTGTGCAGTGTACTACATGTAATAAACGAATACTTACCACTTCTAAAATGATAATTAGGATTATTTTACGACTCGGAATGCGTGCTTAGGCGTTTGATGTGTTTCATAATTACTCTCTTGTAAACCGGAATAAAGATGGTGAAGATAAAAAAAGCATTATTGCCTAGTTAATGAACGCCCTTGTATTTCGTTATATTCGGAGATGATAACCGGCGAGATAAAAAAAACAAAATGGCGAATCATGGAAATGTCACGCGGCCGCGGTCGCATCACTATGCAAATATACTTCTTAATTACTCTGAATATCTTTACTACGATCTCTAAGTAGATCGTTTACTTATTCTTTTGAAACAATTATGTTAATGGCGGACGGCAGTTGAGCTCGAGCGATAATAATTTACAATTAAAGACGCGTCCGTAATGGCCGAACTAGCGTAATGGGTGCGTTCCGAGTTGTCACTGGAGACGTCATAATCTGCGTTCAGATGTAGCAAAGCCAGGGGCAGACGCGTGGAACTTTGCTTATAAATTCAGCTGCGTCTGCCGTAACGCAATCATACGTAGGTATTAGACGGGCGCTCAAATTAATACAACGGGGCGGCGGCACACCTGCGCCCTCTCTGTTTCTTTCCTACAAAATTAACTCTGCGTAGTTGGCAACAATGGAGAACGGAGCCCCGCCCGACAAACTTTTGCACTGTTATTTTTTCCAACTGCGGTGGCTATATTTCAAACTGTCATACTTAATCTTTTTATCAAAGTTTGCTAAATGCCGTAAGAAGTGCACACGTCTGCGTCGCTGTCTAATTATGTTTGGAGTTTCCATTTGGAGTAGGTAATCGCTTACGCGTTGAGCCACTTCGTTTTTGGTTATGCTAATAGAAGCAAGATTTTAATCTATTTAGACGACATAATTTTTTATCAAACACGTTACTTGTAAAGCGCGAAGCGATATTAATTAAAATCCCCGATTTCAGCGTTTCGTACCTAACCTACAATAATACCAGGAGTGCAGCGGGGCCTAGGAGCGAATAATTTATATTTAATTTAAACAAGACGACATTGGTATTCGGAATACGAGTGCGTAATTAAAATTCCAGTCGTGGTGGTGCTGCCCCGCGCCCCGACCCGCCCACGTCGCGACAGTTTTCGCGCCAATTTCCACGCGCCCGAAAATTAATTGTGACAGGAAGACGCGGCCTGCGCACTTCTGTAGCCCGCGTGACGCCATCACAACAGCGTTCCAATCACAACTTACGCTGCTGATTTATAGATATCATTTACACGACATCACATGTCATTCGAAACTGGTTGGCGATCGTTTTATATAATGGAGATGAGACTCGGTATTTGTGTCGTTAAAACCTTATAAAATAGTAAAACAATTAATAAGTGTCAAGATTAACATTGAATTAAATATTCGGCAGTAAAATTGTCATAATAAGCCATCCGGTCTCGGCTCCGATCGCATTAGGCGTTATCTACATAAAGAGCCGCTCCGGTGTTTCGTTCTGACGTTATTTATTTACTTTCAGATGTATTCAATATCAACCGGTTGACGCAGCGATGAGCAAGCGTGAAACGGAACGCAAAATCGAATTTATTACGTTTGGGTCATTTCTAAAAATAAACACTGCGCTGTCATATTGAAAAGCTAATTTATATTGGTATTGCTTGCAATGCAATATGCCACACATATAGCAAGCTCAAGTTGAACCACAATGATGGAATCGGTCCGCGCGGTTCCAACGGCCGATTGACTCGCGTCTCCATTCATACGTTCGGAAATCAAATCGGTTTTCTTTTATAAGTCGTTATGGCGGATTTCACGCTGGCCGCTAACAATTGTCCGATCTCTGCTGGCATCTCGGGCCGAGAGACACATTCGTTACGTCCGCTAAGGGCCTCTAATGGCCCCGCCTGAACCCGACCGGCCCTTAAAATTTTAACCATCCTCTTATTTATGGTGGCTTTTGTCTCGCGCGATACAGCTATCGAGCGGGGGAATCTATTCGTTATGATTTCAAGCTCGCTTTCCGTGCTGTTCGATTTTCAAATTAGAGGAAAACAAAAGTGCGTTCCAATTTCACACTGTGACATTCAAATGAATATTGTGTACCTACAAATTGTAAACGATTATACTGAACTTAATGTTGTTTATACTTTTCGTTATAGATAGTGTTAGAACTGAAAGCAGTGTTCCATTTTGATTTCAGTTTAATTGCATGTTTAATAAACCGTTTGGAAATTGTCGTAAATCTGTGAGTCGTTTAAAAAGCTTAATTGCCATATGATTTATGTCGACGACAGGGTTGTCAGCCGCTATCGCCGCATCTCGTCAGCGCGGCGGTCATTAGTCTAGCACGGGGTGACGATGTGCTATATTTCATCAGCAATTAGAACGTCCAAGGAGACACACGTTAATAACGTTATATCTTAATTACTAAACGAATTGGGCAAAAGTCCCAATGACCACTGCAGAAATATCTGCAGATGTATGAATTTGCATTAAACTCGGCGTTAGTAAAATATTATTCATAGACATCGCGGCTCCATATAAACTAGAAATTAGTTTTAATTAAAATAAACAATTTATCGCGTGTCGTCGTCACCGCGTCCATTAAAATAATGTATGTTTTAAAACGCGTCGGTGTTGCGATATCGCGCGATACAACTGAGAGCGTCTTCGATCAACTTGTTTATCTGAAGCTTTCTTACTTCGGGACGTTATAAATTACTTACTCTCTGCCGCCCCTAGGGCTGCCATTTCAAATAATATCCTGACAGATATTGTAATGCAATGCAAAAATCATTGTAGCTATTCAATACCAAATTTAAATTTCCACCGAGTAGAAAATCCTTTGTCGCGTTACTGTTAGCATTTCTTTGCAAATAGAACTGAATATAAAGTATCCACTTAGAAAGAAACGGTATTTTTAATAAACTCAACATTTAAACCCGAGGCACAAAAACGTGGGCAAACCTAAGATTAGCTCTCATAAAGTTCAAACACAATTTCCCAAGATTACTAATGCAAATACACATCGCATGTGAACGACATCGTTAAATCCAAAGCAAAGATTCACACTAGGAACCCGGCATAATCAACCGCCTTATCTCCTCCGGTTCAAAAACAAAAAACCTGCGCTTCGGCATTGTTAGTTCCGATTGCGACACGGCGATTACACTACGCGCACCGCTAATTCCCGCGTGGCTTACACGCGAGGACGCCATTACAAAATTAAAAAAAAAAAATCTCCACAGATAAAGATACTCGCTGTCTATGTCAGGTGGCCAATTTTGATCCGGCGTCGTTAAATTGACAAATGGAACGCAGCTCCGTGTGAAGCTTACGCGCGTTCCTTTCTCAATTTATTTGGATTTAGAAGCGATTAGTTTGTTTTCATTTACACATTTGAAATGTTTTATTCCGATTTAAAAATAGGTAGGTTTCCAATTTGTTTTCTTAAGTTATTATTAACTAGCCGTTGTCTCCGATGGGATTTCCAATCGGCAACACCTCATTACTTGAAAAATTACGAACTACCAAACAAACTTTCGACCATATTTAATGGGAAGAATTCTCCAAAATCCTTTTTAGTGTTCATCCATTCCATAGAGTATATCAATACTGATAATGGAGATATCAGTGACTTTAACACTACTGTCACTATCCCACTGGTTAACTACGTACGTACCCCGCTGGGTTCCAACAGATCAAGAATAATATTCAGCCATTTTAGTAGTGGTAGAGCCAAACAGTAATCCTCACTAGATGATTACTGTTCGAATGGGCCGGCTCGACCGGGGTAGTACCACATTCTCACAGAATATCGGCGTAAAGTAATAGCTTGCTATTGCGTTTCGTACGGTGAGTGACGAGATCCGGAGGCCTATTCCCTCATCCTTATCCCATCCCCATTCCCCATCCTCCCTAGACTGGCAACGCATTAGCAGCACCTCTGGTGTTGTCCAAGGGCGGCGGTGACCACTTTCCATCAGGTGGGCCGTCATCTCGTTTGCCAGTCAATTGACAAAAAAAATATCGGTTTAATGTGATCCTGATAATAATATTATTTGTAACAATAAATCAATAAGGTAAAATTCAAAGTAAACTTTATTCAATTAAGGCTATTTACAAACTCTTAGAAGATCAAGTAGGTACGGAAAAAACCTCTACTGAGAAGAGCCGGCAAGACACGCGGTGATATATCAAAATAGTACGTACTTAACGGAATACAACAGCTTCTGTTAAAAGCGGCCATTACTTCTTCCAAGATCCAAATCGGTAGGAGAATCAAAGTAAAGTTTTTGCGCAGGTCAAACGTAGATAAACAGAATAATCAGAATCCAGGGGAACAGCCTGCAATATCCTTCGAAAAGTCACAAAAACAGTCGTAACACTCGCGAGACACCATAACGAAAAACCGAATTCGATGCTTGACATTGCTTTCACGTCATGTTGGTACGTCTGATGTACGTTCCGTTTCTTGCAAGGAATATCTAGGAATAGATTTAAAATGTAAATAATTTCAATTATCAATCATATTGACATTTTAAAATAATACCAATTTTTTATAACAAAATGTTCTGACATATTCTCGTTGTTTTCTTTATTTTGTGTAACTTATGTTTTGGGGCAAAAAAACATTTAGGATTAAAAAAAATATACCAAGGCCATCTAGAGTTTTGTGATTCAACTCTTAAAAAGATTGAATGTCTCGTGGTTCCTCTACACAAAAAAATGGTATGGTGTGTTCATGGTAATCTTGTACCATTACCATGAGTTTGCAAACCGTTCTCCAAATAGGAAACTATCGCTCGGTCCCTTTTACTTGTATCGGCAACAAGCAGTATTTCCAATAGATTTCTATAACGAGAACGGTTTGCATAACTCATGGTAATGGCACTAGGCATCTATTCGGGACTGCTAAGTGATTTACTGTATCGACGCTAAAATGCCAAAACTGCGAATGTGTCGTTTTTTTGTACGTGTTTGACGTTCACTTTAGCTGTTTTATCAATTTAGTGGCTATGCGTTACCCATAAGTCAGTTAAAAATCTATTAACTAGATATACAGTTTAAGCTGGGATGATATTCTTTAGTATTAGTAACTGGATGTGTTGCTAACTGCATCGCAATCTATCACGGCTGCAAATTAGTTCTCAAGCCCGCCACAACGCCACGTGGCGCCACCAGCTTCATTAGCGGTTGCATCTAAACCTAATTAAATCAAATTACTGCGAAAATTAAGGCTCAACTTCGTTTTCGGGCGCAACTGTTGGTCGTAAACAATACACGCACCTCAACCCTTCCCAAATTTAGCTATTTGATACAAAATAAAATCGCCCTAGCACGTCAAGCAATCAACACAATATGGCGCAGGGTCGACCTATTACCAGGATTGCATGTTATACGCGACCCTATCTCGAGTGGGGCCACTAAATGAACAGCTCGAGGGTTCCGCTGGTTTCTTCGCAGTGCCACTGCCCCGGTGGACCGGCGACTTCACGGCCCCACTCCCAGTTTTGACACCATCTGCGACACTGACATATTTACTGCCGATTTATGCCGCCTCGGTATCTAATTAGGCTCGCGTTAATTTGTTATACAGCAGGTTGGATTAAATGTGCCTCCGTATGGATCATAAAGTACAGACATTATTTCGTCTGTTTCAGATGTATTTTCATTTATATGCTAAAGTAACGAGAACTCAGTTTAATTCAAACTAATTACACGATATAAAAATCTTGACGCGCGGTAAACATTAGTACTTCTAGCTGGGTTACTTTACGATACGACTGTATTGGTGTTGTATTCGTTTTGTATTCCATATTTATCACAGATACAAATACGTGTAATATTTATACTTTAGTATTCCTACTCCTACTCACACATAATGCAAATGTTTCCTCCCATTGACTTACCTATACTATAGACGATTAAAACCAGAGGACCTGATAATAGCCTAATAACAATTGTACGTCGGAAATAAGCTGAAACTAAAACCCAGTTAAAATAGATGGCGCTACCGCCGTAGGCTACGGGCATACCAATTATCCTAAAGACTCCGCTTACCCTAACTTTTACTAGCAAATAAAGTAGCCAACTTGCGGGGCGCGCGGGGTTTTTAAAGCGCTGTGATTGGTGCGTTCAAGGTTATGCCCGCTGTTTATGGCTTTTTGCCTCAAATGCTAGGGGTTACCCGGCTATGGAGTCTATTGAATATATGGTCTGTCTGTCTGTGCCTATATCATAATCATTTACTGAGCGAAATGGCTTAAATAATGCATTTTTACACGTCGTTCGTGAAAACTACCACCTTTTCGGCGGAAACCATTATTGTGTGAACGAATCACAGCAGCAATTTAAGACATTCACCCATAGAGGGCATTACACCGAGGCGGATAAAGGCGAATGACAGTCCTCCCCATTCTTCATTGCCTATCTTAGTTGGATCATACAGTACTATCGTACCAGAAACAAGTACCTACAGTCAAACCTGGATAAGCGAGATCTCATTCTCGCTTATAGAGGTTTCTCACTAACCCGAGTTTCTCGCTAATGCAGGTACATGGGTAGCGTTTCTCTCTTATAGAGGTACGCAGCGGTACACAGGCACACGTGTCCATTCGAAAAGAATGCGATAAAATAACAACGTTATTTAATTCCACGAAATAGAATAGGTACAATATTGACGAGAAAACAATACAAAAACAATGGTAGGAATTTCCACGAAAGTTAAGAATGAGTCATAAAATAGCAGATGTTAAATTTGTAATTTGTCTTGTCATTTGTTACTGTATGTGTGTATCTTTTATGTATGTATGTATTTTTATTGTAGCTATAGTTCCACCTAAATAATATAAATAAATAAAGCTCGACTGTCGCTTATAGAGGTATAGATAAGTAGCAGTCTCACTTACGGAGGTCCATGAGGGAAAAACGACTCTCTCTTACAGATGTTCCTGTTTCTCGCTAATAGAAGTTTTGGGAGCATAAAATGACGGGTCCTGGCTATTACTCTCACTTATAGAGTTTTCTCACTTATCCAGTTCTCACTTACCCAGGTTTGACTGTATTTACATTTTTAATCTTCAATTTTTTATTATAGGTTAATAAAAAGTAACTGTCCATGACCAGAGTCCTCGTCAAGACGAATCAAACGAGCCCTAACTCGATGGTGTTGCGTCGTTTTATTACAGAGTTCCCATGGTCACCTTCCGGCTCCATCATCAGATTAGTTGCATGTCATAATAATATTGTATTGTCATCCGATTTGCATAAGCATATTTTTGTAGTGGTAGAGCCAAACAGTAATCCTCACTAGATGATTACTGTCCGAATGGGCCGGCTCGAGCGGGGTAGTACCACACGCTCACAGAATATCGGCGTAAAGTAATAGCTTGCTATTGCGTTTTGTGCGGTGAGTGACGAGATCCGGAGGCCTATTCCCTCATCCCCATCCCATCCCCATTTCCCATCCTCCCTAGACTGGCAACGCATTGCCAGCACCTCTGGTGTTGCAGATGTCCATGGGCGGCGGTGACCACATTCCATCAGATGGGCCGTCAGATAATTTGTCAGTCCATAGACATTTAAAAAAAATGCATGCAAAATTTCAGCTCAATTGGAAACCGGGAAATGATTGAAATTTAACTTGCAACATTTTTAAAAATAGCTAGCTCTACATTAATAGCACCTTGAAAGGGTGAAACTATTTATTATTTCACTAAGTATGTATGTAACTTCATACCTAATGAATTCCTCCCCCAACCCAAACATTCAGATATTAGAATAGTCCAAATCTGTATTACGATTGCCCCAACAATTAACAGAAGTAGCATGTGTTGCGTAACTCATTTCGAGTGATGAGAGGACCCCAGAGGTCGGGGTCGAACTGGCGATATATTGCGTTCAGTAATTACACCCACTGGCTACCAGGCGGGCAGCGGATTAAGGAGCCTTACTTCTTAAAATGAAGCATTTTCCGCTAGCGTTATTTATGAGAGCGATTTTTGCTTTCCACTTCATGCTGCCCTGGTAAATGAAATGGTGCTGTATTGAATGTAGTCCTGGTACTTTAGCTTTGCGGTCCAATTGTATCGCTTACCAAAGGTTCTTATTATCATCATTCATTGTCATTAAAACATGAGTGGTTGTTTATAAAACGAACCGCAGGTGAGTTTCATAATAAGACCCCACGAGTGTTTTAATAACTAATTATGCAAAGTTGAATACAAAACTCGATCTGCACTCATAGCAAATTTTAAATAAACGACAATAAATATAAATAGCGGGGCGCATCCAGCTGTCTCTCCTTACATGTAACAAAAATGAATTTTGAACAGAAAACAGAAATAAAACTTGTCTGTATATTTTAGCAGCCCTATATTGCCAATCATACCAACACGCCGTGCCAATTTATCCAGCGCGACTTTATCAAAACTAATAAGAATAATTGTCAGTGAAAGCTTGTAACATAACGAAGTCCCAAGGCGTTAACCTAACAATCCTTATTCTGACCGTCCTCTACTCCTGATCCCCTGGTTATGGTATTTACTGGTCGCACCTATAATTGCCTGATTTAGGGCAGTTTCTATGCGACGCCGCAGCCGTTGGATTTCATGAAAAATATTTATTGTCCACCGAGGGGGTCGCGTATGGATTAGATGAATTTGTACGTGATACCGACCTTTTGTTTGTACCAATTCGAATTCGATGTGTGAAAGGAAATCTAAAAAAATAGAGGAGCGAAGACAAATCTTCAAATAAGCATTAGAAGCTACCTCGATCAATCTTCAGGACAGCATCGGCGCAGATATAGCAAGACATCAAAACGCGATCTGTCCGTCTGTCCGGAGTGGATTTAGTGGATCCGCGAACATTCGTACTGGCCTTGAATTATTCACCCTTTTGACTGTCCGAGATTTCTATAGACGGCTCGGTGGAGTTCGTTACAAATCTTAGAGATTTGCCGGCTTCTGTTTGCCGATCCTTCATTTGTACAGTGAGAGTAATGATTCTACACCTTGTCATAATCAAAAGCCATGTGATTGTGACATTCAAATTCAGACCGAATGGCTTTTTATTTACAGTCTAAATTAAAAGATACGTTGTTAGAGAATCCCAACACCGATCGCTAGAAGTTATATCAAAATTCGTTGCTGCAGTTGCTGACAGAGTTCATTAAAGTTCTAAATATCCATCTGCTTTACGCATTCGGAGCCCCTATACTATTACCATGAGTTTATTCACACCGTTATTGTAATAGAAAACTATCGCTCAGTCCCTTTTCAATGTATAGGCAACAAGCAGTATTTCCGATAGATTTCGATAACGAGAACTGTTTACGTAAAGTGTAAGATTCAGTTACAGCATACTAGTCAAACGCGTTTGCGTGAAAGTCTTATTTCCTTAATGGCGAAACGATCAACGCATTCGAAACGTTCTTTATGATTTAAACTTGTAGAATTTAACTTAGGCACAACGGTATCGCTGTCAATAAATCCCAAAGTTTACAAGCCAAAAAGCATTGTCAGCATTTCCGGCTAAAACTCAAAACATTTTAGCCGCAAAACATATCATTGGGTAAACTAAAGCAGTTCCGCGTCAGACCCACCCTGGCGACAGGAAAAACAAGTTGGTAATAATGAGTTATGGCTGGGTATGGGGACGCCGCGCCCTTACTGGTTTGCGATATTATTCGGCTTCTGTGGTCACTTGTAATTAAAGAAATAAAGAAGAAAAACATTTATTTACTAACACAGAAGATGGCTTTCGTAAGTAAATTCCCTAAACAGAAACTTCAGATATATTCTAGTTTAAGTTATAAGTTTAATACATCGAAATCGGTGTCAAGTGTATGACCACAGTATGAGAGATAAATATCTAATATACTTGCCACCTTCCCTCCTTTCCTTCCGAAAAGTTCCTTCTATCTAGGCTCTTGAATTGGCATGAAAACAGATGGCTTTGAAACATACACGCGTGTGACAGCGTTGCATATGATAAGTATGTTTCATAATGCGTTGCATACGTTGGGTACGTGGGCTCCGTATGTCTACTTTAAGACGCTGACAACAGACAATGACCTTGAGTGATCGGTCACTGTCTGTTTACACCGGAGTGAACGAGAAGCCCAGTAGCGGTTATTTGTATGGAGAAAATCAAAAAAGATGAGTTATATAAGTAAACGTGGAATATAAATTAGTCAAGTTTTTAATCTGGGCGTGATTTAATAGTGTTATTAACTATAGACCCATAAGTTAAAAAAATTAAGACATAGAACTGTTTCAAGAGGATTTCAGACGTAATTTCAGGATTTTTTCTATCGTATCGATTTCATCACATCGTGTTTTAGAAATAGTAATGTTTTCAATAACATAAAGAATATGAACATATATTTTGTTCGCGGTGCCAAATGTAATAGTTTTTGTTAAAAAGCTGTTTTAAGTAAAGCCGATTTAGATGTTGTCAGCACCTTAATTCTTGTGTTTTGTTAAGATACTTCAGAATGTTAGATGTGGAGTGTTGAAATAAATAGCGCTATTTTCCATTACCCAACCCTCACTCTGTATTTCTGAAGAAACCAAGGAATCTCCTTAATATTAGCACCAATTTATCAATCTTTAGATACCAGGCTCGCAGCCGGGGCGAGACGGTACCGCAAGAAGGGCGACTGACCGAGGGCTATCTCTGGTCGGCTTTATGAAAACTAATGCCTTCATTTGGCGTCGACTCCGGCCACCGGCGATAAGCAATGTCACCCCGGTACCCGGGATTACGAATTCGGGATTTGCCCGGACTCGACCGGGAGAGATAAAAAGTTTTAGGTCCGGTCGCGTTCGTAATTTAAATTATTTGAATTGGGCGTTAAGAACGTTTAGGGCGATGGGACGTTATGCTTAGCAACTTACGCAAGCGATAACGATAAAAAAATGAACGAGCAGCCAGTTAGATCACCCGACCTTTTCTATAAACGATATGGTTTTCCAAAACAAAAGATCATGATTAGTTAAATACAAAAACTCTACTGAGATAGTCGACTTACTGAGGCATCGCATCGCTCCCCGGCAAACCAAGGAATTAAAGCTTAATTAGGGAAAAACGGAATTTATTGCCCCGCGTAATACCTCACTTTCTCCCACCTGCTCCTGTTTGCTCGCCCAAGTGGCCGAACAGCGAAACTGCGTAAGTAAATTTGTTTAGTTTTAGTCACGGACATTTTTACCATGACACTCGCTATTGTTCATCTGAAATGGGCGTGCAATAATTATGTTTGACTGAGTGACAGCTTAACCTCTGAAGCCTTCCGCAATAAACCTAGCGCGCGACACATTCTTAGAGAAACGATAAATTTTAAATTACTCGTTCCCCTCGGGACTAAGAATGCTCAGCGTTGTAACGGAATTCCTTCGCTCAGCCCTCGCCCGTTATTTAATTCGCCTTCAGGTAATTAAAATCCAAAAACTTGAGTCTAAATTAAATTTTATTCGGCGCTCCGGAGCGTGCCGCTTCCCGCGCCGCCGCGGCAGCACCAGCGCACGTGTCCCCGGAACCAAATTACCTTCTTAACTTTTCCTATTTAGGGAAAGCCGGGGAAATCTCACAATAATAATAACGGTTCGAGCGCTCGAGTGGCCGCGCGTAACGCATAACGCATCGCACACTAATGGAAACAAGCATAAGTTCGAGGAGGGTGTCGTGTGACGCCGTAATGCTTAAATCTCATTACAATTAGTAGAATTTGCATAGGAAACAGATGTATCATGACGCATGTGCAGTGAGTGCATCGGACAATGCAGCGACACGGCATTACTGTGACCATTTGACACCCGGGCTTTATGAACCCTTCCATCCCCCCGCGCCCCACCCCCGCCCGTGGCGCAAAATTAACAAATCCAGATCAGTTGTTATGATTTATGAGCCCCTGGTTATCGGGGGTCGGCCATTATGTTCGAAATAAAATAATATTATACAAATGTACATTTTGTGTTGCGTTTGTAGAATTGTTATTTCATTTTGTAGTTCGCTTTATGGACGTTTCGTGTATCTGTGAGATAAAGGGGATTAAAATTAAATTCCTAGTTGGTGTTTGCAGAACAATGACTATTCAAACAAACGCGTTAATGTCATTGCGACGCAACATGCATCACGCATTGCGCGCCATTTCACGCGGCACATGACTTTTGGTATTTTAAACTTAGGTCACTTTAGCTTCAAACTTTTACCGCACGGGAACATAAATAATACCACAGAATAGAAATAGTACACGTAAATACTAGATTTAAGAACGTATGAAGTTCATACGGAATCAAAAATTCATAGCCACCCGAATGCTTGGGACTATCAGACCGAACCGACCTACATACACATTTAAGCTTTTTCCTGCAACTTCGTCTACGTGCAAATATATCTCAAAATATTAAGAATTTTAATGCTATTGAACTTTTTAACATCAGACTATTTCCCTCAAATTGCGGGCTTTCATCGAGCATGCACGAACTTGCTTTTAATAAATATTTCTGGTTGTCTTAAAAAAATTGCCTATATCCTTCCCCAGGGCTCAAACTATTTCTATATCAAATTTCATCAAAATCGGTTCACCTGTTTACCTGTAAATCGCGCAGTACATAAAAAGTCCCCTGCATCATTTTATTGTACATATTTTTACATACATCATTTCTAAAGAAGTATTATATGAAAGCATACACATTTCTATCACACGCAATTTCCTTTTCAACAAAAATCGATCAAATACAAAAGCAACGCGGAAATTAAATACAACAGATCGCAAGCGTCGTAAAACCGTGTTCATGCTCACGAAGGACAAGTCATAAGTCACCAACCAACCATATGGACATACAGCCTTTTGGAACTACAGCGTGTATGGCGAAAGGGTGCAGGCCCGGATGAAGAGTTAATGAACTAATCTTGATATTAACAATACATTAGTCGCATCGGCGTGTTCCGCTGTAAGTAATTACCGAGGGATAGCCCTTCCCGGCCGTGTCCATTCCGTGCGAACTTTAAATTGGAGATAATTCCAAATGTTTATTACAATTGAGTAGCCTTTTGGGGCTTTCAACACAAGTTCAGCTCTAAACTCAATAATTATTTATCTACCTTATCATAAAACCTTTTCGTTCAGAAAACTTTGATAATGACCGGCATTATGACAACCAGTTTTATGACAATAGTATCTTAATGGTTTCGGTAAAGTATCAATATCGATACTCTTAAGACTTTAAAATTTCGAATATCTTAGAAAAAAAGGCATTTTATTTGGCCTCTTCTTCAATTTCACTTCAAACCTATCTTAACATTATTAAAATTTGATTTATCTAATGATTATGATGAGAATGGGTGTTGACTTAAATCAAGTTAATCTATGAATTAAAAAAATTGCCCGCCAAGAAGAGCGCAAAGCCCCCGGCACCGCCTCTGCAACACAGTGGATGCTTCATATAGATGCTTGAAACTCGCCTTCGGTTCGTTTCATAAGCACCCACTTGTTTTTTAACAACCCTTATTCTCCCTTCTAGCGACAAAGGCAATAATAAATAAATACGATTTTTGACGAAATTGAGTTAATTGATTCGGGATGAGCAAAATGTTGATTCTGAATGAATACCTACTTAACTCAATTTCGTTAGAAATCGTACTTGGTGCCTTTATCGCTAGTAAGGGCAGTGTTATGCAATCAATAACTATTATGATATTCACAATTTGTATCTCTGTGTGTTTCATTTTCATTTTATCCATCCGACTTATTGTTTTGCAACGCAATTACCATAATTACGTGAAAAACTAATCAAATCATAAAGCAATCGCAGAATATCTGGGAACTCGTGCAAAATTCATAATGACAGTTAATTTGGAAATGCATCCGCCGCACCAGGGGCGCAGCCTGCCCGGGAGATTACTTATTCAGCTGACGCGGAACATATTGCACTAATAATTGATTCAAAATAAAACTCCATGAATCACTTATGACGTCTGCAACGTTCTGAATTCCTACTAACCGTGTGTGTCCTTTGTTACAGGTTCATCAACGCGAGACGTAGGATAGTCCAGCCAATGATCGACCAGTCAAATAGAGCAGGTAACATTTTTCTTGTACATCCATTAACTAGTTTTCAATTTAAAACGCACCATCAAAAGACCAGAATTCCGTTTCTAAGAAATAGGGGTTGCACGTTTGACCCTTTCAAAGGCAATAATTCCGATCCCCCATCAATACCCATTACGGGCGTTTGAAATTGGAAGCCGCACGTTTGAAAACGACTTTGAAGTCGAAAATTGAGTTTGCTGACCACAGAGCCGGAGTGGAGTGGGTTCATACAGTATGCAGGCGTCGCATGCAAGCTGCGTCCCTCGAGGCGGCGTCTTGCCGTGCCGGCTTTTAGCGCTCGCTGACCGGCGGCGTTATGCTCTCCCAGTGCCCCGGCGCAGCTGCTCCAAATAATGCCTGGATAAACAAAATAACTACCGTGCAAAGATGTGCCCGCCACTTACAATCTACCTTAAAATGGGAGCGAGCGAAAATAAAATGAGAAAACTGAACGGCCGCAATTTATGACGAGAACCTTTTATAACCGTCGCTACCCACAATACCGAATGGAATTACAAACGGCCAATTCTATTTTTACTTTGTAATGGTCGCGCACAGTCCATAGAATGTTCCCGGGACGCACGCAGCTAACAAAAATTCTGCCCTGAAAAAAAGGACATCGCAGAAAAAGGGCTTACTCTTGCGAACGCCGGGAACGCAAGAAGGGTAAAAAAAGAATAATGTCCGAATTCGTTGACCCGTCCCGGGCGATCCATCACTCGCCCCTCCGGCGACTATCGCCGATGTATGCTCGCCTGGTACCTTTATCTAGATGTGTGGATGTATTCGAGGGCCTGCCTATTCGGGATTACAGATCTCTCTCCCTTTTTGTCTGCCTGTAATTTCGGGGATATATCGCAAATGTTACCGTCTTTTAATTCGCAGTGCACGGTATCAATAAGCCGGGCGGAACGCGCGCGATGAGAGCGACACAATTTAATCCTTGCGAAAAGCTCAATAAACGATCGGTCGGAAATAGCGTGCGATGGCCGCGCTCGAACGAATTGTAATTTACAGGCTGGCTCGGTAATGGCGTCGCATCAGAGCAATTTATGCCCTTATAATAAATTCATTAGCCGAGCCGTCGTAGCGCTGAAACACGGTGCGCCACCCGGCAGGTAGCGGGCACGCGCACGTATAAACCAGGTGGCTCTGTCACTGATCGGCACCTCCGAGGAACGTCTCCCAAGATGAGCTACAATACGCATTGACATATGACCGCGCGTAAACAAAAAGCGATTGATTGAGTCGTCGCCGGCGTCGCGGCCGGCAGGCGCACGCACCGCGAATAATAAACGCGCCCCGCTCGCACACCGAATAATATAGTGATTGGAAAAGCGCCTTTTGGCTTGACCACAGGAAATGCGGTAGCCATTTTCTTTAGTCCATTGCCAAAACAATTTTCCATCTATCCTTCCACCCTCCGGTTTTTCCATTTTCCGTCGTCGGCAAACTTGGCTGCGGCCGCATCCGCCGGCTAGGCGGCCGGGAAATTTAGAATTCGCCCTGTTTTATGTCGTTAACTGCGCCTGTTTTAAAGTGCAGCATTGCCGCCAGAATTTTGATACCCTAGTACTTTAGGCAATTGGATCGTTACGTTAGTTACGTAGATTGGTTTCCTTTGTTTCTGATGTGCAGGGTACAATAACGTCATCAAGGACGCGTCCTGAGGATTATCGTGTACTAAATCATAGTTTCCTGGTACACGGGCGCTCGCCCCGGCCTCCTCGGGGGCTCCGTTATTGCTTCCTGTTGCCCCCGTCGCAGGAACTACGGTTTACCGGCCCGATGTCTCAGTATCGACCATTTTCAATATTGCTGAGTTGCTTAAGAGTTACAACTTGCACTTGAAAAAATGACGTTTGAGCACAGCATGGCATCTTGCGTAAGTCATGATAATCAATCATGTTAGCACTGACGTTAAAGACAATGCACCAAGTGCCAGTGGATCAAACTATCTCGTAATCAAACAAAGTAGAAAAAAAACTGGACATGTGAGAGGAGCGCGCGGAGAGGGTTCCGTGATTATATTAAATTTCCTATGTTATTTTAAATACCATAGACTTGTTATAGCTTTTCCTGTAATCTATAGATAAAGAACAATTCTCTGTATTTTTTTCTAAATTTTAGGCCCACTAGTTTCGGAGTGGTAAATTTTCGCCTATTTTCCTAAATAACTTCGAAACCTTACAATTATGAAAAAAAAAAATTATGGTCCTCATAGCGAGACCTTTCATTTGATATGTCACGTGCTTGCAAAACTTTTTTTTTTTAATTTACTAATTAGCGCCCAAAAGTGGCCCCCATGTTTAAAATTCATTTATTTACGTTACACTTCCGTGTCGCAGTCATCGACTCATGTGTACCAAATTTTAACTCAATCGGTCCAGTAGTTTCGGAGCAAATCAGCTGTGACAGACAGACAGACACACGAGTTATCCTATAGGGGTTCCGCTAAAAACTTATCAGCTTAAAAGCGGGCAACCGAACCAGTGCCGATATTTGATCTAAGGGGGCAACGCAAGACATCGATCGATGGCATGTTTGTCCCGACTCTCCTGGAGCAATGGCGCGTGCCACCATAAAGACCCCACGAGTATTGCGGAAATCGCCGTCTATAATGGACGAACACCATTACTTTACGATTGATAATCCCCAGCGAAATATTGCAATCGGAAGACATAACAGTTTTGTGGTAAAATTGAGCGAATTCCTACGACTCCGAATGACAATCGGGGATTTTTTTTGTTTTGCATCCTTACAGCTCGGGTTTAAATTGGGCTATTGAAAGTTTCGGATGGAATGGCTCTTCTTCCGGCTACCGTTGTGGTAGGTTAGATAAAAATGTCGTTGCTCGTAACTTCATATCTGTTGCTGACAAAGATCTCAAAAGAAGGATGTGCCTATCAGTACATTTCGTGTAACCACTCTCATAGAAGGTTGTCTAACGCCAGCGACATGGCTTCTTAACCACACCCTATTGCTGATGTGTTAGTTCTTACGACATACATACAATAGTCTAATATTGCTTGATTCGGCTACCATAATCATTGTGCGCGGTGGGATCAGTGGTGCTGCGGTCTCACACCGCACGATGCGGGAGGGCATTTTTTTTCAATTATAACAGTGTCACTTAAATGGGTATCATGGATGGTGGTTGACATGCGACTGAACCCGCGATGGTGTCACATTCGCGTTCTGACACCCTCAAAAGTAAGCATTGCGGAAATTGCTTTGAGCAGTTCCTTACTATATATATATTTCAATGGTTGCTGACCAATAAATATGTTTGACAAAATATACATTCTTGACTTGGTGACAATTTGTCTTGCAAACATGTAGTTCCCACAGGAGCCCCCTTTTATCATGAACCGCCCAGTGCTCTTATGAAGACATAGAAATATATAGTAAGGAACTGCCCAACGCGTTTTTACGATGCTTACTTTTTTGGTGTCAAATGACACCATCGCACACTCAGTAAATATTGTCGACATCGGCGTTCTTATTACATTGAGGAAAGGTCCATTATTGGCTGATTCATGCGTTTTGTTTTTGTGGTTCTTAGCTCCTAGCGAGCAATGAAAGACCGCGATGAATCAGGCAAAATAAGACTCTGTCTAAATGTCATAAGAACTAAGACGTTGGCAACAGAGCTTCATAGTTTATAAACTCGTAAATAGATGGCGTTACCATGGCGAACTAAGTAATTTGTTCAACGCAGTAGTATTGAACGCCATATCCTTCTTTTGAGATCGATGTATGAGGTCTTATTAGGGCCCCCTACAAAGTACCAGGGCCGCAAAACTCACCAGGAGTACACCCAGCCATTATCATTAACCGTCCAGTGTTCTACCCCGCAGTGTTCCCGCACGCCGGGCCCAGCGGCGCCTACAGCCCCGAAGCAACCATGGGCTACATGATGGACGGGCAGCAGATGATGCACAGGCCACCCACGGACCCAGCCTTTCATCAGGGCTACGCGCATTACCCCGCGGAATACTACGGACACCACCTCTAATGCACACAGCTACTTTGTACATGTATGTTCTGATTATTACTATTACACTGGTCCGATTTTACAGGCAAATACTGGCAACATCGATGATAGATCCCAATGCCTTGCAGTGTTGCCGGTTTTTAATTAACTTGTTGCTTCGTGAATCGGGCCACTAGTAGCCTCGTAATGTTTATTTTAAGAAATCATTTATTTTATTATTTACGTCCAAGCCATTTTGACTATTAAGCCATATTTACATGAGGACAGTAATTTAGTAGAAAGTAATTTTAATTTAGAAATGCTTCGCCTTGCCTATCGTAAAACGACTTTGACGGCGACACACTGGATATCAAGTTTCGTGACCACATAATCAGTTGATTAATATTGTGGTATAAATTGTTTCAGACATGAATAACACTCGCACAGTTCGGCCTTCGCTCGCCGGAGCCAAACACGAGGCCGAAGCCGAGGCCAATGACGAGGCCGAGACCGATTCGGAGGCTGACGGCGGAGGGAAGCGCGACCTCACGTCACATGGGCGCCCGTGTCGCGCCGTGACGTGACGCGACGCAGCGCCACGCGACGCCACGCGAGCGACACGAACAAACAGGAGAACGGATGCTACGTGTACATAAAGCGAAAACATTTTTGTAATATTTGAAACAGTATACGATCTCCTAAATTAAGATTTAAAGTCAACTTTAATGTTTAATAAATGTAAATTAACGCGAAGTGACAACGTGGACGCTAAACGAAACGGTGCAATCACCTTAATATAATAAATACGGCGGTTTTATCACTCGGAGCATAGGAGACGAAGATTGTAACAATAAAAAAATGGTTTGATAGTTATCGTATAAATATTTATAGCTAATTGTGTATTGTTATTACGTAAATATAAATAATTGATTAGTTGTAAGTTGTAATGTAACTATCACTGGAAGTACTGGGTCGCGGAGGACAGAATACGATAATAGACATGGTACTTTTTGTAAAGGCGTTATGTATGTAATTAATAGGTTATTTATGGTTTCTTCTCCCCGTGTGTAAGGGCTGGGACAGACTTACGTAAAAAACAGCACATTAAGCGTGGTTCACATCTTTCAAGCTACTTGCTCGGTCACTCGCCCAGCCACAAACGGTGCAAAGTCGCGTCCCAGCCAGTACGCACGTGTTCTGCGCATCGAAGGTTACTATGTAACTTTGTAAAGTTAATACTTGATTGGAACGCGTCGCGTCTGTTACCAACTGATTATTTATTCACAATCACGCTCAATTGTACTTCTAGGAATGTCAATTTCTCCAACAAAATAATTTTAAACTTTACGTGATTTTGCGTTACAGGTTGAATACATATCTTTGATATATATACCTATCTATATAATATTGTGATGATATTGTGGTTCGGGTATGATCGTTTCACCTGCCTTGGTGTTCACTAATGTAGCACAATTTGTAACCCATGTATACGATGACAAAAATATATTTTACGATGTTGAACAAAGAGATTTTACGTCTATTTTGTCTTGTAGCGGATACCTGACATATGCCTTCACCCAGACCAAGAGGTCTACAAGTTAAAAAACACGCAAAGCTCACTTGAAAGCTCGTGAAACTTAATTTGTATTCGGAAGAAGTTGTGCTTTTTTAATTGTAGCCCTTTAAATAAATGATATTTATGAATTTTTATTGGTACATGAACTGTGTGATCCTCGACTGACACGAAGTGAGCTTCTCATAAATGACTTTTGCGTTTGGTATAACTGTTAATTTTAAAACATTGCCCAGTGATAAAGGTTTTAGCGACATCAGGAAAATGTATAAAAACTAGTTATAAAATTAATAGCAATAAATAAAATTCCTAGACTCAACTGTCAATTAGCAAGCAATGACATAATAAACAAATGGACAACTATAGCTACTTGCTACTTGACTTTACTAATCCCACTTACTCTCCAACTTGTCTTAAAGTAAAGCATCCTTAACATGCACAAAACATATTACATGAAAAAGTTGGTGCAAATTTTAACAATGTTTCTTTCCTGATTTTGACTAAAATCTTTTTTTAATCCAGTAATAATGAGAACACTCAGTAATGCTAGCATTACAGCCTTATGCATGTATACGAAAGGGATACGACAGTTTAGCCCTGGCCATGGTACATATAGGCTAAGTTATCCGGAACAAGCTTTATATTTAGGGTAATACCAGATATGTGGAGACGGAGTCTTGTACAAACTTTGAAGGAAGATTAAGCTTTTTGTAAAGAATTAAAGTATTCACTGTATACATAATAGGTGACAAAATCAGCCGTTATTATGAATCGATTGATATAAATAAAAATAAAACTAAACCAAAAAACAACATAATAGCTGATGAACGCTCTACATTCACCCCGAGAAGCTCCGTGAACTCATGTTAGCTGCTTCACATACTGTTTGTGTAAAAGAGAAAAATATACGTTCATGGGGCTTCATGGCGGGTTATTCCCGCATGTTTCCTGGTAGCTACCGAGAATAAAAATTGCTAGTAGTCACCACTAAAATAAATTAGTGGTAACTCTTGGGAATCTTTATTCCTATTAGTTACCACTGGTAAAAGGTAGGAAAGAAAATACCAGTAGTTAACACCGCTTTATTTGAAAAAGAAAAATGTGTTTTGAGATTATTACAAGGTCTTATAGCCTATTCTCGTTTAAAAAGAATAAAATTTGACATTTCCTGGTCGAATATTTTGTCACAGGTATAAATTTATAGTTTAGTTAAGAAATCCATTGTCTGATTATAAACATATAATACAAGAGAAAATAAAAAAATAAGAGTACCTATAGAACGTTTATTTAAAAATCTGCTAATAATAGTTACTGCTTATAACTTCTAAATAATAGAAATTAACAATTCAGTTTTTAAAATCAAAATGATTAATAAAAATATATTTAAAGACTAAAATCCAATAATTGTTTTCTTAAGCGTCCATAAATAAAGAAATATCACACATACTATTATTTTTATATTAAAAAAATTATTTATCTTGTTATTACAAAATTCAAAGAAACTGGTGGCAACTAATTATAATAAAAAAAACCAGTGGTAACTTATGGGAATAAAAATTCCCAGTATTTACCACCAATTTAGTATTTTAGTAGTAACTATTGGGAATTTTTAGTTTCCGTAGTTTCCAGTGGTAACAGCTGGGAAAATAATTCCCAGTAGTTACCACTGGTGACAAAGTGTTGGTAACAGGTGGGAATGGTCATTCACGGCTGTGAATGCAGAGCGTCCAAATGTTGCTAAACGTCAACCTGCGTGGCAATAAGTTTAATAGAAGAAAACTTGGTCGATTCCTCAAAAGTTGGTACAAGATTTGGAGACAATACTGTTTAACTGAGGAAAAATAATGATGGAGGGTTATTAAGACATATGAGAATATAGCGTGTCCGACTGATCTATAAAGTATGTGCTACTAGATTGACTACGAGCCCCTGACAGGGGTCACCTTTGTCAGGTCAGGATCCACTGCACCACCATGGTTGTTTACCAAAGTCGTTCGTTGTGTTGGTCATTGTGGTTCGTTGTGGCTGCAAACCGTTGGTCACACGATCCAACATTACCAAGGTGACCTTTGTCGGGCGTTTGTCGCGATTAGTCGCGAAGCTCGTTGCAGACATTTTAACATGTTCGGCCATTCTGTAGCGATGGCGCCCTCGCCTCAGTCAACCCGTGCTGTCAATCCGCTTCCCACTCTAGAAAGGGTTTGTTAACTTTTGTAAATATATCATCAATGTCACGTCATTTCGTTTGTATTATAATTTGTTCGGACTCCAGTATTATTGAAATCGGTAATTCTTTCGCAACCTTTGTTGATATTTCCCTATTATTGTTATTTACATTGCGTGTAATATATTTTTATTAAGAGAAAAATCTTAAATAATAGTTGTTAGATATTAATGTATTAATTGGAGAATTTTATTTTGATTTTTCTCTTTATTATATATGTATATGTACATTATACATATTGATTTGAAAGTCATCAAGTTATTGTAAATATAGCGTAAAGGTGCAGCGTCTGTCAGCGGTTGGTTCAATTACTATAAAGCGGTTCGAGAAAAAAGTTAATTATATATTTGTATTGTATAATTTCGGTGAGGCACACATTATATGAATATAAATATACATGATAGTGAACTGGTTTATATATGCGGCAGGCTGACGACGACCGAGCAGTGGCGGCATTATGAATGCTACGAATTGTGTAAAAAATATTAAAACTTGAAAAAAATTTATTCGTTTCATTTTACTTAGCCTACCCACAGATTTTAAAAATAATCGTAAGTTTGCGTTTGTGAACTTAGCTACTAGTTACGTCGCAGTAAACATTTTTAGTATCAAATGAGTTCGACGGGCGCAGCGGCATGAATTGCGCCGAACACGGCTTGAAGCTAACTTCACTTACGCCTGCTATGTTATTCGCTAACAAATCTCGTCGCTCATCGCGTCTCTCATTTTCGTCCGACAATCATAAATTGAGCTGCACGGTCGTAGTCATTATGAGGAGTTAGGTACCTACAATAGTAGCCGATTGCGTCGAAATAGGCCAGGGTCGAAGCTATGTATGAACATGTAGTTTAAACGCACTGGCGGTTCAAGTTAGGCTCGCCGTAGAGTTCATGTAAGAAGTTTTATTTAAGAGAATCACACCCCTGGTCACATGACCACAGTACAAGTTTATAGGTATAGAAGATACCTATAAAGGTAATGTGCAACGGATTTTTTCACGGCATGACGCCGTATAATCCGCGGCAAATAAGTTGACCCAAAATGGCGGACGTCCGCGCACCTCCGCGCACGTACAACTACGGTTACTTCGCGGCACGTAAGTTGAAAGATGACCTTGAATGGGCAGAACACATTTTCGGTCTCGTTCGAAGTGCGGGATGAGGTGCGACGCGAGAGGCCGCGCGTTACCAGTTTTACCTGCGCGGACGACCGCCATTTTGAGTCAACTTATGTGCCGGGGATTATACCGTGCTCATGTGGCCAGGCTCTACGTGGTGGGTAGTACCACGTAAGTAATGTTCATTGGGCACAGGGGCCTCTGTTCGGTACTGTTTGATTTACTATAACATTACTAAAATGCCAAAACCGCAAATGTGTCGTTGTTTTGTTTGACGTTCACATTCGTGGTTTTGACATTTTAGTGACACTTAGCAGTACCAAATAGAAACCCTGAATATTATTAAGAGGAGTGTGAACCTACGGCTTTTCATACAAAAGGCGATAACGATTTCCACCCCTTAAAGCTAAACTGATGTTGACCAATTTTTGATAGGTTGTCAGATCCTTAATCAAAATTTAGAAAACGTATAGACCTAGATTTTGTTCTGACTTTAAATTGGTCTTTGGACTTTAAAATCACTATCGCCTTTTGTATGAAAAGGGTGATTTTTGACGTTAGTTCACAGTCCTCTTAAGAGATTTTTTTATCTTATTTCAGTAAATCATGGCCGTACTCAAATTTAAGAGCATAAGGCAGCTAGGTTATTATAGCGCTGAAGTTGTAAATAGCTAAAAATACAAGACAACTCTCGCCGAATTGCGATAACAATGGGTAAAAAAAAAACTGCTTTAAATTCATACTTTCATCTACTTGCTGTTCACTGTCCCATTGTCTTATAAAGGCTGTCTGGTCATATCTGTCACTTCCGAAAAACATGACACATTGACAATTTTAAACTATTGCTTAGCCTTCCTTGTCAAGCGAAAAAAGCAAAAGCATGTGAACAAGGCCTTATGATAAAAACGATGACCATGTACGTAGACGATTTTATAATTATAACAACGACTTAAACGATAATAATTATTGTCAGTAACGCACTAAATAGTACAAAAGATCCTTATCACCAAGGTACTGTATTGATATCGTCAAAACAAACCAAATGAGCCCAAACACGAGGGGGTTTACTAGTAATTATTGATGAGTTCCACTATCCACCTCCTGGCCCAATGGTCGGCTCGATGGTACCTCATTATTGTATTGTCATCCGAATTTAAAAGTTTTCTTTTTTAGGGTTCTGTACCCAAAGGGTAAAAACGGGACCCTATTACTAAGGCTCCGCTGTCCGTCTGTCCGTCTGTCCGTCTGTGCGTCTGTCTCCAGGCTGTAGCTCATAAACCGTGAGAGTTAGACAGTTGAAATTTTCACAGATGATGTATTTCTGTTGCCGCTTTAACAACAAATCCTAAAAAACAGAATAGAATAAATATTTAAGGGGGCTCCCATACAACAAACGTGATTTTTTGCCGTTTTTATACATAATGGTACGGAACCCTTCGTGCGCGAGTCCGACTCGCACTTGGCCGGTTTTATTTTTCTTACATTGTTTCTATCGGTGGGAACCTGTCATTGGCTTTCTGTTACTTTATTTTAAGTCTATCCTGTTGTATTAGCTGTTGGTTCTCCAGTAAAAAATAAATAAAATAAATAAATAAATGGGTTTAACTTGTCCCCGTGTCTGACATGCTAGGGCCGCTGAGCAATCTCTGTATGTGCCAGGAACCCACGGTAATCAAAAGCGATTCCATACAACAGACATGATTTTTTTGCTGGTTTTATAGATAATGGTACGGACCCCTTCGTGCGCGAGTCCGACTCACACTTGGCCGGTTTATTCATATATTGATGTTGGTGCAAGCTAATACAAAAAAAAGTTAAATATATTACTACTATATAAGGTGAATTCATCAATACCTGTCTTATTTGGTAAACAAGTTTCTTACCTCAAAATGCTCTGCTGGCTCAGCAATTTCCTTGCAAATGAAGCAACCGGAGACAATATTTTAGACGTCACTTTGCCACTTTTTAGCCTAGGATTGTTTCACCCAAAAATTTCACATTTTGAGGTCAGAAACTTGTTTACCAACCTTATTAACTAAGTTTTGCACGCGACTTCGTCCGCGCGGAATTCCTTTAGGGCTGTTCCCTCTGTGCATTTTTCCAAGATAATAAGAAGCCTATGTCACTCTCCGGCCCATCAACTATCTCTGTGCAGAAAATCACGTCAATCCATTGCTCCGATAAATAAGGACAAACCAACAAACACTTACATCTTAACCTTCGCATATATAATATTATACCTCGCCACATGTAAAAAGAGCGCTGGCTGACGGCGATACATTATAAATGGCCGTCAGCGCTCTTTTTACATGCAGCGAAGTATAGTACGGATTCTCATATAACTCTCAAATGTATGCATTCCTGGTACAAGGAGTCACGGATGACGCTATGTGCGCCTGGTATCGCACAGTAGTTTAAGACTTCTTGAATTTTAAAGCGTTTTGAGTAACGTTTTTGAAGGAAGGTAAACTGGATTACATTTAAAATGTTAAAGTAAGAAGGAAACAACTTTAAAGAGATATATTATGCGCAGACAGCGCACAGCCAAGTTTGCATTTTTTGGTTTTATTTATATTATGTTCAGATAGTTTTATATCTAGATTTTACGTATCGACAATGAAAAGAAGAAATGTATGAAAAAAAAACTGCATTATAAACTTTACGAGTTTATGACACTTTAAAACCAAATAATTTTAACTTTTCGATAAATAAATAAATCAAGCAGAGGTAAATTATCCACTAAATTGTTTGAATTACCAGGATCATAATTAACTCCAAAATACTAGGGTAACAAGAGTCGCAAGGAGATAGCGTTCCGGGTACGCTACGCCGTAGCGCCGTAGCGTCGTAGCGGCGTAGCGGGCGTGGCGCCTCGAAAATGGCGGCCGACAGTGAGTAATGGCACACTGGGACGAGTCCAGTGACGCGTGCCCTAGGGCTGCCACCATAGTAATAAATAAAACATTATTTAATACAACAGTCACAAAAACGGCTCAAGGCTAATACTAGAGGCTAAACGGATTTAGATGAAATTTGACAGTAGAATAGTTTATAATCTAGACATATAATACTAGTTTCCATCCGGGGATCATAGGAATTCATTCTCATATTAGTGCGAATGCCACTCTGTTTGTCTGTCTATAACCTTCATAAGGCCAAACCGCTAAACCGATTTGGATGAAATTTGGCAAGGTTCTATTTTGGTGCCTGGGGAAACATACAGAAGAAAATTGCAGGATTAAATGTTCTGAAACGTCAACAAATAACCCTTAAGCATTCATTTATTGCTTTATTACTTTGTAATGTTTCTATTTAATTTTGTTTGAGTATGTATAATGGTGTGAAATCAATGTTTGACTTGAAAAGATGACTTTCTGCCGAGTTTCATGCGGCGCTTCTCAGTAATGAAGATCCTGTCCGAAGCGCTGGTAGATTCAACCCATTTTAATTGATTCATGTGACAGGTAAAAGAGCCCACAGGTGGCCAATTTGCTGAATAAACATTTTGATTTTTTTGCTTAAGGCGCTGACAACACCTAAATCAGCTTTACTTAAGCAGTTTTCTAACTAAAACTATTTGATTTGCCAAACGGAAAAATAAATGTTCATATTTTTTATATTATTGAAAACATGACTATTTCTAAAATCGATTTGATGAAATCGATACGATAGAAAAAAATCGAGAAGTTACGTCTGAAATCCTTTTTAAACAGTTCTGTCTTAATTTTTTTAACTTATAGGTCTATTATTAATAACGCTATTATATCACGCCCAGACTAAAAACTTGACTAATTTATATTTCACGTGTAGTGTGTTTACTTATATAATTCATCCGTTTTTGATTTTCCTATACAAATAACCGCACAGTGCTTCTCGTTCACTCCGGTGCAAACAGACAGAGATCGATCGTTCAAGGTATTTGGCTGTTGTCAGCGTTTTGTACAATTTAACCCAGCATTCGTAGTTGGCAGCCCTGTTTTTTTCCTACAACGGAGCACAGTAAGCAACGCACCGATTGTATCGCTCGCGGATGCTCGGAGCGGCCCATTTGTCAACCTTAGCCCCCCTCCCCCCCGCCCTCGAACTCGCTTCAAAGAAACGCCAAATTGACATAGCTCCAGATGAAACTGAACCTATACCAATATATGTTTTAATTTATTTATTTGGCAAACCAACTACATATTACGTTAAAGCATTTTTACTACTAGTACACATCCTTGAAATTCTTATATAGCCGAGAAATTCTTTGAAATTCTTATACACTCGCACGTTCTATACAAGTCATAATCAAAAAAATCAAAAAAATCAAAAATGTTTATTCAATCACTATTTATTATAATCGGTCCAGTACTTCAGGAGCTAAAGCGGAAAACCCGATTTTTGGTCTCATACATACATAAAGTCTGTTCGCCGTGGGTTGATAAATCGCACCTTCGGTGGGACTAGGGCACAATTGTCGAAAAACCCAATTTTTTTTAAGTATACAGAAATGATCCAAATATTATTTGCCGAAGGTGCGAAATATTATGTTATCGTTTCGAAATAGCGACTGTCGCTTAACTATCGCGAACTGTATGACGGGCGTTGCTTAGCGCCGCGCGCACTGAGTTTCGTGGTACGAGGGACGCAGATGTTGTCAAGTGCAGTGTAGCGCCGGGCGGACGGCGGCGAAAAAAATATATTTGTTTTGTTCATATACACAATCGCCATATTGCAAATTACCTAATGTCATATATGTACGCTTCAAATGTCACATAAATCTGCACTGGCTGAAAAGAAACGAAAAAAAAATATTTTATCTATAACACATGTTTAAAACGCGTTGAGTATGGATATGACGTGTCTTGTGTCTTTCTATAATAATGTGCTTCGAGTTTGTCGTTCGGGTGTTCCCGTGTTGCTTTCTTTTTATACAGTTAGTCTATTCAATAATAATATTCTATGAAAAAAATATAATTCTTCCCTTTAATTTTTTATTATCATCGGTAAAAATAATTAGCGGGCCGCTATGTGTAATGAGTTAAGTAGCCCTGACTTTTACTTGTATTATCATTTCTTGGCAAACAGACTTTAGACTGTTAAACGCTACACCCTCCTTTCGGCTTTGCGCAGTCGGGTAAAAATACACGATTAATTTAAAGCTCGGTACAGCATTAACTCAAGTTCTAACTCACTCTAAGAATAGACCATGTATGATCATTTTGAATCTTTGAGTAAGAACTCCATCAGTCATATTACAGTACCATTATCATGAGTTTATGCAAACCGTTCTCGCTATCGAAATCTATCGTAAATACTGCTTGTTGCTGATACAAGTAAAAGGGACCGAGCCATAGTTTTCTATTACGAGTTTGTATAAACTCATGGTAATGGTACTTGTTTTGAAAATGCTGTTCCATGCACACATTACGGAACCAACAATCATAAATTGACCCACGCGTTCGTAGGTCTTATGCGGAATTAGGTGCCTAAGAACATGGCCGGCTGCTTCGAAATACGTCCAAAATTGAAGACACGCACGAAAATTGAGTTTATACGCACTGACGGTTCAAGTTTGGGTTGCCGCTGACAAGCGACCACCGTCTCTTAAACACATCACAATCACAATGTTTGCTTGTTTGTTTGTGTTTTTTCGCGAGTATGTATAATTCTATGTACAGTGACTATGTTTGAATGACCATACCTTGTCTTATTTGATAAACAAGTGTCTAACCTCAAAATGGGCAATTTTTGGGTGAAACAGCTATTTTATCCTAAATAAACCAAACCTAGGCTAAAAATTGGCAAAGTCACGTCTATATATTATCTCCGGTTCCTTTATTTGCTAGGAAACCTGTTTACCAAATAGTGAATTCAAGTGAATTAACCTTATGTATGTAATCACTCGATTTACCGCCTTGAGCCGACACTACTGAACCAAATGGGATGTCAAATGATTCGGGCAAAATGCCCGGATGTGACTGCGCATATGGCGTCACCTGATAAATAATTATGGCGAATGCTAGAAGACTTTTTTCTTGATACTTTTCCACCTATGCGTTATTGGTATCAAATGAAAAGATTTGACGAGACGAGGGCATTCCAAAAGTAGATAAAGTTTGGAGATACCTCTACTATAGTAGAAGGTAATTTGGAGTCATTTCTCGCTACCCGAACTGTCGTCCATATAAAGCACACAACTCAAAGTAAAAAGATTATATTGGTTTCTTTACTCGCCAACATGTCTATAGAGGGGATGTAAAATGTTAAACCTTCAAGCTGCTGCAATTCTTGTTACCCAGAGTTACCCCTATTAGTATTGTTACTATTTAGTTAGTTTTGTCGTGTCAGTCTGTCCGTCTGTTCTCCTGTTTTTCTGCTATCTTGCCCTAAATGAAAACTATGGCCAGTAGGCTGTGGGAATGCAGTGTTGTGTGTTTGTTCATCAGAAATATATTAATGAATCCATTAAAATTAATCTCATTTAACTATTTCAAAACTTCAACGGTACCAGGGTGGCAGCAAAGGCGCGCTGTTCGCAATTTTCCAAGGGCCTAATTTAAGACGGGACCGCGGGCGACATGTTTATTGGTTAATTAAAGTTTTACGCGGAAACAAACAGGTACCAGGGGCGCAGCGGATTTCAGGAGCGTATACAAAACGAGTTATCGAGGAATCGAGATTAGGCAAACAAAGTAGTAGCCGCAAGTTAAGAAGGAAAATACGAACTACATTTTTAAATTATTCGCTAAATTTAAAAGTCACTAAACTTAAGGATGTATACCTAATTGTATATTTTTCGCTGAAATTGAAAAGTATGGTAATATTATGGTCATTTCGCATAAGTGTAATAAAAAAAAAACACTTTACTGTTCTTTTAAAGGAGATAAATGACATTTAAGATAACATGCAAGCCCGTGTTATTTGTACCGGAAGTTGATTAAATTACAAGAAAAAGCGAAAAATATTTCTGTCCCATAGTACTTTTATAATCAGAAAATGTATTTTCTATAACTTTGTACTCTCCTTGATTTTTGATGAAAAAAAAAAATATCGTTACCGTTGTTCCCGCGGAAATATTCTTGATTGAATTTCCATGTGTCCGGACCGTATCTAATACTGCATTTTGATTGATTATGACTCGAGTAGTCAAATCAGGTTCTGATTTAATTACACATACAAAATCATTATTAATAATCACTCAATTTGTATATTTTAAATAATTATTCGTACAAAATTACTCATTGCCGTTATTTGATGCAAATGAAAAAAAAAAACTGGAAAAATAAATATGTACTGCGGATTTGACGTGGTACACATCCTTAAATAGAGAAACGTCGGACTTGATTTTGACAGCTCTGTGCCAAAATTGAGTTTGACGTTTCTTGTTCGTGTGTTGTTGTTGTGTTTAGGATCTTTTAAATTAAGAAGACACCGTTGCGAATTTGACCCATTATATAAATAAGAGGAACAGTGTCCTCAACCACTGAAAGAATTGCAATGGAATTTAGCTGAGAATAGGTACGTTACATGAGTTTCATCCCAAAAAAATTACAGTTCTCGAAGAAACATTGAAGTCTAAGCGGACAAAGTCTGAAGCGATTAGCCTAGTTGGTAGTGACCTTGCCTCTGCAGATAGCGGGCCGGATTCGATCCCTGGTAAGAGCAAATATTTGTGTGATGAGCACGAATGTTTGTTCCTGAATCTTGGATGTTTTCGATGTATTTAAGTATTTATTTATCTTTATAAAAATGTAAATCGTCGTCTAAAACCCATAATACAAGCCTTTAGAGCTTACTTTGGGACTACGATTTGTATAAAGATTGTCGCCTGATTTATTTATTATTATTAAAGTCGCAAGCGAACGCTAGAAATAAATATGAGCAGTTTAAAGGCAACAGTTTGTCTCCTATAAATAATGAAACTATAAAATATCTCGGCTGCAAACTCCAAGTCTGTTACAACTCGCAGCGGATTTTGCATCTGGCAAGCGATATTAACTCAGCAATATTTATACTTGCAAGGAAACAAAACTTGTCTATACTTGGTAGGGCGTAGCTTAGTAATCGCCACATTCTCTTAACGTTAATAGTTAACCGTTAACTCGTGATAGAAATTGCATTTTATATGACGTTGCGTTGCGTTCTGCACACGATGCCCGCCGACCGGCGAAATGTTAACGTTGATTAACGATTAACGGATTAACGGTCTTATGCCCTGCTTTTATAACCAACAACGATTATCAAAGGTGATTAACAAAGACACAATCGGATTCCTGAAGTACAGAATTCAATCCCTAGAGAGCGCTATACCAATGATTTTCTCACTGAGGTACATTCCACCGATCCCACTGAGCCCACATGGGCAACTGCAGACAGTTGCGGTGGTGTGGTGGTGTCACGTTCCCGGGACCTCGTCAAATCTGGGAGAAGACACACCCCGGGAACTTGAGTCGGTGCGAGTCCGACATAACCATCAAGCCCCCGGGCTGGGTGGTATCCATTATGTATTTCCCTGGAAAAAGGACCCCAGGTGGTTGGAAAAAGGGTCGTTTTGGGCTCGAGGTTCTGACATGCACATTTCACCGAACTGTAACTAAATACTTAACTATGATCCATTGGATCTGGTTCCTCTGTCATAAGGAGATCAGTTAGCTACTTCTTTGTAACCCGTTCTGTCCAGTGTGGGATCATGGCCATAGCGTACCCCAAATTAGTAACGGTAAAAGTGTTAGGAAGTTGATGATAATTGAAGTGATTAATAATGCTGTATGGTGATAGGCATCTCATTGTTAAAAAGAAAAAATAATATCAACGTGGCAGCAATTTTTATAGCAATAGGCAACCAGGCGACCAGAACTGTTGAAGCGAATGATTTCTGAATAAAGCTACGCTGCTGTCGCTACCTAGGCACCTGAACGCCGGTCCGCGAAACAATAAGCAGAGTTTGCGATTTATTCGCGCGATTACGCGCCACTTTCTAACGCTCCTGCGTACTGCGCTCTTGGTAATTAACAGTAATGGACAGCCGGTAAAACCGAGTTTTACGAGGTTCACGAGCAAAATAATAATTAATATTGACTTTCGCTTAATTTGGGCGGCCATGGGATGTGAAAACCTGGTTGCTAACAAAAACCTTTTAGTCTGTGAAAACCTGCTATAGTTCAACCATGCCCACGATGATTATTCACAATATAATTATCAGATGTAAATAATGGATTCAGAAGTTCCTCACCTCACGTTATTTCTGTTCTACAATTTGAATTTGATTTGCTCCTCTAATGCACTGGGAGTGAAGAAATAGCATAGAATGCGTGCAGATGATTATCATCCTGGCATGTCGTAAATGTCGACTAAGCCCGTCCTCTCCAACATGGTGGACTATCTGTATGGGCGATGAGCTGATCACCTGTCACCATACGGTTCATCATACCATCTTAAGACTAATTAATCGAACGTGGCCACAAGTAGTCTTGTAGCTCTGCCCACCCCATTAGGGATTTCGGGCGTGATGCTATGTATGTATGTGTACAATTTGAATTTATACAACGCGGTAACTAACCCAATTTAGACTATTTTCAACTGCAACTACGTCGCGTATGCGTAACTGCCTGCATATAAAGCATTCGTCCCTTTCACACTAGCTTATTAGTCAAATAGTGACGGATGCTAAATGTCTGCGATAAGAGCAAGTGCGCTAGAAAACCGCTAATGCCGCGCGTCAGTTAGAACGTTTACGCAGACTCGCGGGTTTCGATCAACGCGACGCGCTGCGTTACTCAGGTATGGTAAAAGAGCCATTATTTCTGTTAATATACCCCGGGACGTTTTAAAGTCGAAGCCAGCTTTAACTAACCACGAAATCTCAAACTATTACTTATGCCTAAAAATTTTGAAAATAGAGATGTAGATTCCATTGAGGGTGTAGACATCCGGTAAGTAAGGGTTTTACCAAAATCCACCATTAATGGGGTGAAATATAGGATTACAGTTTATATAGAATATACTGCAGACGAAGCTGTGGTTATAGGAAAACATATTTAAATAAAGCACCGTCTAATTTAACTTTCCGCGTAAACAAAGCCTGGCAGAAGTTTAGAAGCAAGTGACAACGGAACAAACTTTATAACCTGCAACCTGTCACAAGTAGCGTGACGAATGGTGTAATTGCGAGATCGTATCTGCCATTGTGCAGCCCAAACAGCGCTCTATCGGCTACTAATGAGATACATTTCATTGAGAACACAGGTTGATTCTAAACACGAACAAGAGATATAAGCAAACTATAATAAGTAACTAATTATATGACATTCACATGAGTAGTTAAAAATTAAGATTAAAGTATATTTAGTATTGCTAAAATAGTATAGGTACTTTAACTTTCACATGCCTCATGGCGGAACATATCAAGGGTCAAACGTACATTATCATAAGACTAGCAACACAAAATGCTAGTATAACACAAGCATGAAAATTTCATGATTGAAAGAGTCATCCATTGGTATCGTGATTTCTGTAAAGACCAAACAGAGGACCGTTTACTTCGACATGAAAGCCACTTCACTACACTTAAGTATCATGAGTTGAAACTGTGGTTTAACTTAAGCCTACGTAAACCGGTTTGTGCCAACATAAAATTCGCCAGGCTTTCGTCGGCAAATTAGAGAACACTACGCTACAATACAATACTCTTGAACACCACAAAAAGAACAGAAGAGCACAACAAAAAACAAGCAACCCTACTAACTACATTGCAGATACTACATTGTAGATACCAAACATATATGGCTTCTCAGCATTGTAAGTGCGGTCAGTATCTTGAAACTAGGAGTCTTCCAAATTATCCCTTTTCTATAATTCTGGTGGCACTCCACCATTTAAGATATAGGAAGGTCTGAACGTAAAAATTAAAAGTAAAATATATATTTTTTGCAAATAGGCCACTCGGGCTCCTTCACAAGTCTGAATCTACCAGCGCTTCGAAAGGTGACATCTGCTGAGAAGAAACGTCGCAAGGCAACACTCAAGACGCCATCTGTTCTCACTAGTGCTAAAGTGAGTTATGCGGGATGCCAATCATCTTCCACACGGACGCTTTGACCATGATCCCAGATTTAGCAAGTCTGATTATTACAGTTGAGTGACATACCATCTGACCTCCATAACCCTTGTGACAGGGGAACCAGATCAATTGGATAATGATTACGCTTTAGTTAACTTAATGTGCAGGTTTCCTCTTGACGTTTTCCTTCACCATAAGAGCGTTGGTTACTGCGGTTCGCAGGTAGATAATGTACATAAGTGAATTCTAGAACTAGTAGGATCAGACCCTCAAGGAAGCACAAATGAAGTCCGAAAGTAATCCCTCACCTAACACAACACGCCTGCAATTCCAAGCTTTCTACCCTTAATCGAATACAAAAGAGACCGAGCAATAAATAAAATCCAAGCATGTTGGGCGAGGCCCTGGCGGTTTGGGCGATGGATCTGGCGCCTCATTCGGGAACGCTAAGTGATTCTGTAGCGACTCGTAAGCCAGATCTCTCATCTCGCTCTTACGCATTTGGCGTCGTGCGGAAGAGTGGCATGAGAAATCTGGCATACGAGTCGCTACAGAATCACTTAGCGTTCCCGAATGAGGCGCCAGGAGATCTATCGCCTGCGCTGAGGAGTCTCGCGTTAAAAGACCCTCGAAGATTTCTGGAGTGCCTTACGCGGAGCAGGAGGGAGAAATGCCCCTGGAGACGGGCCCACATGGGCAATCGCAGATGGAGTTGTGGTGGTTTCACGTTCCCGGGACCTCGTCAAATGCAGAAAGAGAACCCTAGGGGTTTTAGTCAGTGCGAGTCCGACATTATCCATTATTCCTCACGGATTGGGTGGTATCGATAACCGCTGGAAATAAAGGCTCCAAGCGGTCGGGACCAGGAAAGTTTTCTTCTGTCTGAACTTTCTTTCTTCACTGTAGATGCCACAATTTAACAGTGCAAACCAACTTTATTATCGCTAAGCATGGTCCGTTCTCTGCTTAGATTTTTAAGACCTTCTTAGTGGCTTTTTATGGAAGATCAGTTAAATTAAAATAGAGTAATTACATTACAATTCTCAACACTTTTTGACCATGATCCAAGATTTGTCAAGTCGGACTATTACATCTCTCTTCTCATCGGGTCTCCGTTTCGTATCCCTTGCAACAGGGGAGTTAAGTCTAGCGTAGTGTAGTGTTTAAATTAGTCCATTGTGCTTTTATGGAGATTTTTGTAAAAAGAAGGATTACCAACTCTTAAGTATCCCAGTACTTAATAGAGCTCTCTTGGGCTGGAGTATCCAAAAGTTTGTAAATATGTGCTTTTCGATCATTGATTCTGGGTTTTTTGTGGTTTTAATTTATGTTTTTATATGACGAAGATCATGATACCGAAAATTATGCACTGACGTTAATGTAAGTGATCAAGGTTTTACGAGGCTTACGAGAATGGCCGTAGATAATTGAAATATCGGTTCGTGGGGCGATACTAAAATCGATAATTTGCAATAAACATAAAACTTTTACGGACGTTCGTAGATCAAAATAGATTGCACGCGTCTAATCTTACGCAGGATCGCCGTGTTTTCTGCGTAAATCATGAAAAATAAATGCATCCTATATCATTAAACAGCCGGGAATCGAAGCTAAGACGGGTGCTTTCAAAGCAAACGCCCCGCTGCGAGCGAGCGTTCGCGACATGCGCCTACCAGGCGCGCAGCACCGCGCAGCGTGAGCCGGCCTTTAAACCGCTGATGCTGTAATAAATCGTATTTTAAAACCTTCCCCCATCTCTGCCCGCTTGGTACATCGGCTGCAACTATTTCAAGTTAAATCGACCGAATAACTGCTTTGATAGCCAAGCCGGACTGTCCGGCGTTTTAACGATTTTCGCGAGGAAATCTCCGTTTTCGCTGAAATTATTTTTATTGTTTTCACTGCGGTCGCAATGCTTTACAACGGTTGGTCACATTTGTTGTCTTCCGCATCATTAACTTCCTCCAACCTCCACGTACGTATGCTACTTACTCCGAGGCTATTTATTCAGTTATTTAGTAACCTAAACTTCGCAATAACAAGTCCAAAATAAAATATAAACTGAACGTGTTCGCGTTAAATTCTATATCGAAAAGTCTATACTACATAGCTTGGTTTTAGGCTAGAAATACAACACAAATATTAAATACACAAACTCAATTGTATTCTGTAGCTTTCCAAAAAACTTTCAACAATTTTTATATTATTTTCATCATGTCATTTGTTTTTTAAACGACTTCATCTTGACTAGCCAACGTTTTACACGTGTGTATATTAATTACTCCTTACTATATTTTTGCGGGAAGGTAAGCGTTTAGACCTTTTATTAGACCTAAAACCGGTAAACAAATCAGATAATTACCGGTAAAGCACAACCCCAATGCCGCCAACCGTAGCATCCATCTAGCGCATTTCAAATGGTTGTTCTAAATCGCGCGCGCGATGGCGGTTGCGCGGTGAAAAACGTCCCGCGCGACTACCTAACGACCGTGTCGGCCGGACCAACCGACACGACACTCAAAAAGCGTTGTCGAGTTTGGTATCAACTAAACCAGACGCAATAGTAATTCAAAAAAAAGATGAAATCGAGCTTTTTAAATGTTTTTAGAGGTTCCTAATACAAACAATTCACACTTTTCCGCCTCGCGGGTGTAATTCTCTTACGTGCGCGTGGCTCATCAGCGGGTAAAGAAAATTGTAAATTTAGACTCTAAGTATAAAAACATTCGGTCTAAATTTGAACGTGTCCCTCATAGCTGATCAGCCACTGCGCACGTTAGAAAATCACACCACTTAAACTCTTATATAAGTAAATAGAGTAAAAGTTTATTTTTATTGCATTTTTATAAAAGCTTTTTTGCCCATTGCACTTTAATATTGCAATAAAATGTACACAAAATTTCGTGTCTCTGCTGTTGACCGATGAGGAGTTCCTTTATCTGGAGCTAACCCTGGATGTCGATTCAGGTCATGCTTACCGTAATAAAAACCGGACAAGTGCGAGTTAAACAGTGTTAGTCAGCCTAGTTTGGGGTCCACCGGATACCGATCAATGTAAACATTCTGTCTCAATAAATATTTTTTCATTTTCATTTTTTTCATTTTTTTTAAACTCGTGTGGACAGGGTTCCGTTACGTACATGATTATCTAAGTTACTTTAAATACCATAGACTTTTTATAGGTTTTCCTTTAATGTATAGGTAAATAACTATTTTCAGTTTTTTTTTTTCGAAACTGTAGGCGCAGTAGTTTGGGGGGGTAATGGGAAATTTTCGCCTATTTTCCTAAATAACTTCCAAACTGTTTGTCTTAAAATTCTATAGTTAGTAAAAAAATATATAGTTAAGATTCTCACAATGCGCCCTTTCATTTGATATGTCACACGATATAGTTTGCAATCTTTGATTTTAATTTACGAATTGACGCCCCAAAGGTGGGACCCATATTTAAAATTTACGCCTCCGTGTATCGGTCACCGACTTACTATATTATATGTACCAAATTTCAACTCAATCGGTCCAGTACTTTCAGAGCAAATTGGCTGTGACAGACAGACGAGCGATCCTATAAGGGTTCCGTTTTTTCCTTTTGAGGTACGGAACCCTAAAAACGCATTGTCATCGGAACTGAACCAAAGTAGAAATTCAGCTCCGTAGGATAAGAGGATGTGGTTCTAATTCAGCTTGCAAGATTTGACCCGAACATACAAACAAAATATAGTTACATACAAGCATTGCAAGTTAATAAAAAGCTTGTAATAAAGTAACTCTCCTGTCTATCTGTGTATTTAAAATTTTGAAACTACCCATTACACAACTGTGCAAAACCGGGACGAGTCGCTAGTTATTAATAAAACCATTAAACCCAAAAAAACTAGATTGCGGTACAAACATTGTACGCCAGTTACATTAAGAGAAACTTATATCCAAATTTAAAAAATAAGCCGCGGACATTTGGACTTAGTTTTATGAAAACATCTGCATATTACAAGATAAATTATCCCTAACTAAACTGCGGCTCAAGCAAGGTTGACATGGAGATAACTTAACCTCTTATCACTTTATCCTACGGCTTTTCATACAAAACGCAATAACGATTTCCACCCGTTAAATGTTAACCGATGTTGACCAATTTTTGATAGATGGTCAGTCAGAACCAAATCTAGAGGTTTTGGTCGTTCGTTCGTTCGATCGTTTTGGTTTTTTCAATATAATCAATAAATTCAGTTTTATTGTTGATTTAGTATTCTCATACAAAACTAATTTCGGCGATTATTTGACTTTGTTGATCGTTAATCAATATTCAAAAAACATATTGACCTAAATTTTGTTCCGACTGACAAGCTATCAAAAATTGGTCAAAATCGGTTAACATTTAAGGGGTGGAAATCTTTATCATCATTTGTATGAAAAGGTTGATTTTTGCCGTTGGTTCACAGTCCTCTTACATTTAGGGAATTTTAAATTTAGACGACACGATTTTGAATTGGGCCCATTGTCATTTCATAAATAGTTCTCAAAATTTCGTGCTGAAATTTTAATATAAATTATTGTACGATGATGCGCACTAAATTCCATAACATAAAACGTACTTAGCTTTTATAAGCTTTGCTTTTTTTAACTTAGCAACAAAATAAACTAACAAGTAATAAATTCAGAATACAAACGTATAGAAAATACACAAGCGGGCTTTTTACGGCGGCATAGGGCGGCATCCTAAAGAGATCGTTCAATTACTGCATTCATTACAGCCCATCAGCAATGTTAAAAAGATACATAAAAGGAATCGCAATTTCTTTATTACCTCATTCCGATTCCGACTGACGGCCATGTCGATAAAAGAAACACAAGATCGATGTCGTCACTTCACTACTCTTACTGACTAATGAAAACCGACAACCGAACAAGCAGAAATACAACCTTATCACGTAAAAGACAGAGTCAAAAATAGAATGCTCAAATAAACACAATCAAAGAACAAATTTTCCAAATTTGAAAAACTGGATGCCGTCACGCGATTCTGACGGTTCAAGCCGCACTGTAAAGCATACATTCCTATGCGATACTAAATGAATAACGACTATTCATTATTGAACTGCACATTGTTTATTGCTGTTATCTCTTTTCCGCTTGGGGTAATCGTATGGTAGTATCGCTTTCGCGCAGATACGTGACTGGACATTAAGTTAGCCGCTGGTCGGATAATGGCTCGGTATGACAATAACATTAGTTCAGATAGGGACTGCTTTGATTGGATTATTAGAAGATATCGACGGCTGGTGATTTATGTTCGCCTGGTACTTCCACATATTGCACATTTATGTATTCTTATAGGAATGACAACGCCACGCGGTTTAAGTATTTACAAAATTGCTTGTTAACACCAGACGGAAGAAATAAATTAGTTTAATTTAATATCCTTATTTCAGATCGCTTGGTCCTCGGTGATAGTTTGTTAGATACAATATAGACTTATACGCAACGTTAGTAAATATTAAATATTATTTAGAAAAACAAAATCAAAAATTTCAACGCGTTATGCGCATCCCGATATACGCGTACGCGTTGTTTATTTGGCCTTCCCAATAGCCATATCAGTCCACCTAGTGGTCTAGGCGCTCTGTCAACACCTTCAAAAGGCTGTTGCCGCTGCCCTGCACACGTCTTAGAGCGTTAATAGACGATCGAACGTGGTGCGCTTCGCACCGCAACCTTGGTGCGCTCCGGACCATATTCTATCGGGCAGTTTCCGCCATAAACTGAGCAACCTGGAAAATTTGTATTAGGAGCGGGCTAAAGCCCCTGAAAAGCAGTGACACCGCTAGTAATCAATTAAAATCATCAATTAAAAGTTGCATTTCTCACATAATCAATCTTCAATCTATATATATAAAAATGAATTGCTGTTCGTTAGTCTCACTAAAACTCGAGAACGGCTGAACGGATTTATCTTATCTTAGTCTTAAAATGTTCGTGGAGGTCTAGGGAAGGTTTAAAAGTACATAGGTTACTTAAATTATTATTCTTCGCAGACGAAGTCGCGGGCACCAGCTAGTTCTACATAAAATACACAAAATATAGCTTCTAATAAGGAAGTTTCATGGGTAAAAAGAAAATAAATCTAATTAGTCCGTCAGTTAGATTATCAAAAAATATTGAACACATATGTTTTGCTTTATCAAATCAATCAACATTGACAAAAATAACGCGCATCGAAGTTCGGGAGTGGGGGCTTATGACGTGTGAGAAGTCGTGACGTCACGCGGAACTTCAACGCACTATATCTTCGTCATTTTTAGGGTTCCGTACCTCAAAAGGAAAAAACGAAACCCTTATAGGATCACTCGTGCGTCTGTCTGTCTGTCTGTCTGTCTGTCCGTCTGTCACAGCCAATTTGCTGCGAAACTACCGGACCGATTGAGCTGAAATTTGGTATACATATGTAAGTCGGTGACCGCAACACGGACGCGTGACGTAAATATATGAAATTTAAACACAGGGGCCACTTTCGGGGGGTAAATCAGAAAATTAAAAAAAAAAGTTTTGCAATGTATATTGTGTGACATATCAAATGAAAGGGATTATTGTGAGGACTTTAAATATATTTTTTTCTGAATTTTAAGTAAAATAGTTTGGAAGTTATTTAGGAAAATAGGCGAAAATTGACCATTCCCCCCCCCCCCTTATTTCCGAAACTACTGGAGCTAAAATTTTGAAAAAAATACAGAAAATAGTTCTTTACCTATAGATTACAGGAAAACCTATAAGAAGTCTATGGTATTTAAAGTAACATAGGAAATTTCAGTTTATCATGTATGGAACGGAACCCTCTTCACGCGGGTTTCACTCGCACTTGACCGGTTTTTGTTTAATTGACAAAAGAAAAAAAAATGTGTTCAATCTTTTTTTTATAATATAAATGACGGACTAATTAGAATTTTTCAGGAAACTTCCCTATTCCCACGTTCCCCAGATTGCAAACCACAGAATAGATAATATTACTAACGTACAGCAGAGTCATTGTCTAACAAAACCGGTGTTTAGGTACGGAATCATGCCTTCTCTTTCCGACGCATAAAACGTGCTCTTTTGCGTACGCTACGATTGTCAGTTTTTTATCCGCGTCACCCAACAACAGTTAACATCTAGGCTACTTGACGACGCGCGAATCGGCCAGCGAGCGAGCGACAACCGACGGCCGAGCGTACCTAAAGTGCGGAGTGAGACGGAAGACCCCTGACGAAACTACTAATAGCTTTTCTAAAAACTTATTAGGAACAGATTCCCAGGCACAACAAAACAATGCATACTGGAAGGGTTAAAAAAGCACATGAATTTAATTGAAACGCTAGAAATATGTGTCTGAGTGTACTAGGTAGTAAGTCAGCATCGAGGCGGGTTTAAGTACGCTTCCTTCATTTCGGAATTCCTGCTCACAATCATTGTAGCAATTTTCCGGGACATCCGTCGCGCGAAGCTCCCGGTCGTACCAAGAGACTGTCGCTTAAACTAGATACACATTTTCCAGACACGTTAAATAAAAAAAGGGAATCGCGTGGAATGTTTAAAACTTAACACAAATGTCAACTTCACGTCAAACTTGTGTAGTACACTTTTACACTGTACGCTCTGACAGATATCTGTCGTTGCGGTGAATCTGTAGGGCGAATATATCCGTCATTGCGGTTGAATATTTTAAACTACAATTCATTCACTTATCACAGCAGAGCCAGAGCGGACTTACGCGACAAATACTCACTCCCTGAAGGACTCCATACGAGTTCGAAACATGTTGGGCGATTCCTGACAATAAATTGTGATTACCGTGTTTATTTCAAGTGCTCATAATGACTCACGAAAGTTTTAATTTGACTAATAATATTATAATCTATTACAGGCACCAGTGATATATTTATAATCCCTTAGATACTTCGTACATATTAAAATATAGACTAGAATAACACTCTTCTCTGTCCCACTTTTTAAAACTAAGTACGCTAAAAATTAATTTATTCCACGTGCTTGCGATTCTTATAATTGTTATTGTAATGAAATTGATACGTTTAGTACCTCTTTAGGCAGTTTCAAAAGGAGTATTTGTGATACCTTCAAGAATTACGTAAAGGAAAACAATTAAAATTACTTAGCCTTAGCTTTAGTTTACACTGTTTGGATTTATGTATTGTTCAAGCAACGTTCCTTCCCTAAGTTGGTTAGGAGGACTGTTTATTATTAGTTTTTATCTACACCCATATCATAAAACCTCCATTGTTTAATCAAAAACCATAGGAAATGACCACCATTTTGACAACCAATTAGGAAAAACCAGTGCTGCAATGTTATTTCTTTATCGCTTTTAGTAAAGAAATGAGATTAAATTTGGAACAGCTGTCAAAACTCAAGTGGGTCTCTATTCTAGTATCCATAGATATTAAACAGTTATTGATACGAAACATCAATTCAGTATGTTTTTGTTAATATAAACCGAACGACATTTGATCTCGAGTGACATGAGAATAGAGACATCATTCGCTTATCTATGATTTAAAAAAAAATGGTCTTGACGGAGGATCGAATTGCCGCCATGTTGGTGTTTTGCTGAACGAAAATAGAATTGTTGTTGAATTGAATAGAAAAAGTTGTTTGTAATTTACATTTTAGTTGAAAATATGAATAGTAAGTAGTCTTCTCGGAGTGTGTGTGATGTGAAAATGCGCCGGATATCGGAAATATGCAGCCACGATTGCAACAAATAACTTGTTGCCAGAAAATATTGTTTCTGAACCCATCATGGAGGATTTATAATATGTGTGTAGATAAAGTTATGTATGCAACTCTGCATAATTTGGCCTTAAAACACACGTGCGATCTTATTTAAAATTCGCCTATCGGCTCGTTTCATGAAAACCGCACTAGTGTTTTAAGGCCTATCATTATGCAACCTACTATTGTTACATCATCTGTGAACACTGTGTGTCAATGAACAATTTCATCTTCAAATAGTTAATAAGTATTACGTGTAAGACTGTTTGTGTTTCTAAATAAAATAAATCAATAAATAAATAAATAGCTCAAGAAAGCAATTAAAAATATGTAGGCGTCGAAACGACGCGACGTGACTCCTTTTCGTCGTCACTTCTGATGGTTTGACTGCAAATTGACGGAGACTTACTCATTTGATACGATCAGATGCCTGAAAAGCGACCATTAGATTGTTATGAAATAAACTTAACCAGCGTTAGCTTAGCAGATTACTGCAGGATATTTTAGACATTTTAAATAGTTAACGATTTCAGAACCAGTATATCTCCTAGCCTACTAGGGTGGCGGGCGCCGATAGGGGTGGCGCGGGGCGTGACGGTTGAGCGTGTGAAAATTACATTCCAAGAGTGCCTCGCATATCTATCACTGGAAATTCGCGGGCACAGCCAGTGTGGCAACCCTGGACTTACGACTATTTTCGCAGGTAGGGTAGTTAGGGACAGTCAGTGAAAATACCTAAAATCATACCAAGGCGATCCTCTTAAATAGCGCTTCGTTCATGAACTCGCCGGCGAGCTTAACTCGACCCGTCAGTGCGTATAAACTACATGTTCGTGCGTGTCTTCGACGTTGGTCGTATTTGGACGCACCCGGCCCCGGACGTAGGTACGTAACACTTGATAATGACTACGAGCGCCTGGTTCAATTTATTTTTTTTAGAGAATCAGCAGGTTTAGTATAAATCTAGCAACTTTTCTGTGAACAAGCTTTATCAATAATTTATTCCAATGGTAACTTCGGTAAATACCTTCGTTACCCGTGTTACTATCCATTTTACCACCATTAGTAACACGGGTATTTTTTTTGCACGTTTTACCACTAAATGCTCCGGTAGTAACACGGGACATTTTTTATTTCCCATATTACTACTATATTTGTCATACTGACTTTCGACAGAGCCCCGCCCAAGGACGGTCCTGTTTCTGGGTGGTTTTGCCCTTCGGGCATCTAAAGATACCAAACAAACCTAACCTAACTACTTTTACAACAACATGGGAAAAAAAACCCTTGTTACTACTGGTAGTAAAAGGGGATCGGTTGCCGATGTGATCATATAAGTGACGGCGCTATTTCGTAACAAGCTGCATGATACGTAGTGCAAGTGCCAGGACAAAAAAACCGGTCGACATCATGTCAGCCAATGTCGGGCCATGCTCAGTGTATTTCCGTAGCCATTATAACTCTGAAACATAACTTTAGCTAGGTTTCTATTCAAAGTTGCAAGGTGCTATTTCCGATGATTTTCTGTAGTTATAAACAAGTTGTCGCCTATAAATCATGAACCAATGAAGCCTACTTAGTCGTGGTAGTTTTCCTTATGTAGCTAAAGTTACACAGTTTAATATTTCCTAAATGGTTCTCATCAATAATCAAAAATAATATCCCATTTTAGGATGTAGAATTTAGCAAAAAATTACCCTTGCTTTACAAGTAAGAGGCTAGCGTAAAATATATTCTTTTTGTCTTAATTTTATTTTATTTTTTTTGTGCACGGGACGTTTGTGTGTGCGTGTGTGTTTTGTTACCCCTTCACGCATCAACAGCTGGACGGATTTGGATGAAATTTGGAATGGAGATAGCTTATAGCTTGGATCAATAGGTATGTATATAAGATACTTTTCATCGCAATCCCACGCGAACAAAGTCATGGAAACAGCTAGTCTTAAAATAACCTTACCTTACAGTCAATGATATGTAACTTTTGGGTGAAATAGCTATTTTATCCTAAATTAAGCAATCCTAGATAAAAATTGGCAAAGTGACGTCTAAAATATTGTCTCCGGTTGCTTTATTTGCAAGGAAATGCTGTTTTAGACAACAAAGGTGCATTTTGATTTTTACCAAATAAGACAAGCTTAGTTGAATCGACTGTACTAACGTTATAAGTAAAAGTGTAATCCACCAACTATCAAAACGTACTCCCAAACTCCTAACTATTCCAAGTATCAAGTTCGCTCGAAGCGAACGAGCCTCGGGCGGAAACTCCCGCGTTCAAAACACGTAAACTGTCTGCATATTTAAACCTTAAACTCTAGCGTATACCTATTCAAAAACTGAAGCTATTTCTCAAGTTTACCTTCTGGGATTTCTATTATTGAAATAGCTTTCTTAATTCCCTTTTTATTCGTTGTGTGTACACAACAAGATCGAAGAGGAAAGATGGTAGTCCTAATTCGGCACGGCAGTTTCACACATTCTCGAGGCGAAATTGAGAATCGGAGAAGTAGAGGAAGACCTTGATTAAGTTATACCTAATGACCAAGTAAGATAGAACGCTAACGCTACGCCGTATCTTATCAAAAAGTCAAAGCTGGCGGAAAAAATAAAAGTTACTCCAATTTTTAGTTTAGAGTTAATTACTCCACCGACAAGAGCGTCTCTTAAATTATGACGATGAAGTTGGCTCAGTTACACTATTGGACCATGACGTTGGATGCTGACTGGCTGGTTTGATATGCCAGAGGCATAAATTGACCAAGTAAGAGAGAACGAAAATGACAATGAAAATGAAATGAAACATCACATGTCTGAATCTACCAGCGCTTCGCAAGGTGACATCTGCTGAGAAGAAACGCCTCGAGAAACTCAGAGAACGTGATACGTTTTAGGGGGCCTTAACGGATTCTGAGTGAACCACGTCAAATAGTTTGTTGGCCCCAACAGCGAGTACGATTCAGGTCGAAGGTTCGAGTGCTGCGATTGGTTTTACAGCAGGCACTTCCCTCAGACTGGACATCCCGCAGCTCAGGCACAGAACCAAGTGACTACGGAACTGCAGGGATGGTGTTCTTCACCGATTGTGTTAAGGAGAGTAGAACGAAACCTATTTCTATTAATACCTCTTTATTTTTTATAACCCTTTACTTTATGTCAACTGCTGCCATAGCAACGTTTTTATAGATTGTTAAAATTCTTTTCATAGTGACATCTATGTTCCTCATTTAAAACCGTTAAATTAGTTTTAAAAGATGGAGCCTCTACCGCCAAACCAAGCGGGGAAATCGGCGTGCAGGTGAGTCCTTCTTCATACGCGTGGGGTGCCACGTCATAAGTCTAAATGCTAGCCGGAAAAAAAAATACTCCACCGCCAAGATTTTCTCTTATTATGATGATGCACGTGCTATAGACATATGGCCAGATTCACGAACGCCACTTAGGCGTTTAATCTGAGCTTAAAAGTTAAGTCTCCGTTAACAGCGTAACTTTCAAGACGTAATGCAAAACCATCGTTTAAGATACATCTCACCTAGATTAATAATGCAGTGCAGTGCTGTTTTTTTTATGTCAATTGACAGACAGACCGTCAGACGGCCCACCTGATGGAAAGTGGTCACCGCCGCCCATGGATATCTGCAACATCAGAGGTGCTGCCGATGCGTTGCCAGTCTAGGGAGGATGGGGAATGGGTTTGGGAAGGGGATGAAGGAATAGGCCTCCGGATCTCGTCACTCACCGTACGAAACTTTACGCCGATATTCTGTGAGAGTGTGGTACTACCCCGGTGGTATTACGAAAACCACTTTTTGAAGACATTACATTTATCCTAATTTATTTCCTTAAGAATGGACACCCTTGCTCATTGACATATAATTTTTTTAACTTTGTCACATGACGTTTTGGTTAAACTTAGCAAGGAAAATCAAGCACTAGTTGTGTTGTAGGATGACAATCTTTTTTTTATTAAGTAAATTAGCTACAGTTAAATAGGACTTTTTGACATCGGAGCCGGACACACGGACACATTGGTTTTACCATGTATACATTCGTCACTTATAAATGCCAAAACCGCGAATGTATCGTGGTTTTCTTCGCGTTTGACGTTCACATTCGCGGTTTTGGCATATTAGTGACGTTACCGTTTTCTTACACAGACCGAATATCCTAAAGATACCGCTTACCCTAACTTTTACCTGCAAATAAAGCTGCCTAATTTTTTAGTGAGCTGTGATTGGAGCATATAAGGTTATGCGTTCTGGTTATTGGATATATGGTATGTGCTTTCTTAGCAACACCGAAAGGGCTGTCATTATGTGCATAGCTGGGTACCGTTGATCAAATAGTTAACTTCGTTAATCGCTAATCCGTTACTAAAAAAGTTAACTTCGTTAAACGTTAAAGCGTTACATTTCGAAAGCTTTAAAGGAAGTTAACGTTAATCGTTCATCGTTAACTCGTGATAGACGTTGCATTTTATAAGTCGTTGCGTTGGAGATTTACTTATAAAAAAATATTGGCATGACGTGAAAAACTTATAAAATAAGGGTTCATTAGAGTTTGTGATAATACCTAGTTATTTAGAGATCAAATTCAAATCAAAATCTATCTGACATAAGCCGCGCGGTGTCCTTTTGGCAATAGTAGGACCTTACATTGATTTAACGGAAGTTAATGAGTCCGTTCACAATGTTTAAAGTTAACTTAAAAGTTAATCCGTTACTCGAAATGTAAACTTCGTTAATTAACGATTAACGGTTTAACGGTCTTGTGCCCAGCTATGATTGTGTTTCTTGCATAAATACTATCTGCTATGAACCCTGTCACAGTACACGAAGTTCATTTAATCAGTACATCGTCACCCGTTTAGGGCCGTCGACGTAATAACTGCATCGCAATCAGAAACGCATTACTGCAGCTCATTTCCCCCCAGCCAGCGGGTGGGGGGTGACTCCATACTTTAGTATACAAGGTATTTATAGGATGTTAGTCTACGTTAAAGAATTCAGTTCGGTAAAAAAGATGTGTAGTCGGTGGTGAGGTAGATTATTTGAACTGAAGTGTGGCGCTGATGGCGTGTAATTATTTATTTTAATTATTCTTTATGAAGAAATGTTAGGCGGGGTGAGGCGATGCAAATATATTGCAGCATCAATACATCTTATTATCTTCTATGTATTATATTTATTAGAGATGCAACCGATATCCGGTTAAATACTATCCGGTATCCGGCGATCCCGCCAGGCGGCTATATACTTATGTCGCTGCTTAATTATTTATTTTCTTACGTATTTATATGACATTTATAAAAACGACGCATGCTATAAACATATCCTATATACCTTCATCGACATGTTCATAGATCATTACTGAATATAAATAGATACTAGGTTTTTTTTTATATGTAAGTACAGGTGTAGTATTGTGGCTTCCTGCTTGAATCAGCCTCATGTATCAATTAGAGATGCAACGGATATCCGGTTAGGTACTATTCGGTATGCGGCCTATCCGGCCATGATTTCACTATCCGGCCGTATACCAGATGGTGAGTCAGTATCCGGCCAGATACCGGATTCTTTCGTTCATCCTCTCCACATGTCCATACCATCTAAGCTTACCTTTCTCAATTCTCACGACTACATCTTCTTCCACACCACATCGTTCTTTTATCTATAAAAAAGCCAGTTTTTGTTAATTGATTGTTCTTCTTGATAAGTATTCCGAATATTGACATCTCTTTGCAAATTATTGCTAAGGAAATACGCTGTTTATAATTAAGGTTATGTTTTTTTTTTAAAGTTTGTCATTTGTTTTTAAATGTCCTTGAGGTACTTTAATAACTAACTGATGTCATTGAATTGCGGTACGGGGCCGTTGGATCGACGTTTAGATCATTCGGAACTGGTAGCACAGAATAGATAATACTACTATTGTACAGAAGAATCACTGTCTAACAAAACCGGTGTTTAAGCACGAAAATACGCCTGATCATGCCTTCTCTCCCCGTCACATAAAAAGTGCTCTTTCGCGTACGCTAGTGTTGCCAGTTTTTTATCCGCGTCACCCAACAACATCAAACATCTAGACTACTAGATGACACGCGAATCGGCCAGCTAGCGAGCGAACGACAACCTACTGCGTTTTGCTGCTCCGAGCTGTCCGATGGCCGAGCGTACCTAAAGTGCGAAGTGAAAACCCCCCCTACTGGTAGCCCCAGAACAAACGAAACCACCCGGCTATTCTTCTAACTCCTACTACATGCTAAATCCTTAAACTTCTTGTCGAATCAGCACAAATTCCCGAGAATAAAAGCCTCGTACAGACAAACAGTAAATTCGACGTGTAAACACCACGTAGGTGGCTACATTTTAAACGCGTTGAATCTTTGATGTGCGCCCGATGGCTTAATAATATATGTTGTTTGTACGCTACCGACTACGGCGAAGTCAAGGAGAAAATATTGTATTGTAATTAACAAATATGCAGGAATGGCGACAGTGAGTTTTAAAAACCGGCTGAGTGCGGTTCGGACTCTCGCACCGAGGATACCGTACCACCACCTAATATACAGGCTGGCTGGACCATAACTTTTTGCACTTTTAGAAACATGATAGAGGCAAAACTACAAATGCTATTTTATTATGTATTTATTATAAATAATTTGTATAAAATAACATTTTAATTAGTAAAGACTTTGTCGTCTAAATGAGCTCCGTCTTGTTGCTGGCACTCCTGCAACCGACTGCGCAATTGTATGAAAAGATGCTGACAATCATCACTTCTGGTACGTAACCGCCGTTTGCTCAATATTCATTGTTGAACCAGTTTCTTTGAACTTATTGACAACAACTTTGATTAAATTGATGCTGGGACACTAACTTATACGGCGTTATCCATATTCAATCCTGAAAAAGCATCGCGTAACGTAAGACTGGTTTTTCTGAAAAGTGTTTAACGCAATAACCACGTTGCTTTCCTGTGAAACGGTCCACCGTAATCAATTTACAAAATGGCGTTTAATTTCCCGTCATCTTTTATACCACACAATTAATAGTTTAGAAAAAATATGTGTTGCTATTTGCAAAAACTTATGGCCCAACCTGTATTTAAAGGGTTTTCTTTATTAAGTTCGGGATCCATAGCGCGAGCCCGATTCACACTTGGCCGGTCTTTATTATTTGTTATTTTACTTTAAAATGTTGCACTATAATCACACCCAGTTTGATGCTTGCGTGTATTACCGTTTTACGTAGAGCTAAACAGTGTTGCCAATTAAGCAACTTTGTAGCTAAATTTTGCATATTTTCACATGAATCACCAACTACAATATCCATTTAGCATCGTTTTATATGCAACTTTTGTTATTCAAGGTTTTTGCTAAAGTATACTATTTTAAGTAATTTGGAAGTTGCATATTACATTTAAATATTTTGTTGTTTGAGACACTAAAATAACCTTTGCGTGTATCCTCAATGCTTTCCCGACAATCGCCTTCAAATATGAACGCGTTAAAATGAGCTGCACACAAATTTGTATCGCTGACATAAAGTATTAGTCCCTTTTACACCCGCGTATTAGTTAAAAAGTGACAGATGCTTTATGTGCGCGATAAAAGCTAGTGTGCTAGGCCCGCAGGAGACCGACTTTAATTTCATAATATTAAGATTATAATAACAATAAATAAATAAATAAATAAATCAGGGTACAATCTTAACACAAATCGATCTAGTCCCAAAGTAAGCTCTAAAGGCTTGTGTTATGGGTACTGGACGACGATATACATACTTATATAGAGAAATAAATACTTATATACTTAGGAGGATACTTACATCCAAGACTCAGGAACAAACATTCGTGCTTATCACACAAATATTTGCCCTTACCGGGGATCGAACCCGGGACGCTAGCTTCGGAGGCAGGGTCACTCCCAACTAGGCTAACCGCGTCGTCAAACAATTCGACAATTGAGGCTATTTTAAGACAGTTAATTATTAAAGCATCTAAAAAAGTGTTTTTTTCCTATATTTGCTCATTTATTGTTCATTTAAATTTCTAGCACCTTTTTTAGCAACATTTAAAAATATTTAGCATCTTTTTGGCATCTTTCATTTCAGTTTTTACAGGAGTATGTCCGAACTCGAACCGGGAGGGAGAGTTTGCTTGCGCAATTGCGTTGATTCGAACATCGGTATCTTTCAATCGATTTTAGCAGAGCCTGCTGTCTGATGCGGCGAAGGTGGTATTTGGTTTTTTGCGCAAGTGACCTCTTATTACCCCTTGCAATCGTTTATGTTAGTTTAGAGTTCTTCTGTTGACCTAACGGGGCTGACATGTTCAGCTCAGCAGTGATCAAAGCCCCTAAATAAAAAATAAAGAAAGTACTGTAGAGCAACCTATTTTGCTCTAGTATTGCCGATGTATTTGTTTTTCGTATTTTTAAATTTAAATATTATTAGAACATCGGATACGCATGTCCAGATGTTCATTCCATCTTGCGCCGTTGAAGAGGCTCCTCCTGTATCCTTCTGATGGAAAATATAGTAAAAGTCTCTATGAAAGTGTTTTAATTTTAAAGATTAGCTTCATCTTACTGTCGCGCTACGAGCGGTGTTGTATTTAGCTTGAAGAGCAGAATCAGTGTATCCCCGTCTTCTCGAGCTACCGTCGAGCTACCCCATCACAGTACCTACATTTTTGGAGGCGCTGCTTAGCCTGGTAACTTGTTATGTAACATAATGACTGGTGGGAATATTTAAATTTTTCATCACACTTGGTCGGAAAGAGTGTTTTTATACGCAGGCGTGTAGAGCAGCTATAGCCGATAAAACTCCCACGGGAATTAAGGATTTTGTATGTTTTATAACTCCCGCTGACGGCGGGGCGTGCACCAGGTCCGGCGGGGGCGCGCGCTGGCTTCGGTGCGGAGCGCTTTCTTATAGAAGTGGTTCGCAACCGACGCGACATACAGTTTATTCTACGCACCTGATGGTAATTCACGGTGTACAATGGGAATAAAATAAATGATTCAATTCTTTTTGTCTAATTTTTATTTCATTTCCTCACAAATATGATGAAAAACATTGTGTGTATCACTAGCAGTAAAGGGATAAGAAACTCGAGTCATTAAAAGCCCTCGCCTTCGGCATCGGGCTTCTCACAAACTCTCATTAGTTATCCACTTCTTACGGCCCTAGATGCACAATGTATTTACTATAGTTGTAAATTTACCATGTTTTACGATACATAAAGAACTGTGAAACTAATAAATATGTGAAACAACAAAGATACCGGAAAACATGTATTTTGGGGACAGATAATGTAAAAATATAGTGTAACGGCGTTGAATCTGATCATGTGAAAGTCACTGTCATGAAATTAGAAGCAACCAAGAACTGTTAATCATGATACTGCGTAATGTTAAATTATTGACCAATATTTCATCGCAATGTTATTGATGAAGTATTACGCAGTACCAGGGCGTCTATTCGGGAATGTTTAAGTGATATTGTAGCGACTCGCGAGTGGGATTCGCATCCCGCTCTTACACATTACGCATCGTGCGGAAGAGTGGGATGAGAATCTCGCTCGCGAGTCCCTAAAATATCACTTAGACGTTCCCGAATAGAGGCGCTGATGAAAAGTGATATGATTCCGAATATTGTGATTATAATTACGTATACCATGATTGCTCCTTATCAATGACATTTCGGCGTCGTTAAAATTTATTTCTTACGTTTACTGATAATAATATTTGAATTAATATTATTGGCGTATGCCTACTTAGTCGGTTTTTAAAAGGAATGCATAACGAAAGCAGAATTAGGTACAAACATTGAAGTATGTTATATAGGAATTTAATTTTTTAATTTTATAAGTTACTAGTTTACCCACCACAGCTTCGCCCGCGGTATTTTCTATACAATCTTTATTAGAATTTCAAAAAATCCCTCCTTAGTGCACCTCTAGGGTACTCGAGGAATGTTTCCTCCAAATTTCAAACCTCTAGGACGTGCGTTGTCTATAAGTGAGTCACGGTACTGTTTTATATGTATTGATGATGTATAATTATAGTATTGTATGTATGTATATATATGTTTGCACCATCGTTGCCTGATTTAAATAAACAAATAATGTTTCCACGTACATCTAATTCAATGTTTACGAATAAGTTTATGGGTAAATTTCTCTTAGTAGGTATATGTGTACTTTTTATTGACTTGTAAACACGAAACCCGTGACACGTGAGACGTGAAGTTAGCAGTTAAATTACCTCTAATTATTATAAATCATAAATTATTTAGTTGACAAAGTTTTAACAAGATATTTCGAGTTTTGTTTAATTTTTCCACTATGAGGTGACCAAGCATGTGTTTATACCGGCATGCTGTTGAAAATTATGTATTATGAATGTTTTTTTTTTAGTATAAGAACTTTCAGCCAACAACAGTTTTCACATAATAATTGTTTGTTCTATACTAACCGTCGCTTTGAGCCTTACATTTGTCATTGTCATAAATATCACGCAGATTTTCTGAAACTATTAATATTTTTTTATCGTGTAAATTATTGATACGATTGATCAAAAGTGTACGGGAATTTATAAGTATTGCTTTGAAAATAAATGAGAATTAAAGAAAAAATATAGACCAAGGGTTTTTTAATCAGAACGTTTTTGGCGTGAAGCTAGTTAGAATCATGTTTATTAAGGGAGCCACACACACGCCGATGAAGCAGTAACTGTGGGCGTTCCCGCTAGTTTTACTGTTCGAGTCAAGCATAAAACGGACATAATATAAAACGGTGCAATAAACTGGCGCCCGCCGCACCTGTTCCTGAGTTTGTCAACGTTATACTTCCTCGCGTTTTATTACCTATAACTTGGTATTTTGGATTATAAATTGAACTGTTATCCGATTACTCCCAAATTTATTGGGAGTAAATTTATATTCTTTTGTATTGAGACTATATCAACTTAGTAAGTGCTTAATAAATTCTAAAATAACTACTATGACAGTTTGATATCATAAATGACACGAAAGCATTAGTTTTATGTGTGTGATAGACACGTGTTAAAACGATACACATAGCGCCATCTAGTGTTGAATAGCGGAACTTACGGCCGAAGCGAAGAGCACCGCGTTGGGTTTGTTTCTAAGAAAAGATGCAAGAATTAAGAAAGTGTCAATTTAGTCGTAATATGTTAATATTTAGCAAGTTGCTACGTTTACTGTGGTAATTGATAGTATTTTTTAATAATAAATAGTGCTCTTATTTTACTGGTTTCAGCACATTATTTTGAAAACATATACAAATTTATGCATAGCTATGTATGGCCCCACGTAGGGCCTACTGACCCGTCCTTCGCACTATGAAAGGAGACGTATGCCCAGCAGTGGGCCGTATATAAGCTGATGCTGATAAAATGCATAGGGAACAAATACATATTTAACTCAATTTTTGGGATTTTTCTCCAATTTAACGGTCCCAGGTCTTTTGGGTCAAGACTCGAGATCGCGACCTGCTTGTCGAAATCGTATACAAATAATTTTATTTGCAGAAATTTCATATCTCTCCGCCATCAATTTTAATTCAGTCTAAAAGCGCCATCTGTAATTACAAAATTAATATAATATTTAGACCAACTACTGGCCGAATTCAGAAACGCAACCTAAGCATTTGATTAGAAATTAAATAGTTAATTGTCCCTCAACTAGTTGTCATCCTAAAATCGTCACTCTAACGTCACTTTCTGAATGGCGATATATGTTGCAAAATGGCCGTTATGTCTGCCATTTTGATTTTTTAACGACTGTTTATGATACAGTTACCGGCAAGCACAAGTAAAAACAACATAAGCAAAATAAAACAAAAAAATTACGGCCTTTAAGGAAATATCAATAAAAGAACTGAAACATGTGGCATTCTGTAAAGCCTGTAAACACCGCGATCAAAGGCTCCCGCGCATTGTACGCTAATGCGCTCAATACAGCGCATGCGCGCCGCGTTCACACCAACCATACAGTGACATCTTCGAATATTCTCTCTATATTCGGTAAAGTTGGATTTTACCATTAAACTTAACTACTGTTAGGCCACTAATCAGTGTTTAAGCATTTAATCTTCTGTAACAATTCGCCCCACGTAAGTTTGCGTCCGTGAAGTTAGCTGCTAGCATAGCTGGGCACCGTTAATTCGTTACTAAAAAAGTTAACTTCGTTAAACATTACAGCGTTACATTTCGGAAGATTTAACGGAAGTGTTGTTGGGTTAGTGATTTGCTAATAAAAAATATTGGTTTAGGCTATGGACATTTTGGCAGGACATGAAATATAATAAAATAAGGGTCTGCGCGCAATGACCGCCGACAAGGTACTTGTCAGAACGTGTTTTTCTCGGAGCGGGGTGGTCCGCGCAGTGTCGTTTCGGCAAATAGTAGGTACTTAATTAACGATTAACGGACATTGTTATAACGGAAGTTAATGAGTCCGTTAACAATTTTTAAAGTTAACTTAAAAGTTAATCCGTTACACGAAATGGTAACTTCGTTAATTACGGATTAACGGTCTTGTGCCCAGCTATAGTCGGAAATATGGCAAAGGGGTTCGACGGGGTGTATGAGTGTAGGTACGTACCTGCGCCGAACACAGCTTGAGGCCAACTTCAGACGCAAACTTACCTGGTATGAATTGTAAACTGGTGGTGAAATACGACAACTAAAAACAAAAACCGGACAAGTGCGAGTTAAACTCGCGTGGAGAGGGTTCCGTTCCGTACATGATTATCTAAAATTTACTACGTTACTTTAAATACCATAGACTTCTTATAGGTTTTCCTGTAATCTATAGGTAAATAACTATTTTCTGTATTTTTTTCAAAATTTTAGCCCCGGTAGTTTCGGATATAAGTGGGGGGAAAGGTCAATTTTCGGCTATTTTCCTAAATAACCTATAAACTATTTTACTTATAATTCAAAAGAAAACATATTTAAGATCCATACAATAAGCCCTTTCATTTGATATGTCACACAATATAGGAAGCAGAACTTTTTTTTTAAATTCTAATTTACCCCCAAAAGTGGCCTCCATGTTTAAAATTCATATATCTACGTCATGCGTCCGTGTTGCGGACACCGACTTACATATGTATACCAAATTTCAACTCAATCCATCCAGTAGTTTCGGAGCAAATTAGCTGTGACAGACGGACAGACAGACAGACAGACACACGAGTGATACTATAAGGGTTTCGTTTTTTTCTTTTGAGGTTCGGAACCCTAAAAACCGGCCAAAGGCGAGTCGGACTCGCGCACGAAGGGTTCCGTACCATTATCTATAAAAACGGCAAAATATCACGTTTGTTGTATGGGAGCCCCCCTTGAATATTTGTTTTATTTTAATTTAATTACTTATTTAGAACTAAATATTTTGTGAAAATTACAAGCGTTTACCTGTTGCCGTTATCAATATCGAGCAAAAACGAGCAAAAAAATCACGTTTGTGGTATGGGAGCCCCCTTAAATATTTATGTAATTCTGTTTTTTTGTATTTGTTGTTATACCGGCAATAGAAATACATCATCTGTGAAAATTTCCATAGAATATTTAGATATAATAATTCCACTTTAAAAATAAATAATTAAATTAAAGTAAAATAAATATTTAAGAGGGGCCCCATGTGCCCCACACAACAAATGTGTTTTTTTTTTTTTGCTTGATTATAGATAATGGTACGGAACCCTTCGTGCGCGAGTCCGACTCGCACTTCGCCGGTTATTTTGAATTACGCGTTGTTACAAAGCTTATGTTTCTCGCTATCTTATAAAGTTGGTCAAAATGCCTTGAGCGGTGTTGTTAGATAAGCGACGAAATCCTTATTTACTCTATGGTTAAATAAGCATGGAAAGGAAGGAAGTTGGACGAGGTACCGAAACTAGAAGCGAAAAATTGTCCACGTGTTTGGTGCAACTGTCCAACCCAACCTCTTCAAATGGTTCAAAACATCATGCCGGGACACGATTGGAATCGCTTGGCGGCATGGCTTTGCAAAGGGGGTTGTGACCACTGGTAGGGTGGTGGTGACGCCGGGGATCACGTGTAAAGATTCGAGAGTAAAAACTACGGACGCGAGCAACTTTAATCCCCACCTTCGATCGTCAATATACATGAGACTCATTACCCTTCTTAGCTTGCGCAGTTGAGTAAAACTTTCTTCCTTAGATTATAGAAGAAAACGATACGCTGTAAATTAATTGAACCTACGACTGTAATGCTACGCTGCTCCCGCAAACATCAGCGCCCTAATGAAAAACAAGATGGCTGTATTTTATTAGTACGTCGATTTCAAATATGGTTCTTCGCCTTACGTCAGCCAGTGACAATAACCAAATTAATAAGATTGTAATAATGCTGTCACAAATAAACATTAAATTGCCAATATTATTTAGTATCATAACCTTACAGGCCAAACAAATGCGCATGTATTTTGTATGAATCCGTGTGGCCTGTAGTTGACGTTTTAGGCGGCATGGCTTGACGGTTTCAACGTTTACTTTATTATTGTTGTACACTCTAAGCTTTCTTCACATAGGTAAATGTATGTCAAAACAGAGATCGGTAAACAATAGTCCAGTTAACCACTATCTATTAGGACAGCTTCATTAAACGTCACGTAGCCCACAGCCGTCAATTAAAACTAAACCGACCAGAGACAATTTACATAAAAATTGAGTGTATTTTTTACAATGGCGGGAAGATAATTATATTGTGATCAACCGTTTGCCCGGGGCGATAATAACCGATTTAAATTAACAACAATTAAGTGTGCCAGCCATTTGTAACGAGCGGAATGGTTTAGTTGATTTGACAGCCTTTGGATAGTTGTCAAAATGTAGGCGTCTTTCATTATAATTGTACGGTACGAGGTTTTAACTTTAACAGTTATTGTTCATAGTTTATAACAAGCTTTTGTTCGCTGCTTTGTTCGTGTGAAATCAGTTTATCTCTGGAACTTTCACGTAAAAATAATAAATAAAAAAAAGTTTTCAAAAACCCGTTGTTAAGTAAGAAACGGTCATCGGTCTTCGTAAGTCGAATTACCTAAAAACGTCAGATATACTTATTGTTTATCAAGTGATAAATTAAATACATCGAAATCGGTGTCAAGTAAATGAACATAGTATGAGGGATGTGTACACACATTTATTACATCAACAATAGCATGATTCTTAATATTCATCACCCTTTACTAAATGTTGCTATCCAAGGTGCAAGGACGGTAATCGTTGAGGAGTTCTCCTGATGTTTGTTCACCACCGGTTCTAATAAACCACATGCCTTTTCATGAGCTTTAGTTGCTTCCCTTTATATAGAAATCTAATCGCCACTAGTGAAATTTATCATTTAGGAGTTCCGGTGGTCATCTGTGGTCTTCATCATAGTTCCACTTGACCAAACCTTGCTTTTGGAACGCAACTGCTTAACTTCTTCTAGAAAACACTAAAATTTCTATATGCGTGTGTATAATATTTAAAGAGTTCCATCGATTCCTCATTGATTCTCTTATCAGACCTCAAACACAATTTCTTCATATATCCCTATTGCCCTACTAATATTATAAATGCGAGTATGTGTTGGTTTGTCCTTCTTTCATGTAGCAACGGATTGACGTCGTGATTTGCATAGAGATAGTTTACAGTGTTGACAATTTAGCCATTTTTTGCCTAGACCTAGCAACATTTTGAGTAAAATTTAGCAAGTTATCAAAATTTCCTGGCTAAATGTTTTGGCCACAATACTAGCAACTTTTTGGCCCCATTTCCACGGATGTAATTTTTACGCTGAAACGCCTGTAAAAATTGGATCAGTGAAAAAATTGTTGCTAATTTATTACTTACTGTCTTAATTATCATTATTATTGGCTTGTTACATTTTTATGTGGAAGTCGTAAAACGAAACTTCTTATTGACTAAGCCAAAAATATCGTCGCTTATCTAACAACACCGCTCAAGTCATTTTGACCAACTTTACAGGGGAGCGAAAAAACATTACCTTTGTAACAACTCGTAATTCGAAAAAAACAAGCAATAGTAAACACCGCCTATTATTTGATTTTTGGTTTATTATTATACGCAAATCATTATTTCTTATAATAACTTAATTAGCTTAGTTTTTACCTTTTTATCTTTGATATTACTTTTTTTACAATAGTTGAGTCACAAAACTCACAAAAACAATAAATACGACGCGAATAGCCTAGGTGGTAGTGACCCTACCTCCGAGCTAGCGTCCCGGGTTCGATCCCCGGTAAGGGCAAATATTTATTTTGTGTGATGAGCACAAATGTTGGTTCCTGAGTCTTGGATGTTTCCTATATATTTAAGTATTTATTTCTCTATACAAGTATGTATATCGTCGTCTAGTACCCATAACACAAGCCTTTAAAGCTTACAGTGGGACTAGATCGATTTGTGTAAAAATTATCCCGCAATTTATTATATTATTATTATTAAATAAAGACGGAGCGCAAAGTTGTTAAAGTATGGCCGAACAACGACTTGAGCGGTGTTGAAAGGCCAACGGACTTGCGCGCTGTCACTAGTTTTTGAATTCTGGTCTCTTATTGGCCGAAACCTCTAGAAAATTATTAGTGGTGGACGCGCAATGAGTAACTCTATCCAATGACATTCAAATGTAAAAATCGCAAATTTTTGACTTGCGGTGTTGTTAGATAAGCGACAACATGCCTGTTGCCCAACATGCGGATATAGTCCAAGCAAAAAAGACAGTCCTCAGGGTCCTTAACTATCGGAAATAAGAGGAACATCCTCTGCTCATGTGGACCGTCTGCGGGTTGGGTCCCGTTGGCCTTACTTGCATTTAGCCTTGGCGAGTAGAGCACCTTAGTTGTATTTTAAACTAACATAGTTTCTAAATAATTGTAACTAACACCTATGGACATAACGAACACAGTATGAGAGATGTATAGTTGTATACCTAATTTACTTGCCACCGACTTCTATATATTTAATTTATTACTGAATTAACAATAATAATTTTGTAAGCATGGCATTAACTGAGGTCCTAGTGAAAAAGGGGTTAAGTCGAAAAAGTGTGACATTTAGTTATATACCTTGTTGAAATCAGAACAAGCTATATAACTAAATGTCACACTTTTTCGACTTAACCCCTTTTCCACTAGGACCCCAGTACCAAGTCATTTTGCATACTTGGTCAGTGTACTACTGAGCCGTTTTGCTCGCCAAGGCTAAATGCAAGGAAGGCCAACGGGACCCAACCCCCGTCAGCGCAATAGAAGTATCCACCTGCGGCCCTAACATGCATGCCACAAAGATAAATTAGAACCGTTTATCTCTATGACTATCTCTTTCGTCGGCACTAGTGTGAGAGAGACGCACTTAGAGATAAACGGTTCTAATTTATCTTTGTGCCATGCATGTTAGGGCCGCTGGGGTGACACGTTGTGCACCCCGAAGAGATAGATACAAGATCTCAATGCTCAAAGCACGTGGAACTTCCTGGATACAGCGGGATTAAGCAGTGAACTATAAGAAAGGGCACAATAGATCATCAATAGTCGAAGCGGCACATATATATGGCTCAGTTAACCAACAAATAATAACATTGCATCTAGAATTACGTATGTACCTACGTATTGTTCGTACAATAATTTTTACTCAATGTAGGGCCACTGGGAACACACTAATGGGTTGCAGAAAATAAAGCGGGAAGTAACGGAATCTCAGCCTCCTGTTTTGATTTTTTATTACTTAAAGTTTGCAATCAAAGTTCTTTAATAAGTTTTTAATGCAAGTTCAGAGGTCCCTGTATTCTTTATTATCACTTATTACTTTGTGTGCAGTACCGGTATCAACTTTAATAGCCGGTGTTGCTTTCATCTCGTGTCAAACATTAAAAGGCTTCGTGAAACAAAAAGTCAGATTTTAATTACGACGCATAATCACGTCATGTAAGACCGGGGTCGTCGACCGCGGGAACAAAAGCCTTCCGCGACCCGTCGAACCTGCGATCGTGATAGCTATGTAACTCATTATATCCGATTTAATTTTATATTTCCAAGACCATTAGACCTCCATTCACGACCCGGCATCAAGACAGCGCGCCCGTGCCTGTGTGCGCTTTAAAAAAAAAACTTTACTACGCTTCTCTGGTCTTTGGCCGGGGCATGCGTCCGTCCTTTTCGGCCGTCGTGTTGGTAATTTCCTTTCCTCCTCTGACTATAATAAAACATAATTGGTTTTAAATGGATAGGATTGGCGATGGGGAGAATAATAACCGAAGAAGCAATTTAGCGTCCGCCCGAGGAGCACCACACTTATTAAGTGTTCGCTTTTTAAAAATTACTCTATGCATATTTTATAAGTGGTAGCCATAGACAAAACCCACTAAGCGTTCGGTTGCATTGCTGCGGTTTACTTTTAAATTTGTAAATGTAAACAATGGCTTAGTTCGGAGGTAAATATTGAAAGACATTTCATTTGTGTATTGATAATAATTAGTATTATAGGTCACTTTTTTTAAATACAGTAAAAACCACCAACCAGACCATTTTACATGGCACAAACAAAGTCGTAAGGGCGTGTGTTGGCTATTTTAATATTAGAATGATCTAAATTCGACATTAATCTTAGTGATACACAAACCGATCGTTTCTATGGTAACGAAATGTTGCTTTGTTTTGTCTCTTATCTTTCAATATAAATATTGCAACGTAGAATATAAAAGATTAGAATTAGGCTTTATAACCTAAAAACTACAATTTTACTTCACGCCTTCGGAGCATTTGAATGCAGTGGACATCAAATATTTTACTAACAATTCATTTAAACAATTTGTAAAAGCTATGGTCGTAAGTAGGTCGTAAATAGATACATTATTATTGTTATTTAATGCAGCGTTCTGATTCACAAAACGAATAGATTTTAGTGTCAAATTATAACCATTCGTCACCAAAATGATACGCTTACGAATATAGGAACCGGGCATTTGTCTTCCTACATAGTCTCGGTCTCGACAAGGCGTGGTCTCGGGGGTGTATTATGCAGCTCGTACTCCGCAATTAGGGGGCAATTGCCGCGATCGCGAAGATAAAATACCCGTTTATGCTCTATGGTTCCAAGATGGACGCCTGACGGCCGGTTGCGTTAGAACAATGTTCGATTCGGTAAATGCCTGTTTCTTTATATAAAAACGCACAAATTTATACAAACTTACAAACTTAAAATTAGGCAAGCATGTATTTTTAGCTATGCTTCCTAGATGCTCCCTAAGACCAATGAGGAGGTTACGAAATACCGTAAGAAAAGCTACGGCAGTTCGCGTGTGTAGAATATAATGAATAAAATCTACGTAAACTTTGAGTAATTATGTATACTAGAGTGGACGCCTCAACTAGATTTTTTGTTTTGCCTATTGAGGCCAAATGGCACAAACGCCTGTAAGAAAACGATCACCGCCGGACGCGGCGCGCATGCCTGCTCCGTCATCAAGTGCTCGCTGTCATTTGTTTGAACTGTCTGTTCTAGTGTAACGTAATACTTCAATGTACGTGAATAATGAAACTGCATAGGTTGTTGTATTTTACAAGCACCTATGAAGGTTAATTTTTACCACGAGTTCAGAGAAAACCTCCAGGCGAGAAAGCCGGCGAGGTAAAACAAAAAATAGATAGGTAGGTACAGTTGCTTATGTGTTTCTTTTTCCGTATGGCGAGATGAATGATGAAAGCAGTCTCTTCACTTAAGGACACCATGTTTGAGGCTTAATAAAGCAGCACACACAACAATATTGGTAATCTTATTACGTCTGTTATAACATAACTATAATCACCGACACATAAGTTGACTCAAAATAGCGGTCATCCGCGCACCTCCGCGCATGTACAACTATGTTACTTCGGGGCAAGTAAGTTGAAATATGACCTTGAATGCACAGAACACATTTTCTGGTCTCGATCGAAGTGCGGGATGAGGTGCTACGCGAGAGGCCGCGCGTAGCCATAGTTTTACCTACGCGGACGACCGCCATTTTGGGTCAACTTATGTGCCGCGGATTATACCTGCCTATCGTTTTGGGAATTGGATAATAACTAAATAAAAACGTTTTTAATAGTCGCCAGAAATACTTGTTTTTTGGAGGAATGTTGGTGGTAGGAAGCCAAATAGTAAAGCCGACTTGACTCATCATGATAAGAGGAGATAGGTCCAAGGAAGCTTCATCACTTTTACCTAAGGCAAGTCCACTGCTGAACGTAGGTCTCCCCGAAAAAACACCCACAGCGGCACATGATCATACGGTTTATGTACCCATCGGAGCTTCAAATCCATTGCAATCTTTGTCACACAAAGAAATTTGAATTTAGGGAAGTTGCAAGACATTAGTTGAAACATTTATATAAAGAAAGACATTTATTAACAACAGAGCACGAAATATATCATAACCTCCTAAGGCCCATGGTCCTACCTATAGTATTAATTAACTTTATCATTCAGACCTCCTTCAACAGTTATGTAGTCATAATGTCCCATAGTACCACCAGAAGCCCTAACATGCATGGCACAAATTAGAATCGTTTATCTCTAAGTGCGTCTCACTCACACTAATGCCGACGAAAGAGATAGTCATAGAGATAAACGGTTCTAATTTATCTTTGTGCCATGCATGTTAGGGCCGCAGTAGGAGTTATTGAAAAACCCAACCGTTTCGTTTTCAAATTTCGCGCTAAACTAAACTAACATATCCGAATTTCTAAACATGTATGTAATCGTCCAAAAAGGTATCATAAACTGATACCTTCCTTAAAGTGTCATAAGTACTTTGGTTCTGAATGAGTATAAAAAATTAGTCCTACTGGTAGGACCATGGATCGCAATGACTATGAACGGTTTTTTGCTTTTGGCCTTAGGAGGATACAATAAAAAAGTAGAAAAAGTAGAACATAGTGCCAACTGTTAGGAAAAGTTGCCAACTATTAGGAAAAGGTCCCAACTGAGCATAATGCTGGCTTGGAGATCAGCGCTGGTCTTTCTTTGGAACCATCTGATAAAGCTCAAATTAGAGAGAGAAAAGCGAAGTAGCGTAGGCTCGAGTTTCACCCGCATTTCCGAATTGAACTGACTAACATATTACAGCTCCACTAAAGGTTAGTCCCAAAAAAACGACATAGGATTTCAATTATTACCTTCAAATTTATGCCCGAATCAATAAGCGCTTTTGCACGCGAGCCGCCAGACAATTTAACTGCATTCTGTTTACAGCGTATATAGACTCACAACAATGCTCCACACGTCCCGACTTGATTAGATGGATCGGCTGTGCCAGACTTTGGCAAAATCAAGACTAAAGTCAAGTTACAATAAATGTAGAAAGCTCGCTGCAAAATATGATCCACATTTCCATTATTCCAAATTGACAATGTCGTTCGGAATTATTGAGTTTCTACTAGGTGCTTCGTGATCACAATTATAATCCTAAGGAAATCATCAGTTCGTCTCAGTCCACTTATAGACATCGGCATCTTCCAACGCGTGAAACTAAGCCTAATCATAGGACACAGCTAATTGAAATGTCCTATCTAGCTACGACTAAAAATGCTTATAAAGTTTGCGCAACCATTGGGTTTTATATAAGTATATCAGAACTACCTAATACGAGATTAAAGTATAAATTTAGACATTGGTGACCGAAATTTTAACGGATTTTTATAAAACCCAGCCTAAAAGTGAAACCAACATAATTCCTTACAGAACTGCATAACTCTGATAGTCCAGGAGCAAAACTGGGTGGTCTTCCACTATTATCCCAAGCGTACAGATACCAAGCAAACTTATATTCAAATACCTATAGTGCTGACATTATTGTGCCGCGTAGGTGCACCTTAACAGCCCACAGAGCTCAATCAGAGGAGCGCCGATCAAAATGCAAATGTACATTTAGTCGTTTCGCGTCGAGGCAACGGCCCTCCATAAACTGCCAACAAATTATACACTGCTTTTATTTTTTAATTGCTATGGACGAGCCACCGTCTTGCCAGGGGCCTGCTTGGCCCTTCTATTTTTGAATTATGGTGCGCAGACACGTCATTGGCTGGCAACTGTTTATTATGCGAGGTTGGTTAACATGGATGAATTTGATTTTTATTGATTTAAATATAGTAAAGGTTGCTTTGTTTTTCTAACATTAAGGGTCTCTTTTTAGGCAATTTGTTGCTGCAATTCGTGCTATCCTCAAAGTTTTCATTAATTATTTTTGTCCCCATTAGTGAAGTTATATGTAATATATTTGGAGATAGCCCGAATTGCAGTAATAATTTGCAGAAAAACTAGCCCGTTTACGAGCGCCTTTACAGATTTTCCTCACAACCAGCATGCTTGGTTTTGCCACCCGGTTATGGAAACAAGTCAACATCGATGCTTCGTGACTTTAAATGAAAAAGACACTCTACCTACAACATATCTTAGAGTAATACTCCTTGACGGCATGTCCGTAGTACTTATATATTAACCTGCAAAAACCTCAATACGTTTCTGTTTAGCCTAGTGGTTGACTGGCAGAGCAAGCCTTAAGGCATAAAGTTCCATTTGCGGTTGTATTAATTGTGCAATAAAATTTAAATAAATAAATAAAAAATGATATTTTTGCGAACATACATACATGAGCAGTATGAGGTCACACCTGTATTCCTTGTGGAAACGAATCTGTATTTTTTATTTTTATTTATGAAAATGCAATAGACTACAGCTGAAATGCCACAGCATGTCGTCGTCGATTTATTTGACGTAACTTGATAAGGGGACGTACATTACCTAATGACGTGGTGTATTTTTTTTAATTCGTTCCCTCCTTGTGGCGCGACTCCCGTCCCCCTCACGTAAGATTTACTGTATATTTTCTAAATTATAATATGTATTTGTTACGATAATGTATATTTGCTTCATACCACTAAATAGAAGTGTTATACAGATGTATGTACTAAAAATTTTCTGTGAAATAAATTTATCTGTGTTATAATGAAGGTGACGTGAGATTTTCATTGTCCTTTCTTTAAATGGTGGACATTTCGCCGAACCTCTCCCTCCCCCCATTAATTAATGGACGTTCCCTATTTATGTCATTACACTGACCAAATATCCTAAAGACACCGGTTAGCCTCACTTTTACTAGCAAATAAATCTGGCAAAATTGCGGGGCGCGCGGGGTTTTTGTACCGCTGTGATTGGTGCGTTCGAGGTGATGCGCCCCGCGCGACCCCCTGCAGCCCCACCACTTGTGGCCATTTGGCCACAACGCTTGGCAGCGGGGGCCTCACGGCTATGCGGAGTCTATTGGATAATGGTCTGTGTGCCATTATGACAAGGTTTAACAAGGCTTTAAAACAAAATCACACATATATGTGAAATTGTGAATACAATACTATCGATTGAAAAAAAGAGTTGTCGAAATCGGTGTAGGTATAATATTCCGAAATATGAGATAACAGGCAAAAAAAAATTTAAAAACAGACGAATTGAGGACTGCCTCTTTGTTAAAGTCGGTCAATTATTATAAAAACCTAATCCTAAGATACATGACAAGTAAAGAGAACAATAATATCTTGAAATATTTGCAAATATTCCCTCACCAACAAAACTAATATATAATGAACCAGCCGCTGTGCAATCCATTCATTATGTTTAATTAATAATACAGCCCTAGCTGTACCCATGTGATTGGGGTGTAAAGAATCCTATGTATTAAACCGGGATATATGCTATCTCCATTCCAAATTTCATCCAAATCCGTCCAGCCGTTGAAGCGTAGAGGAGTAACCAATATACTAACTCACACACACGCACACATTCAAGAACTTTTGCATTTATAATATTAAGTGTGATAATACGTTTCGTTTGCCATTTTATTACGAAAGACGGCACTCAATAACTTCCATAAAGATATCCGCGAGTTTTGTTGGTCAGACAACGAAAGGTACATACATACATACATATGATCACGCCCTAAATCCCTAATGGGGTGGGCAGAGCCACAAGACTACTTGTCGCCACGTTCGATTAATTAGTCCTAAGATGGTATGATGAACCGTATGGTGACAGGTGATCAGCCCATCGCCCAAACAGATAGTCCACCATGTTGGAGAGGACCCGTCCCTTAGTCGACTTTTACGACATGCCTGATAAGCATCTGCACGCATTCTATGCTATTTCTTCACTCCCAGTGCAGCAGAGGAGCCAGGTGACGACGAAAGGTGGTATTCAAAAATTCGCGGCATTTAAAAAAAATTGAGCCTATTGAGACATTTTATGCGATGATGGTTTTGATTCGATTAAATGATAAAATATGAGAAGTAAAAACAGTATTAATAAAAGATTTCGACGAATTGAGAACCTCCTTTTTTGAAGTCGGTTAAACATAAGGTTTTTTAATATTTCCGCCCGGGTTTCAGTGTCACCTTTCGTTGGCCAGACTTTAGTTAAGGATGTGTGCCACGTCAAAATCGCAGTACATCAATTAAATTTTTCAAGTTTAAACAAAACTTGAAAAATTTAATTTTTGCACCAAATAACGGCAATGAGTAATTTTGTACGAATAATGATTTAAAATATACAAATTGTGTGATTATTAATAATTATTTAGTATGTGAAATAAAATCAGAATCTGATTTGACTACTCGAGTCATAACCAATCAATATGCAGTATTTGAAACGGTCCGGACAAATGGAAATTCAATCAAGAATATTTCCGTGGGAACAACGGTAATGACATTTTTTTTTCATCAAAAAATCGAGGAGAGTACATAGTTATAGAAAATACATTTTCTGATTATAAAAGTATGGGACAGAGTACATAGTTATAGAAACTATGGGACAGAAACATTTTCCGGTTTTTCTTGTAATTTAACCAACTTCCGGTACAAATAACACGGGCGCAGCACATAACACATGTAATCTTAAATGTCATTTATTTCCTTTAAAATAACAGTAAAGTATGTAGTTTTATTTTTTATTACACTTATGCGAAACGACTAATATTACCATACTATTCAATTTCAGCGAAAAATATACAAATCGAAATATTAGGTATACATCCTTAAATAATATTATTTCTAAACGAAACAGTCTGAAGGCAGCACGTGCACTTCCGAACGCGTGGTGGGAAGGAAACGTCAAAATAAATGTGACATAACCGCGACAGCGGATTGCACAGTGTTCTTCAAAATAATAAAATTAACTTATAAACTGAATGTGAAAGTGTAAATAAGTGGTGTAAGATACAAATTAACAATCATGTCTTACGCTATAGTACGTCAATTGCGACGTTCGACAATGTTTTCGCATCAAATTCGCCTTGAAACCACGATGACCAACCTCACCCAGGAGGATTTTTTAATTCGGCCTCCCTTCCCGCAGTGGACCAAAGTAATAAGTGAAGCTGAAAAAGTCGTCGGCTATCCCACCTCTTTCATGAACCTGAGGTGGTTATTGAGCGACGAATTCGCTAATATGGCCATGCATTTACGTAAAGTTGTAAGTACTGTTTTGACAATATTTTCCTCGTTCTGTTCTGGTTCGAAAGTGAAAAAGGTGATCGGAATGTTTAAAAGAAATAATAATTAGATACAATATTTATCGTTAGTTCTTTATCTTATAAAAACACTTGTTTATGCAAAATATTATTCGTCGGTTTACGCAATAATTGTGTGACCGTGAATAACATTCGCTAAGGTTACTTCCTGCCGAAAACTTGTTTAGAAGGTCTTTTCATAAACTAACTGTAACTAACTAACCATTGCTGAACAATATTGTATCTTCTTAATAATTTGCAAAAGCGGTAGACTGAACTCTATCATTATTATTTCAATTATATAAATATGTTAATGACCAATGTTGCACAATTAAACTAATTATTAACGCCTTGTCTAAACACGGATCTGTGCTCTTTCTTTAGTGCACTTTTAGCATTTCTTTAACACTTTCAGTGCCGTTCAAAATTAAGTCCCATCCTAGGCGCTGCAAAATTGTCTCCATACAAAACTGCTATAGCAAGAACCCGTCCAGTGAGTCATTCGGCGTGGTGACAAAGTAATAAAAAACCCAATATCGGGTTTTTGGCACTGAATGTGTTAAAGTAATCCAAGAATCATATGCAATGCAAATACAGATTTTTATTCAATCAATGAGTATATGGAATTGACATTTAATTGAGTCTAAATTATTAATAGAAATTATTATTTTGTTTTCATGACTGACTTTGCTATTTTTATTTTTATTATAAATCGCTTGTTATTAATATGTGATAATTGAATTAATGTTTTGATAGTGTTGTATTATTTTTTGGTTTTAATTTAAATTGTTTATTATTAATTTGTGATGATATATATTCTATTTTATTATTTAATGTTTTGACGATCCCAACTTTGAATTCATATATTTTGACATGTACTGAATATAATGTAATTTAATTTGAGAAATAAAATAAATCTAAATCTAAATCTAAATCTATTACTATCTGCATATGAGGGATTAATATAATTCATTGAAGACCAATTTTATTTAGAGTCTTATGTAAGCAGTTTTATTATTACCTATCCAACTCATCCAAGCAACCCTTTGAGGTTGAGCTGAATGATCAGCTCATGCAGATCCCCCCACCATCAACCCTTTGAGGACCAGTCGAATCTACAATGTAAGTTTTATGTCCTCAGGTTGGCAGCAATCATCCAATAATACAAACGGCAAAGACAGTTTTATACAACGAACACAACAATCTTCAACCATGGGGCCTGGTTATCCTGCTTCTTTCAAAAGCAATCAGTCCTCAGTTGAATTCCTTTTTCCAATCCAATACAGTACCTGAACAGCAGCGGACACTGGCAGAGTTAACGGAAATGATACGCACCGGACATTATGTACATCGAGGGTTGTTAAACATAGCTCTTGAAGAACGATGTGAGAACACTGACACAGCCATGTTTGCTAACAAAATAGCCTTACTGATTGGCGATTACTTACTCGTAACAGCGAATGGTATGCTAGCTCGTTTAAAAAACCAGGACTTGTCATATTTAATATCAACAGCATTAAGAGATGTCAGTGAAGGAGAATTCTTTGGTGAAAGGGATAAACAAAACATGCCGCTGCCAGGAAAACCTTTACAAAATGAAACGGACGACTTCCCTATATCTACGGACACATTGCCTCTAGCTACAAAAAATGTGTTAGGTTCTCCGATAAAGGAGTGGACTTTACGAACTATGTATAATGGCGGTTCGTTGTTCGGACGAGGTTGTCAAGGTGCTCTGTTACTAGGAGGCAAGGATTTAACAGAGCAAGAAAAAGCATATCAATTCGGTTGCCACCTATGCTTAGCATGGCAATCAGCAAGCGAACTACAGAAGTTCACAAGCAATAACAAGGAGTCATACTCCGTTGCAAGTGCACCAGTATTATTCGCTTTAAATGAAAATCCTGATTTGTACAAAGTTATAGACAACTCCAGAGATGACATAGCCGAGTTAGATTTGGAGTTTTTGATGGAAGAAGTTTTGAAAACAGATGCGTTGGAACGGACTAGATTGCTGCATGTAGAAAATGCACAGAAAGCGGAAAGTTTTGCGGACATGTTTGGTGACAATGAATCAGTGCATACTATTAAGAGGTTAATAAAAACTTAATCAAATAATTAGGCCTACCTCAAGCACAATCTACCTGCCAAATTTCAAGTTTGTAGGTATTATAGTTCCTGAGATCTCGTGATTAATCAGTGAGTGAGTGTTATTTAACTTTTATAGTAGATTAAGTCTAGGTACCTCAAATATATAATAATAATAATATCTCATATTGGGATAAAAGGGTCATACACTCACTTAGGTCCAGAACTGTCCCCTCCTGTTCCCGAAAGTTAAGGCCACTGAAGCCTGATTTTGTTCCTTGGACTATATACGCATGTAGGATATAGGGCATAGTTTTGGCCTCTATGAAGAAAACGTAAAATTAGGCAGTCGTTTTCTTTAACTTTTGGTCATAGGACGGACAATTTTTGTTTCTGGAAGTGTGTATTATCCAAAAGAGCAAGTGTCAAATGAGTATTTCTCAAATGGTTTGTCCATAGTTAACATGCAAGCCAGCAACTTTCAATTTGTACTGTTTTGTTACGATTTTGCAGTGGCGCAGCCTGCCTACAAGCCGATTCCTGACGGCTTTACCAAGCTAGAAAGCTAAGACTAGCTGTCGGTGAAGTCCATGTTACTCTTAACTAAATGTCAAACTCGCACGTACGGTTCTAATTCTTCCGGCTTCCTTCCTTCTCTTTTATAGGAAATATCTGACGCTTCGCCACTGCGATTTTGTTAAAAGAGTTTCCAACAGTTCTGCATACATTTCCTAAGTAATTGTGTAAATAAAAGAACCTAAATTATGATTGGAAAATCTGTTGCAAAATCAAACTTTTTGAGAAATACTCAAATAATAACAAATTTGTTATTTCTCAGTCAAATTTTGACTAGACAAACTGTGCCCCTTCCTAGCAATAGCAGAGGTGTTAATGTTTTAGGTAATTTAAATCCTGTCATATAAATGTGAACTGCACTTCAATTTGGTGCTGCTAAATGATTTACTGGATCCAATTCGAAACTTTTAATTTAAATTTAAGAATATCTTAAAATTCGCTAAATTTAAGTTAGTTTAGTGACATCCGCTATTCGAAATTACGCGCTTAATTAAGTAAACCTAATTTTAAACCTACTTTGACGTCGAAGTGACAGCGATAAATTAAATAAGTGTTTGGCCGCGGTTCGTTAAACGACACGCTGATTACCGGTTTTTCGAGACAAATGAAATTACATTAATAATAAATTTATTTGCACAAATGTTTACTTTGATAAATGTTTATTAAGACGTAATGGGGTGCAATTCGAAATCATATTATTTTAATTTACCTTTTCTTAACTTAAAATAAGAAACGCCAAACTCGATTATTCAGCTCTTAGCGTGAATGCTATTCGAAGAAAACAACTTGAGCGATCTTTTATTTTGACGTTTTTATCAATTAAACTTAGCGATAGCAGCTTAAATCGGTATTCGAACGTGCCCGCTAAATGTCAAATAAGTGATTTTTAATCCATTTCATTTTTAAATTTAGGCGCCAATTAAAACTTTGCCGCTAAATTATTGCACTGTTTTTTGCGAAAGGTAAAAGTAAGTTTTAGTACTTGAAGATGGAGGATTTTGTTGTAGCTGCTTTTATCGAACAAACTGAAAGGTATGTTATGGGTGTAAAAATCTTAAAATTGTAAAATTTGTCAAAATTGTTTATTCAAAGTTCCCGCATATACTCAATACGATGATTGCTGCTAAACTAGCTGTTTTAAAGCACCAAGTTGTTGGATGCTACAGACAAAGTCAAGGGCATACCCAGTAGTCCCCCCCCGGGCCCGCCCTTGAAACCCTCGGGACGCTGGGTATGCCCTTGCACAAAGTATTGAGTTTGGGGACAATTGTACATAGAGACTAGTCAAAATATGCTATCTAGTTTATAGTATCTAAATCATACTTCAATGTTTGGGGCACTTAGGTATTTAATTTGTAATTTTTTAACAGCACACAACGGAGTGAACTCAGGAGGCTTAGGGACCAATCCAACCCATTTGAATTGCCAGAGAGTAGGTTCAAGAAGTTATTCAGGCTGCCCCAGGCATCTGTTTTGGACCTACTCGAATGTCTTAATTCAAGGGGAGAAATGGATTTAGGACCTATCCCAAGGCATCTAAAGGTAAATTCAAATTTTAATTTAAAAAGTTTTATTGGCTATAATAGGTAGTACACACATGTGGTGATGTTTATTAAAAGTTATATCAGTATGTTTTACCAGTCTGCTTGTGGAGACATATAATTATTCAGAGCATTATTCAGGACAATCATTGATAATCAATACTTATTAACAGTAATAACAAAATATAAATATAATCAATAGCAAAGATTTAAAACAAAGTAATTCTCATTATAAAGAAAATCTTACAAGAAAATAATTTCTTTTTTATAATTTATATCTCTATGATGTTAGTGAATTGTTATTTTGTTTACAGCTTCTGTGTGCTTTGAGCTTCTTTGGTCATGGAAGCTACCAGACGCATGTTGGGGAGCATTTCCTGTTGGCACAGTCACAGCCATCAGTCTCCAGATCACTGGAATATGTGTGTGAACTGATTGCCGAGAAGGTAATGCCTCAAGAAATTGTTTTCCCAACATCAGTCGAAGGCAAACAAAAAGTAATGAGGAAGTAAGTTTGTCCAAAACTAATGTTTCCTTTAATAAAATTAAGCTTTAATAACTTATTTCATAAAGGGTTGAAAGATCAGCTTTTAAAAGGCTGTCTTTTATTTCAGATTCCTTGAACTCCATGGAATAGAGAACACCCTTGGAGTCATAGATGGCACTCATATTGCTATTGTGACACCACAAATACACCACCCAACTGCGCCTGCTGTTCTCTTTTACAACAGAAAAGGTTTTTACAGCATCAATTGCCAAATGGTGATTACTGTTTCTAGTTGTTATGAATCCTTTCATCTATTTATACACATCAAAATCACAAGATATTTATTACCGCATGGTTTGGTTTATACAATTATGATATAATTATGGCTTTCTTAAATAAGGTCTTAAGCAGTTTTTTTCTGCCATTGGCTAAAACAAAAAAAAACTTTAATAGCTCCAACTATATTAACTAACATTCATTGTATGCGCCATTTAAATACACTGACAAAGACCCAACCAAATCTGAAATGATAAGTCTGTGTACTTAATTATTAGAAATTTAGAAAACATATTCTGGTTTGAATTTAATTGACCAGCATAGCATAATAGATCAACATTTTTCTAACTATCTATTTCAGGTTTGTGATGCAGAGCAAAGAATTATAAATTTAAAAGCAGATTTTCCTGGCTCCACTCATGACTCTGCAGTATTGCAGGCGTCACACATAAACGACTTTTTACAAAATCAGTATGTACGAGGTGTTGGCAATCAGTGGTTACTTGGTAAAACTATAGCATAGTAATAATAGTTTTTTGTATTAATTTGTACTAGGTACTAGGTAGCCTTTACCTGCTTCAACTGCAAAGTAATCCTTAATTACTGTTATTTCAGATACCTTTGTGTTATTCCAGCACTATTACTTATTCTTAATTCTTGTTGAGCTTTGATAGCAACAAACAAACAACTTTATATCATTAAAACTATTGCTTTTATAGCATTGTTCTGATGACAAGTATAATATTACCAGCAGCAAAGGCTGGCAGACAACGATAACCTGTTTGATTTTTCATGGCGATCAAGTGATTCAGAACATTTTAGAAAAACATCCATTATTTTGTCCATCAAGAAGCAGATTTTGTTCGACGTTACCACCGCCGACTTCGACACACTATTGACAACTCTTCAGAGAACTTGGGCAAAACCGCTGTTCAGCTGTTGTTTGTAATTTGATGCTGACAAGCACCAAGATAGTCCGTGCTTCTTTCTCGTTATTGCGATTCGTACAAGATACTTAAGGGCTCGTCCTATCCACGGCGTATCCGGCATGCCATCGACTGGGCATAACTAAACCTCACCCCCAGGCGAATTGTTCCTCTGCGTAATTACTTTCTTCACTCACTTTTTTCTTCACACATGAAAAACACAACGGCTGTGTGTGCGCAATTCACGGACATACCTAATTATAATCATTATTAATCAAATCATGCCTACGCGTGGGCAACTGAACTGACTTCCACTTCCACTGACCGTGACTGACCACACTACACCACATGCTGCAGACGAGGAACTTTAGTTCTGTGAGATGAAGACTCGGCGGCGCTGTCAAAACAAATCTATGAACAAACCGAATAGGTATCTGGCCCCCAATTCTCGGTGCATTCGAGATTATGTCGATTGTGAGATTAAACGTCAGATTCATACAGTTGTGTCAAACGAGTGTATGCACTGACGTTTAAACTCGATTGTGAGATTATCTCGAATGCACCGACTACGGAACCCTACATTGTGCATGCTCCGACATGCACATCCGGTTTTTCTCAACTATCCTGCCCTTCCCATACATATTTTTATGTTATGTTATAGGTGATAAAGGTTACCCGCTGCTCCCATGGTTAATGACCCCATTCGAGCAGCCAGCTACAGCGGCTGAAAATAACTATAACAATGTGCATGCCCGGGCCCGAAACACAATAGAAGTTACGTTTGGCCTCTTAAAAAATAAATTTCGATGCCTTAAGGGTCACCGGGTTTTACACTACAGCCCAGAGAAGGCAGCCAAAATAATCGTGGCTTCCTGCACTGTCTATAACCTTTATTTAAAGTCATATGCCGGTGAGTGTTCATAATAGGCTAGTCCACAAGGAGTGACACTAATTCCTCCGTCCTTGTTTACATTTGAATTATTATTTAATTATTTGATAAACATACGGTGTAATACACTACCTAATCATACTGCAAAACTTCACGGGCGGAGGCATTAAGCGCAATATACACTGAACGTGTGCGCGGGTCGGGCGCAGATGAATTGTAAATTTACATATGGACGATAACACAACGCCGCGCACGTTCTGTGTGTTGCGCTTTAGTGGCAGGGTTGACCATATCGAATAGTGTACTTTGACACAACTATATGAATCTGTCGTTTAACCTCGCAATCGACACTATCTCGAATGCACCGGGAATTGGGGCCCTGACCGGTTCGTTTAATTTTCAGGGGACAGTGATGACGACACTTCATCTGATGAAGAGCAAGAAAGAGATCAGATGCCGGCGGCACCAGAAGTGGAAATTCCCCAATATGTGGAAAATCACTTTATCGATGCTGCCAGGCGCGTGCGGGCGCAAGTAGCGCGAAATTTGTAAAATAAAAAGTGTCCTTTTTATAAACATTTATTTTATTTACAAAATCGAATTAAAAAAGAAAATGCAAAGAAAAATGTATATAAAATTGAAATTAAAAACTAATTATTTAGAAGCAAATTAAAAATAACAAAATTAAAAATATAAAAATAATAATTAATTAAACATCACCCTCTCCTGTATCGATTTCATCGGTGCTTGCCAAGCTTCCTCGCGAGGCAAGCACCGATGCGAGCTCCCGGACAGCGGCAGCTATTATTTCCGCCGCCGTTATGATAGAGGCCCGAAATTGCGCATTATTAGAATTCATGGCCTCTATCATGGCGTCCCGGGAGCTCGTTGATCGCGGAGCCGCCTCAGAGGTTATCCTAGACCGGCGGCCTCTAGGCTGACCTCTGAGGCGACTAAGCCAGTCAGAACTTTCATGCGCCGGCGGCAGTGGCGGCGGTCCTCTTGCTGGCAAGGCTGTGGCTGAGGGCGGGAGCATAGTTGTCGATGTAGATGGGACAGGATCCGGTGACCCTGCAGACTGCGTAGCTAATGGAGGAGGGGTGCGCGATGGCGACCGACAGTTGATCTCGTACTCCTAAAAAAAAACAAGTTGCTATAATTTATAAAGTACTAAGTACTTAATCAACACGAAAGTAGTGTTGTCAATCATAAGTTTGAAAACAAATTGTAATACTAACCAATGGGGTTTCCGAAACAGAGAAGCCGTCAACCGCCGCAGTGCCCACTATTGCTATAACTCTCTCCTCCATTTGACTTAAATGTGCCACTGCAGGGCCACCGCCTGTCCGTCGAATCGAGTTATGTATTTTACGAGCCTTTGTTTTAGTTTTTTGGACCCACTGAGCCCAAATCTGTAAAAAAGATGCCATGTCTTAATTGAAAAGGGCTAGGGGCATTTAAAAATGTGAATGAAAGTAATCGAACGCCATGCTGGTAAAGTATTTGGTTAAAGACTGATGCGAGACTCCAGAATAAACTGACATTTAACTATACTAAAATTATGACTAGTTCGTTCGGTATCAATCTTGACTTCTAATGAAATAAAAAGCTCATACATGCTGCCACTCTGCTACCGTTCTGCTGCAGCCCATCTCATTCAGCTCGCCTGCCAACTGCCGCCAGAACAGAACCGCCTCTGTATCCGCTGTATTGCCTAAAAATGGTAAAATGAGCAAATAATTTGCTTCTGATGGGTTTAATTCAAAAATCAATGGATTTCAATAAAACCAATATTTAGCCTACCTCTCACCAGATGCATATTGGCATACACCTTTTCGACAAGCCAATCTTGCTGGCGCTTATTCGATCTCTTACGAGAGTTTTGGGAACTCATATTTCTTTTTCAAATTATTTTCATGTACAAGTACCTTGAACCCGCGGAATACTTTCCCGCCGTTTGAACTTTATTTATAAGAAAAGTTTGACGGCTCTGAATGCTTGTCGTTTTGAGCCAACCCTGTTCGTACTTCCGGCAAAACTAATTACTTTTTACCTCTACTAATTACTACTCAATTACTAATGCTCCGTACCTCAAAATGAAAAAAGGAACCTTTACAGGATCACTTCCTTGTCCGTCTATCCGTGGGTCTATCTAAGAAAAAGGGACCTCCCTTTTTCTTAGGAACGCGTGGAGATATTAAGTTGAAATTAATATCAAATACTGAGGTCTACAATATAACTGTGCAATATCACTGGTTGCACAACTATATTGATCGTTATTAGTCGATATTGACCGTCCATTACCATCTACTGACGATCAATATAATTGTGCAACCAGTGATATTGCAGTTACTTATATTGTAGGTCAGTGCCGAGCCTTAGAGCAACGTTCGGTGCTTTCATAGTTTATGAAGTTCAGTGTGCTAGGTACCTAATTTTTCTTTTGTAATTTTTTATTTTTTGTTTATAAAATGTGCAAAAAATTACCTAAGACGCGGTGGGTGAATCGGATTCGAACTGGTCCTGTTTTTTTTTAATATGTCAAACGTCTTTATTTAAGTACTTTCCTAAGGCTAGGTACTGACCTACAATATAACTGTGCAATAATATCACTGGTTGCTCAATTGATATTGATAGTCAGTTGATGATACTAGAACCTTCAATATTATCATCTATTGAAGATCAACATAATTGTGCAACCAGTGATATTGCAAAGTTATATTGTAGGTCAAGTACCTAGCCTAAGAACTGCACTATTTTGTCAAGTATAATAATAAATTTTAAGCATGAATGAATAATTAGTACCGTAAAATGGGGTGAATAGAAAACGTGGTGTGAATTTTTTCATTAGTTTGTTAACACCTGACAGCCGTAAAACTAGTCACAAATAAAGTTTTTGGCAGTTGAAGACGACCATTGTAACCGCGAACGAATGAACTGCTGTGAACTTTTGTACTGCCGCTAATATACGGATGGTTTTGCCAGTTTCTTTAGTAATTTTAAATATATAATCATTATTTTACATTTTGCATATTAAAACACGGTGCTAAGTTTGTTACGAATGTAAAAATTTGACTAAAAATGGATCTTATTAATTTTTACTCAACTTTGAGGTGAATCGAGACGATACAAAGGGTGATTAGAGTCGCTATATGGGGTCAATCGTTTTTAGTATCAGAAACGCCATGCTGCTAAAACGGGACGATTGTAGGGTGAATCAAAATATATACGATAGGGTTGTCAAAACTGGTAAAGTATATTTTTTTGAAGGTAAGTAGGTATTTTGTTTTTATTTTTCTGTAAGGTATAAAAATATGTTTTTTTTTTTCAAATACGTATATGTGTAGGTACCGGCGGGAAAGAAGAATCAAGTTTTTTATTCTTATTTTTCTTGCTGGAACGTACACACGCGGCATTTTGTACACCTATTTGAAAAAAAGAAGCAAATTTGTATGTTTTACATGGGAATAAAAACAAAATACCTACCAAACATTATTCATAGGCGAGCAAGTTAAATAATTCAAAACTTTAAATTACCTTTTTATTTATGGACCTACTTCTCTTATTGGTAACCAAAATCTGGTCTATAAACTTAAACATTGGTACTGACAGAATTATCAATAATATTTTTGACAACCCTTGCAACATTTTCTATTCACTCCATATGTCGTCTCTATTCTCCCCTCCTCGCTGTATGAATAGAGACAGCATGTATTTGCGTTTTTTATTGAATTAGCAATATATAGGTCATATACACCTTAGACAAAATTGTAGAACGCATCAAGACTCAGAAAATGACACCAACTTTATTCACATTACATTAAGGATCATAACCGAAAATTAGCATTGAAGTTAAAAATCGTTTCTGTTCACCCCATTTTACTGTACAAATTAAAATTTTCCTTTTTTTTCACCGATGAACCGGTAATCGTTGTGATATTAACCAACCCTGAGCAAAGACAAAACGCATACGACCAATTCGGATTAAATTTATAGGTGTCACTTGGATTTCAAAATTGTTTTAAATTTAGGTTAACTTAATTAAAGCACTTATTTCGAATAGCGGATGACACTAATTTAACCTAAATTAAGCGATTTTTAGGTTTAAGGTTTGACATGCAAAATTTAATCGCTGTCATGCATGATGTCAAATTGGCGAGCCAAAGAAAACTTTATTTTTCCTGTAATAAGAAAACAAAAAGAAAAACGAAGATAATTTTACAGTCGATAATGATCTTAAAAACGATCCCAAGCACCCAACCAAGGCCAGGCCGGACAAGTTTGGATAAAATTCGAAACAGAACGTAAGAAATTAAATGAAAATGATTACCTAAGGCGAATGTCCAGCGTGTAGACCGTAAAACGGGAAGTGCAGTCATATTATGATAAAAAGAATGAGTAAAGTGAATCTCCACCGTGTTATCCGCCTATCATGAAATGTAAACCTAGAGAAAACCTACTTAAGATAAAGTTAGAAGTTGTAACAGGTACCTATTCCAGTTTATTAAAAATGTAAAAGGTTGGTTTGGGAATGACCGACTTTCTAAAAAGCTGAATATTTACCCAATAGATGCTCTGTCCAACTAGTGCAAAATCTACCTATATTATCTTGTAGAAGGGTTAAACCTTGAGCTGCTAGTAATGTGATGCAACATTACTAGGCCATCACAGCTCAGAACATTTCACTAACTCAGGACATGTGGACTTTCATACAAGAAGGTTCGACAAAACTTGACAATGGGCAGGAAGAAGGAAAGTGGTTGGAGTGGGCAAGATACATTTTGCAAGACACTACTCTGTTAGTGCAAAGAAAGTCTGCTGTCTGCAGCGTCTCCTAAACAATATGTATGCATAAACTCTTGAGGCGAAAGGCCCCTTCTTAGTCTGCGAGGCCATAGGCGGTACTCCATGTCTTCCATGCCTTACACTGCCTCTTGAGTGGATGGAGTTGGAACTGTTAAGAAAATAAAGGCACTACAACTATTCCATTATATTATTTATTAATAAAAATCTTCAAAACATGTATATTGCAATAAATATATTTTTCATTATTATGAATGTTTTTAGTAATCCTTTTTACTGGTATATTTATATCTACTGGTGCTGTTCATTATCATTTCCTTTCTTATATGTATAGATGAGCCAGTTTTTCCATCCCTGAAAAATTTTAGTTAATTTTTTTCAATTGTTTCACACTAAAATAAAAATGTCACAAATAATTCAAGCAGGTGATTTATTCCATAATTCGTTCCTTTTGTTGTGTTCAGTATTAACCCTTTCAATGTCAGTCCCAATATCATGATGGAATAAACAGATCAGCAATGCACCAGTCATCTAAGTACATATACAAAATTCAAATCAAAATAAATGAACTATTCTGCAAGAGTGCCTAAATGAACCTGTTAAATGATTAAATAGCACAAGAATATTCTGGTATAGACAGGTTGATTGGAGGACAGCTGGATTAGGCCATGAACAGTTGTTCCGACTGCCTGCCTGATTAATGATAATAGTAATAATGATACAAATATTTTCTTATAGTATTCCTAGTGAGAAAAGACCAAATGGGTAGAAAGAAATATGAAAAAGCATACAAAACCTAGTTACTACTGTGTTTCTTGAAATAATTGTGATATTGATACCTACCACTTGATTATACCATTGATATATAGATTGATTGATTGATTTTTAGAGTTTTCATGGCCCTATCAATGCCTTAATCATTCTGTCAATTTTCGAAGTTGGATAAGACACGGCCAGAAGACTATTGATCTGTGCGGTAGCTCTATTTGGGTTCAGTGATGATTAAATAGAAATTTAAATGTTGACCCATGACCGATGGGTCTGGGTTTCCCTGGATTTCTCCTAGTTTGGAGGGTGTTCAGGTGACGTCCATGTGAAACCCAGACTATAAGCACATCCAGTTATATTGATTAATAAATTTAAAATCATCATCGTCATGCTATATATTTTCCACTGCTGCGCACAGGCCTCGTATCACAGTGAGAGGGACTGGGCCGTAGTCCACACGCGGGCCGAGTGCAGATTGGGGACCCCACATACACCATTGAATTACTTTGCAGATGTATGCAGGTTTCCTCATGAGATTTTCCTTACTTGAAATGATGTCTCACAAAGTTTTAATTTGACTATTAATATAATTTTCCTTTATCATAATTCTTGTGGTAAATAGGTATACAAATCATTTCTGAGCGATCAGAACGATGTCTAAGAGGATGTATGTTAGACCTCAAAGCTTAATTAAAAATTACATTCAAATATTTTGCCAACTGCATTGGAAGCAAGGTCCTTGCGATTTTTACCTCACTACCAGGTTACACACTAAAAATGCAATTCAGTTGATGCATGTAGACTGAGTCCAATGCAAGCAGACTGCAATTGCAGAAGACACATGCTGCTTGCTGCTGCAGTCGGCCGCAGTGACAGGCGCGGACGACGTCACATTGGTCAGGTTGTAGCAAAGGGGACCCATGGTTAGGTTAGGTTACACTTGTGACCTGCCATTGGTACACCACAACCATTGCATTGATTCCAAGCACGGCGTGATATAGCTGCGATCGCCGCCACACGCGGTCAGACTATACCAAAGTTAGGCCTGAAGCTAGGTTAGAATTTTTGACATACCTAGATTTAAAAACGTAGATATGTTATGACTTGTTAATACACATTGATTTATATTTTATAAATTTTGAAAAAAGTATAATGTAAATGCGAAAGAGTCGACGCGGACGCTCCTATTTCTGCGCATTTTGTGCGTTTGAGCCAGACATAAAAACGATTTTATAAAAGAGAAAATCATTTAAAATAGGTATAATCAACATCACTTTTCATTTAAATTTTTCTAAGCGTTTGATATTTACAGTTCAACAGAAATATCTGTGATCATCCACGCATAAAATTCTTCCTGAGAAAACTCACTTATTTGCTTTTTTGTTTTTAATAAAATTCACCTAACCTAATTCAAATAAAACTAGCGGCCAACTTTTAAGTCCGGCCAGCCCCCATAGCACACAAATTTTTATTGTGCACATAAAGCATTCGTCCCTTTCGTCCGCATATTAGTTAAAAAGTGACAGATGTTTCATGTAAGATAAAAGCTAGTGTGCTAGGCCCTCCGTTTAGCGAAAACTCATCTGACTAAATTGACATTTAGCGGGCACGTTCGAATACCGATTTACGCCGCTATCTCTAAGTTGAATTGTTAGAAACGTCAAAATAAGAGATCGCTTAAAAGTCGAGTTTTTCGAATAGCAAAAGCTTTAAGACCTGTCAAAATCGAGTTTGAAGTTTCTAATTTTAAGTTTAGAGAATTTTAATTTAAGAAGTAATGTTTCGAATTGGACCCACTGTATTAGTATATTGTCGCTAAAATGCCAAAATCGTCAATGTGAACGTCAAACACTTAACAACGGCACATTTACGGTTTTGGCATTTTTGTGACAATTTAGTACCAATTAGGCCATGTTATATTTCGCAATAATAACTGTTTAAGTGCATGCCTAATTAATATTAGCCAATAGTAATCATTCATTTATTGGCGGATTGACCTAACTTCGCACAGTGATCGTGCATCTGCCGCGTGTGCCGGCGATTGCGGATTAGGGAGTCCGGACCCCCCTCCCCCCTGGTTGATATCCTTTTATATCCGAGCCGCAAAAAAAAAAGCTGCACGCGCTGCCGCTTGGTTGTAATGGTAAAAAGAACGAACGAGCTGTTGGACCTCTGTTTTTTTATGACCCCCCCCCCCCCCATGTCAAAGCTATAGCTACGTCCAAGAATTAAAAAATATGTCTTATACATAGATCTGTGCAACTTCCTACAGGTGGCGACGTGGACATGTTCAATTAAAATGTATCAGTGGTTAAAAGATGAACTCATGTTGAAATAGACATCTTTGAGATGTCTATTATGACTTAAACTTAAATACACTAAGGGTACAGAAGACCCAGGGTTAGTTAAAATTTTAATGTTCAATTATATCTTGAACTGGTAGGTTAATGTCCAAAACATACTTAGAGTATAATCTTTACTTTGCAATTTGTCCAAAAATACATAACGGAATCAGTTTGAGGAAACATTTGTGACTGTAGTGGTGTGTTCGCTCAGTGTTCCACGTTTAAAACACAGACACAAATACGCACACATTTCTAGTTTTCTATATCTACTCACGCATGCAAACGCTTCCCCATAGTGACTCAACTATACTAGCTAATAAAGTGTTGTAATAATTGTTGTACAAGTTACCAGTCAAATCAGATTTTACAATGTATTACGTTATGAAAGATTTATTGTTTCCTATAGTTTTATTTGTTGGAGAATTTACTGTTGTTGTCAATACAAGTTAAGTATACAAACTTTGTTTAATTTTATAATGAGCCTAATGCGCTGGTGTTAAGAGCTACTGTAACAATACATTTTCGCTCTACCGAACCCTACATATTGTGCATTGTCCAACATGCACTTGGCCGGTTTTTAGCTTATAACGAATTTTCTGGAAGATGAAACGATTGACGAAATGACACAAAAAAAAAAACATTGTCATTATTTCAGCCGAAAGACGTCCACTGCTGGACAAGAGCCTCTCCCAATGATCGCCACAAAAGTGGCCAAAGTTTCATCGTCGAATTGTATTGGAAAGGAAGAAACAAAGAAACAAACATTTATAGAGTAGAGAAAGGTTTTAAATGCATAATTTCAGAGTTCCTCCTGAACTCCTCTGCTGCACTGGGCATGTCGTAAAAGTCGACTAAGGGACGAGTCCTCTCCAACATGGTGGACTATCTGTATGGGCGATGGGCTGATCACCTGTCACCATATGGTTCATCATTATACCATCTTAGGACTAATTAATCGAACGTGGCCACAAGTAGTATTGTGGCTCTGCCCACCCCATTAGGGATTTCGGGCGTGATGTGTATGTATGTATTTCAGAGTTAATAAAAATTTGTTACGTTTTTCCAAACTAAATTCAAACTCCTCTTTTACCCCCTTACAGTTTAATTTTCAAAAGTTTTTACTTATAGCCTATTTCCCGTCTGAAGTTGTTCTCAATATAGTATCGAAACCGCATTGATATCTGTCCAGTAGTTTAAAAGTTTATCGCGCACATACAATCAGAAAAACAGACATGAAATTCAAAAACCATTGGGGTGAGGTGGAAGTCATTCTAAAGCCCCCCATAGCGTATAAAGACTTCAACTTCACGATTTTCTTATATACATTATTACAGAAAACCGACTTGTGCGAGTCATGTGAAATCCATTGAGTCTACGCCAGGAAACATAAATAATCACACTATTCACAACCCTGCTTGCAATGCTGTGAGTAATCAGAGGTGAGATTTTGCAAATCGAGGGAAGCGTTTTACGCTACGTAATGATACCACGCAAACCTGTAAATAAGTAGTTATAACATTCGTGCATTACCCGACAGGGCGTCGGAGTTAATTTCCGAGGCACTTCCGCTCAAAAGAGGTCGATTGCAAGGTCTCTTACTATCGAATTTCATTTAAAATACACTTGAGGAAAGTGAGAAACTATATACTCCTATAAATTCCATGCTTTTTGGTTTTAGTAAACTTGAGAACATGTTACCATGTTACCACTCCTAATCTAGTTTTGATTCATACAAATGTATTGATGTTTCTCAGTCACAAGTACCTAGGGATTTATAACTTATAATCACCATCATCATCAGAATATAAACGTCCCATTGTTGGGCACATGCCTCCAGTAGCGGATCCAGGAGAGGTAAGGTGCTCAAGTTGAAAAAATGATACCTCACCGAGTTTCTTACCGGGTCTTCTCAGTAGAGGGTTTTTTCCCGAACCGGTGGTAGATTCATTCCTTGACCTTCATAAGAGCTTGTAAAAACTTAAATTGAATACAGATAATTTGACTTTGAAGCCCCCTGCAAAAGCATCTGGGTTCACCCCTGGCAAGTCTCACATTAAACTTGATGTTATCCTACTTTCCTTAACCTTGCTAGGGCCGCTGAGTTGAACCCCTCCAAAACCAAGATCCTGGTTCCGCCATGGCAGGTCCCCTCTTATAGTGACAGAGACTTCGCAGGAGTCCCCATGCGGATTCAGGCCCTCACACAAATCGAATAACATCGCAGATATGTATGTGCAGGTTTCTCCACGATATTTTCCTTCACTAAAATGCTAGTGTTAAATATAGTTAGGATATTACCCGGGGGTTTAGCTTTGGCGGAGCCGCTAATGTAAAATAATGTCAGAAGCGCACTAAAAACTACAAAAAACCCCACATCGCCAAGGTAGCGTATTGGACTCGTCAAAACAAACCAAATGAGCCGAAACTCGAGGGGTTTACTAATAGTCATTGAAGAGCCTATCCAGCTCCTGGCTCCATGGTCAGATCAGCTCGATGGTACCAAATTATTGTATTGTCATCCGAATTGCATACACTCGCAAAGATTCAAATCATTACGACAATTAGAAGTAAGTTAAAATTGCCTTCTAAGATTTTATTAGGTACATTATTTGTTAGTTATAGGTAAGTGAAGCTAAATAAAAGTGTGTTAAACAAATTACCTCAAAACGAAACCGTTAGTTACCCTCATTTGGCTTAAATTTAATTCACCGATCCCGTGACTGCTGACACCTGAGTGACACGCCGTAATTTAAAATTATTTCACCATCATCATTATTTATTTCGGGAGCCGGCTGATTTTTCGCTCGAACGATATATTAAATGAGATACTGATTTTTTAAATTCCTGTTTAACGTCTGCCTGCAGTGCACGGGTCCTCTTTTCCACTTGTCCAGTCGTCGATTCTTGACAAGTACCTACCGTCATATTAAAAAGCTTATTTGTAAATCACGTTAGCTTTGGCACAGTGGCTCTAGCATTGAAATATATAGTAAGGAACTGCTCAAAGGAATTCTCGCAATGCTTACTTTTGAGGTGTCAGAACGCGAATCTGACACCATCGCAGGTTCATTCGCATGTCAACCACCATCCATGACACTGTTATAATTGAAAAAATGCCTTCCGCATCGTGCGGTGTGAGACCGCACCACCGACCGTAAGCTTAAGAGGAGTGTGAACCTACGGAATTCCATACAAACAGCGATAACGATTTCCACCCCTTCGTTATCGCCTTTTGTATGAAAAGGATGATTTCTGCCTTTGGTTCACAGTCCTCTTAACACGAGAAATCTTGCGAGGACCACCGAGGACGACATTCGGGGACGGTCCAATTCAGTTTATGAACTGTGAGACAGACAGACAGTTAAGTAAGGTTAAAGGTGTTTTTCTGTATAGGCGACAAATGAGGTACCTACCGAAATAAACTTGCGTAATTTTTAGATTTTTCTTAATTTTATAGGATACTGAGAGAGCGACTGTTCCGAGCGAATGGCCTTGGGAATTATTATTATCAGTAGTGCAATATGCGATTTACGCTATCGCTATGAATGATGTATCGCACTTTCGTACGTCACATGTAGGTATCGCGAAAAATTCTAGGTTGAACTGCTCTGCACAGGATTTTGATACGATTGCCTTTTGTACACCGTAAGGAATAACTCCATCAGAAGAAATAAAATAAAATAGGATTTTGTTACCTTTATTCAATTCTCAATGTACTGCAAGGTCTCCTGGTGTATGGAGCGCGCCATATTCTGCAGCGCGCACCGCGGCTCCTCCCACGGGAACCGGTCGCTGTACTTTAAGACGGCCGCCATCTCCTCCTCCAGCATGATCGTCAGGTACTCCATGGCGCGCGTGCTCCTTACCGCGTAATACAGCTGCCTAAACTCCACGGGTTTCTTCTCCAGTTTCGATTCTAAAATGTGGCTGTAAAGTGTCGGGTACTCCCATAGAGCCACGATGACAGGAGCGCCGACTAGGGAGTACGAATAAGGATGGACGTAGAAGTCCTTCACGTCTAGATAGAGCTGCCACAATAAGGCGAGATGACCGCTGAGGAGGTAGGCGTCCCGCTCCATTCCCTGGTCTCTGCGTGCTAGTATCATGGCGCCTTGGCAACCTTTTGCCAGCATGCTGCCGGTCTGTAGCATGGTCCTCAAGATCCATTCATCTTTCCCGGTGCCTAAGTACTCGTGGCCGCTACCCTTGTTAAAGTTATCCTGGTTTTCCCAGTCATAACGAGGAAAGGTCCCCTCGCCTGTTGAAACAATATTACTAGATATATACGTAAACGGCAGCCTTAGTGTCTCGGAATATGGATGGAACCCCATATATAATAAAAGTGAGCAATCCTGCGATTTGTGACTTTCTGTTTTCTTGGATTAGATCAATTGTAACGAAATAAAATATATACTATCACCTTTCAAAATTGACCGAACAAACCCGAATCGCTTACATTTGTAGAGCAAATATGTCTTTTTGCACAGTAAGTATCTTTTTCGCTATCAAACACAAATGCCTTGATAATGACTCTAGCATCTAGGTACTCCTAATAAAATCGAAGCCGGCAGTCCAGCAGTAGGTATTAGTTATAAGCAAAAGTGGAAAATGCTTTCAGATTGTTTGTCATTGGAGCCCCATGAGTGTCCCCCAAAGTCCTTAAGACTCAGGTAGAGGCTCAGGCTTACCTCTCGGCTGTGACGGTAAATACCCGTAGTCCGGGCTGTATTCACCAAGGTAGTCCCCATCAAGCATGTCTCGCAACCCTGAAGCAATCAGGTCGTTCACGTCGCTGTTCTGCATGCCACCCATATGCTGCAGGCACTTCGCAAAGAGATAGTCACCTGGATAATGAAACATTAGATAGATTTTTCAAAAACTCCTTTCTAAATAGACATCGATGGAAAGGCTATAGCTGTGAGACTATGATCCGCAATACCTCGTCTCTCACCTTTATGAAAGCATTAACATAGTCCAAAGGAATTGGCAATGAGCAGGTCACGATTTGGTGAACCTTCTGCTTTACAGATTCTATCATCTAGACTTCATCTTACCTGATAGCAAGACTATCTTGTTCCCACAGAGCAGATCTTTGAACTTGTTTCCGAGCCTGTCCCTCGCATGCAAATTGACTCTGTGGATCATATGCCCGTTGCGTTTCATCTCCACAATCTCCGCCAGGGCGCGCTGGGCATGTAAAATCCCTGAATAATGGAAAATATTTAAAAACTGGCGTTTGCCTGCGATATCCGAACAACCCGCTCTGGGTTCACAGGAAACCAGCGCCGTTAGCACTACCATGCTAACTGCATTGCTGAGTGGAGACCATTTCGGCTCAAATCACACTCTTGTGCCAGCACTGTATTATATTTTACCATTTATTACTAAGTTGTTGTGTTTATGTTTTCGACGAATAAATATTTTTCTATTCTATTCTAATCTAAATATCCGCGTTGGTATTTTTTTGTCTTGTACCTGAGGCGTACTGATCGCTGGTGAAGTCTTTCTGGTTGAAACCGGCCGCCTTGGACACGAGGAGCACGATCAGCCCCACAGACTGCAGGTTACTCCTAGAGCCGATCAGTAGGTTCTTCACGGATTTCAGAGAATGTTTCGTTGTAATCTGATAGACGAATATTAAGCACATGTCATGGTGATAAAGATCATTGCGGGGTACGGTTCACACTAAATTGCAAGAAACGAGTGGACGGGGCTGAATTAGGTACGAGACGAAACTTGACCATTCTGTGCGTAATACCATATTCAGATGACTTTGGAGGCCATTGGGAAGAAAGAGTAAACTTATATGGTAGATAGTAGCTTATGCCCGCAACTTCGTCCGTGTGGAATTCGGTTATCGCTGTTCAAAAGATAAAAAGGAGCGTATGTCCTTCTCCGGCCCTCTAGCTATCTCTATTTCCGTGCCAAATATCTCTCCAGCTATCTCTGTGCCAAATATCTCTCCAGCTATCTCTGTGTCAATCCATTGCTCAGTTTTCTAGCTTTTCGGCTTCGTGGAATTCGTTTATAGCGCGCAGCGCCATCTACCGAGGAGTAGCATTTACCACTATTCCTGTATTTATACAGATTCCTGAAAATCCTTCCAGGATATTGGAATAAAAAGTAGCCTATCTCCTACTCCAGCCTTCCAACTAGCTACATATATGCAAACGATCAAGTCAATCCGTCGTACCGTTTTACCGTGAAACTAATAAACAAACATACAAACACACTTTCGTATTTATAATTTTACTAGGGATTATTAGTAAGGAAGTAAGGATCTATATTCACAAGCTGTCGTAAATGAGTGGCGGCGCTAGCGATCTCATCGTTGAACAACCAGCGCAGGTTGAGGAATGTGGGCGGGAAGTCCACCATCCGCTCCGCCTCTGAGACCACCTCGCGCCACTCCAACTCGGCCCTCACGCTGCTGTACCACCGCCTGCATTAGGACAAATATGTCTTAAGACCCAGTGGCGTAACTATCGAAGGGCTAGATGGGCACCCAAGCTCAAGGGGCCCTCGGATGCTGACCAGCAAACCTCCCACCTTAAACAGTTTAGTTAGGAACAGCTGCGCAGCCTGCCTAAAAGCCGATTCCTGACGGCTTTACCAAGCTAGAAAGCTACGGCTAGCTGTCAGTAAAGTCCATGTTACTCTAACTAAATGTAAAACTCGCACATACGGTTCTAATTCTTCCGGCTTCCTTTAGGAAATATTGGACACTTCGCCACTGGTAAGGACCCCAGTTTTTTGCACCGGAGCCTTTGGTTACGTAGCTACGCCTCTGTTAAGACCTCTTGTTGTTACGCCAGCACAACCTACCTATCAAACGTATGTCGCTCAGGGCATCACTGTCAAACTATTCAAATATGAAAAGAACGCGCTGAGCAATAAATGCGCTGCTGAGAGGTTGTGCTGTGCCGAAGCTCCAATTTTGGACTAAGTAGGAAGTCTTACGCACGCAATTAATTCGCACCGTCATAAGTTCATAACGCGTATCATAACATACTTATGACCGAATTCACAAAGGTCATTAAAGTAGTTGATCCGAGATTAAATAGTTAAGTATCCGTCAATCATCAACCTATCTATTAACGTCACTGTAATTAAAGATCAAATAAAGTGACCTTTTTGAATTCGGCCATTAGTTTCATGGGTTTTGGTGGCGGGTAGTTTGTTCTAATTTATTTAGCACAAAATCAACAAAACTTAAAAATTAGACCTGACTGGCGATTTAAAAGCATTTTGCTCCTAGTATGACGCACCCTTAGAATTATTATGTATGTATGTATGTATTACACTCGCACGTTCTCCACGAATAATATGATACTCCATTAATTAAAATCGGTCCAGTAGTTCAGCAGCTAAAGTGGAACATCCGATTTCTGGTCACATACATACCTTCCATAGACAGTTAAACTCTATGCATATTCCGACGCGCAGTCGGGTAAAAAAAGAACAATAAACAAGAACAACAAATTTATGCTACAAACACCCTTCGATTTGTAGACCCTGCGGCCCTAACCAGGTTGGCACGAGAATAAATCAACTTCATCGTATCTCTAAGTGCGTGGATGTCCTACGGCTGAAATGATGATGATGATCTCTAAGTGCGTCTCTCTCACACTTGTGCCGATAAAAGAAATAGTCAGAGAGATAAGACGGGGTTAAGTTGTCGCCGTATCAGCCATGCTAGGGACGCTAAATACAGATTAATCTGGTCTATGCCTCGCAGGAGTCCACGGAGTCCAACCTGATCACAGAGTCAACATGGGTTTTTAACAATTTTTGTAATATAGACATTATACCACTGGAATAATTGTTTGTGTGGTGCCGGCTAAGGATAGCATCACCCCATCTCCTCCCATAGGTGTCGTAAAAGGCGACAGACGGACCTCCCGAAGGATGGGCAGCAGCGTCCTTCGAGTACTATCATGACCAACTGCAGTCGCCAACCCGCCTGCCAAGCGTGGCGACTATGGCTAATCTCCCAGTTTTGGGGGAGGCCTATGTCCTGCAGTGGACGTTTTAAGGCTCATGATGGTGATGATGTTGAAAATTTCTGTTCAAAAAAAATCAGGACAATCATACCAGTTGCGTGAAGAATCAATAGGATTCCTATAAAAAGCACTAAAATTTATAGATAAAACTGAAATCTTTGTAAAATGATATGTGAAACTTTTAATGAGCGATTTAGCCATGTTGTGTAAATGGATTTAAGAAAGTGTTCAGATATTAACAGCTAACCTAATAATCATATTTTAATAATGACAGTGTTTTCATTATTTGACAGAAGAATGGCATACGAGAGGCAAAGGGGCTTTATGGAGTTAATAATCATGTAATATGACTAGCTGTCCCCCGCGGTATCACCCGCGTAGATCGATATTTTTTTTCATAATTTCATGTGTTAAAAATAGCGCAGTTTCCTGGGTTAAAAAAAAATCTAATAAGTCCGTCAGTTAGATTATCAAAAAAGATTGAACATGTATTTTTTGCTTTATCAAATCAATCAAAATTGACAAAGATAACGCGCATCAAAGTTCGGGAGTGGGGGCTCATGACGTCACTTATTGGTACACTGTGAGAAGTCCTGACGTCACGCGGAACTCCAACGTACTATATCTTCGTCATTTTTTGTTTAATTGACAGAAGATTAAATTGAGTTCAATATTTTTTTTTATAATTAAATGACGAACTAATTAGGTTTTTTTCAGGAAACTTCCATATTCTGTTTCTAAAATAAAAGTAGCCTAAGTTACTCCATACAATATCTGCCAGTGAAAGGCCCGTAGAAATCGGTCAAGCCGTCTCTGAGATTAGCCGGAACAAACAGACAAAAAAAAATGTTTTTTTGTTATTGGTACTTCATATGTATTTAGTAAGATTTAAGATTAAGTCCATTAAGGGCATACCCACATATAATAAGCGTACCTACACGCGAGCTTACGTCGGTCAACGCGTGGGACGCATCGACGTGCTAGCATAAGTTAGAGATATCTTTATCTCATTCTTACCTATGAATGCGTTGCCCTTGCATTGGCAGACGTTGGCATTTCACATTAAACATTATCCTTGTATAATACTAATATTGAAAATTCGAAAGTAAAGCTGTCAGTTTGTCTGTCTGTTACGTTTTCACGCTGCCGCTAACCGCTGAACCGATTTTGAGAAAATTTTGAGATACTTAGTTTGAGCCCTGGGAAAGGACATAGGCTACTTTTTTTTAAAGATAATCAATCCCTAAAAGGGATAAATAGGCGCTGGAAGATTGATTTAGGGGAAATTCGAGCGGCCCGATGATGTCATTTTTGTATGTATTTGCGCGACTGACGGATAAACCTCTGGACCTTTTTTTTAAACTTTCGCATATATAATATTATAGGTACAGTGGATTCATCCATACTTGTGTTATTTGGTAAACAAGTTTCTAACCTCAAAATTTGCAAATAGACACAGCTGTTTAATCCTAAATACAGCAAACCTAGGCTACAAATTTGCAAAGTGACGCCTAAAATATTGTCCCCGGTTCTTTTATTTGCAAGGAAACAGCTGTTTTAGCCAAAAAAGGTGTATTTTGAGGTTAGAAACTTGTTTACCAAATAAGACAAGTACGGATGAATCCACAGGGTAGTAGGGACTATTCCTTAATTCTGTTGAGTTTTTCCATGGAGTCTTAAAGATATTGACATTTAGAAGCAGAACGTCTGTCAAATACATTTGACACTGTCAATCTTAACTTTAAACGGTGGTTAGCGGTTTATAATTATTCAAAATATATTAAGAAAGCAAAATGAAAAGGAGTTTACAAAATTTCCTTTTGGAAGGGTTCAGTGAAAGTACGTTTCCTAAATATATGTCAAGAACTAGAGGTTTTAGTGTTTTTCAGAGGGTTAGGGATCGTGTTGATCCACCGTCATGCCAAAGGTATGAAGTTCTTGTGTTTCGGGCAGGTTTCGGGTAATATTTTGGATAAATAATAGAAAAGAAATGATCAATCCTTCTTATGCGTAACAATTCCGGCCTGGCTCCTGTTTCACAAACAAGACAGGTGCTGACAATCTGACATTTTAGTTTTTCCATACAAACATAAAATATACGTACGCGCTGGGGCCCATTGCATAACTACTAACTTGTAATACAAGGAGGACTTGGAAGCCTGTTTTCAACTTCTTTTGCTAGAAAGAGATTTCCGCTATGCTCAATTGTATCGTATTTGATGCTACCCTGGACTAATTATAAAAAAAACTCCCAAAAGTTCTCCTATGAGAGGTACCTGTTTAAAAACATCATTTCCGGATTCTCGGTAATTCGTCTTGTCCCCCTGTATTTATTTTGAAAATATATTTAATAAAATACAGACAAATCAATTCAACAGATATTGTTAGATTGTCAACGCGTGTCGCGTATGTGAAATGGGAGGCTGGTGCAGGCGGTGCTCCCGTAGCCTGAGCTCCGAGGACTGGCGCGAGGTGGTCTCCGAGGCGGAGCAGATGGTCGGCTTCCCCACGTCCTTCCTCAACCTGCGCTGGCTGTTCAACGATGAGATCGCCAACACCGCCGTGCACCTAAGGAAGCTGGTGAATAAGCGGACTATCACCTACTCTGAGCCTCATGTGCAGGGCCGGATTTAGCATTTATGCCGCCCCTGGGCAAGTGGGCACCGGAAAAATGCCGCCCTATTACTGGAATTTTACTCAAACCTATACATCTTCCAAATTTTGCCGCACTGGGCACTAGCCCCGACTGCCCCTAGTATAAATCCACCGCTGCTCAAATGGCGCTTCTATGTACCAGGTGGTGTAAGGTAGCAACAAATAGCAACAGAACACCACAGTACAAGAAGGACAGTAGTAGTAGCACAACAAGTTTGCTTGCATACCTTAACAGGATCGTTAACGGGTTAGTTTTACGGCAATTTATTATTTATTATTTACTAGCTGTCCCGTGCGAATTTTCGCACGTTATCAAACACCGGATAGTAATAATAACAATATAATAAAGTGAGAATAAGTAAATTCAAGTATTATTAGTAAAAGATATTTTATTTTTGAGAGATAATTGTACTAAGACATTGCCTATTTATAGAATGGTACCTACCTGGATGACCAAGCCTTGCTCGGCATTTTTTCTTGGTAAAACGTGTTTTTTTGGAAAAAAATATGCGTGGATAAAGATAGTTTTTCTCACAAAAGAAAAAACTTGAAAAAAAAGGAAAATTATAATCCACCACCACCTGGACTCGAACCGGGGTCCTCTGGCTTCGGAACCGATCGACCGAGCTAATTACAACTTTGTAAATAGTGACGAAATTAACCTTCGTATTCAAATGATATTGTAGCAGTTTTTCATTACCGGAAAACACGGATAAAACAACGTTTTCTTAAAATGAAACCTAGCTATATCGATTTATGTATGTATATATTAATAAGAATACACGGGGGATGCACGCAGCTTCGCGCGATTGGTTCGCGACCAGCGCTTGATCAGCGTATTCGTCAGATGTGGACGCACCATAATATTTTTTTAACTTTCCCATGCTACAAAACAATGTTAGCAGTTACAATGTGATCATCGTTGACTATTTGACCGTAGGTCTCTTTAACACAAACATAAATATCACTGAATTTACGAACTCGTGAAAAAGCCACATATAATTGTCCATGCGAAAAAACAATTGTTAGTTAGTTAAACTGTTTGTCAAATAGATGGCGCTTGCGCGATCGTAAGTAGACTATATCGACGGCCGATATCATCCATTACCGACCAATAAATACAACCGTGCAAAATCACTCATTGTACAATATATTGATCGTCATTAGATCATATCAAATAATGTAGGCCAGTACCTAGCCTACCCGACGCGCAGCGCCATCTGTTGACATTTGTCAGCATCATCACATACGTAGTATCTTCTAAGTAGTCTGTGGCCATGACACTGTAGTTAAACAGACTGCCAAATAGATGGCGCTTGCAAATCGCGTGGGTTTTTATTTATTTTTTAACATAAACGTTAATTTTAATCTATTTTTGTATTTTTAAGACGAATCGGAGAACATAAGCTTTGAAATGATGTTTAAATCATTAATTTCGGTAAAGAAATAACGGAGATCTTGAACGTTTTCAAAAAAATACCTTTTAGAAATAATATATATATATGATATCCAAGGCTTATATTCAAACTTTTTGTCGCCATTAGTGATTTAATATGTAATCTTTTCGGGGATAGCCCGAATTGTAGCAATATTTTGACTCAAAACTAGTCTGTTTCCGAGCCCCCTTTTTATAATGGTACCGTCACCTAATACCTAGTACCTCATGTGGTGTATAGTTGTTTATCACGATTTGATAGAATGTGTCCGTGGCGAACCCTTCAGAGCGGGTACAAAAGTCTACGATGTAGGAACTTGTCACGGTGCTCAGGCGCGCAAGAGAAAGAAACATTGAAGCACATCATGTGTGAATATGACACCTTCCAGACTTAGAATGGATATCTCCAACCAGGGTAATCCAAGGCACTACCAATGCGCTCCATAAACCACTTCATTAAAGTGGTTGAGGATGTTATGGACTTAGTGCTTAGGAGAGGGTTAATTACACAAAAAATCCTATAGGTCGAAGTTTATCCGTAAAACCCCACTGTAATATAAGATAAGATACCCCGACGCCGCGCACAGCCGTGACTGCCTCAAATCGACAGTCGACACCAAAAACTTCGGTTTCAAAAACCGTTATGGACAGGTCGCGACAAACCATCCTCTCCTGAAGTCCGCGAAGAACTTGCTGATCGGATCAAAGAGTAACCTGCAGTCGGTGGGACTGATCGTGCTCCTCGTGTCCAAAGCCGCCGGGTTTAACCAAAGAGACTTCACCAGGAACCAGTACGACTCAGGTAAAATCAGCATCAATATGTCAATACCCTATGACACTAAGTTCGGGCCTCTGTTCAATAATGTACTTGGAACATTCTCACTCCTCAGGGGTTTTGCACTCACAGCGCGCCTTAGCGGAGATCGTGGAGATGAAACGGACGGGTCACATGATCCACAAAACCATGGCCAATCTGCAGGAGAAGGAGAAGCTAGGAGACAAATTCAAAGATCTGCTCTGTGGGAACAAAATTGTGCTATTGACAGGTACCCATTTCTAAAGAACTCACATTAATAATTTACAGGCATAAGGTCAAGCCATTATCTGACATTCAATTCCCTTGAAATTTGTCCCCAACACTTGTTAAAAGTGGATATAACAAATAACAAAACTGATTCCAAAAACCTTTTAAAAATTAAGAAATAATGACAGTCCTTTGTTAGTAAATTACCTAGAAATATCAGATACATTTGTTTACTAAGTAAAAATAATAACTAAACTCGCAACGTTACCCAAAATAAGTCGTGGCCTTTGACTTATGATGAGTCCTCAGTCCTGCGCTACGCTCTCCAGCTATCACTTGCTCGAAGCTAATGCATGTTCGCCACAACAGCATCCCTCCTCCGATACTTGGATTGTCCAGTCAGTTGACCCAAATATGACGTATCAACTCGCTTCCATTGCACAGTCCCATTGTCTCAAGGTGAAAATTAATGATGATAAGTAATCTATTCAGGCGACTATCTCCTCGCGAAGTGCCTACAGCATCTGGGCGGCCTGCGCAACAACGCGGTGACCGAGCTAATATCCACCGGGCTGCGCGACTTGGTGGAGGGAGACTTCCTCGGTGACTGCAGCGAGGACCATGGGCCCGTGCCCTCGAAGCCGACTTGTAAACGAACAATTTGATTCATAGACCACTGTAGAAACTTACAACAGCTATCCAAAGATTGGTTTATTCGTGATTTAGTAATTTTTGTGCCTGCAACTTCGCCATGGTGAATTCATTTCTTGCTACCCTTGGGTGTTGCGCATATTCTACACGCGTATAGATAAAAACTGAGGAGTATCTTGCGTGTTTTAACAAATCTCATACTCCTGCTGAAGCTTTGATTTTTCTTAAACGTTTATGCTAGTTATTAAATACAGGAAAAAGGAATCGAGTCACGATAACAAAAATATGTCAGGTTCTAATTGACAATGTGCAGTTAGTTTGGAAAGGATGTATGCCTCTTATTGAAAAAACATGACCCCGATCGACTTCTACACGGTTAGTATTGTACCCCGAACTGATCAAAACCATGTAGAATCTGCTTTTTAGGGTTCCGTACCCAAAGGGTAAAACAGGACCCTATTACTAAGACTCCGCTATCCATCCGTCTATCACCAGGCTGTATCTCATAAGCCGTGATATTCAGTTGAAATTTTCACAGATGATGTATTTCTGTAGCCGCTATAATAACAAATACTAAAAAACAGAATAAAATAAATATTTAAGGTGGCTCCCATACTACAAACGTGATTTTTTTTGCTGTTTTTATTGTTAATGGTACGGAACCCTTTGTGCGGTTTGTATCAACTAACATTTGTTTCAACAGGCTATGGCCTCTTTAAGCGCTATGACTGGGAAAACGAGTACAACTTAGAGAAGCTTGGCGGCAACGAATACCTCGGCACAGGGAAGGATGAATGGGTCTTGCGGACCATGCTACAGACCGGCAGCTTGCTCGGAAAAGGGTGCCAGGGCGCCATGAAGCTAGCTAAAAGAAGCGAGCAGATGGAGCGCGACGCTTACGTCCTAGGCGGCCATCTCGCCTTGATGTGGCAGCTCTATCTAGACGTGAAAGACTTCTTCGTGCACCCACATTCCTACTCACTAGTCGGCGCTCCCGTCATCTTAGCTCTATGGGAGCACCCGACACTTTATGACCACATTGACTCGAAATTGGAGAAGAAACCCGTGGAATTTAGGCAGCTGTATTACGCGGTAAGGAGCACGCGCGCCATGGAGTACCTGACGGGCATGGTGGAGCAGGAGCTGGCGGCCATCTTGAAGTACAGCGACCGGTTCCCGGAGGAGGAGGCGCGCTGTGCGCTGCAGAAGATGGCGCGCTCGATCCACGGGGAGACTTTGCAGTATATTGAGAAGTAAATAAAGATAAAGTAGGTCTTTTGTTCTTTGCACATTTTTTTGTTTTACTTACTTGCAATGTTCCTAATGTAAATAGGTTTCGGTCGTTAGGTTCATGTCTTTCATGTAAATTTTGACCTGCCTCAAAGTTGCCAAACTTAAGGGGTGCGCGGGTATTTTAGAGCGCTGTGATTATGCGTTCTAGGTTATGCGTTGCCCTTCGGTTGCCTGCACGTGCAGCCCCGCTACTTATGGTTTTATGCCTCTAATACTTACAGCGACTCCGTCGCCACGCTATGCGGAGTCTATTGGATAGAAGGGATTCATCCATACTTGTCTTATTTGGTGAACAAGTTGCTAACCTCAAAATGTGCAAAATTTTGGGTGAAACAACTGTTTTATCCTAAATAAAGCAAACCTAGGCTAAAAATTGGCATAGCGACGTCTAAAATATTGTCTCCGGTTCCTTTAATTGCAAGGAAACAGCAATTTCAGCAGAAAAAAAGGTGCATTTTGAGGTTATAAACTTGTTTACTAAATAAGACAAGTAAGTATGAATCCACTGTAGATGATCATGCACATGCTTCCGTTCTGTCGTGTTATATGTAATTATGCACCGTCGCATACAAAACTTTATGTACACTCATACAGAATGGCCAGAATGTTAAATAAACGACAAAATATATAATTACTAGTGGACCCGCCACAGCTTCGCCCGCGGTATTTGAACTGACTGCAGCGCCATCTACCGAGCTGATTTGTGAATCTAAAACATCCAGGGTGACACCCAAACACATACAAAAATTCATTCATTTCGTTTAGGAAGAGTTCAGTGACATACACACGTACAGTAGAAATATATATATAAAAAAGATAATGAAATTTTGCGGTGCACATCCACCATGGTGAGTCGGGTCAAGGAGGCGTCGCTGGCGGGCTGGCTCAGGAAGTAGACATCTTAACTCTTAAGGGCTTATTACACCTTCCTAAATTTAGTCACTTACAAGAGGGACGCCGTGATACGTTAGATACGTATGGAGTTATCTCAATCACATTCAAACGTAGCGGCGTCCCTCTCGTAAGGAACTAAATTTAGGAAGGTGTAATAAGCGTTTTACACTCATTCGAAGCGGCACATTTTGATTATTGGCAACTAGATAATATTTAAAATATTAATGCTAAGAATTGCCGCAACAAGAGAACTTTAAAACTTAATACTTCACCGGTTAATGACTAACATCGGTCGGTATGGCACATTAGCCATCGGCCATCGGGCACTAAATTAAAAACATCTCTGGACCCCCGCAGCGCGCCTGATTAAAGGCAAATGCACAAAGCAAGTTGCATTATATCGTAACGATCGAGCTTAATCGATTTTGACACTTTTTTTTGCTATAACATCGAAGCTGCGAATAAATGTTGCGTTTTGTTCGACCGGTTAGCCTGCTATTCGACATTGTCATACATAAACACGGTTGGAAAGTATATGTGATAAGTACCGATTCTTGTCAAGTTTACACTGGAAAAAAGAAATAGGAGAGGAGGAGAATAACTTAATGCGGGTGTGAAAGGTACAAATACTTTATGTGCGCGATAATAATCAGTTTATTAGGCGAGATACTGGTAACCGATCGGTTTCAATATCACTCGGACAATGACGAACGGAATTCGTGGTTGTTAGTGTTTTCACGGATTATCTGCTTACCTAACAGCAGTGCCGAATGTTTTGACGGAGAGGAAAAACCTCCCTGTTCAATCAATACAACGTCTGCATGGTTTTCAATCTAAGTTCAAATATTACTTGTTTTTTTTTTTTCAAGTAAACAACACACACGGGCTCTTTCACATGTCTCAATGTACCTACCAGTCGAAAAGTGACATCTGCTGAGAAGAAAAGCCGTAAGAAATCACGAGAGTTTAGAGAGCAGTGAATGTAACAACGTAAAAAACCGAAAAGGCATTTAATGCGAAATTATTCAATTGACTTCAATTGGTTGAATGAAGTTTAAACAAGTGCCCATTTCTGCAATTAAAATCAAAACGCCGGAAACGTTTTTAAAGAATTCAAATTTCGAATCGAGGCGCAGGCTATCATTAAGGCAAAGGGTTTAATAGCAGCCTGCGTTAATTACAATGAAAGGTTCGCATGAAAACCATACATTGAGGTTATTCTATAATTACGCACACCACCCTTTAATAGATGGCGTTGAATGGGATTTTTATACCTTGTAACATTTAAAAGGTTTCGTTTTTTGTTCATAGTTTGAGCTGGTTCGTCAATATTTATATTGTTCCAGGTTCCAGCGTTAAGTATTTGAAACAATTTTCTTAAATGATTGAACATTTTAATTTTAATATATTTTTCATTATCTACAATTTAGTTTTACAAAAGGTCTTTCGACAAATGCTTCCTCAGTCGCTGGTAAAAATATAATGCGTTGAATACCACGAAAAATTGTCAGTTGTTATTATTATTCATTTGATTGATAACAATTCATATTTATTAAACAAATATCACAAATATTTCTTGGACATGATCTTAACAGATCTTCCATCGTCTGCAGGATATTTCATTCCATTCTGCGCCAGCTCTTTGAGAGTCACCTCCAAGTCTGTCGTGAAACCGCACTGCGCGGCTAGCTTTTGCGATGCGATGCCGGTGAACATTGTCGACGTGGCTGTAAAGCCAAACTTGTGACACATGGGCTCTCTAAAATAATATGGATTTGTTATTTAAATACTTACAAATGTAGTTACATTCTTAACAGTTAACACGGGTAGGTTGAAGTGGACCGAGTCGAAGAACAAATATCTTGAAGACACCTCTTAGCCTAAGGCGTCTTTCATGTTAACACGCAGGCGTGGTCACGAAATATCAAACAGATGGCGTTGTATGCAAGTGTTCACATACGAAACGCACGTGCGCGCCAAGACAAGTCAGCGCACCCGCCACCGCGCCCGCTCCCGCTATAGTTAGGGAGCTGGGTGCAATTTTGGTATATGATTTGTTCGTATTTCAAATTGATAGGGATGAAAGGTTATGTCAATACAAATCGATTTGGTCCAGTATATCAAAGTCTTATGTCCCAGCGTTTTTGAATTACAAAATTTAAAAAAAATCGTACTTAAAAAAATCAGCGACCTAGATGTCTGCCAACTTTTTTTTTCTATTCTGAGAGTCCTAATGAATCGAATGGATGCAACGAGAACGACGAACAAATGATTTAGTATAGCTTTTTTCATTTATATTTTGCAACTACGTCCCGTTATAGAACAGATCGATCGAACACGTCTGCCTCTTCGATGTTCATCGTTTTGAGGATGATTCTGACCATCAGTCCAAGAGGCAGAACGGAACAAATGATTTAGCACACGGTCTTGTTTTTAAATTTTTGAATCGCTGTAAATTGAAAACGCAGCGCAAACATGGTGGCAGAAATTTTTTCTGTGGTTCTTTACATTGTCATTAATCGAACAATTCAGGTCTGCCAAGCGAACAAATCATATAGTGGCACCCAGCAACCTAGCTACTAGAGAACTACCAAACTTGCGGGGCGCGCGGGGGGTTTGTAAAGCGCTTTCATCGGTGTGTTCGCAAAAATGTAGGCCCGCCATTTATGGTTTTTTGCCTCTAACGCTGGCACCGGGGTTGCCCGGCTATGCGATGTCTATTGGATATAATAGTATGTGCCTGCGCCATATTATCATCACCGGCATAGTATAAAAAAAAAGTTTCTTGCCGGCTCTTCTCAGTATAGGTATATTCAGAAGTATTTTTCCGAACCCATGGTAGGACCATAAGAGCTCGTTGACATTGACTTTATAATCTGTGTGCAGTAGAGATGCAACGGATATCCGGTTACTATCCGGTATTCGGCCTATCTGGCCATGGATCTATTAATTAACTCCATTAAACCCATTGAGTCGTGCAAACCTCATTTCATAGAATTAAAAATATTAACACTACCTTGTCTTTGTGTGTTAGATATCGATGTATGTGAAATGTAACATAAACAAATTTTATGGGATTTAATAGTTTACGTCAGCAGGGAAAAAATAATTTTAAGCCATCTAGAACCGCTTTCCGGTCAAAAAGTATTTTTGGGATGGCACCCGGGATATTTAATAAATTACTGGTAGCAATTTTACAACTAAAAAGCGTTATGGAATTTAAAACTGCGTTGCATACGTTTTTAGCTTATAAGGCTTTGTTATTCAATACAGGATCTAAATGACATTGTTTCTTAGTTTATAAGTAAGTTGTAATGTGATACACATTACTTCAACATTTGCACGTCTTTGCGACCAAACATGTAGTTCTGTACCAAATTGAACTGTTAAACACCAACTTTACCATGTTTGAGCAAGTACATACATACATACATAGCATCACGCCCGAAATCCCTAATGGGGTGGGCAGAGCCACAAGACTACTGACTTGTGGCCACGTTCGATTAATTAATCCTAAGATCGTATGATGAACCGTATGGTGACAGGTGATCAGCCCATCGCCAATACAGATAGTCCATCATGTTGGGGCGGACCCGTCCCTTAGTCCACTTTTACGACATGCCAGGATGATAATCTGTACGCATTGTATGCTATTTCTTCACTCCCAGTGCAGCAGAGGAGGAGATGAGCAAATAAATGACTGATTACTGATTACTGAACTCACCTTGCAGCTAATAACTTGGCTCCCAGCTTAAAACCTCTGTTCTCCCGCGTGACCAGCAGCCCAAGACCGTACATGTATTTATCGACGCCCAGATCTTCAAAAACATTGTATAATGAATCGATATACTTCAGCGTTTTTAGAAGTTGGTAAAAGTTATCCATTTCCTTTGAAAGCAAAAATTAAACATTACATTCGGTGTTAAAGTTGCGTAGCCGTCGAAGATATATCGCACGTTTAAAAATAAAAGGAAACAAGTCAAAATGAAATTAACTTTTGTTTTAAACTTTACTCAAACACGTTAAAATTGAATTTGGAATGGATTTGTATTTCAAATTATTTCTTTTTATTTTAAACGTGCGATATAATACAAATTCTGAAGAACAAAAAAACCTAAAAATACCAACTTAGTTATTTATCTTTTAAATTAATTACTAAAGCAGGTACAATATTTTGAAGTCAATTACAAAACTTTCTCGAGACACTTGAAATAAACACGTCTTCTTTCGATTTGGAATCATAGAAAAATTCAATTTCGCGTTTTTCTACGATTATTTATCGCTACCTACGAAAAAAAATAGGTAATTGGGCTTATGGATATAAGTATATACATTTGTCATCTCTTTGGTGTTGCATGGCAACATAAAAAGTATTAGAATATGAGAAAAATAAACCACTTTTGTAATAGTGTATAATGGCAACACTGGCTTCAATACCTCAATAAAAGTAAGTTTAGCCAAATTGTACTCCAGTGTTTCTATTAAAATAACCCACGGAAAGCTGGTGAACCAGGACTGGAAAGGCTTCCAGACAACCCAAATAAACTGTTCCAAGGAATATTTGGTGTAATAAAATATCACAATTTGATCACTTTGATTATCAAAATACATCCTTTTAAATAATTGAGGATTTATGAGTTCTGGCGAAAACCTGCATCTTCGTCAAGATATTTAATGTCATACATCAAAATGGCTTTATTAATATTATACAACCTTCTGATTAGAATGAAATCAACATAGAAATACATAGGAACAGGGTAATTTGTACTTTGCCATAATTCCCTGAACGAAAAATCACAAACAAATACAACGCGCGGATACAGTCGTGGGCAAAAGTATTTATAATTTTTGGTTTAAACTAGAATCCATAATTCGGCGAAAGAAAGTGCCAGGTATTGGATGACCTTTAATAATATCGATGCAATAGTGTGAGAGAGACCCACTTAGAGATAAGACGGTGTTAAGTTATCCTCGTGGCAACCATGCTAGGTCACAATGCCTTACCTGTTCCACTTTTGGTTCTTCGTCGTCAATGCATTTGACGACACAAATATTGAGTGCAGCCAAAGTTTTGCTGTCGCCGTCGCTTTTGTAACAAGCCAAACTCATGCGATGAGATACAGTCTCGCGCCAAAAGGTACCAATTTTGTTCAAACAAATTTCATCTTTATCAATACCTGAAAATAATATAATGGTAATTAATAATATTTTGGACACTCCTTTGATACGAATACTTATATAGATAAATACATTGATATATAAGCAGCAACATCCAACTCGGGTACGAACATTCCTTTTCATAAAACGAAGGCTTTTTTTAAATTATTATATTATATAAAGGTTAATGAAATAAGAACACGGTCAGGAAATTATTCATTTTGTTACGTGTATTATAACAAAAAGATTAAGAGGAGTGTGAACCTACGGCTTTTCATACAAAAAGCGATAACGACTTCCACCCTTTAAATGTTAACCGATGTTGACCAATTTTTGATACGTTGTCAGTCAAAACCAATAACCATGTCTAGGTCCATACGTCTGTCTGTCTGTCTGTCTGTCTGTTACACTTTCACGCCAAAACTACTGAACCGATTTAAATGTTTGGTACACAGATAGTCTAGAGCCCGAGAAAGGACATAGGGTACTTTTTATTGCGAAAAAAGGGTCGTAAGGGGTTAAAAGGGGGGATGATAATTTGTATGGAAGTATCGCCATTTTTAGAGCTAGAAGCTTGAAACTTATTTTTTAGACTGTTGATTCGGTATAAATAAATATAACATTAAAAGTTTGTAAAAGTTTTACCCTCAAGGGTGTAAAATAACAATAGGGAATAGGGGATGAAAGTTTGTATGGAAATATGCTACTGAACCGATTTGAATGAAATTTGGTACACAGATAGTCTAGAGTCTGAGAAAGGACATTGAGCGCACACACTATTCCACGCGGACGAAGTCGCGGGCACAGCAAGTAATCAATAAATTCAGTTTTATTGTTGTTTTAGTGTTCTCATACAAAACTAATTTCGGTGATAATTTAACTTTGTTGATCTTTATCAATATTCAAATAACGTATAGACCTAGATTGTGTTTTGACTGACAACCTATCACAAATTGGTCAAAATCGGTTAAAATTTATTGGGTGGTAATCTTTATCGCCTTTTGTATAATAAGGGTCATTTATGCCGTTGGTTCACAGTCCTCTTAATGAAAATAATTATGTTCATTATTATCTCGCATATTTCTTTTTTTTCTGTACACAATAATAAATATTCCTACTTCAAATAACACTTTTAAAGGTGACCGTACTTTTACTATGCAGAAATATTCTTAATTATATGAAAGTTGGTCATACTCATACCTAAAGAAGAACAAAGCGTTTCATCTGGACAGAACTGTTCTAACATGAGCTGAATAGCACGTTCATCATCCTCTGGAGGTAGATCTTGAATTGTCCATGTCAACCCGTCAGCTTCCCATGTATCCCATACAAGGGGACAGGACTCATCCCAATGTCTCTTGAACCCCATGTCTTAGTGTATTGCCTGAAATAATGTTAAAGATACGGCCATATTAAATTGAATGTGGCAATAGGGTCAATTCGAAAGTGAGTTCGCTAAATTTAAGTCACTAAACTTAAACTAAGAAACGCCGAACTTGATTTTGACAGCCTTGTGCTATACAAAATCGATTTTGACGTTTCTTATTTTAAGTTTAGGACATTTTTAATTAAGAGTACACCGCTTCGAATTTGATCCAATATACATACAATACAAAACAATACAATACAATACTATACGCCTTATTGAACACCACAAAAATGACAAAAACGCACAAATTAACAAAATAAAGTGAGGGAACTATAGGCCGTCTTATCGCTAAAAAGCCATCTCTTCCAGACGCCCTCAACAGAGAAAATAATCCACAAAAATAGTACTCGTAAATACACTCGAAAACCATTACCCTCCTGCTCTCGCAGTCGGGAAAAATGACGAGTGCTATTCTGCGCGGACAGAATCGCGGGCGCCGTGATAACCGCTGTGCCCCTGGCGCATGCATATACGCAAAATGGGGTCAATCCTCAGACCATATATCCGACTAGTGGACCCGCCACATCTTTGCCCGCGGTATTTCCCCTTATTCTACTACTTTATCACCCCTTTTCACCCGTTTACGGATGGAATTTCAAAAAATCCCTCCTTAGTGCACCTCTAGGGTACTCGAGGAATATCTCCTCCAAATTTCAAACCTCTAGGACTACCCGTTTAGGCTGTGCGTTGTCTATAAGTGAGTCACGGTACTGTTTGATATATTGATGATAGACTCCGCATAGCCGAGGGACCCCCGCTACCAGAAATAGACGCAAAAAGCCATAAGCGGCGCGGCGCGGTTAAGGCCCATAACATCAAACGCACCAATCACCCCGCGCGTCCCGCAAGTTTAGCAGCTTTTATTGCTAATACGAGTTAGGCTAAGCGATGTCTTTAGGATATTTGATCTGTGGTTCAATCTAACAGGCCGTCAAAGCCGCCCGTGTAACCATCATCTTAACGTTGATATTGCTATATCCTTTTTTGTAAATGATCAATTGGAATCAAACAAAGATTTGATTCTACCTTAGATCTTCTGAAATCCAAGTTTAAAAGTAGCAGGGTTGACACAAGGATAATTTAAAACGTCTTATCTCTAAGTGCGTCTCTCTCACACTAGTGCCGACGAAAGAGATAGTCAGAGAGATAAACGGGTTTAACTTATCGCCGTGTCTGGCACGCTAGGGCTGCTGGTGATTCTCTTGTAATACCTGTACAAGCAAACGAGATAAATAGACAAACAGATCACAATGCCAAAAGCGACAATTTTGAATTTTATTTCATTTATTTTGTTCCCCTGTATACTACATACCTATTAGAAAAACTATATTTTGATTGACACAGGCGTCAATTTATCACGGCCCTAGCAAGGTTGACTTGACACGAGGATTAGCTATCCCCATCTTATCCCTGAGCAGCCCAAACATACAAGACACAAAGGTAAGTGAAACCCGCTTATCCCTATGACTATCTCTTTCGTCGGCACTAGTGTGAGAGCGACGCACTTAGAGATAAGACGGTATAACTTATCCTTCTGTCTTGCATGTTAGGGCCGCAGTGCGTCTCTCTTATACTAGTATCATATTATACTATATACGTATACTGATATATCACATATACTTAATTTGTACTTCTCTGCTGCACTGGGAGTGAAGAAATAGCATAGAATGCGTGCAGATGCTTATCATCCTGGCATGTCGACTAAGGGACGGGTCCTCTCCAACATGGTGGACTATCTGTGTGGGCGATGGGCTGATCACCTGTCACCATACGGTTCATCATACCATCTTAGGACTAATTAATCGAACGTGGCCACAAGTAGTCTTTTGGCTCTGCCCACTCCATTAGGGATTTCGGGCGCGATGCTATGTATGTTTGTAAGAAAGAGACGACGACACGAGAGATAAGAAGCAGAAGTCCTTATTTGGAAATTCATATGACTTAGTTTGCTAAGTGCGCGTAGTGCAAGGTTATTCACACAAACAAGCTGCGCTTGCGCTGTAATAATAATTTTATGCAAATTATAGACAATACAAAGGCAACAACTACCAACAGTTAGAAAAATCGGCCAAGTGCGAGTCGGACTCGCGCACGAACGGTTCCGTACCATTATGTATAAAAACGGCAAAAAAACACGTTTGTTGTATGGGAGCCCCCCCTTAAATATTTATTTTATTTTAATTTAATTATTTATTTTTTAATTAAATATATATCTAAATATTCTGTGAATATTTCAAGCGTCTACCTGTTGCCGTTATCAATATTGAGCAAACATGGGCAAAAAAATCACGTTTGTTGTATGGGAGCCCCCTTAAATATTTATTATATTCTGTTTTTTAGTATTTGTTTATAAAATATACCATTTTATTTATGCAATTTCATTATATACTTAGTCTTGCTAATATTATAAATGTGAAAATATGTGCAGATGAAGATGTCCCTCGATCGTGCGCAAACGGCTGAACAGATTCGAATGAAATTTGGCAGACAGATAGACCATATCTTGGAATAAAACATGGATACTTTTCATCCCCATTCCAAGTAAACAAAGATGCGGGCACGGCAATTTACATTAAAATACTTAGTAGGTACTAATTAATATTAAGCGATTAACATTATTTACCATATTTCTTACTACTTAATGATGTTTTTTTTTTATTATGTCAACTGACTGACAAACGAGCAGACGGCCCACCTGGTGGAAAGTGGTCACCGCCGCCCATGGACATCTGCAACACCAGAGGTGCTGCCAATGCGTTGCCAGTCTAGGGAGGATGGGGAATGGGGATGGGATGGGGATGAGGGAATAGACCTCCGGATCTCGTCACTCACCGTACGAAACGCAATAGCAAGCTATTACTAGGTAGTATCAGGTATGATAGTACTTATGATCATTAACTAAAAGACTTTATATTTATGTTTAAAAAAGAACAGTACTTACGTATCATAAACCTTAAAGACACTTAATTAAGTTTTGAGGTCAAAACACAAACGAGCGTTGAATAATGTCAGTTAAATTAAACTTTATCTACAAATGCGATGTATCTTCAGTGCGTCTAGAGTGACAGTAAATCGTAAGCGGAGATAACTAACTAGCACTTATTTTTAGCTTCCTGCTTTAGCATGACAATAACATGTCATTAGGTACTTGAATAGCTACTCGTCATAGCTAGACCATGAATGTCATAGAATCTTTATACATAAAAACCGGAGTGCGAGTTAAACTCGCGTGCTGAGGGTTCCGTTCCGTTCAGGAATATCTAAAATTTTCTATGTTACTTTAAATACCATAGACATCTTATTATAGGTTTTCCTTTAATCTATACCTAAGTAAAGAAGTATTTTCTGCTTTTTTTATCAAAATTTTAGGCCCAGTCGTTTCGGAGATAAGGGGGAATTGTCAATTTTCGCCTTTTTTCCTAAATAACTTTAAAACGAATTATTTTAAAATTATAAAAAATATATCTAAGATCCTCATAACAAACCCTTTCATTAACATGCCATAGTTTGCAAAACTTTTTTTTTTTAATTTTCTAGTTTACCCCTTAAAAGTGGCCTCCATGTTTAAAATGCATTTATTTACGTTACAAGTCCGTGTTGCGGTCACCGACTTACATGTCTACCAAATTTCAACTCAGTCGGTCCAGTAGTTGGCTGTGTGTGACAGACGGCAGACAGACGCGAGTGATCCTATAAGGGTTTTTTTTTTCCTTTCGAGGTACGGATCCCTAAAAAACCGGACAAGTGTGAGTTACACTCGCGTGGAGAGGGTTCCGTGATTAAATGAAATTTCCTATGTTACTTTAAATACCATAGACTTCTTATAGGTTTTCCTGTAATCTATAGGTAAAGAACTATTTTCTGTATTTTTTCAAAATTTTAGGCCCAGTAGTTTTGCAAATCCCCCTATTTGCGAAACTACTGGGCCTAAAATTTTGAAAAAATACAATTTTCGCTTATTTTCGTAAATAACTTCAAACCCATTTATCATAAAATTATTAAAAAAAAAACATTTAAGATCCGCATAAAGAGCCCTTTCAATTGATATATCACACGCTATAGTTTGCAAAACTTATTTTAAAAAAAACTAATTAACCCCCTAAAAGTGGCCCCCGTTTAAATTTTATTTATTTACGTTACACGTCCGTGTTGCGGTCACCTACTTACATATGTGTAACAAATTTCAACGCAATCGGTCCAGTAGTTTCGGAGCAAATTGGCTGTGACAGACAGACGGACAGACAGACCGACAGACAGACAGACACACGAGTGAGTTTTTTCCTTTTGAGGTACAGAACCCTAAAAACAATGAAACTGAGGCAAAGCGCAACAGATACCATAAGTTTTAAGTTTAAGGTTTCCTAAAGTCAATAACTCGATCCATATGAACTAGGTATAGTATGAGTGAGTATAGCTTGTAAAAATAAAACCAAGATGGCGGCCACGGCGGGGGGCACTTTTAATTGTTGGAGCATGTAGGCTGTAACTTCGCTTTCTTACGAGTATCGCTTTACAAGAGAGCGTCAGCAGAACAAGGTTTATTAACGGTTTTCTTTTACCTACTATAGTCCGATGAAAATGCAATACTGATGGCAAAAAGCCTATTGAAAAAGAATTAAATGCAAAAAACTTTAAAAGTTTGGAATTTTAGAGTCCTGTTCATTGAACAGAAATGTCAAACATATGACAGCGAGCACTTGTTGATGGAGCGGGCATGCGCGCCACGTCCAGCGGTGATCGTTTTCTTAGGCGTTTATGGCATTTGGCCTCAACAGGCTTAACAAAAAAATCAAGCTACGGCGTCCACTCTAGTATACATTATTACTCAAAGGTCCTGAATCTCTTGAATCTCTCCACACTCTCTCTCGGTACGAAACGAATATCCTTAATGTGCTCTGCTGTATGTCTGGCTTGCTATCCGTACATATGATTGCAACATGTTATTACTCATGCTAATGCCGAGCTACCGGGGTGCTCGTAGTTTACGAGTATTGTCGCGTGCTCGGTGGCGAATGCTCGGGGGTAGGACTGGTAAAGCACGAGACAAGCCATAATCATTAATTTACTTATTGACTACATCCTAGAACAGGACAATGATCAATATAGGTAATAGAGCGTAGAGAGTACTTATTAAAAATTTATATATATTAGTCGTTTTCGTCGACGGTTATTGGACACTGAGAAACCGTGTCACACGTCGCAGACCAAACGTGTCACCTAGTTCTTTAAGAATTTTATTTTTACTTATCTATGTTAGTCTTCTGACGCGTTTCTGTTCCGGCGTTCAAAAACAGATTAGAATATCTGAATTGGCAAAGCGGAAAAATATATATTCATATTCTGTATACTTATTATTGAAAACCTATTTCAAAAACGCGATTTGATGAAGTCAATACGATAGAAAAAAATCGTGAAGTTACGTCTGAAGTCGTCTTTAAGCAGTTCTATGTCTTAATTTTTTTTACTTATAGGTCTATATTTAACAACACTATTACATCACGCCCATACTAAAAACTTGACTAATTTATATTTTACGTGTAGTGTGTGTTATATAATTCATACGTTTTTGATTTTCCCCATACAAATAACCGCACAATGCTTCTCGTTCACTCCAGTGCAAACAGACCGTGACCGATCACTCAATGTCATTGGCTCTTGTCAGCGTCTAAAGCAGCCCAGCTCAATCTAGATCGTGATCCGACCAAGATCGCAAAATGATTTCAAAAAATCTAGATAATTGTGATCTTATGTCGCGATCCCTCAATCCAACACCTTACACAGTCAATCTGCATCAAGATCACTGATCACGATCACTGATCACGATCACGGATCTCTAGATTGAGCGTGTAATGGCTACCTTAAGATTAGACACAGCACAGCCGATCCTATAGGTTCATTTTTCCTAGGTAACTGCCGCTCTAGCAAGGTTGACACGGGGATAATTTAACTGTCTTATCTCTTTCGTCAATAAATTTCGAACCATACAAAATACTACAATTTCGGATATCTCGACTTATTCATCAAACTAACACTCGCACGTATGGCCGAACTACCAAAGGCCAGTTAAATTGATCTTTGATTATGCTTTGATCAATAGTGAAGTTTATGTATAGGTAAACAGCACATTAAGGGAAACTTAAAAATTTAATCTTGGATCAAACGCTAAAGTGGTGTTTGTGAATTTGACAAATAATCAGTAAATGAACCATGAAGGTGTTCCTTTTAAAAATCCGTACAAAATCTATACTAAAACATATTAATCGCTCATTAGTTAGAATTACTATATCAGGAAAAGGCTCAACTCAACAAATAAAGATAAAATAGAAGTGTCCTCAATTTCATCGCTCGCAAGTTCTTCTGGAATAAACCTTATTTTACGACGTCCTCAATTTCATGGTTTAAAATCACTTATTTATGAAAGCAATGCCTTGATTTAGAGATCAAGAAACCGTGAGAAATGTCGCGCATGCAAATTACGCGGGGAAATGAGCGGCGGCCATATTTTACCCGCTTCGCCTGCGTTCCGTAGTGATTTACACTGCGTTCAGGATTGTATTGCTTAAAATTGTGTTGTGATGCATTGATTTTGGTGATTTTTGGACCCTCGTGATCTTTAATTTTCCAATTGGGCAATCAAAATGTGTGAAACTGGTTTTGGACTAATTAGGCTTGAGAAATTTAATTAAAACGTGTGTATCCTGTTCTTATTTAGGTTCCGCAAATTTTGGCTTGTACGATAGAGCAGACTTGTATAGTATGTAGTAAGTAGATATTGATGTAAAATTACCAATTCTTTCCAGTCCATTCTGAACGACACATAGTGCGTACATAGTGAAAGTTTTGTGTAAGTATTGGTACGAAAGGAATCTTTAATGCAGTGGGATAAAAAAAACACACGACAGTAAAAATAAGGAAAGGTATCATCTATCTACCTCTTATCGTATCGTAAGGTCAATGGAGTCACACATCGACGACCCAACTCCAAAATAATAAAGTAAATTAATACATTAAGTACATGTTATTAAAATACGAGTTTTAACTCTGGCGCGCCGATAATTCGCCGAGATCATAGCGTAGGGTCAATGGAGTCACAAATCTACGACCCAACTCCAAAATAATAAAGTAAATTAATACATTAAGTACTCGTACATGTTATTAAAATACGAGTTTTAACTCTGGCGCGCCGATAATTCGCCGAGATCTTAGGTTCATTTATAGTCCGTCAGTCTATGAGCCAATCTCACGGACACCAAAAGTCTGTTAAATTTCAAAATAAAACATTTAAGACGTTTTTTGGCTCCCCCAAGGCACAATGACAAAATTATGCATGTATGTAGATATATTTAAAAAAAGCAATGCGGCCACAATGCACCGGTAAATAGAGCAAATCCATCCTTTAACAAAAAAACGAATGAAAATAACATTTAGTTTGAGCTCTGTTGTCGCGGATTATGATTCAATTTGAAATGGATTCCGATTTGGAGTTGTGTTTTTATTGAGGCGAAATGTCGGTCGGCATCAGTTGCGACGTTTAAATGTGCGGCGGCGCTTTTGCCCGCCATTTGCATGCGAGATCGCGTCGATCCGCCATCTTGGTCTTTTTTTCCACCAATGTCATGCTACGGGCGGTGCGGGGCACACTGAGTGCGTAGCATTCTTCAATTCAGATGGTAAGTCGATCAGACGGTACTAGCAAAGTACCTTATAAAGAGAACACTAGTTGATCTTCCAACAAAGGTAGGTACACCGCGCATTTGAGTGTGTGCGCCCTATACCTTACGCGCCCGCGCCGCGCTACAAGCAAATTTCGGGGGATGCCGAGGAATGCACCAGTAGCAGCTGCGTACCCGAGCGTGCCCAAGCGGAGCGATAGTTAGCTACTCTTAAAGGGAGAGTTGTTCAACTGTACAACTCTGTTTATACTATGGAACTAGTCTAGAATTAAGGTTAACTGCCCGAGTGATGTGACATCGCACTAAAGTAATCAGAGAGTCTAGCACACTAATTTTTATCGCGCTCAAATCATCATAAAATCATTAGGGATGACTGCTTTAGATATCTGCGCGATACACGGTTATACTATAAAGGCAGATTGTCATTCGTATCTTGAAGCCCAGCTTGTGCTCCGGACCCTAATTTTAGAAAAGCGTAATTCAACCTTCATATGCATATGGATCAGATCGGTCTGAAATAAAGATTTTTTTTTAATTAATTAATCGGAGTCAAGTTCATGCACACCACGCGAACTAAGAACTTATAGCTATTCTGCCGTGTGAATAGCCCCTTATCTCTGATTCGTATTAAGATTCAAGCACCGATCGGTACAAATCAAGTCGCATGTTCTAACTAATCCTAAAAAAGAACTCACATGTAGAGCTTTGTTTCCCAGTGTGCCCCCGTCCTCACGTGACGGCTTCGTTTTACTTCGGATATATTCGGTAGCGGCGGCATGCGCAAAGGCATTCAATTATTCCTTCTATTATTTTTATTCATTATAATAAGCGACCTCTAGTGATACTTATCAAATACGTCACAATAATTGGTTATAAATTTTAGAATAACAGTTAGGAAAAATAAAAGGTCGATTTATTTTATTTATATAGTTTATAAAATAACTAAGAACTATCATCCGATCACGTTCGAGTATTTACTAACAATATCTCTATAGAAGGCAAATATTAGGTCGCTAGCTGATCGGCACCGTTCCATCGCCTCTATGTAAGTATCTTCGCTATAACTGCCTTCTGTGAAACCTGGAAATACATCAGTAATTAAACTAATTAAGTATTTAAAATATATAAGTAGGCCCAGTAGTTTCGAATAAAATTGTGGCTGCATTTACGATATCCGGCGGAGTTTTCACATCGTTCTCGGAGTCACTACTATTCATATTTTTTAACTAAAATGTAAATTACAAACAAATTTTTACAATTCTACTTTCGTTCAGCAAAAGACCAACATGAATGATGAAATAACAACAGTAATAGCGGCAATTCGATCCTCCGTCAAGACGAATGTTTTTTTTAAAATCATAGACAAACGAATGAAGTCCCTATTCTCATGACACTCGAGATCAAATGTCGTGCGGCTTATATCAAAAAAACATACTAAATAGATGTTTCGTATCGATAACTGTTTTAATATCTATGGATACTAGAATAGAGACCCACTTGAGTTTTGACAGCTGTTCCAAATTTAAACTCATAACGATACTAAAATTGATACTGTAATAACATTACAGTACAGCTTTTACCTAATTGGTTGTAATAATGCTGGTCATTTCCTATTTTTAATACATTATGGAGGTTTAATGATATGGGTGTAGATAAGCTTTCTTACCGGTGACTAAGCTCTTGTCGCGCTCATCAAACACAAAGCTCATGACACTGCGAGCCTCCTCCAGCTGTGCAGGGGCTGGCTCCAGCACGACGTCCCCCGCGCTGTCCACGGCACACATCACGCCCGCGAACACGTGCCGCATCGCCACGCCGGAGTTCAGGAGCGCCAGGCACACGCAGTTTACGCAGGTCGATAGGAGCTGGAAATAGAAGTCTTGTTGCAATGCGATGTATTACATAGTGAATGACGAGCCCCTACGCCCACATTGTGGAGAGGATACGCATCCCTTTGCCGACCTAGCCGTGTACTCTTCTCTGACATATGTCACTTTTGGAAAGACAAATTAGACGACTCAACGACGTAATAGTCTCAACGGCCCTAACATGCAAGACACAAAGATAAGTTAAACCCATTTATCTCCATAACTGTCTCTTTCGTCGGCACCAGTGTGAGAGAGACGCACTTAGAGATAGGACGTTTTAACTTATCCTTGTGTCTGGCATGTTAGGACCGCAGTAGTATCAACCTGCAGGATGTGCTTAACTTCTGAAAGAAAACAAGATGGGATCCATACTGGACGATAATGAGCCGAGTTTGGCAATAATTTAAGTATAAACTAGAGATGCAACGGAACGGATGCTTACAAGATACTGCAAGGATGCTATGATGTACCAGCATTGAATGAACTATTCATAAAGAATAAAAATATAACCCTGAGAGGGCACTCTTTGAAGCTGTCACGCTCCTTGAGCACTAGCGTCCCCAGGCGCCACTTCCTATCAAACTGCGTAGTGAAAGTGTGGAACAGTTTGCCCGAGACAGTGATAAGTGCACCCTCAGTTAACTCTTTTAAAAATAGACTTGATAAACATTTTAAATTAAAAAACACAAATGGACACTGATTATGCACGTATCAGCTATAAGCTATCTGTGCTTAAAATCTATAATAATAATAGTGGTTTGGCCAGATACCGGATATCCAGCATGGCTATTGGCCGGATAGCCGGATATCTAGCAACCGGATATCTGGCTGTACATGAGCTATCTCTAAACACGTGTTAACTTGTGCGGCCTTCTCGCGGTGAGCAAGTTTTAACTTGTTACAAATTGTAAGTACACTAGGAAGGGGTTCAATACGCGCTTTATTACGTCAGTTGGGAATATTCTACTGTGCATGAAGTGATGATAAGTGAAGTTATATGTTTAAATTAAAAGAAACTAAGTTTTAATTTTATAACTGGCATTGATTTTGTTTATTTCTGATGGCTTTTATTTGTTTTATCCTATTTCTGATCCAAGCTTTTACTATCCGGTATCCAAGTGGATACCGACTAACTATCCAGTATCCAGCTGGATAGTAAAATCATGGCCGGATAGGCCGGATACCAGATAATATCCATTGCATCTCTAGTATAAACACAAATGGACACTGGTTATGCCTGTTTCAGCTATAAGTTGCCTGTTCATAAAACTAATAATAATATGTACTGCCGAATCAAGTACAGAATCTATCATAGTAGTGTTAAATTGATGGCAAAGTGACGGAACCAACCCCTCCATAGTCTTCAAGTTCCTGCACTGTGACGGTGATGCCAGTGCGTGGGTACAGACTGCTCAGAATCGCCTCTTCACATGTTTGACGGATCACATTCTCTTTGTACCTGTAAACCCAAACAATGTTAGTATGTTAGTGTAAGTGGTAACTTTTTTAATAACAATTTCACCATTTTGCGTTTAGACTTTAAATTGTGTATGACACAAGTGAACGCAATGTAGGGAAAAGGATCCAATCCACAATAAAATGCGGATTTCACTTCCCAAAAATCTTATTGCAGTAGTTTAATTTCCCAAATTAATCTTTAGCATATTTCCATTTCGCATTTTATCCATTTGGTCAAATCAGATCAAATCAATTTATCGTTTTGCTTTGTCATGGGTAGGTTAGGTTAGGGTTAACTTGTGTCCCTTACATTAGTACTTATTTGTCAAAGAATACTTTTGCTACCTGTAAAATTGCGATAAGGTATTTGACTAATGATTTTTGGCCAAATGATAATTTGAGTTAAAATTTGGGAAAAGTTTTTTGCCCATACATTAATAATCCGGATTTCAGACATTATATAGATGACATAGAACTTAATTATGAATGTCCTTTATTTTGGTCTGGATAATATTGATTAACTTAGGGTTAGTGAGAACTCACCTGTCTTTTACAGATGGCTTCCCACCTTTAGTATTGAATAAAATTTCAAGAGTTGTCTTTTCAATATTTTGGTTCGCCATCTTTACTTCCAGAGGCCCATTGACACTAGCTATGGCTACTGTTGCACCTGAAACCATATAATATTGACAATAGGTTCTTTAAGTATGCAAGTTTCAGGATAGTTTCAATAAGTTAAATAAAACTAAACATAAAAATACATTATATAACAGGGTCACTAGTGGTGAGAAGTATAGAAGTCTTTTGCCAAGGTTTTATCAGAGTAATAAAATAAAACCGGCCAAGTGCGAGTCGGTCTCGCGCACGAAGGGTTCCGTACCCTTACAGACTTATTATTAGAAAATAATGGTTCACGGTTTATGCATAAGCTTTATGTTTGTGAAATTAAATGTTTATTTTTATTTTTATATTTGAGTCGATTGAATGAAAGGTAAATTGCGGTTTACTAATTATGACGTATAAAAAAAAACTACTTACTAGATCTCGTTCAAACCAACTTTCGATGGAAGTTTACATGGTAATGTACATCAAATATTTTTTTTAGTTTTATCATTCACTTATTTTAGAAGTTACAGGGGGGGGGGGACACCCATTTTACCACTTTGGAAGTGTCTCTCGCGCAAACTATTCAGTTTAGAAAAATATGATATTAGAAACCTCAATATCATTTTTGAAGACCTATCCATAGATTACATAAGGGATGAAAAAATATAAACACGTAAGGGATTGATGAAAAAAAAAATTGAGTTTCAGTTCTAAGTATGGGGAACCCCAATCATTTATTGTTTTTTTTTTCTATTTTAGTGTGAAAATCTTAATGCGGTTCATAAAATACATCTACTTGCCAAGTTTCAACAGCATAGTTCATATAGTTTCGGAAAAAAGTGGCTGTGACCTACGAACGGACAGACGGACAGACAGACAGACATGACGAATCTATAAGGGTTCCGTTTTTTGCCTTTTGGCTACGGAACCCTAACAAACAATAGGGCAAAGACATACCTTGAGATAAAATTGCAGAACCGTCCGATTTACTGAGAAAATTTAGCTCACATTTCATCGGTTTAAGCTTGAACTCTTTTAATTTTATTTCTTCAGGACCCATTTTGTTTATTTCATGGGATTTTACGAACGGTTTTCAAGTGTTTACTTTATTGTAAAGACTTGAACCTTCTTGAAAATAATATAACCTAACACATGCACTTGACAGATCAACAAACCGTTTTTTTTTTCTTGAACTGCATATTGATTTGAGAAATAAACGCTCTTTCAGCCGCGCTTATAAGTAAAAAGCACCAAAAAAAAAGTATTTTTTGAAATACACTTAGGTTTGTTGTTATTTCCCTTCATGTTCATTCGAAGTAACTAAAGTGAATTCATTCATACTTGTCTTATTCGGTAAATAAGTTTCTATCCTCGAATTTATGAAGAAAAGCTGTTTTAGTCAAAAAAATGTACATTTTGACGTTAGAAACTTGTTTACCAAATAAGACAAGTAAGGATGAATTCACTTTACAATACAATTTCACAAGTATTTTTTCCTGATTATTCCCAATAAACAAACAAATTAAATAATAAAAGACTTCCTAGAAACGTCAACGTCAAAGTATGTCTTGCGTTGATAGCTATACGTGCGTGCCTAAGTGCCGTGCTGTATATTATATTTTTTTCTAAAAACGTAGAACAAATCTTATTCTTATTGTTGTATCTAAGAAAAGATTTTTTTTATCAAAATGAAGACACGTTTCAATACGTACGATATAATATGTATGGTGACAGAGCTCCAGAAGTAAGTTCCCCATATTATTATGAAACTTATAAAGTTCAATCATGTTTTTTAATCATCACAAACAGTTTTACTTAGATTCTGAATGGATACTTGACTTAATTTTTAGACCATACAATTGTTATTTGCTTCTCGTGAACACCAAACCAATTATATTTTTGTTTTACAAAGCCTTTAAGATCCTGGTAAAAAGTGTAAAATTTTGGCAGGCTGGTTGGCATGAGAGTCAACCAGGTATATGACATTGACAACAAATCATATCTGATCCGGCTGCAGCGATCGGAGGAGAAGGCTATACTGCTGCTAGAGTCTGCGAGCAGGTTCCACACCACACAATTTGAATGGCCAAAGAATGTAGCACCTTCTGGCTTTACTATGAAGGTAAGTTTTCGTTTAAAACTATGTATGGGAGTTTGGGTTAGAAAAGTTTAACTTACTAAAATATAAATTAAGGGGTTTTATACATGTGAAGTTATGCATTTTGTTTTTTTCATTTTATACATTTTTAATTTATGGAAAAATCATCACTTTACCAACCTTCGTCATCTACTAAACTCATTCATTCACATTCAGTCACTCTCCTACAGACAGATATATAAATTTGCAGTGTGCAATAAATTATTCATCCGTCTCACTCTAGATGAAACAATGATATAATTAGCAAAGCCCACAGTATTCAATATTGCTCACTACAGTCTGTTCGGCGAGAGTTGATAAAAAAAGTTAAAAGTCAGGGCTTCTTAACTCATTACAAATAGTGGCCCGCCAATTATTTTTACCGATGATAATAAAAAATGAAAGAGAAAATTTAAATTTTTTCCATAGAATATTATTATTGAAAAGGCTAACTGTATAAACAGAAAGCAACAGGCGAACAGAACACCCCAACGACACACGCGAAGCCAATGACATACGAGTATTATGTGTAGAAAGACACAAGACACGTCATATCCATACTCAACGCGCTTTAAACATGTGTCATAGATTTTTTTTCTTTTTCGTTTTCGTTTGGCCGAAGCCAGTACAGATTATTGAATTTATGTGACATTTGACGCGCACATAAAAGAGATTAATTTGCTAATGGCGATTGTAAATATGATCAAAACAAATATATTTTTTTCGCTGCCGACCGCCCAGCGCGACACCGCAGTTGACGACATCTGCGTCCCTCACACCACGAAACTCAGTGCGCGCGGCGATAAACGACGCCCGTCATACAGTTTGCGATAGTTAAGCGACAGCCGCTATTTCGAAACAATATCATAATATTTATCAATTCTCGCCGAACAGACTGTAGAGATTGAAGGCTTGAACCCCACAGCAGTGTATGCTGTGCAGAGATGTAAAGCTTAAGGTGACATCATCTACATTTTGATACAAAGTGAGACTGAGTCTATGTGCATAAACTGATGAAATCACTCAGAATCTTAAACAACAAAGTGGTCAAAGTTTGGAAACAATTAGGTAGTGGTCTCAGCACTGAATGTCAATCAGTTCAAGAATAGACTAGATACGAGTAATTACACCATTTGTAGAAAAAAGCACTTGAATACAGAATATGCACAGACAATCTTGATTGATAATAAACAGTGATCGACAAGACGGTTGCCACATGGTGTCAATGACCTCAATCATTATGTTAATATGGATATTCCACGGGATTCCAGCATTCAAATCGGTAAAGGAAAATAATATATTCTCATTTCAATAAGTAGTGAAAAGGGTTTTTGTGCACTTCAAATGATTATATTTTAACACTTACATACTTTATATGAGTGCACGTAATATTTTACGCAGTATAAAATAAAACCAGTTTATCAATATTTTCTTTAATGAAAAATGATACATTGTATGAGTTTATTCAATATTCTGACTTCTATTTACAAATACATATAACATAACTCTTAATTTTTGCGAATCATGTCTTGTCCATATTATTATTATTTCCTCTTTGAATCCCTCGGTGTGGCAACCGTCTTGCCGATCACTGATAATAAATAATAATAATAATTAGGTAAAAACTAGCTCTTCAATAGTTATGCCCTATGGTATTATATTAACAATAATAGTAATAGCTAGTAATAGCGTAAACTCTTTATTATGAATACTCAATGGCTTATTATTTTGTTATAAAGAGCTTTCAATATGTGGGGAGCAGATAGAAACAACTAAATGTAACAAACCACAATTTTTATGTTTGGCTCAATAATATCTTCTTTCTAAAAATCATACATTATTTTGCATATGTTATTTTATACTGAGGATTTTTTCAGCCACTTGTTTTTGTTCATGGTCAGGATGTACTAGCATCTTTGTGAAGCAATATGAATTTTTCTAATAATTTAACTGCATCAAGCGCTTGTTGAATAGATGGTGGTGCTTCGACTGGGTGATCTACATCCAGTTTTTGTTCATTCTCATTAGATATATTACTTGGTGCATGCTTCTCTTCCTCCATATCCAACCACACTTCTACTTCTTCTTCTTCTTTTATCTCATTGCTAGTTACATTGATGTCAATATTTTGCAGTTCTTTATTCATTTTACTGAAGCTAATGTTGTGCCGCTGTTTGAACTTCCCGAGCCAACCCTCGGACGCCTTAAAATCAGTTATGCCCAATTCTCTTGCAAACTTCTCAGCATTCGCTTTTACAATTGGACCTGAGAGAGGCTCTATATTCTGGTGCTGTTCGTTAAACCACGACAACATGGCTTGATCTAAATCTTGGAACTTTGGCTTTCGCAATTTCTTAGATGACTTTCCTTCGGCCAGCAGAAACTTTTCCTTGTTCTTCCATATAGTAGCAACAGTTGAGGAACTTAGTCCAAAACGTTTCCGGACGTCGCTTTTCTTTTCGCCTTTTTCTATAGCGCGTATAATGGTTACTTTTTCGTTGACACACAGTACTTTTCTCTTACTAGCCATGTTGAGGTTCGTTCACAAGTGATAACACAGTAGTGAGTATTGGTAGCTTAGGGCACGTTTACACGACACTTGGTGTAGAAATCGAGTTTCGTTGGCGATGAAGACGTATTTCCACTCTGACGACACGTACACTAAACAGAATGTCGCGCTCACCTCAGCTTCGCGCCATTGTTGCAGGCGTTGCAGTTAGATCTACCAACTTTTCTGACAACTGTAAAACTTCTTATCCAAGCAAAACAATACATTATTCCATTGCAATATGAGCTCTGACAATTCACCGGAGTCCACCGATAAGCTAGACCTGTAATTAAAATAAACAAACGTTGTTTACTCTTCGTTTTCCAAGAAATGGCACCATAAAGATTTTAGCCTTTTGTAAACGGATAAGTATCGAGGTCACATAACAATGGCGTATTGTTTCGCTACAGAGAATGGCCGTTATAGAGAGTGGGTTATAAAAGGTGTGAAAGAGGTGAAGCGGCTATTACTATCTTTTACAGACACATGTTGTTAAATTTAGGTCTAAAGAACTTTATCTATTCCAATCACCAAAATCTTGAAAGCAGGAAAAGACGACAGTTTGTTATAGGTTTGCGAGATTTTTATTGTCCCATTTGACGTTTGTCGACTGACGCAAATGGAGGTGGGTGGGGCTATGCACATTGCACAGATTAACGCGCATTGTAAGATATCAAATCCGTTTTAAGTAAGAATCGATCTTAGCAATCGATTGTTCTTAAGGTTATGAAAAATTCGACAAACCTTAATTGTAGGTATATAATAAAAGCTTATAGGTACTGTTTCAACATCTTCAAATAAAATTATGGTGAATGTGTAGTAATCAAGATGGTTAAACCAACCTTACAAGGAGGTATTCCATTGATTAATTAGGATTGTTTATCTGCATATTTAAATTAATTTTATTAGTGTATGGTTTTTAATACCTTAAAATAAACTTTGCAGTTTTCCCGTTTTATTCCAAGTACCTATACAGAACAATATGACTCAAACGATTACAACAGTAAATTTAAAAAAAGCCGATAAAACGTCATTGTTTTTCAGTCTTACTTTAAATACCAATTTTAAAACAAATATGCAAAATTAAAACATGAAATTTAGTAGAAAAAATCGGATAATTTATTTTGTGTAATGTTAAAAAGTACAAGTACCAACAATTTTTTTTTGTTTCTAGTTATGTTGAACATTTTAAATTTATATCATACCTATATCGCGTAGGAAACGTCAAATGGCGAAACTTTTGGACAACTTTTAGACAAGTACAGTAAAACCCCGCTTTATTCGACCCCGGTTAGGCGCTGTCTCGCTTTAACGCGGATTTCAAAGTTCGCGCTAAAATGCTTGGCTGTACGCGGTTTGGTTACACAGTCATGATGTATGTACCTACGTAAAATCCCTGACGCATAAGTTGAACTAAAATGGCGGCCGTCTGCGCGGGTACAAGTATGGAAAAAGCGTCGCACCTCATACCGCACCCCGGTTGAGACCCGAAAATGTGTTCTGCGCATTCAAGGTCAAAGTACAACTTACGAGACGCGCATTATACCTACATATTACCTAAAGGAAAACCGCACTTTAGAGCCGCGAAACCTGCGATACACGAATTTTGCTTAACGCGAGATTTTGCGGTTACTGTAAAGATTTTCCGATTCAAAGCTGCCTAATACTATTTTGACGGTCTGGTTGGGTGCAGTGCAAATTAAATTGGTTTTTCTTACATCATAAAACAAATACTAATTTAACTTGCAACTCCTCACCTGAAACCAACTCGTGTTACATAGAAAAATCATGTAGAATAAATTATTTCACTGTCCCCTGTGATAATGATTGAATATTCATTCCAGCTCAGGAAGCACCTGAAAAACAAGCGGCTGGAGAAGCTTACCCAGCTGGGTATTGATCGTATAGTGGCCCTGCAGTTCGGCAGTGGCGAGGCGGCGTACCACGTCGTACTGGAGTTGTACGACCGCGGTAACATCGTGCTGGCTGACCACGAGTGGACGATACTGAACGTCCTCCGACCCCATGTTGAAGGCGATAAAGTTAGGCAAGTATTTATTATACTACCAGCCACGGTTTTTGGGCGGGGAGAGAATTGGGAGGCTAATAATTGCTAAACTTAAGTGGCATGAGGCGGGGCACATTGCTCGTAGAACAGATTGCCGACAGGGCCGAATAGTTCGACGACCTGGTGAAGATTGCGGGTCTCTGCTGGATGCAAGCAGCACAGGATCAGTGGTTGTGGAGATCATTGGGGTAGGCATGTATCCAGCAGTGGACGTCTTTCGGCTGAAAGATGAGGCAATGACGCTCTTTTATCCATATCATCGGTGCGTCGCAGTGACAATAAAATCCACATTTTTTGCAGATGGGATATTGCAAAAAGTTTGTATTATGTGAGTGTCAATACTGCTGAATTTACTTTACCGTACATGCCCCCCATGTACGTTTCTTGAGTTCTGAGGGACGGAGAGGGGAAGGTAGTTCCTTTTAGGCCTAAGCTAACCCAAATCCTAAGACCCCCTATCCCCTCAGGCGGTCAGGGGTCTCACTCCGCACTTTAGGCCGTCAGACAGCTTGGAGCATTAAATCGCAGTAGGTTGCGGCTCGCTCGCTGGCCGATTCGCGCGTCATCAAGTAGCCTAGACATTTGGTGTTAGGTGACGGGGATAAAAACCTGACAACCCGAAAGTACACGAAAAAGCACGTTTTATGCGACGGAGAGAGAAGGCTGATTAGGAATATTTTCGTGCTTAAACACCGGTTTTGTTAGACAGGGATTCTTCTGTACGTTAGTACTATTATCTATTCTGTGCCCCTGTCCCCCTACACCGGAAACGCAAGCAGTGTGTAGCAAATGACATCTACCATCAGGTGAAACGTCTGCCTGTTTTCATATCTATGGAAAAAACAAAAAAGATACTATTTGGGAGATTTAAGACTTTACGTATCTGGTTGTGATGAACAAGTAACTTTGAAATCTTTTTAAATTAGGTTCGCAGTGAAAGAAAAGTACCCATTGGACAGAGCCAAATCTAACTTTGAGCCTCCAGACGCAGACGGCTTGAAGAAAATCCTGGGCAACAGCAAACCCGGAGACAATCTTAAGAAGATACTGAATCCTAATTTAGGTATGCTTTTTAATTATTACCAGTAAACGAGATTTAAACATATATTTAACTTTGCACCTCTTCTTGGAGGTTATGCAGTTGGGTTTTTGATTTCTTTAATTAATATTTTATATTTTTTCTTTAGTTAAATACTGAGGCCAATTCGAAAGTGAGTTCGCTATGTTTAAAACTCGCTAAACTTGAAATATGAAACGTCAAGTTCGATTTTGACAGCTTGCTGCCGTACTAAATCGAATGTGACGTTTCTTATTTTAAGTTAAGGGAGTTTTAAATTTAGGCAAAACCGTTTCTAATTGGGCCCAATATACTCTATGTCACTCCCACAATTAAGATTAATCTATCGACACCAAATATGTGAAAATCCATCAAGCCCTTTAGGATACAGAGCATGCCAAAGATATACATACATACATACACCCGAAAAACATGACCCTCCTTCTCGTCCTTCAAGTACCTTAGGTCCACTTTTCTAAATGGCGTGAACTAGGGTAAAAAAAATATGCTATATTGTCTTCAGAATATGGGCCAGCTATAATAGACCATGTCCTCCTCGAGAATGGTCTTATGGGCAACATGAAGATCAGCAGGGACCCTAATAAGGGCTTCTTCGTGGAGCGAGATCTGGACAAATTGGTCTCAGCTGTCCAAAGAGCCGAGGAGTTGCTGGAAACTGCCCGGAAAGAGGTGGCTAAGGTGAGTTATAGTATGTAGGAAGGTCATTTTGTGAAATTAATACTACATCTGATAGTATCCCATCTACCATTATCGCATCCTGGGCCCGGGGCTTGTGGGGAGCCACCCAGGCCCTTCCAGCCTTAACCCTGGATAGAGCTTAAATAAAATCGACCAAGTGCGAGTCGGACTCGCGCACGAAGGGTTCCGTACCATTATCTAAAATCAATCAAAAAAAAAAACCGCTGTTGTTGTATGGGAGCCCCCCTTAAATAATTATTTTATTTTAATTTAATTATTTTTTTCAGTGAATATATATCTAAATATTCTGTGAATATTTCAAGCGTCTATCTGTTGCCGTTATCAATGTCGAGCAAAAATGATCAAAAAATCACCCCCCTTAAATATTTATTTTATTCTGTTTTTTAGTATTGTTATAGTGGCAACAGAAATACATCATCTGTGAAAATTTCAACTGTCTAACTATCACGGTTCATGAGATACAGCCTGGTGACAGACGGACGGACAGACGGACAGCGTTTTTACCCTTTGTTAATTTAAATTGTTAAATTGTTAATTTAATGTACCAGGGCTACATAACACAAAAAAAGGAAGAGCGCCCGAACCCCACAGGCGAGGGCAGTGATTTCTTCATAACCAACGTGGAATTCCACCCCATGCTGTACGCCCAGCACAAGAGTCAGCCTTACGCCGAGCATGAGTCTTTCGACCGAGCCGTGGACGAGTTCTTCTCGGCGTTGGAGGGACAGAAGATAGATATGAAGGTAACCTGAAGTACCAGGGTTGTATGAATTGATAGCAGTCTTAAGCTACTTATACCCGGGTTGCAAATTATCAGGATAATTATATTCATTGATGTTTATTCGATAATTATCTGGTTATTCAAATTACACAAAGTACTAGGCGCTCATAACCTACGAGAACTCCCACAGACCATCCAAGTGGAGCGCGAGGCGATGAAGAAACTCCAAAACGTCCGACGCGACCACGACAAGAGAGTGACGGAGCTAGAGCGAGTGCAGGTGACGGACAGACAGGCCGCCGAGCTCATATCGCGGAACGAGCCGCTGGTCGAACAGGCGAGGCTCGCTGTGCAGAATGCGATTGCTAACCAGGTGAGAAGATATATTTGTGATGTTTACTTCTTCACGTGTCAACGGCTGGGCGGAATTGGATGAAATTTGGGATGGAGATAGAGTATTCCCTGGATAGGACACATAGGCTATTTTACACCTCGGAAAATTCAAAAGTTCCCGAGGGAATAACTGGAGTGAACGCGGGCGAAGTCACTCAATTTATTTTTCCGAGAAAGCGAGAAAACGGGGTCAATGGCCGAATTCAGAAACGCCACTTAAGCATTTGATTAGATATTAAATAGTTAAATGTCCCTCAACTAGTTGTCAACCTATACAGAAACGTAACTGAAACGTCACTTTATGAAAGATCATTTCTAGTGGCCTTTCTGAATTCGGCCATAAATTAGGTAAATTATGGCTACATCCTAATAATATCGTGCTAAATTCAAAAATCTCGTGGAGCTAAATCTCATAAGAGGGGAAGGGGGGGTTGAAAAATAGGCAAAATTGCCTCACGTAATTAGGACGCTTAAGGGTTAAGTATTGATCATATGTAACCTCCCAGATGTCCTGGGACGATATAACGCTGTTGCTGAAGACGGCGCAAGACAATAACGACCCCATCGCCTCCTGCATCAAGCACCTCAAGCTGAACACCAACCACATCACGCTGCAGCTGTCCGACCCGTACGAGGAGGCCGATGACGAGGAGGTCAAACCGATGTGTGTCGACATCGACCTCTCGCTGACTGCCTTCGCTAATGCTAGGAAGTAAGTCTACAACCAAAGAAAAAAAAACCTATCCCATTAAATAATTTATTAGCTGCACTTGTAACTAACTAACAAACAATGTAATAAAATCTTAGAAGTAAATTTTTACCTACTTCTAACTGTCATAACCTACTAATAACCTAATTATAAATTTGGTAGTATCAAGATAATGAACAAAATAATTACCAAGATAATTATCGAAATAATTGTCAAGATAATTATCAAAATAATTGTCAAGATAATTATCAAAATAATTGTCAAGATAATTAACGAAATAATTATCAAAGTAATTATTTCAATAATTATTTGTGATCATTATTACTTCGAACCCTGTTATAATTATTATTATGTTAGAAGTAAATTTTAACCTACTAATTAAAGTAAAGATTTGGAACGTTCCAAGCAAGTGTATGCAATTCGGATGGCAATACAATAGTTTGGTAACGTCGCGCAGATCTGACCATGGACCCAGGAGGTGGATAGTGGAACTCTCCAATGACTACTAGTAAACCCCTCGAGTTTGTGCTCATTTGGTTTGTTTTGACGAGTCTAATACATTACCTTGGTGATGAGGGTCTTTTATACTAGTACTTTATCGATGAAAGCGTGTTTTTGTGTGTGCATATGTGTACCAAATTTCAACTCAATCGGTCCAGTAGTTTCGGAGCAAATTGGCTGTCACAGACGGACAGACACACAAGTGATCCTATAAGGGTTCCGTTTTTTCCTATTGAGGTAAGGAACCCTAAAAAGGGAATAAAACATCAACTTTATTTCCCAGATATTACGATCTAAAACGGAACGCCGCCAAAAAGCAGCAGAAGACTCTAGAATCAGCCGACAAGGCGCTCAAAAGCGCTGAGCGGAAGACCAAGCAGACCCTCAAGGAGGCGCAGACCATCAGCAGCATCAGCAAGGCGCGCCGCACCTACTGGTTCGAGAAGTTCTTCTGGTTCATTTCCTCGGATAATTATCTGGTGAGTTGGTTATTGAGGGGCGTTGGTTTATTTTGAGGAGCGACGAAAACGCCGGTGCCGTAAATAAAATGGTTTAAATCTACCAATGCAGGACGACAGGACCATCATTACTGAGAAGCGCCGCAAGAAACTCAGCAGAAAAACATCTTTTCAAGTCAAACATTGGTTTTAGTTCAAGTTAATTAGTTATCATCTTAGAACTAATTAATCGAACGTGGCCACAAGTAGTCTTGTGGCTCTGCCCACCCCATTAGGGATTTCGGGCGTGATAATATGTATGTATGTATGTATGTTAATTAGTTATTTACCTAAACTTAGCTTAGATAAAGACAATACAACTTACCATCTTCAGACATGGCTATTTCTTCGTCCTGTTCGTCAAAAGTCAAAACATTGATTTCACATCATACATCAATACATATAAAACAGTACCGTGACTCACTTATAGACAACGCACAGCCTAAACGGGTACTCCTAGAGATTTGAAATTTGAAGGAGATATTCCTCGAGTACCCTAGAGGTGCACTAAGGAGGATTTTTTTGAAATTTCATCCTTTAAAGGTGATCAAGATTGTATGGAAAATACTGCGGACAAAGCTGTGGCGGCTCCACAGTCATATATAAAAACTCAAAAAAAAATCAATAGAAACATTACAAAGTAATAAACCAATAAATATAATTATTAAACTAATAAAAATAAAAATCGATTGTTGAATAATCAAAGAATATGAAAAACTAAAAAATATAGTATAGAGAACACTATGAAGTCTGTCAAGGGGGGGCTCCAAAAACATGAAATAAGTGTGACGTAATTTATGAATGCACCCTATTGAATGAATGCCTATCAGGTTCTACCTATTGCCATTTGTCATAATTATTGTTTTTGTATCATAGAAATTATTATTATTTGATTAATAAAAAATACTGCTGCATTTCTTGCGTTGCTCAGCAGATAGCACTCTTCGAAGCGCTTTGCTCCAGGGCTGATATGATTTATATCACTGGATTAAAATCAGTAATTTACAGCGTGATTAAAATTAAGTGACTTTTAAAAAATATCAATGATTTAAATTGATCGTTTTTTACTGCAAGCAAATCAGCCAACGCTCGTTCGCAAAATACCAAAATTCCAAAATACCGATTCCTCATAATACCACACTCCCAAAACACCAGATTGAGTACTAAAATTAAAATAACATCCAATATTCTTTAACAAAATTGGTATTGGTGTTATTATGAGGAAACCGGTATTTTGGAATTCTGGTATTTTGGCCACGAGCGCAGCCAAAAAGTGTCAACTTTATTTTTCTTGTTCATATTTGTTAATAAATATGACAGAAATAACAGTGTGCTACTTATTCAAAAAAATATTTTAGATTTTTGATAATTTTATTATGTATTTTGTTAACTTATTTTTTAAAACAGTTGTTTTTGTTAATTTTATTACTATTTAAAAAAAGGATCAGAATGTTAAAAAAATCAAAGAAATCCGTTTTTTTTGTAAAATCATTATTTTTATCAACCCTGCTGTGGTCTCCAGGTGATAGCTGGTCGCGACCAGCAACAGAACGAGCTGCTAGTGAAACGTTACATGCGCTCCACGGACATATACGTGCACGCGGAGGTGTCCGGCGCCGCGTCCGTCATAGTGAAGAACCCGGGAGCCGGGCCCGTGCCGCCGCGCACGCTGGCCGAGGCCGGGCAGGCCGCCGTCGCGTACAGGTCAGACCCAACCCATGTTTACGTTATTCAACGCCAATGACGGATGACCACAGACCAAATATCCTTACGACGCTCGATATGTGAGTGTCAACTTCGTATTTGACGTAGCATTGAAAAGTTAAGTTCCTGTAGTATCTTGAAAAAGAAATTAGTTCTATTATTTCATTGGCGTTTACGTTTATTTTGGATTAGTTTCTGCCCGCGACTTCTTCCGCGTGGAATTCAGTTATAGTTATTCCTTCGGGAATTAATAAATTTTCCGCGATAAAAGTACTTTACATCCTTTTCCAGGACCTAAGGTAACTATATACCAAGTTTAATTAAAATCCGTTCAGCCGTTACGGCGGTGGCATTTAACATAGACACAGACCCGTACACCACTACATACAGCGTGTATATGTCATACGAACATAAATTTTAAGGGTAGTTAGTATAGGCCTACTACACACTTTGATACACATACTTTGATAGTTTTTGTTAAAAACGTATGACTTTTTTTTCCTTACAAAATAATTCAGCACGCAATGTATCACTAATTTGATTATGAGTTGCCCTAACTGACGCGACGTCCTATAATTTTATGTCAGTTGTTCTCATTTGTTTCTCTACTTTTCATCAATAAAACCTATACATTGCTTACTGGTCGAGAAATTTTCAGAAATTGATTACGCTTTGTTAAGTAAGACAAATTTTTAAAAGTTCTTGCTTAAACGGTCTGCACGCCTTAAACCTATGTCTGGTTAAAATTTATGTTCCTATGAAATATACACGCTGTGTACATGCATTGTGTTATCGGCAGCGTGGCGTGGGAAGCCAAGGTGCTGACGAGCGCGTGGTGGGTGCACGCGCCCCAGGTGTCCAAGTCGGCGCCGACCGGCGAGTACCTCACCACGGGCTCCTTCATGATCCGCGGCCGCAAGAACTACCTGCTGCCGCAGCATCTGCAGCTCGGCTTCAGCTTCATGTTCCGGGTCAGTACCATCCTGCAAATTTAACTCGCACCTGCTGCTGATTTTCGGCTAGTGCATTTACTGCGTGTTGGAGTACCTCGCCTGCGGCTCGTGCTGCTGCGAAAACTACTTGATGCTGTAAAAAGTCTCCTTCAATAACAACAGTAAATATTCTTATCTTTAAGCATATCAAAAGGATCTGCTACCTAATAATTTACATAAAAAACGTGAAATTGTACATTGTATAATAAGGACCGAAATAATATTTTTACAGCGAGGGCCCTATTTTGAATCCTGAACGGTCCTGAGCGTAGCGAGGTACATTAAGTCTAATCCCCTCTCTAAGAAAAACCGGCCAAGTGCGTATCGGACCACGCCCAGTGTAGGGTTCCGAGGCTTTTCGCCTTAGTTTAGTCTTAATTAACAATACTATTTGTTACAGTTGGAAGATAGCTGTATCGAGCGTCATCGCGACGAGCGAAAGCCGATCTTGCCCGAAGACGCTTCGGATGTCGCCGAGTCTGTCTCGCTCGCTCCCGCGACAGAGCAAGTCGAACAGGACGAAGAAATAGCCGTGTCTGAAGATGGTAAGTTGTATTGTCTTTATCTATGCTAAGTTTAGGTAAATAACTAATTAACATACATCCATACATATTATCACACCCGAAATCCCTAATGGGGTGGGCAGAGCCACAAGACTACTTGTGGCCACGTTCGATTAATTATTCCTAAGATGATAACTAATTAACCTGAACTAAAACCAATGTTTGACTTGAAAAGATGTTTTTCTGCTGAATTTCTTGCGGCTCTTCTCAATAATGATAGTCCTGTCCGAAGCGCTGGTAGATTCAACCCATTTTAATTAATTCATGTGACAAGTAAAACAGCCCATTAGTGGCCAATTTGATTAATAAATGATTTGAATTTGAATTTACAGATGCGTCAGACGACGAAGAAACGAAAAACGAGGAGAAACGCTGGGATCCGAAGCCCGAGGGCAAACCGGACCTGGAGGACATTGAGGAACACAGCGAGAGTGACGACGAAGAGTTCCCGGACACACATATCAAGGTACTAGCCCTTACTATATAGCTCTTGGTATATCGCTGCGCCTGCGTCAAATATTCAAAACCCGAGCGAATAGCGAGGTCTTTAATGGCACGACGTTCATAATTGCCCTACCGCCCGTGTTACACCCAATGTTTTTCATCACACTTGGATCGTATTTTAGCCATACGATCCGTTTTACGAGCAAGCGAGATGAACTTATATTAAACGTTCTAATACTTGTTATTGCCGAAAAGTTTACTTAATAATAAAAATATTTTGTGGTAAAACATATTGTGACAGTTATTTTTAAGGCTGTTGTATGTAACCAGAGTTTTCAAAGTTACACCGATGAATGTATTAACTGTACAAAGACGCATTTATAAAAGGGATTTCTTCCACTTAACCTTGATTTAAAACAGAATAATAGTGCACGAAGATAACCAAACCTAAAAACAATGATAAGACATAAATCAAATAAATAAAAACACAAACTTTTGAAAATAAGGTGGTTGATATTATTAAGCTATGAATTTATTTCAGGTCGACCACGAGACTGGACGAGTTGTAATTGAATCCAAAACCCGAACCATTTCCGAAATGTCCGATAGAAGTAAGTCAATAGCGATAAGACCGCCCATTATCTACCGTGTTACTTATTTCTTTGTCTTTTTCGAATATGTTTTATGTGGTGATCAATAAAGAGTATTTGTATTTTATTGTATTGTCAATACACAAAAATACTAATTATATTTCACAAAAACTAAAAAAACACGCCTTTGTCAGTAACACACTAAAAATTACAAAAGACTCTCATCACCAAAGTGACGTATTGTACTCGTCAAAACAAACCAAATGAGCCCAAACTCGAGGGGTTTACTAGTAGTCATTGAAGAGTTCCACTACCCATCTCCTGGCTCCATGGTCAGATCAGCTTGATGGTGCCAAATTATTGTAATTTCATCCGAATAGCATACACTTGCAAAGTTCCAACTCGTTACGATAATTAGTAGGTTAAAATTGACTTCTAGGATAATAATTATTATAACAGGGTTCGAAGTGATAATTTATTATTCAGATAATAATTTTGATAATTATCTTGACAATTATTTTGATATTTATCTTGACAATAATTTTAATAATTAACTTGGCAATTATTTTGATAATTATCTTGATAATAACAAAATTAATACGAAAATCAAAACGCATTGTCGCGCTATATGTATTGATCACGATTGTACGCTTTGCGAGAATCCAAAGTATCAATGCCAAAGAAAGAAAGTCTGCGACACAAATCAAACAAACACAAAACTTTTGTTTATTATTACTTTTTTAATATTTGACTTGTTATATTATGATGCGAAACAAAAATGCCGAAAGACTAACTAAGAACCAGCATGGATAATTATCATAGAATTCAAACCCTGAATAATAAAAAAACGAATTTCTCTAGGCGACGACAAAACTCCATCATTCCCGGCATTACCAAAGAAGGGAGGCAAGAAGCAGACCAAGGAGAAGAAAGAAGAAAAGCAAGAGAAGAAAGAGCCGACAGTCAAGAGGGGGCAGAGGAGCAAGCTCAAGAAGATAAAAGAGAAATACAAGGACCAGGATGACGAGGACCGCGCGCTCATGATGGATTTACTGCAGGTATACCTTAGAGGGTGGATAGGGTAGCCTATGGGATCAAAGTTAAAACTATATTAAAGTTGTAAAAAGTTTTACAGCCGAGTTTCTTGCGGCGTTTCTTCAGATTTCACCTTTCAATGCGCTGGTAGATTCAGAAGTGAAAGAGCCCGTGTGACCATTACCAGATTTCCAATACACCTGGTTCCTGATAATACCAGGCTCCCAAAATACCAGACTGAATAATAAAAATCAAATCCTCCTATTCCAGATTCTTTAACAGATCTGGTATTTTGGGAGTGTGGTATTATTAAGAACCAGGTGTATTGGAAATCAGGTAAATCAGCTATCTCGTATATTGAAAACGAGCGTATAACTGCACGCAGACTAGCGTCATCTTGTAAAATAATGTAAAGTGTTTTGACGCTCCTTACATTTGCTAGCAAATATAATGTTTACACAGACATGACGTCTTATTTGTGTACGAAATTGAAAATGGAAATTTTAGTATTTTGGCAACGAGCGAAACTATAATCCTAACATTATATATTACTGTCCATAAAGTCAGCGAATACCAAAGACACGAAGAAATCCCAGAAGAAAGCGGCGGCGAAGCTAAAGCCCGGGAAGAGTTCGCGCGGACCCAAGATCCCGCAGCCCGCGCCGCTCATACTGGAGGCCGACGGCGACGACCTCGAGCCCGAGCCGGAAGGCGAGGGCGAGGTAACTCCAACCTATTTTTTATCAGGGCGCTATTGTGCGATAAGCACGAATATTTCTACCAAAATCATGGATGTTTAGTAGCTATGTGTATGAATTTGTCTATATAATTATTAGTATTGTTGTATAGCGCCCAAAGCAGAGTCCTAGTTTTTGCCTAGATTAATGCGCGTGTATAAAGTCAAAAAAAAAAGATATAGATTAATGTTCAAAATATTACTAGTGGATCCGTGGGCTGTAGACCTCGCGACAAACTTAACTTTACCGTTGGAAAACTGTTATCCTTATACATCGACATAGGTCGGGTCAGTTTACCAACACCGCAAATAAGTTTGTAATTGCAAACAACAGCAATTTTGGAAAATTTGGGAAAATGAATCGACAAAAAAATCTATGTAATTATCGAACCTCCTCACAAAATTTCATGAGAATCGGTTGAGAACTGCAACCTGTAGACGTGAACTAATGGACAGACGGACAGCCGACGGACATCCGCTGGACATATGATAGCATTTTTGCCCAAGCTGAAACGGAGACGCTTCGCTCGCTCGGTCGATTATTATTTTATATATGTTTAGCAACAAGACCCCTACATCCATGGTAATAATGTCGCATTTCAGCCGGAGCAGCAGGTCGGCGCAGACGTGGAGATCCTCAACCAGCTGACCGGAAGTCCGGTAACGGAGGACGAGCTCCTGTTCGCGGTGCCCGTCGTCGCGCCGTACTCTGCTCTACACAACTACAAGTGAGATTTGTCCCTACCTAATATTAGAAATGCGAAAGTATATGTATGTCGGTTTGTCCTTTCAGCAACGGACTTTTTTGATGTTTTTGCATAGAGTTAGTTTTCTGGGCCGGAGAATGACTATGAGCGGTCCTGGACCCCAATTCTCGGTGCATTCGAGATAATGTCATATGTGAGATTAAAGGTCAGTGCATACAGTTCTTTGACTCAACTATATGAATCTGACGTTTAATCTCACATATGACATTATCTTGAAAGCACCGAGAATTGGGCTCCTGCACTGCGTCCGATCGGAATCCGAGAATTGTCGCTCCGAAGTAGCATTTGTATGTGAGGTTGCGCACTAGATCCTTTTTCCTTTCCTTCGATTCGAAGTTTTTTACATCGGACATAGATTTCTCGGATTCCGATCGTACGCATTGCAGAACCGCTCTTAGGCTATTGTTATCCCGGAAAAATGCACGGTTTCCCAGGGGAAATGCATGGTTTCCGAGGGAAAAATGCATGGTTTCTGACGGAACAGCTATGAATTCCAAGCAGACAAAGTCGCGAACAAATGCTGGTAATATTATAAATGCGAAAAAGTGTGTTGGTTTGTCTGTCTTTCACGCAGCAATTGGTGCATGAGACCGATGTATTTTTTTGGGCATAGAGATAGTTTTGGGCCGGAGAGTATCATAGGGTTGTTTATCCCGTAAAAAGCAAAGTTCCCAGAAGTGAATTCATCCTTTTGTCTTATTTAGTAAACAAGTTTATAACCTCAAAATGTACCTTTTTTGGGTTTAAATGTTTATTTTATCCTAAGTAAAGCAATGCTAGGTAAAAAATTGGCATCTCCAGTTGCTTAATCTACCAAGAAATAGCTGTCTTAGCTAAAATGGTGCATTTTGAGGTTGGAAACTTGTTTACCAAATAAGACAATTAAGGATGAATTCACTTTAGGGCACGGCGATGAATTCCAGGCACAAAGTCGCGTGCAAAAGATAGTGATAAAAAACGACTCATTTCGAAAATTCAAAAACGGCAGACCTACAATCTCGTTTGGAATTCATTTTTCTCTTAGCTTTGACGGGCGTATAAGGGCTTAAACACACACCATATATATTCTATAGACTCCGCAACAAAAAACTATAAGCGGCGGGGCTAAGCAGGTGAGGGATAACACCAATCACAGCGCTCTAAAACCCCCGCCCCGCAAGTTTGGCAGCTTTATTTGCTTGGAAAAATTCTGATTCTGAAATATATTCTGTGGCTTAAAACTATCTGATTTTTAAAAGAAATTATGCCGAATTTTCTTTAATAACACTAACCACCTCTAAACTTTTATCCAGATATAAGGTAAAATTAACGCCAGGCACCAGCAAGCGAGGCAAAGCCGCCAAAACAGCCGTCCAGGTATTCATCCGCGACAAGCTATGCTCGCCCCGGGAAAAAGACCTCCTTAAAGCGGTCAAAGAGGAGAACGTGGCGAGAAACTTCCCCGGGAAAGTCAAGTTGTCCGCGCCGCAGCTGCATAAGCATAAGAAGTGATAGTTTTATGTGTTTTATTAGTTAATAGTTATGCCCGCGACTTTTCTCATGTGGGATAAAAATGATTTTTCCGTTTAAGTTCACTTCGTCCACAATCCCACTTCGTCCATATTCCCATTTCGTCTTTTTCCCACTTTCCCACTTCTGTAGTGGTAGAGCCAAACAGTAATCCTCACTAGATGTTTACTGTTCGAATGGGCCGGCTCGACCGGGGTAGTACCAAACTCTCACAGAATATCTGCGTAAAGTAATAGTTTGCTATTGCGTTTCGTATGGTGAGTGACGAGATCCGGAGGTCTATTCCCTCATCCCCATCCCATCCCCATTCCTCATCCTCCCTAGACTGGCAACGCATTGGCAGCAGCACCTCTGGTGTTGCAGATGTCCATGGGCGGCGGTGACCACTTTCCATCAGGTGGGCCGTCAGCTCGTTTATCAGTCAATTGTCATAAAAAAAAACTTCGTCCACATTCCCACTTCGTCAACATTCCTAGCTTAACTAAACACGCGTTAAGTAAAAAGTAGGCCAACTACGTAGGTAGGTTTAACATAACCTATTGTGTTAGTTTTGCAGCAGGCCCGGAGGGCCACACCACCCAGAAATAGTCCGTCGACACTGTCTAATTTCAAATCAATAAGTGTCTATTTCTGGTTGGTTTGCCCCTCCGGGCCTACTGCAAAACTAACATAAGCTAAACCTACCTAACGTATTTGGCCTATTTTACTTTACGCGTGTTAGTTAAGCTAGGAATGTTGACGAAGTGGGAATGTGGACGAAATGGGAATTTGGACGAAATGGGAATATCGACAAAATAAAAAGTGGACGAATTGGGAATTGAATGTGGACGAAATGGGATTGCTGACGAAGTAGGAATGTGAACGAAATGGGAATGTGGACGAAATTAACCTAAATGGATTTTTCATACAAACATCAATATGTCATATCTCCGTATATAATGTCAAGGCCCTGTTCTGTTAAAACTAAGATAATTATTGAAATCAAATGATATTCACCTTGTTGAGTTAATAAACGCATGTTATAAAAGATGTTTTTTTATTACGCTCCATTCACGCCACTGCGGCCATAGCAAGGTTGACACGAGGGTAAGTTAACACCGTATTATCTCTAAGTGCGTCTTACTGACACTAGTGCCAACGAAAGAGATAGTCAGAGAGATAAGACGGGGTTAAGTTATCCCCATGGCGGCACTAGCACGCTGTATAAGACCGTGATGGGGACGGGTGCTGCCAGTTTTAACTTGAATTGTAACTTGTGTCCACAGGCATTAAGTCCGCTTTTCGTTTTCAAAATTGTAGCAATAAAGAGGGTTTTCCGCCTATGGTCAAACGTGCGATTCTTGAAAAATACTCTTTTTGTCAAAGGCTCGTTTTGTCAAATTGTGTTCGTCAAAACACTCATTTGTAGAGTTTGGTTTGGTTTGTCGGTCGTCAAACCAAATGGTCTGACGAATCGCGACTTTGGCAAACGACATCTTTGACCAAAAGCACCTTCGGCGAAAATGGTTTGACGAATCGCGACTTTGGCAAACGACATCTTTGACCAAAAGCACCTTCGGCGAAAACGGTTTGACAAATCGCGACTTTGGCAAACGACATCTTTGACCAAAAGCACCTTTGGCGAAAACGGTTTGACGAATCGCGACTTTGACCAAACGATCCTTTGACAGAAAGGCTATTTTGACGCGTCGCACGTTTCACCATAGGCGGAAAACCCAATAAAGATACATGGTTAAAATCCAACAATAAGGTTTATTAATGAATACACTACGGCTGCAGGAGCCCTAATCTTCTTCTTCCTCGGCTTCCTCGCCCATGCCCTCGCCCTCGCCCGGAAGCTCGGGCGGCGGCGGCGGCGGCAGGTGCGCGATGCGGTACGCCTGCGGGTGTACAATATCAATAATAATCGTTCCGCATACAAACCTTTAGCTGGAAGAGATCCCATAAGGGATACGCCCGTCTTTGTGCATTCCATTATGTAATCCTACTAATATTATAAATGCGAAAGTTTGTGTGTGTGTATGTTTGTTACCTCTACCCGTTAAAACGGCTGGACGGATTTTGATGAAATTTGGAATGGAGATAGCTTATACCCTGGATTAACAGCTCATAAGTCTTGCGTAAGATTGAAATTCCAAACTGTACTCGTATTTGTATGTGTGTTTGTAAAACCTTACCTTAGATAGTTAATAGATTCAGGCGTTACTTTGCGGAAATCCATATTATACTAGAAATTTGTAATTACTTTGCTATTCCGCGAACACAGTGGGGTTTAATCGTGCAAATAGCGGCGTTTGTGTTGAATATTTATATATTTGTTCTTGCAATGTTCCCACCCTCCCTCTGCATATAATAAAATAAACAACACAAACGCTACTAGGTACAACCACCACCACTAAATGCCGCTCGACACGTGTTTGGCCTCTACGAGGCATCCTCAGGAGTTGTTGTTGTAGTTGCGTTGTAATTGGTGGAAATCGTTATCGCCTTTTGTATGAAAAGCCGTAGGTTCACACTCCTCTTAATGGAGCGTTCAAGTATTACGTAACACAATATTTGGTAATTTTTTGCCCCCCATCCCCCCTAGTAAAACGTTACGTAACAACCAAGTGGCCATTTTTACCTAAAAATAATGTTCAAGAGGTCATTCCATTTGAAATTTTGAGAAAATAACGTTTTATAAAATGCGTGAGATAATCTCACTACGCGACCGTTCTGAAGGGTTAAAAAAAATGTTACGTAACGCGTAGTTCAAGCCCCTGCCCGCCCCCTGCCCGCCCCTGTAACGAATCGTAACGTTTTACAAGACCCCTCTCCCCCAAATTCGTTACGTAATACATGAACGCGCCCTAAGTAGACAGCGTTATCTGACCTCCTCGTCGGCGAAGGTGGGGTCCGCCATCTCCATGACCTCCGGGCCGACGGGGTACTCGTCCTGCGGCCGCGGTAGCTGCAATGGCGAGAAGTTTGGTGGCTGGTACTTCAGCCCCCAACCCACGTACATGCATTCCGATTTCCTACACATGGAGTAAGCGTCAAGTACCTAATCATCATGATATCAGCCGAAAGACTTCCACTGCTCGACATAGGCCTCCCCCGATAATCTATTTACCCATATCATAAAACCTCCATAATGTAATCAAAAACCGTAGAAAATGACCAGCATTATGACAACCAATTAGGTAAAACCAGTTCTGTAATATTATTACAGTTTCGATTTTAGTATCGTAATGAGATTAAATTTGGAACAGCTGTCAAAACTCAAGTGGGTCTCTATTCATATCCTATCCATATTCTATCCATAGATATTAAAACAGTTATTGATACAAAACATCGATTCAGTATGTTTTTTAAATATAAACTGCACGATATTTGATCTCGAGTGACATGATAATAGAGACCTCATTCGTTTGTCTATTATTTTAAAAAAATGGTCTTGACGGAGGATCGAATTGCCGCCATTACTGCTTTCATTCATCATTCATGTTGGTTTTTTGCTAAACGAAACTAGAATTGTAAAAAGTTGTTTGGAATTTAAATTGTTGTTGAAAATATGAATAGTAGCCTTCTCGGAGTGACTGTGTGATGTGAAAATGCGCCGGATATTGTAAATGCAGCCACGATTGCAACAAATAACTTGTTGCCAGAAAATACTTATTGTTTCTGAACACATCATGGAGGATTTATAATATGTGTGTAGATAAAGTTATGTATGCAACTCTGCATAATTTGGCCTTAAAACACACGTGCGATCTTATTATGAAACTCGCTAAAAGCTCGTTTCATAAAACCGCACTAGTGTTTTAAGGCCTATCATTATGCAACCGTTGCATAAACTACTATTATCTGTTAACACAGACTAATCCGGGTTGGACTGGGCCGGAAGGACCCGGGTGGCTCCCCACAAGCCCGGGGCAAAGACGAGATAGTGGAAGATGGGATACTATCGCAAAATAATGGAATATACAAATTATTTATTATCAACTGGCTGAGGATGTCGACTCGTGATCGCGAGCTCCGGGTTCGATTCCAAGCGGTTGTTTATCTATCTGCGAAATGCGGTAAACGATGCGATAACCTGCATATTTAGGTAACTAAATGTGTATAGCCATGATCCCCTGTCAGCCTGTCACAAGGGTTACGGAGGTCAGACAGCAGTCGCTCCACTGTTATAACGACCTGCTGAATGTGGGATCATGCATGGTCAAAGCGTACTCCAATTAGAGACAGGAAAAAGCGCATAGAAGGAAGAAGAGATATAGTATTAAAGCCCCGCAAGTCAGGCCCGAAGGAGGCCCGCGCAGGCTAGGGCCCGGCTGGCAAACGCCACCTTGACTATATGGCCAGTCCGACGCTGACTGCTGCTACTGCTGCTAAGTGCCGACTCACTTGCCGTCAGTGGCGTAGGCGACGGCGCCGGGCCAGAAGTTGCTGCGCAGCACAGCGAGCGCGCGCTCCGGCGCCAGCACGGAGCTGCGGCGCGGCGTCCACGCGCTGACGCCCTCCACGTGCGCGTCCTCCGACAGCGGTGACATCAGCGTCGGGCCCGTCTCGGGCTCCGGCGGCGGCGGGCCCTCGTCGTCCTCCTCCTCCAAGGCTTCCTCCTATAGCAGGGATCGCGAGCCTTTACGGATCAACGTGCGATTTTTCTAAAGAAATATGGGTAAGATCATAGATGTGCCGCAGTATTAAAAGAATGAACTAGTACTTCAAACTATTCAGCGGTCCTAGCATGGTTGACACGAGGATAACTTAACACCGTCTTATCTCTAAGTGCGTCTCTCTCACACTAGTGCCGACGAAAGAGATAGAGAGATAAGACGGGGTTAAGTTGTCCCCGTGTCAACCTTGCGAGGGCCGCTGTATTGATTGAAAAACGCTAATCATTACAAGTAATTTTTTTAGGGTTCCGTACCCAAAGGGAAAAACGGGACCCTATTACTAAGACTCTGTCCGTCTGCCCGTCTGTCCGTCTGTGACCGGCTGTATCTCATGAACCGTAATAGTTAGACGGTTGAAATTTTCACAGAAGATGTATTTCTGTTGCCGCTATAACAACAAATACTGAAAAACAGAATAAAATAAATATTTAAGTGGGCTCCCATACAACAAACGTGATTCTTTTGCTTGTTTTTGCTCGATATTGATAACGGCAACAGGTAGACGCTTGAAATATTCACAGAATATTTAAATATATATTCATTTTAAAAATAAATAATTAAAGTAAAACAAGCGTGTTTTCTTTTTTGCTTGATTAAAGATAATGGTACGGAACCCTTCGTGCGCGAGTCCGACTCGACACTTGGCCGGCTTTTTTAATTTTTGCTATATGGCACCGGGAGTTCTCCTTACCATGTCAACCATGGGATTCCACCAGATGGTCCGGCCCTGCTTGAGGATATGGCGCCCATGGTGCACCCAGTACGTGAGGTTCGGATCCAGGAGATCCTTCAGCGTGTGACCCTGGTAGTAGGGGTTCTGGTTGAACTCCATATCACCTGGAATCACATAACGTAATCAATGGTCTAAGATAACCCAGGAATCCTGCGCCGAGAACAAGGGGCACCGAAATGCGGTTAATTAGTGGTATGCAAACTCAATTCTGGTAGGTCGTCGTGAACTTTTATTAATATAGTCTGGTTAATGCATTCGCTGCCATGGATTTTAATTTAATTTTTCTATTTCTTAGTATATCGTTGAGCTCTCTAGGGAGGTTGGAAGTTAGGTACTTTAGCTCTATCCCTTTCCTATTTTCATAAGACTGAGAATTAAAAGAGTGGGCTAAGCTAACTATATTCCAAATTTTTGTATTTCGGAATAAACCCATTACTTATGAACCTAGGCTGAAACGGAACTGAAAGGTGACAGTCTCAGGCAAAAAGACATTCTTACGGGACTTCTCCTCAGCAATGATGGTACTATCCGAAGCGGTGGTAGATCCATTATTTAGTTTATTCATCAAACAAGTACCTATTCCTATTGCCCAGCGGCTCTAGCAAGCTTGATACGGGGATAACTTAACGCCGTCTTATCTCTCTGACTATCTCTTTCGTCAGCACCAGTGTGAAAGAGACACGGAGGTAACTTATCGTCGTGTAAACCTCGCTAGGGCCTCTGGGGTGGCCATTTCGGTAAATAAAACTTTCGAAATACTCTCACCCATTCCCTCCTCCAAGTCAATGTCCTCTTCTTCCCCAGAGCCGAAGGTATAGAAGCCCTGCGGTGAGATGGACGTAGCCGCCTGTATGCGGGCAATCTGTGCGTGCAGGTAGTGGCGCTCCGTACCCTCGAACGGCGGGAACGTTACCACCTTCACGGGCGTGAAAGAATATGGTTAACAATGACGTAGGAAGCTGGCAGAAACTCTAAGAAGGCATCATGGAGACAGAAAACGAAAGACTGCTATCCCTCATTTCAAAACAATATCTATTTATTAACACTACGGGCGCGACCGCAGCGTGACGCCATCTGTCTTGTATTGGAACTCGTAAGAGACCTCACATATCACGCGCGCGCTCGGCTTGGCTTAGCGCGACAGCAGCGTGGGACGTGCGACGTTTTTTTTTTCTTTTCAATATAAGGCAAGAGATGGCGCTGCCGCTGATGATCATTTGGAGATATAAAGTGCAGCGGCCCTAACATGCATGGCACAAAGATAAATTAGAACCGTTTTATCACTATGACTATCTCTTTTGTCGGCACTAGTGTGAGAGAGACGCACTTAGAGACAAACGGTTCTAATTTATCTTTGTGCCATGCATGTTAGGGCCGCAGTGTTCTTCAACTGCTGGGCTACCAGCTGACTCTTACTTTTTGAGTGCATATGTCAGGATTAACTACCGTAGGTACTAGACGGAAGCTACAATAAACAAGCAATCTGCGTCCCTAGCTTTAAACGAGGTTAAGCTATCCCCATGTTATCCCTCAGTGCATCTCTCTCGTACTAGTATCGAAGAAAGAGATGCACTAAGATATAAGACGTGGATAACTTATCCTCGTAACCTTAGTAGGTCCGCTGGTATTTAAAAATTCTAATTTTTTGGAAACAGCGCTTAAATGGTACCTGCGCTATTTTCAGAGGAACCCTGGAAGACCAGTAACTGGTCGTTATACTTGCTAACCTCCGCGTCCAGGTCTCCGGTCATGCAGCGTGCGTTCAGACGCGCCACGCGGATGTGGTCGGGCGTCAGATCCGGCAGACAGATCCACGGATCGCCCGGCGTGTTGCACACCCAGAATACCTTGCAACGTACAAAGGTTAACAGCGGTCCTAGCATGCCAGACACGGGGATAAGTTGAACCCGCTTATCTCTCTATCTCTTTCGTCGGCACTAGTGTGAGAGGTCTCTCTCACACTTATCTCTTCTCTTATCTCTATGTGCGTCTCTATAGAGATAAGATGGTATAACTTATCCCCGTGTCTGGCATGCCAGGGCCGCAGGGATCCACGCCGTTCATGTATGGTACGACTATGAAGGAACTGTTAACAATGTCAATGCAAACGCATCCAAAAGGTTGGCACGAGGATGATTAATCCCCACCTTATCTCTCAGTGCATCTCTTTCTTCTATACTTGTATAATAGAAACGCATTGAAACTTACCATCATGTCTACCTTTCTAGGGCCACAGTTTAGTTTATACTAAGGGGTCATCCATAAAGTATGTCACACGTTAAGCGGGGGGAGGGGGTCGACGAAGTATGAAATTGTGTGACAAGGGGTGGGAGGGGTCCTAAGTTTCGTGACGTCACATTTCAAAAGGGGGGTCCTTAAAAATGTGACCAACTGTGACACGAACGGGGGAGGGGTCAAAAAAATCACGAAATTACTGTGACGTACTTTATGGATGACCCCTAAGCCATAATTCAACACGGGGATAACCTAACCCCGTCTTATCTCCCTATCTCTTTCGTTGGCACTAGTTCGAGAGAGATGCACTTACAGATAACTTACCGTCGTGACAACCATACTAGGGCTGCAGCGATACAGACGTGTATGATTGTTTCCAAATATAAGTCCAGTTAATCGACCTTCAGCCAGCTCTTAGTCTTATTTACTGTGGTTTCAAATTATCACGTGGTCTCAGGCCCGTAGCTAGAGTTGAAATTAAGATAGGGAAGCCGTCGTTTAAGGCAGGGCAGCGATTATTACAAGGTAGTATCCCCAGAACTATATCAAGATAGAAGGAAAGAGTGTATTTTCTCGCGTGCCAAAAGGATGTCGTGAGATCATCTTTGTGTGTAACAATGGCGGCGGCGCGGCGCGGGACGGCGCGAGTGGCGGTGCCTAGACTCGGTTTGCCGCGTGCTAATCGATGCTTTTGAATCGTTTTCGCCCGACTTATGCTTCCCGACCCTAAATTACACTCGTGATGTCAAAGTCACCACGCATAAATGTTACACGCTCAGTTTCCATACAAATCGACGAACTCTTTCCCCCACTCTACAGGAACTCTTTCCTTCTGTCTCGATATAGTTCTGTGGTAATCATACTAAGGAACGAACAAGGTAGGGCATTGGTATTTTATGGCAGGACATTGCTTCGCATTGCCCCCCCTAGCTACGGCCCTGCTTGGTCTCTGTCACCTTCCTGTTGACGCCCTGGCCGGGCCTCTCGACGGGGATGGGCAGCGGGGCCTGCCACGTGGATACGGGCTCTGGAGGCAGTTTCGGAGGGACCGGCTCCTTCGATTTCTCCTCGAGATGCTCACCTTCCCCCACTAGAGAAAGTACGATCATTTTGGAAGCGATAGGTGGGCCTGGGTGGGGTGGGCTACCCCAAAAAGGGATATTTGGGCCCGGCTCTCATATACATAAAACAGGACCTATATATTTTACGGTCTCACAGTGCAAGCCCAGCCCTTCCCAGACCTAGACGTTACATGAATAAAGTCCTCTATATATGAGCTATAGCAACTTATTTAGATACAAATAAATAAGCTACGAAGCCAGCGGCCCCAGCAAGGATGACACGAGGATAAGTGAACACTATCTTATCTCTCCGTACATCTCTTTCTTCGATACTAGTATGAGAGAGACGCACTGACGGATAAGATGTGGTAACTTATTCTCATGTCAACCTTGCTTTTTGCCCTATTTAGGACGCACATTTAGCTGTGTTCAGAATTCCAGAAATGTTTTAGTTTGTACTGCAATAATATTATTATATAATAATTGACATTAACAATTCGTAAAACAATAGTACCTAATATAAATGTTTTGAGTCCATTTTCGCCAGATCTTTGATTATGACGTCATATTAGCTTAAGAGAGGAACACATCAAGCCAACGACACGCCTATATCGAAATGCGATAAGTATTTTAGGAGTAACGAGGGAACCAGAACATACTAACATACATAGACTGCTGAAATCATAACTATGACTGGGTAACGAAAGATACTTACTCAGTTCTTTTTGCTCTTCCACATTCTCCTCACGATTCTCATCCCCTCCCTCGCCCTCTCCTGGCATATCTTTTAGTTCAAATTCCTGGATAATGAAGCATAATCTTTGATTGGCCTAAATAAATGCTTGATTAAAATGCTAGGGTTGCCACTTTCTGTTAATGAAATAAAATTTATATTCATTTGAGGGAGCAACAAATAAATGTAGCACAATACCCTTCGTTAAAATGAAACTAAAATGTTTTTCAAAAATAGAAAGTACGAACAGCTAAAATCACGCAGGTAGGTGCAATACTTGATATAAAGTACGGGTGGCAACTATAACTCAAAAACAAAACCTACAAAAGATCTATAACACGCGATGCACACACATTTTCATTAACTGTTAAGGCTCGCTCGGGAACTGTGTATTTTTTGGGATATAAAGTAGCCTGTGTACCTGCACCCTAGCAAGGTTAACACGGGGATAACTTAACCCCGTCTTTTATCTCTGACTATCTCTTTTGTCGGCACTAGTGTGAGAGAGGCGCACTTAGACATGAGACGGTGTTAAATTATCTGCGTGTCAACCTTACTAGGGCCGCTGTTGTGCCACTCTCTAACCAGGCCCCCAATTCTCGGAGCATTGTCGGCGCAATGTCGATTGCGAGATTAAACGTCAGATTCATACTGTTGTGTCAAACAACTGTATGCACTAACGTTTAATCTCGATTGTGAGATTATCTCGAATGCAACGAGAATTTGGGGGCCAGCGAACTAACGCACTCTATGGAAAAAGAAACGTGAATCCGTCGCTCCATTTTCACGTGAAAGACTAACAAGAAACAAACACTTTGGCGTTTACAATATAAAATGTCACTTGCACAAAAAAAATCTAGTGTTAGTCTTAAGTACGATTTAGTCATGTCAAAATGTATGGAACTGTCGGGTCCTATTAATGTACGTCCCGATAATACCCAACCTGATAACTACTAGTAGTATTGGTAGTATTGGGTGGTCGCGAATTATCTGATCGGGTATTATCAGGCCCGATAATGCCTCATACTGGTACCACACGATCGTCCAAAACCGTCCAACCGCCGATGTGTGGAGGGTGGTTCGGACACGTTGGCCCAAGTTTTGCTGAGGTTGGCTTGAGATCGGAAAGGTTCGGAGTTGGGATGATGGACGATCGTGTGTTACCAGCATTAAATCAGGTTTAATTATGACTTAAATCATATTTAAGAATTTGGTACAAGCCACCGTAAGTAAGAATGAATAAATTAAGCATGTATCACCCTTATTCTTCTGTCAAGCTCTTCCAAGGTAAGATCGGTTTCAGCGACGTAGTAGTTGGCTTTAGTGCCGAATATTTTCCCGAAGAACCTGTCCATCAAAAAAAACATGCCAACAACACATGCTACATATAATGTACGCTTAGATCAATAGATCAATTATTTAACTAGACTGTTCATCGCCTACCTGACAGTGGACACCGGCTCCTTGATGGCCAGCATCTTCAGCGCGATGAAGACAGCGTAACATTCGCTCGTCGGCAAACCGTAACCACCCTGTTGTTTCAAAATAGACCACGCTAGCTTACAACAGTCAAGAGCACACACGGCGGTAATTTTATCTAGTCCTAGCAAGGTTGACACGAGGATAAGTTAACACCTGTGGTTAACACCGCGTTATCTCTAAGTGCGTCTCTCTAACACCACTGCCGACGAAAGAGAAAGTCAGAGAGATAAAACGGGGATACCCGTGTACTTACCTAGCCAGAACCGCAGAGCGTCGATCCATTATCTAGCCGAAAGCTTGCTATCGTGTGAATTATAATGCATAGGTACTAATCATTTATAAGGCCTACCTTGGAGTTTGCTTTCCACCCTAAGATGTTTTTAAAAGTTATAGATACGTCGTACACGCTGTAGAATGACCAGACGAAAGTCAGGTAATTGCCCGGAGCGCATTCAGTTGGGCACGCTATCTCTTTACGGCTACACGTCCCGACAGCGCCTAAAGAGCGAGATGTAATCTGTTTTATGCGTGAGAGTAAAAGAGACAATGTAAGCGCGGTCACGTGGCGGCCGGTTCCAGGGGAAGTCATGTGACGCGCTCGCGCCAATGAGCGCTCGGCAGCAATCAATACGAAACAAATGATGTATATTTATGTCTTTCTAACAACCGGCATGCCCCATCATTTGTCTCTATTTAGCGCAAAGTGTCATAAACACACAACTATACGTACGTATAGAGTACTCCTTGCGCCACTTTAAAATACTTAAATGTTGGTGTATAACATGTCTATCTTTTTAACGTCATTGTTTCCACCCCTACTTTGCCAAGGATATCAAAATGCTCGAGAAGGTGCAACGTAAGTAGTTTAAAACGGCTTAAGAATAAACCATACGAAGAGAGGCTGCAAGTGCTGAACCTCACAACCCTTAAGGATCGCAGAGAGCGTGGAGCTGGAGACCTGATTGAGACCTTCGAGATTCTTAATGGACACTATGACCTAGAGAACTTCCATGACATATTCAAACGCAACAACAACTACCATCTGCGAGGGCACCATCTTAAACTTGTTGCTGATATATCGCACAATAATCCTGGCAAGCGCTTCTTAAGCAACAGAGTGGTTAAAGAGTGGAACCAACTACCAGAAAGAGTGGTCTCAGCGCTGAATTTCAATCAGTTCAACAATAGACTGAATAAGTAAAAGGAGCACCTGATTACAGAATGGCTGGATACAGGCATTTATCAGTTGTTATAACTGCTTGCCTGATAATAAATAATAATAATACTTAAACGTCACAAAATGACAAAATAATTTGAGATAAGTACAACTGGTTTCACAGACCTCTACAAAGGCTGTTCTCTCTAAAGTTGCTCCACAAACATATTTTCGACTTTGTGTCACCTGCACATTATTGACTCGATTAGCCTCGTGTTTATAGCATACTAGAAGCAAACAAACAATACTAACTAAAGGCATGGTCATGTTACAGGCGTGGCAGGAGCCAGCGTGAACGCAGCGCGGCTTGATGTGGGTGAAGTCTGTTAAGACTTCCAATATAAGACAACACATTGCCCGCAATGATCTTATGGCTAAGGCGCGCACTACGATTTGTTGTCGCGGCGACAGTCGGATCTCTGCCCTGCGCCAAAGACGACCGAGAAATAAGAAATTCCTATATTTCCATGTTATATGTGGAATTACCAACCGCACAGACCATTTGGTGTCTTTAGAATATTTGGTCTATGTTACCAACCTCTCGGAAGTAATAGTTGTTTTCGATGAGGTCCGTGATGCGCGGCTGGGTTAGTTCCTCTTCCAGGTCTAGTTCCTGCTCCTCCTCTCCTTCCGTGTCCATTTTTTCCGACTTGCTCGCCACGAGCTGTATCAAACAAGTCTTTCTTTACTTATGATTAAAACGCAGTGCCACCGACGCATAAACGCGTCTTCCGTACTTGTGTTTGCCATGTACCTTGACACGGGACCTGGCAAAGCATTCCCGATTGTAATAGCACATTCAAACGCTGGTACCTATAGTTCCTGGCTGGTTATCGGAAGTTGAAAGAGAAAGGTTAGAGACGAAGAATTCACCATTCAGATCGTTTAACTTATTTTTATTCTCCTTTTTAGTGCCTAAGTAATTTTGTTTTGGATATCGTAGGTCATTTGTAACGAGTTCGCAGATATTTTAAGATATACTTTAGTTTTGTAAATGTCTTTTCATTTCCTTTTTACTACTTATTCACATGAATCTCAGTCAATAATTAAATCGAAAATAACTAGATGTTCTTGCTCAATTACCACTGCGTTATACCAACAAAAGAATTGGAAACAGATTTATGAACCACAATAGTTAAGTTTAGAAATAAGCACGGCTTGACTCACGATTTATCGTCAGAAATGGTCCGACATGTTTCGGACTCGTATGGAGTCCTTCTTGAGGGGTTGAAAGCGGTCGCGGTCAAAGCAACCCACGAATTGCCCGCCGCGCGGCGCATTACGCCCGAGCTGAGGGCGCTGGGGCAGCGGGGGGCTGCTCCGGTGTTGCTGATGCATCTGGCTGTGGCTTGTCGTTGGTGCACACGTCCAGTATTCCGAATCGCTGGGACAACGGGCTTCCATGCTAGTGGCAATTCCCACTCAATATCCCGGTTAAGCCAGCCAGATACATCATCAACACCAGTGCAGCCCCCCGCTGCCTCCGCGCCCTCAGCTCGGGCGCAACGCACCGCGCGGCGGGCAGTGCGTGGGTTGCTTGGACCGCGATCGCACTCAACCTCTGAAGAAGGACTCCATACGCGTCCGCAACATGTCGTACCATTTCTGACAATAAATCGTGAGTCAAGCCATGCTTATTTCTAGTCTTAGTACCTAATGTCTCACGAAAGTTTTAATCTGACTACCAAGTCGTAATCATTAAAATGTTACTGAATCGTTATGTATAATAATAATCCCGTGTAATAATAAATGTACCTACTTTATGTAGGCACTAAGAAGATGAATGGACCAGACATGGTAGTTAATTGATGCATTTTTTGCTCTCTGCGGCCCTAGTAGGAAGGTTGACACGACGATAAGCTAGCCATCCTCATCTTATCAGTGCAACTCTCTCAATATTAGTATCGAAGCAAGATACGCACGACAAATAAGATGGAAATGATAACATTCCACATGTCAACCCGTCCTAGGACCATGCATTGTTACCCGGAACATTTCCTCCATCCGTCGGACAGCGGTCAGCTGTGGCGGTGACAGGAAGATGTCATTGAGGAGGTCAAAGTTCGGCCGGAATTTATCCAGCTTCACTGCCCACGAGTACTGCTCGAAGTTGTCGACCACATCCGGAGGTTTTTGGCTGAGTATCTTGTGTACGATATCCACTAAGTGGTCGTATCTGAAGAAAATAGGATTGTTTTAGTTACCCTCTAAAGCATAATTTCCACCAAGCGGCCCGCACCGCATCGGGTCGGACCTGATTTTACAATCTTTAAACGATATTAAATCATGTACACAGTATTTAAAGTCTATATTACCTATCCACGCACGACAGCTTGACCGCGGGCGTCTTCCGCGACACGCGGTCGTAGCCGAAAGGATGCTGCGACGCGCGCAATCCGCGCAAACCGCGATGCGGGCCGTTTGGTGGAAATTATGCTTAAGTCAAAGTTAACATATATATCTTTATTCGATTTTGGTTTTTACAAGCTCTTATGGAGGTTAAGGAATGAATCTACCACCGGTTCGGAAAAAACCTCTACTGAGAAGACCCGGCAAGAAACTAGATGATGTGTATACGTTTTTCAAAACGGTACACATTATGTTTACTTAAGTTTTATACAAATCTAAGTAAGTATATACATAGCTGGGCATAATACCGCTAATCCGTTAATTGTTAATTAACGAAGTTAACATTTCGAGTAACGGATTAATTTCTAAGTTAACTTTAAAAATCGTTAACGGACTCATTAACCACCGTTAAAACCATTAAAGTCCGTTAATCGGTAATTAAATAACTACTATTTGTCAAAAAGGCACCGCGCGGTGCGTCTATATTGATGTTTATAAAGAGAAATGTGCACCTTATGTCAGATAGCTATTGATTTGAATGTGATCTTTGCTAATTAGGTATTATTACAAACTCTAACTGTTACGCTCTTCTTTTATAAATTTATCATTTCCTGCCTAAAGTTCCGTACCAACATTTTTTGATTAAGTACCTGCCTAAATCACTATGGGGCCGTCCATTAATCACGTGATCTATTTTTAAGCATTTTTAACCCCCCCTCCCCGTTGGTGATACATGGTGAGGTTTAAGACTACTCTGTATTATGTGTCTAGCTTCTAGTTATGTTTTAAGCATCTATGCATTCAGTCTGTAATAACTTAGCTAACTAGCCTTTTATTAACTGCAATTTTTTCAGGATCAAGAAGAAAGAAAAGTTCTGCCTTGGTACAAACATTCGCATATCGCTTTGAGCAACCGTTTTTAAAGGTTTCTACCCTGTAAGTGGATAAAATCAGAAACCACACACTTAGCGAAAACTAGTGGAAAGTGGAGTGCGACAATTAAAGTAAGCTTCGTTCTACAGTCAAACAGTAACTATTATTCGGTCTTCAGTTTACTTACAAACTGTCACCTGTAGCCGCACTTTGCTGCTTCAGAAAATTCTTAGCGAGAACTAGGTCATTATTGAGATCTGGCATAACATTCTCTGTTAGAGCTATAATATCTGGCTCACACAGGTACGGTTGCGTCATTTTGATAGTTTGAAGCCTAATTTCCTAAAAGTTAAATACCCTACACCAACACTTCTCTGACTACACTATAAAATTAATCAAATTTAACGGACGTTAAATTAAAAACCAATATTTAATAAAAATATTTTCCTATTTGAGGGATGTCAGTTTAAATGCCGGATTGCAATCATATCTAAGCTGACAACGTATTTTCTTATAATAAAAAGGTTTTATATTTAATTTTATAATGGCTGTCATATAAAAGACTGGCAGTATGGTCTCGAAACAGCATTTCCGAACTGAGTGGCCGATTAAAAACAAAATAAAACAGCTGATTGTCAATCAAACCGTCAAACTAGATTAATTAGAGGTCCATGGTCAAGGAATTTATTCTATTTATAACGTTATTAAAACAGTTTTGCATGCTAACTTCATACAGAATGAGTAGCCTTTGTTTTGTAGAAGCAATAATTAGTTAATTCATCAAGGATTACTATCAAATTGCGCGCATAACCTCAAAGTCAAAACAACCAGAATGGCAACGAAATTTAATCCCGCGTCGTATAATTTCCGGCAGAAATGCCCTTTTGTAAGCAAAGACTTACTTCGCTGGTTCCCTGGTCACATGAACAAGGGCCTAAAGCAAATGCAGCGCAAATTGAAAACGGTCGATTGTGTCATAGAAGTTCACGACGCTAGAATACCTTTTACAGGCCGAAATCCCATATTTACAAATACTCTAACAGGTGCCAAGCCTCACATACTTGTTCTGAATAAGAAAGACTTAACGATAAGCTCATTAATACCTAAGATTAAAGACCAACTGAAAGCAGAGCAGGGTGTTCAGAACATAGTGTTTACAAATAGTAAAGACCAGATTTGCCGCGGTTTAAAGACGCTAAGGCCGTTGATGGTTGATCTAATTAAGGATTCAAATAGGTATAACAGGAGTGAAGAGGCTGATTATAATGTAATGATAATTGGGGTGCCGAATGTGGGTAAATCGTCATTGATCAATATGCTGCGGTCGAGGAACTTGCGGATTGGACATGCGCTAGCGGTGGGTGCCGTTGCAGGTGTCACGAGGAGTGTTCACACCAAGATGAGAATCAACTCCAACCCTGATATATTCATGCTGGATACACCTGGTAAGGTGGTTTTCTTGCTTCTCTTTGTTTCTAAACTAAAAAATGTTATTGGTTGTTGGCTCTATTGCCGTACCTCCTAAGGGGACAAATGGTCCTATTGAATGATTTATGATCTCAGGACTAGGATGCTAAAGTGTGTTTTTTGGTGTGTCATTCTTTCACACAGAAATGGAGCCCCGGATTGATGTTTTTTTGTATAGACATAGTTTATGGGCCGGTGAGTTTCGTAGGCTACTTTTTATCCTGGACTAAGGCACAGTTTCCGAGGCAACAGTGATAAAAGAACTCCATGTAAAAGTAGCACAGACCAAATATCCTAAAGACACTGCTTAGCCTCACTTTTACTTGCAAATGGCTTTTTGCCTCTGCTGGCAGCAGGGGTCGTCCGGCTATGAAGAGTCTATTGGATATAAAACGCTAGCTGAATTAAAAATGGACTTGCACAATACCTCCCAGAAGTGTGCTTGTTTATTTGTTTCACATTTACACCAAAATAGACCAAATGGATTGACAATCTTTTTTAACAAAAATACTTTAAATAAGGAATACCAGGTTTTGTTTTCATAGCAAGAGATTTTATTTTTATTGGCCCAGTGGTTTAGCTTGCCTTAGACAGGCCCTGTATCAAAATTTTTTGGGGGGCCCAAATGAAGGGTAAAGATATTTCACAAAAGAGCCTGTAGCCCGGGGGGCCCGTATTATTAATATGGTGGTAGCTACGCCCCTGCATGCATGTATTTCTGAACCAGTTGTATTTCAACTCTCCATAGAACCTAGTCATTATAAAGTGACGCATTAAGTGGTATATGATCCAACACATCACTTACTATGACATCTTCTAAGGAGGGTCAGACTATCACTGGTCCAGCTATAGATATGTTTACGCATTTTAGTTTTCCAACTTAATATTTTATAAAAATCTTTCTTAGGCATCCTGGAGCCATCTGTGACTGACATGGAGATGGGTCTCAAGCTGGCGCTGTGTGGCAACCTGCAAGACCACCTGGTGGGCGAGGAGGCCATTGCAGACTACCTTCTCTACTGGCTGAACAAGCACTCCTGCTTTAGATACGTCGAATATATGGGGATGCTGGAGCCCTGTGATGATATTAATAAGGTACCTAATTGTCTTACTGAGGGACGTAGGTGTAGGGCACATTTTTAGGGTTCCATACCCAAAGGGTAAAACGGGACCCTATTACTAAGACTCCGCTGTCCGTCCATCTGTCTGTCCGTGTGTCAGGCTGTATCTCATGAACCGTGATAGTCAGACACTTGAAATTTTCACAGATGATGTATTTCCATTGCCGCTATGGCAACAAATACTAAAAAAAGAATAAAATAAATATTAAAGGGGCTCCCATACAACAAACGTGTTTTTTTTTTATATACAATGGTACGGAACCCTGCGTGCGCGAGTCCGACTCGCACTTGGCCGGTTTTTAGGGTTCCTCACCTCAAAAGGAAAAAACGGAACCCTTATAGAATCACTCAGGAAATTTCAGATAGTCATGTACGGAACGGAACCCTCTCCACGCGAGTTTAACTCGCACTTGCCTGGTTATTTTTTCTTATTGGAGTGATCTTGTGCTGGTCTTCACATTGCTCCAAGGGGATAAAACGATAAATAGTTATTTTTTCGGTAAATACTAAGTGATTGAATTGAAAATTTACATATTGGTAATTTAAGCAGTACTGAGTATTTTGTGTTAAAGAATGTCCAACAGCCAGGAACACGTATATTTTACATCAATGACTCAAGTATTCATTCAACATTCGTGCTCATCACACAAAGCTTGTACAGTAAGCAGTGGCACTCCTCCTTCGATTCGGTCTTTATTGGAATGGCCAACGCTTGTCGTTGTAAATCAGTCATCATCATCGTGACTAGTGTTTTGAAGTTGTTTCGTTGTTATGCAGGTGTTGATCTCCGGCGCCGTCAAGTACAACCGGGTGCGTCGCACGCGGGACTTCGACGGAGCCCTGCGCGACGTACCGGACTTCGTTGAAGTCGCGCGTATGATGATCAAGGCCTTCCGCACTGGAGACCTCGGGCGGACGTTGCTGGACATCGATTTTTTGAATCAGCAAGACAAGGAGAGGATTAGCTCATGATGCTAAATCTAGTTTTTCAGAGTTAATAAATAAATACAAAAAGGTTAATTTAAGGTGAATTTTCGGTGAGCCGTAGAAGTACAGTTTGTGGCCACTGTACATATAAATATATATTAAACTCAATAGCATCGTAAATTCGGTTCGTATGAAAGATAGTTTAAATTGTTTTATGAAATTATTAATTTAACATTTGAATTTTCCACACATATTATTTATATATCTATATATATATATATCCTCTGCTGCACTGGGAGTGAAGAAATTGCATAGAATGCGTGCAGATGCTTATCATCCTGGCATGTCGTAAAAGTCGACTAAGGGACGGGTCCTCTCCAACATGGTGGACTATCTGTATGGGCGATGGGCTGATCACCTGTCACCATACGGTTCATCATACCATCTTAGGACTAATAAATCGAACGTGGCCACAAGTAGTCTTGTGGCTCTGCCCACCCCATTAGGGATTCGGGCGTGATAATATGTATGTATGTAAAATTTGAGGTGTGTGTCCCTATATTTCACTTTGCAGCCAAAACTACATATCGCAGACGCATAGTGTTTGTATGTGGCAATAGGTACAAGGCTCCCATCGTGCACTATGGTGGTTGCAAGTCAATATCTATAAGGGTGGGAAAAATACAGGGGTTCGAAAAAAGTCAGCTTCAAAAATGTGAGACTATCATTGATCTGAAATGATCGTGATTGTTCTAAAGAATTTTTAGAATTATCTGGAAAGTTCTAAAATATATGCCTAGATTCTAATTATAAGATAATTATAAAATTATCTAGACATCTATATATCTATATATGTAGAAAATGCTAATGTTCGTTTGTAAAAACAAATATGCCAGAATAATCGAGAAATATATATATAAAAATGAATTGCTGTTCGTTAGTCTCACTAAAACTCGAGAATGGCTGAACGGATTTATCTTATCTTAGTCTTGAAATGTTCGTGGAGGTCTAGGGAAGGTTTAAAAGTACATAGGTTACTTAAATTATTATTCTTCGCAGACGAAGTCGCGGGCACCAGCTAGTATATATATATTAAGAGGCTCGTAAACGCTGCAATTCGGGCTATCCTCAAAAAGATTACCTATTATATCACTAATGGGGACAAAAAGTTTGAATGTAGCGGCCCTAGTAGGGTTGACACGAGGATAAGTTAACACCGTCTTATCTCTGAGTGCGTCTCTCTCACACTTCCGACGAAAGAGAGTCAGAGATAACACGGGGTTAAGTTATCGCCGTGACAACCTTGTTAGGCCCGCTGTCATACAGCCGCCCGCAAAACGAGTTGAACTAAGTATTAGTTAAATAAGTTTTAAACATTCGCTTCCTAAAATTGTCCCTCTCCCCCTCACCTAGATCCGGATCGGGATCCGGACCTGTAGGTATTTCATTTATAATTTAAGTGCTGAGCTCTTGATGGAGTTCTTTCCACGCACTTCTGCACTCCGAATTGACCTCTTACGGTACGACGTCAACTCGAATATTTAAAGCAACGAATATTAATAAATGACAATGATTTAACAATATAATGATCAACAAGTTTTAATGTAAATATATGATAAGCAGTCAGAATTTTGTTTTTTCATTTTAAAAGGTAAATTAACTAACTTCAAACCGCGGCGTTTAACTTTTGAACGCCACTGTCGGCTGTAGATTTCCGTGCCCCTGACGCCACGGCATGTCGTTATCCATACATTTGGTCGGCTACAGCCGTCACTAGGCATTCGGAGAGCGCTTTCTCGCATTCAGCCGTGGCTTTCAAAAGTGTAAGAACGTCATTTAGGGAAAAGGGACACACCACAATAAAAAATATTAAGATGTTAAGAAATTATATCGATGGGGTTCCCAAACTTTTTCAGTCCGCGGTTAACTTACAGGTTGAGTATTTTGTCTCGGCGCCCTTGCTAACTAGTAAAAATATTATTTTTTGCTCATGAATACTTAAGTTTCCGGAGAGTGGTAAAAAGTTATTTTCTGCGGCGCACAGATTGGGAACCCCTGGCATAGAGCTTAATTATGAATGACACTTATTTTGGTTTAGATTGTTTTCATAAAAGTTCGTCCTTCGTCTCCTGCATTTGTAGGGCGCGTAGAATCTGCATTCTAATGTCCTGAGCGCCAGAGCCGTCGTTTTTATCGGCTAGATAGTTCAAATATACATGCGATTTATTATTATTATTTTGTTATCTAACGGTGGCCATAGCGTTCAGCGCAGTACAGTCAATTCTTTGCCTTGAAATAAAGAAAATATTTTCATAAACCTTTTGAATGCCCCAGTCGGCTGTAGCCGACAGCAGATTCACGATATGCCGTTTTCCATACATTTGCGTCAGCTACAGTCGTCGTCGAGCGCTCGCGGCACGCTTGTTCGCTGTTAGCCGTGGCGTTCAAAAGGTTAAGCACCTAACAGTACAGACAGGAAAAAATGGTTCGCACGACTAATGTCTAAAAATTAAAATGTCCAAATGTTCAAAAATGCCCAATCAGTAATTTGTCCAGTCATAAAATGTCCAACTATAGAAATATCCGACCAGATACATGACCAGCTATAATAACATCCAGCCATAAAAATATCCAACTATAGAAATATCCGACCAGATACATGACCAGCTATAATAACGTCCAGCCATAAAAATGTCCAACTTAAGATTTATCCGACTAGATACATGACCAACTATAATAGGTATTTGTCAGATTAGTTCGCTCAAAGCTACAAAAGGTAAGGTGGTTAGGCCCAGGAAAAAAATCAGTACCTAGTTCTTTAGTGAGGTATTGGTTGATATAAAAACGATTTGTCTAATTTCGCTTTGCCTATCAACGTTACATATAATTAACTATTTGATGATATTTATTATTGGATTTTTTTATGGTTGGACAATAGGTATTATTACTAGTAATTATTAAGTATGGCCAATTTTATCATTGGACATGTTTATGGTTGGGCAATATTATTACTGGTAATTATTAAGTTTGGGCAATTTTATCATTAGACATTTTTTTGTTTGGGCAATATTATTACTGGCCAAATATCTAATTGGACATGCCTTTGGACATTCTTCTTTTTGTCATTTTTCTATTTAGACATTAGTCGTGCGAAGGGAAAAAATATATACTTATAACAAAGTACTAAAAGGGCGTCCAGCTCACCATTTGCTTGATTAGCTGGACCCAGTTGCATATCTAAATAAAAAAAAATTATAAACTTACTAGCTTCTACACGCAACTTCGTCCGCGTGGAATTCGGTTATAGTATTCCCTCGGGAACTTTAAAATTTTCCGGGATAAAAAGTATCCTATATCCTTTCCAATACCTTAGAGAATATGTGTACAAAGTTTCATGATAATCGGTAAAGTAGGTTTTACGTGAAAGCGTAACAAACAAACAAACTTACATTCATATTTATAATATTAAATAAGTAAGGATACTTGGCTTAATTAGTCGAATGACACCTCTTTGGTTGAAACTCATATAAGTAAACATTCAACATAATGAATGACACTTGAATGACAATTACATCTGTTTATTTTTCAAACGTCAATATAAAACTTCAATCATACCACAAAATGATCTATAAAATAAATTAAAGAGGCGTAGTAAAATGCATAAATAACTTAACATATGAGAAATGCGAAAAGAATAGACAGACTTTTCAAAGGTGTGTTCGTTGGTTGAAAATTCATAATGGACCCTTTCGATTATCTGCAACACTTCGTGCTTTCAATCCAAGAATACCGCTGGATGGTCTTAATGGCCGTGGACTGTTATCCATTCAGAATTATGTCCAAGATAAACGCAGCTTAGGCCATGCCATCATGCATTGAGCTGCGGAAAAAACCCACACCCAACACCTCGAATACGTGCAGAAGCGCAGGTTTCCTCCGTGGGCCAGCGACGCGGACGCCGCCAGATCAAATAGAATCCAGCCACAACTCAAGTTGCTGCACGTTCTCCACCTCGGCCATTGGAGAGGACAGCAAATCCACCTTAGACACTCTGGGGATGATCGAGACCCCCTGGACTACCGAATCTTGGACGTCCGCGTTCTTCTCCATCTCACTCACCTCTGAGTCCAGCCGTCAGCTGTCAAAAGCCAGCTCGCTAACCCTGACTGCTTCAACGGTCGACCCCAAATCGACCACATCTCTCGGGCTACCGAGTTCAGTCCAGTTTTGGAACAAGGAATCCTGGACTATAGATAATGCTGTTACTATTAACAGTTACGTACAGATACCCCAGATGCTTGGTGTTTATTCCGTAGACATGGTCAGCTCGTGGACTCTGTATTTCTATGATTTCATTGCTGATGACGAGGACTATATTATAAAAGTGAAATATCCCTGGAGTCCACGCACGTCTGAAACCTGTTCAGGTATATCCACTTACCCTAGCACCATCAATATAGTGGAATCCAAATTCAAGCCCATGCTTACCCCACCATCTTTGAACAGCCAGACACCCACGCTCATTCTCAACACACCAGAATAGGGATGTTTCCTGGGTAAAAAATAATAATTCTAATTAGTCCGTCAGTTAGATTATCAAAAAATACTGAACATGTATTTTTTGCTTTCTAATCAATCAAAATTGACAAAGATAACGCGCATCAAAGTTCGCGAGTGGGGGCTAATGACGTCACTTAATGTTAAAAAGTGTGTAAAGTCGTGACGTCACGCGGAACTTCAACGCACTATGTATCTTCGTCATTTTTTGTTTAATTGACAAAAGACAAAATGTGTTCAATATTTTTTTTAAAAGTAAATGACAGACCAATTCGATTTTTCAGGAAACTAGCCCATTGTAAAATACCAGATAGTTGATATACCAGATTCCTGAAATAACATGTTCCTGAAATACCAAATCCCCAATAAGCCGGTTTCCTGATCATACCAGTTTCCTAAAACATCTAATTGAATAGTAGAATTAAAATAATATCTTGGGTTCTTTCGGTGACACTCGGTCGTATTGTGTCTTTGTTAAGGGGCACAATGTGCCCGGTAGCTGTAAACCGGGCATGTGCGTGCTTATAAATAAATAAATAAATAAATGTGCTCAGAATCATCGAATAAATATTATCTTTATCTTTTAGTACTTTGGGAGTATGGTATTATAAGGAACCTATAACCTATACTTATTAGAAATATAGTATTTTGGGAACATGATATTTCAGATATCTGGTAAATCAATTCTGGTATTTAGGAAACGAGCGAGTTGGCCAATGGAAAGGTTGAGAAGTTTTTGACTTCGTCATGGTAAAGACAGTGGCGTATCGAAGACTAATCTGGACGTGGGGGAAGTCGCATCAATGAGGCCTTTTTCTGTCAATAGTTCAGTTAGTGTCTATTCCCGAGATCAATGTGAGATCCACGTCCGCAAGGGGGATTCGCGCGAAGCCACTTTAAGTGCGAGGCTACGCCACTGCTTATTGAAAATGTTTAATATATTTAACAGGTAGCATTAGAAAAAAAATGTAAACACGAAAAAAATATTTATTTGAAACTTAATAAAATATTAAATATACATCTAAGACTATTTTACACGCTTAAAATATCCACGACCTTGTGTGCTTAGCACAACCCTATTATAATACTCGGAAGGATGACGGATGCGATGGCTGCAACTATGGTTTAGGCGCGTTTGTGATGCCGATAATAGCCTTGTAGTATTTAGGTTGATCCAGAGAGTCCACGAGGAAGGTCCCGAGGTCCCACTTGGAGATAGCTCTGCCTGGAGACTTTTCAGGGTTCACCTCCACAATAACTTCCCTACTGGGTTCGTCTGTGAATAAAAATTAAAATATTTATATTTACAAACAGGTTTACGGGCTTTCACAGGTCTACACAGGAGGGTCAAAGTCAAACTATCTTTATTCAATTTAGGCTTTTACAAGCTCTTTTGAAGGTCAAGGAATGAATCTACCAAGATAATCCGTAAGGTATCCTTGCCGCTATTTGACATTGTCTAAGGGATATCAATTACAAGACAAGACGGACAGACAAGACGGGGTTAAGTTATCACCGTGTCAACCTTGCTAGGGCCGCTGTCAAAGCTAGCAGAAATTTTATCATGAAAACAATAACGTCAACCAAATAAAACAATATATGTGCGGGTAAATGATCCATTTAAATGGGTCAAGAAACTCCCCATGAGGGTGATATATGTAGTCACATTATGTGAGATTTATACAGATCAAGCATTAATCATCCTGTTGCATATTGACATTTTTAGGGTTCCGTACCTCAAAAGGAAACCTTATAGGATCACTTCTTTGTTAATCTGTCTGTCTGTGTCAAGACCTTTATCTCAAGAACGCGTGGAGGTATTAATCTCCTGGAGCTGCGAAAAAATCAACCGCAATCAAAAGTCACCGCAATCAAAAGATACGGCTGTTTATGCCACATATTTTGATACTCGCAAGGGAATCATAACCTATAGGGTCCTTCCCGTTGACCTAGAATCATGACATTTGACACGAAGCAATACCAATATCTTAATCGACAGCTGCACGGAGATGGAGCTTGCGAAAGTTATTTTTTGTCTTATTTCATAGGTAGGTTGTAAATGGTTACTCGGTTGTTAAAAGGTATTTATTTTTATTTTTAGGGTTCCGTACCTACAAGGTGCTGTATGTTTTGATAGGTAAGTACGGATCATAGGCGCGCGAGTCAGACTCGCACTTGACCGGCTTAAATAAATTTTAAATATTATGTTTACGCGACGCACAAGCGACGATATGTTCTTATTAAATAAGTCTTACTTACTTCATGGAATACAAGACAAAAATGAGGTGCCAAGAAGAATCAAAACATTCCCAGGTAAAATTAACTTAAAGGTCAGTTTTATTTATTTAAGTGAACAGCCATTATTGCAAACTGGTTCCTGCTTGCAAGGCCGATCAACAACAACACGTTGTAGCACTGGTTCACCTCATAAAATATTATAAAAGTACGTTTTCCTACTAGTATAGTATCTGTAAATACATACTTAAACCGCTACTAGCGCATTAATATAAAAAGTTAGTCTTGTTGTACTAAAAATAAGGCTTGAATTCGAATACAGTGGAAATGAAAGGATTTATTAATAACATGTGTTGGTTTTTTTGTATTATTATACTGGTGGCTTCTTATTTAGTATTGAGGTCATGGAATTTTTTTCACGGAATATTTAATTAGTTGAACTAAACTCATTCACCATATTTTTTAAGCAATCTCAAAAATTCAGCCAAGTTCAATGCACAATGTAGGATTCCGTATAGTGGCGTACCTACCGAAGGGCTAGACGGTGCGGTGCACCGGGGCCCCTAACTCAGGGGGCCCTCGGACCCTGACCAGCAAACCTCGTATTGAACTAGCTAAAACTTCTCCCACCTTTAACAGTTTAGTTAGGACTTCAGTTTTTTTGGGACCACGGCCTGGTTAAGCTGGGCTTTAATTTAAGAGGCCACATATACTAAGGTCGCAACGTTAGGCGATCTAGATTTCAATACCGACAGGGGGTACGTGTCTGTTCTTTGAATATATTAAACTTGAACATTTCTTCTTGAAACGCTTAAACGTGAAAACACGATTAGTAATAAAAACCTCGATACTTTTATTATTAAAACATAACGCTTTTTTAACATATTTTTGGTTGAATCTTCGAAACCCTATGGTCTTTAAGGAAGATTTTTGGTTAAATAGTTGAGTCTTCTTCTTCTCTATTCTTCAACTTCTTTATTCGCTAAAACGGATTTTTTTATAGATATTGTGGTTCTCTAATAAACGGCAAAAAACTCAGTTTTTCGTGAACGCGTGCGCGCGCGATGGTTGTAACAGCCACGGCTGAGAGCGCGCTATTTTAAAATGAAACGCAACGTCATAGAGTTCAGTTCTGATTGATGCAAAATGTGGTGCTTAATCTAGTCATATGTGGGCTTTAACATATTTTTCTGATTTTTAGAATAACAGTTTTGGCTGTAAGGGCGTCAATATTTCCTGAACGGTTTCCCCGTCCGCTATCCAAGGAGACCCCATTTGAGGCTGTAGAATAAAATATATTTTTTTACCTTTGTTTTACATGGAATTACCGGCCGGAGATACCATAAAAAAAATCGTCCAATTTTTTTTTATCTTTATATGTAGAACCAACAATAATAATCACAAAATTTTATTCATTTAACTTAAATAGTCTTCGAGAAAAAGCGACTCTGACATACATGGCGAAGACTATAAGGGTCCCTAGTTGGACTACTGCACCCTAAAAAGGAAGTTTCTCAATTCCTTTATCTTCTTTTGTCATTTTTTTCGTGAGTATGGTAGTGTTTAGTTTAGCGTTATTTGACAATTTGTTTGAAATTATGAGTATGTTAATTCACAAATAATGTGTTAATATTTAATTAATACAATTTTAGTTGGGGAATCTTCCAGATAAAGCATGGATTATCTGTCCCAATGCTGGGCAACATGTCATTGTCCCTTCTAATTATTAAGCGGATTTATAAATTTAAGATTAGTGGAATAAATACGTGTATGTGTTACATGCAATAAATCATTGCGGACAACAATATTTATACCTCTCCTCATGTAAAAAGAGCGCTGACGGCCATATATAATGTATGACGGTCAGCGCTCTTTTTACATTGGTTGAGGCATACATAACAGCCAATATTATTCACTCACCTGCAATGTGTGGTGGAAATACTGCAACATAGTTCATATAACTCTCCTTAACTGCCTCAAACATCCTTTTATGATCTATGGTCAACTCAGTAAACCTTGGCGGCACCTTATCAGGCTCGTAGAATAAGAATGCAGACAGGCAAACAGATAAGGTCTTCACACCCTTCGCCTTCATAGCTTCAAGGATATTCTTAGTACCTTCAGACAAGTCTGTGGTAGCTTCTAAGCTATTCCTCGTGCCTAAGGCGATTATTACACCATCTGTGCCCTCAACAGCATTTTGAACAGAATCCGGTTCTAGGACATTGCCTTCAAAGATTTCAACTTTGTTTTGTAGGTGTACTGGCATTTTTTTTGGATCGCGAACAAACGCGCGCACTTCTAAGCCTGATTGAAATAAAGATTAACTTAAATACCAATACGAGATATTAGAAAACATGGTTTCATTTAATATAGTCAAAGAACTTACCCTTCTTAACAGCAGCTTCTGTCGCGCAGAGCCCTGTCACCCCGGTCGAACCGAAAATTACAATTTTCTCCATCATGGTCGCGTATTGATCTAGAAGCAAAGATTAACGCCTTAGCACCTCTTATAGGTACTTGCTAAGAACAGTCCACACAACGAAGTAAAGAACAGGTAAAACAGGATTAGCCGGCACGATGTCGCTCCAAATAATTATCTTAACTGATAAACCGAGATTATTCACAACTTACCGATCGAATACTCAGAGTGATAATGCAGAAAAATCCAGTCAAACTTAAATTAAAGTGAACAGATGACGTACGTATTAATTGAATAAATCGAAGCACCGACGGTTACAAACAATTTGTAATGGTAATTTAATCACTTACCGAACGTTCAACAGTCGAGTCGAGCTTGCTTCGCTTAACAGTGAACTTGCAAATTGGAATTATTGTCGGAATAGCTCAGCTTTGAACTGACTGTCAACATAGAAAGTTGAATGACCGGTTGCCGGTTGTAGAAAAAAAATACCAAAGGATTTTTGTTTTTATATATGGAGCTATTTAGGTCTCGCTCTGACAATAATTTCATGTGAGAGAACAAAATTACTGCCTACCTACCTTTTATATTCGTAGGATCGTATTACTATCACATTGTGGCCATCAAGGTTATTTCTTACACACAAGTAGAAAATACGAATAAAAAATCAACCATAATGGTTTTATTTGAAATAAATAAGAAATATATTACAATAATAATTGTACCAAAGGATACCGTCGGTTAAACAGCCATGTTTTTGAAGTCTGGTCTCGAATTAGTAGTTTTCACGCTTTGTACATGGTATTACTTCAGCTGACAGCAGCGTTTTGATATTTACCCGTGGGCTTCTTGGTTATTGGTTTGTCCCCGTGGGTTTTTTACAGGAAAGATATCCTCAGTTTCCAGTTATTTAATGATCAATTTTAACATTACAGCATGGCTACTTTTGTAACAGAATAGTACATTAAACAAGTTTGTTTCTTAATAATAGCAATAATAAAATCGTACTTTATTGTTTTTTGACAGTTCTTTTCAATGAGCAAAGCAGTAACAAAACGTCATTATAACCTCAAAAGTTCTCGTGTGAACTTTATTTTGTTAAGTTCATGTAAAATATAAAAACAAAATTTAAAATGACCGAAGAATACTTTCCTCGAGGAGGAAAAAAGCCTAATGTCACATATTTCAAACAAAGTGGTAATGTGAGTATGAAAAACCTTAAATAAACAACATAAAGTTTGCAAAAATAAATACATTCCTCAATATATTTTACAGTTCCTAGGCGCAGCAGAGAAGGGTCAGGGTAAAAAAAAGAAACAGAAAAAACGATCTGAAAATGATGATGGATATTTATCAGATGAAGCAATCCAAGAGGTGGATCAGTCGTACAAAATGTGTGCCGCAGGAATAGGACAAACGGTATTGTTGTTACTTGATATAAATATAGCTTCGTTTCAATTCTTTTATTACAATTGGTTGAATTTGATGTTCAGGCGTTTGCTGAACGTGAAACTAATAATAAGTTTATATTTAAACAACAACTACTTTCCATATCTGCTCTACAAAATACTCACATGACAAGTTTTTATAACCAATTGTTGATTCACTTTTTTTTATGTCATTTGACTGAAAAACGAGCTGACGGCTCACCTGCGGCTTTATATTGTATAGCAATCATTCCTTGTTTATTTTTTCTTAATAACAGACAATAAAACCAGGTGTGAATGTGCTGGGTCGTGTGTTACGCGTGTCGGAGACTAAGCTAGCCGTCTCACTGCCCAGCAAGATGGAGGGCATAGTGATGGCCTGCTACATCAGCGAGCCGTACAACAAGATGCTGGAGGCCTATGTCAATGACCAGGTTGGTCTAGCTTTATTTTTATGATTGTTTAATTATCCAAGGAGGTGAAAGGAAACAGTAACATTTCATTTCTATTTCAGTTAATTAAAGTATCATACACAAATAAATGATTATCTCTCATTGAGGAGTGTCATCTGATTTTGAAAATTTTCTTTTCAGACAGATAAAATACGATCTCTAAGTGAAATGTTCCGTCCAGGACAGTATGTGGCCCTGCAGGTGCTGGAGTCTGGGGATGAGCTGATGCTGTCTGCCATGCCACAGCACATCAATGGAGCACGGACACATTCGGACCTGCACAAGGGTGGGTACAGTCATGGATTCATTTCGAAATGGTTGTAGTAGATCTCAATGTTTTAAATACTGTACATTAGATGCTAGCCTGCATCATCGCCAGTGCTGGTCAGAGTATCATCATCATCATCATCATCATCATCATCATCATCATCATCCATCCATGCATGGAGGCATGGGTGTCATCTCATAGTGAGATGGACTGGACAGTAGTCCCTACATGGGCCCAGTGCAGATTGCGGACTTCACCCACGTATTTGAATTACTTCACAGATGTATGCCGAAATCCTCACAATGTTTTCCTTCACCGAAATGCTCACATAAAATCCGAAAATCTCAGAAGTGGGAGCTGACATTAGAACCAGCAACCATTTGCCCGGACGGCCCGGTCTCAGACCGCTAGGATACTACTGCACAAAGTGTGAATCTAAAATTAAATTCCTTTGTATTTTTTCAAAAACAACAATCCTAAAGAAAAACTCAACTACACTGAACAAATAAAAACTGTTAAGCATTCACAATTTTTTGCTACGTCATGTAGCCTGGAACACATTCTTAAGACGATAAACACCTAATTTTCCAGAAACAGTTCAGTATTTTTGACTGTATGTACTGGGTAACAAACTCGCATTACCTCCTTGTTTCGTTGTTGTAGTTGAGTAAAAATATAACTTAATCTTTTTTTAGGTGACATACTCCAGGCAGCAGTGTCATCAGTGGAAGACCACGGCTACGTCATGGACATTGGTATCTCCAACACCAGGGCCTTCCTGCCCAAGAAGCACGCTAACCCTGACATTGAGCTAGGTAAGTATCATCCATAGACTATATCCTGAAGATGCTTAGTGTAACTTTTATTAGCAAATAAAGCTGCCAAACTCAGAGCGTGAGGAGTTTTTAGAGCGCTGTTATTCGTGCGTTTCCTGTACCCGCTGCTTATAGCTCTTTGTGTCTAATTTGGTAAAAAAAAACGCAATAAGGAACCCTTAATGGAGTGACATCATTTTCTGTCTGGCTATATGTCACGGTCGTTTATCTCAGCAACTACGAACGTAATGAACTTAAAATTTAATATAGTTATAGAACTTGCGTGGTCCCATATGCTGTAGGAATAGTTTTTTAAATGTATGCTTAATTTAACTGAAAATGGGATAAGATTTGGGTCGAATTTTGAAAGTCAAGCAATAGGGTAAAAAGTTATGTCATATGAACGGGCTTTGTTCAAGCATTTCCTAGCTTTTGTAAAAGCAAGCAAAAAATGTCTGTTCTCCCCCCTTATCTCCTAAATTTAGTAACCCAAATATATTCCAGGAAATATTAAACGATGTTTTTGGAAAACAAAATAAAACAGAGCAACCTTTGCAAGCTCGTATCTCAGTACTAAGACCCGAAAATGGTAACCCGATGATTAGGAGCAGTTTTCCTTATTAGGGTTCCGTACGTAAAAGATACTGTCGGTTTTTCATAGGTAGGTAAGTATAATCTCCAGCAGCGCGGGCGCAGGTACAACTGTGGTTACGCGCGGCCCCTCGCGTCGCACCTCATACCCCACTTCGATTGAGACCCGAAAATGTATTCTGCATATCAAGGTCAAAGTTCTACTTACGTGCCGCGAAGTAACCATAGTTGTCGCCATTTTGGTTCAACTTATATGCCGGGCATTATACGGGACCCTGCGAGTCAGACTCGCACTTGACCGGTATTTTGATAAAACACAAATGTAACACCTGGGGTTTCAGACACGGGCATGCTGATTTGGACGTGCGTGAAGTCGTACACGGCGGCGGCGGACAACAGCATCGTCAACCTCAGCGGGGCCCTGCCGGCGCTGCAGACGGCGCTGCGGCGCAAGCGCGGCGCGCTGCCGCCCGGGAGCGCCGTCGAGTTCATCGTCGACAAGGTACAATTTGAGCCAGTCGCATAGACAGTTTTTTCATAGTAGAGTTAGGTATTCTACTGAGTTAGTGGGCTACTGAGTTTTTTCGTAGTATAGTTAGGTAATCTACAGAGCTAGTGATTTTTTTCTTAGTAGGATTAGGTACTCTATTGAGATATTCAGTAACTGAGTTTTTTTTTGTAGAATAGTTAGGTAATCTACTGAGCTAGTAAGTATGTTATTAGTAGAATTTGGTACTCTATTGAGCTGCTCGGCTACTGAGTTTTTTCGTCGAATAGTAAGGTAATCTACTGAGCGAATGAGTTTATTCTCAGTAGAAGAAGGTACTCTATTGAGTCACTCGGCTACTGACTTTTTTCCTAGTACAGTTAGGTAATCTACTAGGCTACTGAGATTTTTCCTAGTACTATTAAGTAAGTAATCTATGAAGCTACTCGGCTACTCACTTTTTTCGTAGTAAAGCTAGGGAATCTACTGGGCTACTAAGATTTTTCGTAGTAGAATTACATACTCTATTGAGCTATTTGGCTACTGAGATTTTCGTAGTATAGTTAGGCAATCTACTGATCTAGTGAGTTTTTTCTTAAAGGAATTAGGTACTCTATGAGTTACTCGGCTACTGAGTTTTTTTTTAGTATAGTTAGTTAGGTAATACTCTACTAGACTCTACTAGGCTTCTACTAGGTTAGGGTCTACTAGGCTTGTGGTTGCATAAGCACTTGTAAGCTACACAATAATTATTAGGGGCCAATTTAAAAGTGGTTAAACTTCAAATAAGACACGTCAACCTCCATTTTGACCGCTCGGTGCTATACAAAAGAGTTTTACGTTTCTTATTTTAAGTTTAGAGAACTGTAAATTTAGGCGACACTGTTTCGAATTGGACCCATTATCTTATTTATATACTACTTTTGTGGTTATTTATTATGTTTATAGTAATAATGTATTGTAATTGACATGGATGTGAGAGGGACCGGGCAGTAATCCCAATGTGCCCAGCCGTGGGACGCTGATAATGATGACCTGATTGTGGCAGCCCTTAGAGAACGGCATCGAGGGTCACATCTTTGGCGACACCACGGCGTACATCCAGCGCTTCCACGCGGACAACGTCAAGGGGAAGAAACCAGCGCTGGGACAGAAGGTAAACTTATCACCATTCTAATAACCTCTAGTTTTAACCAGGCCTCTCCTACTGGGCATTCTGGGTACGTGCTCAGGGCCCCGCTATCGATAGGGGCCTCCTAACTCCTGCCAGATCATCGTCAAATAATTGATATCTATAACGGAAAGACTTATTTAATTCCAATAAATCGAACCTAAATGATTGACTACAATACCAACTTGCTTATTACTTAAATTCGTCCCCGTAATGCGCGTGGCGTTTTTATCCGGTAAGAGTCCGGCGCTACCTGGGTCCTCCATTCCCAGGTGTCCAAACCAACACCACCCAGTTCCCCCCCAAAAAAACCAGCTTTTTGATTACTAATGTATTTATGCGTTTAATGTATTTATGTTATGGGCCTTGTTGCCTGAATTAAAAGTTTATTATTATTATTTAAAAAAAAACTTATTTTATTTTTGGTTTGTTTTTCATTTCATTTATTAGCCATAAATTGTATGTGTATACCTGTTGCGTATTTAGCTACGGCAACACAAAAGTGTATTTAACTTAGTATTAATTTAATATTGTGCCTCTGGCAACACTTTCTCTTTGCACCAAGCAATGGAATCGAGTACATGCAATAATTACAATATAAAGTTTTTTATTTGGAACCAACGCAGCGAACCTATCTAGAAGTAGCCTATGCACATAACAAATACAGTAAACTGTTCAATACCTAAAGATGGTACAGCTATTTAGCATGCAATTATAATTCATATTGATTCAATACAATTTTACCCCATTTGGTGAAGCATAACATTGGGGCCAATTCGAACGTGTTTTCGCTAAATTTAAAAGTCGCTAAATTTGAAATAAGAAACGTTCGACTCGATTTTGAACCTTGGAGCTATACAAAATCGAGTTTGACGTTTCTTATTTTAAGTTTAGGCAATTTTAAATTTAGCGGACACCGTTTCGAATTGGACTCATTATAGTAGCATAGCATTATTATCCTAACCCGGCCGTATTGCGCTCAAATTTAAACCGTTTGTGGTTAAGATAGGGTTGACTTTATCATGTTTTTTTTGTATGTATAGCTATTCAAATGTCATTCTTGGCAATAGTGGGCTCCGACAGGTTAATATATTGTCATTGTCATTTTTACAGATATTTAAAGATTATTGATTTAAAATGTGTTCAGATAAGAGCGCACGTGCTGTACGTGATGCCGACGCGGAACGCGCCGTTCCTCGTGATGAGGAACATCTTCGAGAGCTCTCACCCTGACCTCGACGCGGAGAAGAAGTTCCAAGAGGGAGACATCATTGATGAAGCGCAGGTTTGCCTATCTCTCCCTCTCTTGCTCTATTACTATTTCAACAATTATTATTTTTATTATTATGACCCTTAGAGGCTTTATACATCGCTAAGTCACTTAACTTGTCCAGACGCGGAGACTATACATCTCCCTATTAGTTATTTCGTACAATTAATTTGTACCCATTATGTTTGTTTGTTGCACAGTTGAAAAAAGACTTACTGCTGAGTTTCTTGCAGCGTTTCTTCTCAGCAGATGTCACCTTTCGAAGCGCTGGTAGATTCAGATATGTGAAAGGGCCCATGTGGCCTACTTGCAAAATATTTATAACTAATAACTAATAAGGGAGATGTATAGCCTCCGCGTCTGGACTAGTCAAGTGAGTTTAGATCACTAGAATGATACAATGACTTGTCGGGCTTTATCACTGGTAACTCGTTGCAGGTACTGAAAATCGCGAAACGGTCGATCCACTTCAAGCTGGGCAGCGGCTGCGTCGGCACCATGAGCCTGAAGCGCGTGGCCGTGCACGAGGACCTCAGCGACGAGCAAGTCATCGCGCAGTCCTACCCCATCGGTAAAAAATAGTAGATTGTACAACAAGAGCATAAAACGAGCCATTTTACCCGAAACGTGCATATAGCCACCCGAAGCGGTACAGCGAGGGTGGATAGTCACGTCGAGGGTAAAATGGGTTTTATGCTCGAGTTTTACACTCTGCTTTTCACTTCGATTGCAAGGAAATTTAATTTAGCTAGTGGCTAGTTTTGTTTGATGAATAATTAGCTTCCCGCCACACAATTTTTCTTATCTTTTTTTTAATTTTCAACTATGTGACGTTCGACTATGGTCAAGTTAATATAAATATTTGCGTTATATTTTTTTACGTAAATGCACGCCCTTATTAATCGTAAATTTGTATTTAGATAGTTATACATATGTCGTAATTAAATTAAGATATAACCTAAATCTCATAAAAATATATCAATTAAATGAAGGTCTATTGTGTATGTGGTTGTAAGGCCTAATTGCCCTTAAAAAAGAAATTACTTTATGCACAAGAGCATAAAAACACAATTTATGCAGCCTTCTCTCGGCATAAAGAACAACTTTACGAGCATGAGAAGTGAAAAATTATTCGATTTTGACGGGACTTTCCCTGGTAAATGGATGATGTTACTTTTATTTTAGAAACATAATTAGGGTTTCACGCTAAAAAAAAATAAGCCCATGAAATTGTGAACACAAGTGATCCTCGCAAGTGAAACCGCGGGGGACAACTAGTAAAAAATAAATTTGTATTTAATTGTTAAAAAATAGATTAGGGGCCATATATTACGTCACAGAAATTTCATGACTTTAGACCTTCCCCCCTGCCCCTGATATGACGTCACATATTTAGCAAGTTTAAATTTAGAATTTTTACAGACAAAAGAATCAAATTAACGATACAAAATTTAATCATCTTGTGTCTATGGACTTTGAGCTCATTCCTATTTATGATTATCTTCGTGATGGGCAAAATCTCTAGAGCTAAACCTTTTCCTTAGAGTTGAAGTTTAGATATATGCATGTGACGTCACGAAACGTCAGAATTTGAATTTGTTTTGTAGATTTATAAGTGAATATGGTTCTGCAGGCAGCACGCACCGCGTGCGTGTACTCCTGTACAACATGTCGGACTACATCTACCACGTGTCGGACCAGCCGGCCGTGCTCCGCGAGCGGTACTTCAGCATGTCGCAGCTCTCAGTGGGCGCGCTGGTGACGGGCAGTGTCCACTCAGTGGGGGACAGGCACTGTTCCCTGACCATCGGCAGGCTGTCGGGTGAGTCTCTCGCTACACTCGGGCGCGCTGGTGACGGGCAGTACAATAGGCACAGTTCGTTGGTTGTCGGCAGGATGTCGGATGAGTCCGCTGCTATAATTTTAAAATAAATAGTTTAGAAATTATTTAAGAAAATAAGCGAAAATAGACCATTACCCCCCTTCCCTTATCTCCGAAACTACAGGGCCTACAATTTTGAAAAAAATACAGGTTAAAGTTCTTTATCTATAGATTTAAGAAAACCTATAAAATTTCTATGGTATTTAAAGTAACAGGAAATTTCATATAATCACGGAACCCTCTCCACGCGAGTTTAACTCGCACTTGTCCGGTTTTTTTAATAACTAACCTAAGTTGTAGTAGTGCATACGTATTAAACGAAGCTCCTATTTCTATACTCAACCAACACAAACTGTGTAAGCTTTTATACTTGTTGTGCTTCCTGGGTATGTCTGTAATGGTCGCTGTTCTTAGGCTTCGTGCCGCACACGCACCTGTGGGACGCCGGCGTGTACGTGGACCCCAAGCAGGCCTCCAGCACCAAGCTATCCAAGAAGAAGTACAAGGTCAGTTCTAATAAAGCACACTTTGTAGTTTTTCAATAGACTGTCATTTATGTGACATTCAGTTCCATACATGTACACAGATGGCGCTACCAGATACATATAGTTGTTAACAAACTAACTAACTATCTAAACGAACAAGTTCCACGTTAAAGTCCACTAGACAGGTGCGAATTTCGTCAATAATTTCCTCTTAAATGTTAACCGATTTTGACCAATTTTTGACAGTGTCAGTCAGAACAAAGTCTAGGTCTATACTTTTTTTTTTTTTTTTCACTATAATCAATAAGTTCAGTTTTATTATTGCAGCATATTTATTATTATTCTCATACAAAATTAATTTCGGCGATTATTTGAGTTTGTTGATCTTTAACCAATATTCAAAAAACGTATAGACCTAGATTTTGTTGTAACCGACAGACTGTCAATTTGTCAACATCGGTTAACATTTCAGGGGTGGAAATCGTTATCGCCTTTTGCATGAAAAGCCGTAAGTTCACACTCCTCTTAATGTTACACATATATAGGTCTTGTTTGTCTTTTCGAAGGCTATTTCTTAATTTAAATAAAATATAATGATATGTTCTCTTGCCATATACATTGTTACATTTAGGCATTAGCTGGGCACCGTTAATCACATAGAGTTCGTTAATCGCTAATCCGTTACTAAAAATGTTAACTTCGTTAAACGTTAACGCGTTACTTTTGGAAGATTTAACAGAAGTTAACGTTAATCGTTAACTCGTCATAGAAATTGCATTTTATATGTTGGCTTTAGTGATTTACTTCTAAAAATATGTTGATATGGGCTATGGAAGTTTAAACAGGACATGAAAAATTTATTACTAACGGTGTAACATTAGAGTTTGTAATAATACCTAATTATTTAGATATAAAATTTAAATCAAAAACTATCTGACATAAGCCGCGCGGTGTCCTTTTGGCAAATAGTGGGTACTTAATTAACGTTTAACGGAATTTAATTGTTTTAACGGAAGTTAATGAGTCCGTTAACGATGTTTAATGTTAACTTCAAAGGTAATCCGTTACTCGAAAGTTTAACTTCGTTAATTAACGAATTAAGGATCTTGTGCCCGGCTATGCATTTAGGAGGTACAGGTTCATGCTATGGCCTAACTAAACCAAAATCCCAGCCCAGTCCCTTCGAAAGAAAGGTTAGTCTTCAGCAACTCCATATCACGGTTCATTTTCCATCAGGTGGGCCAAGAGGTGACGGCGCGGGTGCTGTCCGTGGACCACACGAAGCAGACGCTGGTCCTCACCCTGAAGCCGAGCTTGCTGGCGCCGGACCTTGAGGTCCTGGCGGCGTACGACCAGGCACAAGTCGGGAAGAGCTATACTGGCGTTATTAAGGTGAGACTACTTGGTAACCATTGATTCACTAGATGGCGCTGTGGTACTGCAAAGTTCGCGGGTTTGACTCCCGCTACGGGTAAACTTTGTGTGAACAACACGAATGTATGTACCTTAGTCATGGATGTTTATCATTCATTAGCCTAGCCCATTAGCCCTGTCTGTAATAATTACATTGGTCAATTTTTTTTATATTTTTTTTTATATTTCAATGTATTGTGAAATTAAACTCTAGAATATATGTCAAATGTATGAATATCAATTTTATGGACCCAGAGTCTAAAATAAATTATTATTATTATACATGTATGTTCTAGCAGCGCCCGCGATTTTGTTCGCGTCTGATTCGGATGAAAAGTATCCTAGAAGTTAATCCAAAGTAAAAAAGCCAAATTTCATCCAAATCCGTCCAGGCGTTGAAGCGTGAAGGAGTAACGAACACGTTCATTAATTTACACATTTATAAGTATTCATTCTTTTGTTTTAAATAAGTCCGAGTGTTTTCTTACAAAAAGTGCTGCCTCCATTATGTATACAGAGGGTAGCGTAAGGATGTTTTGTTGTACAAAGTGCGGACGGCAACTATTTGGTCTCCGTGTGTTCGTAAGGATGCTAACACACTTTTTTGCATCACAAAGAGCTGTTGCACCTCTGTGCTGGCGCCCCACAGTATTACGCCATATCGGAGTCACGCGTGCGCATATGCATAATATGCCGATAAAGCAGTTTCCAAGTTTGTATTAACTTTCAGGACACTAAGCGCGTAGATAAATCTTGATAACTTAGATTTAACGTTCTGTATGTGGGTAATGTTCATATGGTTGTCTAGTTCCCATAAATAACAAATTAATTCAATTAATCAGGGGACAATGTTTATACAAATCGATCTAGTCCCAAAGTAAGTTCTAAAGGCTTGTGTTATGTGTACTAGACGACGATATACATACTTATATAGATAAATAAATACTTAAATACATAGGAAACATCCAAGACTCAGGAACAAACATTCGTGCTCATCACACAAATATTTGCCCTTACCGGGGATCGAACCCGGGACTGCTAGCTTCGGAGGCAGGGTCACTACCAACTAGGCTGACCGATTCTAGTTTGGGATCTATCATGTTTATCTGTGTGCAGGTGGTGAAGGACTTCCTGCTGGTGGGTTTCTTCGGCGACGTGGTGGCGTACGTGCCGCGCGACAAGGTCAGCCGCACGCCCGTGCCCTCTCTACACGACGCATTCCACCTCGGACAGATTGTGAGTAAACATCTGCGTGCGTGCGTGCGTGCGTGTGTCCTTCATGTATTATTATAACTAGGTGTGCTAACTTTGTTCGCGTTGGATTGGGATGAAAACTATCCTATGTTCTATTATAATAGAGATGCTTCCTGGGTAAAAAAATAATTATTCTAATTAGTCCGTCAGTTAGGTTATCAAAAAGAATTTGATCACGTATTTTTTGCTTTGTCAAGTCAATCAAAATTGACAAAGATAACGCGCATCAAAGGCGTTGGGGGTTCATGACGTCACTTCATGGTAAAAAGTGTGACAAGGCGTGACGTCACGTGGAACTTAGACGCACTATAGATTTAAATTTAGATTTATTTATTTCATAGTATGACATTACAATTAAATATTACAGTTAAGTCAATTTAAAAGAATTCACATTATGATCGTCAGTTCAGTTAAATAAAAGTATACAAAATTAATAATCATATGAAACAATGTCAAATAAATACACTAATTCGAGATACAAAATTATGATGTCTTAATTACATATATCTTCGTCATTTTTCGAGTCTACGATTTTTCCGAGCCGGGAACTTGAAACGCGCCCATCCTCTCTCCTTAATGATTTTAGTAAAACATTTTTTTTAAACGCATTGTTTGGCGCCCCATAAAATTGCCGCCTGGGTACCCTCACGTCCGCCACTAAAGCCGATAGGCACGCAGCTGACCAGCCACATTGTGTAATGTGGAGGGCCTTTAAAAAGGAAATATCTCGCGATATATAACCATAGACTGTTTTTTAATGGTTTGGATTACTTACTGATTACGTGCCAGTGATAACACAAAATGTTGCCTGCAATGAAAAACTATGTTATAAACTCTATGTCAGAATCTCGAATTTGTACGAGGATTTCGTACGGTTGACAACATTGTACTGCCGTACACACCGCCCGGTGAAATCCTGCAATCCAAGCCTCTCCATGTGTAACCAGAATAAATTAACATTTTAACAATGATATTTTTTCTTTTCAGGTGAACTGTACCGTACTGAACGTGGACGCTGACAATAGGAAAATGTTGGGGAGCTTGATAACGACGCCTTTCTGGCCCGCGGTAAGTAGTTAGAGAAATTATAGTTTTTGCTGACCACACTAACGCAGTAATATATACAAAAATATTGGAAGAACTTAGAAATAAGTCCAACAAAGTTTAAGAGGAGTGTGAACATACGGCTTTTTATACAAAAGGCGATAACGATTTCCACCCTTAAAGGTTAACCGATTTTGACCAATTTTTGACAGGCTGTCAGTCAGAACAAAATCTAGGTCTATACGTTTTGGTTTTTTCACTATAACCAGTAAATTCAGTTTTATTGTTGTTTAAATTTTCTCATACAAAATTAATTTCGGCGATTATTTGACTTTGTTGATCTTTAATCCATATTCAAAAAACGTATAGACCTAGATTTTGTTCTGACTGACAACCTATCAAAAATTGGTCAAAATCGGTTAACGTTTAAGGGGTGGAAATCGTTATCGCCTTATGTAGTCGCCTTGAGCTGAATTTTTACATAGTGGTTCAGTTCCGAAGACAATGTATTTTTATGGTAAGCATGACCTGAATCGACATCCAGGGTCAGCTCCAGATAAATGAACTCTACAACGGTCAACAGCACAGACACGAAATTTTGTGTACGCATTTTATTGCAATTTTAAAGTGCAACGGGCAAAAAAGCTTGTATAAAGTGCAATTTAAAAAAGCTTATTCCTAGTTTACGTCGCATTAAGATTACCCGTATGGAGCTTGTATATTGGTTCTATTTATATTGTAAAATCTCGTCGAATGTTTAATTCATATATATAGCCTTTAGTTCTTTTTAAGCCCTATAAAAAAGATATAAAAAAAAAACAATCACTTGTGACAGATGTTGACAATCTGACATATTTGTCAACTTTGTTAGCACCTATCCCGTTTTCGAAATCGGAGGCAAATGTAATGTTAAAGTACGTACTCTTCATTTACAGAAAAGAATGCCAAAACCAGATAAGCGGAAAAAGCACACAGGCGAAAGCGAAGTTCCGAAGAAAAAACGCAAATCTGATGATGCAGAGGATGTAGAAGTAAAAAAGAAAAGCAAAAAAGATAAGAAAAAAGAAATGAAGGAAGTTTCAGAAGAAAGTGACGGTATAGAAACAGACATATACGAGGATAGTGATCAGGTTTTGATGCCAGAAGACAAGGCTCTCATAGATTTCTCAGATTGCTCAACACCCAAGCACTGGATGAAACGCGTAGTATCTTTAAAAAAATCAATCAGTTGTAGGCAAAAGCGGTTAGAAAGAATAGAAAAGAAAATTCTCAGTATAGAAGAAAATGGATTGACAGCTAAAAACAAGAAGTTCCACACAGCTATGCATCAGGAAAAAATTGTCGTCGAAGAGAGAGCTAGGCAATTAACGGAAGTTTTGAAAATAGCGGAGGAGAAGTTGAAAGAATTTGACGAGGAAAAATACAAAGATCCTGACTATAAGGAGAAGCTGAAAGCGAAAAAAGAAGAAGAGCGGAGGTTAAAAAAGGTGATAAAAGAAGTTGTCAAGGAAGAAAAGAAAGCCAATGAAGCTAAAAAGAGGAAAAAGGATAAGTTAAAAGATACGCCAAAGGACGATGCAGAGGTTGAACAGAAACCTAAGAAAAGCAAAGAAGTGAAGGGGAAGTCCAAGAAAGAGAAAGTGAAAGAAGTGATAGTGGATAAGAGTAAAGAGATCAAGGTGGTGGAGAGTTTAGAGCCGGGGCTGGTCGTGCCCAGCGCCAAGGAGTTCTGGGCGGACGGCGCCCGCCTCGCTGAGCCCGCGCAGGAGTCCAGCAGCAGCGAGGATGAGGTATGCTATGCATCTTGTTTAATAATAAATAATTGCGTCAATTTCCTAAACTTAAAATAATAAACGTCAAACTCGATTTTGTATAGCACCAAGCAGCAAAAAGAACTACGAGTATGTGGTTGATAAAACGCATCTACCCGGATTTATGAAACATGCATGCATCCCCCTTTAAAGTAAATAATAATAAATAATCTCGGAACCTGCTCCAATGATATGAAATTCAGGGGCGAGAAATCGATCTAGCTAGGTTTCATTTTTAGAAAACGTCGTTTTATCCGTGTTTTCAGGCAATGAAAAACTGCTACAATATCATTAGAATACGAAGGTGTATTTCGCCACTATCTACAAGGTTATAATACCTCAGGTGGGAAATCGGGCGGTCCCGAAACCAGAAGACGCCGGTTCGAGTCCAGATGATTATTTTGTTCCCATTTTTTAAATTTTGCTTCTTTGTGAGAAAACTATTATTGGGACCCCGTTATCAAGCATAAAATACGTATCTAAACATCCAGGTACTTCTCCCCTAAAACAAACACTTTAACATCTCAGGAAACAGAGCAGCCCAAGAAGAAACGCAAGAAGCTGTCTGCGGCGGAGAAGGTGGCCAAAGCGAGGGCAGAGGAAGAGAGACTGAGGGAGCTGGAGAGGAGAGCGGTGGAGAGCGAGGCGCAGCCGCGCTCAAGCGACCAGTTCGAGCGCGCGCTGCTGGCCAGCCCCAACTGCAGCCAGCTGTGGATCGCGTACATGGCATTCCATCTACAAGTGAGTTTAAACCGCCTTGCGCGCCTGATCCCGATAATTTATTTATTGATTTAAATTTTCACTTAACATACCGTAATTTTCTTAATAAATTTAGTTATAGTTTTTCACATTTGTTGATTATCGATCGATAATACATTTTATTTTTATTAGTCCCAATAATTATAATTTATTGCTTTGCTTTATTACTGTGTAATGTGTCTATTTCAATTGAGTTTGTATACATCATATGACGTAAAATCAATGTTCGACAAAAAAAAAATGGCTTTCTACTGAGTGCTTAGTAAAAGAGCCCACAGGTGGCCAATTTTATGAATAAACGCTTTGATTTGATTATAGTTAACTAAAGCTGGGTCTCAACGTAAACGCTTGGAAGCCATGTTTTAAAATTAGGCCTCCGCCTAGCAGCTCGGGCTATACCTTTATAACGGGTTGACGTGATTCGCCAGGCGACGGAGATCGACAAGGCGCGCGCGGTGGGCCGCAAGGCGCTGAGCACCATCTCCTTCCGCGAGGAGCGCGAGAAACTCAACGTGTGGCTCGCCATGCTCAACTTTGAGCACCGCTTCGGGACCAAGGTATTCCATCTATCTCTATCTAAACAGGGTGTCGCGAAACGGTTCCGAAAGCCGCCGGAATCTGACTGCTGCCCGCAACTTCGTCTGCGTAAAATGATAATTTAAGTAGCCTGTCCTTTTCCAAGGTCCAATCTATCTGTATAACAAAATTCGTCAAAATTGGTTCAGCGGTGTAGGCGTGAAAACGTAACAAACAGAGTTACTTTAGGATTGTTCATACAAAAATCTAAAATCGTGATTAAATAACGGGAGAAGTAGGAGGGTGAAAATTTGGGGATATAGGTATTTTTTGATGACAAACCAAAAAAATAAAAAATAAATTGCCTAAAAATTTTTAAATTATATTCTTGATAGGGACATCCTAATCTCTTAGCGGTATGAAATATACTTTATCTACACCCATATCATAAAACCTCCATTGGTTAATCAAAAACCGTATGAAATGACCACCATTTTGACAACCAATTAGGAAAAACCAGTGCTGCGATAAAGAAATAACATGACTTCTTTATCGTTTTTAGTAAAGAAATGAGATTAAATTTGGAACAGCTGTCAAAACTCAAGTGGGTCTCTATTCTAGTATCCATAGATATTAAAACAGTTATTGATACGAAACGTCAATTCAGTATGTTTTTTTAATATAAACTGCACAATATGTGATCTCGAGTGACGTGAGAATAGAGACTTCATCCGTTTGTCTATGATTTAAAAAAAAAATGGTCTTGACGGAAGATCGAATTGCCGCCATGTTGACGTTTTGCTGAACGAAAGTAGAATTGTTGTTGAATTGAATAGAAAAAGTTGTTTGTAATTTACATTTTAGTTGAAAATATGAATAGTAAGTAGTCTTCTCGGAGTGTGTGTGATGTGAAAATGCGCCGGATATCGGAAATATGCAGCCACGATTGCAACAAATAACTTGTTGCCAGAAAATATCGTTTCTGAATCCATCATGGAGGATTTATAATATGTGTGTTGATAAAGTTATGTATGCAACTCTGCATAATTTGGCCTTAAAACACACGTGCGATCTTATTGTGAAACTCGCCTATCGGCTCGTTTCATGAAAACCGCACTAGTGTTTTAAGGCCTATCATTATGCAACCGTTGCATAAACTACTATTACGACCTATTTTCATTCCTACCAAATATAAATAAAAAATGATATATCAAATATCCTTACTATTACAAACTTTACTAATTACTTTTTACTATAATATTATAAATGTGAATGTAAGTTTGTTTGTTTGTTACGCTTGCACGTAAAAACTACTTAACCGATCATCATGAAACTTTGTACACATATTCTCTAAGGTATTAGGAAGGATATACGATACTTTTTTCCCGGAAAATTTTAAAGTTCCCGAGGGAATAACTATAACCGAATTCCACGCGGACGAAGTCGCGGGTAGAAGCTAGTAATAATATAATTAATTAATTATCCCCAGCCTTAGGGGCCGTCCATTAATCACGTGAGGCTTGAAAGGGGGGGAAGGGTATGACAAAAATCACGAAATGTCACAAGGGGGAGGGGGGTGTAGTAAGATATCACGTGTATTTATTTTTCATTATTTTTTCAAAAGCGCGATTTTTAAATCTAAAAATATTCTAGAAAATTTAAGATCTTTTGTAGATACTAAAAATACACGTGATGTTGGGTGGGGGTTGGGGGGTAGTCTTAAATCTCACCATGTATCACCAAGGGGGAGGGGGGGTTCAAAAATGGTTAAAAAGATCACGTGATTAATGGACGGCCCCTTATAGAAAATAACAACTATCTGAGGGCCTAGCACACTAGCTTATATCGCGCTCCCGTCTCTTTTTAACTAATTTACTAATTATTTTTTTCTATTTATTTATTTATTTATTTATTTAATAGGATCACCTACCGCGGACACAGTAAATTCATGTTAGAAATAAAAGCATTACATACATCCTGAGCTAACTGCTCCCCCAATTACAGGCAATCACAGCATGCGTTAATTAATGCTAAGCAACATAATACTAACTAATACATAATACTATGCTATTAACTCGAGTATGATAATTCTGCCATATTCACCGAAGTTTCGAGGTGTTTCCAGATGTCAGTCACTAGATGAGAATCTGATTTAAAAAAATCACCTGTTTTTAAAAATATCCAGCCTAAGTCTTCCCTTATAGATAAACTAGTTCCTTGTGTGACAGTGGAGCACATTCATTTTTATCATTTGGATGAAAACTTACTTATCCCTTATCAAGGCAGATGCGTTTTATCGACCACACACTAATGTATTTAGAATTTCAACCTTAATAACTACACAGTATGATGCAAATTCGATTAAATTTATGTAAAAAATAAATGTATTTTAAATGATTCCCTAGTAAGTGGCAAACATTGAACTGTATTTGAATTTTACGTAGCATTTCTGTATGTATTGGTATTCTTAAGGGTTAATTCTAGTGGCTCTACATGATAAATATTTTAATTCCGTCTTTGTAATCCAAAGGAATCCCAAGAAAAAACTCTAGAGGACGCGCTCCAAATGAACGACACCTTCCAAGTGCACTCTAAACTCCTGGACATCTACGTAGAGACGTCCAAGCCTCAGGAGCTGGCGACCCTGGTCGAGCTGATGATGAGAAAGTATAAGCGGGACCCCGGCTGCTACACGCTCTGTGGAGCGGCCTGCTTCAAGCTCGGCCTCGTCGACAAAGCGAGGCATGTCATGCAGAAGGCTGTCGCTGTTTTGGAGAAGAAAGAACGTAAGTTATTGTCAAATTTAACTGTTATATTCTAATACAAACCCCCAAAACGCTTAGGCTAACTTTTACTAGCAAATAAAGCTGCCGAACTTGCGAGGGGCGCGGGGTTTGATTGGTGCGTTCGAGGTAACGGGGCTCTGTTCCCCCTAATAGACCCGACCCTTATAGATTTTTGCCCGGTTATGCGGAGTCTATTCATAATAATTCAATTATTAATAATTAATGAATGCCGCCGAATTGTTCCTATATTCAGAAAACAATCATTACTTATGAAGGTTTTGATATTTGTGAAAGTATGTCAAACATACTCGTAAACAAAAGGATTAATTTTCGAAATATGGGAACCGGGCTTAACTTACGTAGTAATATCAAACATATTTATTTTTTATTGAAAAAATGTTTAGTGTTTGAAAAAATATTTATTGTTTGAGACTTACAAAGTAAGTATACATCCCTGGTTCCTGAGCTAGGCTACCCTGGGTTACAGGAACCAGTGCAAACGCAGACTGCAGATTATTTTCTTACATGCTAACTTACACTAGTGTTCTTAAATGTGCGTGCGTTTGTGGGTGTGTGTGTGTGTGTGTGTGTGTGTATGAGTATATCTATCTATAAATACCTATAAAAATCTCGTGTCACGGTGTTTGTGGTCGCACACCTCCGAAATCACCAACCTGAATCAAATTAATATTCCCACTTCCTCCCCTAGATGTATCGGTGCTCGTGCAATTTGCGCTTCTGGAGCGCGCACACGGCGAGCGCGACCGCGCCGAGGCGCTGTTCGAGCAAGTACTAGGCGTGTACCCCGCGCGCGTCGACGTGTGCGCGGCGTACGTCGACATGCTGGTCAAGGAAAGCGACATGGCGCACGTGCGGTGAGTCCCATAGAAATGTTATCACAAAATCATAAAAGTTACAGTTTTATAGATAACTGGCAATACTGATAAACTCCCAGCCCCAAAGTATCAATCAATATAGCAATAACATGAAAATATCTCTCACACAGCCAAGTAATGGAGCGTATGACGTCACAGAAGTTGCCAGCGCGTAAAATGAAAGTGCTCTTCAACAAATGGATTGAAGTCGAGGAGCGTTGTGGAGACGCGGAACAAGCTGAGCAGATACGACAGCGTGCCGTGCAGTTCATAGAGAAAGCCAAGTTCTAACCTGTATATTTAAATAAAATTACGGAACATTTATGTGGAGTTTTATTTCAACAATTAGGTAAAAGAAGGTAAAATTATGCTACAAATACTTAAACATGTAGGTCTTGGTAGTTTTTATGCTGTTGTTATTGTTATTGTTCCAAGAACTATCGTACGTCGGTGGGAGCGGTGGAGGCGGCGGCACGCCGCTGGTCAGCGCGCACTCTTCTGGCACTGAATTTTCAATTTTATGGCTTTTTGGTGCAAGGATAGAAGTGGGCGGATAATAACTGCCGTAGATAGACACTGGGGCGCAGATCTCGTAATCCAACTTTGCGTAAAACTTCTCCTGTCCTTTTGTCGATAGATGCGCCATTTTCAACTTTAGTACATTTTTGCAATAATCTTCGACGTGCCTCATCAAATAAGTACCCAGTTTTTTCCCACGCATGGCTTTGCTTATGACTACAGTTTCTATGAAACAACTTTCCGGAATACAGGGTATACCAGTCAATTTACAGTGACCTAAAACTTGGTTTCTATCTTTGACCAGAATAAAATTAGTAGGAAGGTAGTCACAGGATGCTTGTAGCGTCATCATCCTGGCTGTTTCACTTCGGGGCCACTCATCGTTTATCAAATTGCAGGTTTCTTGCAAAAACTCCGGATATTTATGGATAGGCAGCACTTCCAGTATTTCCGATTCCATGATTACATTTTATGCCTAGCGACAAATGGTAGAAATTAGAAAATTGTTATGGTATCACCGTAACTGTCATCTGTCAAAATTGTCACAAAAGCTTCCAATGAAAGCGAAATCGTCTTCGTATTTGCATATTTCTCTTGGTTTAAAAGCGTAAACAAACTAAATTATTACGTACTAACCTTCGTAAAAACATTTCACATGTTTTTCATCACATTTTAATTAGAGAACTGAGGTGAGTGCAATCTAAATTGTTTATAAATCGCAGCGCGATGTTACTCGCGTGCGTCGGAGACTGAACTAACCTATTTTTATCTGTCACACGCATGCCACCGTTCTCGTCCGTTAAACTTTATTTTGCGTAACATAACGTTGGTTGTTACGTTTATAACGGCGTAGCCAGTTAGGTAATGCAGCCGGAAGGAATGCAATAGGAAACAAAAACCATCTGTTGTTTATTTTGTCAGGAGAGCAATTAATGTTTTGTTTCGCATTGTGTTTCATAAGAATCATAGACCGCTCAACACTAGGCGCAGTTTAATATACAAAGACCGCTTTGAATTTAAGCGTTTTGTGTGACACTTTGCATCCACTATTATAAAAAAAATTAAGATGTTCGGATTTTATTTTTATGTTTACAACTAGCATTTCCGTGGAAAAACCTGCACACATCTGTATTAAGTATATTATATATATGTTCAATCTATCTAAGTAGTAGTAACTAGATAACAGTTACTATATAGTATGTTTGTATAGCGCTCCGCAAGTCACATACAGCTGGCTAAAAAGCAGCGCTGCAGTTGTCTTACACCTCAGCATTATAATAATAATAATAATAGTATTTTTATTTCAGACGTTTGGTACATCCATAAAACAAACAATTAACATTTACAAAATAAAATTAAAATTCAGGTACATTTAGCAGATACAATCAAATAAACAATTTAAAATAGAAATTACAAATTACAAAATACAATTAAAATCAAAATTTAAAATAAATGAAAATGTCATGCCGTTAAAATAAAACTAGAAGAGAACATTAAATTAACTTATTGCTATACGACTGAGGCTAAGAAAATACGTGCACCCCTGTCCAGTGTTGCATAAAAGCCGAATCAACATCCATTCTTGCCGCTATAAGTGCCAGATAACAGTTGGAGCTGCCCCGCACCCGGCACATCAGGGATGCACTGCGTTTGCGCATCACAGCCTCGAAACTGTCTACTCGAGCCTCCGCAAACATTCCCGACGCGCTACAGAAGCGGGGCATCCCCATTAACCTTCGAAATGCGTTGTTATATTGGACACTATTATTATGCCGGGCCAGTGTCCCATTCACTGCTGCGAGGACACACATACCACCATTTTATTTTATATTGTTTTCTTACTACTGTGTGTCTTCTGTGTTAGTGAATAAATGTTTTTCTTTCTTTAATGTGCTAATTAATTCAACAAAATGTGTGAAGTCTCAATGCATGCTGGGCCTAGATGCAGATATAGAGCAGATGGCACTTTAGTGTACAAGGAATAGAAATCACAATATAATTTCTGAGAATGTTGATGTAAATTTCCACCATAAATGATAAAAGTAATTTAGGGCTAGTAGTCTCCTCTATATTATAGTTGATTTTTGAAATGAAATGAAATTTCACCCTAGGGCCTTATGACATAATTAACTTATGTTATATAAATTGAAGGCTATGGAGGACGACGACGCACCAGCGCTGTCAGCAGCGACGTTCGCTGCGCTGCAGGAGTTCTACGCCGAGCAGAGCAAGCGGCAGGAGATCCTGGACAAACTGCAAGCTGAGGACAAGCTTGGGGAGAACATATTGTTTGATGAGAACTGGGTACGCAAAAACCCTAAATACAAAGATCAAAATCGTTAGATGAGACATGCTGTACCACGGGTCACTGATTATTTTGCTATGGGGACCATTTTTAGGGTTCCGTACCTCAAAAGGAAAAAAGGAACCCTTACAGGATCACTCCGTTGTCCGTCTGTCTGTCTGTCTGTCTGTCTGTCTGTCTGTCAAGACCTTTTTCTCAGGAACGCGTGGAGGTATCAAGTTGAAATTAATATCAAATACTCAGATCTGCAATCTCTTGAATCTATGAAAAAATCAACCTTCTAAGTCACCGCAATCAAAAGATATGGCCGTTTATGTCTCATATTTTGATACCTTCAAGGGAATCCAAAGGGAATCAAAACCTATAGGGTACTTCCCGTTGACCTAGAATCATGAAATTTGGCAAGCAGCAGTGTCTTACAGCACAAGTAAAGGAAAAAGTCCGAAAACCGTGAATTTGTAATTATATCACATAAAAAAAAAGTTAAACGGAAAACCTTTGCAAAGTCGTATCACACTCTACGATTGAACGGAGATAGGAGCTTGCGAAAGTTATTTTTTGTCTTATTTCATAGGTAGGTTGTAAATGGTTACCCCATTGTTAAAAGCTATTTTTATTTTTATTTTTTAGGGTTCCGTACTTACAAGGTACTGTTTCTTTTTCATACGTAATTGCGGAACCCTCGGTGCTAGTCAGGCTCGCACTTGACCGAGTTTTTTTTTAAATGATATAACTGTCGCGGTCCATTTTGTAGACGATTAGGGGACGTCCAATCACATGAGGTTGTAAAGCTACTTTATCTACACCCATATCATAAAGACTCCATAATGTATTCAAAAACCGTAGGAAATGACCAGCATTATTACAACCTGTACTGTAAAATCAGTACTGTAATGTTATCAATATTAGTATCGTTATGGTCATAACGATATAGATATGAGCGCCACGCTGGCGCGGCACCATCGGCGCGCCGATCGGGTGATCCGATCAGTCGAAACTGATTCGCCATGAAGAGAACCCACGTCAAATATAAAACAAAATTAGCTACTGCATCGACCGCGAATAATACAATAACATATTTACCGATCATTTTAGATCAATCTATTTAGATGGCAAAAGAAGAACTGTTTTATGTGACCAAAATATATCCCACGGAGGATCGAATTGCCGCCATTATGTGTCATTTCATCATTCATGTTAGTTTTTTGCTGAACGAAATTAGAATTTAAAAAGTTGTTGGTAATTTACATTTTAGTTGAAAATATGAATAGTAGTGACCCCGAGAATGATGTGAAAACTTCGCCGGATATCGTAAATGCAGCCACGATTGCAACAAATAACTTGTTGCCAGAAAATATTGTTTCTGAACACATGGGGGATTTATAGTGTAGATAAAGTTAATGTATGCAACTGTACATAAATTGACCTTTAAAACACTCGTGCGATCTTATTATGAAACTCGCCTGTCGGCTCGTTTCATAAAACTGCACTTGAATTTTAAGGCCTTATCATTATGCAACCGTTGCATAAATTACTATTTTAACACCCCTCCTCCCTCCATTTACGTCGTTCACCCCTAGACATCACCATCTGCATTTACTTTGTTAAAACTCAAATATTGAACTTATCTATTTTACGTATTATATAAATTACGTACTTAATAATATAAATTAAATTATAATGGAAACTTAATCTAAGGAATGTATCTGATATAAATTGTGCTTTTAACTTAAGGTCCGTAGTAAATAGATCGGCGGTCCGCGATTGGTCACCTGTGCTATACAGTGACCTCACTGGAATACGTCACTCGTTACGTGAAATGATGATTTCAGCAACTAAGCCAGTTCTGGTACGACGAGGCGACGGTGCAGGCGCTGGTGAAGGCGGTAGATTCCTCGCTACCCAGCGGAGGCCGAGTGGCCCTCCTCTCCTGCCCCACGCTGTTTGTGCCGCTGAAAAGACATCTTGGTGACAGGGCTACAGGTTTGGCTTGCAACATCCTATTTTCAACCGTTTCAACGCTAGTATTACTTCGCTGCCCACATTGGAGACAAAAACTATAAGCGGCAGGACTATACGCTGGCGAATTAATGAGTTTGTTATTAAAATAACTTTCAAAGTGCATCTTTCTGTTTTCAAAAAGAAGTAATCATGTCACTATTCTAAATGTAATATTGTTAGGTTTTATTCCATATTTATTAAATTCAATGATGGATCGATAACTTTAGACAATATAGGATTTAGGGTAAAGTATTTTATCGTTGTTTCAGTATCTCTTCTCGAATACGACCGTCGCTTTGAGGTGCACGCGCCGTATTTTATATTTTACGACTACAATAACCCAGACAAGCTGCCACCAAACCTAGAACAGTACGACTTAGTCGTAGCCGACCCACCGTTCCTCTCCGAAGAGTGCATCACCAAGACTTCAGAGACCATCAGCCTGTTGGCTAAAGACAAGATTGTGGTGTGCACGGGGGCTGTGATGAAAGAACACGTGGAGAAGCTGCTGGATTTGAGGATGTGTAGGTTCCAGCCGCACCATCGGAACAATTTGGCTAATGAGTTCGCTTGCTACGCCAATTTTGATCTAGATGGCGTGCTGAGTTGATGAATTATAATGGAGTTTTTGTTATAAATTCAATTATTTACCAGTGATTATAATGATACTACTAGATTTATTTAAAGTCGTGTACATCTACCATCATATTATTATTTAGGATTTGTTTTACAGTTTGAATTTTATAAATTTATATAGCTAGCCCTAAAATAAAGGAGTATAAAGGGCTACCCATCTTTTCACTTTTCCTCCTATTCGAAAATAAATCATTTCTACCCTGCGTAGCGGCTGACAATATCGTATTTTGCTCCCTGCTGTTTTATTTAAAATTACAGCTTAACCATTATTTTTTTAGCATATTACTGGCATGGTTTGATTTATTTACATTTTAAAGTAAAATAATAAATATTCATGTTGTTATTGAGCGTCTTTCTTTTCTCTGAAAAGCAGAGTTTCACTTGGGACACGCTGTGTCTTGATGTCACCTTTCGAAGCGCTGGTAGCTTCAGGCATGTGAAAGAGCCCGTGTGGCCTACCTGCAAAATAAATATTTTCATTTTGATTGCATTCACAATTACAACGTATCCACTGCCGACGACGCATATGTGCGTTTTTCGGTCGCTCTTTGCCGTGCACGCCTCTGTGCGTTTAGCACATGGTACAGAGACAGTGAATAATATGTTTCCATCGGTAAAACTCTGATCTCAATCGGAAGACGACGGGACCCGAAGTGTGTATTAAATTCATTAATATGAAACTTTATTATTTAGTGTCAAATGTCAAGATGAAAAATGACAGCATGGTATGATGAGTACTGGCCCCCAATTCTCTATGCATTCGACATAATGTCGATTGCGAGATTAAACGTCAGATTCATTCAGTTGTGTCAAATGACTGTATGCACTGACGTTTAATCTCGATTGTGAGATTATCTCGAATGCACCGAGAATTGGGGGGCCTGCTGAAGCTAATTGAGAGAGCACGATAATACGAACATTTCCGATAAAACACGATGGAAACTAATTATGCAATACATCTATAAGTTTTTCCTAGTGATTTAACACGGCACCTGGCGAAGTCTCGGGTAAAGGTGTGGCAGCGAAAGCGTTATACGGCAAATAAAACAAATAATTAAATATATTGCATTTATTGTTCTTAAGTTACATTATGCTGGTTAACGTTTATTAAATTCTCTCAACAATCAAACTTCTGTTCAACTAGCGGTCGATTTAAGAACTATCTGCTTACATAAATGCAAGTTATCTCTTCAATTTAATAAATTAACTGAAATGGTCTAATATTTGCTAACGAAATAAATTTGTGGGTACTAACCCTATGCCTATATTAATAGTATGTACACGATAGATATATAACTCGAGTAACCTAATTTTTGTATGTTAAAATAGGCCTTAAGCACATACTTTTAATACGGACATTAGTCACAAATCCATGCTTAGAAAATCAATCGTATAACCACTTTTAGCTCTCAATTTCCATGCCATAGATCTCGATATCGTGATGAATGTGAAACAACAATAGGTTATCCGTCTTTCTCGCACTAGAATCAAACGTGTAAGCGCAAGCGAGAAACATTATTGATGTTTCAGACTTTTCAGGGGCAATAGCGACAAATATAGATTCATGGGTTCTATACTGTTACAATACAAATTAGGCTTTATTTTAATTGACACTGAGTATATTTTCAGTAAGTATAGTGAATCCACATAAAGACATGAATGCTGCAAATGAAGTTTTATAATATTTTATCTCGTTCTATCGTTAAATTACAATAAATTCTGCTCTTACATACAAGAATAAATAATTCCACTTTTATATTCAAATTGATTGTTAATTAGGTCGAAATTTAAAATGTTGGTGTTCTGTTACCTACATTCATCGTAACTATAAATTAATAACACGAGACATCATTTTGTAATATAGATTAGATAACGCATTTACTGCCGCCGACGCATATATGCGTCTAACTCACTTTCACTTAGTGCCGTGGACGCACATGTGCGTACAGATCATATGGCGAGTCGAAATAAAAGGGAAAATGCGGCAGTAAACGTTTTAATGAATAATGTGAATGCTTATATACATTATACAAATCAATTATGCCTTATCATATTGGTCGCATAGAAGTCAAGGCTTAATCTAACAAATCTTATAATAAAATAACTATACAGCCGTCTTAACTGCGCAGGTCATAAATGCCAGGTGTCTCGCCAAACTAACCTCATTATCTTATTAAATAAACATCAAAATATATTGTAAGTGAAATAATAAAGTTAATTAATAACTAACAGTGCAACATTTGTACTAAAAATAAATTAACTCGTTTTGTAACTAGTACCTAAATCTAAATACTAAGATGATCTTTAATACTATACTGAACAAAAGATTGCTGCACTGTTCTTTCTAAGGTACCCGATTATCGCTGTCTCTTTCGCACGGGGATTAACTTTAGCTGCTCGCTATTACACGTTCTATTTTACGTTTTCGGTGTAGTCAAAATTCAACTCTAAGTTCTGCAGTTAGAGGTTCAGTTTTGAATACAGTAACAGTGAAACAGAACTTTATAATAGTATAATAATTATGAAACTTCGCTAGGAAAATCAGTTTTCAGTGTAGTATTAAAGATAATTGTTATTTTATTTTAGCCGAAATAAACGTAAGAATTAAACAGCATAGTACCCTAAGGCCATTTTGGGTTATGTTAAATCCAATTGACTAAGAACTATTAAACGAACGGACGCAGATATAGTTATATTACAGTTAGAAGCATATGACAGAGTTCACTGACGCTGATCTGGGACTAAATTAATAGTCAAGTCTCCATCAATTAACTGTGAACCTATAATCGGAGATTTTACAAGCGTTGTTAAGTCTGATCGTCGGCTTTAGTCTCGTTTCTAAGTTTATGCAACAGGTGTAAGGGTTATAAAAAAACGAGGGGGTGTTTATGAAACGAACCGCAGGTGAGCAGCTGTTTTAATAACTAATTATGTAAAATTGCATACTAAATTTTATCAACTCGTACAAAATTGTAAAAGACAATGAATTTATGACACGAGTGTAAATAAATAACTATTATATTTGATTAAACCAATTTCGAAATACGAGATTTTATCAAAGATGTGACGACATTACTGCTTCTTTGTTAAGAATTCCGTATGTAATCAACACAATTGCGCTCTAGGGTATTATAATAATAATAATAATTATTATTATAACAGCGACCGTTCATTTTACAGTCAGTAGCCCATACAGACATATATACAGAATTAATAAGTCTAACTATTATTAATTGGTTCTATCTATGGAAGGCCATTTGTTTCTACTCCGGGGTTGGCATTGTAGCCAATATCTAATAATTTACACTGTAACTGTTTTTCAACCAACATTTATTTAAACTGGCATAAGTATTTTTACCCGACTGCGCAACGCAAAAGAGGGTAATGTGTTTATTCGATGTGAGTTTGGAACTGGGTCTTCAGTAGCGTTATTATTTATATAATTGTAAGGTATGATACTCAAAATCTGCGTTATATTTTTAAATAACCAGCAATTCAAAATGGTATCGCCTAAATTAAAAATTCCACTCAATTTTGTATAGCACCGACCTGTCAAAACGAGTTTGACGTTCGAATAAGATATATTCTGCCCATTTTATCGAGACATTATAACGTTTTTCAAAATCTGAATTCATTGTCAGATTGTCGATTAGATAAAAACAGTCACAGCATTTTAACTATACAAACAACGAAAACAAACAAAAAATCAGGATATCTATTCATAACGACCCACGATGCTTTAGCACGCATGCGCATGGCTTTACACAGCAAAGCTCATAGAAGCGGTGCCTTCGTGAGTTCTCGAAGGGACTTGTGGGAAGCGATAAGCTCTACTTTAAACAAAACATACAAATGAATCATTAAAATTTAGAAAGTCGGCTCGCCAGATGGCGTTGCACGCAAGTGAAACTGCCTCAATATTATTGATTATTCGATTTCATATAGCTCATTAATCACTGAATAATTATTAACCGTTTCCTATTAAGCGAATAATTAATTGAATAACTTTGTTGAGGTTCTAAATCATAAATTTTAATACACAATATCACAACCATAACTATAGATATATAATAACTATGTCTTTTCGGGTCGTAGAGATAAACAATATATTTATAATCAGTTTCAATCTTATTATTATAAAAATACTATATATTAATTTAATATTGATATTTATTATGTGATATAAGCAAGGCCTTATTTCATTACAAATAGAATAATTAAGGTTTTACTATGGACATTTATTTAATTCCAATTTAATTGCACAATACATGATAGTCCAAATGACGGACTTTAGGCCTTAAGGCATTCTCTACCAGTCAACAATTGGGCTGAACATAAACACATAGAGGTTGGTGCTAACCATCAAAAGAATTATTGTAATATCAATCAATTAATTAATCAGGGAACAATCTTTACACAAATCGATCTAGTCCCAAAATAAGCTCTAAAGGCTTGTGTTATGGGTACTAGACGACGATATACATACTTATTATAGATAAATACTTCAATCCATAGGACACCTCCAAGACTCAGGAACAAACATTCGTGCTCATCACACAAATATTTGCCCTTACCAGGGATCCAACCCAGGCTAACCGCGTCGATAACAACCCCAAAATGTGTGAAAAAAAAAACTTACAAGGAGAGAAAAATAAATAACTATAAATATAAATACAATGTCCATAGTGAAATTGCACCCTGTTTTTATTATATAAATTCAAATCATAACTATTAATATATGTGACAATATATGATGACCGTGTCGACCGATCTTCATTAGATACGTTTTTATTGTTAGTAAAACTATCATAATATACATGAAATCTTTAAGCTAACATTTGATAATTGTTGACGTCATGTTAAGTAAAGCTTTCGGGCGAAGCCGCAAGCAAAAGTTAGTCTTATTATAAAATTGCCAATTAACTCAATCGTCAAAAGTAATGGAAAATATCACATTAACAATACTATTCTACAAATCAACCGTCTCTTTTTCTCATTGCACGTTATTAAGTGTGGGAAAGAGAGCAGTGGGTCTCGTACAGCGTTTTTTTAAGTTTAATAGAAGAATAAGAAAAACATACTGGGTCCAATTCGAAACTGTCTTCTTAATTAAAAAAATTCTATACTTAAAATAAGAAACGTCAAACTACATTTTGTATAGCACAAAGCTGTCAGAATCAAGCCTGAAGGTTCTTATTTCAAATTTAATGACTTTTAAATTTCGAATGCACTTTCAAATTTAATGACTTATATTTCGAGTACACTCTCAAATTTAATGACTTAAATTTCGAACACTTTTTGTCAAATTGTTCCCATTATATATAAGGCCTTCTGTCACTAAGATAGTCTTTGTTATTACGTAATTGTGTCATAATAACATATTGGACACTAACAAGCACTGATGTAGTCCCAAACTAGGATTTCATGTTTGTACTAGACAATGATACAAATATGTACAACTTGGGTACAAACATTCGCGCTTGTCACACATAGTTTACCTCAAACGGGATTCGAACCACCGTCCCATCGAATATCTCACTCGCTGATATGAAACCCACTGTCAGTAAAACAATTTAATAGCTAACTATATTACTAACTTAAAAATAATTCTACGTTTTCGGAACTCGCCTGTGCAAAAATATACTTCTCAAACATTGGGTTTTATACAGATATACGGACCCTAATATCTAGGACATTAGAGTTTAAAATTAATCGAGTGGAAATGATAATGGATGTCCTCAAATGATAAGCGTAAGAATTCGAAAGATCACAAAGTAATTTGAGTAGTAAACCATTGAGATAAAGTAGCGTTTCGCTTGTATATAAAACACATAGGAAGACTTATACTTAACATAAATTGCACAAAATATACAGACACAAGAATATAGCTATGCCTTAGTATTCTAAGAACAACGAAAATAAGAATACCATACAGGGTGACTTTGAAAACTTTTAATGCAGAACCATTTTTGATACATCTCCACACAACAACGCCTGCAAGTTGCTGCACTGCTGGAATAAATCCACTTTCTATCGATTTCATGTTTATCCTAATCTAGTTTCCATAAAAATGGACAACCTTGCTCCAATTGAATTAAATTGATTAAAAAAAACTTTGACACGACATTCGTTTTTTCTTTGGCTCCGCACGAATTATGCTACTCTAGCTATTACCAAGTATGACACAATGGCAATTGCAAAACGTGTCTTAATAATAAAAAAAAAAATCTGATCTTAAAATAAGAAAAGTCAAATTCAGTTTTGTACATCACAGAGCTGTCAAAATCAAATTAGATGATTATTTTTTTAAGTTCAGTGACTTTTAAATTTAGCTAACACACTTTCAATTGGCCCCAATAAATAAATTAACTACAGTTAAGTTCATTATATTGGCCGATTTAATGACCCGGAAACATTTGTTTTGCATTACGTCTTTAAAGTCACCCTGTAGATTTAAATAATCAGTTTAAGGACAATCCCGGTGAACGGCACACGATAATGTATTTCAATAACTTTGGAACACCGTTCAAAATTGATTAAACTAACAGCACCGTGTGACCAGCCAGTTGCATTAAAAAAAATATAAAATATTCCAAATTTAAACGAATTGCTTTCAACATTCATGACCGGCACATTCAATAACAATCTTTACAACAACGCAACAGAGTGGTGATTCGTTTGAATTTGGATATTTGTGGAATATATTTGAGAAGGCACCCATGGTCCGCGTCGCTTAACCGTCTCACTGCTGCCTCGCTGTTATGCCCGTATTATCTATGCTTAAGGCTGATATCGCACTCAAGTTTTTAGTATGAGAAAATGCCTGCTTGAGTACGATATCAGTCTTGAGAACAGACTAGTAGTCTCTGGTGGAGTTAGGGTTGAGTTATGTAACATAACACAGTTAGTTTTCAAACGGCATCTCTCTCTTTTTACGTAGTTAAAGTACAAGAGAGTCGTCATTGATATTTGTGGCGATTATTTTAACAGTATCTAGCCGTTTTTCCTGCTAACTGTGTCAGTTCTGCCCTAAACTACACAACCCACCGATTTATCTGTAAAGTGTCATGGCGGCGACATCTCATAGTGAAATTTTTTTTTTTGACTGTTTAACAGATAGGTCGGTAGATTAATACACTAACAAAATTGGTGTCTCCTGTGCCCAAAAGAATTTTGAGGTTAGAAACTTGTTTACCAAATAAGGGAGCGTTCAAGTATTACGTAACGAAATATTTGGAGTTTTTTGACCCCCCCCACCATGTAATGCGCCGTAACGTTTTTCTGTACCCCCCTTCCCGCTAGTAAAATTTCAAGAGGTCATTCCAAAAATGAGTGAGAGAACGCGATCGTTCTGAAGGGTTAAAAAATGTTAGTTCAAACCCCCCTCTCGCCTCTGGAATGCATCGTAACGTTTTACAAGACCCCCCCCCCCCTAAATTCGTTACGTAATACTTGAACGCTCCGTAAGACTAGTAACCATGAATCCACCTTAGATATTGTGTAGGTCGATAATAATATTATGGACCTACACCTGGCCTGATTTTGTCTTTTTTGTAACATATTATGTTACAAAAGTTTTTGTAACATATATTATGTTACAAAAAAATCAAAATCGGTTAAAAATTGAAAATATTCCTTAGTCGATCCTCTGAAGTAGAGTTTACAGAGTACCAAGGTCACACTGAAAGTTTCGCACTTCTGGCCATTGAGAGGTATTTGAATTTTGAACGTTGTTTGAAAAAATACAGGATTTAATTTATGGTACGTAAAAGATTTCGGCGGGAATCCGACCGTCAATTTATGGAAGCCCTGAAGACGCAGTGACCAACACGTTGAAAACGCTGCCAGAGGGCTGGGCTTCTAGCTTCGAAAAATGGTTATATCGAATGAAAAAGTGTTTAAAACAATGGAGAATATTTTGAAAAATAATAAAAGTATGCAGGTGTTTTTAGGGTTCCGTACCCAAAGGGTAAAAACGGGACCTTATTACTAAGGCACCGCTGTCCGTCAGTTCGTTTTTCCGTCCGTCTGTCACCAGACTGTATCTCATGAACCGTGATACCAGTTGAAATTTTCACAGACAATGTATTTCTGTTGCCGCTATATCAACAAATACTAAAAAACAAAATTTAATAAATATTTAAGGGGGCTCCCATCAGTGGCGAAGCGTGAAATATGTCCTAAGGGAAGCCGGAAGAATTAGAACCGTACGTGCGAGTCTGACATTTAGTTAGATTAATATGGACCTCACTGACAGCTAGCCGCAGCTTTCTAGCTTGGTAAAGCCGCCAGGAATTGGCTTGTAGGCAGGCTGCGCCACTCGCTCCCATACAACAAACGTAACATTTTTTGTTTGACTGTAGATAATGGTATGGGACCTTTCGTGCGCGAGTCCAACTCGCACTTGGCCGGGTTTTTTAAATTTGTAGTTACGTAAAACTTTCAGTGTGACCGTCGTACGTTTATAAAAATGATCTCTCGCGAACGGGAGGTTTGTTTTGGGTCCTCGTTTATAGGCCTATTTGCGTTAAAGTTTAGGGGACAGGAGAGACCGTGTGTGTAGAGTGTGTGTGTGCTACCGGAGGCGGCGGAAGCAGAGGTAGAGCAGCAGTAGCAGCAGCGCGGCGAGGTGCGCCAGCAGCAGCGCAGCGGCGGCGGCCAGGCGCAGCGCGCACGCGGCGGCGGCGCGCAGCGCGGCGCGGGCGAGCTCCGCGCGCCGTCAGCCCGTGCCGCACTTGCCCGACTCAAACACGCCCTGGCACACACACGCTTTTTAACAGCCAATGGAGAAAATGCATGAAACTCAAAATGAGCTTTCTATGATATATTATGAAAGGAAATGTAAACAAAAGCATATTGCAGAAAAAAGCAGATTATTTTGACTATTCATTTTTATTTCATTCGAGGCAAAATTACTGAATAATATATATTACTTTTTAGTTCTCATTTCAGTTTTTTGGACATCCTCATCAATTTTATGTCATGTTTTATTTCTACGATGTTGGTCTAAAAACAGTATTTTCGGAAATAATTGCAGATACCGTTTAAACGCCATACATTTTGTACAGTCTAACGACAGTTGTGACGTCATAGCTGTTGTTCATTTTGTATGGAGTGTTTTTGCGAGTGTTATGAACAATGACTTTTCAAAGCTTCACAACTCATAAAATAAATAAATAAATTATGCATATAATATTATTATTAAAATAATTTTAATTTATCGGTAACCAATCAAAATTTCAACATAAAAAATATTGTACTCTCAGTATAGTGGATAACATTGGTCAGCTGTTGACACCGCGGAGGTGACTCACCCGTCGGAAGAAGGGCGAGAAGCTGACGAGCGCGTGCGGCGTGAGCGGGGCGCAGTGTAGCGGGCAGCGTCGATCCTCCGCGCACACCGTCAGCAAACGCCGCAGGAAGGTCTCTAGCGCGCCTCGCCTCGCTCGCGCCACGGCCTCCGACTGCCACAGTTGACGCGGCGGGAACGGGATCGACGCCACCTGAATAGTTATTATTTTGTTACCGAAGGTAAAAGTAAAGTCCGAGCCGCAGGTGACGGCTTTAACGGCAAGACGTTTGCTTATTGTTAATGTTTCTCATTATACTTCATCTTCGGCGTCGCGCGTGTGGAATGGGCCGGAAGTAACTAAGTACTAAGCACGTAGGGAGCATTATATATTCTACTAGCTGTGCCCGCGACTTCGTCCGCGTAGTTTGATTATCGTTATTACCTCGGGTACTTTTCAATTTTTCGGGATAAAAAGTAGCCTATGTGTTAATCAAAGGTATAAGCCATTTCCATTCCAAATTTCATCAATATCCGTCCAGCCGTTTTAACGGGAAGAGGTAACAAACATACACACACACAAACTTTCGCATTTATAATATTAGTAGGATTCGTTATAATTATAAAAGTGCACTTCTTACAAGTAAATGTGATCAAAAATACATGATTAACCATGCGATGTTGAATAAATCATGTACATACATACATATGTTAGTTGTATGGGTGGTGTATGACAGTTGTATGGGTGGTGTATGACAGTTGTATGGCTGGTGTCAGTGGCGTAACTATAGGGTGGCAGGGCTGGCAAAATGCCACGGGCCCCCGACCCAAGAGGGCCCCGGCCCAAGAGGCCGCGTGCTCAAAAATATAGTACAACGTGACGATTTTTACTGATAGGGCCCCCATCAAAAGAATTTGCCACGGGCCCCAGATGGTATAGTTACGCCACTGGCTGGTGTATGACTGGTGTATGGATGGTGTATGTCAGTCGTATGGCTAGTGTATGACAGTTGTATGGTTGGTGTATGACAATTGTATGGCTGGTGTATGACAGTTGTATGGCTGGTATATGATAGATGTATGGATGGTGTATGTCAGTTGTATGGGTAGTGTATGACAGTTGTATGGGTGGTGTATGACAGTTGTATGGGTGGTGTATGACAGTTGTATGGGTGGTGTATGACAGTTGTATAGGTGGTGTATGACAGTTGTATCGGTGTTCTATGACAGTTGTATGGGTGGTGTATTACAGCTGTATGGCTGGTGTATGACAGTTGTATGGATGGTGTATGTCAGTCGTATGGCTAGTGAATGACAGTTGTATGGGTGGTGTATGACAGTCGTATGGCTGGTGTATGACAGTTGTATCGGTGTTCTATGACAGTTGTATGGGTGGTGTATTACAGCTGTATGGCTGGTGTATGACAGTTGTATGGATGGTGTATGTCAGTCGTATGGCTAGTGTATGACAGTTGTATGGGTGGTATGACAGTCGTATGGCTAGTGAATGACAGTTGTATGGGTGGTGTATGACAGTCGTATGGGTGGTGTATGACAGTTGTATCGGTGTTCTATGACAGTTGTATGGGTGGTGTATTACAGCTGTATGGCTGGTGTATGACAGTTGTATGGATGGTGTATGTCAGTCGTATGGCTAGTGTATGACAGTTGTATGGGTGGTGTATGACAGTCGTATGGGTGGTGTATGACAGTTGTATCGGTGTTCTATGACAGTTGTATGGGTGGTGTATGACAGCTGTATGGGTGATGTATGTCAGGTGTATGGGCGGTGTATGTCAGTTGTTAGGTGGTGTATGTCAGTTGTTAGGTGGTGTATGTCGGTTGTATGTGTGTGGATGGTGTACCTTGGGCCCGTAGGTGCGGCGCATGGCGAGGTAGAGGTCGCGGAAGCGGCGGTAGCGGCGCAGCAGCGCCCAGCGCGCGGCGCCGAGGCGCACGCGCACCTCGTACTCGTGGTGCGTGGCCGCGCCCGCGCCGCGCGTCACCCAGCCCGGCACCGACACCACCGAGCCTACACAGATAACATCCCACTAACATACCGAACAGAGTGCAAGGCTCGGCTTGGTGAAAGTGCTCTACCGGTTTATCCGAATACCATTGTTAACATATGTATATATATATAATGTGTACTGATTTGAAAAATGATACCTCCCCAAGTTTCTTGCCGGCTCTTCTCAGTAGAGGATTTTTTCCGAACCGGCGGTAGATTCGTTCCTTGACCTTCATAAGAGCTTATAAAAGCCTAAATTGAATAAAAATACTTTGACTACCCCAAGTAATAGGTGGCACGCGCATGCCACCTTACATTCACGCTTACATTTGTGTTTGCTCGCTTGTAAGTTTGTTAATTGTATATTAACTAATACTAACCGCAGATAATAAGGGTCCCACGATCTCAAATGACCCATTCGCAAAACGGCCCTTATGAAAAATGTCCCGTTTGCAAAACTTCCCTTCACAAAATGTCCCTTTCGTAAAACGTCCCTTCTGCAAATGCCCTGCCTTTTCAACGCCATATCAAATACAAAAGTTGTCACTCACTCGCCAAGCATGTCTAAGAAGTAACACGAATTTCAACCTTACGTCAAACTTTTGAAGGGCTTTTTTACCTAGTATGCCCTGACGGATATATCCGTCCTTGCCGGTGAACCAGTGGTGCTGATATATCAGTCAATGGCGTTGAAAAGGTTAAACTATTCAGGTAGACGGTGCATATAATACTTAATATAGGTGGCCCGTGAATTTTCTCAGTATTTTGATATATTTTTGCTTACTTGACGGGGATAAACCTGTCAGGTAGCCCTAGCATCTATTTGCTGCTTAATTATGTTTTGTGCCTGTGCGACGGTACCGTTTACAAAAGGGGCATTTGCAGAAGGGACGTTTTGCGAAAAGGACGTTTTGCGAAAGGGACATTTTGAAAAAGGAAGCTTTACGAACGGGACGTTTTGTGACTGGAACCTTATTTTGCAAACAGACATTTTTCGAATGGGACCTTATGCGACCAAACTTTCTTTGTGTTGCTCGATATGAATGATTTATTATTACTTTTTAATCTCAGTTTAGTTTAGTTTAGTTTGTTTATTACTCAATATAATATACAGTTTAAATTACATGTCATGTCAAATTAAAAGAAATTACATTGAGATCGTCAAGCAAGTACATATAAGCATTCAAAATAATTAAATTATTAACAGTTTGATATTCAATAATGAAGAAATAATAATATAAATAGGATGTCATATTGGGTCTCCTCTAGGGATCGTCATTTCAAAGTAAATTTTAGTGTAAAATAACAAAAAACAAATAGGTAACAAAGCAGGTAGGGGGGGGGGGGGGGGGTAGGGGGGTAGTACATAACAATGTCAAAATACAATAAAAACCAAAATCAGTAATGTCAAATGAACCAACTTACAACTTAAGGTCCATATACTCATTTACTGAGTATAATGGATTATCCAATAGAAGGTTTCTCAGCCGGCGCCTAAATGTTTCGTCAGATGACTCAAGCTTAAGATCAGTGGGAAGATGCTCATAATAAGTCGGCCCGATAACACGCGGGTTCTTCCTTGCAAGTGCCATGCGACGGGGGACTGTCCTCAAACGCCCGGTATGGCGGAGCTGCTTGCCGAGTTTATCGTGAACACGCGGAAATGAAGGAAGGTTATTCCTCACAAATAACAAAATTTCAAAAATATAATATGAGTAGTGCGTCATTATGCGGTGCGTGGCGTGGCAGTTTTTCATTACTTTTATAAAGATACATAATATATCACGCCTGTTTCACAAAGGCGTATGCAGAGACCACGGATGTCCACCTGCTGCTATTTTTATATGATTGAGATAATACTGACACGGGGAGAAAATTCCACACGTTACCGGTGCGGAATGCGGACGGCTCATCGAAAAATTCAACCACAGGATGGACTTCTTTGCAATGTAATAATAATCTGATAATTATTTAATTTTAGTTCTGGAGAAATCAGGGCTACAAATTAGATTATCATATTTCAATTATAAATGAAATTTAAAAAAGAGCTTTCGACTGGAAATCGAACAATCGAACCGGTACTTACTGAAGTCAATAGGTGGCATGAGCCCAGCTGTTATCATGGGGTCCTGAAACAAATATTTAAAATAAATTCAAGTCTAACAGCTGCGTGTGTCCAGCTGTGGGACGTAGGTTGTTGATGGGTATATTGGTAGAGGTCGTCCTCGAACGTTTATTGACGAAATGGGCGATATACTAATGTCTGACTTTACCTGATGGTCTCAACGGAAGACCAGCGCTGGACTATGTTATTTAATGTCTTTGGTGCTCTGTTATGAATAATCTATTTTTATTACAAGCTTTTATTTAAGTAGCTGTGTTTGTAAATTGGTACAGTTCTGATGACAATACATTTTTATGATAAGCATGACCTGAAATCCAGGATAAGCTCCAGTAAAAGGAACTTTTCAACGGTCAACAGCACAGACACGAAATAGTGTACGCATTTTGTTGAAATATTAAAGTGTACTGGGCAAAAAAGCATGTTATAAAAATATTTTTTTTAAGAAAATCATATTCGCTTTAAGGTTTACTGTCATTAGGTACAAATGGAAAATCGTCCACGTGAAATAACCATTTTGAATTTGGGTCAAAAGTAATAGCATCCAAAGTGAATTTAGCCAAAATGTAATTATGCTGAAAAGTATTTATAACCAAATTTATTTTCGTTGTAAATTAATTAATTAATTACCGAATAATTTCAAGTGGATGACTTTCCATTTGTACCTAATGACAGTAAATCGAGCATATGTACTTATGTACGGGACTGACCGGTAGCGTGACGTCGAGGATGAGCTGGTTGCCGTTGCGCTCGGGCTCGTGCGTGGGCGCCGGCTGCGCGCGCGCCGCGCGCCGCAGCGGGTCGTCGACGCCGTCCCACGGCTCGGCCGTCTCGTCGTTCGACGTCGACACGTTGTCAGACGCTTCGATAGACGTGTCTTTTAACCTGACATATACAGTTTGCATATGAAATGAAATATATTTTTTACGTATGAATATTTGGGTTACATTAAGAGTTAGACATTTCATAATTTTTAGTCGTTTCACCAAAATTCTACCTTTGCAGGTGTACACGCATAGCACAATAATAATAATAGTTATAAAATGATTTTCAATAATATTACGAATTAATCAATAACAATAATAATAATATGAATAATACGATAATGCCAGAAAGGCTAAGCAACTTAACAATTCACAAAATGTCAGAGAACGAATACAAAAAATAAAACAAAAATAAATAATTATATGAAATTCAAAAGTCCACTATTCTTAAGTGATTAAATTTTCAAGATGTCCATTTAGTCTGATCTACAAATTCGTCTGCGGGCCGGGTTCTGCACGCTCTTGTAGTCCGGCTCGTATTTTAGCCATACGATCCGTTAATCTAGCATATGATCCCTGGGTCTCGATAGGCGTACACACTGTGGTTATATAATTAGATTTGCATAAAACTGTAGACATCATTGATAACTTATATGTGTACTGTTTTGAAACAATGATACCTCATAGTTTCTTGCCGGCTCTTCTAAGTAGAGGATTTTTCCGAACCGGCGGTAGAACTCCTTGACCTTCATAAGAGCTTGTAAAAGCCTAATTTGAATAGGGATATTTTGACTTTGACTTTGAATCCTAATGATTAAGAACAAATCAGCTGATGCCCGAGCCAGTTCTGGCCCTCGGACAGTAGTTTGAAGACCCCTGAAGATAAATACCTGTCAGAGAGCGGATCGCTCCTGGGCTCCGGTAGCACGTCGGTCTCGCTCAGCGTCAGCGAGGGCGCCTCCTGGATCGGCGTGACGGCGGAGCGCCCGTTGCTGCCGTTGTCGAAGAACGAGTACTGCAGCGCCATCTCCAGGCGGACGTATTTCTTCTGGAGCTCCTGTAGGACCTGGAAAACCGTACATGGCTCGTATTGGAAATACCTTGTCATCATCATGGGCCTATAATAGTCTAAGATCCGAATTAGAGACGATTTGCACCCATCTGTTTAATGGATGAAAATGATTTTATATCAAGTTTAATATGTTAAAAAATATAGAACTATGATTTAGTGAAAATGAAAAATTACTTTTTATTAAACATTGCACTCATGAGTTAAACGAATAAATTAAATACCAACCGAAAGTAAGAAAACCTATATAATAAAATAAACTATATAATAATAAATATGTAATTTACTTTTGTACTTATTTGTATTTATTTTTGTACTTGAGAAAACAACGACAAATTAATACATATAACACAGTACCGTGACTCACTTATAGACAACGCACATTCTAAACGGGTGCTCCTAGACGTGCACTAGGGAGGGATTTTTTGAAATTCCGTCCCTAAAGGGGTGAAAAGGCTGGCTGCTATTTTGGCCAAAGGCTAAGTCTAGCCTAGTCTAGCTATATATAATATATATACACACACATATATTTATATATATTTTCAAGATTCGCCAGGAATTTTTTATCCAACGAATTCGCGGTATATATCTGGGGGCACGGCAGTGCCCCCGCCAAGGCGAGTAAAAGTCGACGAAACGAGCGGGCACGGCGTACCATCCTTTTCTCGAAGCGATTCACACCACTTTTGAGCCCCCTGTATCTTTGCTGTGAGGATATCGAGAAAGCTGAAATTTTAGTTACGAAGAGTGCTTACTGAACCTACCGTAACTCCATCACTGCAAGTTTCTACCGATTATAGTTAAGGAAATATCACAAGTCAAAGTTCCTTTATTTTGTCACTGACTCACTGACCACTGACCACTGATTATATATCATACAAATTCTAAGGTACTTCTAGCAGAGATAGAAACTTGAAATTTGGCATCAAGGTAGGTCTTTGAGTAAAACCATAGGGAAAAGTCTGACATTACCAAAAACTTGATTTTTAAGGTTTCCGATTGACGACCAAGTTAAAGATGCGGCTAATTTGATAGATTAAGTATTGAGCCAGGTTCCAAATAACTTTGTACTGTTATTTCACATTCCTACCTATTACGTTTATTCAAATATAGGATTGCGTTTAGAGGACTATGTAGGTAGGTAGGAACTTAATTAATACAAAATGAAAATTGCGTTGTAAATTTGGAAAGACGTTTGATTATTATTTAAAGTTTTTTTTTATTTAAGTTGCAATGTTTGTATGTACTTATGTATTTATTTATTTGACAAAAAACATATGAAAGTTTACAATACGAAACCAAAACACTTACACATTAATGTATGTATGTATGTATGTATGTATGTTCGGGTCAACTCTTGCCACTTTACACTTTCCACTTTCTATTATCCTACAGAGCTGAATTTTGACATGTTGGTTCATTTCCGATGACAATGCATTTTTTTGCTAAGCATGACCTGAATCAACATCCAGGATTAGCTCCAGACATGAAGTCTTCAACGGTCAACAGTACAGACAAGAAATTTTGTGTAGGCATTTTATTATGATAGCCGGTTTTACGTTTTACCATGAAATGGTTGCTGCACTCAGGGTTGACTCCTAACTAGGGAACTCTTCAACGGTCAACAGCACAGTCACGAAATTTTGTTTACGCATTTTATTATAATAGCCGGTTTTAAATATTACCATGACATGGTTGCTGCACTCAGGGTTGGCTCCTAACTAGGGTACTCTTCAACGGTCAACAGCACAGTCACGAAATTTTGTGTACGCATTTTATTATGATGGCCGGTTTTAAGTTTTACCATGACATAGTTGCTGCGCTCAGGGTTGGCTCCTAACTAGGGAATTCTTCAACGGTCAACAGCAAAGTCACGAAATGTTGTGAATGCATTTTATTATGATAGCCGGTTTTAAGTTTTACTATGACATGGCTACTGTGATCTAGTCTCGGGTCGTATCTGTCTGTCAGTCTTTGCTGACTTCCAAGAAATTATACCTGAAAGGAAAAAAGGAGGACTACTACTAACTTACAAAAAGAACTGAAATCCCATCAAAAACATTCAAATGTAAAAAATGTGCCAAGCCTCGCATCCTCTATCTTCCAACCCCTATGCCGTAAAAAGTTGTGAGATCCTACGGTAAAGCCAAGTCTGAGATGTTCTTATCATTTTATCGGTAATTCAACTATTTCGTTTAGATTTATTTTTACTTTCTATCAAATAACCAATATTTTAAGCCCATATCATTATTATACTTCTTCATTAATATAAAAAAATATCGTGACTTGGCAATTGCACAGAAAAATATGAAACTAAGAACAATTATTTATTACGCATTACAGCGTCATGTTTGTGATGAAACTGAGATAAATTATCTATGACGCATTACAGCGTCATGTTTGTGCTGTGCGATTTCCAAGTCACGATATTTTTTTATATTAAACGAAGAAGTATAATAATGATATGGGCTTAAAATATTGGTTATTTGATAGAAAGTAAAAATAAATCTAAACGAAATAGTTGAATTGCCGATAAAATGATAAGAACATCTCAGACTTGGCTTTACCGTAGGATCTCACAACTTTTTACGGCGTAGGGGTTGGCAGATAGAGGATGCTAGGCTTGGCACATTTTTTAAATTTGAATGTTTTTGATGGGATTTTAACATACTAAATTAAATATAAGATCATTTTCATCCATTAAACAGATGGGTGCAAATCGTCTCTAATTCGGATCCTCTACTATAAACATTCCAATACTGGGCTCAGGCTACGCCACTGGGTAGGAGTCCCCTCGCGGTCCCATTGGGATCGTAGTAGGAGAGCCCATGACACTAAACCTGGTATGATAAGATTACCAGATGCCATATATATATATATATATGTATATAATTAGCCACGTCATTAGCAGGGGAACACAAAATGTTCGTTTGTTCCTCGAAATAGGGGAGGGGTAGGAGTATACGATAATGCAGTGCTGCAAGCACCCCTGATTGCCCTTATCAGTGGCAGCAGCCTGATAAGCGACGCCTCGTACCTAGTATGATCGATTTCCTAAAAAAATCAAAGCTCATCCGAAAGAGCATCAATTTCTCTGTAAGAAAAATCACTGCTACATTTTCAAAACAGTGGAAAAAGTGGTTGCTGCAGCGATTGAAGGTCGCCCTCTGCGAAACTGCTTTCGGCGTTTCAATTCACTTTTGTCAGCAATAACCCGGTTCCTTTGATTTGTACGGATTGAATACGCGTGCCACGGTCACGTGCGAATAATTTTACGTGTCGTTGACTGTTTAAACAAATTAAATCGGCATATTGCTTGTGATATTTTTCGAACTATCCAAACATCCCATCCACATCAATACTATATTTATAAGTGTTTATTGTCACAGGAGAGTACGAGGGGTGATCCAAAAGTGATGATAATCAGTATGAAAGATACATAAAATGTTTAATAAAATAATTTATTTTTCTACGTAATCTCCTTCCAAGTCTACACACTTAGACCATCGTTTCTCCAGACCACGAATTCCTTTTAAAAAAAAATCTTTTTCTTGACCCTCCAAAAATGCTTCCACAGCGGCCATTACCTCGCCATTATTCAAAAATTTGTTGCCTCTAAGATCTTCCTTCAGCCGTGGAAAGAGATAAAAGTCGCTGGGGGCTAGGTCTGGCGAATATGGGGGGTGTTCCAGCAATTCGAACCCTGAATCACGAATGGCAGCCATCGCAACGCCGGCCTTGTGGGGCGGTGCGTTGTCCTGGTGAAACAGGATGCCAGCTCGAAGTTTACCCCGCCGCTTCTCTTTGATTGCTTGTCTCAATCTGCGTATTTGGTCAGCGTAGTAGGAGCCCGTAATAGTGGTACCCTTTTCCAGGTATTCGATCATTATGACTCCCTCAGCATCCCAAAACACTGAAGCCATGACCTTACCAGCGGAGCTTGCTACCTTGAATTTCTTCGGTGTAGGGGAAGACGCTCGCTTCCAGGTCATGGATTGCTGTTTGGTCTCAGGATCGAAATGGTGGATCCAAGACTCGTCCATGGTTACAAACCGACGCAAAAATGTTTCGGGATCAGTTTGATATTTGTCAAGATTGGACTTCGAAATCTCACATCGTATTTTCTTTTGTTCAGCCGTTAACATTCTAGGCACCCAACGAGCGGAGACTTTTTTCATGTGTAGTTCATCAGTTAAGATTCTTCGAATGCTGCCATACGAGATGCCTGTGAGCTCAACTAGATGCCTGATAGTCATCCTTCTATCTGTTAAAACGAGATCATGAATTTTTTTGACGTTTTCTCCAGTAATGGCGACAGATGGACGGCCTTCGCGATGTTCATCTTGAGTGGATGTCCTTCCCAAGTTAAACTCCTTTGACCACCGTGCCACTGTGGAATACGGCGGAGCGGACTCGCCCAGTGTGCCCACTAATTCAGCGTATATATCTTTAGTACACATTTTTTTCAAACAGAAGTATTTAATAACCGCTCTCACCTCAGTTTTCTCCATTTTTGCGTTATTGTTCCGACTGCTCGTGAAGAAACAACTGCAACTCTCTGACAGATACATATTTTTTAATTTTTATTTTTTTTATTTAATAAGGAGTCTTTATGGCCAGTAACTGCATACCTATTTATTTTAATCCGATTCAATAAGTATTCAGTTATCATTACTTTTGGATCACCCCTCGTATGGTGATAGAACTATCAATGGAAAGTTAATAATATATAATGGATCAAATAAATAATAATAAAAGATTCTGACGAATTGGGAACCTCCTCCTTTTTTGAAGTCGGTTAAAAGACCGACTCTAAATAGCCTATGAAAAGTAAAATAGCTTTTTTCGCCACTTTTTAGTTACAATCATGTGATTTAGGGACAAACATTTACTACATCAAGTAACAATAACACAATGCCATTGTGACATACTGTATAATTGACTAAAATATTCATATTATCATGACCGACGTGTTGGTGCAAACTGTTAGTCGGGCATGGCGTTATATATAAATAAATAAATGCCAATTGCTCATCATAAACTGTTGCTATCTAAGGTGCAAGGATTTCAATTGTTGAGGAGTTCTCCTGGTTGTTCACCACCGATTCTATTTTACCACACGATTTTGATGAACACAAGTTCCAAACCTTATTTATTTATTTATTTTATTTTATTTATTTGAAACAAATCATGGCTAGCTAACAGTTTTTACCAAAACGCTAGCCAAGTCGGGGAATATCAGATGTGCATACACTAAATAATATTACAAGTGATTACAATAAATAAATAAATGGGACAGTTACAAGCAGGTGCACGTAAATAATTTCCTTACTTAATACACATAATGGCAAGTTCAAAATATGTTAAGAATAAGTATTTTCAAAACAAGTAATGTCAAATTAAATAATAATAACTAAGCAATCAAATGTCAATCAAACGAACGAGCTACAAATAATACCTAAGTTGCTATACATACAAAATTAGAAATTTATGGGAAATTTAATAATAAAACGACTTTGGATATCAAAATGGCCCAGTCATCAGCAAATACGTCGGCATCTTCGACTCTGTCATTAACCTTTTGACCGCCACTCGGCTGCAGCCGTCAGCGGATACAGGGTAAAAAAGTCCTTCACTACCTTGACTTATAGTTGAAATTCGTGTTATTTCTCAGGCATGCTTGGCGGTCAAAAGGTTCAGGTCGTTTAGCAGATATATCGCCCTAGAAGTGGGTGCATTACTGGCGAATCGAGGGGCGAGCACTATCGGGCAACGCAAAGAGGCGGCGCGCCCGGCGTCCTTATACAGAAATCTAATCGCCACCCGTGAAATATTTATCATTTAGGAGTTCCGGTGATCATCTATGGTCTTCATCAACAGTTCCACTTCACCAAATAATGCTTTTGAAACGTAAAACTGCTTCAGTTATTGCAGGAAATACTAAAATTGCTATATGCGTGCCTATAATATTTGAGCAGTTCCATCTATTCCTCATAGATCCTCTCATCAGACATCAGAACGGGACTAACTGGGAGGTATTCCCTATCGATTAAAAAAAGAATCATCCAAATCGATCCAGCCATCTCCGAGTAATCGTGGAACATACATAAAAAATAAATATAAATAAAAGATTCCGAAGAATTGGTTCTCAATTCTTCGGAATCCTTCTTTCCTTTTTTGAAGTCGGTTAAAAATAATTCAACGGGCTCTCATCGGGGGGCACCAACGCCACTAACTACCCTTAAATCTACTTTCCAGTCCATATTTCACAGTTGTATACGTCATTTTATGACTTAAAAACGTGCTGTATCTATCTCTATACCACATTTCAATAAAATCGGTTCAGCAGTTTAGCTGTAGAAAACGTACTATTTATCATATTATTTATCATTTTATAGTACAGAAGTAATAAACACAAATAATGAGATCATTATCGCGTGTTTGTATAGGTGTAGTGCAATGTTTACGCGGCAGCGTTCATCATTCGATTTTTTAAAAGCTTTTCTTTAACTAGCAATGTTTGTATGTATGTATACCTCATCCAAACGAAAAAGCGCGCTGGCGGTGGGGGCTGCGCAGTAGTCGATTTACCGGCCAAATTGGTGGTATGAGGTGAGGCGCGACGGAGGGGGTTACGCGCGGTATGTCTGTGCCGTCGCGCTATTGGTTCGTTCGGCTCGGCTCGGCAGTTGACATTTACTTCCCGCACAGAGACTACGTTTCGTTCGCTCGCAAAGTACACCCCTTTAGGGATCGAATTTTTACGTTTATAACTAACCGTTCATGGAACTTCTTGACCTCTCTCAATAGCTCAGGTTTGGATTTCAGGATCCCACAATGCTCGGGCTTAAACTTCGTCAGGCGGCTCTGTCCACTAATTATTATTAGAAATTCGGGAATCACTTAATTTTAAAAATTACCACGCTTTTGAGAGTGTTCCTTCCGCGTTCCTTCTCAGCAGATATCACCCTTTGAAGCGGTGGTAGAAAGCACATGTAAAAATAATAGCGCGTTCGGCGAAATAAGATTTTCTAATCTAATTGCGAATAAGGTTATACCTATTTGGAAACGTTATATTCCTTCGTCCTCCAAAGTTCGGTAAAACACCGGCTTTTCTTTAATTTAGTTACCGGTAAATTACCGGCCCCAAATATGGCCGGTTACCGTTTTGTATTCCCTAATGCGTACCCGAGGAGAACGGTAATTTGTGGAAAAAATCTAAATTGAAAACTCTTTAACATAAAAAATCGTCATATTTTAACAGTACATTTTCACACAGATGAAGTTGCGGGTAAAACTGGTGGTATTATGCACTTATTTACTACACCTGCATAATCATATCTGACTTTATAATTAATATTATGCACTTATGTGCTACACCTGCATAAACATAGCTGACTTTTGTCCTCACCTTCACCTGCGTGCTGAAATTTAGATATAATCTAAAAAATTCACTAGAATCTTTTTGTACCAGGAGCAGAGAAAGAACATAATTTAGTGCGTAATTTAGAAATGAATAGATTTAGGATAGGTATTTATAACACTGTGCGTTGCCTTACCTTTCTGTAATGCACCCATTGCTAAGCTCTTCTAGATCTCCAGCACAAACATGCGACAATCGCGACGAAACTCAAAATAATGATTAATTATGTGAAATACTATAACATGCAAGTAGAATCCGTTTATTATGACATCGAAAGGAATTGACAAACACGTCATAATAAGCGGACGTCATACAAGGCGTTTTGTGAAAAAAACAAATTCCTTTGCGAGAGATGAGTTTGATTCTCCATTTTCTAATCTGCATATTATTGCACCTTTCTCCTCAATCGTAAATGCTTTACGGTGTTTAGACGACATTTTTTTCACAGTACCTACATACAATGAAAAACACAAACGACAAACGAAAAACACTGAGTGACCTTCAAGTGTCAATTACTCACTGAGATTCAAAACAAAAACGAGCCACGTGCCGAACGTCGTCGGGAATCAACGAACGTTACCGACAGTGTAAAGAATCATGTCGGTCATTATAACCGGACATAATTTATTAAAAATGGGTCATAATAAGCGACATGTCACTGCAAGGGAAGTCATTATATCCGACTTTTTTATACATACATACATACATATTATCACGCCCGAAATCCCTATTGGGGTGGGCAGAGCCACAAGAGTACTTGAGGCCACGTTCGATTAATTAGTCCTAAGATGGTATGATGAACGACTTTTTTATAAAGAGTTTTATATGAAATCCAAACTTCGTAGTGTAATTACGTCATAATAATCGGTTGGTCAATATCAGCGGAGTCATAATAAACGGAATCTACTGTAATATTAAAATTAAACTATATTGCAGCGCCCTTACAGGCTTTACGATTGGAGCTTCTAATAGTTTTAAGATCTCTTGTACCACATAATGCAATACACGATATGACTATGACTATGATGGTCATCGTTTAGTTTAAACTTCAATTTGATTGAAATTGTATCGTTAGTTAACGCGACCCAACTGTATAATTTCCTCTCCTTATATTGTATGGAATCCTCAACGTGAATGAGCAAAACAACTCCAATATTGTCGTCTATCGTTTTGTTTAACTCAAAAGTGTCGAAATTTATATTATTAAAACTGTATATGATTAGGTTAATATAGCAAGATTGGGATAATTATTTTATCTACACCCATATCATAAAACCTCCATTGGTTAATCAAAAACCGTAGGAAATGACCACCATTTTGACAATCAATTAGGAAAAACCAGTGCTGCGATAAAGAAATAACATTACTTCTTTATCGTTTTTAGTAAAGACATGAGATTAAATTTGGAACAGCTGTCAAAACTCAAGTGGGTCTCTATTCTAGTATCCATAGATATTAAAACAGTTATTGATACGAAACGTCAATTCAGTATGTTTTTTTAATATAAACTGCACAATATTTGATCTCGAGTGACGTGAGAATAGAGACTTCATCCGTTTGTCTATGATTTAAAAAAAAATGGTCTTGACGGAGGATCGAATCGCCGCCATGTTGGTGTTTTGCTGTACGAAAGTAGAATTGTTGTTGAATTGAATAGAAAAAGTTGTTTGTAATTTACATTTTAGTTGAATATTTTTTTTATTTTTTATTTATTTGTGTCAACAAACAATCACTACACAGGTATATATATATATAGATTATTTTTACATAACTTCTTAAATTATGTGTGACCAACACCGTTAACCACTAATTACATAATTAAATTATAATTTGGAATACAATTCAAGGGTTGTGCTTGTGGCTGACACAGATGCAAACATACATACATGCCCTTCCACTCATACACGCACACATGCACATGCACATGCACATGCACATGCACACACACACACACACACACACACACATACACACACACACACACAAAGACAAAATTTTGTTATTTATGAAGACGGAGGACAGATCCTTTCAGATAGCCCTTCCAATATTGACTTTCTGTACGAATGTGCATTACACTTAAATATGTCCGTTTTAAAGAAGAGTTTGTTATAATTGTCTACTAATCTACGCAAAGGAGCGCGCGCTCCAGCGTGCGTGCGGCAGCGGAAAATATGAATAGTAAGTAGTCTTCCCGGAGTGTGTGTGATGTGAAAATGCGCCGGATATCGGAAATATGCAGCCACGATTGCAACAAATAACTTGTTGCCAGAAAATATTGTTTCTGAACCCATTATTTTTTATTTTTAAATACTGATACGGTTGTTTATTATGCTTTAAACTTATGAATTCTATTAATATCCGCCTATATCAGAAAATAACAATTAACCCCTCGGATGCGGGAGGTAAAAAAATACCGGCAATTGCGTCTCATTGGATTCATGGAGTACCAAAAAAATTATAAGCAAAAAAAATGCAAAAAGTGCACCTAAGAAAGAGCACGGATCCGTGCCTAAGCATCCGATGGGTTAAGTTTGGCAGTGGCTTGTTACAATTTAACATTCAATGGTTGACTTGCTCAAGTGTTGCCATAGAAACGTATGTTCTCTGTCGCTCGTGTTGTCACCTAGGGGCCACTGAAAATCAGCGCCGAGGCTCGCCACGGCATAACGCTGAGTGGCACCCTCTTTGGCACCGTTCGGCACAGCTTTTTATGTTCATTGATTATTGTGCTTTTCTTGTTATCTGTCTGTGTCTAATGTGTGTTAAATAAATGTCTTTATTATTATTATTTCACTTTATTTGCTTGAATGATCTCATTTTTTACATTTTTTTATAGTATAAAAATAATTATTATTATTATTACTTTATAAATAATATTATGCAGTTATGTACTACACCTGCATAAACATACCTGACTTTATAAATAATATTATGCACTTATGCACTACACCTGCATAAACATATCTGAGTATATAAAGGCCAATGATTGAACCTGCGGTATTCATTTCAAAAAAAGTCTCGGAAGACCCCATTGAATTACATTCAACATGTCCCGATCGTACTCAATGTTGGCGTTGCTAGTTATTGCCGCTCTGGTGTGCAGTACTCTAGCGGCTACCTGCGATGTCGACAAGTGTGACCGCTTGTGTAAAGAACAGCAGTGGGACATTTCAGGACTGATTAACGGAGGGAATTATGGATATTGCAATTTTGAAACAAACTTTTGTGAATGTCATGACCCAAACACCAATATGTGTGTAAACTGTTGAAGAATACCATTTGCCATTTACTGTTCCGGCGTTACTGAATACTGAATTATGTATACTAAATAAAATAGAAATCCGCATGAGTGTAATATTATTTTATGTAACAAAACCAATGATCAAAGCAGTAATGGCGGAAATTCGATCCTCCGTCAAGACCAATTTTTTTTTTAAATCATAGACAAACGAATGAAGTCTCCATTCTCATGGCACTCGAGATCAAATGTCGTGCGGTTTATATTAAAAAAAACATACTGAATTGATGTTTTGTATCAATAACTGTTTAATATCTATGGATACTAGAATAGAGACCCACTTGAGTTTTGACAGCTGTTCCAAATTTAATCTCATTTCGATACTCAAATCGATACTGTAATAACATTGCAGCACTGGTTTTACCTAATTGGTTGTCACAATGGTGGTCATTTCCTACGGTTTTTAATTACACTATGGAGGTTTTATGATATGGGTGTAGATAAAATAATTTTCTGACGAGGTGCTTCATAGGCGAGTTACTTTTTAGGCTAGTTGCAATTTCGTCGAGATGATTTTAGGACGAGTTGATGCCGTAGACCAGTTGCGTTTACGACCATCTGATACTAACCCACAAAACCATTCCCAGTAGCCTTCTTTCTCTTAAGATCCATTCCTCACATCCACTATGTATCTAATGCGATTTATTTTTCAACTATATCTGTAGGGTGTAATAGTTTACCACGCTAGTGTAGTGTGTTTAGTGTACTTATGTTGTATGTTGGTAGCGTATGCTAGGGACGGAATGTTAAGTAAAAACGGTGCATCGTCAGCGTAATATAAATGTAGAGCGTGCTCTTACAATATACATTCTTATATACCGCTCGTTTAAAAATAAAAAGAAATAACGTGAAATACAAATCCATTCCAAATTCAACTTTAACGCGGTTGAGTAAACTTTAAAACAAAAGTGAATTTCATTTGGACTTATTTCCTTTTATTTTTAAACGTGCGAACGTTAAAAATAAAAGGTGCAACAACTATGGATGCAGTGAGATATTAAGTAGTTGTCACTTGATACACTTGCTTGCAGTGGTAAGAAATTATTATTATTCATTATGTTTTTCTTATTACGAGTAGGTCTCACTTGTCCTTATGGATCTAGTGAAAAGTAGGTAGGTAATGGAAATTGATAAATGGAAAATTTGCTTAACCACATAACTGCGTTTTTTAGGGTTCCGTACCTCAAAAGGAAAAACGGAACCCTTATAGGATCAGTCTGTCACAGCTAATTTTCTCCGAAACTACTCGACCGATTGAGCTGAAATATGGTAGGTACACATATGTAAGTCGGTGACCGCAACACGGACGTGTAACGTATTTTTTTTTTTAAATAATTTTCAGAGAAATGGCTTTGAAGTTATTTAGGAAATTTAGGCGAAAATTGACCGCATTCCCCCGCTCACTTATCTCCGAAAGTACTGGGCCTGAAATTTCGAAATATTTACAGAAATTAATTCTTTACCTATAGATTACAGGAAAACCTATAAGAAGTCTGTGGTATTTTAATAACATTTTCATATAATCACGGAACCCTGTCCACGCGAGTTTAACTCGCACTTACTCGACTTTTTTTAATACACCTTTACTAATACTCGTTGCCTGAAATTTACAAATGGTAAACGGATGCATAGCCAACGTGCAACTCTTATGAATTTATCTTAATTTTTCGAGGAAATGCCCAATGCTAATATCACCGTTTGTTATCCATCAGCGGCCCTAACAGGGGGCAGATAAATTAAAAGGTAACAATTTTTAAAAGGTCCTTGCGTGCATGAACCTTCCGGACCCCACAGACAGCATCCGTTCACGAGTATGACGCGTATGTCAGCCATCGTCTCCCTCAACCATGATTTAGGGAAGGTGGCGACGTGATCAACGACGCCGCCGTAAGCAAACCCTTTGAGCGAGCATGACATGCTCAAGGTGCCGGACAAGAATGAAATAAATCAAGGCAGATAAGAGTAGCCATCCGACGAGAGATGTCACAGTGGGAGATGGAACTAACCTAAGGAACAAACGAAACTTGGGAATATTATCATACTAGAAAACGTTTTTTTTTCTTATATATACAGCACCGCCAGGATTTTTGCATCGCAGCATCTCCATTTCGTGTTCCCCCTTTAATGACGTGACGAAATATATATATGGCATCTGGTAATCTTATCATACTAGGTTTAGTGTCATGGGCTCTTAAGACTATTGTATCGTTAAACTACTTCGCAGATGCGTGCAGGTTTTCTCGCGATGTTTTTCCTTCACCTAGTGGTAATTATCCATACCGCACATGAAATACGAAAATCTGAAAGGTACTCGCCGGGATCTGAACTGGCGATCCTCTACTCGAGAGGCCGCGCGTCACTCCACTAGGCTACCACTGCTGGCAATGCTTACACTCGTACACTCTCTTGAATATCCGCAGATTTGAACGCAGTGCGTAGCAAATACACACATATCATATGTTCTGGTCGTGCGTACACATACAAAGCGTTCTCTGTATTAAGCAGGGATTATTAACGAACGTTTGAAGTCCGAGCCGTAGGCGAGTACACTTGAAAGATTCCTATTACATTTCGCTATTAATATAAAATGAAATATTTAATGTTTTTTATTACACTTGCGAGGGCAAAAAAGATAAGGTAAGGATTACTATTTTAAAAACCAAATTTTCGAATGCCCTCGGATGATGTCGACAGTGCGCGGTGGCAGCCCAGAGGCCGGCGTGGACAGCATGCAGGAAAGCACGAGGCCAACCGGTTGGTGATTAAAATGTTCATGTTACCGCTATCTGCCGGTTCAGCTCCTCCTTGGAGCAGTCGTTCTCCAGGGAGGATATGACGAGCATCTTCTGCGAGGCGATCCGCGCGCACAGCCGCTGCATCGCACGTAATGCTTCCGCCTCCGTCACCTGCCGCCGGCCCGACTTGCCGTCAGCTAGAAAGAAAGTATATTGAATCCAGAACGTAAAAGATAACAGAATATAATCACGAGCGTAGCGAGGTATTCAAGTTATACAGCCCGGGATATAAACTTTTGCTCTCAAGAGAAACATTGCATTATTTTTTGTATGCGGCAAATAACAGAAACGCACTTAATAACAGTAGATAAACATTTGAGTACTTAAAAAGATAATTAAATATAACCGTGACGTCAACACTGACTAAATAAATACCAGCAAAGAGCGAAAAAAACAAATGCGACTTCGCCCTTTACGCCAACATTGAGAATTTTTCGAATAGGTCAAGTGCAAAAATATATTTTTGCAAAAACCTTTCAATTACTTATTGATGTTCGTCAGAGCCTTAAACAACACTATTACCGTTCGTAAAAACGTGTTTTTTGTTTATAAATGTGCGTCTCAAATCTTATACAATTTCAATTAACCTTTTAAACGCCCCAGTCGGCTGTAGCCGTCAGCAGATTTCTATTCCCCCGACGCCACGGTTTGACGTTTTGCATACATTTGCGTCGGCTACAGCCGTCGTCGAGCGCTCGTGGCACGCTTTTTCGCCGTTAGCCGTGGCGTTCAAAAGGTTAAAATATTCACACCCAACAATGGAATGCAGAATGTCAAACCAACCAAAACATAACGACTGACAGTGAATTTGACTGAAAATTACTCACCAATCTTCCTCCGGAACTTGGCTCTCTGTTGTCTCTCCTCCGGAGACCGATCCACCGAGCTTGACGATTGCCCTTCCACTATTCTTGGCTGAAACAACACACCAATGATAACAGGAGGATAGTGCAGAGGTAACCAGAGCCCTTGCCATGAGTTTGCTCAAACCGTTCTCGCTATCGAAATCTGTAGGAAATGCTGCTTGGTGCCGATACAAGTAAAAGGGACCGAGCGATAGTTTACGCTAGCGAGAGCGGTTTGCGCAACTCATGGTAATGGTACTGGTCGGACGCGAGCTCACGAGGGTCGCGAGCGCATATTCCGCCTCGTAATACTGAGTTTTTCAGAACTTAAAATATAATTCAAAATATTTATTTTACAAGTAAGCCTGAATCGACCGCTTCAAAATGTCACGCCGAGAAGCGTCTCAAGAATTTCAGCAGTAAGTCAGTTAAGGTTTTTAAATATGAAAGTTACAATTTTACAAGCAAATACTGACAACACCGATGTCAGATCCCATACATCTGCTTTGCCGTGTTGCCAGTGTTTTCCTCTTAAATTGTAGCTTCGTAAAACGGGCCACAGTAGGTTCCCAAAATGCTGGCAGCATTGCCACGTTGAATGGCAAACCCAAATATAACTCAATATTCTGGTCAAGTGCTCCGTCGACCAGACACTCATATATCCATAGCAGGGCACAACTTTTAATTTAACTTAAAAAATTGTTAACGGACTCATTAACTTCCATTTAAAAAGTCCGTTAAACGTTAATTAAGTACATACTATTTGCCAAAAGGACACCGCGGGGTTTATGTCAGATAGCTATTGATTTGAATTTGATCTCTAAATAATAGGTATTATTAAAAACTCTAATAATACCCTATTTTTATTAAAATTTCATGTCCTGCCTAAACTTCCATGGCACGCACTAACATTTTTTTAGGTGTAAATTACTAAAATGCAATTTCAATCACGAGTTAACGATAACTGCCGTTAAATCTTCCGAAATGTAGCGCTTTAACGTTTAACGAAGTTAACTCTTTCATTAACGGTGCCCAGCTATGAAAATTAGGTAGTTGTGACATTCGAAGTGCTAGTAAATTCAGACATGATGGACGCATAGCCAATTGGCCTTAACCTTTTGGCCGCCATTGTCGACTATGCGTGACAGCGTATACAGTGTAAAAGAGTCCATCATGACCTTGACTTAAAGTTGAAATTCGTATTACTACTCAGACATGCTTGGCGACCAAAAGGTTAAACCTTTACCTCACCTTATGATAATCTTCCGTGCTGGACATATCATCGCTATCATCCGGCGCCGGGCCCAGCCTGAAGTTGGGGGTGAGCTCGCTCGGCAGGGTGGACACCTCCTCCGCCGAGGGCGTCCCCGGGGAGTGGGGAGAGCCCGATGGGGAGGGCTCGGGCGGCGATGACGTCGCCGTGTGGAAGGTCTCGTCCGGGAGCATCGAAGGTGAGGCCAGCGGGTCCAGGCTCAGGCTTAAGCTGGGACATAAAAGGTTATTATTGAATCAACATTACGAGAACTACACAGGAAGAAAAAAAATTATGGGCCCTGGGGGAAGTAGGCGAACTACCTTAAGTTAGATCATTTTACTTAAACGAAACATAAGGAAACAAAACTGCATTCACAGATTTTCATGTCCTTCGTATTAGAATTGATGATAAAATAAAATGAATGTTATATTCCACGATCATCACGATCTTTATTTCTAAGACCAAATGTTTAATAGAGAGATTTTATCCTGAACAATAATCCTATCGATTGGCAGAGTACAATAGAGAGTGTATATTTTTTGAATTTTTAGCTGGTTCGATTCCCGTGCGAGAAAAGCGAATTTTACAAAATCTTGTAAACCTTGTACCTTTCTTTGGGTCAATAAATAAATAATAGTATAGGTATTAAGGCGTATTTTTAAAGCCCGGTACCTGATCCTCTTGTTCCGGAACAGCTCACGCTCGTCTGCTGACAAAGGCTCCGCCGGGTCATCCCTCGCCGCTCGCAACACCAGCTCCGACTTGCTCCTCTTCACACCCTCGCCGAGAGATAGCTCGTTATCTGGAAAAATTCTTAAAGGTCACGTCTGCTTGGAGTAAATCATACACCGAGAACATGTCGGGCCGTGATCTCAGAAAATTATAACTTCTGATAGACTACTCCAAGTTATTTGGTGCTATTTAAAGTGTCTTCTTGTAAGGATACTCTATCCGCTCTCTCTTGACGCTGCTGCAGACAGTGACTACCTCTCGTGTCCGCGGGGCTGAGGTCTGCGGCCAGCGCGTGCCGGAGCCCCAGGCCCTGCGTGCCCAGCCGCGCCAGCTCGCTCTGCAGCCGCTCTCTCTTGACGCTGCTGCAGACAGTGAGTACCTCTCGTGTCCGCGGGGCTGAGGTCCGCGGCCAGCGCGTGCCGGAGCCCCAGGTCCTGCGTGCCCAGCAGCGCCAGCTCGCTCTGCAGCCGCTCTCTCTTGACGCTGCTGCAGACAGTGCGTACCTCTCGTGTCCGCGGGGCTGAGGTCCGCGGCCAGCGCGTGCCGGAGCCCCAGGTCCTGCGTGCCCAGCAGCGCCAGCTCGCTCTGCAGCCGCTCTCTCTTGACGCTGCTGCAGACATTGCGTACCTCTCGTGTCCGCGGGGCTGAGGTCCGCGGCCAGCGCGTGCCGGAGCCCCAGGTCCTGCGTGCCCAGCAGCGCCAGCTCGGTCTGTAGCCGCTCTATCTTGACGCGGTGCGACGCGACCGACGCCACGCGACTTTGGAGCTCGCCTTCCAACTCCACTAGTTCTTTTTTCTGTTGAACGAAGTTAACGATGATACTACAGTACTATTAAAATAAGTTCACCATTCGGCCATCCTCGGTTATTGTCGGTATCCCTCGTTTTTCACATAGAGTATATCAAATGACAGATATGACCTATAAATATATTACCCGCTATCTCATTAAACAGTGCAGTACGAAAACACAGACACGTAAAGAGCGTAACTTTTATACACATTTGCAATCTTGACTCGCTTCGCCGCTCGTGATTATTAAACGCGGCATAAAAAGGACAGTCTGAACGCGTTCGCACTTTTGCCAATTAATAGGACTGGGAACCAACGATATCCAGCCAATTTCGCCGCAATCTCATACTTAAAAGGACTGAACCAACGGCGAAAATCACCCTTTTCGTACAAAAGGCGATAATGATTTCCACCTCTTAAATGTTAACCGATTTTGACCAATTTTTGGCAGGTTGTCAGTCAGAACAAACTCTAGGTGTAAACATTTAAGGGGTGGAAATCCTTATTGCCTTTTCTATGAAAAGCCGTAGGTTCACACGTCCCCTTTTACAAAATTCAAAAAACGTATAGACTTAGATTTTGTTCTGACTGACAACCTATCAAAAATTGGTCATAATCGGTTAACATTTAAGGGGTGGAAATCGTTATCGCCTTTTGTATGAAAAGGGTGATTTTCGCCGTTGGTTCACAGTCCTCTTAATTATGTAACTGTGGCAAAATTGGCTGGATATATTTTGTTTTAAAATTCAGACAACGGCGGTTAGACGAAAGATCCGTTAGGTATCGTAACAAATATCCGTTTTTGACATTACACATTTGACATTCGGTCTTACGAACCTTTATACAACCCGGGCTAAGTAGGTTACACCGAGACGATGCTCTCAGTTTTAAAATAGCTTGTTATGTAAAGATTAATTATTTTTAACGATATAATGCATTGTGTTTGTCCACTAACTATAAAAACAAAGCAATAAGTTATATCACAAGATTACACCACTTGTTGACATTGCGGTCGCACGTAACAGAAGCTGGTTGACAATGTTACAGTTATTCCTAGCTTTTTGCCCGCGACTTCGTCCGCATGAATTCAGTTATTGCTGTGGACTCAGAAACCGAAAAATAAGGCAATGAAAATGAAAATATTTGTTTTGCAAGTAGCCTACACGGGCTCTTTCACCTGTCTGAATCTACCAGCGCTTCGAAAGGTGGCATCTGCTGATAATTCAATGACACTCGGGGATAGTGTAAATTTTGTATTAGAGAAAGAATTTTTAGAATCGGTTAGGTAGTTCCAGAGATTACACATACATAGAAACTTATGGTATTTCCCGTTCCAACTTCCAATCATTTTCATAAAATATCTTTCTCAGCGAACGTCTAAAATGAAAGTACCTGCCAAATTTCATTATTATTTAGGTTTTATAGTTAGTCAGATTTCGTGATAAGTCCAGTGAGGGAGTGGTATTTTGCTTATACCTATTTACATATAGATTATGTTAATCTCAATTGAATTTGTCACGGCTTGTTAAGACATGATGGTCCATGGTGGTGTCTACCATTTGAAAGAAAAGGACAGTCAGCCTTTGGGTATTTTTACACGTTTAGCTCTGAGTTTTTATCCAATGGTCATTGTCATAATTTAAATTTCATAAAACAGAAAACGTAATTATACAAAAGGTCATTCTACTACAGCGACATGGAAGTGATCATAATTTTTTGAAATAGTCGCCTATCACTGTTCTTGGAAAATACTCTACAATGATAGGAGAGGGAAGCGAATTGTTAAATTGCACAAAAAAACAGTGCGAGGAAAACATCCACCAATTGAATTACTTCATCTTCAAATTCTGCAATCCTATTGGTGGGTTTTTTTCGAGCACCGCTTAGCTGCCTCGCATTGGTGGAAACGCAGTCCTTCGACCCAAGACGCGCAACTCTTAGTGTACTGACGTGTCTGTCGACGGTGTCCCGGATGGTGGCCGCGGCCGCCGGCTCGCACTGCTGCAGCAGGTGCATCAGGCTCTCTGTAGACGTCTCCGAATCCGGGGACACGGGGCTCGGGGTGCCGTCCTAAGGACGATCATCGTTTATTAGTCAGTCATCAGCTTATCTTTTCCCACAGCTGGGCATAGATGTCCATCCATAAACAAACGTGCTAGTTTTTTGGCAATTTATTGCTGCAATTTGGGTTATCCTCAAAAGTTTACATTCAAAATTTTAGTCCCCATAAGTAATGTAATATGTAATCTTTTTTTAATAACCCGAACTGTAGCAACAAATTGCCGGAAAACTAACCCGTTTACGAACCGCTTTACATATCGTGACAACTTTGAAATACGCTCATATTTCAAAATCGGTGAATATAAAATTGTTATTTGAGATGTAAGGCTGCCAAGTTATAAGGCACGAGTGCGAATGTTTAATACTGAGCGTAGCGAGGGACTCAAAGGCACAAAATAAAAATAACTTAGCTGCCTCGTGGAACACAAATTTTCACCTAGTACGTAAGATTCTAATTTTGAATCACTCGCTATGCTCGTGAAATAATTTTAGGAATTTGGCTTGCTAAAGATTTAATACCAGCACTCGCACCAAATAATAACGGTCGTACTACGGTTGAGTTTGTTACTGGTTGATTTCAAGATACGAGTTAATTTCAAAGTTAGGAGCGGGCGTCTATTTGTCCGCGTGGTTTCTGTTTTAAACAAGTCGAATTCCCCATAATCCTTTAGTAAACATCACAAATACATTATTCTTTACTACATACAAAATTATTGTTATAATAATAGCGCGTCACATTTCTATTAAAATTACTTTTACTAATAATTCATGCATATGCGGAAATAAAACAGAAATGCACTAGAAATGATAACACTAATATATGGCAAAGATAATATAACGTCATCCAAAAATTATGTCAAGCAATATCGTCAGTGACAGTGCAAACTCGCGCAGGAGCGGCGAATATTGAGATTTCGCGCATATAGGTTCTAGAGAGGCCAGATTTAGCCCCTGCCCCGCCCCTGGGTACCGGAAAAATGCCGCCCCATTATTGAAATTTTACTCAAACTTATAGGTTATACATCTTCCAAATTCTGCCGCCCTAAAAAAATTGCCGCCCTGTGCACTAGCCCCGACTGCCCCTAGTGTAAATCCAGGGCTGTATATAGATGAAGGCTGAGCGGATTCACGTGACAAAGCAAAATAAGCCTTATTGCATACAAAATAGCAACTTCGACGTGCGCTGTCCCAATTTATAGACGACGTAAGTTTCCAATAAGACTATTTTTACTCGACCGCGCAACGCAACGGTTGCCAGTTCAAATCCCTTCGCATACCTCTGCGATTGAAGTGGCGAATTAAAATTGATATTTACCACGAGAATTTCGTTAAAGGAAGTTAATCGTCAGGAAACTTGGATCCATCTGCGAATTAACTCAAAGATCATGTGTCCAACAACTCAAAAGTCAAAAAAAAGTCACGTGAAAAATTAAAATGGGTTGAGTCTACCAGCGCTTCAGACAGGACCATCATTACTGAGACTTGCCTCTCAATATTGGAGTGAGGGTAATGGGTTACCCATGTTTCGACATCATCAAAAAAAAAATTACAAATTATCACTTCCAAAACAATTTTTCGTATATTTTCATTTGCCAAATTATTATGTGACAAATGAACTCTTCACAAATAATTGTAACGCAAACCTAATGTTTGGCAAGTGAACGTTCCAACAACGACTCACCTGCCAACTGGCACTTATACCAAATTTCATGAAGTCAAATGTTTCAGTTGGCATAACATATTTTACGCAAACAAAATAAGGCAAAAGCATGTTTTATTAAGGGATGAAAAAAAAAATACCTCGAAGGCTAAGGCGGGAGCGGGCTAACCTAACCTAACCTAAATTTATCCGACTCGGTTCTGCTCCGACCTGTATTGCTCGCTCGCTTCGCTCGCTCGCCGCAACATATTATTATTTCGTATTTGCTGTTTTTGTCTTTAAGTATAGTTTTTATCATAACAATTTATTTGACCAAATGATTATTATCTAATGATTTTTTGCTTTAATAAAAAATTTGATAAAAGACCAGATGACTAAATGTCGTTTTCCGTAGTAATATTCTGCTCAGTGAAAATTTGGCCAAATGAAAATGTGCGTACTAAAATTATTCCAAAGATTTGCATTGGCAAAAAACCGGTTGCTAAAATTTGTTTGGAAAGTGATAATTTGTCAAACGTTTTTCGATCAAACGGTAGGATCCCCATTGTGACACTCAATTGGCAAGTTAGCGAGTCCACACACCCCCCCGCCCCCCTCTTACCTCGAGGCAGCCCTGGGCGGCGAGCTCGCCGACGGCGCGTCGCAGCTCGGCGTCGAGCTCGGCGCGCTTCTCGCCGACGCGCGCGCGCAGCGCCGCCACGTGAGTGTCCTCCTTATCCGCCTACGTCGCAAATTATAATGTGAAGGGAGCTCCGAATCGTTTACTACTCAATTTCAAACGTGGAATTGAGGAGTTTGAATGATTCAAGGTTTTTAACAGTTCTCAGTTGCAAGCGTCAATTTTGTTATATTTAAGTTAAACATCACCCATGTTTTCGAAGAGCAATCAACTAAATGTTACTTAAATTATTAATGGAATAACTTAAGAGCTGTAAAGTGCAGCCACTCCCTAACTGTCGCTGCTAATTGTGTTAAAAGTTATCAATAGAAATCGGACATATAATTGAGTATTTATAGAGTTTTTATTAAAAGTCAAGCATTTTTGCCCGTTGTACTTTAACATCGCGTACATATGTGTATAAGATTTGACCCAACATATAACAAAACTTGAAATATTTAAAAACGTCTTTACCCACGCACGATTTATCGTCGGTAGTTAATCACATAAACGTACTAGAAATCAACGTTTCATTTAAAATTCAACCTTAAATCAGTGACATACGCTTTGAATTTTGTTGATTTTCCTTAACACTTTTATAAGAACCTAATTTTTTAGTAGCAAGATCTCAATAAATTTGGCCCATATTACCCTGTCCGGTAAATTGAATGCTGAATCATAAATAATACATAATTTAATAGGTTTTCCTAAAACGATAGGTGGGTGACACTAACCGATTGTTTCTGCATTATATTCTTGCAAATAACAGTAAATTTTAAAGATAAACGAATATTACATCAATATTTTTTTTTAACACTGCACGAAATCCACTTACAAAGTACAATTCGGAACTCCACGCAAAATAAAAAAAACACTACACAAATATCATTCAAACATGCAAAGTATAATTAACATTATAACACGTCTTTTCTGAAGCAAGTGCGAAACAGAAGTAGCACATCGTATGCGCGGGCGGTTTTGAAATGTCCCGATTTAGTCGTTTAAGTTCATTGCGTTCGCAACGTTATAGTAAAAACAAAAAGGTTTAATTTGCAATGAAAGAAAGTCGACTAACTCGGACATTTCCAAACCGCCCTACTATAACCAAACGTACTTAAAAGTGAAGAAACATAAAAAAATGCCGTTTAAATAATAATAAGCGTAAATAAATTGCGTTTTTTGTGGTGTTCAATAAAAAGTATTGTATTGTGTATAAAGTTGAAAATGAAAGTTAATTTATTCCAGAAGTTATGTCTACTAGTGATCGTGTGAAATATAAAAACAATCGCACTGTGACTGATAGGCGCTACCGCTGTTTCTCGAATGATTGAAATGCTTTTTTAAAATATTTTGTTTAAAGCATTGAAATAAATAGTAAGGAACTGCTCATAGCAATTCTCGCGATGCTTACTTTTGAGGTGTCAAAACACGAATCTGACACCATCGCACTTTCTGTCGCATAGCAACCACGTTCCTCGACTCCCGTTTAAGTGACAATATTATAATTAAGTATCCAGTACAAAGCCACAACCTGTGAGACCGCACCACCGACCCCACCATCCACAATGATATGATAGCGTGTGAATCAAGCAATATTAGACTTTTGTATGTATTCGTTAGAACTAAGACATCAGCAATAGGGTGTGGGTAAGCCATGGCACTGGCGTTTGACAACCTTCTATGAGACTTGTTACACGAAATTTTATTATTATATTATTGCTTGATTCACACGCTATCATAACATTGTGGGCGCTGGGTTTGGTGGTGCAGCGGTCTCACCACGCACGATGCGGGAGGGCATTTGTTCAATTATAACAGTATCACTTAAACGGATGTCATCGATGGTAGTTGCCATGCGACTGAACCTGCGATGGTGTCAGATTCACGTTCTGACACCTCAAAAGTAAACATTGCGAAAATTGCTTTGAGCAGTTCCTTACTATATACTTCAATGATTAGGGGTAAAAAGCCATAAAGACGCGGGGAGTGGTTGTGCAACTGCCTACTGTACCGGAGGATGGTTATTCGAGTCCTGCTAAAAGCCAACTTTGTGTGACGAGCACAAATGTTTATATCCAAGTTATGGATGTTTAATACATTGAGTATGTATTATACTTATAGCACAGGGAATCATGCGTTTGATCAATGTTTAATACCAGAGGTATTATTATTATTAATTTAGAATAAATAAGAATAATCCTAAAAATGCAAAAGACAAACTCCATCAAGATCGAGAAACAATAGTAGCGTATTACAATGCACGCGATGTCGTTACAATCACACGTGAAACGATATATCTCGCTGTATCAATATCACTTTACACGAGACCACACAAATTACAACGGGTCATGCATCCATGCAAATAGTTGGACTTTTATCTTGACTGGCACCTTTCGACTTACCAGTTACCGTTCTCAAGTTCGGTAAATTACATATAGGTACATAAGCGGTAAACCATTCCCGTGGGTCTGGCACTTAATGCCAAGCGTATTGAACATGAGATCAACACTGGTCATTGACTTGCATAATAACCATTTCGGATAGCGATCGTTTCGCATAACGATCGTTTCGCATAACGATAGTTTCGCATAATAATTATTTCGCATAATTCTAATCCCGCTGAAGCTATTTACCTTTCAGATTAATTATAAATCCCACCTTACCTAACTTAACATTACCTACACGATGGATTTACTTATTATCACATTTTAGTTATTATCATGTGATTTAACGACAATCAAGACCTAGACGTTCCGGCCAGGCACCGATCGCGGCACGAATCTTGTCCAGAGGGATTCGCTGCGCTTCTTTGATGAGGGCTCGCTTTAGAGAATCCAAGTTTGGGTGAGACTTTTGGCAGGCCCTGAGCTCCAATTCAGTCCACAGAGAATAGTCAAGTGGGTTGACATCAGGACTGGAGGGTGGCCATTCTTTCGCTGCAATGAAGCCCGGCAATTTTTCCCTTAACCAAGCTTGAGTCGTTTTAGCCTTATGGGCCGGTGCTGAGTCTTGCTGGAAAATCCATTCTTTGTTGCGAATTAGACTATTAGACAGGGGTTTCACCACAGTCACCAAAATGTCACTTTGAGAACTTTTTGCATTATCTTTGACGCCATGTTGGCAAACATGGAGTGGAGTGACACCTACATACGAAACCCTCACCATACCATCATACTCGCCGGATACATCTTTGCTGCTTTTGGCATAAACTTTATTGTTTTGTCGGTTGAACTTTTCTTCGACCGTGAAGATTTTTTCGACGGTGAAAAGTATATTTTTCGCATCGTGTCACTTAAGCAGCATCGGACAACGTTCGCGTCGTAATTTACGAAGGCGTTCATTTAGGAAGTGAACTCTCCTACGACTGTAAGCCTTTACCTTGAGGTCGTATTTCAGTATTCTGTTGAGTGAAACACACGAAATTGTTGTCTGGAGAGCGAGTTTCTTCTGAGTGCGACGTGGGTTTCGGCGAAGTCGCTCTCTGATTATTTTTATGTCCGCAGTCGTCCTTACAGACCGCGGGCGACCACTCCTTTGGCGATCTTTTAGAGAATCAGTCTCCTTGTCTCGTTTTATGGTGTAATATACGAAGTTGCGACTTAACTCAAAACCTTTTATGTCACGGAAAATCTCCATTGGTTTTTTCCCGCCATAAATAGCGAAATTATAGTCGCACGTAATTCTTTTGTTCCCTCCATCACGAGAATAATATTAGAAATGAATATTAAAAACATACAAATAAAACACAAACATTCGTAATTCAAAATTTAAATAAGTCTTAAACAGCTGCCAGTATTATTTTGTTTAATAATTTAAACTCAAAGTTTGTCTTAAAACTTATGAACACACGTGGTAATAATATAAGAAAATACAGTTCATCTTTAGGATACTCAAGCTTTAATTTATTAAAATTAATTTTTAGCTTTTCATACAGCTGTTTGTTTTTGAATAAATAAAAAGTGTACTAAATATTCTAAAAAGCTTTAGCGGGAAAAAGGTTATGCGCAATGACGTGTTATGCGTAAGATATTTATGCGAAACAAGACGACCCCAATCAACACCGCTGCAGTGACAAACATGTCCGTGGCATGTCATGTCTTTTTCTAACAAATGCCTAACCTATTCGCAGCTTTATAAAGCCAGTTTACAAAGCGTACGATTGCCAAACGCCTTTGCCTCACATAGGTAACCGCTCGCTCGCTCGCTTACCTGGTTTTACGGTGAGGTGCGCGTTCAGCCTGCGGAGCTAGAGAGTGCGACTCACCGCGCGGGCGTGCGTGCCGCTGAGCGCGCGCAGGCGCTGCGCGCGCGCCGTGAGCTCGCGGCGGCGCGTGCGCAGCGCCCGGCGCCGCTGCGTCCAGCCGCGCTCCAGCGCGCGCCAGTCGCCCGACAGCCGCCGGCACGCCGCCGCGTACTCGCGCTCCATCGCCTCCCGCTCCTAACCCACATTAGAGTGTTACAAAGGTTGCAATTTGGTACTCTACCTTTGCTATACCTAAGACGCAGAACCGCGCTTTTTCATAGGTTCACTTATTTGAAGGAAAAAAAAAACTATATTTTTGGTACTCTATGAATCCATTGAGACGCGAATTGGGATTTTATTTAGATCCGAAAGGTTAATAGTAACTATATGACAAAATCTTAAATGGGCTGACACGCTGCCAAAAATATTTGTATTCACACCCATATCATAAAACCTCCATAATGTATTCAAAAACCGTAGGAAATTACCAGCATTATTACAACCAATTTTACTATGAGCTGTGGTAGTAGGTAAAATCTGTACTGTAATGTTCAAATTTGGAACTACCGTCAAAACTCAAGTGGGTCTCTTTTCTAGTATCCATAGATATTAAAACAGTTATCGATACGAAACATCAATTCAGTATGTTTTTTTTAATATAAACCGCACGACATTTGATCTCTTGAACAAATAACTTGTTGCCAGAAAATATTGTTTCTGAACACATATCATGGAGAATTTATAATATGTGTGTAGATAAAGTTATGTCTGCAACCGTACATAATTTGGCCTTAAAACACTCGTTCGGTCTTATTATAAATCTTATTATGACATAAGCCTCCCCCAAAAATGGGGGGATTTGTCATAGTCGCCACGCTTGGCAGGCGGGCTAGCGACCGCTGTTGGTCATGATAGTACTTGAAGAAGGAAGCTGCTGCTCATCCTTCGGTTGGTCCCTCTGTCACCTTTTACGACACCCGCGAGAGATGAGATAATGCTATTCTTAGCCGGCACCACACGGACAAAACATGAATACAACAATAATAGATACATTCTTACTTTTTATTTATTAAACTTAAAGGAAAATGAGAAAAAACCTCGTCCAGTTTCTTCTGCGCCTGCAGCAGCTCTTCTCGCTCCCGGTGCCATCGTCTTTGTCTCTCCTCCTGCTGCAGAATGAACTGCTGTCTCTCTCGCTCTAACTCTGCGCGCTGGGCTTCGATGCGCTCGCAACGGATCTCGCCTTCCAGGTCGCTGGTGAAGAAAACAAATTGTACTCGTTAGTAGTACAAAAGTTTCAAAAATCAGAGTGAGATAGTCAGGCCGAGTTGGGTATCAAATAAAAGGGCTTGCCTTATAGATTAATAATAATATATTTGTGAAACTAGTCAACCTTCCTTGGTTTCTCAGTTATGCGCAAAAATATTTCAATGCTTATTACTGAAACGGTAACCAAAACTATAGCTAAAATTTTTTTTTCTGTACTGACAATGGGTTATGGACTTTATAGTGTTCATTTAAATCTAACTGGGAGTGACTTTTCATTCAGTTTAAAACCTCATTGCACTTACGATAGGGTCGTGTTCAGGTTCTCAGTGCTGCCAGCTAGATCGGTGGTAGACCAGGAGAGCAGAGACAGGCGAGACAGGTTCATGACGGACGCGCTCCCTTCCTGTCTTAACTTGGCCGCCTCCGCCGGGTCGTTGTACCGGAACATATTTGTACGACCCAAGAGAATAATGCAACCTGAATAAAAAACATATAAATAAATATACGACGACGCGGTTAGCCTAGTTGGTAGTGACCCTGCCTCCGAAGCTAGCGTCCCGGATTCGAATCCCCGGTAAGGGAAAATATTTGTGTGATAAGCACGAATGTTTGTTCCTGAATCTTGGATGTTTCCTATGTATTTAAGTATTTATTTATCTATATAAGTATGTATATCGGCGTCTAGTACACATAACACAAGCCTTTAAAGCTTACTTTGAGACTAGACCGATTTGTGTAAAGATTTTCACCTGATTTATTTATTAATTTATTATTATATACAGGGAAGCACATTATTCGTAACTTAAAATGACTCAATTTTGTAAACATAAATACGATTACGCATTTAAGATTTTAAAATTAATGCCAGCTTGACATTCTTCCCCAAGTTATAACTTTTGCTACACTAGAAATTTAATTAGACAGCTTTACTAAATCGTTTTGGGGACTTTACACATTTTTGAATGATACGGCAATGTATGTTTCCTCAAAATGATTTCCTTCCCCGAAATACCCGTGGTAAATATGAAATTCAATATTGTAATAAAAAATAAACGAATAGAGTGGCATTATAATATGCCACTGTATAAAGCATGCCCGTAGCTAAAGTTGAATTTGAGGTAAGGCAGCGTTGTTTTAAGGCAGGGTAGCGGTGGTTTAAGGTAGGGCAGCGGTGTTATAAGGTAGGGTAGACGTGGCTTAAGGTCCTCGAGTTGTCTGGCATGCCATGTGTTCCCGGCATGCCATAAACGACGTTAGGGGAACGGGAAGTGCCCCGGAGGAGGTTCCGCTACAGCGGGCATCCGCTGGCGGGGTCGCGGAAGGGTGCTGAGAGACAGGCGGTGTTTTACGGTAGAGCAGCGGTGGTTTAAGGTAGGGCAGTGGTGGTTTAACCCTCACCCTGGCTGAGCTTGGCGGCGCGCTCCAGCAGCACGGTGTTGAGCCAGCAGTGCGCGCCGGGCGCGGGCTGCAGCGTGCACGCGCCGTCGTGCAGCGACACGCGGCAGTGCAGCGGCAGCACGCCGGCGCCCGACAGCACGATGTCCGGCGTCGGCGAGTGCTCCTCCGTCCCGATCACCGTCTCGCCTTCCTGGGGAGTTACAAGTCAGCTGGTAAGTTTAGCGACCATAGAAATATATAGTAAGGAACTGCCCAACGCGATTTTCGCGATGCTCACTTTTTTGGTATCAAATGACACCATTGGATTACTAATGTATGGGCAAAAAACTTTTCCGAAAGTATCAGATCGCAAACTATTTTACTCAAATTATCATTTGGCAAAAAATCATTAATCAAATCAGCTTATCGCAATTTTACAGTTAGCAAAAGTATTTTTTGACAAATAAGTACTAATGTAAGGGACACAATTTAACCCTAACCTAACCTACCCCTGACAAAGCAAAATGATGCCAAATGATAATTTGACCAAATGATAAAATACGAAATGGAAATATGCTAAAGATTCGTTTGGGAAATGAAACTACTGCGACAAGTTTTTTGGGAAGAGAAATTTGCCGAAAAATTCGCGTTTTGCGATCTTGACTCCAGATTGCACTCCAACAGCCTTACCTTGAGATGGTAGAGCGTGACCCCCGTGGACAGCAGGTTGTCGTCAATCCCGACCAGGTGCGGCATGTCAGAGTCCAGTACGACTCCCAACCCACTCTTGCGCAGCCCCAAAGCCTTCTGCTCCTGCAGTATCTGCTGAGTCTCCCGCCATTTCTCCGTCCACTTCTCAGTGAGGACCTTCTCCTGGGCCTCTTTGAGTTGGAGCGTGGCGAGCACTGCTGGCTCCGCTTCGATCGGGTTCTGAGAAAAACACAGGTATTACGAGGCTTGTATTTTTTTATTTATTTAGGCGCCATCTCTGAGCCACCGTCACATGGGGTGTATAAATTCGGGGGTGGTTTATGTCGGGCCGTATTATGCTGTGGGTGTATTTAGTGGGAGTGTATTATGTAGTGGGAGTATTACACTTGAGTGTTATATATCGGCGGTGTAGTACCGTGAATGGTGAATCATGTGCGCGCGCAGTTTCCGGATGAGGTGGACACTCGGATCCTCATTGAGTGTGGTTGTTTTTGATGATGTATTACTATAATGTAGAGGTCCAGAGGGAACAGAGTTACAGGTGTATATGTCAATTAGGTAGGGGGTGTATTATGTGGCTGTGTAGTATATCGGCAATGTGTTATATCGGGGGTGTATTATGGGTCGGGTAGTATTACATTGGCAATTTTGTTATATCGACGGTGTATTATAGGTCGGGGTATATTATGTCGCGGGTGTTTTATGGGTCAGTGTAGTATATGGGCGATCTACTATGGGTCGAGGTATATTACATCGGCAATTCGGTGTTTTCTGAGACGGGGTGTTTTGTGTGTCGGAGTGAAGTATATCGGCGATGTATTATGAGTCGGGGTGTATTATGTCTAAGTTGTATTATGTCGGCGGTGCATTATCGGCCCAAAATGTCGGGAAATGTATTATAGGCTGGGGTGTATGTGTCGGGGAGTATTATGACGGGCGTGTATAATGTCGGTGTATTACCGTATCGTGCGCCATCTGCGCGCGCAGCTTGTCGATTTCCTCGCGCAGCTCCCGGATGAGCTTGACGTTCGGGTCCTCGTTGATTGTCGGCTTGTTGATGATGTTCTTAGCTCTGTTCGCGTAGCGCAGCGTCGATAATGTCTCACCGTAGTTGCAGTCGGCTGGCGATATCTATAGAGCATATGGGTTATATTAACCATGTAGGTATATAGGATAATCGGCTAATAACTACAAATAGTCACATCCAGTCTTTATTTCAAAGCAATTGACAACACAAGACAGGGCTGCACTACAGTGCAATTAAAATCAATTAACGATTTGACTTTTCTCGGCTATTATCGGATAAAGCCGTAACGGCTCTTGGACGCCTCAGCTTACACGGCTTCTCAGAGAACAAATTTCTTGAATAAATTTCTTTCTTTTTAGGGTTCCGTACCCAAAGGGATCAACGGGGCCCTATTACTGAGCCTACGTCCATCCGTCCATCTTTATGTCTGTCAGAGGCTTCTAGCTCAGAAACAGTAAGAGCTAGAAGGTTAGAATTTTCACAGAATCTGTCCAGTCCACTAGCAAATACCAAAAAAGTTTTAAGCCTGAGAACCTTTGCTACCCATAAAAATTTACTGATTTTTGACCAATTTTGTTCCAGCTGTTTTTCATAACAGCTTAATTTCTTTCTATTAGGCATTCAATAATGAATTGTGTTCCCAAGGACCTCTCAAGGGTTCACGGACCCCAGGTTAAGAACCCCTGTTTTAGATCAACTCACAGCAGCGATCATGATGGTCTTGGAGTTTCCTCCGAGGGAGTCTTTGAGAAGCCACGTCAGCACCGAGTCTCGGTACGGGATGAACACTTTCTTCGCGCCTTTCTGGTTGCGATCTGAAACAGTAAGACATTGTAACCTCACCGAGTTTCTTGCCGGCTCTTCTCAGTGGAGGATTTTGTTCCGAACCGGTGGTACACTCATTCCTTGACCTTCATAAGAGCTTGTAAAAGCCTAAATTGAATAAGGATAGTTTGACTTTGACTAACCTACTTGTATTTTCGGGGTCTGTTGGTTTGTCTTTTTGTTGCTCACGGATGTCGAGTCTAAGATACAGGTCTAATTTGGGCCGCTGAGTGTCATCCACATTCCACACCCCATCACAAGAAAGTATTAATATCCTGCTTATTAAACTAAGGGTCCTTACATATGACAACAATTGCACGTATTTCGTATCTTACTTTACCACTATTAAGAAACCTATGTACAAAAGTAACTTCTTGTTGTATAACGTACCTTATCACTAAAGCAATAGGGTCTATACTCACTCTCCACTGGCAGCTGGCTGGACTCAGCTAGCGCGGAGATGACCGACCCGAGCGTGACGAGGGACTTGTTGATGTGCGCGCCCTCCACGAGGCGTTGACCCGTCGCGCCTGTTGCGTCCGCGCGCTCGCTGCAAAATGTGCTTTTTGTAAACTTCTTACAGATTAAAATGTAATAACGCCTCGTAAATTTGGTAGCTTTATTTTGTTAGTAAAAGTCAGGATAAGCGGGGTCATGTACTCGTCACAGAGATGACATTTTTGGAGAAGTTAAAATATATGAAAGTAGGTTAAGAAGCAGGAAAAGAAGAAGATGGGATGTATGTAGGATGGGCGCGCCGCCGTGATAGTAACCTTAGGGAACTGGGGGTCTAGCACGACATACTCGCGAGTTGTTTGTCGCTCAGTGCGTCTCTGTCAAACTAGTCAAGTATGTAAGGGATGCACTGAGCGACAAACGACTCGCGGGCAGGTCGTGCTAGACGTGCTGGGCTGAATGATCTGCGCACGCCCCACCATCATATGTCTTTAGAATATATGGACTGTGTGCTCATCACACTGCCTTCTAGCAGGAATCGAACAGATGACAATTGGGTAGTTGACAATAGTAACAAATATTAAAATACTAGCTGTGCCCGCGACTTCGTCCGCGTGGAATAGTGTCTTTGGGTAGCATTTTTAATTATTTAGGCAAATTTGTCTCTTGTCACAAACTTGTAAGATATTCACATAAACCTTACATATTTCCATACAAACTGTCATCCCCTATTCCCTATTGTTATCTCACACCCTTGTGGGTAAAATTTTTACAAACTTTGAATGTCATATTTATTTATATCGAATCAACAGCCTAAAAAATAAGTTTCAAGCTTCTAGCTCTAAAAATGACGATACTTGCATACAACTTTTCAACCCTTTTTTCGCATTAAAAAGTAGCCTATGTCCTTTCTCAGGCTCTAGACTATCTGTGTACCACATTTCATTTAAATCGGTTCAGGAGTTTAGGCGTGAAAGTGCGACAGACAGGCAGACAGACAGACAGACAGAGTTACTTTCACATTTATAATATTAGTATGGATTTCTGTTGAATGATAGTTTAACCCTCAACAATATAATACATAGAACACGAGTCATGTAAACATAAATCAAGATTATTTCTATTTTAATAATTTAAAACCATATTTTTTTACTTCTAAGTCACGTGACTTAAAACACTAATCACGACGCCATAAAATCATAGCAATCGGGTGCGTTCCTAGTCGCGCTCACAGCGCCCTGATCGCGCTCGCGCTCGTACCGATTTATCGGGTCGTGCATGCCCTGGTCCTAAATAAATAAACAGTTTACCTGCCAGCCAAGTCGACCAGGTGCACCTTGGAGACAGTCTCGCTGGGCATGTTGTTGTGCCTCAGATAGCTGGCCTGCACGAACGTGATGGTGAATATGGCGTGCGAGCGAGACGACACGTCGTTCATCTGCGTCGACGCGGTCGTCCGGTGCAGGTTGCCGCGGTGCATGCACACCTGGATACACGATGTAGTTTAGCTTATAAAGTATTATTACTTTCATTGACAAGGACCAGCCTAGTGGGAGCTCCGAGAGTTTGCTTACATCGCTAGGTGGGCTGTTGCTATCGTAGCTATACATGACTACTGTCCACGCCGAAGAACTCGCCTAGCGGGCGCCCTTCATAGCGACAGGGCGGTACGGTTACATGAACCCGCCCAGCGGGCGCTTTGGCGTGTAGCGTTAGATGTCTCGTTATATGGCTGTATGAACTAACCTAGCGGGTCTTATAAACAATTATTCGGTACCTTGGATTCTATTAGATTTAATGTCTGGGAATTAAAGTTCTGATAGTCAGTGTTTAAGGCCGGTTGCACACAGGGACTACATCGCTGTCACTTTTACAAGTTAAGAAGTATAAGACACTAAAAAACGCTAAAACGATACCGTTTGTGAATTTAATGTTAGTTTAATTGTTTACGGAAAGCGTTACCATATACATATAAATAATCATTTTTCTATGTTTAAAAATTGGAAATTGCGCGCGCGCTGAGTCAAGCTGTATCGTTAATCATTGTAAGGTTGCCACGACACAGGCTTTGCCTAGTGTGGGACTATTAGAAATCCTACTTGTACTACTTGATTTGGTCAATAAACGATTATTATTATCGCCCGAGCGAGCGAAGCGTCTCTGTTTCAGCTTGGGCAAAAATGCTTTCGTATGTCCAGCAGATGTCCATTTGTTCTCGTCTACAGTTCGCAGTTCTCAACCGATTCTCGTACAATTTTGTGAGGAGGTTCGGTAAGTGCATAATTATTTTTGTCGATTCAGTTTTTTGAATTATTTCAAAATGGCGGAGATATGGAGGTTTTTGCAATTACAAACTTACTGGCGGAGTTGGTAAACTGAATCGACCTATGTTGATGTATGGAGATATCAGTTTTTCAACAGCAAAGTTAAGATTGTCGCAAGGCCAATCATTATTACTTACTTTTCAAAGGGTTTTTGTTTTAGATTCCGTTTTTTGAAGTCTTTTGTCGCGAGGTCTACAGCTCACGGAGCCACTAGTATTATTATAATCAGGATCCCTGCCATACAATTAGTTGAAAGCGGAGAATATATCAGCACGATCTCACCTGTATATCATCATAGTCGGACACCAGATGCCTCGACAGATCCTGCACGTACGGCCCCAGCTTCGGGTGCTCCCGGACCCTCAGCGAGTGGCCCGCGTCCGTCGCGAGCAGGTCCTTCACTCGCTCGTTGTATATCTCCAGATAGCTGACTTCGGTGCGGTACGACGCCCCGGATTCTTTGCCGGCCGCCACGCGGGAGAAGAGTTGGCGGCATATCCGGGGGATGAGGCCTTGGCAGTCCTGGAAACACATCAGCTCATGTACCCAAGTCCATCTTGCTGCCGTGAGGATGGAAGTAACCAAGGATTAGGGACTTTCACACACGACTGAGTTTCCTAAGTGTGAGGTTTTCAAAAGCGCAGCTCTAAAGTTAGAAGTAAATACGAATATAAAATTCGATTTCACATACTCACACATATATACAGTGTATACCTACTCTATATAGCGACAATGAAGGGACTGCGCATTTTATGGCGTTATTGAGGGTTTATTTTACTATTATGATTAGAGATGCAACGGATAGTGGTTTGGCTGGATACCAGATATCCGGCAAGGCCATTTGCCGGACAGTCGGACAGCCGTTAACCAGATATCCGGCTGCACATTAGCTATCTCTAAAGTCGTGTTAGCTGGCGCGTTCTTCGCGCGGCGGGCATTTTTCAACTTCTTACGAATTGTAGGTACACGGGGAGGCTCTTTGAGGTTCAACACGCGCTCTATTACGTCAGTTGGGAATATTCGAACGTGCACGACGTGATGTTAAGTGATGCTTTATGTTCAAATTACAAGAAACTAAGCTTTCATTTAAGCAGTTCCTAATAATAACGGCAACTTTGAAAGTACTGTTTATTGCTTATGAATGACGTATTGTTGTCGTTATTTAGAGTGGGTGTATAAAAGGGTAAAGGGTAAGGGTAGGGTAAGGGTAGGGTATGGGTAGGGTAAGGGTATAAGGGTAGGGGGGTAGGGTTGTATCGAAGGTAAACCAACCAGAGTCAAATAATTTCGACGTTTTAGGCAGTTTGTCGTTAAATTGAGCGACGTTAAATGGAGTTTACTCTGTATGCATATATATATATATATGTTAGACGGGTTAAATTTTTCACCAGCGTTAGTCTTTAAACGCCATCACACTAGTTTCTTATCTTTACGATTAGAAACACCAATAAAACAATTCGATCACCGGATTACACAACGAACAATATATGTGAATTGTTTAATAATATGATAAGATAACGTGTGAATCATTTATGCGTTAATTAAGGTCCCCGCGCTTGTTTTATCATATACACTACACGAAGAGACCTACACGAAACATAAGGTTCCAGGGCAGGGGGGGTTAGCTGCTCTCCCCTAGGTAAAATTGGTAGACTGGGAAAAAAATTGCTGTTGTCAATTGTACTGTATTTTTTATTTCTATTTTATTGTTCTATTGAATTGTTTTTGGACATAAGCTTCGCAGTGCCGTTTGGCCCAGAACCACTGAACTCAACCTGATATCACCAGGCAGTTCACATTCAAATTCAGTTGACCAGATACTCACGGGCGAGCCCATCATGGTGAATGTCTTCCCGCTGCCCGTCTGTCCGTACGCGAACACGCACGCATTGTAGCCTTCAAACGCACTGTCAATCACGTCCAAACCCAGGTCTTTGAATACCTGCAACAGGAAAGTAAAACAAAATATTTATTTTGCAAGTATACATGTTTGCATTGCATTGCATTTCGGAAATTTTGCAAAAAGGATCTAAACCAAAATAAACGCCGTTCATATTTAAAGTCGATTCATCCTTACCTTAAAAAAGTTTCTTACGTCAAAGCTTTTTTTGGCCAAAAACAGCAGTTTCTTCATAAATAAAACAACAGGACATAATATTTTGAACATCACTTTGTCAATTTTTCACGTAGGATTGCTTTACTTAGGATAAAATAGCTGTTTCACCTAAAAAAAGTATGTTTTTGAGGTTATAAACTTGTTTACCAAATAAAACAAGTAAGGATGAATCGACTTTAAGTTCTATACCATCGATATAATGTCTAAAATTCGCATAGCTGTTAGTGCATTCGATTCTTTTCTCTACATTACGTTCAATACATTTCAAGTTTACATTTGAACTACAAAAGGTCAGTATTACCATAGATCCTGAATAAAATCTACACAATACTCGCGACCTTGATATACTCGTACTTCTATGAAACCAGTATTTCTGTATCAGCGTTCAGTAATTGAACACTTTTTATCACAAAAACTATTCACATTTATAGAATTCGTGGACAATTTTTGATTGCTAAATCAATAAGCGATATAACAAGATATGTATCCGCCCACATCTATTTAAAAGTGTCCTATAGTAGTGTCGTATAACTATTCTACAGACCCAATATTTTATAGGCTTTGCATACCCGCGCGACCCCCGCTGCCAGTAATAGCCAAAAACTATAAGCGACGGGGCTAGTCAGGCGAACGCACAACCTAGAACGCACCAATTACACCGCTCTAAAATCCGAAAAATCTACCCCTCAAATGAAATGGGTGAAATGGGGTTCAGTGTGTATGGGAAATACCGCGAGCGAAGCTTGGCCTGGCCGCTAGTATTATTATGGCCTATGTCACTCTCGGACCCATAAACTATTTCTATGCAAAAGATCATGTCAATCCGTTCCTACGCGAAAGAAGGACGAACCAACAAACAGCTGGGGAAGCCTCCTTAAGAAATACAAGAAATCCTGGAAGGTTGGTTTATGATTGTGCTACCTGCAGCTTAATTACGCAACACAATTGGTATCGGTGTGGCTCGAAAAGTAAACCAATTTAGTCATCACTCGATATAAATAAGGGTACAATTGGTTTACTTTTGGCGAAAGCGATACCAATTTGTGTTACGTAATTGAGCAGCAGGACAGCATTATTTCACAATCATTGTTTCGTCATGGGCTTGAACATTTTTAATAAGCTGCCAAAATGCATGCAGGAGTTACCTCTTAATAAATTTAAAAATAGGCTACTTACATACAGGCTACAGGCAAGAAAAGAAATATTACTCAGTAAAAGATTTTGTAGTAGATAATGTTGCATAAATAAAATAAAATAACAAATTTTTGCATGCTAATATAAAAATACAAATAGCAGAATAAGATTCCATTGTCACCATACCACCTATTGACATTACTCTATGTACCCACTTATTCTTTGCGAATAAATTATGCTCTATTCTATTCTAACAAACCTATATAGCAAAAATAATAGGAAGTGGTGAACTGGGGCTATAGTGTCTGCGGCGCTGCGCCCGTCTTACCTGCTCCTGCGAGGCGTAGTGCCCGTCGCCATGGTCGAACGACCAGTACGAGTGGTCGAACGTGAAATCCTTGTACTTCTCGCGGCTACCGTCATTCTGTTCTTTGCTATTCTGCAAATAAAATACAATTAACAACATCAATAACGTAATGAAATGGTCTCCAAAGTCTGTTCGCCGAGAGTTGAAAAAAAAAATCAGGGCTTCTTTACCTCATTACAAATAGTGGCCCGCAATAGAATATTATTATTGAATAATTATTATAGAAAGTTGGTGACGTTTATTATGAAACGTTCATTTGCTTCGTGTAAAACAACACACTCGAAGCGTATTCCAGAACGGAATGGCAATATGCCACGCCCGCTCAGCGCGGCGCCGCGCTGACAACAACTACATGCCTCATACCACGCAACTCAGTATGCGCGGCGATAACCGACGCCGGTCAAACAGTTTGCGATAGTTAAGCGACAGTCACTATTTTTAGACGATATCATAATATTTATCAACTTTCGGCGAACAGACTTTAAATGAATGGAATGTCCACTATGATCCAGAGGAAAATTGAGATGAACATTTTGTTTAAGTAGTTACCAAGTACAAGTGAAAAGTGGTGTGGACATTGTGCATGACACTGCTGCAGGCTTCAAGCGTAAATTGCTTCAATATATGTCACAATCACGTACCTGACATAGCTGTGGTCTTAGCTTAGCTTAGGTCTTATTTATAATTAAAAGTACTGTTGTCACTTGATATTATAATTTAAAAATTTTGCATGTCGTTACACACTATACTCAACTAAATATTTTTGTTTGCCGTGGATACCTTTAATTAGGTGGGCATTATGTGTTAGATTTATAATTAATTATGTATAAACTCGTGATCTTTGTAATGTATCATCTGTTGGTGTTCCTAAATAAATAAATAATAATAAAAAAAAAAAAAGGATTGTGATTTGCCTCTGTTTACTTACTTTTACAGTGAGCAATCTTGTCTTCTTCGCTTCCATCTGGACAATCAGCTTGGCACTCATGTCTTTCTCCCTGCAACAGAAACCTACTTTAATTTTAAGTGATTTAAAAAAACACAATTATTTAAATCAATCCTTTTTTACTGCGACCAAATCAGCCAAAAACGGTTTAATTGACAAAAAGACTCTTTCATATTTGTTAATAATTATGACAACATTTTTCATAATATAATTGATTTAGAAGGACTTTTTGATTTTTGATAATTTAATAATATTTTTAGAAACTGTTTAAAAAAAACTGAATTAATAATTAAAATATGCAAAAAATATTATGTATTTTTTTACAAGTATCAGAATGCAAAAAAAATATTAAAAAAAATCCGATTTAAATCAAATAAATCCGACTTTTTGACTTTTTTTAAAAAATCAAAATTTTTATCAACCCTGGGATTGATCTGATGTTGCAAATATCATATTAAGCGAACGTCTGTTTATTTGGCTGTCTACAGACAAGAGCTCATTTAACGTAATGACAACCTAAACCTCACTTGCATAAGATACAAATTCGTGCTTGTCGCTGAAGTTTGAGGAAGTGCAATTGCATTATTTTATAGATGCAATAAAGTGAGTTCAGTAGATTACAAAATGAAGATTATGTCATTAGTTATTACATTATGTGCTAAGGAAAACTGGGCCGTTGTTGTGGCAAAGATGTTTAAAATATTTGTATCTTAAACCACATTTTTGCATCATAGTTTTTATCGACCGAGCGAGCGAAGCGAGTGAAGCTTCTCCCGTTTCAGCTTGGGCAAAACTGCTTTCGTATGTCCAGCGGATGTCCGGCGTCTGTCCATTTGTTCTCGTCTACAGGCCGCAGTTCTCAACCGATTCTAATGTAATTTTGTGAGCAGGTTCGATAATTATATAGAATTTTTCTGTCGATTCACTTTTTCGAAATTTTTCAAAATGGCGGAGATACGGGGGTTTTTGCGATTACAAACTTAATTGCGGTATTGGTAAACTGAATGGACCTATGTCTATATAGGGGAATATCAGTTTCCTGGCGGCAGACTTAAGTTTGACGCGAGGTCTACAGCTCACGGAGCCACTAGTTTTATGTTTTATTTGATCTTTTTCAATAATAAAAGATGCTAATCTTCATCGCAATTTTTAACCCCCGACGCAGGGGTATTATATGTTTAACGTGTATGTGTATGTCTGTGGCATTGTAGCTCCCAGACTGATGAACTGATTTTGATTAAGATTTTTTAGTTTGAAAGGTGTCTCGAGAGTGTTCTTAGCTAGGATTCAAGAAAATCTGTTCTTACGTCTGGCGATCATCAGCTCTTTTCAAGTTGATGAAGGGATGTGAGCAACTTTCACAGGTGTGATCAATTCGAAATTTGGTATCCTGTTACATCAACAATGATATTGCAAGAACATGATAACCTTCAGGGCCGGCTTTAGGGTGGGGCGGCCCGGGCATGAGGTTATGAGGGTTGAATTATTATGACAATCTCAGGCAAAATTAAATTAAATTAAATTATCACATAGAAAAATTATAAACAGTGAAAACAGTTGCCATTAATTTGGAAGGGCAGACAATTATTGACTATAAGGCCTATAATTACTTAACTAGGGAAATATTGACAGTGACTCATTTTGTAGGTACTTGACTTTGTAATCTCAGTTTTATTTCCCATGCATCTCGCCCAGAGCCAACATCAATGACTCATACCTTTAGTGAGAAAATGGTAAACGTTCACTTGTTTTTGTTAATGATTCATCAACATTCCCTCAATGCTACAAGAATAGACTTTATTATCATTTTTGTTTACTTTATTTATTATTTATTTGTTTATTTTAGCTTCAAAATTGTTTACATCATCACTAAATCAAAGCAGGTTTAGATGGAGACTAGTTTGAGACGCCTTAATTACGGCGCCAGAGAATAGGCGCGGGTTCTATTCCGTGCCATCGCTGGCAAGCCGCGAAGAAATGTTAGGCGTCTCAAAATAGTCTCCGTCTAAACCTGCCTTCATGTTTAGAATCTCTATAAAGGTGACGCTGATACTTAAAACGTAAAACCTGAGCTGAGGTGGAGCCTGCCTACAAGCTGATTCCTGATAGCTTTACCAAGCTAGAAAGCTACGGCTAGCTGCCAGTGAAGTCCATGTTGATCTAAGCAAATGTCAGACTCGCACATATGGTTCTAATTCTCCCGACTTCCCTTATGAAATATTTGACGCACGCCAGTGCTGAGCTATAGCAAGTCTGAATTTCAAAAGTTTGATGTAGTGTTTAGTTTTCTAAATATCAAACAGTAACTGTTATAAAGAAAGTAAGAAAGTACCATTTATTCAGTGCAGTCATAGCGTTAGTACTTATAAATTTCAGATCATGCATGACAAAAAACATCATAAATCAGCTATAATGATGCACACCGGTGTATGAGAGCACAGAAACGTGTGCGGATGAAAAGGCTCTGACTCAGCATGTGTTACGATCGCATGGCAATCCCAACACTGTTATTCTGCCAGGACCGCAAAAACCGGACAAATGCGAGTTAAACTCACGTGGCAAAGGTTCCGTTCGGTACATGATTATCTGAACTTTACTAGGTTACTTTAAATACCATAGACTTCTTATAGGTTTCCCTGTAAACTATAGGCAAAGAATTATTTTCTGTATTTTTTTCAAAATTTTAGCCCCGGTATTTTTGGAAATAAGGGGGGTGGTCAATTTTCGCCTATTTTCCAAAATAACTTCCAAACTATTTTACTTAAAATTCAAAAGAAAATATATTTAAGATCCTTACAATAAGCCCTTTTCATTTGATATGTCACACAATATAGGTTGCATAACTTGTTTTTGTAATTTTCTAATTTATCACCCAAAAGTGGCCCCCCTTGTTTAAAATTTATATATTTACGTCACGCGCGTATTGCGGTCACTGACTTACATATGTATACCAAATTTAAACTTAGTACTTTCGAAGCAAATTGGCTGTGACAGACGGACGGACAGACAGACAGACAGACAGACAGACAGACAGACAGACAGACAGACAGACACACGAGTGATCCTATAAGGGTTTCGTTTTTTCTTTTTGAGGTACCGAACCCTAAAAACGAAGGGAGTGAAAAGTATAAACATTTTAATAAATGTCTGTGTGTATGTGTTGCTTGTTCTTCAGTAATGTGAATAACGATGACTATTTTCAAGTATTACCGTCATTGTTATACTCAAAAACTGATTTAAAATTTACTAACAAACATATATAAATATAAAAGATAAAATAAAACTAATGACAATAAAAGAAAAAACAAAATTCAATAAGGCAGAGACCACGGTAAACACACTAAAATGGAGATGGACGGGCCACATGATTAGAGAGACAACACCCAAATGGACAAGAGCTATCACAGAGTGGTACCCCAGAACAAATACAAGAAAACGAGGTAGACAAATCAAAAGATGGGAGGATGACATCATAAAGATAGTAGGAAAAAGATGGGTTCAAATCGCTCGAAATAGAAACGAATGGAAAAACCTGGAGGAGGCCTATGTCGGCCTAAGACAATCTGCTAACAAGCAAAAGGACAGAAAGGGAAAAAGTAAAACTAAAGTTACTGTATAAAACTAGCATATTTATTTTAAGAAAAAGGAAAAAAATTACTATACTTTTAAAAAACAAATGTTAACAGAAATAAAGGCTTTATTATTATTATTATTAACAAACATATATTATTTTAATTTGGTGCTAAAAAGCACTACCATAAATTAGCAAATAAAATACCCTGGATGTAATCTCAACATTTTAAACGCTCATAAACTTATAAAATTTTGGCAGTGTGATGTTATAATTATGTGTTTGTTTGTACAGGTGTAACAGGTGTAACTGTTTGAGTGTCAATAAAATAATAACCAGTGCACCCAATAGCACCAGCAGGAGCACTGACTGTTAGCAGCGAGACAATATCAAATTCCTAAAATTATGTTTATATTTGGACAAGCAGCACACAAACAAACATTCAGCATTACTTTCATTTCTCAACCAGCTAACGATGTTTATGTAGGTCGCAAGTTTTTGTCTTTTTTCCGCAGCTTTCATCCAAATGGCCCAGCGCAGGTACAGTTTGTGCTCCCAATGCAACTGAACCGTGAAAGTCATTGCCGTTCGTAGTGACATCATTGTTTTTTTTTTGCTTCCAAAATTACATTAGAATAAACTTGTTAACCACGAAAATTGGGTCCAAGACATAAAAAATGGCTAATAACGCTAATTGCGTACGTAAAATATCATAATGCTGTCAATCATTCGAGATAATGGGCGTGAGTTCGGAAGTTACTTTGTCCCATACAACAATACGGAGCAATAACATTACTATTTTTTCATATATATGGACTGTGTCTTGACTGACCTTTGGTTGAACGGGCGAACCCTTACAGCAACTTTTACCGAAGCCATTGTCACACATTATATTGTTAATAGTTTAATTTTGAATAATATTTAACCACACAAATTCGACACTACTGTGCTGGTTGACATTTTTGCAACGAACTGACATTACACAATGACATTGGTAGGGCTGCCAACTCTTAAGAGGTTTACCCCGAAAAGCATGTCGAGAAATCCATAATAACCCCTAAGTTACTAACGATCATTTTTTTCGGCCACGATCTTACATACGGGTCTTACAACTCTGGGTTTCAATGAGGGCCGTTCCAAGCCGCTAGCGTCGCTGCCATTGAGGGATACCCGGTGCGACAAAGATGATGGTAGTTGCGCATGCGTGTAACACGCGCATTGAACCCTAACACAAAAACTCACTTATATATATTTTTGAAAATAAATTTTGTTATTTATTCTATTTCATACGTATATTAACTAAAAAATTAGGTTTTTTTTACATCCCTGGACCGCAGTGCCACCTGGTTTTACTTTAATAGTGGAATTAGTGGAGCCACTGCGTCCCATTGAAATTTTTCCCAGTTGCAAGACCTGTCTGTATGTAATGTAAGTAAGACCGTGCCACAGAACAATAATCCATAACTATACCATACCACAGTATAAACCATACTCTTGTCTGAACAAGAACGTTAATCGAACGGACAACTTTCAAGCTAACTAAATTTGCCCTTAAATTTAGGGGTAAAATCCTAAGTTGGTAAGCCTGGACAGAGCGCAAAAAAATATTTTTCTTTAAAGTACTATTTTGACAAAATCTGCCACTATTGGTCCAATCGGCGTTTTTATGAACTGTTTTATTGGGTGATTGGCTAGGAGCGCTTACGTAGTTATAAGCAAAATACACTCGTATTTGTCCAGTCCGAAACCGAGCCCGCGTGTACGCTGGCGTAGGTGTGTACACTAGAGTGCCTAGCACACTAGCCTTTATCGCTCACATAAAGCATCTATCACTTTTTAACTAATATGCGGGTGCGAAAGGGACGAATGCTTTATGTGCGCGATAAAAATTAGTGTGCTAGTAAGCTCTCAGACGATTACTCGCCCAGAGGCTCTAGAATATAAAAATTCATGAAAATGAAAATATTTATTTTGCAAGTAGGCCACACTGGCTCTTTCACATGTCTGAATCTACCATCATAAGTGTAAGTATAACCATAGCATTACTTAAGGTCTTATTCCTCTATGGCCCTAGCAAGATTGACACGGGTATAGCATAAACCCGTCTTATCTCCCTGACCATCACTTTCGTCGGCACTAGTGTGACATATATATTATCCCTTCATGTGGCGACCGCCATTTTACGCATTTGGGCACATCTGGCAGGGGTTCGGCGGGACACTTCGTTCTATGTTGAAAAATGTTCGGAAAAATTACGCTTCTATGAAAATAAAACTTTGTTGACAATACTGACCAACTGCAGCCTGTCTTTGTTCAATGATCTCGCATTGCTATGTATTAGAGCAGTGCAGAACCAGTTTTAGGCACGCAAATTAACAAAAAAAAAACAGTATCTTAAAATTGTCCCGCAGCGGGTGACTGCCAGATGTCTTTCGTTCCCTAGCCGCACCGGGACTTTGCCACATAAGCAGAAATGTGCAAAACAGCAGCCGCCAGAAGTACCTACTCATTTTTTTGCAAAAAAAAAACGCAGTATTTCTTTTTACATTATCGTTTATTTACTTAATCTTCATACGGGCCAAAAGGGCACTTTTACATGAAAATGAAAATAGAGGCCACATGGACTCTTTCACATATCTGAAGCTACCAGCGCTTCGAAATGTGACATCTGCTGAGAAGAAACGCCGCAACAATCTCAGCAGTAAGTTAGTCTTTTGCCTTTTTCTCCAACTTTCACCCTTTATTATTAGAGTTTTATCTAAAACCAACACATAAAAAGTACAATAAACCTAGTGGGTACAAATTAACTAAACTTAATAAATAACTAATAAGGGAGATGTATAGTCCCCGCGTCTGGACAAGTTAAGTGACTTAGACATGTATAAAGCCTCTAAGGGTCATAATAATAACAATTAAAATAAAGAAACATCTAAATTGATTACCTAATCTACCTATGTAGACAGTCTCCACGGTCAAGTATAAAGATGGAGATGTAGTCTCCAAATATAAAAACATAATAATTTGAAATAAAATATTTCATGTCCTAATAATACAAATAATGAATATGAAAACCTATAAAATATAGTATAGAGAACACTATGAAGTCTCTCTAGTCAGGTTCAGATCACGCACTAAACTAAATAATTTAAAGCTAACAATTTTAAAAGGTCCTTGCGAGCATGAAACTTCCGGACCCCACAGACAGCACCCGTTCACGAATATGACGCGTATCTCAGCCATTATCATCTCCCTCAACCATGTTTTAGGAAAGGTGGCGACCCGATCTACGACGCCGCCGTAAGCAAAACATTTGAGCGAGCATGACATGCTCAAGGTGCCGGACAAGAATGAAATAAATCAAAGCATTACGAGTAGCCCTCCGACGAGAGATATCACAGTGCTCAGATGGTAAAATAATCTAACTATACATACCAGTGCTTGAGAACTAAACTAACAATTAGATGCATATTTTAAATACTTAATCTTTATATAGGCCAAAAATTTAATATGGGATGTAGCTATTTTGGAAAGATATCCTATGCTGTTGTATATAGATAGTACGGAATCTAGTGAAATTTGGATGTTTTCACGCTAAAACCAAGGAACAAATTTTGATGAATTTTGATATAGAGATATACTGGACCTTGGGGATGCGAAGGTAAGTCTGTCCGTCTGTTACATTTTGGTACCTAAGCCGCTGAACCAATTTTGATGAATTTTGCGACATAGCGTCGGTGATAGTTCAGAACCGCGTATGAGCAGTTTGTAAAAACCGCGTAAAATTTAGATTTTGCGCATTAAGATTCACGCTGTACTGATTTGATTTTGCTTATCGCTGATTTTTGTTAAAAAATACACTTACGCGGTTTCTACAAACGGCTCATACGCGGTTTTGAACTATCACCGACGATAGGCTACTGGAAGTATTGGGAATCAAATCATTCGAGATTATGTCGGCTGCCGTCATACCAGTGGCGCAGCCTGCCTACAAGCCGATTCCTGACGGCTTTACCAAGCTAGATAGCTACGGCTAGCTGTCAGTGAAGTCCATGTTACTCTAATTAAATCTCAGACTCAAAAGTACGGTTCTAATTCTTCCGGCTTCCCTTAGGAAATATTTGACGCTTCGCCACTGCGTCATACTGTCTGTCTGTATGTCCGTTTATTACGTTTTCATACCTCTGAACCAATTTTGATAAATTTTGGTATCTAGAAATAGATTGGACCTTGGAGAAAGACATAGGCCTGGAAAATGACACTCGGTGAGAAGGGCCGTAAGAAGCTCACTACTACTACCTACTTACTTTTTTTTAACAGCCCAGAATATCCTTTTGTTTTTAATGAGTAACAATACTTATTAAAAAAGCGGTCAAGTTCGAGTCTGTTTCGCGCGCCGAAGGTCCCGTACTTACCTATGAAAAACAGACTATCTTGTAGGTACGGAACCCTAAAAATGGAATTTACAACCTACTTGTTAAATCAAACAAAAAATTAGGTACTTTGTCACGTTAATCGCTAACACGTGATAGAAATTGCATTTTATATGTCGTTGCGTTAGTAGGTAATGTACTTATAAAAAACCGGACAAGTGCGAGTTAAACTCGCAAGAGAGGGCTCCGTTCCGTACATGATTATCTGTAATTTACTACGTTACCTTAAATACCATACCATAGACTTTTTATAGGTTTCCTGTAATCTATAGGTAAAGAACTACTTTCTGTATTTTTTTCAAAATTTTAGGGGGGGGGGGGGGGGGTGTGTGGTCAATTTTCGCCTTTTTCCTAAATAGGTAACTTCTAAACTATTTAACTTGAAATTCAAAAGAAAATATATTTAAGATCCTCACAATAAGCCCGTTCATTTGATATGTCACACAATATAGGTTGCATCATTTTCTTTTTAATTTTCTAATTTACCCCCCAAAAGTGACTTCCATGTTTAAAATTCATATATTTACGTCACGCGTCCGTGTTGTAGTAGTTTCGGAGCAAATTGGCTGTGACAGACGGACAGACAGACGGACACACGGGTGATTCTATAAGGGTTTATTTTTTTCCGTTTGAGGTACGGAACCCTAAAAATGTTTGTATGTGCTATGGAACTTTAGGCAGGACATGAAACATTAGTAAAAATACGGTATTGCATTAGAGTTTGTAATAATATATAGATATTATTACAAACTATTTAGAGATCAAATTCAAATTAAGAGCTATATTTTGGCAAATAGAAGGTACTTAAGTAAGTAATTAACGTTTAACGGACTTTAATTGTTCTAACAGGAGTTAATGAATCCGTTAACAATTTCTGAAGTTAACTTAAAAGTTAATCCGTTTCTCAAAATGTTCATTTCGTTAATTAACGATTAACAGTCTTGTACCCGATTCCACATCCACATTTGACGAATGCGCCACGAATTCTTTAGATGTGGACGCGCCTTAAAGATTTTTTATCTACACCCATATCATAAAACCTCCATTGGTTAATCAAAAACCGTAGGAAATGACCACCATTTTGACAACCAATTAGGAAAAACCAGTGCTGCGATAAAGAAATAACATGACTTCTTTATCGTTTTTAGTAAAGAAATGAGATTAAATTTGGAACAGCTGTCAAAACTCAAGTGGGTCTCTATTCTAGTATCCATAGATATTAAAACAGTTATTGATACGAAACGTCAATTCAGTATGTTTTTTTAATATAAACTGCACAATATTTGATCTCGAGTGACGTGAGAATAGAGACTTCATCCGTTTGTCTATGATTAAAAAAAAATGGTCGCGCCGCCATGTTGGTGTTTTGCTGAACGAAAGTAGAATTGTTGTAGAATTGAATAAAAAAAGTTGTTTGTAATTTACATTTTAGTTGAAAATATGAATAGTTAGTAGTCTTCTCGGACTGTGTGTGATGTGAAAATGCGCCGGATATCGGAAATATGCAGCCACGATTGCAACAAATAACTTGTTGCCAGAAACCATTGTTATTTGTATTGTTTCTGAACCCATCATGGATGGAGGATTTATAATATGTGTGTAGATAAAGTTATGTATGCAACTCTGCATAATTTGGCCTCGCACGCGCAAGATCGCACGTGTGTTTTAACACACGTGCGATCTTATTATGAAACTCGCTAAAAGCTCGTTTCATAAAACCGCACTAGTGTTTTAAGGCCTATCATTATGCAACCGTTGCATAAACTACTATTAGAGTATGATACTCAATAAAGCACGTACCGATGCAAAGCGCCTGGTTGCATTTGCAACACATCGTATTTATTTGCGTTCGTTTGCCCGCCGCTTTGCATCGGACGCAACGCGGCCTCATGTGGACGACTTTTTTGCCCTTTACTGCAGGGGTCATGATTGGGTAGTGATCCCGCCCGTCCAACCGACGGGCTAGGGATCCGTTCGGTCGGGGCACTACGACTGGCGTGCTCACCGCCACTAAGGCCTCTGCCAGATTATAACGGAACTTCCGGTGGGTGAGCACTGTCAGGACGGGGTTTTTTTGGTATATTATGTACGCATTTAAGATGCTGGTGTTTAGAAGCCTGAAAAATACTTTCTTGTACCATTTGCGGCCCCTCTTCCGTTCCATACAAAAGGAACTTAATTTAGTGTCTTTTAGGTCCACGCCCTCCATTGATTTATTATACGCGTCTACAGCCACGGGTTTCAGTATGGTCTTGCCGCCGCGGCGGCCAACAACCTGGCCGTTATTGTGAGTGGTCGACACCATGGTCACCAGCTTGACATCATTCCACGTAGTGATAGAAATGTCACCGCTATGGCGAGAGATTTGATCCCCGCGCCGCATGCGCTTCTGATCTGCGTTCTTTATTTCGGGGGGAACAAATTGCCGCTTGCGGTTCATTGTACCTAGTACGTCGGTACCACGACTTTTCAGAAATCGAGTAAGGGCCAACTGGTTGTACCAGTTGTCCATAACCACCAGATGTCCGACATCCAAAAAGCCATCCATTAATTCGAGAACAACTTTTGAGGTTTTGTTGTCAAATCCATGGGTGGCGCCTTCGGCTCCTTGGAGAAAACTGGCGTCCCTACCAGTATATAATATCGAGCTTAACGAGTAACCGGAGGAAGCCTCGTACAACTCGAAGGATTTTATTCCAAAATGTGCGGCTTTGCTCCGAATACATTGAACCCAGCTAAGCCGCCCCTTAAACAACAACAAAGATTCGTCCAAAGACAGCTCCCGTTCAGGAGTGTAAATGGATGAAAGATTATTGTTCACATATTCAAAAACTGGTGCGATTTTTGCAATTCGTTTCTCGTACGTAGACATAGCGGGCGTGATATCCGCGTTGTCCACGAAATGCAAAAATCGCAACAATAGTTGAAAACGGTTTCGCGACATTATCGCCCTAAAATTTGGCATCCCCAAAACTCCAGTGGTCCAATATTCATCAATTCGCGTCCTATATGTAAGCGACATTAAAATAAGCATGCCAAAAACCTGCCTGATCTCATCGACAGTGGTTGCTACCCAAGTATTGAGGTACTTGGGTAGAATATCTCGCTGGGTGAGTTCGACAATTGTTTGCCATGCATATTCATTTGTTTGATGGACTATTTTTGCCAGAATGGTTTCATCCCATATAACTAAAAATATATCGAGGGGATTCGCTGTGATCGATATGTTAGGCCCAGGATTTCTGGTGTACTCCTCTGCATGGCCAGAAAAAGAAGAGATGTCTTCGGACCAAGAAAAGGAGAGCTCAGCCACCTCACCTACTGGGTGTGCCCCACCACCCACATCCTCCATCACCACATCCTCAACCACCATAGTCTCCTCCAGAAAATCCTCCACTACCACATCGGCATCCACCAGAAAACCCTCCACTACCACATTGGCATCCACCAGAAAATATTATTACTAACCCATAATAATATATTATTATGGGTTAGTAATAATAGTAAACTATTGATAATGGAATGTCATTTACCACTGGTAATTTTTTAGAACCTTTCTTTTGTTTTGACTTTTTTGAAGTAAGCATTTTTTTTTACTATTTATAAGTTAATATGCAACTCGGTTAAATTGTATTGATTGTTATCGTATCGTAGTCGTTAGTTGTTGACAAACTAAACAAAACTAGTCTGGCCCCCTATTCTCGCTACATTCGAGATTATGTCGATTTCGAGATTAAACGTCAGATTCATACAGTTGTGTCGAACGACTGCATGCACTGACGTTTAATCTCGATTGTGAGATTATCTCGAATGCAGCGAGAATTGGGGGCCTGTGCATAAAACGTAGGTAGTGATTATTATACTCTTATACCTGCACTTCATGCGCGCCGAGTGGAGGCGAGTGCAGGCTAGTGGCTACGTGAAGTGGGCCCGCTCGGCTCGACTCGTGTGCGCTCGCCTCGCCTCGTCTCCGCTCGCTATAGTTGTCGGTTTTTCGTGCAAGATCAAAGTGACGAGTGAAGTTGCGAGCGGCCCGACCTCACGCGCGCGTACATTAGTGTGCCACATGTTATTAAATACTTCACGTACGATTTTCCTTTAATATAATAAAACAAAATTAAAATGAAATAACCCTCTTCGGAATAGGAGGACATAGGGTACTATTTATCCCGGAAAAATCAAAAGTTCTCGAGGGAATAACTATAACCGAATTCCGCCCGGAAAAAGCCACGGGCAAATGGTAGTTTTAGATATAGGTAATATTAATTTAATGAAACTCTTTTCTTTTATTATTTAGGTTCTGCTAACATCTAACAAAAGAATAAACAAAAAAGCATGTTCACGCACGTACCTCCATTAGGTACTTAATAAAGTAAAGAATCTTGATACGTATTTATATAAAAATATAAATTTCAAAGGGTAGATATGTTCTGACACTGTTCTATTTTTTTCGGTTTTCGAATCTTTTTGTACAATATGTACGTAAAAAAGCATAATGCGCAAACGCGGACAAAGCTGTCGCGGCACGTCCATCGTCTTCTACGATTCAGCGGCAACTGAGCTATGCGCGCATGAAGTGCAGTGCCACTCGCCACCACTCGCCTCGGCACCACTCGCTGAGCGCCTCGCCCGAGCGCCTCGTACGAGCGTGAAGTGCAGCTATTATACCTGCACTTGACGCGCGCCGAGTGGAGGCGAGTGCAGGCGAGTGGCTACGTGAAGTGGGCCCGCTCGGCTCGACTCGTGTCCGCTCGCCTCGCCTCGTCTCCGCTCGCTATAGTTGTCGGTTTTTCGTGCAAGATCAAAGTGACGAGTGAAATTGCGAGCGGCCCGACCTCACGCGCGCGTACATTAGTGTGCCACAGGTTATAAAATACTTCACTTACGATTTTCCTTTAATATAATAAAACCAAATTAAAATGAAATAACCCTCTTCGGAATAGGACATAGGGTACTTTATATCCCAGAAAATTCAAAAGTTCCCGAGGGCATAACTATAACCAAATTCCGCTCGGACAATCTCGCAGGCAAATGGTAGTTTTAGATATAATATGAATTTAATGAAACTCTTTTCTTTTATTATATAGGATCGATCTGCTATCATCTAACAAAATAATAAACATGAAAACATATTCACGCACGTCCCTCCATTAGTTAGGTACTTAATAAAGAAATGAATCTTGATACGTATTTATATAAAAATATAAATTTCATAGGATGGATATTATGTTCTTACACTGTTCTATTTTTGTGTATAGTAAGCTAAGCAACCGCCATCTCCTTTTCCTAAGGTTTTGGAATCTTTTTTGTACAATATGTACGTAAAAAAGCATAATGAGCAATCGCGGACAAAGCTGTCACGGCACGTCCATCATCTTCTACGATTCAGCGGCAACTGAGCTATGCGCGCATGAAGTGACTGCCACTCGCCTCGGTACCAATCGCCGAGCGCCTCGCCCGAGCGCCTCGTACGAGCGTCAAGTGCAGCTATTAGCAACACACACCAAGCTGTCACGAAGCAAACCAACTTAGCTACCGGTATTATACGTCCCGATAATGCTCGACCCGATAAAGCAGGACCAGATAATTTGCGACCACAATGTACACGAATTATTGGGCCGTGCATTATCTGCTACTAAACTTTTACGAGCCGATAATCGGAAGCCAGTATTCTAGACCAGATAATCTACGATCTGACAATGGTCAATCCAATAATTCGTGTCCACGAGCTTCCGATTATCTGGCCATTCGAAGCACGGATTGATAAGCGGCGACCACATAAGCGATGGTCGCCGATTATCGGGTCGTGCATTATTTGGCCGTACTCCTCTGCTGCACTGGGAGTGAAGAAATAGCATAGAATGCGTGCAGATGCTTATCATCCTGGCATGTCGTAAAAGTCGACTATGGGACGGGTCCTCTCCAACATGGTGGACTATCTGTATGGGCGATGGACTGATCACCTGTCACCATACGGTTCATCATACCATCTTAGGACTAATTAATCGAACGTGGCCACAAGTAGTCTTGTGGCTGTGCCCACCCCATTGGGGATTTCGGGCGTGATAATATGTATGTATGTATTATCAGAGTGCCTAGCATACTAGCTTTTATCGCGCACTTCGTAACTTTTTAACTAATGTCACAGTTTAACAATCATACAGTTGGGCAACGCCTTTGATGTGGCACGATGCCACCGCCCGCGTACGTAGTCACGTAGTCACGCTGTCATATGCAGATATGCAAGTGTTGTCACAAAAGTGATAATTAAATAATTGTGTTTTTAGTTTTACGTAATCATTTATTAACGGGCGTATATTTTACTTAACGAAATTGATGTAACTATGCTTCATAGGCCCGAAGTAATTTCGAAGCAAATTGGCTGTGACAGACCGGACAGACAGATACACGAGTGATCCTATAAGGGTACCGTTTTTTCTTTTGAGGTACGGAACCCTTAAAAAAAATCTATGAAGTCTGAAGAAGTTTCTAGAAGGTTATATGAAGATTCTATGACATTTTAAGAATGTTCTATGAAGTTTCTAGAGGATTCCATGAGGTTTAATATAAATTTCTATGAGGTTTCTAGAAGTTTCTATGTTTCTGGAAATTTCTTTGTAGTCTGAAGAAGTTTCTAGAAGGATCTATGAAGATTCTACCACATTTTTAGAACGTTCTATGAAGTTTCTAGAAGATTCCATGAGGTTTTCAGAATTTTATATGAATTTGCTAGGTTTTATAAAGATTCTACAACATTTTTAGAATGTTCTATGAAGTTTCTAGAAGATTCTCTGAGGTTTCCAGAATTTTCTATGAAGGTGCTAGAAGGTTCTATGAAGATTCTACAACATTCTTAGAATGTTCTATGAAATTTCTAGAAGATTTCATGAGGTTTCTAGAATTTTTATGAAGTTTCTATGAGGATTTGAGAATTTACTATTAAGTTTCCAGAACGTTCTGTGAAGATTTTATGTCGTCTGTACCATATTGAGTTATTAATAATATTAATATGACACGCGAGCGAGACAAGACAGCCCGTAAATACAGGTCCCATGCTACGGAGGCCAGTATGGGGTATGGATCGCCTCCTTGCCCCGCATACCCAGACGATTGCTCTGTCTAAACGGCTTCGTCGGACCCCTGTATCTAATCTTTACTCTGTGGTAATAGGGTCCCGTTTTACCCTTTGGATACGGAACCCTAAAAATGACCTAATGGGTAACTACGTTTAGTCGGTACTTATATTTGACTTTTAAAGGTACCCGTGCGAAGCCGCGGCGGGTCACTAGTTTTATTAAATACCGCGTTCAGGGTACAAGTAGGTATAAACCTATCTTGGATTCTTGGCACTCCGTAATACAAAATAACTATCTAGGTACCTAAGTAGGTATAGATTGGAGACGTAGATGACGAGAATTAGTTTTGATACCTACCTAAGTCGAGATGCCAACTTAACGAATTTTGACTTAAAACAGATTGTATGTGTTTCCAATTTATTAATTTTTTTTCTTCAAGTTATCGTATCAACTTAATCACTTATGTAGGTTTTTTTGAAATTATAGGAATAACTTACCTCGCGGCAAGAGGAAATCTATGAAATTTTAAATCTTTGTTGTACTTGGATGTCGACGTACATCTGTATACAGAACGCATTATTCGGCGCCATTATATTCACGAATTTCGTGGAATTTATTAAATTATATTAAACACTGTATTGACACGAGCGCGCGTAAGCCCTTCAAAGTCGCACGGGCACACTACGCGAGTTTGCCAGTGCGCGGCCCGCATCGCCCGACTCCCCGCAACGCCCCCATCGTTCGCCTGCGTGAGTACATTCGTTGCCCAACTGTATGATTGTTAAACTGTGCTAATGTGCGGGTGCGAAAGGCACGAATGCTTTATGTGCGCGATAAAAATTTGTGTGCTAAGCCCTCGGGTGAACAAGTTCAGTACGAGGTACGAGCTGATAATTGGCATCCAATATACTGTACGCCCTGATATCCGCATAGCCCACGTAGCACACTAATTTTTATCGCGCGATAAAATTTATTTATGACGGGGGTTGGACATACATTTTTGGCTCCGTTATACCGTAACAAGAGTCACGTACAATTTGGCCCGCGAGGCCAATCTAAAGGCACGTTTGTTGTTAGTCGCAATTGTATTTTTTTAACTTTAACTCAAACAGAATAATTCAGTCATTATATTCATTCGCACGTCTGTACGTCTAGCACGACGCGGGCATGTCGTGCTAGCCCCCCTGGGAATATTCATAATTTTAGAACTGGTAACATTATTTAATTTCATCTGTCTGTCGATTTGCCTTCGGAAGTGCAGGTTAGGATTTTGTAATAATTTACTTTTATAATTAAATAATCAAAAACTAATAACAAGGAGTGTAGACATTTGTACATATTAACGCGTACTCACAAGTATGGTGTATAGTGTAGGGTTACAAAATATTTGTTAAAGTTCAAAATTCAATGTCGTTCCATCACATTACATAATAATTTGTTTTACCGCAGCCCATACCGCAACAATGTCTGATTCTGCACCCAGCCGCCCCATGAAGTTCCCGTATACGATCTCGGCGAAGATCGCGCAGTTCCCGTTCAAGTACTACGTGACAAACCAGTGGATCTGGAAGTACTGGATGGCGGGCATCGCGGTGTCAATCCCAATCTTCTACAAGATCCACAAACTGGGTAAGTGTTTATTAACGTTTAAAATAAGAATCATCCACAGTTAACAGTACTGTCCTCATTAGTCCAAACTTCTGAGTCATACAGCGCAAAACTCAAGTTCCACAGTGGCGCTAGCAAGGTTGACACAAGGATAAGTTAAACTGTCTTATCTCTAAGAGCGTCTTTGGCATTAGTTCTGATGAAAGAGATGGGCAGAAAGATAACTGGGCTTAACTTGTACCTGTGTCTGGCATGCTAGGGCCGCTGGCTGGCTGGTTCCGCATGCACAAACCCTATGAAAATTCTGAGTACTAATATCCATATTGTATTTCAGCGAACTCCCCTGAGAATGTCAGCAAGTGGGCCGAGATGAGGAGGAAGGAGGCAGCCTCGCACCATTAATTCATTTTGATAGTACATTTGATCCCTTTTCCAAGTCAAATCAAAGTTACAGTGTATATTTAAGTTAAGCAAAAGTGAATAAATCATGAATTAGTTAAATCTGATGAGTTTTAATGGTGAGGCTCTATCCCACCACCTCTATTACACCAATGCAATATACCTAAGACAATGGTGTCCCATCGCACTGACTCGCGCCTGTGTGAATGCGATACCAATAAGTTGTATTGTATTGAAGTGAGCAGGATAGAACGCGTCGCGTCATGCCGTGCTCGCATTGTTACGGGCAGGCGCGGTCGCAGCCTGAAATTTTGGGGGGGGTCACTAATAATAAAATATGTAGAGTAAATTAAACTTTACTTTTAGACTTGATTTTTCAATTTGACGTGTACGATTTTGGGGGGGGTCATGTTTCCTGTGACCCCCCCTGGGACCGCGCATGATTACGGGGCCTTTCTCTTGGGACATTTTATTTTCTAGAATAGGGTACTTATTGGAAGTCGGTATGGAGAAAACTGATAGGTACTATCAACAACTTGGAGTTAAGAATTACATTCAGATCATCCTAGTGGTGGAGTCAGCCTAGTTCGCGCAGAGGGCCGTGGGTTCCGATACCAGCTCACGCCTCTGAGATTTTCAGATCATATCAGCAGAATTAAAGTCCTTCGCTCAAGCATTTCGGTGAAGGAATACATTGTGAGGGAGCCATCATACATCTGCAAAGTAATTCAAAAATGTGTGTAGTTCCCAATCCACACTGGCCCTGGGACTACTGCCCAGTCCCTTTTAGAGAAGGCCTGTACCCAGAAGTGGGACATATATAAGCTGATGATGACGTCGCAGTCATTTTCCTTAAACCCTTGAATGCCACGGCCAAATGCAATAAATGTTTCCCGGACGCCAACGCCGGCATTAGCCGACGCATATATATGGACAACGACAACGGTATATCGTGGCATCAGTGGCACGAAGATCCCTGTCATATATAGTTAATTGTAGCGTTCAAAAGTTTAACTAAACTTACTTAAAGTTTCGTCATAGGTTGTACGTATAACTGTTATAACTCAAATTTTGGAGTTCTTAAGTTATCTTAAGACTGGTTTGCACGGGATATTCAATAAAAACCGTGAATATACCATATGGGTGCTTTATTTCTACAAATGTAAATTTATTATAAAACTTATAAATTACATCAATAAATTAATAATCGCAAACAATCATTATTTGAACCAATGCACTGAGAATCACATCCATCATGCTCTTTCAAAAGGAATGCATTTTGATCGCAGCATTATTAAAAAACGTACGATAATTTAATTTAAAAACAAAACTAACTGAAGTTGGCAGACTGTCACTGGGTTCTAACCGCAACACTCAAAACAACAAATAAATTTTCGAAACAAAAAAAAAACAGGCGCGAAATTTTCATTATGCCATTCAATATTGATGCGTCTTAAAAATAATGATACTAACACAACTCACGATTTTTAAAATAAACCTAGGTCTAAATGCTTAGTTAAAAATATAAATACTAAACGTTGGCAAACACAAGCCTTAATTTATAAAACTAATCGAACTGCGTCCCCTGTGTCCGTGATTACTTGAATTCTGTCAACAGTACAACAAATTACGTAACGCAAAATTCTCAAATTTTTGATATCGCCGGATTATGGATTCTAGTTAGCATTTTTTTTTATCAAAAGATAATACATGATTTGGATTGGGCATAAGATCTATAATGTTTTTTTTTTAACAAATTTTTAAGTATACTTCCTGTAGTAACTGTTGTCTTCAAGTGTAGTTACACGAGCAACTTTTCTCGGCAATTTATAGCCGGCAACTATAGCTGTCTAACTCTAACTTCGTACATTAGAAAAAGACGTCGAAAATTTTGCTCGCGTAATTGCACTTTTAGGAGGGCAGTAAATTTGAGGCACATTTGTAGCTGTAATCTTCCCTGCTTTGACAAAACATCCCCTGTAACTCAACTGGAAATCCTTAAGACACTGTTGCCTGTGGTCTTTTAGGACAGCAGGCATATGTGGATCCAGCCCAATGAACTGTCTTTTAAAATAAAATTTACGTAACTACAAACTACGAGTTAGACCGCATGGAAAAGTGATAATCATAATAATCATATTTGGCTGATATTAAAGCGAAATGTTTATTTATATGACAAGTATCCAATAGGATCAAGCATATTTGTCCATGCAAAAATGAATCGTGACTAAATACAGTTTCGGAACACAAATGGATAAAGCTTTGACTTTATATACTAGATTATACATATTGTTCTTCAGAATTTCACATCTACATTTATCAAATTTTAATTTTAACATTTTAATATGAAAATATTGCTCCATAGTCCTCTAAGCACGTCGACATCTCGTATGACAATAATTCTACCCCCTACGTAATCATGGCCAACGGCCACTTTTTAAGTAATAGGCTAGTTTCCTGAAAAAGTCTAATTAGTCCGTCATTTACATTATAATAAAATATTGAATACATATTTATTCTTTTGTCAATTAAACAAAAAAATACGAACATATAGTGCGTTGAAGTTCCACGTGACGTCACGACTTTGTACACTTTTTACCATTAACTTTTTGGGGTAAAAAAGTACTTCATTACCTTTTTTTTTTTCAATTGACTGACAAACGAGCTGACGGCCCACCTGATGGAAAGTGGTCACCGCCGCCCATGGCCATCTGCAACACCAGAGGTGCTGCCAATGCGTTGCCAGTCTAGGGAGGATGGGGAATGGGGATGAGGGAATAGGCCTGCGGATTTCGTCACTCACCGTACGAAACGCAATAGCAAGCTATTACTTTACGCCGATATTCTGTGAGTGTGGTACGGTACTACAGCGGTCGAGCCGGCCCATTTGAACAATAATCATCTAGTGAAGATTACTTTTTGGCTCTACCACTACCTTGACTTAAAGTTGAAATTCTTGTTACTTCTCAGACATGCTGGGCAGCCAAAAGGTTAAGTGACGTCATTAGCCCCCAATACCGAACTTTGATGCGCGTTATCTTTGTAAATTATTTTGATTGATAAAGCAAAAAATACGTGTTCAATATTTTTTGATAATCTAACTGATGGACTAATTAGTGTTACAATTTTTTAACCCAGGAAACATCCCTATTACATTCAGTTGTTACTTATTTTTCAGCAGTCTGCAAAATTTTATTGACGTCATCGCTTTTGTATATTTTCAGGAGCTCCCATTGCCAGAATGCCGGTAATTGGTTTGGATCAAATGTTCTAAAATTTGAATCTTTGAAACCATTACATCCAAACGCCTGTTTATGAATAACTTTTCGACCTAAGCTTAAAGCTAAGCGTTTGAGTGAAGTTTCGGAAAATGATGATTTGTTTGAAATGCCATTTTCAGATCATTTGTTTTTATATATTTCTTGTGGCACACTTTACGATGTTTTGAATTGTTTGGTAGTTGCCAATCTATGCCTTTCTCTTTTTTCTAATAGCCACTGCTTTTTTAAGAAACAAACTTATTTTTGGGAGGACACTGAAGATGTGTCATCGATATATACAAACAGTATTAACCTTTTGGCCGCCGTTGTCGACTATGCGTGACAGGCTTTACAGGGTAAAAAAGACCTTCGCTGCCTTGACTTAAAGTTGAAATTCGTGTTCCGCCCAGACATGCTTGGCGGCTAAAAGGTTAACCAAATCTGCATCTTTGGAATTGTATTGGTTAGCAGATTCATCGAACTTATATGATATGTTACATACAATCTGTTTTACTTTCTTTGTGAACCATTGTTTGCGTAGAACTACATGAAGATAAGTGGCAAGATTTTCTGATTGTTTGTGTTGACCGACAAGTGACAAATTCGCTTTAAAAAAAAAATACTTTTATTTCTAATTGTATTATCAACATGCATTAATTATTAACACCACATCAACTGGTTTGTTACACCTGAAACATGGACTTCAACAATAGTCATTAGCCATCTGAGGCATATTCTTGTATCGCCACTAGTACAAGCACCCCATGCAAAGTCATTTGACATTATAACGATCCTCGGGTTGCCATGGACAAATAGCAAAGTTGCTAAAACCCAGTTAAACTAGTCAGCCGGGTATTCAATCAAATACAACAAGGAAACCATTATTATTTGAAAGAATTGCAGCTGCAATTTAAGTAATTCACCAATAGATGGCATCACAAAATCCGAGATTGAGTTTAAGGTGATTGGTTTAGGTTAGCCTCGCGAAGCTACACTCAGTGTCCCGCACAAAATATTAATCATTTGTTCACAGTCACATGTCAATATCACAACTGCAGAGGTTCCATCGTTCCATAAACAAACCATTATCTATTATCCGGCTACTTACAAAGCGATGAAGCTATATAGTGTTCAGCGATGCGTTGCAGATGAAACCTCCGAATACGAGAATTTATCACAGTATACACTGGTGTCACTGTCACTATCACTGTGGCGCTCAGTAGCACAGGTAGTCGCGCAAGCGCGGCGGCCTCGATCAGTCAAGCCGCGCCTTCTTCGCCTGGGACTCGACGGCATCGCCATCGAACTCCGGCATCAGCGGGAGGCCGAGGTCAGCGCTCCGCCGGTTTATGTAATTTTCTAGACGCTCGCCCATTCTGAAAAGCAGTAGTAAATGTAATTCTTTTTTACTGGAGCGAGCCCGACTCTTCGACCTGATGGTACAGCAAGTACCGATATCAAGACGATCAATCATTGAAATATTTCAAGCATGCTCATTGGTCAGCTTGACACAGCTTCACTGTGCTTCTGGGGTTCGTTTTTCTCAAAACATATTAATGCAATATTAGTGGTTTGTTTCATTTTATCTTTTAATTTTAAAGACATACAACCGAATTGAGAACCTCCTCCTTTGTTTTTTAAGTCTTTTAACAATAATGTTATTAGACCAATGTTCTGAGACACGGCCCCAGTGGGAACATACCTGTTTTTATTTTACAAAAAGTAATCATATCAAACCAGCAGAACAAGACAGAACACAGACAAAAAAAACTATTAAACTTTTGTATGTATGTCGTAAGAACTAAGACATCAGCAATAGGGTGTGGGTAAGCCATGGCGCTGGCGGTTAACAATCTATTATGAGACGGGTTATTTGCTTATGGACAAAAGCGCGATTCGTCAAAATTCGCTTTACGTCAAAAGTGCGTTTGGTCAAATTGTGTTTGGAAAAACTGCTTTTGGTCAAAATACACTTTTTGTCAAAGGGGCGGTTGGTCAAATGTAAATTTGACACTTAAGGCTTACGAGTATAACTTATTTTTAGTATGAAGTAATTACGTTGATGCCGATGATGATAAATAAGCATTATTAGCGTCTATTTGTGTACAGATGGCAATGTCAAATCGGGACATTTGGCGACTTTGACCAAACGATCCTTTGACGAAATGAGTATTTTGACGAATTGAGCTTTTGACCATAGGCAAATAACCCATGATACTTGTTTGACGAAATTGTGCTGATAGACATATCCTTCTTTCGAGATCTTTGATTTTACGATATGTATGAATAGCAGCGACACTCACTTGGCGACGGGATGCGTCTCTTGGTTGTACGTGTAGCAGTTGTGGAACACGAGCGCCGCGTCGGCCACCAGCTCCGCGTCGGAGCCGTACTCGCCGCGGGACAGCTTCCCCTTGATCGTGCCGAAGTCCATCGGTTGCTCGATTATGTCTAAGTAGTCTGGCACCTAATAAATAATAGATTGACTTTATGCTTTGTTATATGGCACCAAGCAGAAAGTGATTCATTATTGCGCGTGTTAGCTTGGAGCCCGAATGCAAGTGCTCTAAAAACACGAGCGCAATAATGCTCATGGATTGAACTACTGTATTAAGCAAACGAAATGAAATAGTAGTTTATGCAACGGTTGCATAATGATAGGCCTTAAAACACTAGTGCGGTTTTATGAAACGAGCTTTTAGCGAGTTTCATAATAAGATCGCACGTGTGTTTTAAGGCCAAATTATGCAGAGTTGCATACATAACTTTATCTACACACATATTATAAATCCTCCATGATGGGTTCAGAAACAATATTTTCTGGCAACAAGTTATTTGTTGCACTCGTGGCTGCATATTTCCGATATCCGGCGCATTTTCACATCACACACACTCCGAGAAGACTACTTACTATTCATATTTTCAACTAAAATGTAAATTACAAACAACTTTTTCTATTCAATTCAACAAAATTCTACTTTCGTTCAGCAAAACGTTAACGTAATGGCGGCCGTCCGTCAAGACCATTTTTTTTTTAAATCATAGACAAACGGATGAAGTCTCTATTCTCACGTCACTCGAGATCAAATATTGTGCAGTTTATATTAAAAAAACATACTGAATTGACGTTTCGTATCAATAACTGTTTTAATATCTATGGATACTAGAATAGAGACCCACTTGAGTTTGACAGCTGTTCCAAATTTAATCTCATTTCTTTACTAAAAACGATAAAGAAGTCATGTTATTTCTTCATCGCAGCACTGGTTTTTCCTAATTGGTTGTCAAAATGGTGGTCATTTCCTACGGTTTTTGATTAACCAATGGAGGTTTTATGAAATGAGTGTAGATAAAATATATTATAATATTAATAATATCTCTTAAATAGTCGTGTAGTTCATAGCGGCCGCTGATTTTTGCAATATGTATGGAATAATTAGAAAAAAAATTCAAGTCAAAACCATAAAACTACTAAAAACGCTAAGAATTAACCATACTCTTTACTACATGCACATTATTACGTAAATTTATATCAGAATAATCGTTAGTTTATAACTAATTAAAATTTCATACATTTTTGGAACAATGATTAATTATAAAACTTAAAATGAACGTAATAACAACTCCTAAATGACTACATAATGCGATGCGTCGGCCGCATGAAACCAGTCCCGCGCCAGCGGTCGTCGACGTCGGACCTATGTCGCGCCAAACGATGGTTCCCAATGTAAAAAGAACGCTGACGGTCATACATCTTATACCGGATATACTTGCCTGTTCAGTGTCGACGGGCTCGTTAAACGGCCAGCAGTCCTTGTGCTTGAGCACTTCCTTGAGCAGCTGTTCTAGGGCATCCGTGTGCAGCTCGGTCTCCTTGTTGCCGCGTTTCCTGCCGCTGCTCGTCTTCTCCTCTGTATGGACAGGCGACAGGAGTAATACATTGTTGTTCTTCCTAACCCGTCGTATGTATACACATAAGGATCCTTACTCTTACTACTCTTGCCTACTTTAACGCTATCTAATGTCATTGAGATGCCATGACGTTAGATAGCGTAAAAGTAGGCAGGAGTAGTAAGAGTAAGGAAATTTACGAAATTCACTGATAGATGGCGTTATAAAATACAAGAGGTAAGCTTGACTGTAAGGCAATTGACTGACAGTCCTCTTGCTTTTTTGTGCATAGAAATAGAAATAATTTATTTGCATAAACTAAACATGGTACAGTCAGTCGGCAATTTAAAAACGATGTTGACAAATTTTAAGACAAATGATTTTGCGTACAAACCAACAAGATAGCTGCAGGCACGATCAAATCGACTTGAAAGCACGGACGTATATGAGGGAGTTTGGGGGGTTTATAAATACAGGAAATATGAGAAACGCTACTCCTCGGTAGTTGGCGCTGCGCGTGATAAACGAATTCCACGCGGACGAAGTCGCGGCCAAAATGTAATCATAATCTGGATCTTTATGCAATTCGAGATAACTTACCGTGAAAACCATTCGTTAGCGGCGTCTTTGATTTTTTACTGGTACTCGTATTGACATCGTCTTTTGATCTAAAAACAAAAAAAGGCTTCAAAATTCCTACTTTAATGAATACAGACGTTTAAGCGAGTTTGTAGCACGTAATTTAAAAAAACCGGCCAAGTGCGAGTCGGACTCGCGCACCAAGAGGTCCGTAACATTATCCATAAAAACTGCAAAGAAAAAAACATGTTTGTTGTATGGGAGCCCCCTTAAATATTTATTTTATTCTGTTTTTTAGTATTTGTTGTTATAGCGGCATTAGAAATACATCATCTGTGAAAATTTCAACAGTCTAACTATCACGGCTCATGAGATACAGCCTGGAGACAGACGGTCAGCGGAGCCTTAGTAATAGGGTTCCGTTTTTACCCTTTGGGTACGGAACCCTAAAATTAATATAGTATACTAGCGTCAATACATTTTTCACAGGTGTGTCATACCATTAAACCTAGCTCAATCAATACTCTAAATGATAGCGAAAACCGCCGTTAAGAAATTATAAGTGAATACAGGCTGATCCGAATTGCTTGTTCTCAAAATTATAAATATTTTGGTAGTGTGGTATTATTATCAGGAAGGTTTTAAGTTTGAAATTCTGGTATTTTGAGAATGAGCGACCCGAATAAGCGACTTATGGCCGAATTCAGAAACGCCACTTAAGCATTTGTCATCCACTAATTGTCATCCTATACAAAAACGTCACTCCTTTCTGCATTTGGCCAATATTTTTATATTTCCACAGATAAAAAACTACACAGCAAGTGCAGTCTCAACTCACTTGCGACTTCTGTTGGTCGGCGTGTGTCCATTCCCGTTGACGAGCGGAGACGCCTCCTTGCTCTGCCGCGACCTCGTCTTCCTGAGCGCCACAAGCGACGTGTTGTCGTCGCTGTCGTACGAATCTGCGACACGACATTCAAATTGAGTTTGCCTCTATGCTATATCCTTCATGGAGAACGTTTAAACCAATTAAACATGCGAATTAGTTTATAAATATTTAAGAGGTGAAGATATACCACCAGGCAAGGAGTAATGATAGGTTCAAATTAAAATGAATTGCAAAATAATAAGAAATTGTACGTTATAAGTACCCAAAATGCCAAAGCGAAAAATTGCTAATAAAGGGCCATCCATGAATTACGTCACACGAATTTCATGATTTTTTGGAACCCCCCTTGTCACAGATCACATTTGTATGACCCTCCTCCCCTGGTGCGACGTCACATATTTTGCAATATTTTAACGTTTTCGATAGATTTGAAGCGAGTTTTAATACTTTAGATTTAGACACGTGACGTCACACGATGTTACACTTTGTTGACCCCCCCTCCACCCCACCTTAACGTGTGACATAATTTATGGATCGCCCCTAAGACCTCTGACTTAGAGCTCAAATTGATGAAGAGATGACATAAAGCATTGTACATCCAATGGAATAGATAACGCTATGTGACGAGCCAAGAACAAAAATCATTCGGGAAGCAACATATAAATTATCAGTCATGTTGAAACTAGGGCTCCGATTCGTTTCCAGATTTCGGGTAACACAGACACGTGTTTCTGATTTCACGGTTTTCGTGTACACGGGTACCCGTTTGCACGTGTTTTACCTAACCCGTGCCAGTGTGATAGGCAGGTTTTAAATACTCCTGTACATTACCCGTTCGTGATAACAAGTTGTCATAAGCGGACTAAGGAGGGATTTTTTGAAATTCCATCCCTGAAGGGGTGAAAATAGGTGATAAAGGTTGTATGTAAAATACCGCTGGCGAAGCTGTGGAGAGTACACGTATAAGTAATGAAATTACTACCACGAGTTAACGATTAACGTTAACTTACGTTAAATCTTCCGGAATGTAACGCTTGAACGTTTAACGAAGTTAATTTTTTACTAACGCATTAGCGATTAACGATGTTATCTATTTGTTAACGTTGCCCAGCTATGCGTGTAGACGTGTACACGTGTAATTGATAGCTCTATGTGAAGCCGGATACGGTCCAGCTAAATGCAAGTTGCGATATTCACAATGAGACTGAATGTATTACTCTTTTAACTGTATATTTATGGTGTCTTGATGCAAATAAATGTTTATTACATTTAATGCATGACTTTTAAATTGAGGTAACAATACATGAATCAGCAATAATCAATTACTACATTTTTTGTTAGATTCCGTCTGGGAGCTAATTAGGAGACGCAGTTTCCAGGATTAATATTATATAAACGGTTACCCGTTGTTTGCCCGACGGTACGTTTGTCTGAATGTTTAATTTCTCCTATTTTTATTTCCAAAACCAACTTCCTGCATAGATTACATTTGTGTTTGGAATTTGCCAGATGTCAGAGATATCCTGAAAAGGAGGATCCGTCCAGTATCCATTGTCTTTACGTTATTTTTACGAGCTGTTTACTTTTCAGGATTTCAAAGATATAATACATGTAAGTTAGGTAAAGTTTGTTTTAAAAATTGCTGAAATATTTGCAATCTCAGCGAAAGAAAAATAGGATCACTTTTATGTGAAAGAAAAGTTAAAGGTTTAGCGGAAAATATCATTATGACAAATGAATATTAGACCAATCGTAGAATTAGGGCTAACAACTTTCGGGCAACTGCAGGGGATCTCGAAATCAACATGCAGGTACAGGTACAAGCATGAAGAGTGCGGTTAATGGGCATGAGTGAGTGAAGAGGACGGAGCGGCGCGCGGAGGACGAGCAAGCGGGACCCACCGGAGCTGCTCCTGTGATGCAACGCGCGCGTGTAGTGATGGATGTTTTCGAGCGCGGCCACCGCGCAACGGCGTCCGCTGCCCTCTTTGGACATATTCCCACCATTAGGACATTGCAGACAACAAATACAACTAATGCATGAGATTCATGGGGATTCGAGAACGTTCGCATTAAACACATTTTCGCAAAAGCCGAGCCGAGCTTAGCTGTAAACTAGAATCCATAATTCGGCGAACTGAATTGACACCTCAAAATGCATAAATGTTGCCATTGTAATAATAGAGCTGTTCGTGTCGATATTGAGAAAAGTTTATGGTTTAGGATACCTGTCCTGTAATTTATAGTTGTCCTAAGTCTTCCATAAATTCACTTTATATAATATCATGTGCCATAATTTCATTTCATCTAATTTTACTTAAGGTACGACGTCGCAGACAGTGGCTCGGTATGAGTCTTCTTAACCCCTCGCATGCGGGAGCTAAAATAAACCGGCATTCGCGTCTCACTGGATTCATGGAGTACCAACGAAATTATGGTCAAAAATAAAGCAAAAAGTATATGTAAGAAAAAGCACGGATCCGTGCCTAAGCATCCGATGGGTTAAACGTTATTTAATAGTAGATAACAAAATATAATTCATCTTCGTCATATTAAATTAAAAGTCGGCTAACTAAATAAATCTATGAAAATAAAAAAAAGGTCACATGTAACCATGTAGATCGTTTCGATACTGAAACATCAATATTAACCACATCACTATTAAATTTCATCCATACCTGGCAACACTCGTATGTCTATTAAGTTCGCCGAATTATGGATTCTGGTTTAGATATAAACATGAAAAGCGGATGTCTGTTTGATACGTCTCGGTTAAATCGCAGATCTGAACCCGATGAAATTTGGCAAGGACCTGCTTTGGAATTTGAGGAAGGGCATGGGAAACATTTTATCCTGGAAAATTGTAATTTTTGAGAGAATAGCGATAAACTAGGAGGGAGAAGCCGGTAAGCGATGATGCACTCACCCCTGTGCGCCTGGTGCTGCGGCTTGTGGCCGGGGCGCTGGCAGCGCGCGCACAGCCAGCGCTTGGCCTGGCGCGACGGCGGCGCGGCCACGCACTCGGCGTGGAAGCGCGCGGCGCACGCGCGGCAGCGCGCGCCCAGCTCGCCGCCCGAGCCGCACGCGCCGCACACCGCCAGCTCCAGCGCGCTCTCCGGGGAGCTGACACACACCAAATATATACTAACCAACTGCTCAAAGCAACTCTCGCGATACTTAAGCAGGCGGGTTTCATTTCGAGCTTTAGGTACGCTCGGCCGTCGGGCAGCGCGGCGCTGTAAATCGCAGTAGGTTGCCGCTCGAGTCATAGCGATTATTCTACCCGACCCACCGACCGACCACCGACCGCGACCCATAAGTGACCCTAGCGTACGTGAAAGAGCAAGTGTTACGCGACAGAGAGAGAAGGCATGAGTAGGCATATTTTCATGCCTAAACACCGGTTTTGTTTGAGTGATTCTTCTGTATATTAGTACTATTATCTATTCTGTGGCTTAAGGCGCTGACAACACCTAAATCGGCTTGACTTATACAGTTCTTTTACAAAACCTACCTACTTGATTTGGCAAAGCGCAAAAAATATATGATCATATTCCTTATATAATTGAAAATTTAACTATTTTCACAACACGATATGATGAAATCGATACGATAGAAAAAAATCGTGAAGTTATGTCTTAAATCCTCTTTAACCTTTTGACCGCCAAGCATGTCTGAGAAGTAACCCGAATTTAATTTTAAGTCAAGGTAATGAAAGACTTTACCCTGTATCTGTATTTTACGGCTGCGGCTGATCAAGAGGTTAAACAGTTCTATGTCTCGATTTTTTTAACTTATGGGTCTATAATTAATAACACTTCTACATCACACCCATACTAAAAAATTGACTAATTTATATTTCACGTGTAGTGTATTTACTTATATAATTCATTCGTTTTTGATTTTCCCCATACAAATAACCACACAGTGCTTCTCGTTCACTCCGGTGCAAACAGACAGAGACCGATCGCTCGAGGTCATTGGCTATTGTCAGCGTCTTAATTTTGAGGTATGTCCCTAGCGTGCTCGCTATAAGGATGTAATTTTTTTTATTTCATAATTTTAAGATAAATGGTTTTGAAGTTATTTAGAAAAATCTTCGACACTACTGGGCCTAACATATAGAAAAAAGAAAAAAAGTTCTTTAGCTATAGATTGCAGGAAAACCTTTAAGAAGTCTATGGTATTTAAAACAACATAGGTAATTTCATATAATCACGGAAACCCCTCCACACGGGTTTAACTCGCACTTGTCCAGTTTTCTTTCAACGGAATGAAACAACAAAATTAAAATTGATAATTTGCCAGCATATTTAGTTACCTTCTACTGGAGTCTTCCTCCTTCGGCTCTGACCACAGCTTCCTTCTCTTGCGCGGCGTCCGCTCTGTCGGCCGACACTGTTCGCAAAACCAATCGCCCTCGGGGACTTTCTGTGATACACAAACATATTGCCTTCTGATTACCTTTGAAAAATAAAATTATGAGTTAAAGTAAGCGAAATAGGTCTGGCTTTTGTTTATTAAAAACTAGTGGACCCGCCACAGCTGCGCCCGCGGTAGTTTCCATACAATATTTGTCACCTCTATTCACCCCTTTAGGGATGGAATTTCAAAAAATCCCTCCTTAGTGCACCTCTAGGGTACTCAAGGAATGTCTCCCCCAAATTTCAAACCTCTAGGACCACCTGTTTAGGCTGTGCGTTGTCTATAAGTGAGTCACGGTACTATTTTATATGTATTGCTGATATTTTTCTAAAGGCTTTCACACACCGAAACGCGGGTCGTGCGCGGAGCCGATCGGAAGCGGGCCGGCGAAAGGCAGCTACGCACGTTGGCCCCAATGCCACTCGACCAACGTGTGGATCGAGAAATGTGCGTTGGCCCCAATATTAGCGCGAGCGTTGAGGATTGGCCGTCGCGTGTCGTTTTATCACAGGAATCAGCGCCAACATCCGCGATCCGTCCACACGTTGGCCGAATATCTATAGGCTAAGGTACTCAGTACTCACTAAGGCCCTAGCATGCCAGACACGGGGATAAGCTAAACCCGTTTATGTCTCTATCTCTTTCGTCGGCACTAGTGTGAGAGAGACGCACTTAGAGATAACTTTTGCCCGTGTTTTATGATGTGTCATCATCCACCATCTTCTTTGATGTGGTGGTTTTTTATTCCGTAACAAAAATAAATGATATGCATGTACTGTAAAAGCGCTTAGAGAAATTTTAATGTATGTATCATCATCTTCACAATAGCTATAACGGGACAGTACTAGCACAATGGCCAACGTGTGGACGCCTCAACAAATCAACCGACCAACGTATTGAGCGGCAAACAGTCCCGCTGGAACGCAACGACTCGCGTTTCAGTGTGTAGAGACCCTTAACCTTTTGGCCGCCAAGCATGTCTGCGAAGTAACACGAAAATCAACTTTAAGTCAAGGTAGTACGTACATACATAGCATCACGCCCGAAATCCGTAATAGGGTGGGAAGAGCCACAAGACTACTTGTGGCCACGATCGATTTATTAGTCTTAAGATGGTATGATGACAGGTGATCAGCCCATCGCCCATACAGGTAGTCCACCATGTTGGAGAGGACCCGTCCCTTAGTCGATTTTTACGACATGCCAGGATGACAAGCATCTGCACGCATTTAATGCTATTTCTGCACACCCAGTGCAGCACAGGAGTCAAGTAAAGGTAGTGAAGTTCTTTTTTACCCTGTATAGCCTGTCACGCATAGTCGACAACGGCGGCCAAAAGGTTAATCAGGGTTTCTTAACCTGGGGTCCATGTCATGTGTGCTGAAGGTCCATAGCTACACGAATCCTAGTCATTCTTGTCTCAAGTTACAAATACTTTAAGATTAACCCGTTCTAAATTAAGGTCTCACCTTACGCAGCGTCAAGTTTATATTCGTCTGGTAGCATGAAATGAGTAACAGAGTCACAAATAATGTTTCATTTTCATTTATCTCAATAGTAACTCGTGTAGCATGAAGGCTGGCTTAGTGTGGCCAGTGGTCCATTTCACGAAGCTAGAAGTTACACTTTTACAATCAAAAACTGGCAACACCGACGACAGATCACACATCTGCCTTGCAGTGCTGCCTGGTTTTGCCTGTAAATTTGTAACTTGTATTTTCGTGAAACTGGCCAATGGTTTAAGCAATATGGTCGGGAACTCATAGGATGTCTAGTCCATTCTTTTTTTTGAAATACAAAACCAACTGAAGTCACCAAATGCTATTTTCTTTATCAATTCCATGGACACGGCAGAATCAACTACAATCGCTACTCAGGATTCTACGTTAGAACCCCTCGCTTTGCTCGTTATTCTATTGTAGAATCCTCCGTTGCGCTCTGATATACCACTTTTCTCCCGTGCGACAAAATATTCTGTTGTATAAATAATGTACAGATGTAGTGAATAATCCTTTCCCATCGTATTTTATCGGAAACGTTCGTATTTGTCATATTACTTCAGTCAGCCTCAGTTCCCAACCAGACAGCGTCGGGGAAGCTCGCATTTAATAATCGATATAGAGTGGTTAATACCTAAGTTACGATTATTATTATTTTAAGTTTGTTTTCTTGTTGTTCTTTTTAATAGTCATGCCGAAATAATTTAGACCTAAATAAATGTTTTATATTCCTTAACTGAAAATGATAAATTTAAAAATAGCAACAAGGATGATTATTTCTGTCAAGTCCATAAAACGAGTTTCCGAGGCCACTAGAATTTCTCGGTAGTTCAATATTTTTTAACACTAAATCTTAATATATATATAATTCTACTGTGCGTGTGTATGTCACTGAACTCCTCCTAAACGGCTGGACCGATTTGAATGAATTTTTTTGTATGCGTTTGGGTGGCGCCCTGGATGGTTTAGATTCACAAATCAGCCTGACAGATGACGCTGCAGGACAACGTCTGACGGGTCCGCTAGTTCTCTATATAATTTGATCGTGGTGGTAATAACATCTCAGTGTGATATACTTCAAACTCGTGGTTTGACATTTGTCACTAATAAATAAAGTATCCTAGGATTATTCGCTACATCTGTAATAATGTTGTAATGCGATATTCATTTTAATAAAATTAACTAATCATTAACTGGCTAAAATAATTTTATTAAATTTAAGTATACACGCTCCGATGTACTTATTGTAATTTTCAACTGATCCACAGAGTGATGTACTCACCGTTAGCTTGGGTTTCAGGCAGTATAGATGGTGCCCTTTATTGCAGCCATCACACAGCAGCATGTTGTCCGGGTCGGTCTTCCGCCGGCACAGCTTGCAGCTCGCATTCAGGATGCTGGCAGACCAGGTGATGCTGGAGTCCAGGATGAAGAGGTGCAGCACCAGCTGGGCGAAGCTGCGGCTTTCCATCAGGGACACTTCCCAGCGTTCTAAAGTGTCCAGGTCGAGGGGTTTGTTCTTGGCTTCGCGGTCTTTACGCTCCTTGTCATTGAGGCCTGAGGAGTTTTGAGAAGTTAGTATGGAAGGTTGGGGCTATAGGCAGGTCGGGGAGGGCATAACCTCGAACGACGTTCTAAAAATTCCGCGCGCGTCAAGTTTGCAGTTTTTTGCTAGTCAAAGTTAGACTAAGCAGTGTCTTTAGGATATTTGGTCTGTGGTCTTAGGTTACTTTGGTGAGTTGTTGTGGCGCCCGGGAAGGTTGGTGAACAAACAATAAAAAATACATTGCGCCGCATGTTACACTTCCGCCCTTTTCATGAAATCACTCCCACAGATTGTAGGAAAGCGAGAGGAACACATTAAAAAAACCGGCCAAGTGCGAGTCGGACTCTCGCACGAAGGTTTCAGTACCATTATCTATAAAAACGGCAAAAAAATCATGTCTGTTGTATGGGAGTCTCCCGTAAATATTTTCCTTATTTTAATTTAATTATTTATTTTTAAAGCGCATTCCTAGTTACGCTACCGCTGCACGCGCTACCTGTTGCCGTTATCGAGCAAAAAAATTGTTGTTATAGCGGCAACCGAAATACATCATCTGTGAGAATTTCAACTGTCTATCACGGTTCATGAGATACATCCTCGTGACAGACGGACAGCGGATTCTTAGTAATAGGCTCCCGTTTTACCCTTTGGGTACGGAACCCTAAAAAGTGGGTTCCAATCTGAAAGTGTACTCTGAGCAGCGACTCACCGAGCGGCCGAGTGATGTACTTGTGGTGGATGGCCTGCTCGACCTGCAGCAGCGCGCTGGCGAGCCCGCGCACGGTGGCGCGCGGGGGCGCGGGGGGCAGCGCGGGGGGCGCGGCGCCCTCCAGCTTCACGCCGTTGGCGCGCGGCGCCAGGCAGTGCCCGGGGTCGCGGTACTTGTTCTCCGGGACGGCGGGCACGTCGGACTTGTCGTCTGCGGGTTTGTATCCGGATAGATATCATAGCAATATACATAAATATATATCCATTGATGTTTAATGTATTAATAGTAGTTTATGCGACGGTTGCATAATGGCTGGTCTTAAAATACGAGTGTGGGTTTATGGTTCATAATAAGATCGCACGAATGTTTTAACCTTTTGGACGCCGTTGTCGACTATGCGTGACAGCGTATACAGGGTAAAAAAGCCCTTCATGACCTTGACTTAGAGTTAAAATTCGTGTTACTTCTAAGAGATGCTTGGCGGCCAAAAGGTTAAGGCCAACTTATGTACAGTTGCATACATAACTTTATCTACATACATATTATAAATCCTACATGATGTGTTCAGAAACAATAATTCTGGCAACAAGTTATTTGTTGCAATCGTGGCTGCATTTACGATATCCGGCGGAGTTTTCACATCGTTCTCGGAGTCACTACTATTCATATTGTCAACTAAAATGTAAATTACAAACAACTATTTACAATTCTACTTAAGTAACAGCAACAAATGACAACAGTAATGGCGGCAATTCGATCCTCCGTCAAACCGATTTTTTTTTAAATCATAGACAAATGAATGAAGTCCCTATTCTCATGTCACTCAAGATCAAATGTCGTGCGGTTTATACTAAAAAACATACTTAATTGATGTTTCATATCGATAACTGTTTTAATATCTATGGATACTGGAATAGAGACCCACTTGAGTTTTGACAGCTGTTCCAAATTTAAACTTATAACGTTACAATAATTGATACTGTAATAACATTACAGTACAGATTTTACCTACTACCACAGCTCGTAGTAAAATTGGTTGTAATAATGCTGGTAATTTCCTACGGTTTTTGAATACATTATGGAGGTTTTATGATATGTGTGTAGATAAAATATTTTATCGACTTCATTCAATTAAATCGAACTATCGTTTGGTACATTTAAGTGTTAGTAAAATTAACAATATTTTAGTACAAATGAATGGTGCCCTTTTTACCGACTACAAAAAACCGAAGTAGGAGATTCTTAATTCGACGCGTATATTTGTAATTTTTTTATATTCCTATAGCTGACCAAAGATAATCGATTTTTTTTGAAGTCTGTTAAAATAAAAATATCATGTTGAAATAGCCTGAAACGGAAAGGTTTAAAGCCTACAGTAGAGGCTACCTGCGGGGTCGGGCCCGTCGTCCCGGTAGCGGCGGCCGGGCCCCCACGCGAGGAACTCCGCCTGCTTGTCGTAGCCGCGCACCATGATCGTGCCGCGCCACGCCTCGCGGTCCTGCCGACACAAACACTGATCATCTACCTACTTCTCCAAGAGCTGACTGACACGGGGGCGCAATAGTACTTTACTAATGTACTAACTGAGTCGCTTAACTTCAAACTCGGATAAAACCAATTCTGAGAATTTTTATGATTTTGGTATAAAAAGAAAAGGTAAAATAATATTTTTGAATATGACCGCTGAACAGGACCGTTTCTTCCATTACTTTTGTCATAATAAAAAATACTGCCTTTGAAATAATTGAATTAAAATGATTATGACTTTTTTTAAGATTATCTCCTGAGGGTAAGAGTGGGTTTATCCAAGTTTCAAGCGACTCAATTTGCCATTTGCCCCTTTTGCCAAAAACAAGACATTCACGCCATCCCCTCCAGCATTTAAGATTTATTAATTAAGTGTAACAAGCCAACTTGCTAAATAAACTATTTATGTTGACAAAAACTGAACGGTGTTGTGTTTAGTCTTCACACGCGTCGAGTTTAAGGGGCCGTCCATTAATCGCGTATTTTAGCAACTTTTTAACCCCTCCCGTCCCCCTGGTGATACGTGCTGAGGTTTCAGACTACCCCCATCCAAAATCTAGTGTATTTTTTGGTACAAAGTATCTTATTTCTGGAAAACTAAGCACCGTATTAAAAACGTCCACAGAGACATTAAGGTTTGTAGGTTGTTTCTGATTTGCATGTTTAACGAAAAAATTAATACACGTGACATCTCACGATCCCCGCCCTTTCCCTCGTGATATTTCGTGTCTTTTTCCGACCCCCCTCCCCCCTTTCGAGCCTCACGTCATTAATGGACAGCCCCTAAGCAGTATAGCGTAACAGCTTGTACACTTGAAAAACATATAATACATGTATTATAACTGTACTTCGTCCTTATTAAGAGGACTGTGAACCAACGGCAAAAATCGTCTTTTTCTTACAAAAGGCGATAACGGTTTCCACCCCTTAAATGTTAACCGATGTCGACCAATTTATGATAGGTTGTCAGTCAGAACAAAATCTTGGTCTACACGTTTTGGTGTATTTTACTATAATCAATAAATTCTGTTTTATTGTTGTTTGAATATTCTCATACAAAACAAATTTCGGCGATCATTTTGCTTTGTTGATCTGTAATCCTACCTATCAAAAATTGGTCAAAATCGGTTAACATTTAAGGGGTGGAAACCGTTATCGCCTTTTGTATGAAATTTGTGTAAAAAGACGATTTTTGCCGTTGGTTCACAGTCCTCATTATTTTGTCATTTGGTTACCCTTACCTTGACCTTAATTGCTCCGAGGCAGCCATGGAATATTTTCGACTCAAGCTCGAGGATATGTTCCTGGAGAGACATCTCCAGCGCTTCGGACAGGGTGCAGTCTGCGGGCACGCTGAGCGACGGCTGGAACTTATGTTGGCGCGTGGGAGGCACTGGCAGCGGCTGCAGTAGGGAATACGGCAGGTTACTGAAGAAGCCTAGGTTAATACCAGCTGGGAACGAGGGAAACCACCAAAAACACGTCCGACCGCTAACAGCATTTAATAAAAGAGATCAAAGGAACTTGACACATAAAGGGTAGTGAGGTAAACAACTACCCTCACTATATAAAACAGCCCCGTGACTCACTTATAGACAACGCACAGCCTAAACGGTCGGTGCTAGAGGTTTGAAATTTGGAGGAGACATTCCTCGAGTACCCTAGAGGTGCACTAAGAAGAGATTTTTTGAAATTCCATCCCTAAAGGGGTGATAAAATTTGTATGGAAAATAACTGTCCAGTAGTCTCATATATTACAGTTACTATCAGTACTGTAGGTTGCCTTAAAACGGGCCCTGTACCCAGTTGGGGGGCCCAAAAGAAGGGTAAAGATTGGTCCCAAAAGAGCCCGGGGCCCCGTATCATTGATACGGCGGTAGCTACGCCCCTGCGGCCCTAACATGCAAGACACAAGGATAAGTTGAACCGTCTTATCTCTAAGTGCATCTCTCTCACACTAGTGCCGACGAAAGAGATACTCATAGAGATAAACGGGTTTAACTTGTGTCTTGCATGTTAGGGCGGCCGTTTACTGTACTACTTTCTTCGACCCGTATTGAATTAGAATCCATAATTCGGCGAAATAGATTGACAACTCAAAATGCAAGTTTAGGGAAAACTACGGGAGGCAGTTGGCTGTGTGAATCAAATCTAAACTTTCTTGTAATATTTTTACCCTACCTAAATCACTTAAGGCCGAATTCAGAAACGCCACTAAAGCATTTGATTACAGATTAAATATGTCTATCAACTAGTTATCATCCTATACAAAAACGTCACTCAAACGTCAATTTGCTTAAAGATCAATTTGAGTGGCCTTTCTGAATTTGGCCATTAGTTTTCATTTTTGCGGAATGAAGCTAGGTTTCCTGCATTCATGTTAATTGATCGTATTTTTCATCAGCGACCCTAGCAAAGTTCACACGAGGATAAATTAATTGTCAATCTAAATTCGACTTTATAACATTCTTGCAAGATTCAAAATTAAAATGTATCGTAATGCAGTTTTTTCGCATGTCGCAAAGCCGATCTGTCGCACAAGCCTTTTTCGCATGTGTGTCGAACATGCTCGTGTGAGTCTTTACACATCGTTAGTGAAAACTAACCGCATTTCAAAAACCATTATTGTTTGAAGGAATGTTAGCCGCAATTTAAGTAATTCACCGATAGATGGCGTTACGCCAAACAAGGAACGCTTGATTATGAGGCGATTGACAGCCCTCTTGCTTTATTTATCCATGATAGTGTTGGAACTTTAACATTATAGGAGACCTTAAGTTTAAAGTATATATTAACTTATAGCAACTTACCGCTTTAGCAGCCGGATTCAACAGATGAAGCGGGCACTTCTGTAAGTACTCCAATATGTTGTCCTTGTCTATCTCGAGGTTTTGCCGTAAGTCGCTCTCCCTCAGGCCGCGCTTGTTGAGGGACTGGATCAGACCCTCGACCTGTTCCTGCGTGTGGTACACCCACCAGAATGGCCGGAATTCATCCTGGAGAGATAATAGTTGGTTAATAAAATAGTGGAATTCATTAATATGTTTTATCTACACCCATATCATAAAACCTCCATTGGTTAATCAAAAACCATAGGAAATGACCACCATTTTGACAACCAATTAGGAAAAACCAATGCTGCGATGAAGAAATAACATGACTTCTTTATCGTTTTTAGTAAAGAAATGAGATTAAATTTGGAACAGCTGTCAAACTCAAGTGGGTCTCTATTCTAGTATCCATAGATATTAAAACAGTTATTGATACGAAACGTCAATTCAGTATGTTTTTTTAATATAAACTGCACAATATTTGATCTCGAGTGACGTGAGAATAGAGACTTCATCCGTTTGTCTATGATTTTAAAAAAAATGGTCTTGACGGACGGCCGCCATTATTGACGCGCCGCGCCGCGTTGACGTTTTGCTGAACGAAAGTAGAATTTTGTTGAATTGAATAGAAAAAGTTCATGTGTAATTTACATTTTAGTTGAAAATATGAATAGTAAGAAGTCTTCTCGGAGTGTGTGTGATGTGAAAATGCGCCGGATATCGGAAATATGCAGCCACGATTGCAACAAATAACTTGTTGCCAGAAAATATTGTTTCTGAACCCATCATGGAGGATTTATAATATGTGTGTAGATAAAGTTATGTATGCAACTCTGCATAATTTGGCCTTAAAACACACGTGCGATCTTATTTTGAAACTCGCCTATCGGCTCGTTTCATAAAACCGCACTAGTGTCTATCATTATGCAACCGTTGCATAAACTACTATTGAAATTCTAGCGAGTACAGGGCTTCCTGTACTCGAATATTATTATTGAATAGCCTGTATAATGTCCCATTACTGGCATATCATCGGACGACGACCATGACGAGTCTCAGTGCCGGAGGAAGAATCAGAGTCGGTGACGTTTATTATGAAACGTTCAATTGGTTCGTCTAAAACAAACACACGAACACCCAAACGACACACTCGAAGCGTATTCCAGAACAGAATGGCAATATATGGCACTCGGTCGCCCAGCGCGGCGCCTAGCTTGACAACAACTGCGTCACTCGTACCACGAAAATCAGTGCGCGCGGCGATAAGCGACGCCCGCCATACAGTTTCCGATAGGTAAGCGACAGTCGGTATTTCGAGTTGATATTATAATATTTATCAACTCTCGGCGAACAGACTTTAAAGCAACCAGAGGTAATATTTTAGAAATCGCGTTGCCAATTTTTCGCCTAGCATTGCTTTATTTAGGATAAAATAGCTGTTTCACCTAAAAATGGTCATTTTGAGGTTAGAAACTTGTTTACCAAATAAGACAAGTAAGTATGAACCGACTGTATGTCAAATGATGATGTCAGACCGACCTTGCCGTGCACGGGACAGGCGCCCGCGTCGCCGGTGCACAGCAGCAGCTCCTGCGCCTGCGCGAGCGCGTCCAGCGCGCCCAGCTTGTGCGCGAGGCCGTTCACGTGCGTGAGGGGCTTCTTCGGCGAGCCGCCGCGCGAGTTCGCCGCCGATTCGTTCTCCTTATCGCTGCCCGCTGGAAGAAAGGGTTCATTCCATTTTTCGCAGATTCAAGTATGTCATAATTTATTTCTTACAAATATTGCGGCTCAAGCACATGCCACTGACCGGTAGTGCCCAAAACACCAGATTGAGTAATAAAATTAAAATAACATCCGATATTCTTCAACAGAAATGGTATTTTAGGAGTGTTGTATTATGAGGAACCAGGTATTTTGGGCACAAGCGCCACTGATGGTCACAAGGTTCCTACCATGATCGCTAGATACCAATATTCAATGGGTGGACAGATTTGCTTACTCTCTTAAGAGTGTGAACCTACGGCTTTTCATGCAAAAGGCGATAACCATTTCCACCCGTTAAATGTTATCCGATTTTTGGTAGATTGTCAGTCAGAACCAAATCTAGGTCTGTAAGTTCTGGTTTTTTCACTATAATCAATAACTAAAATTTTATTGTTGTTTGAGTATTCTCATACAAAACTAATTTCGGCGATTATTTGACTTTATTGATCTTTAGTCAAAATTCTAAAACGGATAGACCTAGATTTTGTTCTGATTGACAACCTATCAAAAATTTGTCAAAATCCGTTAACATTTAAGGGGTACAAATCGTTATCGCCTTTTGTATGAAAAGGGTGATTTTCGTCGTCGGTTCACAGTCCTCTTAATTCTTTTACATATTGGTCGAAAAATTTAGAAATTTGGTTAGAACGTGACCCAATGACGAACGTATAGCGTAAACGATCCAAACCAAACTTCAACGTTTTTCGCCCAATAATTTTGGTGAAAATAAGTTAATAAACAGACGGACTGACAGACACCAGAGTGATGAACAGTGGAGGTCCTCTGGCAAGTAGTGAACGGGGAGGGTGTTACCTCTGGGGCGGGCGTGGTGGTCGGGCTTGAGGCAGGGCCCGCGGCCGCCGGCGCTCTCCACGAACAGCCCGGCCACGTGCTGGTTGAGCCAGTAGCGACGGAACGCGCGGTCCGAACCTGACACCACACATAATTATATTGTTATAAACCTTCATTCGGACGCGACTTTATTTGTTATCCATATATTATTATTTTGTTAAATTTTTGTGTGTCCGTTTGCCAGACGGCAAAAGTCTCCTCCAGTCTTCTCCATTCTGGCCTTTCTATGGCCACTCTACCCCATGTTATTCCCGCGACTTGTCTAATATTATCATCCCACCTACTTCGTGGTCTACGCTTTTTCTTTCTATATTTCTATCTATATAACCTCCATCTTATTAACCACTAGTGGACCCGCCACAGCTTACTTAGTTATTTTCAATACAATCTTTATCACCTCATTTCACCCCTTTAGGAATAGTTTAAAAAAAAATCTCTCCTTAGTGCACCTCTAGGGTACTCGAGGAATATCTCCTCCAAATTTCATACCTCTACCCGTTTAGGCTGTGCGTTGTCTATAAGTGAGTCACGGTACTGTTTTATATGTATTAATTAACCTAACCTAACAAGTGTAATTGGTATATGGCGTTCTTATTAACAATAACTAATCTCCATCCATCTGACGACGCACAAACAAAATAGATGGGTCTAAAAGCGTGACATTTTACGCAGGAGTTCCTTATATACCACAGTTGAGCACCAAAAAATATTTAAAAAAAACATCCACTAAAGTGGTTAAGTAGGGGATGAATATGGAAATTAGTGTTAAGGCTCTTATCAGTTGAATCAGCGTTTTTTTAAAATGAATTCCCTAAAATTAGCTCCAAGTATCTAGGCTCCTCAAGAACTTCAAAATTAAATTAATTAATGAAAAATCGTCTTTGCGTGGCCGTGGGAACATAATTTCTGATAAGGGCATCAAAACTCTGTCAAAATAAAATGCTGCAGATTGTTGAAGAATGTTAATGGACTACATTTGAGAAAATTACTCCATTCCCAAACTAATCGAAAAGAAAAAATGCGACATTGCCAGCTCAGTTTTGAAATATGTCTCTTAAGTCATGCGCTTAAACTATCAAAAGCATAAAGTCCAATCACAGCTCATACTGACACGGCAACTTCAACCAAAAACTCACCGAGATAAGACGTATAATCGAACAGATCTGTCTTCAACTCTTTAACCTTCTTTTCATACTCCGCCTTCAACCCTTCACTTTCTTTATTCAGCTTTTCTAACGCTTGTTTCAGTTCTTCGTCGTGTAGCCGCGCGTTCTCCCCGGTTAGTTTCTGTTCAGCTTTTTTAGCTGCGAATTCCTTTTTTAGTTCCTGTCGTGAAGCTATAAGTTGGCCTTCGCGACGGCGCTCATTTATCTATAAAAAAAAACATACATATATCACGCCTGTTTCCCAATGGGGTAAGCAGAGACCACGGATTTCCACCTGCTACGGTCCTGACACACCTTTCGCTTCGTCTACTCTCATTAACTCACGCTCGCCTGTAAGAACGTCCTCGATCTGGTCTTGGTACGTTTGACGAGGTCTTCCACTACCAACCCTACCACGTAGATGTATTGTATTTATTTAAATAATTACACATTATTACAGTTACACACCAAGGCACTGTGGAATTCATACAATGCAACAAAAACATGAACACTAAGTATAACAAGTAGCACAGCAGATAACAGAATTAACATTTGCGAACAATTAACTGAATACGGACAATCATTCATCGCCTCACAGAACTTTATAAACTCTTCGAGCTACTCGCAAAAACATCAGTCAGGCACTGATGCGAGAAGCACGTTCAGATATCGTAAAACGCGAAACAATGGTGAATTCCCGAACTGCCAGCAGATTCCGGTTGCATACTTGGATTGTTAACAGGACAGTTGGTAGATCTTTATCTGGTGCGTACTCACGTGCAACGTCCTAAGTGCATGCTTGGTGTTCCGCATCTCATCGAGCTTCTCCTCGATGACCTCACGCACCGTCGCGTAACTGATGATCTGGTTCATGAGGCACTGCAGGATCAGGAACTTGTCACCTGCACAAACATCACATCACCATAAATAAATTAAAATGGGTTGAATCTAGCAGCAGCTTATAATGGTCTAAAAGCAGTATTTTCGAAAATAATTGAAAAGTTCGTTTAAGCGGCTTGGGCTTCGCACATCGGAACGTGTGCTGTGACGTCATAGTTTATGTCCATTTTGTATCCAACATGTTTGCGAGTGGTATGAACTAAGACTTTTTAAAACGTTTTGCGTACAGTCCGGTTTCTATTACTCAGCGTTTTCCGACGAAAGATGAAAAAAAAAACATGCATGTTTCCTATTGCTGCCTTCCTAAACGGACCGGTTAACGGGGTAGTGAACCGGCCCGTGGAGGGAGGCAGGGGAGCTTACCCAGCGGCAAGTCGGCGGCGTGCCGGGTGTGCAGGCGGCGCAGCAGCTCGGGGTGCTGCAGGCGCAGGCGCAGGCCGGCGTCGTCGCGGCTGCTGTAGGCGCCGCGCTGCTGGCAGCGCCACGCCGCGCAGCGCCCGCCGGCCGCCGCGCCCGACGACAGCAGGTGCAATCTGCGCCACCATACCGTATCGTCAGAACGTTAGCTTTGTGTTTGTGATTATTATTATTAACCCTTAAGCGAGCCCCATAACTTGGTGGATCTAAGCACTCACCTCAGCACTTCGCTGACGGTGGTGGGGTCGAGCGGCAGCTTGCTGAGCGCGGTGCCGAGGTAGGTCTGCGCCCACGTGCTGGCCTTCGTCGCCAGTTCGACCGCCTTGTCCATGCCGCCGACGCTGGTCGGCTCGTAATCTGCAATAAACAATTTTATACTTTATCTTAGACATGTTTTTATGTAAATAAATAAATAAATATAATAAAATTGCAGGGTTGATAAAAATCAAGATTATTAAAAAAAAAGTGTTTTTTTAATCGTATTATTATTATTATTATTTTTAATTTTGTTCTTTGGGAGCGTTCAAGTATTACGTAACCAATTTGGGGGGGGGGGGGTCTTGTAAAACGTTACGATGCATTCCAGAGGTGGGAGGGGGGTTTGAACTACGTGTTACTTAACATTTTTTAACCGTTCAGAACGATCGCGTTCTCTCACTCATTTTTGGAATGACCTCTTGAAATTTTACTAGCGGGAAGGGGGGTACAGAAAAACGTTACGGCACGTTACATGGGGGGGGGGGGGATCAAAAAACTCCAAATATTGCGTTACGTAATACTTGAACGCTCCCTTTTTTGAATTTGGAAGTCTGTTATTTATAAAAAAAGAACACTCAATAATAACAAAATTAACAGAAAACATATTATTTTAATAAATAGTGCATTTATTTTAAAGAGTTAACAAAAATTTATATAAAATTATCAAAAATCAAAAAGTTCCTTTAATATAATTTTTTTTAAATACACTGTCATTTTTGTCATATTAATTAATATAATCGCCCTCTGGCGTGGGGAGTGTCCTCAGTCTACTTCACCACCGGTCCTGCCCCTTATATATATATATATTTTTCATGTTACGTTTTTAAAATGTTAATGATTATATAATGTGGCTGTTTGAATAAAATGGCCGCCCGAATGTTTGTGATTCCATCCATCCCAGATATTATGACAAATACACAAGATGGAATTATATAGACATAGATTGTCTACCCCACAGTCGTAGGTTGGTTAGTGACCTTGGTGGTTAATGACCTTTCGTATCACTGTTAGTTGGCCTTACTTTAATCTATGTGATATCTTGATTGGCTGGTTAGCCGAGTGACGTAGGTTAGTTTGTTTAAATGAACTACCCAAGCAAACAGAGTATAGGTCTAATGTATTTTGTGTGTTCAGAGTAACCCTTAGAGCTTGTCAAACGTATACTTACCAGTAGACTCCTGAATCACTCCGCTCTCATTATAATCCTCAGCCTCATCTTCCTGCAGCGAGAATATCGTGGTCAGGAACATCTGTATGAGGTCGCTGAACACGCCCGCGTGCTCCTTCAAGGTCAGCGCCTTTCTGAAAGTCTCGAGGTCAAGCCCGTTGTGCAACGTGTCCTTGACCTTCAAGGTCTCGCCGTGGATGTGCACGAACTCGAGCACGGAAAGGAAGTCACCGAAGTGCTCGTGCGGTATGCCTTCGACGTCGACTGGAGTGCCTTTTGGTATTACCTGTTGAAAGTAAGAGTCTTTGATATGTGCAGATTAATTTATCGATATATCCAGTTGTCGCAAGAAAACTCATAGATTTAAGAGGCATATTAATAATTACCTACATTTCACAAAATCTTAAAATCACTTTTTTTTTCAGTAATGCAATAACTATATATAATAAATAATAGATCAGACTATATACCTATAATAAATAAATAAATCAGGGGACAATCTTTACACAAATCGATCCAGTCCCAAAGTAAGCTCTAAAGGCTTGTGTTATGGATACCAGACGACGATATACATACTTATATAGATAAATAAATACTTAAATACATAGGAAACATCCAAGACTCAGGAACAAGCATTCGCGCTCATCACACAAATATTTGCCCTTACCAGGGATCGAACCCGGGACCGCTAGCTTCGGAGGCAGGGTCACTACCAACTAGGCTAACCGCGTCGTCAAAATGATGAATGAAGGATGATTTATTGGTATCAATCCAGCCAAAGTCTCTGGGCGGTCAAAACGAAGCGCTCATGCAGTTGGGTAAAAATAGCCATTTTGGAAGTGTGTACCTTATGGTCCTCCAGCTCAAGGTCTTCCTTGACCTTCTGCCATTCCTTGAGGTAAGCTTTCTTTTTGGCTTTCTCCTCTTCTTTACGTTGACGCATCTGTTCTTCCGCGCGGCGCATCTTGTCGGCCAGCTCTTGCGCATTCTTCTTGGCTGCTGGGTCTGACGGGGTCTTTGGTTTGGGTGCTGAAAAATGAATGATTATTTATCTTTAAAATATAATCATGTAAAAACACACTTTTTAAATTCAGATTTTTACCCTCATATTACGGACTCTCATCGGACGTACACGAACTTGCCGTTAATTACTTTTCAAGGCCCTATTTCATCCTTTTATCCTATGTTCCCCTCCCCAGTGCTCAAACTATCTTCATATCAAATTTCCTCAAAATCGGTTGAGCGGTTTAGGTGTGTTACTTTCACATTTATAATATTATTAGTGGACCTGCCAAAGCTACGCCCGCGGTATTTTCAATTCAAACTTTATCACCCCTTTTCACCCCTTTAGGGATGGAATTTCAAAAAATCCCTCCTTAGTGCACCTCTAGGGTACTCGAGCAATGTCCCCTCCAAATTCCAAACCTCTAGGACCACCCGTTTAGGCAGTGCGTTATCTATAAGTGAGTCACGGTACCGTTTTATATTTTATATGTATTGATGATTATGAATTATTATAATCGCTCAAAGGACACCTGGAAGAGATCCCTTAAATTCAACTTGTAATTGTATTGTATACATACATACATACTATGGTGGTGTTAAAATAAGTTAATTTTGGATACAGGATGTTAGATAATTTTCAAAAATGATTTCGATGTACATTTAAAGGTTTATATTTAGATTTCCTAGGATGACAGTATTTCAATTCTATATTGCAAAAAAAAAAACGTGTACAAATCGGCGAATTCGTTCAAATACGTATTTTAAAAAGTGGTCACGTTGAAACAGAAATCTTTCTCAACTGTCCTTTTAAATAGAACAAAAGGGCATTTTACGTAAACGTTATTTTTGTTAGCAAATACTTGAATAAGAGAAAATTTAAGTTTATATGACTTCGACGTTCCGCTTCAGCGGGCGCAAATATTTTACTTTTTAGCATTTCTACATATTTCTAAACCAAGTAGGGAAAGTTTTTGGGATTCTTCTGAATGCCTATAATCATCGCGACCGTGGCCCATTTTATTAACCCTTTAACCGCCGATAAATTTTCATCGGACATGTCTGTGTGTCGCCACCTAACCTATACAAATGGCCACCCTACAAAATGTATCCATCATTTGTCAAGAGGAGTGTAAACTTAGGCCAATTACAGTGGAAAAACCAAAACGTATAAACCTAGATTTTGTTCTAAGTGACAACCTATCAAAAATTTGTCAAAATCGGTTAACATTTAAGGGAGTGGAAATCGTTATCACCTTTTGTATGAAAAAGGCGATTTTTGCCGTTGCTTCACAGTCCTCTTAATTAAAAGACTACGGCGAAATGAGAGATGAGATATTTTGTCTTAAAATTAATCATTTTATGCTGAGCTAGTTTGGTCAAATATAAAAATAACTAAATAAAAAAATATGAATTTTTAGCATACAAAATAAATTATATTTCTTTTCAAAAGTGACCACATCCTAACTTTTTGAAAAATAAATGCAAAAGTAAATGATTGTTAAGTTTCCATGCCTAAACTGCTGAACCAATTTTGATGAATTTTGGTATAGAGATAAGATTGGACCTTAGAGAAGGACATGCACTACTTAAATAATTATTCAACGCAGACGAAGTCGCGTGCACCAGCCAGTAGTATATATATATATATATATATATATATATATATATATATATATATATATATATATATATATAAGGAGGTATTCAAAGACACTGTACATTTGGTCACTTAATTCATACTACTATTATATTAAATTATTACACTATTTGAGGGAACAGACATTTTAAACATGAGTATTTATCCACATTCGCCAATAAGCAAAGATTGAAAACTTCCAAAGCAATACTTACATTCTTTTTTCTCTGTCTTCTTAAGAAACTTATCCATAGATTGCTGTTGGCCCTTATTATCTGGTGTTCCCTTCTTGGCCGACTTGTTTAACTTAGTGGCGGACCCTGGCTTGGCCAAGGTCTTGCTCGGTGGGGACTTTGCCAGCTTCTTGGATGAAGCAAACTCCGGTGGGTTGCCAGTAAATAATTGGTCAAAGTTTACTTTGCCTATGTTGTACTTTTCAAGTGTTGTTTTCTGTAAAAAAAAAAAGGTCAAGTGAGAGTCTGACTCGCCCGCCGAGGGTCCCGTACTTACTTATGAAAAACAGACAGTACTTTTTAAGTACGGAATATTTAAATAACATAAGATTTTTATATACCAAGTTTTTAAATTGATTGCCAAATTTGTATCAAACAGGCAAGCAAATAAACGAACAGACAGGAAAGCGAGTTAATATTGCATTTTCATTCAGTTTTGAGCTGTTTAAAGTCTGCGTCGAGATAGGCAGAGGGGAAAGGCCAAATTATGCACATTAAAAAAAAACCCACAATAAAATAAAAAAATGGGGCATGGGGGGGCATGCAAGTTCAATAACTATTCCAAATTTCAAGTTCACAAAATTAGTAGTTGCCGAGATAAATCGCTGCGACATATTGATAGACAAACAGATGGACAGATCTTAAGTTTCACCAATAAGGGTTCCTTTTTTTCCTTTTAGGTATAGAATCCTAAAAAAAAAAATTACAAATCTTTTTAACAACCCATTATGACAAAGCACTTCCATACATAGGAAAAATCATATTATGGGACAAAACTACAACACATAGTGCATCTATTTTTGCATTCATGCTTGGAACAGCCACAGTCATGTTTCTACATTATATCTAAACTAGGCTGGTAGGAATTAGAGGCAGCCTCTGCATCTAATTTGTATGCAGCTCTAGACATACTGGTCAAGCCTAAAACCAGTAAGAAGCCAACCTTAATAGTAATGACACCATCTGTCTGCTGCACAAACTGCTTGAGGAACAGACGATTCTTGTCTCTGGAATAGATGCCTTTGCGCCGGCGCACGCGGTCATACGGCGCCAGCCCAACCTTCCCGCCCGCTGGGTTCGAGTCCTGGTACTGCTCCACTTCGTAGCAGTACGAAGATACTGGCAGCATGGCTTTGCTGGAATTGTATGTTCAATTTACCGAATGATTAGAGACAAAACACCCAAATGGCCAAAAACTGTTGCAGAGTACACAAAGAGGAAACAAAAACACGAGGCAGACAATTTAAGATGGGAGGACTACACAGGAAAAACATGAGTCCAAATAGAAAGAAATAGAAAATCCTGGAGGCCTGTCGCCTAACACAATCTATTAACAGGCAACAGGAAGGAAAGGAAAAAGATAAAACAAAAGTTATGGCATAACTGTAACACTGTAACTTATTAAATACCTAACACAGTTTATCTCATTTGTATTTTTGCTAAATAAGGCAATTGTGGAGTCCACAGAAATAAATGCTTTACTATTATTATTTATGGTAGCTATAGCTTTGACAGGAGGGGGGGTTGGGGGAATAGTAAAAAACAGAGTTCTAAATGCTAATAAAATTAATTATTTGCAAATAACATAAACATAATGCGGCTCGGGCACAAAAGATGGATAGGTATGTATGGGGGGGGGGGGGTCAGACTCCCCCACTCTTATATGTCTGTGTATATGTTAAATTTTGGGTATTCCCACTAAAAGAATGAAGTAGAGCAGAGCTATGCCAAGCTGAGTAAACAGAATAGAATGCTTGAAATATTTCAATGATATATGATGGAGCAATAATAACAGGTCAGCTTGACACAACTCTGATATGCTCTATTTGTTTAGGTAGTTAAATGAACATAGATAAACTAAAACCATGTGACTCAGCTAACCAGCAAATTAAGACATTTTTAGTTACCTACTTACCTAAATGAAAAGAGTAAACTTTTGTTTTGTTTCAGGGGGAATATATCGTTAATGTGAACTTAGTTATGTCAAGAGGAATCAGGTCACAGGAACCATATTAATTGAAAAGTAAAATTTATGTTCTGGTACTATGGTAATAGGGGTTAATCTTATTTAGAAATGTAAATTTCTTATTGTTCAATTTTGTCAATTACATTGTTTAATTTGAGCAATAGATAATAATGCTATTTTAGTATTGCACAATTAATGTGACATCATGTGATGTTAGATCTATTCCAGTAGTGGCCTATTTTTATTATATTGGAATTGTATTGGTTCAATGCAACTTATATTTGAATAAAATTATTACAGTTACAGATTAGATATCTTATGGTAAAAAAATTCAAGATAATTAAAATGAAATTAGGCTGAGTAATATCATCATGTTTGGATAATAATACTACATTAATAATGAGCTCTGTGGTAAGATATGCTTACAATTATCTGCACCATAATAACACCAAGAAATATTATAATTTATTATTAATAATGTTGTGTAAAGATGTAGCAAAGGGAGTGCCACCACAGTCTGGTTAGGTTAAACTTTGTGCCCTGCCTTAGTTGCATCTGCATATCCAATAAGATAATAGAACCTACCTTCCTGGAGGCTGTTTTTGTGCAGTGATGGAGAGGATGTGTGCCTCCTGCCAGGAGTCACCCTCCAGACAGGCCTCTACTGTCTCTCCAATAAAGAACCTCTCCCTCACATAGTTGAACACATCTTCTGACATCTCAGCAAATGAACTTCGCATTGTCCTGGATGCTAAGTACAGAATGGGAATCCTGAGCTCCATTGGAAAGTCTTTAAGTGACCTCTTTGCAGCTTTCTCACTTTCCAGAGCCTCTGCATAAGTTAAGTTGTTCTTTCCAGTCATCTCACATGACCACACCATGGAGTTGACCAAAATGATCCTCTCACAATACTCTCTGTAAACAAAATATCAAGAAAAACATGAATAAACATCACGTAGCGGCGCCGCGGAAGATCGACGGCGTCAAACATCGTGTCACGCTCACGTAATTGCACGATCTTCCGCCCGTTAACAATGTCAGCGGTCTTTCTAACCGACTAAAAACACAATTATCTATCATTCTACGAAAAATGCGCGGGATTTTTTATGTTTGCGATTACTTACTCATAGTCCTTGAAGATCTCATCGGTGAGCTCACAGTGGAATACCTCATCGTCGTCCCGCAAGTACCCAGACGCCGCGGACTTCTCGAACGCTTTTCTTTTCAACAGAGGCATGTTATGAGTTCGCGGGTCACTCCAACGGCACAACGATTATCTCTTCGATTTTCGAGCACACCGGGCTTATACTTCACGCAACTTTATATGGCGCATCTAAAGCAGCGTTCTTTTGAATAATACATCAAGAAATTACTTAAATTTATAGCGTATATCTGGAGAAAATTATTGCGTGGTTTCGATTGACAAGCCAAAAAACGGCGCGCTGAACCACAGATTAAAAATATCTTGGGACACTTTTTTCAAACGGTTTGGAGTGGGGATGGTATCGAGGACTAGGGCATTTGAGCGGAAGGAAATACGTGAAGTTTTAGATCGTTGACGAATTTAAACACTTTATTTTTATAAAAATTCAACGGATTGATGAAATCGTGTGTTTATATGATTACTTTTGTCTTATGTTGCATGTACATCAGTACGTATGCAAGATACATGATCATTGGTTTTCTTTAGGACCTAAAAAGTAAGTTCTTGTTCAACAATGGATACAAGTATTTGTTCTGCCAAATCTATTTAAAAGGATTTAAACGTTGCTAAAACATGAATAAACAATAAATAAATATTAATCGAGTTAAGACAAGTAATCCGTAACAGCAAAAATTTTATTTTTATTTTATCATTATATTGGAATTTAAACACGTTCTTAAGCGGGGCTCGAACAAACCAAAGTATGTTTTTTAGTTTGGTTTGACACTTTGACAGGCATGTCTCCATTGAACATATGATAATGTTAGCAGTGTTTATGTTACAATTACTTTGTTTTTAGGTGTAATAATGGTATTAAAATAAGTTGTCCTAGAATTATTGAAGATGCCGAAAGAGCAATATCGCGAGACCGACGTTGGGAGAAAAATGTAAGTTAGGTTATGTTTACTTCCAAATTCACGAATTTTCTTCTCATTGCATCATTTGTGGTTTACAAATTAATTAATTAATATTTTTATAATGTTTATGCGGTAAAGTTCTCATCAATGTTTCATCCAAACAGATTTAGTAATTATGAAATAATAAAAAAAACAAGACCTACTAGATGTTTTTATATATAAAATTAATGTCTTATACATTTTTGGTTATTACAGCTCACACGTTACGTTTAACGTAGATAGTGCGTCGGACATCCAGCAGGCAGCACATATTCGGGTGATCACTAAGAACCTTTATGCCCAGGATGGCCAGCGGGTTCCTGCTGCATACGGTGTGCTGGACAGGCGGATGGTGAGATAAAAGGGTTTAGTCTTTTCATGCTATTATAAGGCCTATGTATATTTTATATATTCTCCAATCAATTTTCAGTTATATGTGAATTTCCATTTAACAAACTGATGGTGGTGGATTGATGCCAACATGGGAACAGAGCGGTTTCGTAGGACTGTGTAGATTTCTTCACATTGTTGTCAATTTAAAACAAAATTGTAATAATAAGCTAGCATGTCAAAATACATTTCACGTATATTGATTGTATGATACATAAAACTTTAAACCAATATGATGTATTAAATAATCCAAGCTCTTATATTCATTCTAGGGCACAAACCAGAAGAATGCCAATTGTGAGACATGCGGATTGGGCTTGGCAGAGTGTGTGGGTCACTACGGCTACATTGAGCTGGCTCTGCCTGTCTTCCATGTGGGCTATTTCCGTTCAATCATTACTATACTGCAGACCATTTGTAAGGTAATAAAACAGTGCTGATCCTAAATGCATCTATAGTACAATTGACCTGTGATAGATAATTTACCAAAATGTATGTCCTCAAAACTGAACTTGCTATTAAAATATTGTAACAACCTGTCTTTGTCTTAGCAACTAGAGATAGACAAAGAAACTGATATGATACGCTCATTGCTATTAATGCCCATAAGAGCAAATCCCTTTGGCCATCTAGAATCTGTGGTTTCGTAACTGGTTTCGGTGTAGAAATAATTCTTCCTTTTACAAAACCATGGTCAATTATTCTACATAAATGCAACCCAACCATGGTTTTGTCAAAGGAAGAATAATACCTCCCTCAAAATTAGTTAAGTGCACAGAAGAATAATTCCTTCGTCGAAACCAGTTACAAAACTATGATTTCGTAGATGGCCAAAGGGGGGCAAATAATTGTGTGATGAACATGAAGATTTGTTTCAGAGTCTTGGATGTTTCCTATGTATTTCTAAGTATTAATTTATCTATATAAGGCTAAATGACTGTATGGTACAATATTTTTTTTCTGTTTAATCTGCTATCAGTCATCTAGACTATGATCAGATGGGTTGTATGAGGTAGGATGTTACGGCAAGATGGAACCAATGTCCCTCACCCTAGTCGGAAAGCACGTCGGCTCTTTTGAGTCTCTTGATAGGGTTGGGCAAGTAATACCATACTTGTGAACAACGGTACAAGTGACTATTAAGATATTTTTTACTGGTGTGTTTCCAGGAATGTTCCAAAGTCATGCTCCAGGAGCCTCTAAAAAAGTCTTTCCGTCGCAAATTCATGAACCCTGAGCTCTCTTACCTCCACAAGAAGGCTTTAAGAGCTGCAGTATTAAAGAAGGCCAAGACGTGTACGAAGTGCCCGTCCTGTGAAGCCCTGAATGGTATCGTGAAGAAGAGCTCAGCGGGAATTTTAAAGATCATTCATGATAAATACAGGACCAAGAAGCCTACGGACCCGTTGGTACAGAAAGTGCTGCAGGAGTTTCATGAGGCCAAGGAGTCTAATAAAGAGTTGGCTACCATGATTAATAGCGGACTTATTATTGAGCTAAATCCTTTACAGGTAATGATACAACTAATTTTATGTATGACAGCATTGACAACACAGTATCAACTCTCTTTGCAGGCAAAATGTATGGAACACTTTCATTAGGTGATAGCTTAGTGGTTGGATGCCCGCCAATCTAGCAGAGGGTGGGTTCAAACTCCTTTGAATAAACCAATAGCCCAGTTGTTAAGACTATTGACAAGTTATGAATACTTGAGTTATGTTTGTTTTTTTTGTATACCGTCGCTAGGGCTGTTTCCAGCTGAGCAGTGAGTGAGGAGAATACCACCAATAGGATTAGTTGGTTATAGACCAAGGATACTCAACCGGCGGCCCGCTAACCTTTTTTCGCGGCCCGAAGCCTAGCCACCGTATTTTATCAGTACATATATACATACAAAAATTAATACTTGTGGCTCTTTGAGCTGTAGACCTCGCGAATTTTTAAAAATGTGGAAAAACTGAATCGACCAAATCATTCCATATAATTATCGAACCTGCTCACAAAATTTTACGAGAATCGTTTGAGAAATACGACTTGTAGAGGAGAACAGCCCGACATCTGGACATACGCAAGCATTTTTGCCCGAGCTGACGCGGAGACTCATCGCTCGCATTTCGCGCTCGCTCGATCAAAAGTTAAAGTGTCTGTTTGTAAGGTCAAAATAACAGCTTTTTACTTAATACACATTTAAGTATATACGGTACTTATCAGTGGCGAAGCGTCAAATATTTCCTAAGGGAAGCCGGAAGAATTAGAACCGTACGTGCGCGTCTGACATTTAGTTAGAGTACTATGGACTTCACTGACAGCTAGCCGTAGCTTTCTAGATTGGTAAAGTCGTCAGGAATTGGCTTGTCGGCAGGCTGCGCCACTGGTACTTATAACAAAAGACCAATTTTTGTCTGTCTGTCTGTTTGTTCCAGCTAATCTCTGAAACTGCTGGACCGATTTTTACGGGACTTGCACTGGCAGATAGCTGACGCTATAAGGAGTAACTTACGTTACTTTTATTTTAGAAACAGAATTACGGTTCCGCGCAAAAATAATGAAATGATGAACAAAATTCGATCTACGCGGTTGAAAACGGGGGAGAGCTAGTAGATAAATAAATGACTACACATAAGTGTCGAGTTTTATTGTAGTACAGTCGCGAAGCGTCAAATATTTCCTAAGGGAAGCCAGAATAATTAGAACCGTACGTGCGAGCTTGACATTTAGTTAGAGTATCATGGAGTTCACTGACAGCTAGCCGCAGCTTTCTAGCTTGGTAAAGCCGCGAGGAATCGGCTTGTAGGCAGGCTGTAGGCAGACTGTTGTAGTATAGCTTTTTGCAGCTCACCCTACACACATTTGGCCTAAGAAAAAAAAAGGTTGAGTACTGTTCTAAACCAATAAACATCGCCTTGTAGGTACTCTGATTGGTGGATTTTTACCCGCTCACATCTACCTCGCACAGCTCTCGTGGAAAGCCCTAACAACCTGCAAATGACCTCGTGTTTCTAAACCGTCAGGTGATAAATCTGTTCCGTCGTATCCCGGACGAGGATATCCCACTGCTCGGCATGAATGTGAAGATATCCCGGCCGGAAGACCTGGTTCTGACGCGGCTGCCCGTCCCGCCGCTCTGCATCCGGCCTAGTGTCGTTTCCGATATAAAAGCTGGCACGTGAGTATCTTGCGCATAATTATAAGAATATAAAACGGGACAAGTGAGAGTTAAACTCGTGTGGAGGTAACATGATTATCTGATATGTCCTATGTTAATTTAAATACTGTAGACATCTTATAGGTTTTCCTGTAATCTATAGGTAAAGAACTATTTTACGCCCAGTAGTTTCGGAGATAAGTGAGGGTCGATTTGTATTGATCAAAAATATATTTAAGATACAGAGCCCTTTCATTTGATATGAACGTGAATCATTTGATATGACGAGCCCTTTCACACACACATGTATACGGTTTCCAATGTTTTGTAATTGCTGTTGATGAAATAAATAAATAAATAGATATGTCACACGATATAGTTTCCAGAACATTACAATTTAAAAAAAAAAACATTTATTTACGTTACGCTTCCGTGTCGCGGTCACCGACTTACATATGTGTACCAAATTTCAACTCAATCGTCCAGTAGCTACGGAGCAAATTGGCTGTGACAGATGGACGGACAGACAGACACACGAGTGATCCTATTGAGGTACGGAACCCTAAAAAAGAAAGCTCACTTGAATTTGGACTTGAACTGCAAAGGATTATTTTACCTTCAAGCAACGATACAAATGCGTCCAGTATAGAGTATAAACATAATATATACGTATAGAAACCGACCGACCGGTTACAATATCGCTTAGACAATGTCGATTGAACCCAACTCTCTTCCTCTTCCCTCCCTACCTCTTCTCTCTCTTCTAGAAACGAAGATGACCTGACGATGAAGCAGTCGGAGATCCTGCTGATCAACGACGTGATCTCCCGGCACATCGTCAGCGGCGGCAAGATCGAGCTGGTGCAGGAGGACTGGGACTATCTGCAGCTGCACGTTGCGTTGTACATCAACAGCGAGATGTCCGGGATCCCGCTCTCTATGCAGGTATGGGTCCACAAAATTAACCCTATAGCTAGGGAGCTGGGTGCCAAAATTTCTATATGATTTGTTCGCTTGGCAGATCTGAATTGTTCGATTAATGACAATGTAAAGAACCACAGAAAAATAGTCTGCCACCATGGTAGCGCTGCGTTTTCAATTACAAGCTTTTCAAAAAATTAAAAATAAAAACGGTGTGCTAAATCTGTTGTTCGTGTCTGCCTCTTGGACTGATGGTCAGAATCATCTTCAAAACGATGAACATCGAAGAGGCAGACGTGCACTGACGGGCAGGGCTCCGTTTTATAACGGGACGTAGTTGCAAAAATGTAAATGAAAAAAGCTATACTAAATCATTTGTTTGTCGTTCTCGTTGCGTCTATTCGATTCATTAGAACTACCAGAATAGAAAAAAATTGGCAGACGTCTAGGTCGCTGATATTTTTATGTACGATGTTTTAAAGATGTAATTCTAAAACGCAGGTACATACGACTTTCATTTACTGGACCAAATCGATTTGTATTGACATAAACTTTCATTCCTATCAGTATGAAAGACGAACAAATCATATACCAAAATGGCACCCAACTCCCTAACTATAGACTCAGGGACGATGGCATACAAACAGAAAAGCTCAACGCTGGCCCTTTAGGAGTTTAGTTACACTCGCTCGGGCACGTGCGGGTACCAATATGTACTTTAAAAATAAAACTTGGAAGTTGAAAGACGGAAAAATTACTTGCTTAACACTTATCCGGGCAGAGGCCCTTTATCAACCTGCTTTTTATTTCCTAACGTTTTATTTGACATTTTGTGACATTATTTCTAGTTTATTTTTATATGGTTTTATTTTAAGTCACGATATTTTTTGTGTTGGCTTTATTTTTGGAAAAGTAAATTGTGTTGGGTAAAACCGCTCAGCTACAACGAATAACAAAAACCATTTTTTTGTTATTTTCATAATATAATTATTACTCACCGTATTTAACATGTAGCACGGTACAGTAAAGACTCAGTTTCGTTGTAGCTGAGCGGTTTTACCCAACACAATTTACTTTTCCAAAAATAATGCTTTCACAAAAAATATCGTGACTTAAAATAAAACCATATAAAAATAAACTAGAAATAATGTCACAAAATGTCAAATAAAACGCAACTTTATTTCTCAGAGATGGCACCTATCTAGATGAACTTAGAAAGTAAAACATTATCTGCATACAAAAAATCATCCACTGCTGGACTGCATTATGATTAAGTATGTTTTCTCTATTTAAATTAGTACATACATACTTATATGACGCCTGTTTCTCAAAGGGGTAGGCAGAGACCACGGATTTTCACCTGCTACGATCCTGACTAGGGCATGCAGTACCGGTACTGGTTTGTTGCATCACCACCTATGCCATCTAATCCAGACACACCTTTCACTTCACTTTTGTATTCTCAATTCAAATTTGTCCTCAGCCCAAAAAGCCTGGTCGTGGGTTAGTCCAACGCCTAAAAGGAAAGCAAGGTCGTTTCCGGGGAAACCTCTCTGGTAAACGCGTGGACTTCTCCAGCCGGACTGTCATCTCGCCCGACCCCAATCTTCAGATTCAAGAAGTAAGGATACATCAACAAACAATTCTAATAGCCTGAAAATTTTGCCATTTTGACTTAACCTAACTTCTTTTTACGTATAGTTCACGGTTTACCCATTAATCACATCACCTACATATACTACAAATAACTACTGTTTGCAATGTCAAAATAACAGCTTTTTACTAAATGAATATGAAAGTATATATGGTAGTTGGGTCCATATTGGCTCACATAAAATTCTTATTCCTATTTTTTGTTTCACTACCGATTTGTATTCATAATAATCACTTTTCATAATTTTTTTCCTCATACTTTTTTTGTTCATACATTTTTATTCCTACCATCGGAAATCATAACAGACAGTTTTCATATTTTTTTTTATTAATAATGTCATTACTAAGAACATGTTTGAACTCATAATTTTTTTTTTATAACATTTTGCTTCATAACGGGCAGTGATCATATTTTTTTATTCATAACTTAATTATTGGTAATACATACTTCAACTCATAATTTTGTTTTTCAGTATAGTTTCCTTCATAACAGACAATTATCATAATTTTCTAATTAATAATGGCATTGCTAAGAAATTATTTGAACTCATAATATTGGTTTTTACAACAGTAACTATTCAAAATAAGATTTAATTCGAAAAAAAACGAAAGTGAAGTTTCACTTTCAAGATGGCATAAGCAAATTTGTAATTTGCGGATTTAAGCAAATTAATATAACAGCATGAACCTACTCGTATTTAGCATAAAATCGTACAAATAAGCAAGTTTTTCTGAACTGTTGCAAAAAAAAGACCTAACATCGAATCGCTTCGCTTCGCTCCCGCCTTAACCTTCTGAACCTAACCTATCTGAGTCGCTTCTGCTCCGACCCATTTTGCTCGCTCGCTTCGCTCGCTCGCTCAGAAGTCTTCTTAAGTCCTATTCAGTTTCATTTACACTTATGATTAAAAAATATATGGAAATAAATATTAGTATAAAGAATATATGAATATTGACGTTATGAATCAGAATGATTAGGAGTTTCGATCGTTAGTATAAGAAAATATATAAATACAAATATTAGTATTAACAAGTCGTATGATTAGCGATATTATGAATTCTGATGATTATGAGTTTCGATCGTTAGTATTAAATATTTTTATGAAGAATGATCATTATGATGTAAAATGGTATGAGAAATATTTTCGGACTTCCGATAATAGGACTTAAAAAGTTATGTGAAAAAAGAAAAATAACTACCATGACAACAGTTATAACAATTTTTTTTTGTATCTGTCTGTTTGTTTGTTCTGGCTAATCTCCGTAACGATTGAAATGATTTTTGGGATTTTTTCATTGGCAGATAGCTGATGTTTTAAGGAGTAACTTACGCTTTTATTTTAGAAAAAAAAAAACAATTAGTGTTCCGCGCAAAATAAAACTTGGAATAAATAGGATACTCTTTATCCGAATCCGGCGCGAACAAAGTCGCGGGCAAAGCTATCCGAATCATGTAAGGTTGGATGTTTGTAAATCAATCACGGCTCATCGGCTAAACCGATTTGGATGAAAATTTAAAATTGGAGTTTTTTTATTAAGTATTTTTATTTATTTGCCTAGAGAATAACGACTCTACTGGTTCGTCGCAGGTAGGTGTTCCCGTCCACGTGGCGAAGATCCTGACGTACCCGGAGCGCGTGTTCCCGGCCAACCTGCAGTGGCTGCGGCGCCTGGTGCGCGCCGGGCCCGCGCAGCACCCCGGCGCCAACTACGTGCAGCAGCGCGGCACCGACCACAAGAAGTTCCTCAAGTACGGCAACCGGGAGAAGATCGCGCAGGAGCTCAAGGTCGGTAGCACCGTGGCGCGAGAGACGAGATGGAGCCACTTATCTGACTGGCTTGGTGACGGTAGTGCACCTGCCTACTGTAATGAAGGTCGCGCGTTAGTCCTGCTAGATGAAAAGTTTGCGTGGCTAAATTTTATTTCTTGATATGTAGTGTTTTATAATTTATTTCTTTTAAGCAAGCAATAAAATGTTCACATTTATTAAAAAAAAAAAAAAAACAATCAAGCAACGATTTCCAACTGAAATCATAAAAAAATAATACATGTCGGACTATTTCTGACAATAATTCGTGAGTAAAGCCGTTTGTATTTATAGTGTTAAAAAATAATAATTAGACATATATAGATAGACAGTGTACATTTTCACAGATGATCTGTTGCCCCTATAACAACAAATACTAAAAAACAGAATAAAATAAATACTTAAGAGGGCTCCCTCAGCAAACGTGATTTTTTTGCCGTTTTTATAGATAATAATACGGAACCTTTCGTGGGCTAGTCCGAGTCGCACTTGGCCGGTTTTTTTTATTTAAGGTGACAGTAAAGACGTGTGGGGCACTGGGCCTATACGTACGCAGTGGCTGGCACCGTTATTACGTACTAAATGTACAGCTTGTCATTCTGATCAGTCGAACTTTAGCAAGGTTTGTTTGCAGTGCGGCGACATAGTGGAGCGCCACCTAGTGGACGGGGACGTGGTGCTGTTCAACCGGCAGCCCTCGCTGCACAAGCTCTCCATCATGTGCCACCGGGCCAAGGTGCAGCCGCAGCGGACCTTCAGGTACATCATCACATTATGATGAGAGAAAGATGTCTCTCAGTGTAAAATGAAAATACAGGGTGGGTCATAAGTTTTTGCAAATAGCAACACAGTTTTTTTTTTCTAAGCTATTAATTGTGCGGTCCAAAGGATGACGGGAAATTAAACGCCATTTTGTAAATTTTTGACTACGATGGACCGTTTCACAGGAAAGCAACGTGGTTATTGTGTTAAACACTTTAAAAATAAAAAGAGATACGTTACTATTCACGCCGAAGAACTTGCCTAGCGGACGCCCTTCATAGCAGGCGCGCATACAGTTACTTGAACCCGCCCAGTGGGCGCTTTAACTTCTTGCGTTCGGTAGTTCGTTATATAGCTGTATGAACTCGCCTAGCGGGTCCCTTAGACAATTCTGTGGTACCTAGGATACTATTTAATGTCTGGCAATGAAAGTGCTAAAAGCTATTAGATCAAAGAGTTACAATTACAGATTTAACGAGTGCGTGTGCACACCTTACAATGCGGATTTCGACGGCGACGAGATGAACATGCATTTGCCGCAGACGGAGGAAGCGAGGGCCGAGGCGCTTATTCTTATGGGGGTAAGGATCAAAATCAGTCGATGCAGCGTTTTTCGTTACACAATTATTGACGACGCGGCTAGCCTAGTTGGTAGTGACCCTGCCTTCGAAGCTAACGGTCCCGGGCTCGATCCCCGGTAAGGACAAATATTTGTGTGATGGATGAGCATGAATGTTTGTTTCTGAGTCTTGGATGTTTCCTATGTATTTAAGTATTTATTTATCTACTAGCTGGCGCCCGCGACTTCGTCTGCGTAGAATAATAATTTAAGTAACGTATGTCCTTCTCCAAAGTTCAATCTAGGTATCTATATACCAAAACTCATCAAAATTGGCTGAGCGGTTAAGGCGGGAAAATGTAACAAACAGATCTATCTCTATACCCAAACTCATCAAAATTGCTTCAGCGGTTTAGGCGTGAAAACGTAACCAACAGAGTCATTTTCGCATTTATAAAAAAAATCCTCCGACCGCGACTCCGTCCGCGTAAAATTCAGTTATAATTATTCCCTAAAAAATTACCCCATTTCTTACACACCTTCACCCACACACACACACACACACACACGTGCACACAAACTTTTACTTATATAGGTAATATTAGTAGAATTAGTAGGAAGTAGGATTGTTTAATTCGAAGACTTTTTCGTACCACATTTTATGTAGATATCAGCATGGAATCGGTTCTTCCCATTCAAACGTTCAATACACCAAGGAATCTTATTTTAGGGGGAGGTTACATTTTAGGAGTAGTTTCGTCTTTTTTCTCGATCGTCTACCTAATTGTTTGTTTTGAACTGCATTTGTACCAAGTTTCAAGTCGACAAACAAATGGAATCGATTTCTCCCATGCAAAGTTTAAGGCCCCTAGGCACCCCTTTTTAGGGGTAGTTTCATATTGTCTTATACCGTGTACCTAATTTTCTATTCTGGAAAGTATTTATACCAAGTTTTAAGTCAATAAACTCATCGAAATAATTTTTCCCATACTAACTTCCACCCCCTAATTTACCCCCTTCCAGTTTAATTTCCACAAGTTTCTATAGCCTATGTCCTGCCTGCAGTGTTCCTGAATATATTATCGAAAACCGCATTCAAATCCATCCAGTAGTTTTAAAGTTTATCGTGCACATACAATCAGACAAACAGACAAACAGACAGGGGCGTGCATAGGGATTTGAATCAGGGTAGGCAATGCAAATTAAAAGTTAAAAAGATACTCGGCACATTTCTGGGCGTCTATTCGGGAACGTCTAAGTGATCCTGCAGCGACCCGTGACCGAGACTCGCATCTCACTCTTACGGATTACGCGTCGTGCGGAAGAATGGGATGAGAAATCTCGCTAACGAGTCGCTACAACATCACTTAGAGTTCCCGAATAGAGGCGCTGATATTAGTTGTATATGTATTGGAGCCGGCGGCGTTTCAGTTCTGTACAATGCAATGAGCCTAATCAGACCACCTCGTGCATCTAACTAAGTTAGCCAGTTAAAAGTTTTATAATATCTAGAATGAAATTTACGAGTTACATACCCTTCTTTTGCGATAACTGCAATCAAATTCCGACATACATCTGCCTTTTTGAATAACTTTCAATTTATCATTGAAAGACAATTTTGCGAATTCACCGTTATTTAATATTTGTAACACACACTGTCAACGCAAACCTCACAACTAAATGACATATTTAGGAAATATTGACACTAATAAACAACAAATTATTAACTTTAAACAAGAGAAAAGCATAAAATAACAATGATTCTTTACGAAAGCTTTCGCGTCACAACAAAATCAAAACAAAACTAGCGAGCAAAAAATACACTATCAAAATATAAATGTAATTTTATTACATGACAAAACGTAATCGAAGCGGACTTCATATTCAGCCGCGTTATACTTACCTAAGCGTGCGCGCGCATGCGCGGGTCACGTGGACCAAATTGAACATCGGTTTAGCATACATTGCTGTATTTGTTCTTGAAGTTGCAGGAGGAATTCACACGATTTGTCAACACGTAATGGACGTAAAAGTACATCCAAGTCAGGCGTGCCTCTGTGATTTTGTATGAAGCGATTTGTTTTTGTGTGCGTATCGTGTTAATGTGTGGAGTTGCTCATGTTCGTACAGAGTTCATAAACAGTCATTTGCACACATGTAACGGTGTTTGTGTTGGTTAAAGTGAGGCACTGTCCGGATCTGCCTCTTTCGCAAGGCGCGAAAAAGGTGACTAGCTAGCTACGTTTCGCTGTACGTAATATTTCAAATTGTACGTTAATTGATGATCTCTTCACTAGCTTTGAATTAATACCTTATTATATGAGATATAAGATTGAATTTAGTTTGTTGGTTGGTGGGATTTTTGTTAACATGGAAAAATAATTATTTTAGGTATTTTTGAATCGTAGAAATAATTTAATGCGAATGCGAATTACGAGTTATAAATCGGACACAGTTAGGGTAATTTTGCGAGGGTAGGCACTGCCTCAATGCCTATATGGACTGCACGCCCCTGCAAACAGACATGAAATTTAAAAACCATTGGGATTTGTTCTGCTGCTCATTCTGAAGCCCCCCGTAGCATTTTTTCATTGTTATCTTCAATGTACAGACTTTTTCTACTTTACGATTTTATTATATGTATAGATTACAGCACGGGAAACGAACGTATGGTGATAACAGCTGAAATGGAATAGTACATTCTTGATAAGCAATTTAGAAGTCGAGATTGGTGGAAGCATGTATAGTGCTTTCCTCAAAAATAAATCCACGAAATTGTATGGTATGAAAGTAAAAGAACAAATCCAAAACATAACCTAAAAAATGAAAGGCACGATTTACATTTCATTTTTAAACTGTCAATGGTTAAAAAATAAAATTTAAAAACCTAATAAAAGGCAGTAAAGTGCGTTAATTGTGCGTAAACTATCCTGTTGCATAAATACTTGGGAAAAACGAGTTCGGGTAAACTTAGCGAGGACATAGGTGACAGACTGCTAATTACTATTGACTAATTTGATAAAAGCGTCCAACTCGGTGATACAAAACTTGCTGCCTGCTAAACTTTGGCCACGCCATTTTGTCTAAAACGAAAACTTGTCCTCTCAAAAGTACAGCGTTAGTTCACGCCGGAAAAGCTTCTCTATGTTTATCAAGTGCAAGTCCGGTCGTGTATGGAGTATAGCTGTCATCTACATAGCTGGGCACCGTTAATCAAATAATTAACTTCGTTAATCGTTAAAGCGTTGCATTTCGGAAGATTTAACGGAAGTGAACGTTAATCTTTAATCGTTAACTTGTGATAGAAATTGCATTTTATACGTCGTTGCGTGAGTGATTTACTTGTAAAAAAATATTGGTATGTGCCATGAAAGTTTAGGCAGGACATGAAACTTTAGTAAAAATAAGGTATTTTATTAGAGTTTGTAAACATACCTATTATTTAGAGATCAAATTCAAATCAAAAGCTATCTGACATTAGCCGCGTGATGTCCTTTTGGCAAACAGTAGGTACTTAATTAACGTTTAACGGACTGCAATGGTTTTAATGGAAGTTAATGAGTCCGTTAAAAAAAATATCAAGTTAATTTGAAAGTTAATATCCGTTACTCAAAATGTTAACTTCGTTAATTAAAGATTAACGGATTAACGGTCTTGTGCCCAGCTATGGGATGGATCTGCCAAGTAATTTTTTATGAATCCTCAGAACAAGTCGAACCTGGTGACGCCGCGCAACGGCGAGCTGCTGATCGCGGCCACGCAGGACTTCATCACGGGCGGGTACCTGCTGACGCAGCGCGACACGTTCCTGACGCGCGAGCAGGCGCAGCAGCTGGCCGCGTGCCTGCTGGCGCCGCCCGACGCGCGCCTGCGCATCGACATGCCGCCGCCTGCCATCCTCAAGCCGCGCCAGCTCTGGACCGGCAAACAGGTCTTCAGGTAATAACAATAGTAGATTGTACAACGAGACCATAAAACGAGACATTTCACCCGAGACGTGCATATAGCTACTTGTGCCGGCGTACGGCGAGGGTGGAGTCACGTCGAAAGTCAAATGGGTTTTATGCTCGAGTTTTACACTCTGCTTTTCACTTCCATTGCAAGAAAATAAAACAAGGATTAAGCATATACAAAAAAATAACTTCGCCTGAATGGAAAGAAGTGCGAAAAAATCATTATTCGATCGCCACTATCACTACTCGCAGACATTGTTTAATTACTTAAGAATAACTTATTGAACTTTCAACCGCGAACCGTTTAATAAGCTTCCTGCCACACAATATTTCTATTTTTTTTTTTTAATTTTCAACTACATATATGTGACGTTCGACTATGGTCTGAGCCTTAATGCCAAGTTTTTATAAATATTTGCGTTATATTTTTTTACGTAAATGCACGCCCGTATTAATCGTAAATTTGTATTTACAAAGTAAATACATAATTATGTCGAAATTAAATTAAGATTTAACCTAAATCTCATAAAAATATATCAATTAAATGAAGGTGTATTGTTTATGTTGCTGCAAGGGCTAATTGCCTAAGTCTTAAAAGAAGAAATTACTTTTTGCACAAAAGCATAAAAACCCATTTTATGTATCCTTCTCTCGACATAAAGAACAACTTTACGAGCATGAGAAGTGAAAAATATATTATTTCTCATAACACTGCTCGAAAATATTGTCCACCGCGCCCGCGTGTTATCGTGATAGACGTGTTAGGTTAGGCTAAAGTCTGGTTTGCAAATTGCTTAAACCAGAAGTGATACTTCTCGTTGGTGTATTTTCAGACTAGCTTTCCAGCGAGAAAATCATCCGCCAATCGGAGTGGTCGGTTCTAGACAGTTGAACGCCACTCTGTAGACGGATTGGTGGATTTTTAGAAAACAGTTACACGTAAACTTGCAGCTATGATAATGTGTTGATGAGAGGTTTTCTTTTCAGCTTAATTTTGAAGCCGAACAAACGTTGCGAAGTGAAGGCCAACCTGGAAACGAAAGGGAAGAACTATACTAAAAATAAGGACATGTGCGTTCAAGATTCGTGTAAGTTAAAATATGTATATGTTATTTAATTTATGATAAAATATTGTTTCGTTACAGGTTTGTATTAGAGTTACACGTGTATCGGTGTTAACCCCGACGGTATAAGAGTCCAACTCGCACGTGTACACTGTTACTCGTGTAGTTATTTCGTGTTTTAATCCGTGCACGTGAATACAAGAACTACTGCTAACTTTTGGTTATCACGAACGTGTTGTACATGCGGGTATTCGAAACCTGTGTACGTGTACACGAGCACGGGTTAAAACTCAAATGAACAAACCCTTGTAGACGTGCAGAACGAACCAGAATCACGGACACGGATACGGATACTTTGTGCGAAACAAACTATTTCTGCATTAACTACTTTAAAAACGATTTATATATATTTTTATTTATATATATATTTATTTATATATATATTTATTTATGACAATGGCAATAATTAACCGGTGATAATATTTACACAATAAAAAAAAACCCACTTTGACTTGCCACTAAAAATATTTAGTTTTCCAAGCGGCCTCTTTCACGTGTCTGAATCTGCCAGCACTTCAAAGGGATCTACTGAGAAGCGCCCCAAGAATTTCAACAGTAAGTCAGTAGAACCAAATCATAACAGTTTAATATTTACAAACCTTATCTAATAATCCACTACTAGTGGCCTGTTTCACGAGGCTACAAGTTAAAATTGTACAGTAATAAAACTGGCAACACTGATGTTAGATCAGATACATCTGCTTTGCAGTGTTGCCAGTGTTTTCCTGTTGAATTTTAGCTTTGTGAACTGTAGTACCACAGTAGGTTCCCAAAATGATGGCAGCATTGCCACGTTGAATGGCAAACCCAAATATAACTCAACATTCTGGTTAAGTGCTGCGTCGACTAGACGCCCATATGTACTTAAAATGGGTGGTGGTCTCCCGTCCTCATGGTCCCAGAAGTTCGCGTTTGAAAGGCTCAAATGCCAGTTCCAATTGTTCCAGTACTTCTTAAGATTTTGAATTTAATAACCACTTCATTGGATGATGTCCTTGTACTGTACAATTTTATATATGATTGTTGCCAGATGTCATCATCAGGAACTCCGAGCTGCTATGCGGGTCCATGGACAAGAGCACCCTGGGCTCGGGGGGCAAATCCAGCATATTCTACATCCTCCTCCGGGACTGGGGCGAGGAGCACGCCGTCAGGGCCATGTGGAGGTGAGTCACGAGCAGCAGTGAACTCACGAGCGTAGCGAGGGATTCAAGATATACAGCCAGGGACATTATTATTTTGCTACCTATGAAATGCTCAATTGAAACAAAAAATACATTTCTGTCTGTAGGCAGAAAAAGCGATACGATATACCAAATAACTTCGAAAATGTAACAGAGCCCATGGTCATCCTAGTTCTGGCCGTTGAATTTATTCATCATCATCATCGGCGTATATACGTCCCATTGGTGGGCACAGGCCTCCTCTCATAGTGAGAAAAACTGGGCAGTACTCCCCCACGATATTTGTTCAAAATATAATACACTAGAGGACCCGCCACAGCTTCGCCCGCGGTATTTTCCATACAAACTTTATTACCCTCTTTCACCCCTTTAAGGATGGAATTAAAAAAAAATCCCTCCTTAGTGCACCTCTAGGGTACTCGAGGAATGTCTCCAAATTTCAAACCTCTAGGACCACCCTTTTAGGCTGTGCGTTGTCTATAAGTGAGTCACGGTAGTGTTTTATATGTATTGATTATACTACAAGCATTTAAATCGGACTTTGGCTATGGTGGACATAAATGAGAATTTTTTGATTAAGTGACGTAGAGTTAAAGTTTTGAACCATAAAATATATTGTATCACGCAACATACTAGATCCTGGTCATGCCACCAATGGTATAATTTATTTATTTATTTAGACACGCCACCAGCACGTAAACTTATATTATTTATACCAGGTTAGCGCGTATGACGTCATACTACATGATGAACAGAGGGTTCAGCTTCGGCATAATTGACGTCACACCGGGAAAGAAACTTATAGAGGCCAAGAACAAACTGCTCGAGTCGGGGTAAGTCAATAGTATGTTTGTCGTAATTTTTCAATCATACCAAGTACCTCTCCACTCAAGTACGTCTCCGTAGGGGGAATTTTACTCTACACCCGATTCTACAACACTTTTAAAATTTAGATTTATAATATTAAAGTCTGTTCGCCGAGAGAAGATACAAAAAAATAAGGGCTTCTTAACTAATTATTATTTTAACCGATGATGATAAAAAATTGAAGGGAAAAACTTTTTTATTTTTTTCATAGAATATTATTATTGAATAGCCTGTATATGTCCCATTGCTGGCATATCCATTGGCCGACGACCATGACGAAGTTTCAGAGTCTGAGGAAGAATCAGGGTCGGTGACGTTTACTATGAAACGTTCAATTGCTGCGTCTAAAACAACACACGAACACCCAAACGACAAACTCGAAGCGTATTCCAGAACGGAATGGCATATGGCCGCCGCGTGCGCGCGCTCGCTCGCCCGGCGCGGCACCACGCTTGACAACAATCGTTTGCCTAGTTCCACGAAACTCAGTACGCACACGCCCGTCATACAGTTTGCGATAGGTAAGCTACAGTCGCTATTTCGAGACGATATCATAATATTTATCAACTCTCGGTGAACAAACTTTAGTACCTATGGAAGTATTGATACACTAGCACTTCCTGTTTAGTGACAAGAAACCCTCACCTTAAAATTAATAAATTAATTTTGATTTGACTGTAGATCCCGTGGCTCTTTTTACATTTTCATCATAGACTGTAAAAGGTTATTTATTTATTTATTTATTGCATCCATGGTGTTTTTAATGGTCTTAAATGGAGGGTAAGGTTCTATACATGAACCCTTTTAGGTTTAAAACCTATATAACCTAACCTAGCCTTGTTTTGTGAAAAACCTTAGCGATAGAAGCGATAAGTTGAATGAGGTGATGATTCCTTTCAGCTATTCTAAGTGCGACGCTTACATCCTGGAGATGGAGAAAGGGACTCTCCAGTGCCAGCCCGGGTGCACCATGGAGGAGTCTCTCGAGGCCGTCATGCTCAGTGAACTTAGCAGTATCAGGTAATTGCCTAGATGACGACATTTTGCCAAATAATATAACTAATGAGCTTGGGAAAAATTAAATAAAGTAAATTTTTATCCATGAGAATGATGACCTAGTTACTATAGAAACACTTGTTTTTATTTCACTTCGATACGATGTGTATTTATAAAGTTATAGGACTTAAAAAAAAATACTTAAAAACTGCACCTCGCTTAAATCTGAGAAGTTCGCTGGCGTTGAGCTCGTGACGTCATCGTGCACAATTCTCTCGCCAGTTGTATGGATAAATGTTCGGGTCAAATCTTGCAAGCTGAATTAGAACCACTTCCTCTTATCCTACGGAGGTGATTTTTTACATGTTCATTCAGTTCCGATGACAATGCATTTTTATCATAATAAAATGCGTACACAAAATTTCGTGACTGTGCTGTTGACCGTTGAAGAGTTCCTTTGTCTGGAGCTAATCCTGGATATCGATTCAGGTCAAGCTTACCATAAAAATGCATTGTCATCGGAACTGAACTAACATGTAAAAAGTCAGCTACGTAGGATAAGAGGAAGTGTTTCTAATTCAGCTTGCAATAGGATAAGAGGAAGTGGTTCTAATTCAGCTTGCAAGATTTGACCCGAACATTTATCCATACAAATGGCGAGAGAATTGTGCACGATGACGTCACGCTGCGCGCAAGCGATTTCGTCGGACAAAATAGCCCGTAATAATAAAATATAATAAATAAATAAATAAAAAATAAAAATACCATATTTTAAGTTGAAACGTGAACTTTTAGAAAAAAAAAATTAAAAAAAAATCCGTTCCCAGGCTCATTATCTTACATTTAAAACGTCGCGGTATTTGTGAGATCGAATCCGTACTTATTTCGACAAACAGAAAGTAATAAGACGTTTTCGTCATCAATTTAGAATTAACATTCTTAGGGCACTCGCCTACGGCTCGTTTTTGTAGCGTTACAGTCGCGCGGCTGCAACGCGACGTATGGCCGTTTAACTTGATTGTTTTGGTTGTCAGAGAGTTGGCTGCTAAGGCGTGCTTTCGCGAGCTGCATCCGACCAACGCGCCGCTCATCATGGCTCAGAGCGGATCTAAAGGTAATTTAAAGACGTAAATATATTGATTTTATAGAAAAGAAATAATGTATCTCAAATTTTAATAAAGTGTTATATATATAAAGTGTTCGCAAAAACGAAATCGTTGAACAGTTCCTGATCATAAACAAAAAATCTGAGTTCACCCTTCACTCTTTTATTTCAAAAGCCTGGGATTATTTATGCTATAATGGTCTTTATTTGTATATGTATAGGGTCAAACATCAACATATCGCAGATGATAGCGTGCGTGGGCCAGCAGGCACTGAACGGGAAGCGCGTGCCGAACGGGTTCGAGGACCGTTCGCTACCGCATTTCGAGAGGCACTGTGAGTACCTATATTATTCTATCAGATTTAAGTATATCATTACTCATACTCATACGCATTTATTTATGAAAATACAGTGTAAACTCCATTTAATGTCACTCGATTTAACGACAAACTCTCTGAAACATCGAAATAACTTCACTCTGGTTGGTTTACCTTGTTGTCCATATAATAATACACGCTTTGTAGCATCACACCCACTCTAAATTACGACAACAATACGTCATTATTAAGCAATAAACAGTACTTTCTAAGTTGCCACAATTAAAATACTGGTGCAGACGAAGATAACAGACTATATGCAATAAGCGTTGTTATATGTATCAATATTAATATTTGTTATTTGTAAACTTACTTTATTAGTAATTAATATTATGATTTTTCTTCTCCCTATTTAACGACAATTCTCAATAACGCCATAAAATGCGCAGTCCCTTCAGTGTCGCTATATAGAGTTTACACTGTATATGTATATTTATTGCGCAAAGAAAATGTTTCATACAGCAATATCCAGTGGATCCCAAATTAGGTTGTATCCTGAGACCTAGTGAAAGTCAAATATTACATGTTCATCGGTCTATATATGTCCCATTGCTAGGCACAGAGGCCTCTCATAGTTAGAGGGACTTTCCAGTAGTCCCCACGCAGGCTCAGTGCGATTTGGAGACTTGACACACATCTTTCAATCACTTCACATACGTAACACGTTGTTTTTCCTTCGCCGAAATTTTCGTATTAAATATCAAATTAAATTATTTATTATTCATATTATTTTTTGCGTTTTGGTTATATTGAGGTCTTAAAACAACATCGTCCTAACATAAGCTCTGAAAAGGCAATGCAATTTACATATATATTTATAGTAGCAGGTACATTTACTTAAATAAATAAATAAGGGGACAATCTTTAAAAAAATCGATCTAGTCCCAAAATAAGCTCTAAAGGCTTGTGTTGTGGGTACTAGACGACGATATACATACTTATATAGAGAAATAAATACTTAAATACATAGGAAACATCCAAGACTCAGGAACAAACATTCGTGCTCATCACACAAATATATGCTCGTACCGAGGGATCGAACCCGGGACCGCTAGCTTCCGAGGCACGGTCACTACCTCTCTATCTAATCTATTCTTCTTTGAAGCCAAGATACCAGCGGCTCGCGGTTTCGTCGAGAACAGCTTCTACACCGGTCTCACGCCGACCGAGTTCTTCTTCCACACAATGGGTGGTCGCGAGGGTTTGGTCGACACGGCCGTCAAGACTGCGGAGACTGGCTACCTTCAGCGCCGGTTGGTCAAGGTGTGAGCTTTAAGAGATCCATCCAAGTGCCAAACAATTCAGTTTCCGCGTGCATACCGTCCTGCTGAGATTATAAAGATAGATAACTTACGTATATTGACCCTTAAGTGGGCTCCATACATACATGTATGCTACGTAAAATTCAATTACTTTTTACGCGCGTTTTGTGAGCGCTTAAATCGTTTTAGTTTAAAAAGTCCTCGCCTTTGGCTCAGTCCAAAGTTATACCGGACGTGGCACTCTTAAAGGCAAGATTACTTAATAGGAGCGTGCATAGCATATCACGTTCGTTCAAATTCAAATAATTTATTCTGCAAATTGGCCACCTGTGGGCTCTTTTACTTGTCACATGAATAAATATTACAATGCGTTGAAGCTACCGGCGCTTCGGACAGGACCATCACTAGGATTATCTCATCTTAGCACTCGGCGAAACGGTTGCCGCAAACCGAGTGATGTCCGGTGTGGCCTTGGCCTCAGGGTTTCAAAGTCATTCAAAACAATTTCATCTCTCCCCAGTCTCTAGAAGACCTGGTGCTCCACTATGACATGACGGTGCGCAACGCGACGGGCGAAGTCGTCCAGTTCAAGTATGGGTCCGACGGGCTGGACCCCAGCTTCATGGAGGCGGGCGGCGTCCCCGTGGACCTGCCGAGGGTGTTGGCTGACGTGCGCGCGCAGGATCTGCACAGGTGAGCTAATTGGCTACTTGACTATAGTAACAAATATTGATATATTTCTGTGCTTGCTTAACCTTCAATAGTGAAACGTTTATGTAAAATTAAATCAAAATTATTTAGAATTTAATAAATTAACAACTTTTCACGGTATGCAAACGTCATATTGCATACTTAAATCGTAGGGATCACCGTAAGTGTTATTCGGAACGCACCCTCATACAGACTGTTTTTTTATTTAAAATTTATTTGGTAGAGACGAGGAACCCCTGGACGGTGACGGCATCGTGGTGGCGGCTGAGGAAACTCTCGCCCTGGATGACTTCAAGACATGCACTCAGGAGTTCAAGAACGAGCTGCTGTGAGTACCAGAACAGTCTCAAGTACTTATTACACATAGTGCTGTAAAAAAAAAAACAGCGATCGATCCAACCGTTTTGCTTTGAAAAAGCAACAAGCTGACATACTTTAGCTAGCATTGATAATATTAGTAAGAATGGTCAATTCTTGAAGGAAGGAAGGAAGGAAAGGAAGGAAGGCCAATGAAATTAAGATAATCTGGCACGAGTAAGTTAGAGGGTCGAGCCAAAGGCGAGGACTTAAACACAAGTCCAAGTTATTCTCTTTCTGCCAAAGTTCTGCCAAATATTAGGATTGATTCCTGTTATTTTGCCACGATAAGTAAAGTTGATTAATTACTTGTCTTATTTGGTAAACAAGTTTATAACCTCAAAATGTACCTTTTTTCGGTGAAACAGCTATTTTATCATTAGTAAAGTAATCCTAGGTGAAAAATTGGCAAAATATTATCTAGCTGTTATAGTCAAAAAGGGTGTATTTTGAGGTTAGAAACTTGTTTACCAAATAAGACAAGTAAGAATGAATCTACTTTATGCTTTTCTTTGCCTCGTAATCTGACGAGGTATTCGTCGTTCCAGAATGTTCCTCAAGGTGATAGCGACGAAGATCCGCAACTTGCGTGCGACGTACGCGCACTGCGGCCCCATCGTGTACCAGCTGGAGCGGCTGACGCTGACGCAGCTGGTGAAGTTCCTGCGCGTGTGCCACGACAAGTACCAGCGCGGCATCATCGAGCCGGGCTGCGCTGTGGGCGCGCTCGCTGCGCAGGTGAGGCTCCCGCCGGACTTATATACTCGTACCATTACATATTTCTATTTGTCCTTTGTGTATCGTTAACCTTTTGGACGCCGTTGTCGACTATGCGTGACACCGTATACAGGGTAGAAAAGTCCTTCATTACCTTGACTTAAAGTCAAAATTCGTGTTACCTCTCAGACATGCTAGGCGGTCAAAAGGTTAATAGACAATTGAGATGTTTCATTGATTCAATTATTATTTTATTTTATGACCCTTAGAGGCTTTATACATCTCTAAGTCACTTAACTTGTCCAGACGCGGAGCGCGCGCTTTATAAATCTCCCTTATTAGTTATTTAAGTATTAGAACTAATTTGTACCCATTAGGTTTGTTCATTGCACTGTTTGTGTTCGTTTTTAGATAAAACTCTAATGTCAAAGTTGAAAAAAGTGAGTGAGTTTCATGCGTCAGCAGATGTCACCTTTCGAAGCGCTGGTAGCCTTCAGACATGTGAAAGAGCCCGTGTGGCCTATTTGCAAAATAAATATTTTCATTTTCATTTTCAGACCCAAGAAGTAGCAAATTTTGGCTTTTTTCACTTATTTATTTGTGTATATTGTACTTGTATTGTGCTTGTATTTGTACGATATTGGCCTAAAAACAGTATTTTCTTAAATAATTGCAAATTTCGTTTTAACGCTATGTATTTTGTACACTCTGTGCTGTGACGTCATAGTTCAAGTCCATCTTGTATGGATAGTTCAAGTTCATCTTGTCTGAATAATGACGTTTCAAAGCTTCGCATCTCAAAAAATTAACAACACAATAATGTTTTGCGTAGACAGTTTAGTTTCTATTTTAATAGTACTGTAAGTTCCCTATTTTGCTATAGAGTATCGGGGAGCCTGGTACCCAAATGACTCTGAAGACGTTCCACTTCGCGGGAGTAGCGTCCATGAACATCACGCAGGGCGTCCCGCGCGTCAAGGAGATCATCAACGCGTCCAAGAACATCTCCACGCCCATCATCACCGCCGAGCTGGTGCAGCCGCTGGACCAGGAGTTCGCCAGGAGAGTCAAAGGGCGCGTGGAGAAGACTACGCTGGGGGAGGTGAGTCCCATGGCCCTTAAGAGAACTCCGAACCAATGGCAAAAAACACCCTTTTCATACAAAAGGCGATAACGATTTCCACCTCTTAAATGTTAACCGGTTTTAACCAATTTTTGATAGGTTGTCAGTCAGAACAAAATCTAGGTCTATACGTTTTTTGAATCCATGCTCCTCATAGATCTACTCATCACACCTCGACTCTGACTAAACCGGGACCAAGTCTGAAAAAATACCACCCAATTGAGAATCTCCTTTTTTTGAAGTCGGTTAAAAACAGTACCAGATCATTACTCATCCAGACATGTTACTTTTAATTTTCTTTTGGTGCAGTGGTATTGTACTTTGACCATGTATAAAATATGTTTTTTTTTTTTACTTTAAAAAAAGGAGGTTCATAATGCAGTTGTGTTATTTGTATGTAGTGTTGTTAAATATCGGTTTAGATTTATTTATTTTATAGTATGACATTACAGCACATCCTTTAGTTTACTTGGAAGACGCGATTAGCGTAGTTGGTAGTGACCCTGCCTCCAAAGCTAGCGGTCCCGGGTTCGATCCCCGATAAGGGCAAATATTTGTGTGATAAGCACGAATGTTTGTTCCTGAGTCTTGGATGTTTCCTATCTATTTAACTATTTATTTATTATGTATTTCGTCGTCTAGTACCCATGACACAACAGAGCCCTTTAGAGAGCTTACTTTGGGACTAGATCGATTTGTATAAAGATTGTCCCTTGATTTACTTCTTATTTACAGTCCACATTTTACAAAAATGAATGTGGATTACATTTTTGTAAAATGGTAACAACGATAAAATCCACAACAGGCTTCGCCAGCTGTAAACAGGCAAACAAACAAAAATCACAATTAAATATTGGCACTACAATTAAATATTACACTTAAGTTAATTTAAAAGAATCCATATTATGATCGTCAGTAAAAAAATACATATAAGCATTATAAGCAATTAATTCAAAATACAAAAACATGATGTCGAAATTACACAATTGATTTATGGTTGTTAAACTATAAAATTACAATTTCATGTCAAGAAATTCACAGCTTTTGAGTTTCTGTTTGTTTGAGTTAGCGAAGTGCGAATTTACAGAGCGATCATTTGTGCTAGAGTCCGACTCGCACTTGACCAGTGTTTCTGTGCAGATAACGACGTACATCGACGAGGTGTATTTGCCGGACGATGCCTTCCTGCTGGTCCGGCTCGACGCCGAGCGAGTGCGCCTGCTCTCGCTCGAAGTCAACGTCCACTCGGTGGTCTACTCGTGAGTTTAACTGGAAAACCTCAATCAATACATATAAAACGGTACCGTGACTCACTCATAGACAACCCACAGCCTAAACGGGTGGCCCTAGAGGTTTGCAATTTGGAGGAGATATTCCTCGAATACCCTAGATGTCTAAGGAGGAAATTTTAGAAATTGATAAAGGTTGTATGGAAAATACCGCGCGCGAAGTTGTGGCGGGTCCACTAGTACTAGTCTAAAGGCCCTGCTACACGGTCAGGATGACAGCCCTACAGAGGACCGTTGATCAGGTCGACCGAAATCGCGCTTGGCTGCCGCCTGATCAAGGTCGTTGGAAGACGGCCGATTTTCAATGACTGGTCGAATTCTACACGGTCAGTTTGTACCCTGACTTGATCAAAACGACCTCTGTCGGGCTGTCGTCCCGACCGTGTAGCAGAGCTTTTAAAATATGCTCATGGAAAATCAATAATTTAATTTAGAAAGGTATACACCAAATCGATTAAAAGTATTAATAATATCAATTGCGATTACTATTCGATTATCGATGTGTTTAGTTTTTCTAATTTGTGCATTTCTTTTTCTATTAGTTTAGTAATTAATAGAAAAACATATCTCGGCAGAAAGGGCAACTCTAAAGACTCATTTCTAAGAAGTCCTCGCCTGCAGCTCGGCGTAGGACGCCTGGAACTCGTCCCATATACATAAACAATGTAGTATTTTCGTAGTATTTGCACGTCGAAGCTGAAGGTGAAGCCGGGCAACGTGCAGGCCGTGTCGGACTGGGCCATCAAGGTGAGCGGCGAGCCGGGCAAGCACGCGGGCTGGCTCAACATGGCGCTGCAGCAGCTCGCGCGTCAGCTGCCCGCCGTCGTCGTCAAGGGGCTGCCGCAGGTCGGTCACAGTCTACCACCCTCCAACATAGGGGCCGTCCATTAATCACGTGAGGCTTGAAAGGGGGGGAGGGGTTTGACAAAACTCACGAAATGTCACAAGGGGGGAGGGGGGTGTAGTAATATATCACGTGTATTTATTCTTTCATTATTTTTACAAACGCGCGATTTTCAAATCGAAATAAGGCGAATAAAATAAGATTATACTTATACCTGTATTTAAGATAATATTCTAAAAAATCTTTTTTGTAGATACTAAAAATACACGTGATGTTGGGTGGGGGGTGGGGGGCAGTCTTAAACCTCACCATGTATCACCAAGGGGAGGGGGGGTCAGATCAGATCACTTGATCAGACATATTTTTTATCAAATATAATTTATTAACAAACATGCCTATGATAACTTGCCTATCGAAAACTTTACATAGCTATTTTTGATTGAATTAATTTTAATTTTAAAATAGCTATAAACTGCACTAAGGACTGATTTTTTGAAATTCAAAATGAAAAGGGGTGATAAAGTTTGTATGGAAAATACCGCGGGCGAAGCTGTGGCGGGTCCACTAGTGAACTATAAGAGGAAATTTAATTCAGGAAAATTAACGGATCCCCCTAAGTTTAATTTGTTTTGTTGCAGGTGGCCCGCTGCGTAATCGCATGTGACGACACGGGAGGCGATATGACGTAAGTTATCAACAAATAACGTTGCTGACAGTACCAGCCTTCAATTCTCGCATCGATGGAGAAGAAGTCACATTTGACATGTAACATGCATAGATTTCTAGAGATCTCGAATGTTTGAATGATTAGCTAGAATAGTAGCGTCGTCCGACCGTGGCACAATCTTTACTCAAATCGATCTAGTCCCAAAGTAAGCTCTAAAGGCTTGTGTTATGGGTACTGGACGACGATATACATACTTGTATAGATAAATTACAACTTAAATACAAAGGAAACATCCAAGACTCAGGAACAAGCATTCGCGCTTATCACACAAATATTTGCCCTTACCGGGGATCGAACCCAGGGTCGCTAGCTTCGGAGGCCGGGCTACCCACTGGGCTAACCGCGTTGTTATAAATGTGTTTTGATTGTTTGTCAGGTACAAGCTGTGCGTGGAAGGAGACGGACTCCGAGATGTGATGGCCACGTATGGGGTCAACGGGACGAAAACAACTTCTAACAACATATTGGAGGTAAGGCCACTTTCGAGTTTTATAATCGACCGAGCGAGCGAAGCGTCTCCGTTTCAGCTTGGGCAAAAATGCTTTCGTATGTCCAGGGGATGTCCGGCGTCCGTCCATTTGTTCTAGTCTACAACTTTTCCAACGGCAAAGTTAAGTTTGTCGCGAGGTCTACAGCTCACAGAGCCACTAGTAATAATAGATTTTATTTTGGATATAGTATCCATAGGGTTAGTTATAATACAGTCTTATTGTAGTATTACTAACATTAAATTTTTAAAGAATTAAAAAAAAAAAACTTGGGTCCACCGGCAATGTTTGTGTTTTGCAATCTTCACACTAATGTTAATGCTAAATTGATTAATTGGCACATTTCAAATATACATATTGTTCGCTGTTTCATACTTTTTCATCACACTTGCTCGGAAAGGGTGTTATTATACGCAGGCGTATAGAACAGCTATAGCCGATTTAACTCCTCTATGGGCCCGCCGTCAGCGGAAGTTATAAACCATACAAAATCCATAACTCCCTAGGGAGTTATGGATTTTGTATGGTTTCGAACTCCCGCGGGCAGTGCGTGCTGCAGGTCGGCGGAGCCGCTCGCGAGCCGCAGCCGGCGGAGCCGCCCCGCGCTGATCGCTATGTAGTTTATTCTACCCACCTGATGGTAATTCAAGGTGTACAATGGGAATAAAATAAATATATGTATACTTTTTGTCTAATTTTTATGTAATTTCCTCGCAAATGTGATGAAAAACATTGTGTGTATCACGGGCAGTAACCCCTACGGCATCGGGCTTCTAACAGACTCTCGTTAGTTATCCCCTTCTTACGGGGATAACTATCCCCTTCTTTCTTGCACAATGTACTGTTTCTTTCGTGATTTTTCAGTAGTCGGGGTTTTATTTTTTGAACTTATTACTGGTGTATTTAATTAACGTTTGACGCCGTTTCTTCTACAGGTATACAACACGCTGGGCATCGAGGCCGCCAAGTCGACGATCATCAGCGAGATCCAGGCGGTGATGGCGGGGCACGGCATGAGCGTGGACCGGCGCCACGTGGAGCTGCTGGCGGGGCAGATGACGGCGCGCGGCGAGGTGCTCGGCATCACGCGCTACGGGCTCGCGCGCATGAAGGACTCCGTGCTCAACCTGGCCAGCGTGAGTACCTGTCCGTCACCGGTACCGTTCGGGAGGAACAGGGGAGTTGTCAGAATTTTACGTATTGGCGTTATTTTTATTTATTTATCTACTACCTGGTGCCCGTGACTTCGTCTGCGTAGAATAATTATTTAAGTAGCCTATGTCCTTCTCCAAGGTCCAGTCCATCTCTATACCTCAAATATAATCTGGCACCAAAGCTCAAATAACGAATTATTTAATTACTACCAGCCATATCTAAAATATTAGACAAAAATATAAACAATAGACTTGTTCAATATTTGGAGAAACACTTCATATTGTCAAACTCCCAGTTTGGTTTTAAGTCCAAATTATCGACTACCGACTATGTGCTCAACTCACTGAGTATCTAGTACAGGAACTTGATAAGGGCAACCGGAAGTAGGAATATTTCTAGACCTCGCTAAAGCTTTTGATACAGTTTCCATACCCATTATTTTATAGAAGCTTGAATCCTTAGGTATAAGAGGCACCCAACTTAAACTATTCGTAGATTATTTAGACAAACGTATGCAATGCATAAAAATAGGCAATATACTTTACTCTGATCTGAAAGATACTTCTATTCAGTCCCCCAGGGAAGTATTTTAGGTCCCACTCTATTTTTAGTTTACATTAATGACCTTTGTAATTTAAAGTTAGAGGGCGGTAAATTCATATCCTATGCGGATGACACTGCTCTGCTGTTTTCTGGAAAATCAGATGAGGTCTATGAATATGCACAAAGAGGCTTTAATACTGTAAATAAATGGCTCCAGCAACACTTACTAACACTGAATGCGGATTTATCTAATTATATACAGTTTTCTATGCGTAAATCTAAATGGGCTCTAATTAACCCTAAATTGTATGCACACCGTTGTAAAGACCCTGCGAATAACCTGTGCAAGTGTCCAGATATTGCTATTACTAAGAAGATAAAGTATTTGGGTATTATAATTGATGAAATGTTTAGGCCCCATGTTGGTCAAGCATATTTGTTTTTAATTTTGAACGTAATCTGTCCCCCCCCCCCCCTTAACAGAATCCTGGCTACGCCCTTGCCTGCCCGCAAGCCATTTGTCGCTCAGTGCATACATGTTTGACAAGTTTGACACGACGCGCTGAGCGACGAATGACTCGCGACTCGCTGCCTAGTGCGCGATGGCCTCCGTCCGTGCCTCCCCGGATTGTAGTCAGCCGTGCCTTTCGGTGCAGTTCGAGAAGACGGCGGACCACCTGTTCGACGCGGCGTACTACGGGCAGCAGGACTGCATCAGCGGCGTGTCGGAGTCCATCATCCTGGGCGTGCCGTGCGCGCTGGGCACGGGCGTGCTGCAGCTGCTGCACGCGCCCGCGCGCGCGCCGCCGCCCGCGCCGCGCGCGCTGCTGTTCGACCAGCCGCGCCACCACACCTCCATATGGGACTGAGCGCGGCACCTCGGTCCTTGACGGTATTAGCTTAACATCCGGTGCCAAGTCTCCGACTGTCGGGTTCCCTATAACTTGGGTTACCCTTGTTTCATCCAAAAAAATTGATTATCACTTCCCAAACAATTTTTCCTATATTTTGAAATGAACTTTTCACAAATAATTGTAACGCAAACCTAATGTTAGGCAAGTGAACGTTCCAACAATGACTCACCACCTGCCAACTGGTACTTATACCAAATTACATGAAGTCAAATGTTTCAGTTGGCATAACATATTTTACGCAAACAAAATAAGGCAAAAGCACGTTTTATTGAGGGATAAAAAAAATAACTCGAAGGCCTTCTGACCTAAATCCCTAAACCCAAAGATTGCATCGGCAAAAAAACAGTTTTTAAAATTTGTTTGGGAAGTGATAATTTGTCAAAAGTTTTTTTGATGAAACGGCAGGATCTTTGTATGGTTCTTGCTATAGTAACTTTTAGAGATGCGCAGAATATAGATTCCACCGAATACGCTCTTGCCGAAACGAATATTCGGTTCAACTTGTTCCCATCAGCCATTCTAAAACAAGTTTGTATAAATCCGCGCGAGTTGATAACTGTTTCTATTAAGTATAACAATTTTACAATGCAATTACTAGTGAATACCACAAAAAAAAAATGTAAGATACAAGTTCATTTTTCAGTAAGTATTTGGCAATCGAACCGAACGATTCGGCTGAATACGAACATGAAATGATGCCGCATACCGAATAATTACCGAATGTTAGGCGCATCTCTAGTGATTTTTTGTATGAAGGAACTTCTGTGGGTGGCATTTGATTTTTGTGCTAACAGTGAAAGCTGGTCTTGTTGTATCACTGTTCGCAGAATTATTTGTGTAATTGAGAGTACAATCATAATTAAAGAGAAATTAATAACGAAAGTATTTTTATCTACACCCATATCATAAAACCTCCATTGGTTAATCAAAAACCGTAGGAAATGACCACCATTTTGACAACCAATTAGGAAAAACCAGTGCTGCGATGAAGAAATAACATGACTTCTTTATCGTTTTTAGTAAAGAAATGAGATTAAATTTGGAACAGCTGTCAAACTCAAGTGGGTCTCTATTCTAGTATCCATAGATATTAAAACAGTTATTGATACGAAACGTCAATTCAGTATGTTTTTTTAATATAAACTGCACAATATTTGATCTCGAGTGACGTGAGAATAGAGACTTCATCCGTTTGTCTATGATTTAAAAAAAAAATGGTCTTGACGGACGGCCGCCATTATTCTGACGTTTTGCTGAACGAAAGTAGAATTTTGTTGAATTGAATAGAAAAAGTTGTGTCTAATTTACATTTTAGTTGAAAATATGAATAGTAAGTAGTCTTCTCGGAGTGTGTGTGATGTGAAAATGCGCCGGATATCGGAAATATGCAGCCACGATTGCAATAAATAACTTGTTGCCAGAAAATATTGTTTCTGAACCCATCATGGAGGATTTATAATATGTATGTAGATAAAGTTATGTATGCAACTCTGCATAATTTGGCCTTAAAACACACGTGCGATCTTATTATGAAACTCGCTAAAAGCTCGTTTCATAAAACCGCACTAGTGTTTTAAGGCCTATCATTATGCAACCGTTTCATAAACTACTATTATCTACACCCATATCATAAAACCTCCATTGGTTAATCAAAAACCATAGGAAATGACCACCATTTTGACAACCAATTAGGAAAAACCAATGCTGCGATGAAGAAATAACATGACTTCTTTATCGTTTTTAGTAAAGAAATGAGATTAAATTTGGAACAGCTGTCAAACTCAAGTGGGTCTCTATTCTAGTATCCATAGATATTAAAACAGTTATTGATACGAAACGTCAATTCAGTATGTTTTTTTAATATAAACTGCACAATATTTGATCTCGAGTGACATGAGAATAGAGACTTCATCCGTTTGTCTATGATTTAAAAAAAAATGGTCTTGACGGACGGCCGCCATTATTGACGCGCCGCGCCGCGTTGACGTTTTGCTGAACGAAAGTAGAATTTTGGTTGAATTGAATAGAAAAAGTTGTTTGTAATTTACATTTTAGTTGAAAATATGAATAGTAAGTAGTCTTCTCGGAGTGTGTGTGATGTGAAAATGCGCCGGATATCGGAAATATGCAGCCACGATTGCAACAAATAACATGTTGCACACGTGCGATCTTATTATGAAACTCGCTAAAAGCTCGTTTCATAAAACCGCACTAGTGTTTTAAGGCCTATCATTATGCAACCGTTGCATAAACTACTATTATTAAAACAATTTTATATTTTTTGTATCTTTATTTTAAAATAAATCAACAACTAAAGCCATCTCTAGCAACGTTTTTGCAGCATTTTAAAACTCTTAGGTAGTAAAAAAAGTACCGTTTTTGCATGTGAAAAACATTGCAAAAGACTCGGCTCAACTAGAAATAACTAAATTAAATGCGCAAAATGCTTAATAAAATTCAATTTTATTTATACAATATCTACTATAAGCAGTCTAACTCACTATAACTAACAGTTAGTTCGGTATAGGCCCGGGTTTTTTAAAGGTCGGTCAAACCAAATGTCAAATAATAATAATAACATCTTGACATAGCTGGGCACCGTTAATCAAATAGTTAATTTCGTTAATCGCTAATCCGTTACTAAAAAAGTTAACTTCGTTATACGTTAAAGCGTTACATTTCGGAAGATTTAACGGATGTTAAAGTTAAAATTTATCACGGCTAATGGCTCGTGATAAAAATTGCATTTTACATGACGTTGCGATAGTGATTGACTTATAAAATAAATTTGGTATGGTATTTAAGCAGGACATGAAAAATTAATAAAAGCAGGGTGTAACACAGTTTGTAATAATAACTAATGGTTAAGAGATCAAATTCAAATCAATAGGTAGCTATATGACATAAGCTGCATATTCCTTTGTAAACATCAATATATTATACGGTCCGCGCGGTGTCCTTTTTTGCAAATAGAAGGTACTTAATTAACGATTAACGGACTTTAATGGTTCAACGGAAGTTAAGAGTCCGTTAACATTTTTTAAAAAATACTTATAAGTAAATCCTTTATCCTAATTGTTAACTTCGTTAATTAACGATTAACGGATTAACGGCCTTTTGCCCAGCTATGCATTTTGGACAATTAAGTGGCTCTCAACTAAAGTGACAACTAGGGCAATAAAACATTCCTTTTTTTCATACACTATGCGACCCTGCAGTGAGTCACGCTCCGTAAGACCATGCAAGTGCGAAAGAGATAGCATAGTTATATGGCCCCAGTGGTAACTTTCGTTGATGACCGTTACAAGGGTCTCCACGGACCGCTTAGCACTTTCAGTGCCGAATACCCGATAATAGGGTTTTTTTATGACTTTGGGATGGTACTTGATTTTTGGGCTGGCACTGAAAGTGTTAGTTCAAGACAGCTGCACAAGAGCGGCCGTGTTGCGGACCGAGTTGACCGCAACTGCGCTGTTCATCCAGGAGCGGACCGGGCGGGCGCGGAGAGAATTCGGAGAGACCTGGCCTCCAATTCACGGTGCATTCGAGATAATGTCGATTGCGAGATTAAACGTCAGATTCATAAATTATAATTTAATACGTAAATATAAACGTCGTGCATACAGTTGTGTCGAACGACTGACGTCTAATCTCGATTGTGAGATTATCTCGAATGCACTGAGAATTGGGGGCCTGCTTGAAACGGTCCGTATATGGTCCGGGCACCTCTCGCACGGTGAATCTTGCAGAGGGTTCTCACAACGCTGTCATTGGTGCGAGGTTATGCGTTCCCCTTGCTTGTCCGTAGATCCGTCGCTTATACTTTTTGCCAACGCTGGCAGTCTTGGTCTGTGTGTACATTGTTTCTACGCAGCGGTAGATCTGGCCACTTCCGCTGTATGCTCTTGAAGCCGCGTCCACTTTTCGCTGACCCGCCACAGCCACGCCGCCAGCTCGAAGTCCTGGGCCTCCTCAGAAGGCTTCTTCAGCTTCATGTCACTGGAATACCAGACACATTTAAATTAAAATCATGTTCAAGTTACAGCTAACACGCTAACACCAACACGTCAAACAGAGATCAAATAGAGAAGAGATATTAACAAATACCGTTAAAAATACAGAACAGAATATTTAATTAAAAACAACCGGCCAAGTGCGAGTCGGACTCGCGCACGAAGGGTTCCTTACCATTATCTATAAAAACTGCAAAAAAAATCACGTTTGTTGCATGGGAGTCCCCTTAAATATTTATTTTATTCTGTTTTTACAATTTTTTGTTATAGAGCCACAGAAATACATCATCTGTGAAAATTTCAACTGTCAAACTATCACGGTTCATGAGATACAGCCTGGTGGCAGACGGACAGACAGATGGACGGATAGCGGAGTCTTAGTAATAGGGACCTGTTTTATTCTTTGGGTACGGAACCCTAAAAATGGGATAACATGTACATAATAAAGGGGCTCTTAAACAGGCTACATTTTCAGCAATTTATTTCTGCAGTTCGGTATATCCCTAAAAATATTAGATTCGATATTAGATAAGATTTAGATTTTACTATCCAATATCCGGGCGAATAGTAAAATCATGGCCAGACAGGCCGGATACCGGATAGTAACCGGATATCAGTTGCATCTCTAATGATTATTGCGATTATAATGATGGTGGTAGTCAGATTAAAACTTTCGTGAGACATTATTAAGACTAGAAATAAGCAAGGTTTCAAGCATGTTTGCTGCCATTCACGATGCCTGGTGCATCGGCAACACCGGTGCAGGCCTCCGCGCGGGTTACTTTGACCGCGACCGCACTCAACCACTGAAGGACTCCATACGAGCCCGAAACATGTCGGACTAGGTATTTCTGACAGTAAATCGTGCTTATTTCTAGTTTTAACACATTCAGTGCCGAAAACCCGATAATCGGGTTTTCTATGACTTTGTCGCCACGCCGAACGACTCGCTGGTCGGGTTCTTGCTATAGCAATTTTGTATGGAGAAAATTCTGCGGCGCTTGGGATGGGACTTGATTTTTGGGCTGGCACTGAAAGTGGTAATGATGGTGGTGGTACTGGTGATGATGATGATGGTGTTGATGATGGTGATAATGATGGTTGTGGTGATGAAGTTGATGATGCATTGGGATACCACAGCTTACACATAGTAATCCCCGATGCTCTTCTCCACGCTGGGATCCAATGCGGCGTGCACGACGGCCTGCGCGCCCATTTTGGGACTCTTCATGACCGGCCAGAACAGCGGGTACACGACGAAACGCGTGATGCTTTTGGACATCGGAAGGTGGCGCTTCAGGTCCGTGTCCGTCAGGCCCGGGTCCACGGCGGCCACGGTCACACCCGAGTCTGCAACAGTAAACAAAATCATCTGACTATCTCTTTCTCCGGCACTAGTGTGAGAGAGATATACTATATACTGTTGATTAAATATAGTACGCAAAAATACTACCTATATTTCGGTCAGTCCTTACAAATGGGTTTTGAATTGGCCAGTTCAATAGGCATTTTCGCAGCTCGGATAGCCACAACATGCGCAATCGGAATGTTAGTGAGATGAATTTTGTGTTTTATACTTAATCAATCATACCTTACTATTTTTATAACCTTTCGACCGCTACAGTCGGCTGCAGCCGTCAGCGGATACATACATACACACATATTATCACGCCCGAAATCCCTACTAGGGTGGGCAGAGCCACAAGACTACTTGTGGCCACGTTCGATTAATTAGTCCTAAGATGGTATGATGAACCGTATGGTGACAGGTGATCAGCCCATCGCCCATAAAGATAGTCCACCATGTTGGAGAGGACCCGTCCCTTAGTCGACTTTTACGACATGCCAGGATGATAAGCATCTGCACGCATTCTATGCTATTTCTTCACTCCCAGTGCAGCAGAGGAGGAAAGTGCGTCAGCGGATACAGGGTAAAAAAGTCCTTCTTTACCTTGACTTAAAGTTGAAATTCGTGTTACATCTCAGACATGCTCGGCGGCCAAAAGGTTAAAAGGGTTTTCTTTAACGTACTAATTTTTTTTTCAATGCACTGTTTTATTATACCTTTGACTGGAAAATACTATATTTGCCCGATAAATTGTTTGTAACCCTAGTTGGTATGCAACTTCATTAGTGTTTTGTACTCAAAGTGAAAGTAAATAAAAGTGACGTTACATTCACACGAGCGCAGCCGCGGGCAGATCTAGTTACCTATAGTCTTGGTGCCCAGTTCCCTGGCGAACAGCACATTGGCCAGCTTGCTTTGGTTATAGGCGGCTGCCGCGTCGTACTTCTTCGAGAAGTTCAGGTCTTCCTTGTTGATGTGACCTTTGTAGTGAGCGCTGCTGGACACGACCACCACGCGGCTGGGCGCTGACGCCTGGGGATATAAGCTTTAATGTTAAAAGGTTAAGAATGATTTTAGCACGTCTTGCTGTATGACCAGCATATACCAAACAGGATAGAAAAAGGTCTTAAGAGGACTGTGAACCTATAGAAAAAATCACCCTTATCATATAAAAGGCGATAACGATTTCCACCTCTTAAACGTTAACCGATCGTGAACAATTTTTGCTAGGTTGTCAGTCAGAACAAAATCTAGGTATATTAAAGATCAACAAAGTCAAATAATCGCCGAAATTAGTTTTGTATGAGATGAGAATACAGAATCAGCAATAAACTGAATTTATTTATTATAGTGAAAACCTATCAAACATTTTGATCAAAATCTGTTGACATAAGGGATGGAAATCGTTATCGCATTTTGTATGAAAAGTTGTAGGTTCACGCTCCGCTTTAACCCGTGTTCTCGTCACCAGAGGGCTATTGGGCGCCTAACGCCTATGCTAGTAAGTTATATGTTCGACGTAGCTTGTATTTAAAATATTAAGTTAAAACTGGTAACACCGATGTCAGATTCCATACATCTGTCCAGTGTTGCCAGTTTTGAGACCAAATAAGTATCCTAAAGATACCGCTTAGCCTAACTTTTACTAGCAAATAAAGCTGTCGAACTTTCTGTCGGGGGCTTTTTAGCTGTGATTGGTTCGTTCAAGGACACTCTTCGCCTGTCTAGGGTTTTATGCTGCGGGGGTGGCCAGGAGTCTATTGGATACAAGTTCTGTGCATAAAAACCTTCAGCGTATCCAAGAGAAGGTTGGTGAGCAGGAAGTGTCCGAGGTGGTTGACGCCCAGCTGCGTCTCGAAGCCGTCGCGCGTGACGCCCGCCGGGGGCTCCATCACGCCCGCGTTGTTCACCAGGATGTGGAGCTTCGGTTCCTCTTCCTTAAATCTATAACAGCAGATAGTGATGATCATTCGAGTTTATACGAACGAGGACGAGGGGAAGTTATTTAAACCTATTAAAATACTGAACATTTCAACGTTGTCGGCTAAACTAAAATCCACGTAGAAAAAAAATCGGTCGTATCTTAGCTTGTGTGAGAGAATGTACACCTAGCCTGCCTACAAGCAGATTCCTGACGACTTTACTAATCTGCAGGTAGCTGTCAGTGAAGTAATTTTAACCCTAAAGGTCAAAAATCATACTTGTGCGTTTTTATTTTTCCGGCTTCCCTTACGAAATATTTAACGCTCCGCGACTGATGTAAAGTCTATTCATACTTACTTGTCCTATTTGGTAAACAAGTTTATAACCTGAAAATGCACCTTTTTGAGTGAATCAGCTATTTTATCCTAAGTCAAGCAATTTTAATATATAATTATTATTTCCAGTTGCTTTATTTACAAAGGAATAGCTGTTTTAGCCAAAAAAAGGTACATTTTGAGTTGAGAACCTTGTTTACCAAATAAGACAAGTAAGGATAAATCTACTTTACACTGCAAGTCGGGAGTAGGGGTAAGTCAACATTTTTTTTCTTGGGCTAGATATGTGTGACTGCTATATACATCAGGCGGGGCGTAAAAAGCTATATTGCAATAAATTCATTACTTTTTACCTCGTGGACCGAATTCGATGATTCCTTTTTTTACGTTGGGTTGTTTAATAAAAAATGTTTTGTATTGTGGTAATATCGCGGCCGTAAATGGCGACTGACCTCTTGACGAACTCCACTATGGACGCGGTGCTGGCCAGGTCGCAGGGGCGGCAGTACACGAACTTGTTGTGTGTCTCCAGCACGATCTCTCGGCGCGCACTCTCGCACTTCTCCATGTCGCGGCATGCCATGAACACCTACCACAGATATCCGTGCTAATATTATACATCCAACGAACGCACCAAGAAGAGGATAAGTTAAAATCGTCTTAAGTGGTGAAGTTATGCCTGGGCCGGCCTTGCTCAGCAGATTACCCTTCGAAGAGCTAGTACATTGCGACTTGTCAAAGAGCTTCATGCAAAATTTATGTTTTAATTTTGATTGTACCTTGGCGCCCCTCCGTGCGAACTCCCAGACGACGGCCTCCCCAATCCCGCTGTTCGCGCCCGTCACGATCACAGTCTTGTTCTCCGCTGACAGGTCTCTGTCGAACGCCGGCCCGCTATGTCTATCCCTGAACCAAATAATATATCAGTGGCGCAGCCTGCCTACAAGCCAATTCCTGACGGCTTTACCAAGCTTGAAAGCTACGGCTAGCTGTCAGTGAAGTCCATGTTACTAAATGCCAGACTTGCACGTACCGTTCTAATTCTGACTTCCCTTAGGAAATATTTGACGCTTCACCACTGTTATATATACCTACTTACCTACACTATAGTTTATTTACAAGCGCTATACCGCGCCTAATACTCGTTTTACATTGGTCAAGTTTTAGTATAGAGTCGTCCCACGATAACTCTGCAACGAAAAAATGGCAACCCCATACGTCATTCCAAGCATTCCATACAAAATTTCAGTCCGTTGCATGGAATGACGTATGGGGATGCCATTTTTTCGTTGCAGTGTTATCGTGGGACGACTGTAGCGAGGAAGTTCAGTGGTGTAAACCGATCGGACAGTGGCGAGTCGCGTACTCTGTACTTGACTATCCACACCTACTTCGCTAAGTATCTACTTGTGCTTCAATCTATGTATCAGCACACACGAGGTGTTAATTATATCTTATTTAAGTTGGTTTATAGACAGGGGCGGCCTTAGCCATTGCGAGGCACCGGGCGGGTAGATCTTTGCGAGGCCCTTGTCTTTGTAGAATTACTTAGTTTTAATGATGATGCTACTGATATCAGCGCGATAATTGCCACATAAGAGAGCGCGAGTATTTATAATCCGCGGCGTAAGGCACGAAATTCAAATAAACATTAGTAGGTACTATCAGTAGGTACCTAATATTTTGCTACGTGGGTTGTTGTGCGAGTCCCCTACAAGAGCGAGGCCCCGGGCGGTTGCCCTGCGCCACCCTCAGAGGCCGCCCCTGTTTATAGGTATAAAAACTCACTTGAAGATACACACGGCTCCAGCGGTCGCGGCCACGGCGCTTAGAACTGTTATTGGAAGATTCGGCACCCACATTGTATCTACAAACAAAGTTATTATGGGAGTCAGCTTCCTGCGGCACTAGCAAGGTGGACAACCCGGATAAGTTAGCACCGACGTATCTCTAGCCTAGTAGAATTTTCCGTTGGCATACATTGGCCAACAGTAGATAGGGAATCCGTAGGGATATACGTACTTAGTTAGTAGTTTGCCCAACATTGGACCAATATAACAAGAAGATTATCATTACCTTCGCCCAACCAATTACCAACGGTGGGCCATTGTGAATACCGCTAGGTATCTACCGTTGTTTAAAAACGGTTGGCATTTTTGCATTGTACCTATACAACGAAGGCCCTGTTAGATAACTAACCTTTTGGCCGCCAAGCATGTCTGAGAAGTAACACGAATTTCCACTTTAAGTCAAGGTAATGAAGGACTTTTTTACCCTGTATCCGCTGACGGCTGCAGCCGACTGTGGCGGTCAAAAGGCCCAGTGCCCACCCCAGGATGAGGTTACCAGCTCATTTGCATTGGCTACGGCTTCATCGGCCATGGCCCCCCTTGAACATGCAAATCTTACTGATCCATTTGGATTTCTCATCCTGTATACTTATGTCATTGGAGGTGAACCTGATTACGGATATATCCGTGATTGACGCTCAAAAGGTTAAGCAATGATAAGTCTTTGTTTGTGTGCATTCAATTTTAATAAAATATCCGCTTAAATACATTATAAATAGTATAGCAATAGAGATCTGTTAAAACAATACTGAGAAAATAATAAGGTTAAAACATCGGTTATTGTTCAGTAAATTACGTATAAGGTACGATTATAAATACAAACCACTTTTATCAGTACTCATTCTGCGGCGCTAACATGCAAGACACAAAGATAAGTTAAACCCGTTTATCTCTATGACTATCTCTTTCGTCGGCACTAGTGTAAGAGAGACGCACTTAGAGATAAGACGGTTTAACATATCCTTGTATCTTGCATGTTAGGGACGCTGAGGATTTTTAAATAAGAAAGCTTTACATTTCCAGTGAAATAAATGTTTAAGGCTAAACCCCATCGTCATAGGTTTTTCATAAATGTAAGTGTTTTCATGTTATTAACAAGAGCGTAGCGAGGTACGGACAGAGTGGGTAGCTCCCCCCTCCTCCCCTAAAAGATTGTTCACCGTTGGTCATCCTTTTCAGTTTTTAAAGTAACCTGTCCCATTGCTCGTGCAGCATGTACCTTAGATATATTTTTGGTTTTTCTTCGCCTGCCCCCCTTAACAGAATCCTGGCTACGCGCTTGGTCATTAATCTAAAACATATATTCCTAGATTTTGACCTACCTGTCGCCCGATTCACGAAGCTACAATTTACAGGCAAAAACTGGCAACACTGCAACGCAGATGTATGGGATCTGACATTAGTATTGCCAGTTTTTGCTTGTAAAATTGTAACTTCTAGCTTTCTTAACTTACTCTGGCAGCATCTGCCTTTGGTAGTCTGTCTTTTTAATAAACACAACAACCATTGTTAGTATGATTAAAAATAGAACATAATAAAAAGCCCAAAAAGAGGGTAGCAGTGTTTCCGGCGGAAATACAAATATTTTACACACATCCATATCACAACGTGCTCTTCTAGTTGGTGCACTTCGATATCCTTTATTTATAACAATACTAAAAAGAAATACAGACGAATTGAGAGTCTTCTTCTTTGAAGTCGATTAAATAGGCTAATGGCCGATTTCAAAAAGGCCACTCAAATTGAGCTTTAATTAAAGTGACGTTTCAGTGAAGTTTTTCTATAGGTTGACAACTAGTTGAGGTACATCAATTTAACCTTTTAAACGCCACGGCTAACGGCGAAAAAGCGTGCCACGAGCGCTCGACGACGGCATGTATTGAAAATAGCATATCGTGGCGTCAGGGGCACCGAAATCTTCTGTCGGCTACAGTCGACTGGGGCGTTCAAAATGTTAACTATTTAATATCTAATCAAATGCTTGTTTCTGAATTCGATCATAATTCCCTTTTTTCATGGATGTTAAATAATTTAACGAAAGGGAGGCACAAGACAATACTTTAACGAAAAAAGATAATCAAAGATAATTTATAACATTAAAGTGCATTATCAAATATATTATTCTCGGCGTATATAACATAATTCTTCTGAAATTATAAAACAACTTCATCGTATCTTAAATGATACAAAGGAACTAAATTGTCATGACTTGTTTGATATAAATGTTATGATTAATTAAATCAAGCAAATAAAATATAATAGGTACATATCACAAAGTAAGAAATACGTGAAAACCATATATAACCATAAGGCTTTCCACGAGAGCTATGCAAATAAAAAATAGGGCAAGGTGTTAACACCGTCTTCTCTCTACGTCTCTCTCACACTAGTGCCCACAAAAGAGATAGTCAAAGAAATAAGACAGGGTTAAGTTATCCCCATGTCAACCTTGCTAAGGTCGCTGGTGGGATAAAAACCAGCTTAACCTTTTGAACGCCACGGTTAACTGCGAAAAAGTGTGCTGCCGACGAAACTGCCGACGGCCACAACTGGACCGTGGTGGTCAAAGGGTTAATAGCAGTTCCTGTTAACTCGTGTAAACATTCATCATTCAACAAAAACACATGAAAGAATATTACAAATAATTAAACTTGGCAAGAACTCAATTCACATTCAAATCCTTCGGTCAAGGAGTCAAGATTTATAATCAATATTTATGTACATAAAGTTCATATTTATATAATTGCTCCCTTAGTTTACTATCTACAAGTTTGTGATGATTACAGTCTATATTTGGGTAACAGACCATATATCCAATAGACTGTGCAGAGCCAGGTGAAACCCGCTGCCAGCATTTGAGACAAAAATCCATAAGCGTCCAATCCAATCACAACGCTCTAAAAACCTTTGGCAGCTTTATTTGCTAGTAAAAGTTAGGCTAAGTCTTTAGGATATTTGGTCTGTGATTTGGGTCATTTGGGATAAAACAGAACTAACTAACATTTATGTCTTCTTGGATTAATTCAGCATAAATATTCAGTTAGAACCATTTTAAATCCAAAAAACGATTCCTACAAAAACTACTTTCCCTTTTAAATTTTGCCATATAATATAATTTAGTTTTACTATATTCTGAAGGCATTTGTGCAGAAGGCCTAGAGCTACGAAATCAAATGCAGTCCTATCCCTACGCGAGTCATTGCTTCCCAATGTCTCATGAAGGTGTCCAAATTTTGTCAAAAATGAACTTTATAAAAGAACCTCTTGACTCAAGATGCAATCATAATTTATTATCATAAAGTTCATTTTCGATTTACTTAATAGACATCTTAAGAAACGCCACTGTTAAAACGGGTCCATCTCTTGCATTTCGAACTCTGCAGAAACATCCCATCATTGTGCATTACAAAAAGTTGTGAATCTTACAATGAGTATAAAGTATTAACTAGTAAAGCGTAAATTTTTATTGTATTATAGACTTGAGCTGTCATTGAGAGTCCACATCCAGATGCATGAGGATATTGATTAGTCTTCAGGACTGCAAATCGTGGCATTTTGACATTAACATCTCTACAATGAGTGATTATAAACAAAGGGTATCTCTCCATAGGCTTTAACTGACTTCTGTTGAAGATATCATCGATATAACAGTTAAAAATAGTGACACAAATCACGTCCTGATTCCCCCTGTGGGTTGGATAGTTAGTAGCCACCTTTAAAATTTTGCTTTAGATCTGTTGCAACAGATCAAGCGTCGACAACACAAGTCCGACGCTTAATATGTGAATCTTACTTAAGCTCAATTGTAAGCATAAGATTGATATGACTTTATCTTGACTAGTACTGTTTAATCATGTAGTTAAGATTAACTCGGCTTGACAGTGTCGAGTGTGCTTGTGCTCTTGGACTTGGGGCAGTCGTGCGGCGGCAGCGGGCGCGCTATGCCCACCCGCACCGTACCGCGCGGAGCCCCCTTCAGCGCCTGCACAGCCTGGTCTAGAGTAGCATTCTTAATACTAGCTCCATTCACTGACATGACGCGGTCACCTGGGGAAATCTCCCCATTCTTCTCTGCAATTCCACCTGGAACTAAACTCCTCACAACTATCACTGTCCCCTGAGGGTCTATGGGATCCTGGTAGTCCAAAATAGAGAAACCCAGACCCTGGTCTCCTTTGACAAGCTCCACAATGTCCTCCTTGCTTTGCCACATGGCTAGCCCTGACACACACTCCAAAGAGCGAGATTTCTTTGAGTGACCCGAGTGGTTGGTCAATGTTGCTGTGCTGGAAGTGTTAATGGAAGTGTCAGACTGTGCTTTCACAAGAGATGTAAGGTTGTTGAGACTGCCAGAAATTATTTTCCTTGCTTCAAAAGCTTCTCGATCAGAAGCTAAATTAATCACTGTTCTAGGACCGCTCTCAGTGCGGGCGACTACTAGTCTTACGCGGTCGGGCAGTTGCTTAAGGATATTAACTACTTCTGTGTGAGTCAAACCGTGTAATCTGTACTCATTAGCTTCTAAGAGCTCATCTCCAGCTATTAAGGTTCCTTGCTGCCCCACAGGGCCCTCAGGGAGCACTGATCTGATGTAGTGATGGGGTCTTACTTCCTGGCCTCCTTCAACGTCTACTGTGCCCTCAAGGCTGATCCCCAAAGCACCAAGCTTGCTGACTTCAGCTACTAAAATATTTTTCTGCAACCCAATTTCCTCTGACCACCTTTTCTTGACTTCCTCTTTGTCTACAGCTAGGATCTCATCAAGTCTTCTGTCAATCTCCTCTTGGCTTGGCTCATTCACTTCGTTCTCTGCAATTTCTAGCACACTGGAATCTATAGTGGTGTTGGATTCCCGCTCTGGTTCTATCTGAGTTGTACTGTTGTCAGCTTGTGAAGCTACGGGGAACCAGGACAGAGTGGTTGTAGAAGGAGATGGCGAGGCTGGCCGTTCCTCATTGAATATTGCTAGCTGCAGGTGCTCGTACTTTGGACCTCTCAAATAACGCTCTAACACTAAGTGCACTGAAATTCCTGTGTTCCTCAAAATGTCAACAGCTTGAGGATTACTTTTCTCCGCTAAAGACTTACCATCTACTTCTATTATTCTATCATTTATTTTTATTTGTCCACTCTGCTCTGCACTACTGCCTTCTATTATACTCTTCACAAATATTCCTGACAGTTCCTCTTTCTCACATACATACCCGGCTACAGTGATCCCTAAACCATAGACATTTTTATTCAAATCTACATGAACTATTTCTACCTCCGGGGTGTTAGGCAATTCCACAGGTACAGTTATAGTAATAGTCGGTGAAACAGAGCCGGCTAGAACCGAATGGTCCAGTATCTGTTGTTCATCACAGATAACACTGACAGCCTCTGTAATGTTCTCCGCATCACCATTCTGACCGTTGACGTATTCACTGTAGGTCTGAGAAAGGTCGTAGATGGCTGCATAGCCACTCTCAATGAGCTGTCGGTCGAGGAGCTCTGGGTCGGCGAGAATCTTGGTGGGCACGAGCGCCGTACCAGGCAGTGGCGCACGCAGCGCTTGCGCGGGGTCCGCGGGCCGCGCTACCAGCAGGCGCACGACGGCACCCGCCTGCCGTAGCACCGCCGCCACCTGCTCCGACGTGTAGCCACGCAGGTTCACAGAACCAACCTGCAGCACGTGGTCGCCGCTCTGCAGCCGCCCGTCCCGGTCCGCGGCTCCGCCAGGCACCACGAACTTTATCACGACGCCCGTGCTTCGCCCGCCCACCAGGTTGAAGCCCAGCCCGTTCCCGTCGTTGGTTAGCTCGACGACCTCCACTTGCGCCCATTCTGTACTCAGCACCATCGCCGCCGCTCTCACCATCCGGGCACTCCCGAGGTTACGTGATGCGACGCCCGAGCGCCACGCCGAGGTTATGCACCGCCGACAAAATCATCGTGCCGCCAAATGATGCACAAAATAAACGCGTGACGAGATAAATTTTAACGTCGGACGCGGTTGGAGTTTTTTTTTTGTAAATTAGAATATAAAAATGACATTTACATACTTGCTGAAACGGAGACAGCGAAAATGTGGCCAGCTGCAGGCAGGTGTGTCCAGGGAATAATTCAAACGCCTAAATAAAATGTCAAAACAAACTGACTTTAATATATAAATACTAAAAATATCACATCGATGCATCGATAACCAGCATTTAGGGCATTTAAAGATCTAGTGATGTTCTAAAATAATATAAGTACATTAAATTCAGTAATAAAGTAAGTCTAGTGTCAAATGTTTGCAACGCTTTTTGAATCAGCTCAAACAGTTTTGGCCTAGCACGCTAGCTTTGATCACGCACATAAAGCTTCTGTAAATTTTTAACTAATATGCGGTTGCGAAAGAGATGAATGCTTTATGTGCGCGATAAAAATTAGTGTGCGGGGTCAGGCCCCCAATTCTCGTTGCTTTCGAGATAATCTCCTAATCGAGATTAACTCGAATGCAGCGAGAATTGGGGGCCTGGTCAGATTTGTACCCTTATCAAAACGACCTCTGTCGGGCTATCGTCCTGACCGTGTAGCAGAGCTTTAAGTTAGCTAAAGTGATTCGTACACTCATTCATAGATGGCGCTGATTGTCTTCATAATGATATTCTCACCGCCATTGCTTGATTGTTTAAAATACTAGATGGAGCTAATTGTACTATACTCGTTTTTATACTTGCCACTTATAGATCAAATTGTTCGCTGCGTGCAATTGCCAAAGATAATGCTAGTGTATTATATAATAGTATCATCTCAGAAGATTGAAGATTACATATTCGAAAGAATCATTCCCATCGGTGTAGTGATCTTTGAGATACCTAATTGCGGATATAGTACAAACATATTAACATACAGGTGGGATTGATAAATCATTTTTTTTTGAAGGCGGTTAATAATAAAACAAGATTTCTTCGGTGACGTAATTTATTTGAAATTTACAAAGGTTATTTCCTAAAAATAAGTAAGTATTATTCAATAAAAACTCTGAAGGCTTCCAATGTTTCTCAAAGTGTACAATAAAGTGTTTTATTTTTACACTTAACTAGTGAACGGCTGCTGATTTTACTTATAATAATTAAATTATCGCTACTATTGTCTAAGTTTATTATAAATGTACCTACTACACTGTTTCTCCTTTTTTTATTTATCACAAGTAGGAGCTGACCCATATACTTAGGTAGGCATTTAATTGCGTCTAATTACTATTAAAAAAATTAAACCAATCTCTTACTGCGAAAGTGGACTCATTAGCGCCATTGCGCTACTGAGTCAGTGAATGAACGATTAACAATGTCCCGTAGTGAAGATTTCGTACGGAAATTCAAGAAAGAATACACGAATGGTTCATTATCCATCTACCATTGGCGACAGTCGTAGATACAATACAATCGCAATCTTAAGAGGACTGTGAACCAACGGCAAAAATCACCCTTTTCATACAAAAGGCGATAACAATTTCCACCCCTTAAATGTAAACCGATTTTGACCGATTTTTGATAGGTTGTTAGACAAAACAACATTTAGGTCTATACATTTGTTGAATTTTGATTAAAGATCAAGTAAGTCAGAGTAATGCTTAAATTAGTTTTGTATGAGAATACTGAAACCACAATAAAACTGAACTTATTTATTTATTCATAGTGAAAAAATCAAAACGTAGCTATAGACCTAGATTTTGTTATGATTGACAACCTATCAAAAATTGGTGAACATCGGTTAACATTTAAGGAGTGGAAATTGTTATCGCCTTTTGTATGAAAAACCGTAGGTTCACGAACTTACTCGATTCGACGTCGGTGTCACACGCGAAGCTTAGGTAGGTACGCGAGGTCGCGAGTGCTTCACTCAACGCAATGTCGTCGACAGAAAATGCTTTGTTGTTTGGGAATTATATCACATTTTAAAAATCAATAAATAAAGACGAAATTTGCGAGTATGGGTAAAGTACTGGCTTATGGAAAGAGAGCGCTTATCACATGCTTAGTAAGAGAGTTACGTAAAGAGAAGGAATACTTTCATAATTATTTCAGAATGCCTGAGCCGCTGCATGAAGAACTTTTGCCGTAAGTCACACCTATTGGAGTGCGACAATAAATAACTACATAATTTATTATGTTAGGTACGTACGTACCACACAAACACAATAATAACATTATTATATAATAACATTGAGATCTTTCAAAAACAACAATACAAAAAAACCACAATTCATTAAAGTTTAATATTGAAAGAAATAACAAGATACAATATGATGTCATATATTGGGTCTCTGGCATCGCCATTACGAAACATACATACTTACATACATACATAGCATCACGCCCGAAATCCCTAATGGGGTGGGCAGAGCCACAGAGCCACAAGACTACTTGTGGCCACGTTCGATTAATTAATTAGTCCTAAGATGGTATGATGAACCGTATGGTGACAGGTGATCAGCCCATCGCCCATACAGATAGTCCACCATGTTGGAGAGGACCCGTCCCTTAGTCGGCTTTTACGACATGCCAGGATGATAAGCATCTGCTCGCGTTCTAGGTATGCTATTTCTTCACTCCCAGTGCAGCAGAGGAGTACGAAACACTGGTATAAAACATGATAAATATGTTAAGCGCTATTTATTGTGTTATAAATACTCTCCTCTGCTGCACTGGGAGTGAAGAAATAGCATAGAATTCGTGCAGATGCTTATCATCCTGGCATGTCGTAAAAGTCGACTAAGGGACGGGTCCTCTCCAACATGGTGGACTATCTGTATGGGCGATGGGCTGATCACCTGTCACCATACGGTTCATCATACCATCTTAGGACTAATAAATCGAACGTGGCCACAAGTAGTCTTGTGGCTCTGCCCACCCCATTAGGGATTTCGGGCGTGATGCTATGTATGTATAAATACTTATAAATAAGAAAAACAACGTATGTATATTTTAACTAATCTATACCTCGTCACATACGTTACCTAATAGGCACGTAAAACTACCCTAAAATCCTTCCTCGCAATAGCCCTACCTATTTTCCTAAATAACTTCAAAACCATTTATTTTAAAATGATAAAAAAAAAAACTTAAGATCCTTACAACGAGCCCTACGCTACGAGTAAAATCGCTGAAAAAATTAGGTAATCGATCGCGGCAAAATGCGACTCGGAAAAACGCTACACGAGAACAATGCATTTGCGGAACCCAACTAACAAATCACTATAAGAATTCTTAAATTTTTAGAATTTACAGGTTTGGCGGTAGGGACTCAACTCCAACGGAAATGACAGATTTAGAGTTCAATATTTCCTAAATGGTCCCCGAAATCTAAATATTAGTTACAACATACTCATAATAGTTTTCAAAGAGCTATCCAACGACACCGCATTCGAGGTTGTAGAAGAAACAAATGTCTTATTATACCTGCGTTTTACATTGTATAGGAGCTACAATAATAACCAAAATTAATAGTTCACAAAAACTAAAAAGACACGCTTAATGCACTAAAAAGTACACAATACCCCATCACCAAGGTAATGTATTGGACTCGTCAGAACAAACCAAATGAGCCCAAACCCGAGACTTTACTAGTCGTCATTGAAGAGCTCCACTATCCACCTCCTGGCTCCATGATCAGATCGGCTCGATGGTACCAAATTATTATATTGCATACACTTGCAAAGCTTCAAATCGTTACGACAATTAGAAGAAGGTTAAAATTGACTTCTTAGATTTTATTACATTGTTTGTTTGTAGGTAAGTTAGTTACAAGTGAAGCGTGTTAAAAATTGTTTTATTCTGATTTCGTACGCGAAACAAACATTAATAATACACAGGGTTCCGTCGCTGGCAGCAGGGCAGGGCTCAAGCCGTCGGAGGTTCGGGTTGCAGACAGGAACCCCCGGAAAAGGCATGCCTCTGCATGTACCTGGACTCTTCCAGAAGTAGGTACTGCCTTCTGAATCTGACCCTTGATCCGACGACCCGGAATTATTTTTATTATCTATACATCCACATATATAGTTATAAAGCAGTAGGTACCGTGACTCAATTATAGACAACGCACAGCCTAAACGAGTGGCTCTAGAGGCAGGCGCGGTCGCAGCCTGAAATTTTGGGGGGGGGGGTCACTAATAATAAAATATGTCGAGTAAATTAGACTTTACTTTTAGACTTGATATTTCAATTTGACGTGTACGATGTTGGGGGGGGGGGGGGGGGTCATGTCTCCTGTGACCCCCCCTGGGACCGCGCATGTTTAGAGGTCTGAAATTTGGAGGAGATATTGTTCGAGTACCTACCCTAGAGGTGCACTAAGGAGGGATTTTTTGAAATTCCATTCCTAAAGGGGTGAAAAGGGGTCATAAAGTTTGTATGGAAAATACCGCCTATTAGTATAATTATATTTTTCATTTGCAACACTTCTGATTAACTGTAAATAACTTAGTGCGTCCAGCAGCAGATCCTGGGTTCCTGGCTCGCACTGTAGGTAGAACTTGTGCGAAATTAAGTACCTATTAATATCTATATTTGCAACAAGCAATACGGATAAGAAATCATCGTTGGGAAACCTGCACATATCTTCGAAGTAATTGAACGATGCATGGTGAAGCTCCGGGCCGGCGTGGATTCTGTACCCCTACCATGAGTTTACGCAAACCGTTCTCTGTTATCGAATTTTATCGGAAATAACGGCTTGTTGCCGATAGAAGAAAATGGGACCGAGCTATGGTTTTCGATGGTAATGGTACCTACTGCCCATCAGTCCCTCGTATCATGAAAGTTGATGATGAAGATAATAGAAATTTGTGAAATAGCTGCTTTGCTAAATTACCTAATTTGAAGTAGGTAAATGAAAATATTTATTTTGCAAGTAGGTCACACGGGCTCTTTCACATGTCTGAAGCTACCACAGCTTCGAAAGGTGACATCTACTGAGAAGAAACGCCGCAAGAAACTCGGCAGTAAAGGACCTAAGTCTTTGTACAACTTTAATATTAGAGTTTAAACTAAAAATAAAACACATAAAAAGTGCAAGAAACAAACCTAATGGGGACAAATAAGTTATACCTAATCAATGGAGACGTATAGTCTCCGCGTCTGGACCAGTTAATTTAAGTGACAGAGATGTATAAAGTCTCAAAGCGTCATAATAATAATAAAATAAAAAAACTAAGAAAAAGGTAAGTAACTAATAGGTAAATTAGCCAACAAGAAGCGAAACGTCGTCCCAGGTCTTTCTAGTTTAGAAAACAAATCTTATATATAAAATTCTCGTGTCACAATGTTCGTTCCCGTACTCCTCCGAAACGGCTTGACCGATTCTCATGAAATTTTGTGAGCATATTGAGTAGGTCTGAGAATCGGCCAACATCTATTTTTCATACCCCTAAATGATAAGGGTGACTCACCGGGCAGGACGACGTCTGCTGGGTCCGCTAGTTATAATATATTACAATTCAAAAGTGAAAATATACCTACCTACATCATTTTGACACGTAGCTATATAATCACGGCATCACACACACATTGTCATTGGGTAACACGTATGCAAATTCCTGTAATGTAATAAAATGTAATAACACTTTAGGTACTGTACTAAATAACACAAGAACAAAATTACTTACGAAAACGTTAAAAAATAGAAGATTATGTACAAAGGCAAACTTATCACTTTAAGGGATCTTTTCCAGTTAACCTTTCTGCGCGGTAAAGCCAAGGGCCCCGTTAAATGGAATCCTGGATAAACCCCGGAGCACAGTTTCCAATCCGCTACCTACCTTCCCATTACTACTTGAACCACGCACTACTGGCATCTACTGCTTAAAAATTGCATTATCAGAAACAAGACAAGTTACTTAACAATAACAACAAGTACCTTTTTACAAGAAACTGTTAATGTACTGTAACTGGTTATTTCTTTTGTTTAAATATCCTCACATGTAATTCATGTAAGTAGGTATGAATAACTTTTAATGAACCTTTTTACCTCAGTAGTTACATTGGTTGTATGGAAATCCGCCCCTTTTACAAGTATTTAACCCCTATTAATTTCGTTAAAATTGCAGTTTAGAATCTAGTTAAGAAAAGTTTGTCACTGAACAATCATCCACTTAAAGTTTGTTACCTAACTTTTTTCTGAACTTGGCCGAGCACACTGGCATAGCTCTTTATTTCCTTCTTACGTCACAATACTGTCAAGGAAATTAAATTAGATTTCTATGGCATATAAAGGTGTCTTATGCTCTAATCGTGTGAGGAAAAAAGAAAGCATTAGCCGTTTAATGCGACATTACAATTACTGATATTGCAACTGACAGATAGTGAGATATTCAAAGTTATACGTACCAACGTACTACATAGGAAAATGTGCCGGAACACGACAACAAACTGTTAATTTGAACTTAAACAATAAACTCCATCACAGCTGCGTAGGCGAACGGTATCGAACGTGGATTGTTTCATTAGGACAGGTCCGTGCACAGCGAATGGTTCGCAACCGTTGAGACGCAATAATTAGCGAGCGAGCGACTGAGCGGCGCGTCGGGCCCCACCACGGCCCCCAGGGCCCCGGGCCCCGGCCAATGGCAGGCGCGCGCCGCGCCGATAGGGCGCCGCGTCGGCCGCGGGGCGGGGCCGCTCGAGTGGCTGTAACCCGCGCCGGGGGCTCCGGCCGCCACTCTCGCCCCGAGAGCCACTAGAGGCTGAGCCGTCGAGTGGCGTCGAGTGTGGCCGGTCGGATGTCCGCGGAGGGCGGCGGCTATTCGCCGTGTCCGGCGGAGGCGCTGCCGGAGCTGAGCGCCGCCGAGCTGGCGATGAGCTTATCGCCTAAATCCGCGCTGCTGCAGCAGAACCTCTCGCAGCTGCACCTGCAGCACAGCACACCCTTCTCCGTGACGGATATCTTGTCTCCCATCGAGGAGTACCGCAAGTTGGAGCTCGCCAACAACCCGCCGTCGCCGTACAGGTGCGTGGATCGATAGGGGGGGCGCCCTCCACCCGCTGGTTTTTCGAGTGGCAAAGGTCCCGAGAGTGCTCGAGCGCTCGCCGAAGGATATAGTTCGGTGACGTTTGTTTGTGCAGGTATGTTATGTTGTGATCGTCGGTCAAGTGGAGCGGTGTGAGTGCGGCCATGCGTGAGTGCGTCTAGGTACGTACTCCTCGGCTTAGGCCTTCGTTTGTATACCGCTGGTTGCTAATATCTCACCAATTTATTACACTCTTGAACGAACCTGAAGTGACGTTGATAAGTAGTGTCCGTATTAAATAAGCCTAGTGGTCCTAGGGCCGCGGCGCTTCGATGGTAGTCCGTGATGTTGTGCCCGGTGCTTGCCTGTAGGAACTTCGGGATTTTTAAGTGTGGACAATGACCCTCTCTTACCGCTGTTATATTACATAACCTACTTTCTATTAAAATGATATAAAAGAAGTAATAAAGAAAATTTAAATTTTTCGTTGTTTTAAATAAAACTAAAGATTTTATTGATCAAAATCAATAACTCTTTCTTCGGTTAGTATGTAAACTCAATTCAAGTCGAATAATTATATGTAATAGTACTATCGTGTACCTACCCAAATTAATTAATTAAACATGAATAAGTAGGTAGGGGAGAAGTGGGATGAAAGAGCCAGTTTACTAAACGGAGCAAAAAAATATACTTCTAATGATAAAGGTGATGCTTTTTTTTCTTCGAATATACTTTATTTATTAAAGTAGGTAATTTCATAGGAAAAAACCTTGAACACTAGAAAAAAATCAGTGAAACATTCCTTTAAAAAAAATGTGTCTTTTGGCTCTTTCATAACATTTCGGTATTGAAAGAGCTACTAAAAGTTATGAAAGAGCCAGTGTGTATTAAAAAGTGTTATTGTGCAAATTATGAAAAATAATAATAATATGCATAATTTTCACAATAATTAGAATTATTGCACTATTAAAAAAAAAGACAAGACAATTAAGAAATGTTTAACTCTATCAGTCATTTTAAGTAATTCTAACAACTGCTTTAATTATCCAGGCATACCTATTAAGTATAAATATAATCTTAACATATCGGAGGCGGATTACTTTATACTACCTTATAACAATTCGAAAAATAAACAAAATTACAAATAGTATCTTCTATATCAAAAACAACATCTTTAAATCTTTAAAGCTTGAAAAAAAAATGTTAACTTTGAACTTCTAAGTCTTAACTATCTATTTGCTTAAGATTCAGACTTATCAGGAACTTTGGAATATACAAGGTAATTTTCTTAAAATTAGAAACATGTCTTGCAAAAGAAATTAAAATTCCCCTTAATGCCACAGGATTCATGAGCCCAACCAGAACAAATTTTGCACTGAAACCAATCTTCATCACTGGTTTCATATGATTTGCTGCAAACTACGCAATTATCACTATTTTCGTTATTTTGGACCAGGCTTTTCTATAATACAATATCTGAAGCAAATAATTTAATAATATATGGTGAAAATTCATATTTATTATTATTTTATTTCATTTACATAGACCAAAGCCAGCTCTTTCAAGGCCCATTCACCCGGCTCTTTCATAACTTATTCTTAAAAAAAATATAACCTTTAAAATAACAACAATATCAAAACTTTTGCGGACCAGTTTTTACTCAGCTGTAAGGCCAAATATATGCACAAACTCAATCTGCAGGCCATTTATCTATATTTGTTTACAATAAAATACCAAAAAACTAATTAAATGAATCAAAATACTTACTTTTGAGTGCCAAAAACTTTGACTTGATGTGCCGGCGTCCGTTGTTTTCGGCAAACTATAAAATGTTTGTGGGTGACGGGAAATCAGTATTGCCTCTTAAAAATCAAGTTACCAACCAAATCCGTTCCTAAACTACCAAAATAATGTAAGTGGCTCTTTCAAAACCTGGCTCCTTCATGCCACTTCTCCCCTACTTAGGTACTATTTGGATTAAAATACCAACCGTCGCGTCGCGTAATTCTTTTTATTTAATAAATCCTTAATAAATATAGTTTCTATATTTGGTACTCATTCTTAGTTTCTCTATTTTGTTAAGATAATATTTAATTAAGTTTAGAAGTAATTAATCATAATAATAAAAATACATAAAATAAAAATAATATAAAACTTGGCTGTAACACTTCCGTAACGTCAATAAATATAAATAAGTTAACCTTTTTTCTGAAATAAATATAAAACTAAATAAAGAATGACTCTGTATAAATAAAGAACATTGATGCCCGAAATCACAAATTTGATTGTAATGGAAATAGTTCCAACTAAAAAGTAAACTTGAGTAAGAGGTAGAGTTATTATTTTTGGGCTCCCGCCGCGTCGCGTTGCTGGCCTCCTGATGCCACACGTTGTTCATAAATGACGAAATACCTTATCATTTCCAACTGTATCATAACTGACAACGAAATTAACATTCAGCCGTCAGTACCTAACCACCCTGTTCGTAATAAATAATAAGTTCTGAAATAATAAGGGATTTAAAAACCTAACATTACAATAGGCCTGATGCCTGAAAAATTCTAATTAGTCCGTCATTCACATTATCAGAAAATATTGAAAACTAATTTTTTTCTTTTGTCAATTAAACAAAAATGTCGAAGATATAGTGCGTTGAAGTTCCGCGTGACGTCACCCCTAGGTACACTTTTTACCTATAAGTGCCGTCATGAGCCCCCACTCCCGAACTTTGATGCGCGTTATCTTTGTCAATTTTGATTGATTTTGATAATCTGACGGATTAATTAGATTTTTTATCATCATCCCCATTCCCACTAAAAACATTAGCGAACATCTTTTGTTTTTGTGGGTAAATCTAGTAACTAAACAGCTTATAATTAAATATTTCAGGACTAGAATTTTGACCATCATTATAATATACCTGCCCGCGGCATTTCCCACACAAATTTTGATTCCCTGTTGAAGGGCGGATATTTGTAAAATTCTTTCTTAACGGATACATACCCTATTCGCAAATTTCAAGATTGTTATATCGTTTAGTTTCTGAGACTTTGTGATTATTAGTTTGTGAGTGGGTTGTATTCTGCTAATAAGTACATATATATTATCATTTTTTATTTTTTAGATATCTATAATTAAAATTATCTAGCTTTTGGAGAAGACTGCGTACCTACAAAATTTCAATCATTGCAAGAAACGTGTCTTAGATATACCAATTTATATTATTTGATTTGAATTTTTACCCAAGTGTACCCAGTGTTGTGGTGGGTAATCACCATGTTGGTATGCAAAGGAAACTCTGCTGGAGTTTGATCCACAATCTATTCTGATCTAGTCTCCATTATATTCTAATAATCACAATATATTTATGGATATCAACATTACAGCTATATACACTAACACCGTACGCTGCTTATCTAAAAACTAGCTATCCCAAGATGGTCGCCTAATCTACACGTTAATTACAATATGATTTACTTATCTACACTACACCCAATAGACACATCACGGAAAACACGAAGTGCTAGCAAAGTACCAATTTGGCGTGTCTAAAATTTTACGGCTACATACAACCGAGATTTACTTATTTGAAAATAAATAACAGCTTTGTAAAAATTATAGACACGTGATTGCTTTGACTTGTTTGATTTTAGCAAACAGCTTTGCAAGCTCTGTCCGAAATAAGTCGCTTGGTTGATTTTAGCAATAATTTGTTTATTTCTAGCCCTCCCATTTTTTTACAGTGATGTCACGTATTGCGTGGCTATATACCACCACAGTAACGTTATGCAAATAGAATCACAAGATTATAACACTTTTTAGCTGTTACTTAGTCTTAGGTTAATTTATTTAGTAGTTAAATGTTTGTATTTTATTAACACTTTTATTACTTGTGGATATCATCATGTATTATATTTAAATTATTAGTATGAGTAGAAGAATGTACAAATATAATTTCTACAGATTTATTATATTTTATGGATTAACCCCGACGGAAAAGGGACCGTTAAAAGTTTGACTCCTTTATTTATCTCAAAAAGGAGGGTTATGTTTTTCGCTAGTATGTATTTATGTACGTATAGCTACGTAATCACTCCATTAGTTACCACCTAGAGCCAAAACTACTGAACCGATTTTAACGAATGGGGTTTTAAGCACATTTTTTATCCGAATGTTTGTCAGTTTATTAAGAGGAGTGTGAACCTATGTATTTTCATACAAAAGGCGATAAAGATTTCCACCCTTTAAATGTTAACCGATGTTGACCACTTTTTGATAGGTTGTCAGTCAGAAGAAAATTTAGGTCTATACGTTTTGGTTTTTTCACTATAATCAATAAATTAAGTTTTATTGTTATTTCAGTATTCTCATGCAAAACTAATTTCGGCGATTATTTGACATTGTTGATATTTAACCGACATTAAAAAAACGTATAGACCTAGATTTTGTTCTGACTGACAACCTAACTATCAAAAATTGGTTAACATTTAAGGGGTGGAAATCGTTATCGCCTTTTGTATGAAAAAGGTGATTTTTGTCGTCGGTTCACAGTCATCTTAATGATTATCAATGTAAGTCTTTTGTCTCAAATTACAATTTAATAATTGCGTGTTGCGTGCGCGCTGATTCAAGCTGTAATATCGTTAATCATAGTAAGGTCGCCACACAGGCCTAATACACAGGTGTAATTGTGCCTAGTGTAGGACCATTGGTTTTACTGTAAGTATCTATTACTTGATTTGGTCAGTAAACGTGTTTTTTTACTTTTATATTTTTCATACAAATTACTTTTCCACTAATTCTTTGAAGCGATGGGAAAATTATTAAGAATTATGAATATGACGTTCACCTGTCTTGGTAAATAAATACCTTATTGACATTGCCAATAAGTGTGTAGGTAGTGAGCTATATCTAGGTAGCAGGTATGACGCAACGACGCTTTTCAAAACTCAATTACATGCGCAAGAGTGTTTGTTTTGCCCACAAGTGGAGACGGAGTCACACCTATGAATATTTTTTCCTTATTTGAGTAAACAAGTTGTTAATTCACGTTGGTACTTGGTTTAGTTTGGAAATGTGTACGTGAAGTCAAGTGGTTTGGAGAGTAGAATTTACACATATTGTCGAATAAAACGCCCAGCAACTCAAGCGATGGTTCTAGAACTAGAGGTTTAAAACCACTTCCTTATTTTTCTCTCCCCTACTTATTTTACTATCCCTGACCTAATAAGGAGGGTTGCATCCTAAGAGCGTTAATAGACGATCGAACCTGGTGCGCTCCGGACCATATTCGATCGTGTGGCCAGCAGTCCACCGCACATTTTTATTACATATTATTATCGGTACGCTTGGTTCAATGGTTTGGACATAAAATGTGACGGACGCTGACTGTACCATTACCGTGAGTTTCGCAAACCGTTCTCGTTATCGAAAACTATCGCTCGGTCTTTTTACTTGTATCGGCAACAAGCACTATTTCCGATAGATTTCGATAGCGAGAACGGTGTGCATAAAGTCATGGTAGTGGTACTGGACGGTCTGCGGTGCGGAGCGGTGGTGTGGTGTGACGAGCGCACCGTACGGTGTGTTGGTATGGCCGCACCATGTTCGATCGTCTTTTAACGCTCTTACAATACAAACACTGCTCAATGCCTACCATGGCTATGTAGTATCCGGACTACGTTATTATTTTGTTAAGGGGTAACTCAACTACAATAAACAGAACATACTGTAAAAAGCGCAGAAAAATGCATACGAGCGCAAAATTCTCGAAAAATTCTCCCTTTGCCTTATATTTATAAAGCTGAACTGAGTTTATTTTTCATAACACAGAAGCATAAGTATTATTTAAGTTACCAAAACAAAGCTTCTAGCTTGTCTAGAAACAGTCGCTTCAATAATATTGTGATACCTACAAAAAAAGTAGATTACAACTTATCAAAGCAATGTCTTGGGAATGGCGGTTAGAATTTTCAATAAACTTCCTAATGATTGTTAAATCTACCTCAAAAATGTATGGACAAATTCTAGTTAACTAGAAAATGTCCGAGCACAGCGTCTGGCAAAGTTAGGGACACTTTTCATTCGAAGTAAGCTCACATCCCATAAAAATGATTTTTTTGTCATTCGTGTGTAAGCGGCAAACTGAATTGTCCATCCTTGCCCGTTAGATACTGTAAGATTTGCCATTTCGAAAAAAGTGAGCCAAATTATCCAAGCTGTGTCCGATCTTGAGGAAAATGAAATAAAAAAAGAACTATGTCCAAGCTATGTCCAACTTCGCCAGACGCTGAGGCCGCCGGGTGCCAACGATGCAGGACTCCGTCTGGTTCGGGCACGACCTGGGCCGGGGCCTCTTGTACCATATCGATGCTGAAACGGCTAAGTAAGTCTATTATAGAAGTGAAATTACATAAAATCATTTTAGGTTCAAGACAATAAATGTTAACAACGCGAACGAAAGACCAATGTTGGTCGTGATCATCGGGTTATCGTATATGTTTTGTGAAATTTACCTCAATAGGGGCATAGATAGTTAGATATTTTTTAAATATATTTGTTATAGATGTAATTACCTTTAATTATTAATTACCTATATACGAGTGAGGTCAAGCGAGAACGCAACAACTTAAATAGGTTGGTTATAGCCATTGAAGTTACGTTACACTAGAACAGACATCTCAAACAAATGACAGCGAGCACTTGATGAAGGAGCGGGCATGCACGCCGCGTCCGGCAGACATCGTTTTCTTATAGGCGTTTGTGCCATTTGGCCTCAACAGGCTTTACAAAAAATCAAGTTGAAGCGTCCACTCTAGTATACATAGGTAATTACTCACAGGTTATAACTAGATTCTTATGTAAACTGCCACTTTTCCATGTTGAACTAAAATAACAACTCACAATTAACCAACAAAGCACCAGTCGAATCGAAAGATAACAAAGTTAAATCAATTAAAATTATCCCCAATTAAAACGACCTTACCTAAAACGGTTGGCGGGAATTTTCCCGCCCTGTCAAAACTCAATTTGTCAAGTCAAACATCGTAATGGCGGAGGGTGTTTTATCGTCGACGCGCTAATCTCTATTTTGGCGCTGTAGGGTTTAAATTCTCAGGTCGGATGTATGAATGAGGTTCCGTTAGAGGGCGCGAGGAGATTAAATTGTGTAAATAGGGATTAAGCAGATAAGCTGGGCATTGTTTAGCGATGGCGCCGAGCCTGTGTGTGGCAGATTTGGGGCAAACTAGCGCTGGTAGCACAGACAATAGACTTGTGCAAAAACTCGAATCTGAACAAATCGACGGACTCAAATATCGAATGTCATTTACAGCCACTATTCATTAACATCAGGATCTGTACCCTTTTTACAACACATCAAACTACCAGTAAATATAGGACTGATTGATTGAGTATCTTCTTTAGTATCTACTTCTTAGTCAATCTATATTATAACAAATTTAATTTAATTTGTCAGCTTTAAGTAAGCAAGTAAATATTTATTTGTGATACACAGCTAAATTATATAAAGTTATGTTAAGTGAGCTCTGTGATCCACCAACAGGCGTAGGTACAAAAAAAGAAAATCATCTTAAAACTAAAATTTAAATACTATTACACAAAAATAGAAAAGACATTACATTTAATTAAAAAAATAAAATAAACTATCCGTATAAAGACGTTACAAGAAATTATCCGTATAATGATGAAAATATTGAATACCAAATAATTTTCATACAAAAAGAGAAAACTTATTAGATACCCCATTTTATTTTAACCGATTATAATCACTTTCCAACTTTTGTTTAACCTGAAAACATCTGTGGCCACAAAGCTACAAGTTACAATTTTACAGGCAAAAACTGGCAACACTACAAGGCAAATGAATGGGATCTGCCCAACAAAAAAAATCCCAAAGCTTTATTTTGCAGAAAGCATGTACAATATTTACTGCAGAAGCTTATGCTGTTTATCAGGCTTTAATGCATATCAATAATGTAGATAATTGTAAATAGTTTCTAATTATTACTGATTCCTTAAGTATGATTCAGGGGCTAGATAATTCAAAAATAAATTTTAAAACTAACTTCATTCTCTATATAATTAAAGAATTAATAGACCGTTATTATCTTAAAGAAATAAACATTTCTTTTATGTGGGTTCCTTCACATAGAGGTATAACTGGAAATGAAATGGCAGATAAAGCTGCTTATCAAGAAATAAATGCACTTGACGTTTCGAGTGTATGTATGTTCCTATGACTGATTACCAATATTCTATAAAAGAATCTAAAAAGACTCTCTGGCAAGAAATTTGATAGAAGGATCAAGAGACAAAAGGACGATGGTATGGAAGCATTCAAGAAATCTTACCAGTTAGGCCATGGTATGATGCCCTTCAAAAAACTAGCCGTGATTTTATTACCACCATAAATAGATTACGTTATGGACATAACACTGCACCATCACACCTAGCAAGACTTGGTATAATCCGAAGCAGCGCCTGTACTTTTTGTGGAGACAACGAAGCAACCATTGAACATTTTCCTTTTTTAGCAGGAATCCAACTTTCTCATAAATCCAACTTTTTACATCGTCATACAAAAATTTGCATGTTTTAACTGACAGGATTTATGCTACAGTACAGGCAATTTCAAAAGTATTCGAAATATTTTAAATATCTCTAGGTTCTTTTATGACAAATCCATAAGGTTGACCCGTTTTTGTTAGTTTTTGAAAAATAGTAACGATAACCTAAAATAGATAAAAGAATTTTCCCACTTCTTCCGGTATTAACAAACACAAAATTAGTTTTCTCCATAATAAGTACTTATTCACATCACCACGAAACGGAATGAATTAATAGACCCATGTGTCGTACCTACTTGACATGACAGTGTCAGTTATTTTCCTCTATTTTATTGATAGTTGTTATAAATGAGTTTGTATTTACAATAAAAATAAATAACATTAAATATCCGGTCAGTGTCAGAATCAGTTTCCTTATGGACTAACTAGTAAGAGGAAAGCATAGTCAGAATGCCCAGTCCTTAATATCGGGTTCATTGCTAACTTCACCTGGCCCATAATATTATAACTAAGCTTTATGTGCCCAACTATACCATTCAGTTGGAATAGTGCAAATACAAGTGCATAGAATAAATAAGTTGGATTCATGCGAGGATACGTAAGGACGATGTAAAAAGTTGGATTTATGAGAAAGTTGGATTCCTGCTAAAAAAGGAACATTTTATATTCAAATGTCAAAGTTTCCTCATTGACAGATTAGTGCTCGCAAGTGATCTTAGTGAAGTCTTCGAATATTGCGATGAATTTTCTTCCCGCCAAAACAATTACTAAAGGACATCAAAACGTTCAAACCGTTATATAAATTCACTAGCGACCCGCCCCGGCTTCGCACGGGTGCAATGCTGATACTAAATATACCTACCGACTACAGAATGTCCTTATAAACAACCTTTACAGCTTTTTTGTCATTAGCCATTTCTTTGATGGTTTAAGTGGCGGGCACTTAAATAAGTAATATTTACATAGGATATTATATACATTTTTACTATGGTTTTTTTAAGTAATTTAAATAATTTAAAAACTATTTTATAGGTAGTTAAATGGTCTTGACCATAAAATAATTTATTTGGATAAGGATTAATATAAACACATAAATAGCATGGTTTGAATTTGGTCAGCATTTTCATTAATGTTTAAAATGAAAAAAGTTGTTGTAGTGACATAACTACAATAGTTGGACATATGCTACCGCGGAGTTTTTTGTAGACATTATGATGTTCTTCAATATTGTTGTACATTATTTTGTTCTATCGCTAATAGTTTCGGCAGCGCATTCGACGAAAGACATTTTAAGACTCATTTTTCTACACCTTCGGTTACATTGTTCAAATTTTACCAAGGATCCCTAATTTTTTTCAAAATGAAATGTAGCCTATGTCAAATTGGAAGAATGTAGCATTCTATTGGTGAAAGAATTTTTTAAATCGGCCCAGTACTTTTTGAGCCTATTCATTACAAACATACAAACATACAAAAATAGGTACAAATCTTTCCTCTTTATAATATTAGTGTAGATTAAAAATACCGTTAAAAGTATTTAACCAAAAGCCAATAGTGAAAATCAGTGCAAGAAACTAAAATACCCAACAATTAAGTCGTGGCTTAAAGGTCTCTGAAACCAGGCCATAAAATCCAAAAAATAAAAAATGGGATCTGCCATCGGCGTTGCCAGTTTTTGCTTTTTTAAATTGTAACTTGTTTGTGAAGTAAAGTTGCCACAAGGATAAGTTAAACCGTCATATCTCTAAGTGCGTCTAACATGAATGACACAAGGATAAATTAAACCCGTTTATCTCTATAACTATCTCTTTCGTCGGCACTAGTGTGAGAGAGACGCACTTAGAGATAAGACGGTCTATCTTATCTTTGTGTCATTCATGTTAGGGCGCCCGCATGGATAAGATGGCGATAACTTATTCTCCTGTCAACCTTGCTAGGGCCGCTGGGAGCTAGCACAGCATGCCCGTGTGTTGTTTGTCGCTCAGTGCGTTACTGTCAAACTAATCAAATATGAAAGGAACGCACTGAGCGGCAAATTACTCGCGAGCAGGATGTGATAGACGCGCAGGCGCAGTATGCTCTTGTACCAAATCTAATACTTCCTCACCAGGTCCAATTCTTCGGGCAGCAGCATCAACTCGCCGCTGGGCGGGGGCTCCTGCGGGATGGCGGGCAACCCGTACGCGGTCCCGCTGTACGGCGGAGCGCCCGTGCAGGGCTACGGGTGTGCCCCCTCGGACCTGCCGCACTACGGGGACATGCGCGGCGCGTCGTGGTACCCTGCCTCCAACGACCCCAGGTTTGCCAGTGAGTTCTTTGAGTTATCCTACTTTATGGTACACTAGCTTTTATTTTCTACGTAGAAATGTATTTTTAAACTACAGGCAAATATTGTAACCCGACAAAGTTTAGATGAGAAGAAAGGCTATGATGTAGGTATATCTTAGGCTGTAGCTGACAGCAGATTTCCGTGCCCTTGACGCCACGATATGCCGTTTTCCAAACATTAGCGTCGTCTACAGCCGTCGTCGAGCTCTCATGACACGCTTTTTCGCTGTTAGCCGTGGCGTTCAAAAGGTTATTAACAGAATATTTTTAATAATAAACCTATAAAAATAATAATATAAAATTATTAAAGGTAACACAGTGTATTATTGTGCTCGGTTGAACGTAGCCATCAACGGGTTTGAAGGATTCCTGTTTGTCTTGTTGAACACTGTATAACAAATTTTCGTGTTACAAATTTTTTATATTTAGATTTTTTTCCTCATATTACGGGATCTCGTCGGCCACTCACGAACGTGGCGTAAATTAATTTCCCAGACCCCATGTCACCCTAAAGGTTGGTTGTCCTGAAAAACGTAGCCTATGTTCCCCAGAGTGCCTAGCACACTAGTTTTTATCGTGCACATAAAGCATCTGTCGCTTTTTAACTAATATACGGGTGCGAAAGGAACGAATGCTTTATGTGCGCGATTAAAATTAGTGTGCTAAGCCCTCAGGGCAACATAAAAATATATCTACATACGGCTCTCACCGGGCACTCACAAACTTCCCATTTATCCATTTTCGAACCCGTATTTGACCCTATTAGGAGTTGAGATTTAGTTTTATTAAAACATTTAACATACCTATATCCTTCCTCATGACTCAAATTACCTCTATACCAAGTTTCATGATAATAGATTTAGCTGTTTCGCCGTAAAAACCTAACAGACGGACAGATAATAGTTACTTTGGCATTTATAATATTAGATTCGGATTTAGGTTATGTTGCGAGAATCATTACTTAGAGAAATGTGTTTTGAACAACCTTTCGAAGCCGGGACGGATTTTAATATAACGGTTACACTAGACAGTTTTATGAAACATTTTTATTTTTAAATTATTATGATACAAACGCCGGAACGTCCCATTTCTCGTATAAGCGTACACAGGACAAGCATTTAAGCCTGTCCATATATTCCATAAAAACAAATATAGAAACAGCTCTATGCTTCTGACATATCTACAACAGTACAGGCCGTAAATGGATCGTAAAAGTAAAAAGGTCGTATATATTTCCATTTGCGTAAAAACTTTTTCAAAATGGCGCCGGCGCATGCGCGCCGAAACCCGATACGCGAAGCGGTGCGAATACATTGAGCCAATTTATCGTCATTGGATACCGCAAAGGTTCATAGCAAGTTTTGAAAGGTGTGAATGGTGTTAGGTTTCATTGAAAGTAGACTTTATTTCTTGTAAAGGTGCTCACTCCTTAAGTTGGAGCATTCGCCTGTAATGTAACATTTCGGATTTGATTTTGAGCCTTTACAGTACAGCCGCCCTGACTTGAAGGGCATTTGCGTGTAATGTAACATTTCAGATTCGATATTGGGCATTACATTACAGTACTGCGCACTGTAATGCTCGGTTCTTTTCCTAACATTACAGGTTGCACACTGTAATGCTCGGTTCTCCTCTCCCACTGATTTAGTGCTCGATTCTGTAACGTTACAGGACAGGCAAATGCTCCAAGTGAGGGAGTAGGTACCTTTAATGGGTACTGTTTTAAACAGATGCAACGTTTCCTACTTTGCAATAGATTATAAGCATTTAAAACGAGCTAAGTACTAAATAAAAGTGCAACTATTAACGGGTTTGTAAATATAAAAATAATTCTTTGATTTCTGAAAATCCTTCCAGGATTTCGAGATGAAAAGTATCCTATGTCCATCTTTATATAACAGTGTACATTTGTGCCAATTTCTATAAAATTCTGTTATGTCGTTTGGGCGTTAAAACTGAACAAACAAACATGGGTAAAACAATTATACATCACACTACGTAAAAAGCGAACTTATCCGCACTAGTTCAAATGAATTCCCAGTTAATATCCCCTTTTCAAATAGGTTCACTTTGCTTTTCAAAATTCAATGATATCTACGCTTTTAAACGTTTCGATTCTATCAATATTGGACGCAAACCCGATCTAATGTCAATACCATTAAGTACAGTAAAAAGTGAAATAAGAAATAAAGAAGCATCCGTGCCGAGCGCGCTCCCGGGCGTCTTAGTAACCCAACTCGTGATTAATGAGGCAGAGGCGTCAGCACTATAATACCACAAAAATAAGTAACGCATAATAATACCTATAGCGTTGGGATAATAGTAGTTTATGCAACGGTTGCATAATGATAGGCCTTAAAACACTAGTGCCGTTTTCATGAAACGAGCTTTAGCGAGTTTCATAATAAGATCGCACGTGTGTTTTAAGGCCAAATTATGCAGAGTTGCATACATAACTTTATCTACACACATATTATAAATCCTCCATGATGGGTTTAGAAACAATATTTTCTGGCAACAAGTTATTTGTTGCAATCGTGGCTGCATATTTCCGATATCCGGCGCATTTTCGAAGCTTATGCGACACTCTGAACCATAAACTAGCTATATGCAAAAAAACACACCAATTCGTGAACAACAAACTGAAGAAGTACTCTAAGGAGGTAACTCAGCGGTAGCACGAGGAGTCGGGGATTTACTTCTTCTGCTCTCCAGCTAAATATTAGAATAGTTTCCAGACGGGTTTAGCTACGTGAATGATACTATTATTTAAAATTAAAAACTCATATATAGATTTTGCACTGTATTTTCCATTGAAACATTACACGCGATGCCTTTTCAACGGCGCAAGATAGAATGAAGATCTGGACATGCGTGGCCGACGTTCTAATAATATTTAAAATCGTATTTAAAAATAATAAAGACAGATACATCGGCAATACGTCTGTCCAGTTATAACAAATTGTTAGAGCAACCTATGTGCTCTACAGTACCTAACCAATAAACGCATTTTCGCATAAGTATTTATATAATACATATTAGTAGGTAGGTATAAGGGATCGTCCTTATACTTACAACGCGACTACGCGATAATAGCAGGTTCGCGCGAATTTTACCCGTACGAATGCGCGATCAAACATTAAACTCGAATTGGTGTCCTAATTGACAACCGTGCGACGCGGTCGCGGACCCACATGTTTCAAAATCTGTTCGCGCGAACTGAGTTTGTACGAATGCGCTTTCAAAAATATTAATATCGAATATCGCATCACACCATCGGGAAGCGGGGCAAAATAGGCCATCAACATATTTCCCAACAGTAAAAATTGATAGTTTCTGACATTTATGGTTGGGGCCGACCGATGCCATGCGTGCCGATGCCAAACTGCGAAGCCGACTCCGCGGTTGCTTGCGTCTTCAATTCGCGCGATGATCGCGTTTTCGCGTTCTATTAGGACACCCAGTTGTTGTTATCGCGCGACCACGCGATGGTCGCATCGCTTAAGGGGCTCAAAACGGACTAGTTGTTCGGCAATTGATTGCTGCAATTGGGCTATCCTCAAACTTACATTCGAAATTTTTGTTCTCATTAGTGATTTAATATGTAATCTTTTGGGGATAGCCCGAATTGCAGCAATAAATTGCCGAAAAACTTTGCGAGCCCGCTTACATGCCCCTTTACTCGCGCGATAATCGCATAGTCGCGATGTACGCGGCGTCAGGCACACTCGCACGCGGTCAGCTAGCTGAAATTAGGACGACGCCTATCTATGTTTTACGTATCTGTCAATAATTGACTTCCTTAACACTAGCTTAATAACGCGTAGTCGTCGGCCCCTAATATTGTGATCATGCTCGGTAACCCAACGCCGGGAGCTTGCAGGTGCGTCGGGTATCGTGTTCCAACGCCGGCCAATTGGCTCATTTGTCGACGCTACTTTATTCAGGGCTCATATACATCGATAATAGGGACCGAAAAGGGGCCACCATGAATGTGAAAAAGAAAAAATAAAGAACTTAATTGTTTTGGCATAATGTTGACAATTTGAAATGTCGATTGAATTTTGTAACGCCAATTGGTCTGGTTCCGTTGACAAGGGTTATGGAGGTCAGACGGCAGTCGCTCCACTGTAATAACCCGACCTGCCGAATCTAGGAATTATGGTCAAAGCGTACCCCGAATTAGAGATAGAAAAAGCGCTAGGAAGAGCGAAAAGAGAGAGATTGAAGTTTGAAAAGAAAAGTGAAATCCGATAAGTGATTGATTAATCGACGGACTGATATAGAACAATTCTTACATTATAAACCGTCAGTCAATAATGTTTTTTTTTATCGTACTTACTTAACCTAGTTTATACGGCTGTTGGAGGCTTTTTATATAAAATCTCATATCAGTCATTAGAAAATATATTAATGTTCCATGGCTGCGATAACCAAACCACATATACTTATAACGTTTTTATAAAATACTTTTCTAGTACTGGTATATTTATAAATGCCAAGCCTTATTAATTAGTTTAATTTAAATTAATACTGAAGAGCACTTACAATCTTAATTGGCATCAGTCAAACTGTAAATGAGAACAAACAATACTTAATTTTCAACACTCGAGTCACACAATAAAAATATTTTTTATTGAATCTCTGACTTATTTCAAATTTGGAACACTTGAGAGATAAGATGGCGTCTGTTACCCGACACCACTCGAACGCCCGGTAGACAATACAAACCCAAAGACAATAATTGAGAATCCAAAACTTGATTCCATCGAAAACCCAGTAGTCTGACCCGAGTCGGAGAAAGTCCAAACAAACTCATTAAACTAACAATAATAAACTGTCTATCTTAAACGGCTTTGAAAACAAAGATGGCGGCTAATCGGAGGATAATTAGGCGCGAAACAGTTTGCCGGTAACCGCAGCTCACACGCGCACCTGACGCAACTCTTGCCATAGACAAGACTAATTTAATTGCTCTTTTCATCATCCTGGCACACAAGAGCAGAGGCAATTTTAATCAAGTGCCTATTAGATATTAAATAAGCGTCACAAAATACTAAATCAATGGTTTCTTCGGTTAGTTGAGTTTTCAAAAGAATAACTAAGTCATTGACGTACTTAAGGATATTTACGTTCATACTTTATCTATTATTTTACTTTAGTTTGCGAATAACGTCATTATGTTCAAACAAACTACCCCGCGCTGTTGACTTATTGTAATGTGCAATTAGTTCGGCGTTTATAATCTACGGGGCTGTTTGGTTTGCCTTTTCTTTACAACAGCGCAAACAACGGTTAAACAATGTGCTCAAGCGCAATCCGATCAAACAAGAATTCGAGTGATTAAACTCTCATTCGAAAATAGAGGAACGCTTCCGCACAGATAAGCATCTTTAGAAGCGATTAAAACGGTAAACCTTAACCGAGTGATGTACAAAAAAACACTCGAATACCGTCCACCGAATTATTACACCACTAGAAAAAGTCCGAGCGTACCCCGCGGTATGTCCCCGGGCGGACTCCTGTACCTGTCCGGGGAGTCTGTAGGCAGAGACAAAATAAGCAATTCCGTCCGATCGGTCCCATGTTTGTTCACCACTAGAGCTTTGGCTGCGTAAACATAAGGCCTCACGTCTGCAAATAGCATGAGGTCGGTGCAGCCGAAGGCTCAGCCGGCACGGTGTAGGTAAAATTATTTTATCTACGGTAATACGAATACGAGGAATAAGCAAACAACACACTCCATGTTGTTACTAAAGCTATTCAGCTTGAGACGCCCTTTAAGTTCAACTTGACACCTTTTCGAAATTTGAAATTAATTTCAACGACGTTAAAATACCTCTGGATTTCAAGTGTTGCTATACATCAAACGGCGTCAGGCACACTGGCACGCGGTCAGCTAGCTGAAATTAAAACTGCCGCAGGGAAAAAATAAGTGTGTGACACACTTAGTTGGCGTGTAGGCGCGCCTAATGCGCGGCGAGTGGACGCGTCAGCGGCAGACGGCCGCAGTTTATCTTTCTTTAGAGTGGCAACACTGAGGGAAATAGCCCGCCGTGAAATTGTTTGCTATTTCATTCGCCACAATCTCCACGGGGTGGGTTTGCTGCATCAAAATTGTTTTTACGTTGCAGGTGCTTTTATTTGAGTATTCTATATGTAAGCACGCACCAAGCGTTTGTGCTGTACCTACTGTACAGCCAACTATTTGGATTTTTATGTCACTTAAAACCTTTTCATCGAAAATGCACGACTTTTTAAGCTTCTGTAATGTTGGTTGTCATTAGAAACGAATTCTATAACAATATCGAATTCCATTTGATGGCCATGTACATAAAAGGTTATTAGTATTCTTATGAGTTTCTTGCGGCGTTTCTTCTTAGCACATGTCAGGTTTCAAAGCGCTGGTAGAATCAGACATGTGAAAGAGCCCGTGTGGCCTACTTGCAAAATAAATATTTTCATTTTCATTTTATTTCATATCCGCCTCGAAGGACCATATAGATGTAGAATAGTCACCACTACAAAAATAGTAGTTTATTAATTATTTTTTACAATAAATTTAATTTAAAACGTTAAATACAAAGTAGGTAATCTAAAAAACCTGTGCGGTGTTACACTGTACGAGAAAATTAGGTACTGACTGAACTTCTACATTCGTACTGGCTTTGACTTTTTGATCCATTTGCAATCCTCTATAAGAATGAAATAAGAAATCATTCAACATTCACCTATCGTATTGAGACTGAAAGGGATCCTCAACGGCACTTTATTTTAAGATCGGAAAAAAAAGTATTTATACCAAAATGCCTTCTCAAAAATAAGATCACTAATAGAACGCGTACAAGCTTCCGAGGCGCGATACGATCGGCAGTGTTGTCGCGAGGGGTAACACAATACAGCTATTATTCCGGCTGTTTGTTCACGCACAATTTGCAGACGTTTATTCAGCGCTGGCAACACCGGGGGTGGCAGTTGTCGAAATTTAATGCGATTATTATGAACTATCTTTTGCAGTGAAATAATGGGGGATCAGAGTTTTTGATGCGTTTTATCGGTTCTAATAGACAGCTCTCTTCATTGCTTTAAATCGGAATACATTGTTTTGTGCCCTAGTATCATTATTCTACCATTAGGGTTCGTATATATGGAATTTTGTTTACCCAGGTGAGCTGATGTGGTGGTCTTATTTATTAAGTTACGATAATTAAGTATACTTATTCGTTCACATATTTTTTGTAGGTTGTTATTTAACTGCACTTGTTATCCAGACAGACAGACAACCAGATTTACATTCACATTTAGATATTAGTATTAATGAAAATTTTGCTATTTGATTCTTAGGAATTTATCTAATTACCATTGACGCTGTGGTCCTTCTGTTAACCTTTTAAGAAGTAATTCTTCTGGAAATTATTTAAGTAAACGCAGTCGGGTAAAAATAGACAGGCCAGACTGATTTGTATCAGTTATCGTTTCGTGTTGTTTTAAACGTAAAAAAAGACACCAGACCCTTTTCTATTGTTATTGTGCCTCGAATCCTTCTAAACGAAAGGATAATTTATCAAACCGGTGAAAGTAAAGTAAGGTAATGTAATAATTTCACTTTCAAATGGTGTTCGCAAAATCCATTAGTAGTGTGCAAATATTGGGCGACGCGGCGCGCGCGGCGCACCGTAGCACGTTTTGGACGTCACATTACGAGTAAACTTTAATAATAAACTCTGTAGTTTTAAGATACTTTTTGGTCACTTTACTTGTTTTTGGTTCATACTTATTTTTTTTTTCATTTAGCTTTAGACATGGTTTCTTAACAGACAATAAAAAATATCCAGGTGGCGGCTTTCTAACGTATATGTATCAACATCTTCAAGTTATAAATAGGTACTATTTGTAAGCGGACCCCAACAATTTTCGTATAAAAAATAATCGTAGCGAGTTTTAAAAGAAATAAACATTGAATAAAAAAGTTTCTAACTAAAACCGTAAAAGCATCTTTGGTCCGAGTATGACGCCCCCTTAGAATTCTTATAAGTATAGCCCGACACTCGCACGTTCTATGATACCCCATTTATTAAAAGTACCTAACTAGCTAAAGTGGAACATCCGATTTTTGGTCACATACATACATACATAGACTGTTAAACCCAATACTCATTTTGGCTTTGCGCAGTCAGATAAAAATATTTTTTCAGTTCATATTGAATGCGTTATGCAATCTTTTAAAAGTAACATTGGTCCTTCGAACCGGATTTATTCAGTGACCGTCGTCAAGTGACAATTCTTGAATGATTTTGTGTTGTATTACAATAATGTTTTGATTTTGTTTTAACTAAACTTGATTCAAGAACAATGTTTATCTACACCCATATCATAAAACCTCCATTGGTTAATCAAAAACCGTAGGAAATGACCACCATTTTGACAACCAATTACGAAAAACCAGTGCTGCGATAAAGAAATAATATGACTTCTTTATCGTTTTTAGTAAAGAAATGAGATTAAATTTGGAACAGCTGTCAAAACTCAAGTGGGTCTCTATTCTAGTATCCATAGATAATAAAACAGTTATTGATACGAAACGTCAATTCAGTATGTTTTTTTAATATAAACTGCACAATATTTGATCTCGAGTGACGTGAGAATAGAGACTTCATCCGTTTGTCTATGATTTAAAAAAAAATGGTCTCGCCGCCATTATGTTGACGTTTCGCTGAACGAAAGTAGAATTTTGTTGAATTGAATAGAAAAAGTTGTTTGTAATTTACATTTTAGTTGAAAATATGAATAGTAAGTAGTCTTCTCGGAGTGTGTGTGATGTGAAAATGCGCCGGATATCGGAAATTTGCAGCCACGATTGCTACAAATAACTTGTTGCCAGAAAATATTGTTTCTGAACCCATCATGGAGGATTTATAATGTGTGTGTAGATAAAGTTATGTATGCAACTCTGCATAATTTGGCCTTAAAACACACGTGCGATCTTATTATGAAACTCGCCTATCGGCTCGTTTCATGAAAACCGCACTAGTGTTTTAAGGCCTATCATTATGCAACCGTTGCATAAACTACTATTATTTAACCTACATTCATTTATTTCGTGCCACCACAAGCGTTTTGCAATCAGTGCTGCCAATTCCTATAAATTCGAGTCCCTAGACTCAATATCAATTTTTAGGGTTCCGTGACTCAAAAGGAAAAAAGGAACCCTTATAGGATCACTCGTCTGTCTGTCTGTCTGTCTGTCTGTCTGTCTGTCTGTCTGTCCGTCTGTCACAGCCAATTTGCTCCGAAACTACTGGACCGATTGATTTGAAATTTGGTATACATATGTAAATTGGTGACCGCAACAGGGAGCGTAACGTAAATTAATTAATTTTGAACATGGGGTCCGCTTTTGGGGGATCAATTAAAAAATAAAAAATAAAAGTTGTGCAACTGAAATCGTGTGACATATCAAATGAAAGGACTTATTGTGAGGATCTTAAATGTATTTTTTTTTAAATTTAAGTAAAATAGTTTAGAAGTTATTTAGGAAAATAGGTGAAAATTGACCATTCCCCCCCCTTATCTCCGAAACTACCGGGCCTAAACTTTGAAAAAAATACAGAAAATAGTTCTTTACCTATAGATTACAGGAAAACCTATAAGAAGTCTATGGTATTTAAAGTAACATAGGAAATTTCAGTTTATCATGTATTAAACGGAACCCCCTCCACGCGGGTTTCACTCGCACTTGACCGGTTTTTTTTTTCATGACATCACAAAAAAATCAAAAGTCGCTAGAAAGTCGCTAAATCTGATTCTATCAGGAGCGGACTCAGGATTTTGTTCTGGAAGGGGCACAAGTGGCTTAGTGGCTTAAATGTAAGCGTCTTTCACAATAAAGCGCGGGCGCGGTGGCGGGCGTGGTCAAAAAGTATCAAAGAGATGGCGTCGTATGCAAGTGTTCACAATCGCACGTCAAAGAAAAGTCAGCGCGCCTGCCACCGCGCCCGCGCTCGCTAGTTACTTATATGTGAAAGACACCTTAGTCAAAAGTTGCCATTTCTAGCGACAAAGTCGCTTAATTGGTTACACTTGGCAATAATATATGGTCGAGGTAATCTAAATACTTTGACGTGATTTAGTTTCGCATAAAACTTTACTTGATACATTTTCTATATGACGTCGGTAAAACACATTAAAACAAGTAAATATACGTTAAGTAGTTCAAATTTTAAGCGAATAAGTACATTAACAAACAGGATAATCAATTTTACTTTAATACTGGGGCCAGTTCGAAAATGAGTTCGCTAATTTAAATGTCACTATTAAAATAAGAAACTTCCAACTCGAATTTGACAGCTTTGTGCTATACAAAATTGTGTTTGACGTTTCTTATTTTATGTTTAGGAAATTTTAAATTAAGAAGACACCTTTTCGAATTGGCATCACTGTTTATGGTAATAGATAATTGCGAATGTTTAAAAAACTCTGTCGCAACGACGGCCACTTCTAATCCAGCTTGTAGAGAATGTCACGTAAAAGGTTACATTTGTTTTTTTAATTCTATATCCTTGATGTCATATGCAATGTTGATTTTACATATCATCACCGCTTTGAAAAAAGGTATCATTATAAAAACCAATCCGTACTGTAGTAAAGTCGACCTTGCGTGTTAAGTTTATTTTCCATTAAGCGATTTAGGACACGATTTTTTTTTAAACAGCGACCGTTTTGCAATTTCAACCATGCATGATTAGATGTAAATTGTTATAGTTATGGTGGTTAGAAAAACAACAGCTTAGATGACATAAAATGTATGTTTATTTCAATATAGTAAACCTGAACGCTATGGCTGCGACAAGGCGTGCCACGGATGCCAATGACGGCAGTAGCCGACGCAAATGTATGGAAAACTGCATATCATGGCGTCAGTGTCACGAAAATCCGGTTAAATGTTAAATAGGACATGATAATAATAACAATAATGCCGCGTGCATTATCCGGTCTGTTAAGATAAGTAGGTAATATAAAAATATCGTCCCGATGACTCATCCAATGCCATTTTTATTTTCTCTTCTGTCGCTGTTCTGGTCAGTTTCTATTTATTTTCCGGGAAAAATGTAGCCTACGCCATTATCCGGCCCTCCAACTATCTCTATGCAAAAAACCGGGCAAGTGCGAGTTAAACCCGCGTGGAGAGGGTTCCGTTCCATACATGATTATCTGAAATTTCCCATGTTACTTTAAATACCCTAGACTTCTCATAGGTTTTCCTGTAATCTATAGGTAAAGAACTGTTTTTTGTATTTTTTTCAATATTTTAGTCGCGGTAGTTTCGGAGATAAGGGGGAGAATGGTAAATTTTCGCCTATATTCCTAAATAACATCCAACCCATTCATCTTAAAATTCCAAAAAAAGCATATTTAAAATCCTCACAATACGCCCTTTCATTTGATATGTCACATGATATAGTTAGCATAACTTAAAAAAAAAAAAAACTAATTTACCCCCTAAAGTGGCCCTCATGTTTAAACCTAATTTGTTTACGTTACGCATCCGTGTTGCGGTCACCGATTTACATATGTTTACCAAATTTCAAAGCAATCGGTCCAGTAGTTTCGGAGCAAATTGGCTGTGACGGACGGACAGACACACAGACAGACACAGGAGTGATCATATAAGGGTTCCTTTTTTCCTTTTGAGGTACGGAACCCTAAAAATACGTTGATCTGTTGTTTTGTTCTGACGTGAAAGAGGAAAAGACAAGCATACTTTCGCAGTTCGAGTAAGGATTCTGTGACTCAACTTTATAATTTCTCATAAACCTACTCTCCATTACAATGGGCCGCCTAATTATGCGGTGACCGCGTCAGTGGCCGGTCCTCGAACCCCCCTCCATGCAATTTCACGCCCTAGTCATCAGATGCACGCCACGGACAATATCTATGTCCATTCATTGTTGATTAGGTAGACTTGGCCGTCTCACTGGACTCAGGTATTGACTTGGCCAAAAGCTTGAGGGCACACATTGAATGACTACGAAGATACAGTAAGATATACGCCTTGGACATTGGACATACTACTAACTATTAATTTTGGTTTAATATAGTTTACGCACTTCACATTAATGTGATTTATTTAATCTAAGTTTCATGTAAAAAAACTCTCGAGCAGTTTAATAAATCGTTCTTAATTATTTCTCCAGCCTCATTACTAATTGAATTTGATACCACAGAGAATAAATCAATTTTGTACAAAAAATTGTTAGCGACTTTATTCGATATACCTAATCCCGGTTGCTCTATTCATGTGGATAATGGCTATTAACTAGTTACTTCTGAGAAGGAAAATATAACTACACATGACATAAAATAGATTTAAAAAAACTCGAACTGGAAATCATTCTTAATTATATGAGCACAACTGTATGTGCAAGTTTCCTCACTATGTTCGCTGTAATCAATATAATACTCTTTATTTACTCTTCACCACAAAAAGAATAGAAACGCACAAATTAACAAGATATAGTTTGGGAACTAGGCGGTGTTATCGCTAAATAGCGATCTCTTCCAGACAACCACAACAGAGGAAATAATCCACAAACATAGTTTAACTTTGGTAGGTGGTGCACTTGATATATTGAAATATCGAATTTGATTGCTAAGTTCCGCGAAACGTGGTCTCTGCTCGAGAGACACAAGTCGTTCCACTGCTTTTTAATGGCGGCCGTGGATTGAAACAACTCTGATTTTTATATTTTTCTATCAGCCGAGTGCGGCAGGACATTTCATGTATACTTTTTATCAGCAAACGCCGAGCTCTGCTTGATTACCACCCGAAGGACAGCCCAATGCCTCATAAAAAACTGTCGAGAACTAGTGTGAAAAATCTTTAGCCGTGGCAATCAAAGTTTAATGAAGCCACCAACTATACAATTTCCCTATTCTACATTTAACTCGGGTCAGTGTTGTGTCAGCGGCAGGCGCCCTCGACGCAATTTCACGCCCTGCGGTCTTCCGACGCACGCTTGCTTGTTGACCGCTGACTTAAGCTCCTGTTAACAGATGCCTTGCAACACAAGATTTAAAAAAGTTAGGTAAAAATTGGAAAATTGGAGATAAGTTTAGCTAATCCCGCTTTCGGGAAGCATTTAAGTGTTTTCAGAAAAAAGTGTACCTTCTACTTTTTCAGAATTTGGAATTTTTATGTTATTCCCACTCAGAATTAATTAATTAGATTCTTATACCTACGCGAAAATAATGTCCCTTATTTTATACTAGCTGGTGCCCGCGACTTCGTCTGCGTAGCCCAATCTATCTATATATCAAAACTCATCAAAATTGGCTGAGCGATTTAGACGGCAAAATGTAACAAACAGATCTATCTCTATACCCAAACTCATCAAAATTAGTTCAGCGGTTTAGGCGTGAAAACATAACAAACGTAGTTATTTTCGCATTTATAAAATATGCCCTCCGCCCACGACTTCATCCACGTTAAATTCGGTTATAATTATTTCCTTGAAAACATTTGACTTAGCCGGGATAAAAATTACCCTATTTTCTATTCCAGGAGCTATAGTCTAACTATATATACTTTCATGAAAATCCTCTCAGCCATATGGAGCTGAGTGGTAACAAACAAACAGACACACGCGCACACACACGCACACACGCTCAGACGTACACGCACCACACAACACACATACACACATATGCACATACACACGCATACCCACAAACTTTTACATATATAATATTAGTAGAATCAGTAGGAAGTAGGATTACCTATTTAATTCTAAGAGTTTTTCGTACCATATTTTAAGTAGATATCAGCCTGGAATCGGTTATTCCAAACAAACGCTGAATACACCAAGGCATCTTATTTTAGGGGGACGTTACATTTTAGGAGTACTTTCGTTTTTTTCTCGATCGCCTACCTAATTGTTTGTTTTGAACTGCATTTATACCAAGTTTCAAGTTGATAAACAAATGGAATCAGTTTTTTCAATACAGAGTTCAATACCCTAAGACATCCCCTTTTAGGAGTAGTTTCGTCTTTTTTCTCGTTCGCCTACCTAATTGTTTGTTTTGAACTGCATTTATACTAAGTTTCAAGTCGACAAACAAATGGAATCGGTTTTTCCATACAAAGTTTGAGGCCCCAAGGCACCTCTTTTTAGGGGTAGTGTCATATTGTCTTATACCGTATACCTAATTTTCTATTCTGGAAAGTATTTATACCAAGTTTTAAGTAAATAAACTCCTCCAAATAGTTTTTCCAATACTAACTTCCGTCCCCACTTTTACCCCCTTTCAGTTTAATTTCCAGAAGTTTCTAACGCTTATGTCCTGCCTGAAGTGTTCCTAAATATATTATCGAAAACTGCATTGAAATCCATCCAGTAGTTTAAAAGTTTATCGCGAACATACAATCAGACAAACAGACGTGAAATTCAAAAACTATTGGGATTTGTTCTGCTGCTCATTCTGAAGCCCCCCATTGCATTTTTTCATAGTTATCTTCAATGTACAGACTTTTTCCACTTTACGATTTAATTATATTTATAGATGATATAGTCATTTTATGTTTCTGTTTATTGACCTTAGTCACAATATGAAAAAAGTAACATACCGGAATGGAAAAATTCAGGGACACTCTTTTTCAATTAGAATCAATAGTCCATTTGCATATTATTGTAAAGTTAAATGAAACCCAAGGAAGACACTTTCAAGACTCTTTTTATTTCTCTTTCTATCATGTCTATTGTTTTACTTAAGCTATCTCGCTCGCACACTATTTGAATGTATAAGGCGGGTCACACCCTTACATTATTATTTGTGAGTAGATATGCATAAGTAAATATAAATGAGATGTGTGCGTATGTGTGTGTTTTAAATATAGCCACTGCAGTCACAATTTAAGTGCTTCCTCAGTGACTCAGTTATAGCAGAGGGGACAATTAATAACGTTACACTCAAACTAGGATAAACTGAGTCGGGTTTGTGAACAACACAAAAAGAAGGACGAAACGCCAGTTAAATACAAGTATTATAACAATTCCGGCGGGAATCGAACCGGTGACCTCCAGACCAACCGTGCACTGCAGCACTGCACTGGACTGGTCGGACAATTAACCATTCGGTCACTGATTGCAAAGTTTAGAATAAAACCTCATTTTTGCACAAATCCAAAATAACCTTCATGCCTCATCATGATAAAATATAACATAACACACATATAAATACACCAGGTAGACAATATGTTAACGGGCTAAATTTTTAATTTTCACTCAATTTCACTTAAATAATTGAGAAAAACGCGAATAATGAGACGTTGCCAGTTCAACTTTGTAAAACGGCTCTTAAAAGCATATATTAATAACTGTGATATTATGTCACGTAATAATAGCGTGCCAACCACTAATCACATTCACGCAATGCTATAAAATTGCTCTTAACAAAAAAATATTATCTCCATAATTATTAAATATTACATCATTAATGGGGGCAAAAAGTTTGAATATAAACTCTTGAGGATAGCCCAAATTGCAGCAATAAATGTCCGAAAAACTAGCCCGTTTGCGAGCCCCTGAAGGCTAGCTATGACGATGGCAGTTTTCAATACCTACATAATAAGATGGGTGCCAATGGCGGTGTCCAACCCCTCAGTTCAATTACCGATGTATTTGTTGTCAAAATATATGCGTCGGCCGGACCCCCGTCAAATGACGCAGAGCCGTCACTCACAGAATTGTAGAAATGTGATAGGCGCGTCTATGCGGAAAATAATTTGTATTGATACATTAATATAAATTCAAGTTGGGTAACATACAATTTAAGAAACAAAATGTGTCCTCTCTGGTAGCTAATACTTAACGAAAACCATATGGGTTAAACATTTTCTTCTTAAAGGCCAAAACTATGCTTGATATATATAGGCCTCAGAGTACTTAATTTTCGGGAACCGGAAACGAAGGTTCTGAATTTAAACATGTGTATCAACTAGTTATCCTTAAATATTAACGACGTGAACTTAAAGTGAATGAATTAATGAATGAACGAATGATTGATCATTTATTTGCGTTCGGACATCCAGTCGACAATTCGACGTGCAAATTTTAATAATCAAAAGAACAATGATTAATAGGAACATGACTAAGTACTACCAAAATCACAAGCACACATAATATACAAAGTAGGTTTAATCATAAAAAATCATAACATTTAAAATCATCTTCGGAATCAGAAATAAATATATACGTTAAGATCTTCTTAGATATGTCGATTGATAATTACAATTGTTATGATTAAGCATCATTTTCATCGTCCTAATCATGAAGTGACTTTAGATTAAATAAAAATCTGTAAAACGATGCATTCGGTAAAACACGAGTTACGTTCTCAATATAGAGACCAAATTAAACTCGTATAAAACCCTCGCGTCCCTCGGCAGCCATCGCAGATCCAAGATATCATTAACAAAGGCATGCGTTTATTTCTCGAATACCCATAGATTTATTCTAAAGCGAGATACGGCATAATACGGCCGAAACAAGGCCGCACAATAGCAAGAATGGGGAGCAATATTGAAAGACCCTTTCGGCGCCTGAGTGGTGAGTCAATACGAGTCGGACTTAATGTGTGGAATATTGCCAACTGCCGACCGGTGCAGTATTGGGGAGACAATAAAATGCAAAATAGGTAAATATGCCAAATATCGAGGCTTAAATAATGATTGATATTATTAAAAGTAGTTTATAAAGAACTAGCTTTTACTAGCGTGGAAACGTATGTTAAAAATAAAGAGGATTTATATGTTACTTAATTTTTTAAATTAGAATTTCTTCTCCCAAATTATGGGCTCTCATGGGACACACAAAAGTGCCGTTAATTCATTTTCCTATTGACCTTTTTAAGGGTGCTTGTTTTAAAAAGTAGCCTATGTCTCCAGCGGTTAAACTATCTTCATACCAGATTTCATCAAAATCGGCTCAGCGATTTAGCCATAAATCGCGCAGATACATATATAAAAAGATATCAACGGCGATAAAAAAAGTGGGGTATCATACGATTCGTCGAGAACGTGCGAGTACCATGCTATATAAGAATTCTAAGGCTGTGTCATACTAGGAGCATAAATGTCGCTAGTCGGGTTTTTGTTTGTTACTTTCTTGTAATTACTGACATTTGTTCTGACTGACCTTTTGTAATATTAAATGACGATTCCTTACCAAACACGATTCGTTTCCTTAATACCTATGTCTATATATAATAGACACGCGGTAATAGTAAATCACTTTACCAAATACAAAATCATTTATTTGATGAACATGGTTACAATTGATGACGTTTGAATTGCAAGACCTAGCCAAGTTCTGCATGCAAAATGAGTTATTCCAACTATTACTACCACGAATTGCTCCCAGTAAAAATACTGGGAATTTCCTTCCCATTATTATTACTAATTGTATCAATATTTTAAAGCCTCCTTACCGATTATAAATTTAGGCAACTTATTATAGATTTTTGGGGCAATTCCTACCAAAAAATACTATTATAACTCTAGTTTGAATGTTACATGTGTTGTATAAGCGCTTATACAGCATAATGTGCTGCCTGGGAGACCCCTGTTAGAGCCACAGCGCTTGCATAATACAATTGTCAGAATGTTTTGTTCCAGCACCAATTCATTCTATTTAGATCACGTGAAGCGATCGTTGACCCCGACAATTGTCAAATTGACGTCCTCGCTGCGCTCGTTGACAAATTGTTTACAAGGAAGAAATGTAACGAATGCTACGCTGCTACGACGTAGCCCGTCTACGCCGTAGCTATTTTTCTTGAGTAATTTTTATCACACTTTCTTCGGCTATCTGGCTTTTTGTCATTCGGGAAAAAATACAGAAAAGCTTACACATATTAATAATATCGCAAATATTACCATTTCGGGTAATATTCGGACGACACTTAAATAACTTAAATTTCAGTTTTCAGAAATTTATTGGTAAATATATATATTCTGTAAGTCAGGATTAATATTATTAGATTATAATTTAACAAAACAAATAATTTCACTATTTAAGTGTAATATTATGTTAATTACAGTGCACATAATTTTATTGTACTTACTTCTAACATTCTTGTGTGGGCCAATGATTTATCTACATAAACTGATCAATACTATAACAAGCTAGATCGATAAGCAATGTCTGAAGTTTGTTTTTAAACGTACTGTCTTTCAGCGAATTCATTATATCATCTGAAACAGAATAGTACATTTGTGGACCAATGATGTTGAGTGATCGTCCGGCTTTTGCTAGCCGCCGTCGGCAAGTAAACAGTACTACCTCCTGTACCATTATCACGCAATAAAATAAATAGGAAATTATCGGAAATATGCTTGTTGCCGATACAAGTAAAAGGGACCGGGCGATAGTTTTCTATTACGAGAACAGTTCGCATAAACTCATGGTTATGGTACTAGTGGATCTACCGTCGGTCGGTGCATTGGTTTTGTAATTCTAAACTTACCTTATCTATCCATACATACATACAAATAAGTCAAACTGAAGTATCTGTTCAAAATAACAGCTTTTTATTAAATACATAATGAAAGTATATACGGTACTTATAACAAAAAGCCATTTTAATTTTATTTTTCGTCTGTCTGGCTCTCTGTTCCGGCTAATCTCCGAAACGGCCGCGCAGACTTTGACGGGACTTTCGCTGATGTTATAAGGAGCTACTTTTATTTTAGAAAAAGAACGAGGATCCGCGTGATAAATGTATACCTACCCATTAAATTGAGAACAAAATTCGATCTACGCAGGTGAAACCGCGGATGGAAGACTATTCTAGTTATAAACCAGTACGCGGGGGAGACAAACACCCTAGTGTCATTAAAAGAACAGGCAGCACTTAAATGTTGCCAGCTCAAGCATTCATTCTACCATAATTAATATTTTACCTCTTCGGGATGCGCAGAGCACCTGCAATTATTTAGACTGAAATGGATTCGAATTATCAACTTACTTTTTTAATGACGATTTGTAAAATTACATTACTGCAATTGTGATTCTTGTGCTGTAGACAGGATGCCATTAATTTTACGTTTCATTCATGTGTAGGTAGGTATTCGTACTATGGAAGAATAATACAAGAAAACTGACAAATGCCTTATGATGTTTGTAGTTGATGTAATGATGTTGATTATTGTAAACTAGATGTCGCCACAATCGTAGCCCGCGGGGTATGGAAATACAATTACAGTCGATTTATCCATGCTTGTCTTATTTGGTAAACAAGTTTCTAACCTCAAAATCTATTTTTTTTAGGTGAAACAGCAATTTTATCCTAAATAAACCAATTTTAGTCTATAAATTACCAAAGTGACGCCTAAAATAAATTGTCTCCTTTTTGCTTAGCTTTAACTCGCAACTTTGGAAATTAAAGTATAACGAACTTTCATGTTACCGACTTTTAGAAGATTTTATCACTCACATCACGGGCTCTCATCGGGCTCGCACGAGCCTGTGTGTATTTTACAGTCCCTATTTCACTCTTTTAGGGGTTGATTGTCTTAAAAAAAGTAGCTTTTGTTCTTTCTGAGAGCACAAACTATCTCCACACCAAATTTCCTCAAAATCGGTGCAGCGGTTTAGCCGTGAAAGTGTAAGATTAGACAGACATGTAGACAGACAGAGTAACTTTTTCATTATAATATTAGTATGCATACGTTGACGTAGAATTAACTATTCAATCTCAAATTAAATAATTAAGTTCCATTATAAATTTGGCCAAAGACGCAAGATTGTCAGGTAACGACGTCCCCTGGCATTTAGCTGAGTGACTCAAAGTGTGCGTATCTGAGCGGCTGCTTTAGTTTCCAGGCTGATGACGTCAACGTCCGGCGGCATGGGCCACGTGAACAACATGGGCGGGCTCGCCGCGTGCGCAGGGCCCGACGCTAAGCCCATGCAGTTCCCGCTCGCGCAGCGAAGGAAGCGGCGAGTGCTGTTCACGCAAGCGCAGGTTAGTGCATCTGAGTTGTAGCATTCGTGTTGGCCTTCTGATTTGTGTCATTCTCTATGGGCCCTCTGAGTTCTGTCATCCTCTGTGGGCTCACTGATTTGAGTCATTGTACAGGAAGAAAGAAAGGAAGAAATATATTTATGCACTACACAGAACACATTAGTTAAACAAAATGAAGTCAACAACACAGGAAGAAAGTGGAGGTGTGTGTCCTCGCGGCAGGAAATTGGATAAGTACTGTTTCGGCATAATGCTGAAGTGTCAGATACGCAACGCTGATTTTCAGGCAGCACCGATTGTGAGTCACATAACGGTATACAAAGATACTACATACTAGGCTTTCTGAGTCGTGTAATTTTTTGTGGGCCCCCTGAGTTGTGTCATCCTCTGTTGAGTCTAATATAGTCATTCATAACTGTGAGTCCTCTGACTCTTGTCATATTCTTTTAAAAAGCCATTATAGTGTGTGTATAAAGTTAGATGCTGTCCTATACTGGCATTTGCCATTTTTTATGCGGCAGCTTCGAACTCGCCGGCGAGTGGATCGCTGTCAAAATTTAAAAATCATTCCACTGTTTAAATACGTATGATCAAGTCACACGGACATTATATGAGATGCGCGTTTGTAACAATACTTTAGTATAACGTAAAAATCATCTTATTTCAAGGACTACCTCTAGTTTTTCTCAACAGGAACAGAAAGCACGTTACAACCACGCATTCACTGTAAATTTAGTCATTCCAAAAAATCCCCTCTTCATCTAAAATACCTATGATCAGCGCTGCCTTAAAGATATATATATATATGTATACAATATATATAGCTATCAGACTCGCACCAGTAACCTTTGTTCATTTCCCTCCGCCTACAGAATTTGGGGTTACCCCTCGCTCTGGGGAGCTTTATTTGCCGATCATTTTACAAGTAATACCTGCTACCTGCAATCACTTGCGATTAAAGTGTATTTGTAACGAAATCTTGAATATTTTTTTATTAATTTTTTATTTATTAAACTGAAATAATGTAAGGCATGACGACTGTAACTTAACTAAGCGATCGGTTGCACTAACATAATTTGTAAAAGGGTTGATGGTTGCTACTCACTGAAAGGGATGACTTCATTTATAAAAGTGAGATAGAATACGCATGCTGCACAGATCAAATATCCTAAAAACACCGCTTAGCCTCACTTTTACTAGAAAGTAAAGCTGCCAAACTTGCGGGGCGCGCGGGGTTTTTAGAGCGCTGTGATTGGCGCGTTTGATGTTAGCCTCGCCGCTTATAGATTTTTGCTTGTCTTAACTAGCGTTAATTACTCCTTATAACATCAGCTATCTTTCAGTGAAATCCCTGTCAAAATCGGTCCCGCCGTTTCGGAGATTAGCCAGAACAAACAGACAGACAAAACTGTAATAAAAATCTTTCACTTCATATGTATTTAGTAAAAAGCTGTTATTTCGATATTACAAAAAGACACTTCAATTTTATTTATTTGTATAAGTAGATAGTTAACTTAACCTTTCATCTTTGCAAGAAATGTTTTTGATGTTGAAACAAGTGAATTGTAAATAAAACTGCAATCGTTGTTAATTGGTTCAATACAAAATTTCATTCAAATCACGTATTCCTTCGTTTTGTCCCGCTATTGATTGCCTCTCGAGCTGCAGTAGGGGTCCGTTCTCAGTATATTTTGAGTTGAACTAACAGGACTTTATTTGTATTAGGAATAGAAGTCAAAATAGAACAAGTCGGAACAAACTCAGGCTCCGAGAGAAAGCCACTCCCAGTCTCAGCTCTATTTTGTCACTACTTTGAAACCTCGTATTTCGTTATATTTGAGATACGAGCTTCATTCATAGTAACTTTTACCTAACTCTAAATGAGTTAGAATCATCGTTATGTATCTAACATTTTATTCTTAATTAATTGAGACGTAGGTACTTACTATAATCAAAAGAGCTTTAGGTATATTTAATGTTGATTATGCCTTAAAAACGTAGGTATACTATTCAATATACAAATAGCGCTTTGTATTAAATAAGCCCCTTTTTTTAAAATTTTAAAGACCCGTTAAGAAAATCTACCCACCAAAGTCGGTTATATACAATTTTATGCGTTGCATTCCATCGCTTGACGAATGATGTCTACCGATCTCTGCCCTCGGCCCTAACATGCATGCCACAAAGATAAATTAAACCCGTTTATCTCTATAACTATCTCTTTCGGCGGCACTAGTGTGAGAGAGACGCACTTAGAGATAAGACGGTCTATCTTATATTCATCATTCATTCATGTTAGGGCCGCTGGTGAACTTTCAATCTAACGATACATCTGATTCCAACATAAACGCGTTTCATTTTTCAAAATGTACAGAAGACGTATATATGAAACGATATGCGAACGAATTTATATTAAATAAAAATATACTGTTTTATATCTTTAATATTTTACGACTTTGGAATCAAGTCCTATAAGTCCCATACGCGCTTGTCACAACGCAGTGTTGCAACACGAAAGAATTTTCTACCAATTTGGTAGTTTCCTTTCAGTGTGCGATGTAATGACTCGTTAGACACTGCGAGGGGTGACAAGAGCGCGGACGTGACTGTTGGCACCTCGGGCTTCGTTAGGGACGCGCTGACTTGTGTGTTGTTGAGTTCTGCGTTTAATTGTGCGCTAATATTAAAGAAACAACACTATCTAAATATAACTACATGCTCACTGACTAATCACGAAATCTGAAGAACTAGAACACCTAAAAACTTAAAATTTGGAAGATACCTTTTAGAATGTAGATATAGCCCCGCTGTAAGCCTATATTGTAACTTTTTGTAATAAATTAATAAATAAACAAAATTAACGCCTGATTAATAAAATCAATGATTACATAAACGGACAAACTTTGTATCATTTAGGTACGAGTTTTCAATTGCCGGATAAATTTGATCTGTCGAATAACTCATACAAAAATAGCTTTTACCTGTAAAATAAGGCTTTACCCGGGGGTTGAAAAATCCCTTCTTAATTTTTTTTTTTGTATCATCATAAAAAATATTTTGTAACACAAAAGACAAAGGATGACTCACCTAAACAGTTCTGTCGGTTGTCATCGACCCTAATTTGAAATGGAGATTTTTACCGCTACATTGCATCAAATAACAAAAAGCCATTCGCTTTTTACGACCGCCACCGACCCATTGTATAACTCCAAATTACTTAAACGTATAAGGCTATTTAATTGCAGCTTCCCTCTCTCCGCCCACTTCCGGCGCAAGCCCCGCCCAGTCGTATAAGTAGGTATATAAGTAGGTCTGTAACAGGCTGTGCCGGTGTAATTAATTCAATACGGGATCCTAGCGCACACTAGCGTCTGCCGCGGTGGTTGTGTAGGGCTGTGTAGCTTGACCTTTACACGTCGTTGCTGCGCGATTTTCACACGTATTGATGTAAGAAGGTTTACGGCGTTCATTTATCAAGGTATGTCGGCTTTGTTGTAACGTAATATAACACTTTTTACTTGTTATTAGATGGTATTACGTGCAGGAAATGTGGCTTGTAATTGTAACCGTAGGGCGTTACGGACGGATTTACGTCCCGAATTGCATGAAAGAAATATTTCATATCACTAATTACATCAACGTGGCGTCATTCGCAATTACAACACTTTTTATTTATGAAAATTTGCCGCTATTTTGATGCCGTTTGCTGTATACCGTTTGTAGTGGTAGAGCCAAACAGTAATCCTCACTAGATGATTACTGTTCGAATGGGCCGGCTCGACCGGGGTAATACCACACTCTCACAGAATATCGGCGTAACATAATAGCTTGCTATTGCGTTTCGTACGGTGAGTGACGAGATCCGGAAGCCTATTCCCTCGTCCCCATCCCATCCCCATTCCCCATCCTCCCTAGACTGGCAACGCATTGGCAGCACCTCTGGTGTTGCAGATGTCCATGGGCGGCGGTGACCACTTTCCATCAGGTGGGCTGTTAGCTCGTTTGTCAGTCAATGACATAAAAAAAAATACAACACGTTTTAAAGTAAATCGATTCGTTTAGTTACATTCTTTCATTTGAAATTCAAGCTATAGCCAACATTTTTACATTAAAAAACGCCTACTTGAGTCCCGTTTCAGTCTTGAATGCGGATTGTTATTAAAGGACCCTTATGACTCTTACCAATATTCAATCCGCAGATAGATTTGGTTACTACTTTGTTCTTTCTGAAGATTCTTAGCGAAGATTTATTACGGAAATTTTTATTTGACTGCTGTGATAGTGGTCTAACGCGGAGCCTCTCGTGCAGAGGTTCATGGGTTCTATTCCCGGCACCTCGGAGATTTTCGCATCTCATGTGCGAAATTGAACCCGGAATCATAGTCATAGCAGTTATTGCAACCATAGTAGTACAGATCTTAATGAATAGATATGTTATATCTAAGTAAAACAAAAAATGTGTGTGTAACCCCCAATCTGCACTGGACCCGCTTGGAGACTACTGCCCTGAACTGTGCCCAGCAGCGGGATGAACTGAGTATAGGCTGAGGATGATGATAATGATGCTTAATTTTTAGCGTAAATTATTTTTTGTATTTTATTCCTCGTTTTTTGTGTATTCTGCATAAATAAATATTCCATTATATTCTAAAATAAACGGACTAGACGAACATGTGTTTAAAGTGTGCGTGTGCGCAGGTGTACGAGCTGGAGCGGAGATTCAAGCAGCAGAAGTACCTGTCGGCCCCGGAGCGGGAGCACCTCGCCTCGCTCATCCACCTCACGCCCACCCAGGTCAGTCATGACTCATCACTCATCAGTTATCAGTCATCAATCATAATGAAAATGAAAATATTTATTTTGCAAGTAGGTCACACGGGATCTTTCACATGTCTGGTCTGAAGCTACCAGCGCTTCGAAAGGTGAAATCGACTGAGAAGAAACGGCGCAAAAAAACTCAGCAGTAAGTCGGTTTTCAACCATAACATTAGATTTTTAACTAAAACAAACATAAAACACCGGACAAGTGAGAGTTAAAGTCGTGTGGAGAGGGTTTCGTTCCGTACATGACTATCTGAAATTTCCTATCTTACTTTAAATACCATAGACTTCTCATGGGTATTCCTGTAATTTAAAGGTAAAGAACTATTTTCTATACTTTTTTTTAATTTCTACGCCAATTTTTTTTAATTTGTGTGGGGAATGGTCAATTTTGGCCTATTTTCCTAAATAACTTCCTCACTATTTATGTTAAAATTACAAAAAATATATATTTCAGATCTTCACAATAAGCCCTTTCATTTAATATGTCACACGATATAGTTTTTGTTTTTTAGTTTTGTAATTTACCTCCCAAAAGTGCCCCCCATGTTTAAAATTCATTTATTTACGTTACGCGTCCGTGTTGCGGTCACCAACTTACATAATATATGTACACCAAATTTCAACTCAATCGGTCCAGTAGTTTCGGAGCAAATTGGCTGTGACAGACGGACAGACAGACGTTCAAACAGACACAAGAGTAATCCTATCAGTGTTCCGTTTTTACTTTTAAGTTACGGAACCCTAAAAGTGCGACAAATAAACCTAATGGGCACTCATAATAAAAATGTACTACTTGACATTGGATTCTGCCCCAAATATTCCAAGGTCTCCTGATAGTCTTAAGTAACCTTCACAGCTCTTACCCCTTTCATAGCGCATGATGCTAGATTGGCGTCACGCCTTGTAACAAGCCGTCTCGGCAGTGAGCCTGTATTCGACATGGCTAAGCCATGAGGTATATCATGCTATGCTTTGTCTTTATCTTGCTTTGCGAAGTTTATATTGAAACGAAAGAGACTAAAGCGATTGATTCCTTAGACCAATGTCAAATAACTCAAAGAACCAAGTTACTCTGACAGCTGAGATTTCATACTTGCTCCACCGGCATAGGGGTTGTCCCTTTCGCTACAGTTGCTCAGACGCTTCCGGTGCATTCGGAACGAAACTCAAAATCCCCTATTACTAATACGACCTAATTTCAAAAAGACCTTTTCTCATAAGGAATGAAACCCGAATTAACTTATTACCAGAAAGAGCTGTTCTCGATATATACTGTTCTCTATTGAGAACAGTCTTATTAGACTCAATTTCAAATGGCCTGAATCTCATAAGAACTGATTCACAAAACGTCCCATTCCCAAAATGTTTTTAATTAGTGATAGTATATCGAAATCTACCGAGGTGGGAAATGTATTTGAGGAAGTATAGCAAAAGCTACATTGTTGTTGTGCTACGACACTGCTACGAGCTACGCCGTAGCATTAAACTAAGAATTCATAGACTGCATTATTTTTAATAAGTAACGTCCTTCCGTGACTTCTTCCCCGTGGACACCCTAATCACATAGGGATATGAAATATACTTTACGACGATAAGTTCAAAAAATAAGGGCGTCTATTCGGGAACGCCTAAATGACACTGCAGCGACCCGCGAGTGAGACTCGCATCTCGCTCTTAAGCATTACGCGTCGTGCGGAAGAATGAGATGAGAAATCTGGCTCGCGAGTCGCTACAACGTCACTTAGCGTTCCCGAATAGAGGCAAAGGTAGGTTTAAAAAAGTTTTAAAATGCCTAAACAAAGCCCGTTGATATGACACCTTTTTTGACTTTATTGCTTGGCTGTCAAACGTCTATGCCCCAGAAAAATACTTTTTTTTTACTGCTTTTCGTCTATCATTGTTCCAGATTTCAACCTCACTGGTTAACAGACACAAGTCGCACCATACGAGTTTTTTTGCTTTTAGTTACGGAACCTTAAAGAAATATAATCTAAATAATTAGAACTATATAAGTCAATCGCACTTGACATGCGATCTGACCACGACAAATTGCACTTCAAGTGCATAAAATAAATAGATCTACCAACCTTTCTGTGAGCTCCATCAAGCCAATCAAAACTTTATTGCAATGCTATAAGAGCTTTGATGGTCCACAGAAAAGACGGTAGATATAGGGTGTCGCTGCTCGCGGCACGACATAAATCTGCCTCCGGCTTCAATTACAAGCCGATACACACAACACAACTTGGTTGTCAACCAGGGGCCTGCCTCGGGCGCCGTGTCTACAACTTCCGTTTGTTATTTTTAACCTGAGGTTGGCTCGTTAGGGTCTTTCACGCCACAACGGATCGGGGGAGGCTCGCTTTGATTCTCAACAACACTTTTCCGTGTTTGATATTTTTCTGTCGAGTGCTGTCTTCAAATTAGACGAACACATATATAAGGAAATATATAAAAAAACGGGTCACGTCGAATATGTTTTTAACGTTTGGCAACCAGAATGATTTTGGTCGTGTATATTAATATGCGTACCTCGAAACGTTTCGCGCCATTATTAATATCTGTCAGCGGCACGCGACCCGTTTTCCCACATTCGCGTTCCAAATTCGAATCCGCCAACAATGACTCGATAATCTCGGCCGTGTCAATATAAATTTCATAAACTCCGCTGTGTGACCATGACAAAGGGCCGCAAACAGCCATGAATAATCTCCATTTTGAGGGTGTCAACACCACGCGCGAGTTGGCGCCAAAACAACGTCGGCTGTTGTCGGGACAATGGCGGGTCTAATCGCGATGATAATGCGCGTTACGGCGGCGCGCCGCATTGTTAATGAGGGTCGATCGATTAATTAGTTTAGGTAATGAATACATACTGGATTTTGATACCAAACATCTAAATCTATGATAAATTACTAGATACCTACGTGTACCTATCTACTTATGTCTTTATATTTTAAAGAACCGCCCACAATTTTCTGCTATTAAGACGACCTTTTGTACTCTATGGTTCTTACTGTGCAATAAAGATTCAAAATAAATACCTTAAAGGCTAGGTACTTATATTCACTCTTGCTCTAGAAAGTCGGTAAGCGGTAATGCCAAACTACAGTTAACGTGGTTATATAAATAAATAAAACAATCGTCTTAATTTTAATTATTAAACCCTTTAACGCCACAATACCGTAATATACGACAGCGGAATTTTGTCTTCCATACATTTGCGGCGGCTAATGCCGTCGTTGGCGTCCGTGGTACGCTTTTCGAATTTGGTAGTGGCGTTTAAAGGGTTAACAGATAATATTACGCCCTGAGAGCGCACTCTGAAGCTGTCACGCTCCTTGAGCACTAGCAACCCCAGGCACCTTCCTACAGATCGCCTTCGTGTCGTTAGTATCGGCTTTGACTTGTAACTTATTTTTAGTCGTCTTGTTAAGGCATTGATTAAACGGATTAAAGGTGATACTTGAATATTAATAGTTTCAAGGTCTTCCCAGAGACACAATAGGGATGTTTCCTGGGTAAAAAAATAGTAATTCTAATAAGTCCGTCAGTTAGATTATCAAAAAATATTGAACATGTATTTTTTGCTTTATTAAATCAATGAAAATTGACAAAGATAACGTAAATCAAAGTTCGGGAGTGGGGCTCATGACGTCATTTAATGGTAAAAAGTGTACAAACTCGTGACGTCACGCGGAACTTCATCGCACTATAATGTTCTTCATTTTTTGTTTAATTGACATAAGAAAAAATATGTGTTCCATTTTTTTTATGATGGAAATGACGGACTAATTAGAATTTTTCAGGAAACTAGCCTATTCAGCCAAATATAATAGAATAGGCATAATACTTTCATAACAAAATCATGTCGATTTTTGCACTGCCTGTCTACATAATTTATACAAAGAAAAAAAAATCTACCTACCTACTATAAGCCTTTGTACGAAGCATGTCTTTCTTAAGCGTATGCACAGAGCTTTCCGCATAGAAATCGAATTGCAGTTCAAGAGAGATGCACTCGCATATTTATGCTCAAACACGCGCCTGGCGAGGATACCCACGACAGACACAAACTATTTACCTATCCATCATCTGATAAGATACAATACAATATAATACAAATACTCTCTTGGAAACCAAAAATTAAGCAACATGAAAAGGTAGCTACGGCAAAATTAAAAACAGATACACTGCGGTGATATCTTTCAGCGGCCCTAACATGCATGGCACAAAGATAAATTAGAACCGTTTATCTCTACGTGCGTCTCTCTCACATTAGTGCCGACGAAAGAGATAGTCAGAGAGATAAACGGTTATAATTTATCTTTGTGGCATGCATGTTAGGGCAGCAGGTGACCAATATCACACATTCAATTTAATAACGTATAAACACAATAACACTACACTTAAAATCTTTTATGGGCCCATTTATCTACATTTTAGCGTGGCCGTAATAACTTACTCATGGCCTAAGAAGACATCCTACAAAAAAACAGCTACGAAAAAGAAAATTACGTGATCAACGCTTAATAATGTCAAAACATGATGACGAAGTCTTATAAAAATGTGTGTTTTAATCTGATTGGTGCAGCCCTGACTTCTTAGGTCACGGACTTATCAATTTAAATTTGTCAAATTCGCTTATTAATTCTGCCAGTCCGACCAGCGTCTGCCATCGGGGTTATTTGACGTTTGGCGCGCAAACAGAGGGCTCGTTTCGTTATTTAACGTAAGTAAATTTCGATGTTCGCGCGCGCCGCCGCTGTTGATACTGCGCTTCCATTTTCAAATGCTATTTGTGCCTTTGATTTCTTTTTAATAAGGCTAATAGCGATTTGGCCAGTGCTAGATTTTTTTTTGTTTTAATGTAGGTTTAAGCCACATAAATGTTATATGTATTTTTGGGACCATTTTCTCAGTGGTTTTGTGAGATAATGAACTGTAATAGTAAGTGACTTTTTCCTAATTATATTCCCCTTTAAGACAGCTTCCGTTTTATTATTTCGCCCTTTCAAGGAGGCACTTCCGGTTCAAAAACATTATTTTTCCAACACATGCCAATGAACTCTGTGTGAGCCGAAAAAAAAACAAAACCAGGCAAGAGTGCAACCGAAGCATCCCCCATTGTCTATGGACGTTGTCTCTGGCGGATGCAGCATGCGGGCGTGAGTTGATGGAGGCAATAAGATAATGGGTGGCTGACGGCTGCCGACGGATGCTAAGTACAGTAATGCGAAATTATGTCACTTATAATAAAATTTACTTAGTGGCCACCTTGCTTGACACGCGAATCTTCAAGTGAGCGATTATTCAAGTGACGTTTCTTTGACTATGTATTCTTGATATAAGGTACGACACAAGACAAGTTGTTAGAGTTAGAAATATTAAGTGATTATATGCGGTCGTATTATTATGACCGTACAATGTATGATTTTTGGGACTTAGCAAAGTTGGTTTATGGTTTAGAGTTTGAGCCTTGAAACCTAATCTTTAGCTACTTGTAACAATGAGTTAAATGTCGATATTTAAAACTGCCAGTCAATATTTAAAAGTCCCAAATTGCGGTTTATGTAGCTTCCAAAATCCCGTCGGCTCAAACAAACCCATAATTTTCCAATAATTCCACTTCATTTTTTCTAAGCTCTAATCTCCGTGAGATCTATACAAATCAAAGACTGGCCGCAACGAAATCATCTGCCTTATTTCTTTGATAAAAAGTAAAAATTGTTTATGGTATCATTGTGCGGATACGGGCCCTATTCAGTGCGCCCAACTTGTCAAAACAAATTCGGGAGCAGAACTTGATTTGCGGCTCGTAGTGTGGGGGTGTAATAACCGCGAATATATTGCTTAATATCGCCGCGGGTTCGGTTAATTTCTGTTGTAATGTTGGTAATTCGTAGACGATTATATTTTGGTGAATGGATCGGTTTTTGCGGATTAGCGAAGGGATAATGCACCTGACTCGGCTCTTTGTGAGGCAGGTATTGAGATTTTTTCTTGACCGGAATTTGTGAGTGCATTAGCTTCGCGGTGTTTGCGTAGGATGAGTGATAGCGATATTTATAGCGTATGCGCATGCGCATTGTAGTATTTAAAATTAAATTTTGTTGTAAATTAATTGAGTGGTTTTTAAGAATTCTTTAATAGGTACTTACACTTGATAAAAGTAGAACACACATAGTTCAATAAATATATGCTAACTAACAACCTATATCCTCCCTCATAAGGGCCAACTTCCTATCTATAGGACTGTAAATTGTATTCTAAAAACTAATCTAAAATCTAGAGTTGAAGTTTGCGTTAGAGTTGATTAGTTTCATCAGTTTGTTCAATAAGTACGATAAATTAAGAATTTAAACATATTTTCAATAAAACACAGTTGCTTCCCACACGGAACAATATTAAACAGTTATTACATAAAGCTACGTCGCTCAGAATTAATCCAAACTTAATAGAGAATTAAATCGGGGAATATTAAATAAATATTAATTCTGTGGATTGCTGAGCAAATGTTTGGGGCTAGTCTCACGGTCGGCCGGCAGGGGAGCATGTAACTGCGTTACTGAGGCTTTATGTACAGTTAAAAGGTTCAAAATGATTGGGAAATGGATAGGTAGGGGCAAGTCATCATGATTGTAGTAACTTTTAGTAGTTCGGCGAAAGCTGATCACAATTTAAATTGAAATTTTAAGTCAAATTACATAGTAATGTCTTTATTAACATAGGCATCGGCCTGAAATAAACTAAGTATTATAAGTTTTATTAAACCTTCGGTGATCTATTTTCTCACAGGATTGTCTATCTTGACAGTCAAAGATAGTGACATGAAATAAATATAAATCTACTTTAGTACTCCAAACTCTTAACTATGATAAAGGCAATTTTTAAAAGGTATCCCAAAAGTAGAATTATACTAACAAAGTGCAACGTCTTTTCAATATAAAAATATTCACCGGCGGGAGGGTTATTTCTAATTTTCTCCCAAACCTAAAATTAATTTATTTCATTCATATTTCATCATGACAGAAGAGAAGTGAACAAAAGAAGTACCCCGGGTTGAGTTCCAGTACAGATACCTCGGAAATTGGTATCGGCGCCATGTTGCAATATTCGAATATTGTAGTTCAGCACGATTAGATTAAAATACCAATATGGTTATATTCAACGCACAAATGTCTCGTGACATGAGATTTCTGCGTCACCTGTAAAAACATTTCTATTCATCAAAAATAAATCTGTACGTCGTTGCGAATCACGTCACCTGACAAGCTGCGGTAAATCTGCAACTGGAAAACCTCACAAACCGATAAAATTAAAAGATCTCCCCCGACATAAGGCTGATAATTCCTTGGCAACAACTCGGTGATCTGTACAGGCTTTTTTGTAGCGTGATATTTTGATAAGTACTAAATAAATGAGCGCATTGATCGGCTGTCCGTCTGTTTGCTCAGCTCTGATTGAATACAATTCCGTGTATAATAAGGAACGGGCATTGTCGGTCACGGCTGACAAATAAGCCGGTGACACTGACGTTGGTTATGATGGTATTTTAGGCTTAACGTTTAAATAGGAGTTTTAAATAATAATAATAATAATATCTCGGACACTAATACACATTTTCCTAGCTCAAACTAGTATTCCCTCTGCGATACCTACTAATCAGGGATAATCTTTACGAAAATCGATCTAACCCCAAAGTAAGCTCTAAAGCCTTGTGTTATGGTTACGAGACGATAATATAACTACTTTTATAGATACATAACTACTTAAATACATAGGAAACATCCCAGACTCAGGAACAAACATTCGTGCTCATCATATAAATATTTGCCCTTTTGGGGATCTAACCCGGGACCGCTAGCTTCAGAGGCAGGGTCACTATCAACTAGGCTAACCACGTCATCAACAACAAGATGCATACATATTATAAGTAGATTACCATGACTAGGGTACAAAATTTCGTGCTCATTACACGAAGTGCCGTTGCACTACCACTGCACTACAGAGTCAGTCAAATGTTAGGATGAATTTACTAAAACATGACACTGACTGACTGACATATTTCAACTGAATTTGACTCATAACATCCTAACATTTTACAAAAGCTTGAGTTCATATCGTGTTTCTACCGTATGACATTTTATAAAACCAGTTAAATTGTAGACAAAACATGTCGGACGTACAATAAGGATTCAACAAAACAATGAATGATCGATGTCAATATAACAAGTCGTCCTTAACAACGTATTGCGTTCTGAAGGGCCCGTAATATTGAAATAATTATCAGAAAGAAAACGTACAATCATCGCGTCGACGCTGCAGCAAATGAAGAGCTAAACAAACATGAGAGCATCTTTATTTATCATAATTATGGAGCAATGTTGCCAGTCATCGTTCGCAGGAACTGAACACCTACGAGTGCATCCTACCTCAGTGTTGGTCCACTGCATCATAACATGTTCAACTCAATTTAATTCTTATATGCATAATACTGAGTTGAAATTCGAAAAGCAAATAGTATTGTATTTTCTTTGCATTGGCGCCAAAATTGACTGGTATTGTCAAGTTGACAGCCGTCTGGGTGGCGCGCATGTCATTTTAATGATGGGAAAATTATATTCTTAGCTTTTTATCGACTCTTACCCGTTATTAGAACAGCGCTACCTGCTGAAATAAACGCATGGGCGGTCTAAAAGCTATCAAGTTAAAGCATATGGGCAATAGAAAAACAAAATATTCGATAGCCAAGTGGGTGTAGCGTTAAAAACCCTTCGATACACCGAAATGTCGCATCACTCGAACAACAATCGTTTAGAAGTAAAACAAATAAATGAATAGCGCTCTCAGGTGGAGAGTCTGAGAGTGCGTGCAGGCAACACCGGCATGGCATTATGCACAAGGAGATTGAAAGAAAGTGCTCGACACGAGAGCGTCCGAGCGGAGTGCAATAAGCGACGCCCGCCGTCGGCTCCCGTTCATTAACTCACCTCCTCCATAAATAACTTAGCGACCGTTCCTGAACGCAGCCGAACAATGCGCGCCTTCCCGCGCGACGCACCTCCGAACAAACACTAAAAAATAACAAATACCACTTCCAATAAGCCCTCGAGCTCTCCGGACGGTAGTAGCCATGTAACGAGTACAGTTTGTTGTTATAACGGATCTCACACGACTCGAGTCCGGCGTAGACAAAATGGCGGGCATTTATGCACGAACAAGCGTTTTCATAACGGAACGGGCGCGAGAAACTCGACTCCGGGAGGGGCACACATCCATTTCAAAGAATAAACACGGAGGAAACGCTCTCGATGTATAAATAATAAATAAAGTATATTTCGCTGCGTTTCGAGCGTGCGTAGACAAAGGCTGCTGGAGCGCGCAAACATAGCATGAGCTGTGTTTATTCTTTCGTCATTAAGGTGGAGTGTTGACTGGGTATACTGTAGCTTGCTCTGGGGCTAATTTCAGCGAGGGCAGCGGGTGAAGGGTGCGGGAAGTAGGCTGGCGATTTGGAATATTGATTATTAGGTATCTACTCTTAATTCATAGCCTGGGTCGTCTGAAGACGCGGACACTAATTTCTAATATATACCTTTGTAATTAAATTAAATCTCATTAAAATTTGGTTTAGCCACAGCTTCGTTTATCGCGTCTTAGTCATTAGTCAAAACTTTTTGTCTGTTCTTCAACTTACAGTAAACTTTAAAACGTAATAAAAAAAACTAATACGTGTAAATCCATACATCCAGAACTGAAGGTTAACTACCTTACCTTCAGCCGTGTGGACAACCATTCATTAGACCGAGATGGCGCGGACATGCCATTCAACGCGTAATGTGTTTGCGTGGCGTCGGTTCCATTACCGACGAGTGTTGCCAGCCTACTTACTTATAGACGCGTTCAGGTTAACGCGGGGTTTTTAGTTTTGAATGCGACCGCGAATGCATCTGTCAGTTAGATACTAGATGTTTTTCTTGTGAGTTAGTCAACTTTAGGAAGATATGAATATTGTTTCGACTTGTAACAGCTGAGTATTTTGATTTTATACATTCAATGGTATCATGGTTTCCCATTTGGCAGGACAAGCCGCCTGTGGCCCGTTTCACAGCGCTAAAAGATAAAACTTTACAGTCATGGAAAAACTGGCAACAGCGATGACAGATCCCATACATCTGTTTTGCAGTGTTGCCATATTGTCTGTAAAATTGTAACTTGTAGCTTCGTGAAACGGGGCACTGATATAAATTGGCACATTCTTATCTAAAACGGCAGTGTCAAGTGAATTAATTCGAAGTCCATCTCACCTTTAGTCTACCTTACGTTAGTGTCATTGTCTTGTCTGAGGAAAAGTTATGAAGTTATCATTCATTTATTTATTATAGTAGCTTACTATCAAGACTAAAGTTTAGACCAACTATTTTCCCAGATAGTTTTTTAGTATTGTTATTGTTTATCATTGATGTAATGAAATTGTTGCAGGTTAAAATATGGTTTCAAAACCACCGCTACAAGTGTAAGCGGCAAGCCAAGGAGAAGGCAATGGCTGAACAGAACCAACATAATCAGGTAAATAATTTGTTATCATCGAATAGTTCTTGTATTTACTTTGGCACCAATGACTATCATCGCCAAACACTACTAGGTCAGGTCAGGCCCGTATTACATAGAGTATCATACCAATTTGAAAGTGTTAGCTTGCCATAGAAAACCAAATTTGACATTTCTTATCAGTTCAGGATTTTTTTTCAATTAAGAAGACACCGTGTTATCTCAGTACTTTTTGTGGACCGATTCGAAAATTTCATTTTTTAATCGAAAGGGTAAACCTCCAGATCGGCTCTTTAATGTCAAAGTTGGAGTCTGGTGATGGGATCCATGAGGAATCAACGGAACTGCTCAAATGTCTTTTTGTAAACGTCTTCGTCATTATGATACGGTGAAAGTTAACTCAAAATTTTAGGAACGGAACCGTTTCAATTTTTGTTGTTATCTGGTTCTTTAAAATACTCAAAACCGTCCTAACTCAATATTTCATGAACTCACTGACCTCTGTGAAATCTCCAAAACTAAAAGTCTACAAGTTTGGAGCATTCTTTCTTTGTGATTTCTAAGAAACCATTAGACACATTTTATTACTGGTGAAGGTGATATGACAGTTTAGTTGATGGTAGCCTCTTGGTAGCTACCTAATGACTTGTTAAAACTATTTTGACATGTGGCTCAGGTTACAAATAAATAAACATAGTTACACTCACGGTAACACGTAACGCAAAAGACAGACATCGAGGCCATTAAGAGGACTGTGAACGAGCGGCAAAAATTACCCTTTTCATACAACAGAAATCTAGGTCTATACGTTATTGAATTTTGATTAAAAGCAACAAAGTCAAATAATCGCCGAAATTAGTTTTGTATGAGAATACTGACACAGCAATAAAACTGAATGTATTAACTATAGTGAAAAAAACCAAAACGTATAGACCTAGATTGATTGATAACCTATCAAAAATTGGACAAAATCGGTTAACATTTAAGGGGTGGAAATCGTTATGGCCTGTTGTATGAAAAGGATGATTTGCCCACTCCTGTTAATAATCGCATAAGATTACCAAAACCTTATTTTTAAGTTTACGTTAATTTTTATTTAATTCGTTTTTAACACACTCTATTGTCCTTTTTTCAACCCATTCAAGTCTTTCAAAAACGTCGCATTAAAACGCCATTTCAATAATGCTAATGAATAATGAATATTAAACACGTCGACGATAAAAATCATCGCTGACGCGGCCCCTGGCCGCAGTGCCCGGTCCCCTGTTTGCGAAGGCGATAGACTAGACTTTGCCCACTTGATAGCAATCTCCCGCGGAGCCGGAACGGGAAACAAAATACGGGGCCCGCACCGGTGAATTTGGCAACCCCGCGGCAATTACAACCAGGCGGGGTTGCCAGCTTGGGAATATTTTTCTATTGTTTCCCAAATCACCGGTAGGGTTTTGATTGTTGCATTGTTTTTAGTATTGCAGATTGGAAATGCGATTATGTTTGATTAAATGCGCGTATTTTTCATTTATTATATTTTGTAGAGTTCAACTTGCAGAATTTTAACTTGACTAATGAATTTCTAATATAATATCAGTCTAAAGATTAAAAGTTAAAAGAGATACCTACCAAAAAAAAAACAGGCAGGGTTCATTTATAGTGGGTAAGTATAAGATTGGTGTTGCCCGCCTCGGCACGTGTGAGCCAGCACGATTGGCGCAATTTGCGCGCGGGCGATTGTGTTGTATGTCGCCTGTGCCCTAATGACTTCACCGGGCGAACAGACTATGATTGCTATTAATAGACAAAAATATTTGTTGGGATAATTTGTTTATTGCGGCAACATAACAATCAGCTAACTCGTACAGTTACCACGCACGAATCTTAGGCGCTTTCAGAGTTGCATAGTTAAAGTAGAAAACGTAGTTTGACTGTGTACGTCTGTCTGTAACACACAGCCACTGTTGAAATGTATGATTGACGTGATTCTGACGAGTATTAAATCCCTTTGTTTGGACATGGGACCAATATTAAACAATCAATTTGCTCGGCAGTCATCATCATCCCCCCGGAGAGTGGCCGTGCCGGTGCTGGTGAAAGACGGCAAGCCGTGCGGCTCGGGCGAGGCGTCATCTCCTGCGCACTGCGCGACTCCAACCTCAGGGTACGGCCAGCCCAGCCAGGCCGCCTGCTCCAACCCTTTGGCGTCCTACCGCCAGCCTGCCTATCAGCAGCAATGTTCCGGCTACCTACCGCTCCAGGGCCGGGCGTGGTAGAAGTTCCCCCAGCTTTATCATGAGACCATGTTCAAGGAGGAGATGTATTTTGATTAGGGGAATGTGATGCGTGGTTTTGTTGTACTGTACGGTTTATTACCACAATTTCTACGTGTTCAAGATAAGAACAAGAACTGGTGTATCAAACTATTTGCAGCGTGCCTTCTTGTGACAGACTGCGTAAAGTGTGCAATTAAGAATCAAAATCTTCATATTAAATTTATTCAAAACAAAAGATTCTATATTTTATAAATACTCCATTCACCACCTATAAATGTTGCAAGTATTTTTCTACCATTTTGGTAGTTTCTGCCGTACCGTTGAATACGAACCACGCTCAAAATAACCGTCTTCTCCAAGAACATTGTCCGTGATGAGGCCTGGCGGAACAATCTGCCAAAGACAGTGACTTTTAGTGACACAGTGAAGTGCAGTGACGTTTCTTACTCGGGCGGAGGGTATGTACATAGTTAGAGTAAAATAAACGCAATCAAGGATTTGACACGATTTCTTTGTGATATACTTGTAATTTTCTTTTTAAAAACTTTTGTGTTTTGGATTTGAATCTCTTGCAGCGTCTGTTATTAATACCTGTTGATGTGTGAGAACTTAATCAAAAATCTATTTTTATGCTATTTATTTACTCGAGTGCAATTAAAGTTTTATAAAGAAAAATAATATGTTCAATTTGATTATGTTACGTCTCAACTCATTACTTACGACTTTTTAGCAAATTTTCATACAAATCAAACGACAGCTAATTTTTTTATACATTACAATGGTTCAATTAAATATCAGTGGTAATGGGGACAGCTTTGTACTTCTATGAGAATTATTATGTAACAATAAAGCTTTCAGGACAAGTGCTGCCAGTTTTATATATAAATTCTACCACTAGTTTATTTTAATCTTACACTAAGAAGCAACATTCGATACGGATGACAGATGGATCATTATTATTCCAAGTCAGTGGCATTCACATAGAGTAACTACCTACTGGTGGGATTACACTTACGGCTAATTCCATTTAATTGAAGCATATTATGGACCCAAAATTTATGGATTTCATGCCGAATAACGCGTGAAGTATTGGCTTTAGGCGTAGATGTGTTAAACGGTAAACTGAAAACAAATCTGAGAGATATTTTTTAAATCATTGAATTTTTCAGACATTATTTGCTAATGAGTTCGTCAATCCCAATTGTTAATGTCACGTAATAATCACCCCAATCTCTGTATATTACTAAACCTTAATTTGTCTTTGAGTCAGTATAATTATAAAGGGGCTGTACTCGGCATCCAAAAGCAATCACTTTATAAAATAGTTCCTGGGCGTTTTTTGTTTTTGTAACACCTAGTTTTTTGGAGATGACGCCTATATAGATAACTTTAAAAAGCAAAACCTTATCTAAATACAAAATTTGATCCAAATCGTTACAGCGGTTTCCGAGACAAACGAAATAAATATACAAGAATTGCTCTGTTAAAGTTATAAGATTACAGTGCTGCACTAGTTCTATAGCCAAAAAAATTACAGGGATGTGTTGAAACACTGAAAAAATGGGGGCAAATGGTAAATTTGTATCGCCGTCTCAAGTAGTCTTAACTTGGTGACAAGCAATAGTATAACAAGGGTTATATTGAACGTTTTACGCTTCTCTTTACTTTTATCCTTACAAAAAGACACACTTGGAGTATTTTTACAGGTAAATCTCACTGTAAATAACTGATATTGTGCCAGTAACTTGTTGTGTGAATAGTGATACAGTCGGTGTTCGTGTGTGTAGATATAACGTTAAATTGTACATATTATCATAGGTGCGTTATTGTGTTATTAAGGGACATTTAGTCAAAGAAACGAAGACCAGTGACGCGTTTCACGAGGCTACAAGTTAAAATTGTATAAGCAAAAACTGGCAACACCGATAACGGTACCGATATATCTAACTTGCAGTTTCTGCCTGTAAAATTGTAACTTGTAGCTGCGTCAAACGGACTGCAGTTTATAAAGGCTATGTTTTAATTCCCGAGGTATTTTTCCTATATCTTTCTAAGATTAAATTTAATTATTTAGAAAAGCGATGTCTATTTTTGGAGTATAATCAACTTAGTGGTCAGTTTGAGGAGTTTTAAGTATCATACGCCTTTATTACAAACTGGTCGAAGTTTCCTAACAACGAATAAAGTTTGTGCCAAGAAATATTTATTTTATTTTGAAACACTGCCTTGTTTTGGGCTAAAGGACCTAAATCAGATCAAAGAAGCGCATGATCTGTACCACGTTGACCTACAGAGCGTTTTGTTGTACTTAAATCATATTTTTTGCTAGAATTTGATAGCCTTTATATTGCAAGTTCATCGTAGAAGACATAAATTTAGTAAGAAATTTACAAAGAGCCTGGCAACACATGTGTGCGCTCGACAATTCATAGCAATAAGCCAATAATGTAACTTAGATTTACGCCTCACTTGTAACAACTCAAGGAAATTGTAATTAATGTTTCCCGACTTAATTTATATGTTCTGGACTAGATCAATGTAATTATGTAGGTATAGGGAAAGTTATTACTTATAAAATAATTATAAATAATAGTAATAAAATAACGAGAAGGAATTTGTAACTATAATGTGAAAATGGAAGTGTAATGAATTTCAATTTATAAAATTAATAAAAATTAACGAGTTTTACTGCTGACTTTTAATTTCGCAAAACCCTACACGGAGTAACCATTATACTCCTAAAGATAACAACATGAACTTTCCCTGAAAACAAAAACAACAAACACTTGATACACTTTTGTTCCCCGCCCGCTCTTGTTCGTAAGCTCATTTTATTGTCTTCAATATTCCCAGATTACCCCCTAATCTCTCATAACGCGTAACAGTTTATTCCGCATGGCAACATCGACTTTGTTGAACGTCAGTCACGGCCCGCCAAAACGAAATAATAACATGGCCGACCTAGAAATCAACCAACCTAACTTTCAACAATTGTCGTCGGAATCTGAGTTGTAAAGCTGGTTGGGAGGGCTTATTTTTAGCTGCTGGAGGTTTATTGATTAGTCGTTCCTCTGTTGCGTGGTAATTTGGATAGAACAAAGGGAGGAGGAGTGCACGTGCACGGCATTACAAGGGCACGCTAATAAAACGGTGGATTAACTCAGAGGGACAGGTGAGGGCGAAATTGCAAACTATTGGCCTCTTCACAATAAAATATAACGCATAGTCTCGCGTTACTACGGATTTACGTCAAGTTGTCGGTGTAATGAGAAATTTTTGGGATACCTTACACTCACTTCTGTTTGAGGACTTAACCCGAGCGCTTGAGTTAAATGAAGAACGTTCCTGTTACGTTACAGTATAAGTTTGTAACACAAAGGGACTTACGAAGACCTTCATATTTTGTTTGAGTTGTTGTTACACCAATTTAGGCCCTCTATACATTACCTGCAATCATTGAAATACATAGTACGGAACTGCTCAAAGCAATTCTTGCGATGCTTACTTTTGAGGGGTCACAACGCGAATCTGACACCATCGCCCATTCAGTCGCATGTCAATCACCATCCATGACACCTATTTAAGTAACACTGTTATAATTGATAAAATGCCCTCCCGCATCGTGCGGTGTGAGAGCGTTGCACCACCGACCACACCGTCCACAATGATATGATATCCTGTGAGTGAATCAAGCAATACTGGACTTTTGTGTTTATGGCATAAGAACTAAGACATCAGCAATAGTGTGTGGTTAAGCCATGGCGCTAGCGTTTGACAACCTTCTATGAGACTTGTTACCCGAAATTGTACTGATAGCCATATCCTTCCTTTGAGATCTTTGTCAGCAATATTTAGCTACGATATGGTAGCTCTTGTTAACCAACCATATCGAGGGCTGGTAAACCAGTTTCCATTTACAGAAACACAGAAAACCTATAAAGTACCGTAATATCCATAAAAGCCGCTACTTACAATTAAATAGGTACCAATAAGTAAATCTTTTAAAACTCAAATACAAATAAAACGTGAGTATTGATATGTCGTCACGTCACGAACCATCAGCAAGAACAAGTCCCTGCGAGCTTGTTAATGGGAAATAAACGCGTCACCAATTAAAGCTGGGAAAAGTCCCGGTTTTTTCCCGGGATGTGCTAATTAGACAAAGCGGGGCCGCGCATTGTGGCGCACGTACGATCGATCGAGATACGGCACGCCGGGACAGCGGAAAGGGTGATAATAGAGATGTAATATAGTTTGGAATCATGCCCAGTACCTTTAAAGTAGGGAAAAGAAATTAATCAGGAATCTTATCTGATACTCAAATATGATTTAAAGAAATAAAAACCAGCACTGCGAGGTATACCTATATTAAGGAATATTGGAGCCAATACCGGTAATTTCTCGATATCGGAATTTAAAATAAACGGTATATCGATATTTTTCTGTTTGTGCAAAACTTAAATACTGTTAAGGTAGAGGACTATGGAATTTCCAAAAAAAAAACTTGTATCTTTTTAGTGAATATGATGTATTATAGCACCAAATGACAATATCATTGTAACTGTGAGTGAACTGTTGTGAACTTTGTAAAATATTGCTATCAATTTACACGGACTGTAGATCGTTAATTAGAAGTATTTTACGAATGCCCACTTTTAGTTCTGTAAGTAGTCGTATGTATAGCCTTCTTCTTTAGTTACACTGTCCATTTCTTCGGGATTTTTCCTTCCATTTTGAATTTGGGATGAAGGTATTCTTTCAGAGAAGCATTCTTGGTATATTCAGGTATTTCGATATTATTGAAAACCCAGTATCCATGCTCTAGGAAACCAATGGGAAATTTATACGATTCTTTGAGCTCGATCAGCACTAGTGTTTATTTTTAGTACCTATAAGGTACCTACCGAGCAAACCAAATTTACTGCAAATTAGCCGTCTGAAAGAGTCTAGCGTGGGCTGGTTTAATTCAAGGCACTAAATGAAAGTCTGGATTTCGTTAATGGAATTATATTAAGACTAGCTAACCCCATAATAGGACTAACGCCGGGTTTTCTCGCTCTAAATTCCGACTCTGAATTTACCTAAAAACCGGCCTTTAGTGTTAAGTGCAGATTTATCAATGGTAAGACGAAGTTTTGTTGCAGATGACATTTTGTCTTAGACATATGTACAATGCGACCAGCTTCTCTATTCGGGAACATCCAAGCGATATTGTAGCGATGCGCTAGCGAAATTCTCATCTAACTCTTCCGCACGCTGCGTAATGCGTAGGAGTGGGATGCGAGTTTCGCTCGCGAGTCGCATCGCTCGCTTATACGCTATATCGCTTGGACGTTCCCAAATAGAGGCCCAGGGATCATTATAACCTACGAGCTTTTTAACAATGGACAATGTGACACCTGGACTATCTGACTCTTGGATATGTATGCCCCTGAGGGCCTAGCACACAAAATTTTATCGCGCATATAAATCATCTGTCACTTTTTGACTAATATGTGCGTGCGAAAGGGACGCATGCTTTATGTGCGCGATAAAAACTATACCTTGTCCGATCGCTCGCGGCACGGGGAGTCTGCTCAAGATGCTCACGTCGTTCCCACGTTTTATGACTCCGCGTGCCACGAGCGTTCGGACAGGGTATAGTGTGTTACCCCTTAATACACTATACCCTGTCCGAAGGCTCATGGATACTACTTTTGTGTTCCTATTGAATATGGTAAGTTATACTCCAAGCCGTACCTGGCTAGGAAAACATAGCTAAGCTCCGTATCAATCCATGTAAATTAAACGCAATGGGGTCGATTGCGCCCCTGCATTGAAAGCTGCAAAAAACAGCATTTTCCCTGAATTCCCCTTCGAAAAATCGCGCGGCGTGCACAGTCGATCTGTAAACAAATTTGAGAACATTATTCGTGTTTACGCGGGGTTGCCATCATGAATATAGGAAGGGGTGATGCCAAGATCCCCATTCATGGGCTGGAGACGTCTTGGTCTTAAATACATGGGATGTAAATGCAAATCCTGCCTCCATTACCGATGCATTCGTTTTGTGGAGAATTAGGTATTGCGAGCGGAGGTGGATGGGTTGGAAAGGTTTTGGTAGATCTTATATTTACTTACTATGCTCAAAAGTTATAATGTAGTCAGAACTGTCGTGACAATGTTTATTGATTAAAGAGCTTAGTCTTATTACAATCCTCGTTGCAGTTTTGTAAACAAAAATGGATATTTTTGTGGCATCTATCATCCTTTATTTACAACAGAATCGTGCAATGTCCGAAATATGACTGACCACAAAGCAGATCACTTTAAAAAAAACACAATGGGGCTTGTCCTAGTGTGAGGACCACAGCCAAACTAGTACATTAAGTCAATAATAATATGCTTAGGAGTACTTAAGTAATCAAACTTCTAATCTATAAAAATTGTGACCTTCTTCCGGTAAATATATTATATACCTATGATTTTGATTCGTATTTTGTGGTATATACCTACCTACCTATGTTGTAGAGGAAAAATACTATGAACGGCTAGAATAAATAAATCTAAAACTGGGAAGACACAAACCATATTCATGACGCGGTTCGCGCAGTTGGTAGTGACCCTGCCTCCGAAGCAAGTGGTCCCGGGCTCGATCCCTGGTAAGGGCAAATGTTTGTGTGATGAGCGCGAATGTTTGTTCCCGAGTTTTGGATGTTTTCTATGGATTTAAGTATTAATTTATCTATCATCAAAAGCCAATTTATCTATTTATTTATTTATTATTGTTATTATTGTTTTATTTATTTATTTATTTAGCGAATTTATCTATATAAGCATGTATATCGTCGTCTGGTACCCATAACACAAGTTCTTAGGACTATATTACTTTTGGGCATTGAAGTATAATATTTACCATTGAAATATTATAGATCTTTGAATATTAGGTATATAATTACTCAAAGCTTTTATACTAGATTGATTTGTGTAAAGATTGTACACTGATTGATTTATTTTTTGACGCTTAAGCAGTTTTTATGGTTGTTCTTACGAAACTTAGTTCCTATACCGAATTCCTGGCGCCTCATTCGGGAACGTTAAGTGATTCTGTAGCGACTCGTAAGCCAGATTTCTCATCTCGCTCTTACGCATTACGCGTCGTGCGGAAGAGTGGGATGAGAAATCTGGCTTATGAGTCGCTACAGAATCACTTAGCGTTCCCGAATGAGGCGCCTGTTGTAATAATTTAATGCACCAAAACTCTTCCAGTTGAATATTACATAATTACCCAAAGCTTTTATACTAGATTGATTTGTGTAAAGATTGTACACTGATTGATTTATTTTTTGGCGCTTAAGCAGTTTTTATGGTCGTTCTTACGAAACTGAGTTCCTATACCGAATTCGAATGTAATAATTTAATGCACCAAAACTCTTCCAGTTGACGTGCATGAAAACAATAAAAAGCCGCAATTAATCAAACAAAGAAATAGCAAATTGGGTAGGTACTTTATGAGGCTGTACATTTGTCATCGGTAGTACACCGCAGCCAAACGTAAGTACCTACAGGATAAACCGTGCAAGGTCTGTCGAGGGCCCGACTAATTAGAACAAAAAACGCGGGAAAACACAAGTACGCTTGACAGCGAGTCAGAGACAAAGAGCGTGGAATTACCGCCAAAAAAGGTACTATACCGTACCGCGCACACTTTTGCAATTCTGACCTCTACCAAGTCTGGAATAAGATAAGATTTCGCTTCGCTTTAGAAACGCCTGAAACATTTTGTTTTCGAAAGATACTAAACTATGACGTCGTATCTCAAATCATCCGCCAGGCAATATTGTGTCTTACAAAACTTTAATTAAGTTCGTTTTTCTTCGTAAGGGACAGTTTTATCGATGTTTTGTTTTGTGCAGTTGGTTGCGTAGGGAGAAGCGCCATCGCGTCGATTGTCTCTGGCACGTTCGGGCGAAGAGGCGGAATCGATAGAGCACGGTGTGCGTTGTAATGAATTTATTACTTAAATCCCTAGTAGAAAACCGGACAAGTGCGAGTTAAACTCGCGTGGAGAGGGTTCCGTTCCGTACATGATTATCTGAAATTTACTAGGTTACCTTAAATACCAGAGACTTCTTATAGGTTTTCTTGTAATCTATAGGCAAAGATCTATTCTCTGTATTTTTTTCAAAATTGTAGCCCCAGTAGTTTCGGAAATAAGGGGGGGGAATGGTCATTTTTCGCCTATTTTCCTGAATAACTTCTAAACTATTTTATTTAAAATTCAAAAGAAAATATATTTAAGATCCTCACAATAAGCCCTTTCATTTGATATGTCACACGATATAGGTGGCATAACTTTTTTTTTAATTTTCTAGTTATCCCCCGAAAAGTGGCCCCTATGTTTAAAATTCATATATTTACGTCACGCGTTCGTGTTGCGGTCACCAACTTACATATGAATACCAAATTTCAACTCAATCGGTCCAGTAGCTTCGGAGCAAATTGGCTGTGACAGACGGACAGACAGACAGACAGACAGACAGACACACGAGTGATCCTATAAGGGTTCCTTTTTTCCTTTTGAGGTACGGAACCCTAAAAACGATGATTCCACTAGGATGTAGCTTAGTATCCACTGTCATGGAGTATTTTATACAGAAGGTAGCTTCGTTTTAATTTTAAAACGACTTTAAGATGAAGCCTTGCCAATTTAAGGAGATGAAGCAAAGGTTTTTAATTACATTTTTGAATTTTGTTTACAGTAAGGCAGTAACAGAAAATAAATATTTCCTGTGATCGAATTGTAAGGAAAGTGTATCATGATTGGACGTATAGATTTAATTATGTTTTAAATTTTAGTAAGTAATTTTTCTTTTTCTTTCGTCATCATTTTGTACTTATTGACTTACCACTTGAAATTTATACTAAAACTACGTAAGCTCATTATTCTGCCGTGCTGATGGGGTGGATATGTAAATAACAGCCACCGACTCAAACCGACACAAAATCATAATTAGTAAATACACATCGCAATAAAGTTGTTTTATTAAACCTTACAAAAACAATAGATTATTGATTCATGATTGTCATTAAAACTAAATTAATGCATAGATATAGCAAGAGATTCAAAAAATCTGTAAAATATTAAATAAAAACATTGTGAATTCTATATTTAACAACATAAATAACATAATGCTGCAGAGTTTATAACTGTGTATAATGTGAGTAAAAACATTTCCCGAGTAGAAATAGACAGGCGGCACCCATCGGAACATAACAAATGATTTTCTCTGGTCTCGCTATTTACAATATACAAATATAAAATAATGTCCCCAAATATTCCCAAAAATTACAAGAACCTCGGGTCAACAGGCTTAATGTGTCTCCTAAACTTATTGTACAGGGTGTCCCAAAACACCTTGCGTCCCCAGTGCGGCTCCTCCAGCACTATGAACTCCCGGTCCATGTGGAGATAGCTCACGTTGCCTGGATGGACTCTTGGCCATTTCACGGGCAGCAGCTGGGTGGGTGTCGGTGTGGGATCTCTGAAAGGTCAGACGAGGTTCAGCCGCTAACCTTGGGCAATGAGGATGCACTGTCTAAACGAACACAGGGAATTAGATGATGTTTCAAAATCATGAACGGATAGGCCTTAGCTATGCCTCCATATCCATATCATATATAGTCAACAAACGTGTTCGGTTAGATGTTTGCAGTTTGTATGGGCGCCCATTTGTCAACGGCACTCTTAAGCGTTTTAACTTGTTACATTACCGTAAATTACTATGGTCGACCCCAGAATTAGAAGGATGACTTTGACAAGCAAATTGGCTCAAATGTTTCCAGAGTGGAGCCATAGTGTCGTAAATTTCGACAAATAGTTTTGGATCAGTATTGACAAAAAGATTTTGACAAATTATACCGTTTTTCACTCAAAAGATGTTAAAGAAAATCATTGTGACGACGCAGTTAGCCTAGTTGGGTGTGACCCTGCCTCCGAAGTTAGCGTCCCGGGTTCGATCCCCGGTAAGGGCAAATATTTGTGTGATAAGCACGAATGGTTTCTTCCTGAGTCATGGATGTTTCCTATGTATTTAAGTATTTATTTCTCTATATAAGTATGTATATCGTCGTCTAGTACCCATAACACTAGCCTTTAGAGCTTACTTTGGGACTAGATCGATTTGTGTAAAGATTGTCCCCTGATTTATTTATTATCTTATCTACTAATACCTACACTCGATGACTCGAGATGCTTCGATAAAGATGGCTGGTCAACAATGTTGTCATACCAAAAAACTATCAATAGATGCAACCTCTAGTAAAATACTAAATAATATATAGCTCATTGGCAAAGAGGATCACGTCATATATTGTGTTATCATCATCTCCATCATCAGCCAAAAAAGGTCCCACTACTGGCCATGTCATCATAAAAAGGAACCAAAAACAAATGCCCTCCTCTTAGTATATTAAAAAGAAAAAAATCCAATTAGTTGTAAAGTACTTACCCAAACCTGACGTAGTTTGCAATAAGCTTTGCCACTCGATCCACTGCTCGCCTGTCGTCCATGCTACGTGGTGACTGTTTCAAGATAGCGTGGTTCACGACGTCCCCATGACTCGCCATGGGAATGTTCTCATAAAACTTCTCATAATTCCCCAAATTTCCTTTATAAGCGAACTCCATCAAGTAAACTGGATTGCCGCCTCTGGCGTGCCTCTCAGCCGAATTAAGGAGCCCGTGCAAAATTAGATAGTCCCCAAAATAGTTCAAATAGTTAATTATATTTCCATCACCTATTGTTTCATTGCCAAAGTAAAAATGCTTTATGTTCTTACCTACTTGTTGTTTTATCTCATCGGTGTTAAAAATAAGGTCCGCTGGTATGAAGTCATAAAAGTTAGCTTCCATTCTTTGTTTGTAATCCTGCTCATAGTATTCCTGGCTTCTGAGACGCAGGCCTTCTGAAGCCGAAAAAATAAACATGATCGGAACCTTACTATAGATCTGTTTTGCCAATATATCGTAAGGAGACCTCGAAAGGAACGTTTCGTGGCCGAAATTTTTTATTTCTACGCTCGGTACGAACCCAAATCTCCCATCAGTTAAATTACTGTAATAATCGAAATTGGCTAGGCTCAATGTATTAGCTGACTCATGTTGGAAATAGTGAAGTAAGTTGTACAAATTTTTAGTTGTCCTTCTGGGGAGCTGTAAAGTTTTTGCGAATTCCAAGGCAGTTGCTATCGGGTCAGAATCTGTGACCCAGACGGGTGTTGCTGACGCTGATTCCACAATGGCTCTGTGGAATAGTCCTTTACTCATTTTGGACAACACATGGAGCTCAGTTGACGCGCCTCCTGCACTCGTGCCATATAGCGTTACCTGAGTTGGATCGCCCCCAAAACTTTGTATGTTTTTTTGAACCCATTTTAGCGCGGCGTTTTGATCTTTCAGTCCTGCGTTACCTGGTGCGTCGTCTATCCCTAGGCAAAGAAAACCCAAGATACCAAGCCTATAATTGATTGTTACTACAATAATATTCTCCTTGATTAGAGGTGCGACTCCGTGCGTCTGCCCGTCTCCCATACGAAAACCTCCTCCGTGAATGTAGACCAGTACGGGGGCAAGGTCGTTTATTATCTTGACAGGGGTAAACACGTTGACGATGAGGCAGTCTTCATCGCCGATACCCGTTTGAGGACACTGGACCGTGCGGTTTGCTTGAAAGACGCCGTTCCATGGTGCACGAGGAATGGGATCCTGAAATTTCCATAAGGAACTAATATGAAACAAAACGTCTGCATGCTCATTTGCTGGATTTTTTCCATTCCTAGAATAATTATGAGAATTAATAACATCAGGCTGGTGTAGCTACTGCCGTTTGGGCAAAATATTTTTCGCCAAATTTCACTTCCCAAAAAGTTTATTGCAGCAGTTTCATTTCCCAAACGAATTTTTAGCATATTTACATTTTGCATTTTATTTATTTGGTCTAATTATCATTTGGCATCATTTTACTTTGTCAAGTTTATTACGACAGACGTTTATTAGGCAAACGTTTTGTTTTGGCAGGTATTATATTACAAAAAAATTAAAAGATGGGGTTCGGCGAAGCCCACCACAGGGGGGCGAAGCCCCCCCAAGGGGGTGAGGGGGCGAAGCACCACGCGGTAAAAAGCAAATATTGTATTATTGGTAGGTTAGGTTAGGGTTAACTTGTAGGGGTGCAAGCCGAGTTCCTCCACGTTGACTTGGATACTGCAGCTCTTCCTGAATTCTGAGTTTGGTATGGGAGGGGGATACTTTGGAACGTTGAACCATATCCGCGAAGTCGGGGAGAAGGGCAGTATCCAGAAGGGTTTGACGACGCGGATAGCCTAGTTGGTAGTGACCCTGCCTCCGACGCAAGCGTCCCGGGTTCGATCCCCGGTAAGGGCAAATATTTGTGTGATGAGCACAAATGTTTGTTCCTGAGTCTTGGATGTTTCCTATGTATTTAAGTATTTATTTCTCTATATAAGTATTTATATCGTCGTCTAGTACTCATAACACAAGCCTTTAGAGCTTACTTTGGGACTAGATCGATTTGTGTAAAGATTGTCCCCTGATTTATTATTATTATTATTATTATCTGGGCTGGTGCACCCTGGGCATAGATTGGGACTGTTCTTGCTGCGGTAGGCAGACGGCTGGTGACCCGCTCAAGGACTCTCCGGGTCTATGGCTAATACTCGGTTGGGAGGGAGAATGGTTGAAGTCATATCTGGGTCCGGTAGATCTCTAGTGGTTTCTAGAGTTGAGTGCGTACCCCTCTCACGTAGCCTCTAGTAATCGGAGTGATGGACAGCACTTGGGTATGGGCATCGGCTAGACCTGTCGAGCAATCGATTCTGCTAGCCTTTGCTTACTTATGGTCTGGTTGAAGGGATGCGGATAGGCAGACGGCCCTGTGACCCGCTTCTGGAAACTAGTCCCTTCCACTCTGCGACGGTGCATCAGCGTATTTCTCTGGAATCGTAGAGGACATTGCTGAACTGGGACGGGTGCGGCCGGGGTCGTTTGAAGGGACGGTAAAGTCGGTGGCGAGTCGACTGAGCTGATCCTGGAAAGCATCCCCGCTGCACGCAGACGGCCGGGGAAGAAGGCGAACCGGGCGAACTTCTGTTTGCCCATCGCCCGAACCCCCTCGTAGAACTAGGGTTAGGGGCCCATTGCACAGTTCTACGTGTCTGGGGAAACAGACAGTAGTGTTGGCGAACGCTACGTTAGGTCAATCTCTAAATTAACAAAAACGATTGCAAGGGGTAAGTAATAGAGTTCACTTGCGCAAAAAACCAAATACCAAATTCGCTGCATCAGACACAGGCTCTGTCAAAATCGATTGAAAAATACCGATGTTCGAATCAGCGAGACCCAATTGCGCAAGCAAACTCTCCCTCCTGGTTCGAGTACGGGCACACTCTTGTAACAAATGATACACATCTTCAATGGTTCCACATGTGTCACAATTTGGTGAGCTTACCTTCCTCATTAAATATGCAAATTTGTTTAATGGAGCATGTCCGGATCTCAACCTATGGGCACTAACAACTTGTTCTCTACTAAGGCTAACATTGTTAAACCACGGTACACGAGGAGGCTCAGACTGGATAGTTTTGTACCAAATTCCTTTACCGCACGATCTTTGATCAAAATATTCCTTCCAACGAAGGTGAAATTTGTACCTGTACTCCAATATAGCCTCCGAGAAATCAGGACTAATAAAAGCGTCTGAGCCCTCGGATGCAGCTATACCGGCCAACCGGTCTGCCTCCTCGTTGCCTCTCAGGCCAACATGCGACGGAACCCACTGCAACCTCAAGCATTTCCCACTCTTCTTAAGATTATATAATTGTTCTAATATGTTATAAGCTAACGAAACACACCGTTTACCACCACGCGCAATATGTTGAAGGGCACTTTTACTGTCGGTCAAAATAACAACCTTTTGAGCTTCTAGCTCTGTCGCATATGTTAATGCTTGAGAGATTGCATAGAGTTCAGCCGACATAATAGACACGATTGAGTTCGTTTAAGTGAAACAAAACCCTGTTCTAGCGCAACATCGAATAGCTGAGCACCTGTTACGTTACATTTATACGACCAATTAGTATGATGTGCATTAAAGTCACCGGCAATCAAGGTTTTCCCTGTGAATGAATTAAATTAAGTATCTCAATCAAGCTGAGTCGTTTGTACTGTAGAGGGACAGTACAATGATACAATATAACTCAAACTGGAACAATTTAAAATCTTTACACACATAATTTCAATATCCAAATTATTAACTGTCAAAGGACAGGATTGGGCTTTTATAGACTTATGAACAAAAATTGCAACACCACCGTACGAATCGGACCTATCGGACCTATCCCTTCTAAATATATTATCACTTATTCTAAGTAACGTTTCATTTTCCAGCCAGGTTTCACTAACCAGCGCGATCTTCTCTCGATTTAAAAAAAGTTCAAACTCTACAAGCTTAGGCCTAATACTCTGAGAATTTCATTGCATTAAATTTACAAAAGAAACATGTTCTGAATTGTTACCCATTAAAAACAGAAAATATAGAACTCATGTCATTCAAATATTGCAAACAGACCGCTAAACATTCATTCAGTATAAACTTAACAAAAACCTTAATCTTACTCTCCCAATTTAAATTTGACAAAAGAATATCTTTCAGTTTTGTCAAAATTTTCTTTAAATAAATTCGTTTTCTCGCCTGCTCTTTGTTTTCCTCTTCAGGTAAAATTGATTCTTCGTCATCAACAACTACTTCCGAATAAGTACAATTTGCTTCTTTATCATCACGCTTTAACTTTCTCTTTCCCGTTTGATATTTACGTGACGAAACCCGGATTTCATCTTTCTGCACTGCGTTACATTTCCTCGTAATACTCCCTTCTTCCTGCGTGTGTTGGTCTTCTTGCCTCAATGCATGGTGATCCACAATAGACTTGGACAATACTACGTCTCTATAGGATTGATTACTACTAATTTTATCAAACCCAGATAAAACATACCCCTTTTCAGCAATTTCAGAACATTTCATATCTTTCCTCTCTGTTTCCCAAATAAAACCATAGAGCTTCTTATTATTGCAATTTTCCGCGCACATAATTCTACGGATCTCTTTTTCTTTTAGGAAAATAGGACAGGACTTGTCTAAGGCCATGTGCGGACCTTTACAATTAATACATTCAAAATTAGTAGACTTCCAATTAGCATGATCTTCGCCACATTTCGGACATTGTATTTTCTTTGCCGGACAAAACTTAACCAGATGGCCGAATTTCCAACACCCAGAACATTGAGTAACCGGAAATGTGTAGGGCTCTACCTTGAATCGACAGCCATAACCATAGACATAAGAAGGTAATGACGGCCCTTTAAAACATACCCGAACAGACTGACTCTTCAACCACTGACCACCTTCACCCATGCGGTTCAGTCTTCGGAGTGACAGAATATTATGTGCATCTTCGATATTAGCCAAAAATTCCTCTATATCAATATCCTTATCCACTTGTTTTATCATTCCATAAGTGCAACTTGACTGGTTTGACCAATCTCATTTCATCGTTATTAAAATTTTTCAAAGGTAATAACTTCTCTGCATCTAATTTTGCCTTAAATTGAATAAGAACTCTAGAAGAACCCTTAAATTTAATTCTCAGTATGCCTCATATACCTTCAGCTCGTAGCATCTTCGCTAAAGCGATCTGCTTTGGCAGCATCTTCCTTGACGTTACACAAACCTCGATGAAAATTAAAATGAAAATGAAAATTAAAATGAAAATATTTATTTTGCAAGTAGGCCACACGGGCTCTTTTACATGTCTGAATCTACCAGCGCTTCGAAAGGTGACATGTGCTGAGAAGAAACGCCGCAAGAAACTCAGCAGTAAGTCTTTTTTCCACTTTAAAATGACATATAACTAAAACTAACATAAAAAGTGCAACAAATAAACCTAATGAGCACAAATTAATTATCGTATACAACTAATAAGGGAGATGTATAGTCTCCGCGTCTGGACAAGTTAAGTGCCTTAGAGATGTATAAAGTCTCTAAGGGTCATAATAATAAGAATAATATTAAAACAGAGAAAACATCTAAATTGATTAATCTAGGTTACATGGAGATGTAGACAGTCTCCATGGTCAAGTATAAATATGGAGATGTAACCTTGGCCTCAGAGCTGGCCCAGCTTCTTTATCATTTAAATAATCTTCAACTCTATAATATCCTTTCTTAAGCAGCGAATCTTTAATGTACCGTTTAAATGGATTAACAGACAAGTCCCATGCTTCTAGGGGAACTTTGTTGTAGAATCTTATGCAGTTCCCCAAAAAAGATTTACTTACTTTCTTAAGGCGAAACTTAGAAACAAGGAGCTTATTCTTACTACGTGTATTAAAATTATGGACATCAGACACTTTCTTAAAACCTTTAATATTCTTGTGCGTATACAAGATCACCTCATAAATATACTGTGAAGCTACTGTAAGGATGTCAATTTGTTTGAAACGGTCTTTTAACGAATCACGGGAGCCCAGGTTGTAAATGGACCGGACTGCTCTCTTCTGTAGAATAAAGACAGTTTCGATGTCAGCCGCCTTACCCCAGACCAGGATGCCATAAGACATAATACTATGAAAATAATTAAAACAAACAAGTCGCGCTGTTTCCACATTGGTAAATTGACGAATTCTTCTTACAGCATATGCAGCAGAGCTCAGTTTGTCTGCAAGAACGGATATGTGTGGACCCCATTGTAAATTGCGGTCAAGAGTTAGCCCAAGAAAAACTGTCTGATCTACAAGACATAGGTTTTCTCCATTTAAAGTAAGGGCTGCGTCTACCTGTGTAACATTAGGTAAAGAAAATTTAACACATTTAGTTTTCTTCGCATTAAGAAGCAAATTGTTAGCTGTAAACCATTTAAGCACTTCTTTCAAGGTGTCGTTGATATGACTATAGTCTTCTTGCTGTCGATTTACTTCGAAATCAGCGAAGTATCATTAGCAAATAAAACTATGTCACACTTGTTATTTATAAGGCTAGGTAGATCGTTTATATAAACAAGGAAAAGGAAAGGGCCCAAAATAGATCCTTGGGGCACTCCGAGCTTCACAGGTAAACCAGAAGACTGCACTTTGTTAACTACTACTTTCTGAATCCTCTGGCTAAGATAAGATTTTACAAGGTTTAGTGCTTTAACTGATAATCCATAGTGCTTAAGCTTATATAAGAGTGTCTCATGCTCAACACAATCGAATGCTTTTGAGAGGTCGCAGAAAATACCAATCGCATCTTGCGGATGTTCCCATGCTTCATAGATATGCCTAATAAGCACTGAGGCAGCATCTGTTGTCGAACGACCCTTTGTAAAACCAAATTGCTGATCGTGAAGCAAATTATTAGTATTAAAATATTGAAGCATCCAAATGCCAATAACCAAGTTAAGAACAACTTTTTCAAATACTTTACTTAACACTGGAAGAATAGAAATAGGTCTAAAATTACCAGGGTCGGATTTACTTCCAGCTTTGAACAAAGGAATTACTTTACTGTGTTTCATCAGGTCTGGGAACACACCCGCATTGACACAAGAATTAAACACGACGGAAAGATATGGTGGCGTTACAATGTGAATTACCGATTGCATAACTTTTACAGAAGTAACCCAAAGATCCTCAGTGTTCTTCAACTTTAGGGCGTTCAAAGTTTGTACAATCTCATAACGGTCTGTGTGTTGAAATTCGAAATCCGTCTTACCTCTTATCGCAGCATAGTCTAGATATGAACCTGCAATCGCAGTAGAGGAGTTGAGTTCACCAGTGGTGCTTACCGCTATATTTGCGAAGAATCCTTCAAAAGCGCCTGCCACATCTGAATCAGACGTCAGAATTTGATTTTCCACTTTCAATTTAAAGTGATATTCACGGGGTCTTGATTTACCTGTTTCAGTTTTGATAACGTTCCAGGCTGCCTTCACCTTGTTATCTGCTGTTTTAACTTTATTGCTAAGATAGATTGACTTAGCGACGGCACATGCTTTTTTAAATACCTTTGAATATTTCTTGACATATTCGGTGAAGTTGGCATCTTGGTTGTAGTTATTCTCTTCGTATAACTCGTACATCTTGGTTCTGCTTTTATGAATGCCTACTGAGGCCCAATCACTAAACCTAGGTTTGTTAGTACCATTTCGGATAGTTTTAGTTTTGAAAATGGTTCCAAACTCGTAATTAATAACATTGGAAAGGTCCTCGTATAGTAGATTAGGGTTAGTTTCTATAAGGGGGGTAACAAGAATCTTGCTCATTGTGTTATTTTTAAACTTTTCTACACGACTTACAGTTATGGGCCTGTATGTTATTGACGATTGATGTTGTTTAACAAACACCCTGAAAGAAGCTTTTTGGCCGCTATGATCAGAGTTAAAGCAGCTAAGCACAGTTTTATCAGTAGCTTCACAATTACAGAAAATTTTGTCCAAACATGTTGCCGAGTTGGCTGCAATTCTAGTTGGTACGTGAAAAAGATGAGACAAGTCAAATGATTTAAATATGTTCAGTAGCCTCACTGATAGTGTGTTTGCGGAGTCTAGAAGATTCACATTGAAATCTCCACAAACTATAATAGACTATAAACTATAATGGATGGCTTCATCAACATGTCCTGATGCAAGCTCATTGACAATACTCGCGGTTTGACCAGCAACTCCCCGCAAACGCTTTAACCTCTTCCCCACAACAGTGGTAAAACTATCATCTTCTTCGCTGCTACCATCACTACCATGACCCCGCTTGTCAGGTGAAAGTCGGACATCACATATTTCAACTTCCCTTAAGACAAAGTCTGACAACCTCCTTGTACATTCCTGCTAAGCCTTGCATGCTGACGACGTCCCAATTTTCCTCATCACCTTGTTGCCCGCATGCAAGAGCTGACGAAATTCGGGTCTCCACTAGAGGCACGAGATCCCTTACTCAATTCACTCATTATAGCGAACGCCAAGAGTCACCTACGAGACAGATGTAATTTTATACTCGCACTGCAATAAATAATTAAACTATAACGCCGCTATAAATAAAATTAAATTAAATTGAATTTATAATCGTTTTTTGCATCCGTCGCCCATGACATCTCAAACGTCACCCTCAAAAAAAAAAATTTAGTAACTGTAAAATTGCGATAAGCTGTTTTGACTAATGATTTTAAGCCAAATGATAATTTGAGTAAAATAGTTTGGGATGTGATACTTTGGGAAAAGTTTTTTGGCCATAAGTACATTAGTAATTCCATCAGGCTTGACTGTCCTTTCATAAACCACTGCTGTGGTCTGCATGCCCCTCACCACCGCGGTGACTGACGGGTGGACCACAGTAGAGGGATATTTTGTAACCACTAACTCATAGTTTTTAAGATGACTGTACCACTAACAAATATGAATCCCGTTATTTGAAATAAATGTTTAATAATAATAATAAAATAACCAATATTAAGAATTGGATTACCGCAAAATAGCAATGATAGGTAAATGAGACTAATTAGTTCATGATAACACAATCAATAACAAAAAACACAAATTATCATGTATTTCGGGTTTTGAAGAAAAGGGGGAGATGCAATACAATACAAATATCTTTACTGAATAAAACATAAAGGAAAAAGAAAAAAATAAGTTACAAGGAAGTAGCGATCTCTTCCAAATAACGTTTGAAAGAACAGATGGCTTAAAAAGTCTTACAAAAGCAGGTGTAAACTATAGTAAATATTTAAATCACTTTATACCGCAATGATACAAAATACTAACGCAAGTACATACACAAATAAATACATATAGTATACATAGGAACATAAATGCAGTTATATATATAATAATTAATAAAATAATAGTAAAAAGAACATTTTTAAAAACAAGCTTTTATTTAAATGCTCTAAAATTACGAAAATAAATTTTATATATTTTTTAAAATATATTTACGTAATTTTAGAGCATTTAAATAAAAGCTTGTTTTTTAAAATGTTTTTATACTATTATTAATTTTTTCGTTTTCGCTGGACATGTTTCTAAGAATGTTCATGTCATGCTTCATTGTTGCATGGTCGTTTGCCTGCTAACTTAATACAGTCTAGTTCTTCAATAAGGAGACCTTCTAGCGATTTGACTCTACTTAAGGCCACGTATGCTTGGTCAGGAGCGAAGAGCTTTGAGTCTAAATAGACAACGGTATGGTTGAATAATTGCGTATACATCATTTCGCATCTGTGCTGTTAAACGTTGAGGAGTGCTCTCGTTAGGAGCCAACCATGAGTACAGCAACCATGTCATGGTAAAATTTTAAACTGGCTATTATAATAAAAGGCGTACACAAAATTTCGTGACTGTCCTGTTGACCGTTGAAGAGTTCCCTAGTTAGGAGCCAAGCCTGAGTGCAGCAACCATGTTATGGTAAAACCTAAAACCGGCCATCATAATAAAATGGTTACACACAATTTCGTGACTGGGCTTTTGACCGTTGAAGAGTTCCTTTGTCTGGAGCTCATCTTGGATGTCGATTCAGGTCATGCTTACCATAAAAATGCATTGTCATTGGAACTGAACTAACATGTAAAAATTCAGCTCCGTAGGATAAGAGGAAGTGGTTCTAATTCAGCTTTGTACGGGTCAAATCTTGCAAGCTGAATATATACATACATTGCAAGTTAAATAAAAGCTTTTAAAAAGGAAACCGCCTACAAAAAAAGAGAAAGTAAGGTTAACACGAAATAATGGGGTAAAAGAATTAACAGATAACATTTTTTTTTTTTTTGGATTTTGAGGCGTAGTTTGAGAGACCTTTAAGCCAGCACGGATAACAAAGCAGAATGTTGTTGTTTGAGTACATTTTCTTCCAATGCTCTTCAAAATAAATACCAACCTTGAATCGACTCCTCAGCGTCGGCGGAGCAGCATAAGGTATTCCAAGATAGGCGAAGTATTCACCATCTCCGTCGTTAGCTAGGTGCCCTCTTACCACGCCTGTATCTATCTCAACATCTCTCTCCAGAGACCCAGAGGGCCTGAAGCTCCACATGACTTTGTTCAGAGCAAAAGAATATTCCAGAACTATGAGCACTATGCACAGCTTCCAACGTAACATGTCGTCGCCGGACGTTGAACAACAGTGCATTGTTTTTAATTATATTATTCGTACTTATTTTTCTATGGCTTGATGACTGGAAAACATCGGAGAACAAATGGATTATGATATGATAATTATGTTTATTTTGTATTAAATATACAATGTCAATAAGTAATTGTTATTTAAATAAGTTTTAATGTCAACATACGAGGACAATGCGCTGTCTGTGTGATGTAATTTAGATGAGTATAATAGAATGACAGTCACAGTTTTCTATAATATATATATATGTATTTAATTACATTTTGCGAGCAATTCTTGCAAATAGATTTTGGTACGTAATTTGTTTCTCGGAAACGGCTCTAACGATTTAGACGAAATTTTGTGTTAAGATAATTTTTACTTTCCAAATTTGGCTCTATAGGCAGGCGTCATCCCTAAGAAAGAAATGGAGAAACATGCCAAGTGACGCTCGATCGCCGAGATAGTAACAAAAACCGGTCAAGTGCGAGTCGGACTCGCGCACGAAGGGCTCCGTACCGTTATCTACAAAAACCGCAAAAAAAAATCACGTTTGTTGTATGGGAGCCCCCTTAAATATTTATTTTATTTTATTTTTTAGTATTTGTTGTTATAGCGGCAACAGAAATACATTATCTGCAAAAATTTCAACTGTCTAGCTATCACGATTCATGAGATACACCAGACCCCCAATTCTCGGTGCATTCAAGATAATGGCGATTGCGAGATTAAACGTCAGATTCATATAGTTGTGTCAAACGACTGTATGCACTGACGTTTAATCTCGAATGCACTGAGAATTGGGGGCCTGGTGACAGACGGACAGACAGACGGACGGACAGCGGAGTCTTAGTAATAGGGTCCCGTTTTACCCTTTGGGTACGGAACCCTAAAGACTGTAGAATGGTTGTTTGGTTGTGTTTGTAGGTACATTAAATCTATTTTGGATAACATAAAATATATTGGGCGGACTATTTCGAACAAGTAAAAAAATATTTGTTCTGGATTTTTTGTCTGTGTCTCTGTGCACGCATAACGCGGAAACCACTGAACGGATTTAAATCAAACTTAGCATAAAGATAGATTATATCTCGGGTCAAAATATAAAATACTTTTAACCCGGACAAATTTAAAGATCCCGAAGGAAACCTAAATGGAAAAGAAAACCTTAATTCGTGAATAATAAATACTATTTGAATTTAGTTATTTCAGCCATCTAATGCTGAATTACGTTGATCATTACAAATGTGCGTAAAAACCTTATTCACCGCTAGAAGGCCGGAGAGCGCGGAAAATGTTTGTAAGGGAAATTGAATCTTTTTCCAAAGAATTATAGTCGAGACTTATTTACACCTCCAATACATTAAGACATTCTTGGAACAAAGCACAGGATACTTTTCATCCCTATCCCATGCGAACAAAGCCGCCGGCAGGGCTAGTAACATTATAAAATGTGAAATTACTAATATAATAATAATGTTTGCATGTTCATTCCTCAATAATGCGCAAACGGCTGTCGCATTATGATGAAATTTGAAAGATAGATAGACCATACCTTTGAGTAAAACGGTGCATAATATTTTCCAAATAAATGTTGCCATGTAATGTACAGAAACTTGTAAAAATAAAATTCCCCAGGCCATGAAAAGACGGCCAGTACGGCCGGGACTCCTTGTCACGTCAAACGATATGATATGGGAATTTTTCCCAATACCCAAATATTCTAAATGTAACGATCAGCGCGGTCGCAACCAGAAATTTTGGAGGGGGTCACTAATAATAAAAAATAATTTCGAGAAAATTAGACTTTCTTTTAGACTAGACTTTTTATTTTGTAATATTTTACATTTTTAAATTTTACGTGTACGATTTGGGGGGGGGTCATGTCCCATGTGACCTCCCGCTTCGCACCGCGCCTGACGATCGTCCTAACGCAATTTGCGTTGAACCCGTTAACTTTTCAGAATAGTTATCAAAGAAACCTAACCTAAATTAATCTAAAAGATGGATGTTTAAGAAATCCTGAAATGTAGGTACTGTTAGGAATTAGGATAATCGTTACATACATTACATTACATACATGCAGGCATGCATACATACATGTTACATTAGGCTAACGGATACTTTAGGAGAATAACTTTTATGGCAAGTAACACCCCCTATACCTAGTGGTAAGTTGAATAGACACTTACTATATCTGCTGAGTTATTATATCTATCTACGGTAACGGTTTGGCTAGCTTATCCAATCGTCACGGAGGCACAAATAAGTAAAAAATAGCTAAAATAGAGGAGTAATTTGTTTAGTCATATGTGAATAAATTTTTGCATAGTTAACTTGAAAATTAAGTTTAAATATTTAAGTGAGATTTTATTTAATAGTTATCAAGCAAAAGGAAATTTGAATTCCTAGACAGAAAAACCAGTTCTAGTTAAATATATGACTTTCAAGGCCCGGGCAAACCAAACGCGTATGCGGCGCAAACGCATTTGGATTGCTCGAGCCTTAAGAGAACTAATTATTCAGCCAAGAATTTCCAATCAAGTTAAAGAATAATGAATTAGTTAAGTAAGGTAGAAAAATAATTAATGACGATCCTATCCCATCCTAACATTCCCTATGAATTTACAATTGTCTATCCGACGGCCCAATTCTAGCTATTATGTCCTTATTCTCAAAGCTAAAGGAAATTCCTCACATGTATTTTTAAACTCGTGATGTAGCCTAACTAACTAAACTAGGAGATTGAGGAAGGCGCATCTGTGTTCCTAATCCTAGGCCTTGTGTGCGTTGTCCACCCCATTACGGATTCCGAAGACATGGAGGAGTAACGGGTAGACGGATCAAGACTATGAAGTGAATATATAAATATATAAATAGGAGACTAGCAAGACAGACATTGTACACAAAGTGGGTGCATGCGCAGAATCTCTGACAAAGCAAGCGTTATTCCTCCTAACGCCCCTAATGGATTCCCGACCTCAGTTGTACAGTATACTGCCCTACTAGGGGACTCGAGTCGTTATTATAAAAAACGACTGGCGGCCTCGTCCCAAGACCAGACGTTAACTAGCAATACTTGATAATAGAAGTGAAATTCACAACGATAATCAAGTAAGGCATAACTCCGTTCAAGCCGTAAAACAATCGCAAACACAACACAATAAATATTTAAATAAAAAGGAAAATGAATCGGAATTCATTAATCCTTCTAAGCAAACATTTAGCAATTCCGCGACACCAATTACGAACACTAACCACGAGTGTAGGAGCAGCACGACCGAGCTCAGAATAAGAATGAATCCCCCCGATTTGCGCTCGCTTTTATACCCTCTGCTCCGACTTCACAGCGTTCTCTTACATTGCTTACTTCACAGTCTTTGCAAACGTCACAAACATCTTCAACATCTCCTCCGATATCGCTTACTTCGAAGTGATCTCGTACATTGCTTACATCACGAAGTCTTCAGGCTACTCGATTATCTCTTACAACACTTACTTCGAAGTCATCTCCTACATCGCAGTGTTCTCGGTATTCTCAAACTCCTCTATAACCGATGACATTGCTTACATCTCTTACTACTCATTCATCGCAGGCTACTCAACTATCTCCTACATCACAGTCTTGTCTTACATCGTTTACATCTAAGGCACCTCAACTTCCTCTTACTTTAACGACTTGTCTTACATCTAAAACATCTAAAGCATCTTAACTATCGCCTACTTCTCTAACATTGCTTACAATGCAGTCTCCGCTTACAAATTACGCAATTATTCGAATACTTATTGCCCCATTCTCAATAGATTATTTAACCGACTACAGCGAAGCCTCAAGTCAGATTATGTGTTTTATTTCTTATATAATAATTATCAATCTCTCATGAAAACATATTTAATATTGAATAGCTTATATTATAACATATTTGATCTAACTACTATAAAATAAATTCCTTCCTCATTACTTTCAACGAATTTGACTGACAACGAAAGACCATATTAATTTGTTCACTACTTTAGCTACATTACTACTGACATTGACCACTAGATGTCGCCTAAAGAGAACAGTTGAACTAATTAAAATTCCCTTAAACACGAGTGCAGGAGCGAGGAGTAATTTGTTTAAAATTCTTCATTAGATGACTTTAATTTTGCTTTGTAAACATTCGAGTCAGGCCTCCAATTCTCGGTGCATTCGAGATAATTTCACAATTGAGATTAAACGTCAGTGCATACAGTCGTTTGACACATTTGTATGAATCTGACGTTTAATCTCGCAATCGACATTATGTCGAATGCTGCGAAAATTGGGGTCCTGGTTTTTCTAATCCCTTTGTCTGGAAGTAAATCATAACTTATATTTTTAATATAATTTAACTGGTTAAATAATTAACTTTTCTATTATTTCTTACTTTATCAAAAACGTGTCAAAATAAGACAAGAGTAATTACTTACTCCTTAAGTAGAATCTTAAACTAGTAATCAATCTGTGGCCGAAATCTCGTAACTAAGTATTAATAAATAATCTTTGTATGGTGGCTTAAAATGAATGTAAATGATTAGAATATTAACAAGGTATGAAACGAAGGGTACATACTTACAGCTACGGCTTTTGGCTATTTCTACCACCCAAGGGGAAATTCCATATAAATAGGTTCACCTGCTCAAAAGAAAACATCTGTTTGTTTCAGTAGAACTTACTGAGAATGATGTGAGACTTGATAGACTAAAGCCTTTACAGACAAGTGATTTTACTCAGGAATCAATGCTTTTTAGCGATTTGTGAATATGTCTAAAACAAATTAAGTCTAATTATTATAGTGATTGTTAGAATGGAATGACCTAAAATAAATATTATCATTACCTTCATATTACATGAAGTTGATTCTATGCTAAGAAAGCAATTCTAATCTTAAGAATATGCAATTAGAGGTATGAATATGAGATTAAAAGTACTTAGTTAAATTGCAATAATATTTCCTAGTCCTTATGAAGGGAGTGATTTTGACCAATAAATTTCAATTCAATAGATTGAATATATATTAAATTCAAGTAAACAAATAGTACCAAATTATAAATTATGTCAATAACATTGATTATATAATACTTGGGCTAGCATAAGCCGACCCATCAGCCACTGTTCTTACATGTGGTAGAATAAGCTCAACTTCAAAAGGTCTCCGATTGATTTTATTGAGTTATATATTTAGTGTACTATAGTCAAAATATATATGACTAACACTTCTGGGCTTTGGGGGAAGATTCACCCTTCCATAAGTTAAATTGTTATTATTTTATTGCAAATAGAAACTGCAATAATGGATTTTTTCTATTGTTTTCCACTTCTCCCAGTTTTAAGAATGTTACATGACTTCTTGACAAAAGTCTTTAGATATATATATATATATATATCTCTCTTTTACATATGTTACATTCTTGCATTGGAAAGCTGATCAGTCTGGATGTCGAGGCTTACAGTCTTGGTAACAACCATAGGTGTTAACCTAGAGTAGTAGACACACACTTATATATTTTAATTCTCTCTAATCAAAATTCAAGTATAAAGTTCAATTTTCACTCTAGACCTAGACTTCTATCTAATTATCACTAGCTTCCGTAATCTTTGTTAACTTACTTACTTCTATGATATTCTTAATATGTGTCAGTATAACGAAAAATAATAATTAAGAGTATATGAATACATATATTTTATTTATAATTTTAGCATTGAAATTTCTCCGAATGAGTTATACCTCTAGTTTCATTAAGTAGGGAAAAATTACTAAGTATTAGGTAGGATTTTAATAGGTCATAATTAAGCTCAGTGTATGCTCATCATATATATATTTAGGTTTCATGATAGGCAGGTATCTTCAGTTGGTTTCTTTCCTAACACTAAAGTTCTTGAGTTGCTCACGGTTCGCAAAATAGGGTTCTTATAAAGCTAGACGATTCACTTGGCCATTACTTAGTTAATTTCTTAGTTATTATGTCAGTTCAAGCTTGAGTAACAAGAATGTGTAGTTAAAAGAAGGGGTAGTAATATTGTGCAGTAAACTAGTCAGTCGGGTTCACTCGGAGACCTTTATAGTTCGAAGTAGGCTGCAATTAGGGTTAGATATATTACCAATTAAATTAAAAAGTACGTTTAGGTAGGTAGGCTGTTACAACATGTTTATATTCACCAATACGAAACCTTATTAATCAGTGTGAACAAATGACAGGATATGGCACTGTATAATTATGAGTACTGAAGTTAATTGAGAGCGCACGATGAATACGAACTTTCCGATAAAATACGATGGAAACTAATTACTTATGCACTACATCTGTAACACTTGATGACTCTCCAAGAAATCCTATAAAAGCCATTTGAAGCCACCGACTCAAACCGAAACAAAATCAAAATTAGTAAATACACATCGCAATAAAGTTGTTTTATTAAACCTTCTTACAAAAACAATAAATTATTGATTCATGATTATCATTAAAACTAAATAAATGAATAGATATGACAAAAGATACAAATATTGAAATATTGTATCAAAAAATCTGTAAAATATCAAATACAAACATTGTGAATTAGATTCCATATTTAGGAACATAAATAATATAAAGCTGCAGAGTTTATAACTGTGCATAATGTATGTAGAAACAATTCCCGAGTAGAAATTGACGGCATCCCCACCCATCGGAACATAACAAACAATTTTCTGTGGTCTCGCTATTTCCATACAAATATAAAATATGTCCCCGAAATATTCCCAAAAATTACAAGAACCTCGGTTCAACAGGCTTAATGTGTCTCCTAAACCTGTTGTACAGGGTGTCCCAAAACACTTTACGTCCCCAGTGCGGCTCCTCCAACACTCTGAACTCCCGGTCCATGTGGAGATAGCTCACGTTGCCTGGCTGGACTCGTGGCCATTTCACGGGGAGTAGATGGGTGGGTGTCGGTGTGGGATCTCTGAAAGGTGAGGCGAGGTTCAGCTGCTAACCTTGGGCAATGAGCATGCGTGCTGACTAAACGAACACATGGAATGAAATGATCTTTCAAAATCATGAACGGATAGGCCTTAGCTATGCCTCCATATTCATGTATAGTTAAAAATGCGGCCAAGTGCGAGTCGGACTCGCCCATGAAAGGTTCCGTGATATATGACGTATTAAAAAAAAACTAATTACTAGATCTCGTTCAAAACAATTTTCTGTGGAAGTTTTAATGGTAATGTACATCATATATTTTTTTTAGTTTTATCATTCTCTTATTTTAGAAGTTACAGGGGAGGGGGACACACATTTTACCACTTTGGAAGTGTCTCTCGCGCAAACTATTCAGTTTAAAAAAAATGATATTGAAAACCTCAATATCAATTTTGAAAACCTATCCATAGATGTATGGTTTCGATGAAAAAAAAATTGAGAGTTTCAGTTCTAAGTATGGGGAACCCCCAAAATTTATTTTTTCAATTTTTGTGTGAAAATCTTAATGCGGTTCACAGAATACATCTACGTACCAAGTTTCAACAGCATAGTTCTTATAGTTTCGGAAAAAAGTGGCTGTGGCATACGGACGGACAGACGGACAGACAGACAGACAGACAGACAGTCATGACGAATCTATAAGGGTTCCGTTTTTTGCCATTTGGCTACGAAACCCTAAAAACGTGTTCAATTAGATAGCATGCATGTTTGCAGTTTCTATGGGCGCCCCTTTGTCAACGGCACTCTTAAGCCTTTAAACTTGGTACATTAGACCCCCCGCGCACTAGGCAGCCTGGCTGGGCTGTGCATCCAGGCTGCGGCAGCCAGTAAAACATATGGGAAATTGTGGCTACCTAGTGCGCGGGCTCCCATACAACATCATATGTTTTGCGGGGGGCCTTACCGTAACTTACTATGGTCGACCCCAGAATTAGAGGGATGACTTTGTCAAGCACATTAGCTCAAATGTTGCCAGAGTGGAGCCATAGTGTCGTAAATTTCGGTAATTATTTTCTGATCAAAATCGACAAAAAGATTTTGACAAATTATACCGCTTTTCAACCAAAAGATGTTAAAGAAAATCATTAGGTGTGACGACGCGGTTAGCCTCGTTGGGCGTGACCCTGCCTCCGAAGGTAGCGTCCCGGGTTCGATCCCCGGTAAGGGCAAATATTTGTGTGATAAGCACGAATGGTTTGTTCCTGAGTCGTGGATGTTTCCTATGTATTTAAGTATTTATTTCTCTATATAAGTATGTGTCTAGTGCCCATAACACAAGCCTTTAGAGCTTACTTTGGGACTAGATCGATTTGTATAAAGATTGTCCCCTGATTTATTTATTATCTTATCTACTAATACCTATACTCGAGATGCTTCGATAAAGATGGCTGATCGACAATGTGGTCATATCAAAAAAATATCAATAGATGCAACGTCTAGTAAAATACTAAATAATATATAGCTCATTGGCAAAGAGGATCACGTCATATATTGTGTTATCATCATCTCCATCATCAGCCAAAAAAGGTCCCACTACTGGCCATGTCATCATAAAAAGGAACCAACACCAACACAAATGCCCTCTTCTTAGTATATTAAAAAGAAAAAAATCCAATTAGTTGTAAAGTACTTACCCAAACCTGACGTAGTTTGCAATAAGCTTTGCCACTCGATCCACTGCTAGCCTGTCGTCCGTGCTACGTGGTGACTGGTTCAAGATAGCGTGGTTAACGACGTCCCCATGACCCGCTATGGGAATGTTCTCATAAAACTTCTCATAATTTCCCAACTTTCCTTTAAAAGCGAACTCCATCAAGTAAACCGGATTGCCGCCTCTGGCGTGCCTTTCAGCCGAATTAAGGAGCCCATGCAAAATGAGATAGTCCCCAAAATAGTTCAAATAGTTAATTAAATTTCCATCACCTATTGTTTCATTGCCAAAGTAAAAATGCTTTATCTTCTTACCTACTTCTTGTTTTATCTCATCCGTGTCAAAGATAAGGTCCGCTGGTATGAAATCATAAAAGTTAGCTTCCATTCTTTGTTTGTAATCCTGCTCATAGTATTCCTGACTTCTGAGATGCAGGCCTTCTAAAGCCGAAAAAATAAACATGATCGGAACCTTAGTATAGATCTCCTTTGCCAATATATCGTCAGGAGACCTCGAAATGAATGTTTCGTGGCCGAAAGTTTTTTTTTCTATGCTCGGTACGAACCCAAACCTCCCATCAGTAAAATTACTGTAATATTCGAAATTGGCTAGGCTCAATGTATTAGCTGACTCATGTTGGAAATAGTGAAGTAAGTTGTACAAATTTTTAGTTGTTCTTCTAGGGACCTGTAAAGTTTTTGCGAATTCCAACGCAGTGGCAATTGGGTCAGAATCTGTGGCCCAGACGGGTGTTGCAGACGCTGATCCAATAATGGCTCTCTGGAACAGTCCTTTACTAATTTTAGACAATACGTGCAGCTCAGTTGACGCGCCTCCAGCACTCGTGCCATATAGCGTTACCTGAGTTGGATCGCCCCCAAAACTCTGTATGTTTTTTTGAACCCATTTTAGCGCGGCGTTTTGATCTTTCAGTCCTGCGTTACCTGGTGCGTCGCCTATCCCTAGGCAAAGAAAACCAAAGATACCAAGCCTATAATTGATTGTTACTACAATAACATTCTCCTTGATTAGAGGTGCGACTCCGTGCGTCCGCCCGTCTCCCATCTGAAAGGATCCGCCGTGAATGTACACCAGTACGGGGGCAAGGTCGTTTATTATCTTGACAGGGGTAAACACGTTGACGATGAGGCAGTCTTCATCGCCGGTGCCCTTTTGAGGACACTGGACCGTGCGGTTTGCTTGAAAGACGCCGTTCCATGGTGCACGAGGAATGGGATCCTGAAATTTCCATAAGGAACTAATATGAAACAAAACGTCTGCATGTTCGTTTGCTGCATTTTTTCATTCAATTTCAATAATTATGAGAATTAATAAAATAACCAATATTAAGAATTGGATTACCGTAAAATAGGAATGATAGGTAAATGAGACTAAGTAGCTCATGATAACACAATCAATAACAAGAAACACAAATTATCATGTATTTCGGTTATTGTAGAAAAGGAGAAGATGCAATACAATACTTTACAATATAATACAAATATCTTCACTGAACACCACTAAAAATATAATGGAAAAAAAGAAGAAATAAGTTACAAGGAAGTAGCGATCTCTTCCAGATAACCTTTGAAAGAACAGATGGCTTAGTATATTATAGTATAATAATAATAAGTAATATTTCAATCACTTTAAACTGCAATGATACAAAATACTTACGCAAGTAGGTACATTCACAGATAAATATATATTGTATACATAGGTACATCAATGGAGTTATATATGTGTAATAATTCATAAAATAATAGTAAAAAAAAAACATTTTTAAAAACAAGCTTTTATTTAAATGCTTTAAAATTATGAAAATACATTTTAAATTAAATCAAACCCGTCAATTTATTAAATTATACAATTTATATGATATAAAAGCCTGTCGCGAGATTTACCTATGTAAATTTATTTTATGAAATACATAACATTGTTAAAAACTTTTATTTAACTTGCAATGTTTGTATACTGTATGTATGTATGTACGGGTCAAATCGTGCAAGCTGAATTAGAACCACATTCTCTTATCCTACGGAGCTGAATTTTTACATGTTGGTTCAGTTCCGATGACAATGCATTTTTATGGTAAGCATGACCTGAATCGTCATCCAGGATGAGCTCCAGTCAATGGAACTCTTTAACAGTAACCAGCACAGACACGAAATTTTGTGTAGGCATTTTATTATGATAGCCGGTTTTAAGTTTTATCATGACATGGTTGCTGCACTCAGGGTTGGTTCCTAACTAGGGAACTCTTCAATGGTCAATAGCACAGTCACGAAATTTTATTTACGCATTTTATTCTGATAGTCGGTTTAAAGTTTAACCTTGAAATGGTTGCTGCACTCAGGGTTGGCTCCTAACTAGAGAACTCTTCAACGGTCAGCAGCACAGTCACGAAATTTTGTGTACGCATTTTATTATGATAGACGGTTATAAGTTTTACCATGACATGGTTGCTGCACTCAGGGATGGCTCCTAACTAGGGAACTCTTCAACGGTCAGCAGCACAGTCACGAAATTTTGTATACGCCTTTTATTATGATAACTGGTTTTAAATGTTACTATGAAATGGCTGCTGCACTCAGGGTTGGCTCCTAACGAGGGCGCTCCTCAACGGTTAACAGCACCGACACGAAATAATGTATACGCATTTAATCAACCATGCCGTTGTCTATTTAGGCTCAAAGCTCTTCGCTGCTGGCCAAACACACGTGGCCTTAAGTGGAGTCAAATCGCTAGATGGTTTCCTTATTGAAGAACTAGACTGTACTAAATTAACAGGCAAACGACCATGCAACAATGAAGCATGAAATAAACATTCTTAGAAACATGTCCAGCGAAAACTAAAAAATAAAATAATAGTAAAAAACATTTTTAAAAACAAGCTTTTATTTAAATGCTCTAAAATTACGAAAATAAATTTTTAATTAAATGAAACCCGTCATTTTATTAAATTATACAATTTATATGATTTAAAAGCTTAATAAACAAAAATACGAATGTCAAATTAAATCATACCCGTCAATTTATTAAATCATACAAGATCAAGTTATGATCTTGACGCTAGTATTTCTAAGAAAAATGTTATGTATTTCATAAAATAAATTTACACAGTTAAAACTTTTTTTTTACATAATTTTTCTTAGAAATACTTGCATCAAGATCAAGTTAAATTTGTATTTTTGTTTATTTACACAGGTAAATCTCGCGACAAGCTTTTATATCATATAAATTGTATAATTTAATAAATTGAAGGGTTTGATTTAATTTAAAATTTATTTACGTAATTTTAGAGCATTTAAAAAGCTTGTTTTAAAAAATGTTTTTTACTATTACTTTATTTTTTAGTTTTCGCTGGACATGTTTGTAAGAATGTTCATGTCATGCGTCATTGTTGCGTGGTCGTTTGCCTGTTAATTTAATATAATCTAGTTTTTCAATAAGGAGACCTTCTTGCGATTTGACTCTGCTTCAGGCCACGTATGCTTAATCAGTAGCGAAGAGCCTTGACCCTAAATAGATGACAGTATGGTTGATTAAATGCGTGTACATTATATCGCATCTGTGCTGTTCACCGTTGAGGAGTGCCCTCGTTTGGAGCCAACCCTCAGTGCAGCAACCATGTCATGGTAAAACCTAAAACCGGCCATCATAATAAAAAGGTTACACAAAACTTCGTGACTGTGCTGCTGACCGTTGAAGAGTTCCCTAGTTAGGAGCCAACCCTGAGTGCAGCAACCATGTCATGGTAAAATTTCTAACTGGGTATCATAATAAAATGCGTACACAAAATTTCGTGTCTGTGCTGTTGACCGTTGAAGAGTACCCTAGTTTGGAGCCAAGCCTGAGTGCAGCAACCATGTCATGGTAAAACCTAAAACCGGCCATCATAATAAAATGGTTACACAAAATTTCGTGGCTGTGCTCTTGACCGTTGAAGAATTCCTTGGCTGGAGCTCATCCTGGAGGTCGATTCAGGTCGTGCTTACCATAAAAATGCCTTGTCATCGGAACTGAATCATGTAAAAATTCAGCTCCGTAGGATAAGAGGAAGTGGTTCTAATTCAGCTTGCAAGATTTGACCCGTACATACATTGCAAGTTCAATAAAAGGTTTTAAAAAGGAAACGGCCTACACAAAAACAGGGAAAGTATGGTTAACACGAACGAATGGGGTAAAAGAATTAACAGATAATAATTTATTTATTTTTGGATGTCAAGGCCTAGTTTCAGAGACCTTTAAGCTAGCACAGATAACAAAGCAGAATGTTACTGTTTGTGTACATTTTCTTCCAATGCTCTTTAAAATAAATACTAACCTTGAATCGACTCCTCAACGTCGGCGGAGCAGCATAAGGTATTCCAAGATAGGCGAAGTATTCACCATCTCCGTCGTTCGCTAGGTGCCCTCTTACTACGCCGGTATCTATTTCAACATCTCTCTCGACATGAGCGGGCCAGAAGCTCCACGGGACTTTGTTCAGAGCAAAAGAATATTCCAGAACTATGAGCACTATGCACAGCTCCCAACGTAACATGTCGTCGCCGGACGTTGAACAACAATGCTTTGTTTTTAATTATATTATTCGTAGTTATTGTACTATGGCTAGGAGACTGGAAAACATCTGACAACAAATGGATTATTTTTTATTAAATATACATTGTCAATAAGTAGTTGTTATTGAAATAAGCTGTGACGTCAACGTAAGAGGACATTGCGCAGTCTGTGTGATGTTATTTAGATGAGTATAATAGAATGACAGTCACAGTTGTCTATAATATACTTATATATTTAATTACATTTTGCAATTTTTGTACATACATATTGGTACGTAATTTGTTTCTCGGAAACGGCTCTACCGATTTGGACAAAATTTTGTATTAAGATATTTTTTTACTTTCCAGTATGCTCTATAGGCGTCATCCCTAAAAAAGAAATAAATAAAGATGCCGAGCGACGCTCGATCCCCGAGATAGTAACATAAAAATACCGGCCAAGTGCGAGTCGGACTCGCGCACGAAAGGCTCCGTACAAAAAAAAATAAAAAATATCACGTTTGTTGTATGGGAGCCCCCTTAAATATTTAATTTTTAGTATTTGTTGTTATAGCGCAACAGAAATACATCATCTGTCAAAATTTCAACTTAACTATCACGGGTCATGAGATACACCTGGTGACAGACGGACAGACAGACGGACGGACAGCGAAGTCTTAGTAATAGGGTCCCGTTTTACCCTTTGGGTACGGAACCCTAAAGACTGTAGAATGGTTGTTTGGTTGTGTTTGTACTTTAAATCTATTTTGGATATTTTATATTTGGCGGACTATTTTGAACAAGTAAAAAAATATTTGTTCTGGATTTTTGTCTGTCTCTATGTGCACGCATAACACGGAAACCACTAGACGGGTTTAAATGAAACTAAGCATAAAGATAGGTTATAACCCGGGTCAAAATGTAAAATACTTTTAACCTGGAAAAATTTAAAGATCCCAAAGGAAAGCAGATAAATGGAAAAGAAAACCTTAATTCAAAAATAATAAATACTAATTGAATTTAGTTATTTCAGCCATCTAATGCTGAATTACGTTGATCATAACAATTGTGCCTAAAAACCTTATTCACCGTTAGATGGCCGCAGCCCGGAAAATGTTTGTAAGGGAAATTGAACCTTTTACCAAAGAATTATAATAGAGAATTATTTACACCTTCAATACATTAAGACATTCTTGGAACAAAGCATACGATACTTTTCATCCCTATCCCATACGAACAAAGTTGCCGGCAGGGCTAGTAACATTATAAAATGTGAAATTACTAATATAATAATAATGTTTGCATGTTCATTCCTCAATAACGCGCAAACGGCTGTCGGATTATGATGAAATTTGAAAGATAGATAGACCATACCTTTGAGTAAAACAGTGCATAATATTTTCCAAATAAATGTTGCCATGTTATGTACAGAAACGTGTAAAAATTAAATTCCCCAGGCCATGAGAAGACGGTCAGTACGGCCGGGACTCCTTGTCACGTCAAACGATATGATACGAGAATTTTACCCAATACCCAAATATTCTGATGTAACGATCAGCGCGGTCGCAGCCAGAAATTTTGGAGGGGGTCACAAATAATAAAATATTATGTCGAGAAAATTAGACTTTGGGGGGTCATGTCCCGTGTGACCTCCCTCTTCGGACCGCGCCTGACCATCGTCCTAACGCAATTTGCGTTGAACCCGTTAACTTTTCAGAATAGTTATCAAAGAACATACATACATACATACACATCACGCCCGAAATCCCTAATGGGGTGGGCAGAGCCACAAGACTACTTGTGGCCACGTTTGATTAATTAGTCCTAAGATGGTATGATGAACCGTATGGTGACAGGTGATCAACCCATCGCCCATACAGATAGTCCACCATGTTGGAGAGGACCCGTCCCTTAGTCGACTTTTACGACATGCCAGGATGATAAGCATCTGCACGCATTCTATGCTATTTCTTCACTCCCATTGCAGCAGAGGAGGGGAGGGGTTATCAAAGAAACCTAACCTAAATTAATCTAAAAGTTGGATGTTTAAGAAATCTTGAAAAATAGGTTCAATTAGGAATTAGGATAATCGTTACATACATTACATTACATACATGCCTGCATATATGCACACATACATGTTACATTCGGATACTTTAGGAGAATAGCTTTTTGGCAAGTAACACCCCCTATACTTAGAGGTAAGTTGAATAGACACTTACTATATCTGCTGAGTTATTATATCTATCTACGGTAACGGTTTGGCTAGCTTATCCAATCGTCACGGAGGCACAAATAAGTAAAAAATAGCTAAAATAGAGGAGAAATTTGTTTGGTCACATATTTAATGCGTGTTTAAGGTTCTTTTAATTAGTTCAACTGTTCTCTTTAGGGTGACAGGTGATATCTAGTGGTCAACGTGAGAACCCAGTAGCTAAGGTAGTGAACAAATTAATATTGTCTTTCGTTGTCAGTCAAATTCGTTGAAAGTAATGAGGAAGGAATTTATTTTATGGTAGTTAGATCAAATATATTATAATATAAGCTATTAAATATTAAATATGTTTTCATCAGAGATTGATAATTATTATATAAGAAATAAAACACATAATCTGTGTTGAGGATAGGGTTATATTCGAATAATAATATTTATATTTTAAGTCGAATGCGTAATTTGTAAGCGGAGACTGGATTGTAAGCAATGTTAGAGAAGTAGGCGATAGTTGGGATGCCTTCGATGTTTTAGATGTAAGACAAGTCGTTAAAGTAAGAGGAAGTTGAGGTGCCTTAGATGTAAGTGATGTAAGACAAGACTGTGATGTAGAAGATAGTTGAGTAGTCTGCGATGAATGAGTAGTAAGAGATGTAAGCAATATCGTAGATTATAGAGGAGTTTGAAAACACCGAGAACGTCGAACGTGAAGTCGATATTTGAGAACGATGTCGGAAAAGTTGGGGAAGATATAAGAGAAGTCAAAGAAACATTTCGGAGATCGCGATGTAAGAGTTGTCGGAGAAGTAAGTGATGTAGGAGATGTAAGATGAGTTGCTGTTGTCGTAGGAGTATGAGAAGTAAGAGATGACTTCAAAGTAAGTGTTGTACTCTTACAACACTTATCTCTATAATCGAGTAGCCTGAAGAGTTCGTGATATCATTAATGTAAGCAATGTACGAGATGACTTTAAAGTAAGCGATGTCGGAGGAGATGTCAGCGATGTTGGAGATGTTCGCGTGATGTTTGCAAAGACTGCGAAGTAAGCAATGTAAGAGAACGCTGTGAAATCGGAGCAGAGGGTATAAAAGCGAGCGTAAATCGGGGGGGATTTATTATTATTCTGACTTCGTTCAAGCTCGGTCGGCACGACCTCGTTACGCTCGTGGTTAGTGTTCGTAATTAGTGTCGCGGAATCGCTGAATGTTTGCTTAGAAGGATTAATGAATCCCGATTAATTTTCCCTTTTATTCAAGTATTTGTTGTGTTGTGTTTGCGACTGTTTTATGGCTTGAACGGAGTTATGCCTTACTTGATTATTGTTGTGAATTTCACTTCTATTATCAATTATTGCTTTAACGCCTGATCTTGGGACGAGACCTCAGTCGTTTGTTATAATAACGACTTGAGTCCCCTAGTAGGGCAGTATACTGTACAACTGAGGTCGGGAATCCATTAGGGGCGTTAGGAGGAATAACGCTTGATTTGTCAGAGATTTTGCGCATGCACCCACTTCGTGTACGTTGTCTGTCTTGCTAGTCTCCTATTTATATATTCACTTCATAGCCTTGATACGTTTACCCGTTACTCCTCCATGTCTTTGGAATCCTTAATGGGGTGGACAATGCACACAAGGCTTAGGATTAGGAACATAGATGCGCCTTCCTCAATCCCCTAGTTTAGTTAGTTAGGCTACATCACGAGTTTAACAATACATGTGAGGAATTCCCTCTAGATTTGAGAATAGGGACATAATAGCTAGAATAAGGCCGTCGGATAGACAATTATAAATTCATAGGGAATGTTAGGATGGGATAGAATCGTCATTAACGATTTTTATACCTTACTTAACTAATTCATCATTCTTTAACATGATTGGAAATTCTTGGCTGAATAATTAGTTTTCTTAAAGTCAATATATCAAACTAGAAATGGTTTTTCTGTCTAGGAATTCCAAGTTCCTTTTGCTTGATAACTATTAAATATTTAAACTTAATTTTAAAGTTAACTATGCAAAAATTTATTAGTTAAAATTATCATTAGATTACGTTAATTTTGCTTTGTAAACATTCGAGCCAGGTTTTTCCTCTGAAAGGAAATCATACCTAATATTTTTAATATCATTTAACTAGTTAAATAATTAACTTTTCGATTATTTATTACTTTATCAAAAACGTGTCAAAATAAGGCATAAAAGTAATTACTCCTTAAGTAGAATCGTAAACTAGTAATCAATCAGTGGCTAAAATCTCGTAACAAAGTACTAATAAATAATCTTTGTATGGTGGCTTAAAATGAATGAATATAAATGATTACAATATTAACAAGTATGAAACGAAGGGAAAATCTATGCAGGCTTGGCGGTACTTACAGCTAAGGCTTTTGGCTATTTCTACCACCCAAGGGGAAATTCCATATAAATAGGTTCAACTGAGTGTGCTCAAAAGAAAACATCTGTTTGTTTCAATAAAACTTACTGAGAATGATGTGAAACTTGATAGACTAAAGCTATTATACTTTTCCATAACAATATTGCTGTTAAAGACAAGTGATTTTACTCAGGAATCAATGCTTTTTAGCGAATTGTGAATATGTCTAAAACAAATTAAGTCTAATTATTATAGTGATTGTTAGAATGGAATGACCTAAAATTAGAGGTTAACTTTAGAGCTTTATAAAAAACTAGCGACCCGCCCCGGCTTCGCACGGTATAAGTCAAAAATATTATTACGCGAACAACTTTATTTTCGTGCGCATTAAGTTTTTGCGATAACTCCTAAGATATTCCTGTAAATTATATGGTGTAAAAGATTATAATAAAGTGCATAAAACGCTTAACGCAACTAACGTATTTAGGTTGATAAGGATTAATACTGTGTCTGTCTAAATAGCTTTCCAATTACCGCATTGTACGTGACCATTTTTTTAGAAGATAGAATGGGTATAGTACGTTATCCTTAAAAGATAGACATATGCCATCGCGGACTTTTTTGTAGATCTATAAAAGAGAAATATCCCACCATGTCAAAACTCAAGTGGGTCTCTATTCTAGTATCCATAGATATTAAAACAGTTATTGATACGAAACGTCAATTCAGTATGTTTTTTTAATATAAACTGCACAACATTTTATCTCGAGTGACATGAGAATAGAGACTTCATTCGTTTGTCTATGATTTAAAAAAAAATGGTCTTGACGGAGGATCGAATTGCCGCCATTATTGCTTTCATGATGGTTTTTTGCTGAACGAAAGTAGAATTGTAAAAAGTTGTTTGTAATTTACATTTTAGTTGAAAATATGAACAGTAGTCTTCTCGGAGTGACTGTGTGATGTAAAAATGCGCCGGATATCGGAAATATGCAGCGACGATTGCAACAAATAACTTGTTGCCAGAAAATATTGTTTCTGAACACATCATGGGGTAAGTATTTATAATATGTGTGTAGATAAAGTTATTTATGCGATTCTGCATAATTTGGCCTTAAAACACACGTGCGATCTTATTATGAAACTCGCTTAAGCTCGTTTCATGAAAACCGGACTAGTGTTTTAAGGCCTATCATTATGCAACCGTTGCATAAACTACTATTCCTAGTCCTTATAAAGGGAGTGATTTTGACCCGTAAAGTAGAAATAGATTGAATATATAATAAATTCAAGTAAACAAATGGTGCCTGACTCTCCAAGAAATCCTATAAAAGCCATTTGAAGCCACCGACTCAAACCGACACAAAATCATAATTAGTAAATATACATCGCAATAAAGTTGTTTTATTAAACCTTACAAAAACAATAGATTATTGATTCATGATTGTCATTAAAACTAAATAAATGCATAGATATGGCAAGATATATAAATATTGATAGATAGTATCAAAAAATCTGTAATATATCAAATACAAATATTGTGAATTCCATATTTATCAATATAAATAACATAATGCTGCAGAGTTTATAACTGTGTATAATGTGAGTTAAAACATTTCCCGAGTAGAAATAGACAGGCGGCACCCATCGGAACATAACAAATGATTTTCTCTGGTCTCGCTATTTACAATATACAAATATAAAATAATGTCCCCAAATATTCCCAAGAATTACAAGAACCTCGGGTCAACAGGCTTAATGTGTCTCCTAAACCTGTTGTACAGGATGTCCCAAAACACCTTACGTCCCCAGTGCGGCTCCTCTAACACTATGAACTCCCGTTCCATGTGGAGATAGCTCACGTTGCCTGGCTGGACTCGTGGCCATTTCACGGGCAGCAGATGGGTGGTTGTCGGTGTGGGATCTCTGAAAGAAGGTGAGGCAAGGATCAGCTGCTAACCCTGGACAATGAGCATGCTGACTGGAACTAACTGGATACATGGAATGAAATGATGTTTCAAAATCATGATCGGATAGGCCTAAGCTATTCCTGTCAGACCGTATGCATCTTTCCAGTTTGTATGGGCACCTCTTTGTCAACCGCGCTCTTAAGCGTTTAACTGGGTACATTACCGTAACTTAATATGGTCGACGCCAAACTTAAAGGTTTGAAGACTTAAAGGTTTTGACGACGCGGTTAGCCTAGTTGATAGTGACCCTGCCTCCGAAGCTAGTGTCCCGGGTTCGATCCCCGGTAAGGAAAAATATTTGTGTGATAAGCGCGAATGCTTGTTCCTGAGTCTTGGATGTTTCCTATGTATTTAAGTATTTATTTCTCTATATAAGTATGTATATCGTCGTCTAGTACCCATAACACTAGCCTTTAGAGCTTAATTTGGGACTAGATCCATTTGTGTAAAGATTGTCCCCTGATTTATTTATTGAAAGGTCAAATGTTATCAGAGTGGAGCCAGTGTCAAACATGTCGCTAAATATTTTTTGAGCAGAATCGACAAAAAAGTTTTTGACATAGGTATTATACCGTTTTGCACCCAAAGGACATGTGTGCCAAAAGATGTTAAAGAAAACCATTATCTTCTCTACTAATACCTACACTCGAGATGCTTCGATAAAGATGGCTGGTTGACAATGTGGTCATATCAAAAAAATATCAATAGATGCAACGACTAGTAAAAGACAAAAAGACTAAATAATATAAAGCTTATTGCCAAAAAGGATCACTTCTTACAGTCTATTATCATCATCTCCATCATCAGCCAAAAAGGTCCCATTACTGGGCATGTCATCATAAAAAGGAACCAAAAACAAATCCATTTAGTTGTAAGGTACTAACCCAAACCTGACGTAGTTTGCAATAAGCTTTGCCACTCGATCCACTGCTCGCCTGTCGTCCTTGCTACGTAGTGACTGGTTCAAGATAGCGTGCTTCACGACGTCCCCATGACCCGCCATCGTAATGTTCTCATAAAACTTCTCATAATTCCCCAACTTTCCTTTATAAGCGAACTCCATCAAGTAAACCGGGTTACCGTCTCTGGCGTGTCTCTCAGCCGAATTAAGGAGCCCGTGCAAAATGAGATAGTCCCCAAAATAGTTCAAATAGTCAACTAAATTTCTATCTCCTATTGTTTCATTGCCAAAGTAAAAATGCTTTATGTTCTTACCTACTTCTTGTTTTATCTCGTCGGTGTCAAAGGTAAGGTCCGCTGGTATAAAGTCATAAAAGTTAGCATCCATTCTTTGTTTGTAATCCTGCTCATAGTATTCCTGGCTTCTGAGATACAGGCCTTCTAAAGCCGAAAAAATAAACATGATCGGAACCTTAGTATAGATCTGCTTTGCCAATATATCGTAAGGAGACCTCGAAATGAATGTTTCGTGGCCGAAAAACTTTTTTTCGACGCTCGGCACGAACCCAAACGTCCCATCAGTAAAATTACTGTAATAATCGAAATTGGCTAGGCTCAATGTATTAGCTGACTCATGTTGGAAATAGTGAAGTAAACTGTACAAATTTTTAGTTGTTCTTCTGGGGAGGTGTAAAGTTTTTGCGAATTCCAAGGCAGTGCCTATCGGGTCAGAATCTGTGGCCCAGACGGGTGTTGCTGACGCTGATTCCACAATGGCTCTGTGGAACAGTCCTTTACTACTTTTGGACAACACATGGAGCTCAGCTGACGCGCCTCCTGCACTCATGCCATATAGCGTTACCTGAGTTGGATCGCCCCCAAAACTCTGTATGTTTTTCTGAACCCATTTTAGGGCGGCGTTTTGATCTTTCAGTCCTGCGTTACCTGGCGCGTCGTCTATCCCTAGGCAAAGAAAACCCAAGATACCAAGCCTATAGTTGATTGTTACTACAATAATATTCTCCTTGATTAGAGGTGCGACTCCGTTCGTCTGCCCCTCTCCCATCAGAAAGGATCCTCCGTGAATGTAAACCAGTACAGGGGCAAGGTCGTTTATTATCTTGACAGGGGTAAACACGTTAACGATGAGGCAGTCTTCATCGCCGATGCCCTTTTGAGGACACTGGACCGTGCGGTTTGCTTGAAAGACGCCGTTCCATGGTGCACGAGGAAGGGGATCCTGAAATTTCCATAAGTAACTAATATGAAATAAAACTTCTGCATGCACGTTTGCTGAATTTTTCCATTCCTAGAATAAGTATCGGCCGAGCGAGCGAAGACGGCGAAGCGTCTCCGTTTCAGCTTGGGCAAAAATGTTTTCGTATGTCCGGCTTCTGTCCATTTGTTCTCGTCTACAGGCCGCAGTCCTCAACCGATTGTCGTGAAATTTTGTAAGCAGGTTCGATTATTATATATAATTTATTTATCGATTCAGTTTTTCGATTTTATTTCAAAATGGCGAAGTTATGGGGGTTTTCGCGATTACAAACTTATTTGCGGTGTTGGTAAACTGACTAGGTACAACCTATGTCGATGTATTAGAATTTCAGTGATCCAACGGCAAAGTTAAGTTTGTCGCGAGGTCTACAGCTACTAGTAAAATAAGTAATATTTAGAAGCGGACTACCGTAATATAGCTATGACAGGTAAATGAGACTAGATAGTTCATGATAACACAATCAATAACAAGAAACACAAATTATGACGTATTTCGGATTTTGAAGAAAAGGGGGAGATGCAATACAACACAAATATTTTACTGAACACCACTTAACACTTAATAAAAAAAAAGTTATAAGGAATTAGCGATCTCTTCCAGACAACCTTTGAAAGAAGAGATAGCATAAAAGTCTTACATAGGCAGGTGTAAACTATAGTAAACATTTAAATCACTTTAAACAATAAAGATACAAAATACACAAGTACACACAAAGATAAATACATATAGTACACATAAATGTAGATATATAGGGCGTCCCACGGATATGCCACATGAGGGAAAGGATCTTAAATATTGTAGATAGAAAATTTTACTGAAACACACTTCATTTTGGTTTTAAAAACAATTTACACCACATTCAAAGATTTTTGAATAATCGCCTGTCTGAACAAAAACATCCGTAATTTTACGATACCGATCAAAAGGCTCTATCGTAAGGATTATTTTTCTCCAAATAAGGTAGCATCTTAAAGAAAAAGAATAAGGTACCTGCACCATGTACCTAACTAACCTAACACATAAACAGCAAAAAAATATATTATAAAAATAATCTTTGGAATCAACATCTTCTATTTATTAACATAAAAAAAAAACTGTCCTTTGGTCTTTATTTGGCACCTCATCCCATAAAAAGGCCCGGCCTTTTTAAAAACGGTAGGTACTCTAACTACTCTAGCCAAAAAAAAAAACCATAGGGATGTCTCATAAAAACAATTTAAAAAGATTCATTTACAAAAAGAATCAACAATTTTAGGCAAAACTCAAAGTCACGTACGATATTTAAAGGCCAGTTTTAGCAAAACGTCACGTGCGGTCACGAGTGCAACTATTTTGTGAGGCAGGTTTGAACAGACTCGCGGCCGAGAGTTGACACTTTGGCGATGGCCGGCCATTTTATCTATTGTATGAACTGTCAAAACTTCAAATCGCTGCAACTATTTTTAGCGGGTTTTTTTAATGTGGGCTTTATTAGGCACTGGGCCTTACATGGTGCAGGTACCTTACAATGAATATTTTTTTTGGATCTTATGGCTTAGTTTCAGAGACCTTTAAGCCAGCACAGATAACAAAGGAACTGATAAAATGTTGCTGTTTGAGTAAATTTTCTACCAACGCTCTTCAAAATAAATACCAACCTTGAATCGACTCCTCAGCGTCGGCGGAGCAGCATAAGGTATTCCAAGATAGGCGAAGTATTCACCATCTCCGTCGTTAGCTAGGTGCCCTCTTACCACGCCTGTATCTATTTCAACATCTCTCTCCAGAGAGCCAGAGGGCCAGAAGCTCCACGTGACTTCGTTCAGAGCAAAAGAATATTCGAGAACTATGAGCACTATGCACAGCTCCCAACGTAACATGTCGTCGCCAGACGTTGAACAACAATGCTTTATTTTTAATTATATTACTCGTTACTTATTTTACTATGTTTTGGTGACAGGAAAACATCTGAGAACAAATGGATTATTGAAATAAGTTGTGATGACAACGATAGAGGACAGTGCGCAGTCTGTGTGATGTTATTTAGATGAGAATAATAGAATGACAGTCACAGTTGTCTATTATATATTTTATTACATTTATCGAGCAATACTTGGATACTTAACCAAACCGTTATTGATTTCTCGGAAACGGCGTTGACGATTTAGATGAAATTTTGTATTAAGATAATGGGGCCAATTCGAAAGTGTTTTCGCTAAATTTAGAAGTCGCTAAATTTGAAATAAGAAACGTTCGACTCGATTTTGAACCTTGGAGCTGTACAACATCGAGTTTGACGTTTCTTATTTTAAATTTAGGCAATCTTAAATTTAGCGGACACCGATTCGAATTGGACCTAATATTTTACTAAATTAGCGTTATCCCTAAGAAAGAAATAAAGAAAGATGCCGAGCGACGCACGGTCGCCGAGGTACTAACATTAAAAACTGTAGAATGTTTGGACATTAAATCTATTTTGGATAGCATTAATTTGGCGGACTATTTCGAACAAGTAAAAAAATATTTGTTCTGGATTTTTTGTCTGTCTGTCTGTCTGTGCACGCATCACGCGAAACCACAAGACGGATTTATATAAAACTTAGCATAAAGATAGATTAAATCTCGGGTCAAAATATAAAATACTTTTTATCCCAGATAAATTAATGATCCCGAAGGAAAACCGATAAATGGAAAAGAAAACCTTAACTCGTAAATATTAAATACTAATTGAATTTTGTTATTTCCGCCATCTAATGCTGAACTACGTTGATCATTACAATTGTGCTTAAAAACCTTATTCACTAGATGGCCGGACAGCCCGGAAAATCTTTGTAAGAGAAATTTAATCTTTTACCAAAGAATTATAGTCGAGATTTATTTACATATCCATTACACTAAATACATTCTTGGAATTAAACACAAGATACTTTTCATCCCTATCCCACGCGAAGAAAATCACCGACACGGCTAGTAATATCATAAAATGTAAAATTACGTGAAGATGTTAGCATGTTCATTCCTCAATAACGCGCAAACAGCTAGACGGATTATGATGAAATTTGAAAGACATAGACCATATATATCTTTGAGTAAAACGGTGCATATATTGTCCAAATAAATGTTGCTATGTAATGTAAAGAAACGTGTAAAAATAAAATTCCCCAGGCCATGAGAAGATGGCCAGTACGACCGAACGACATGATAAGAGACTTTACCCAATTGGACTAAAGTATCGATCGTCCTAACGCAATTGGACTTTTCAGAATAATGTTAATTTTATCTTATTTTTTAATATGTATGTTAGTCTGTAAGATATTTATGTATGGGCCACTAAATGCGTGAAAGAAATGATTATTATTTTTATAGTCATAAAACAAACCTAACCTAAGCTAATCTACAAGTTGGATGTTTAAGAAATCCGGAAAAATACTGTTAGGAATTAGGATAATCGTTACATACATTAGGATAACGGATACTTTAGCAGAATAACTTTTATGGCAACACTGAAAAAACACTACACGTTGATTTAACAAAATGATCTCGGTTGACTTTTTTTTCGGTTGAATTTACTACATATTTGTTAATTTAACAAAACAGTTTTGTACTGGTTTTGTTAAATTAACCAATTTGTAGTAAATGCAACCGAAAAAAAGTCAACTGAGATGATTTTGTTAAATCAACGTGTAGTGTTTTTTCAGTGAAGTAACACACCCTACTTATAATGTGGTAAAGAGGTAAGTTGAATGGACACTATACCTTCTGAGTAAATATCTGGCATTCAGTCTACGTCGCATATATAAACCGAGTAACTTTCTTGCGCTATATTAAAAAAAATACACACCTTTTCCATTGGTTTTTCACATCATTTTCACTACGATTTTTCTGTCATTGCGTAGTCATAGTGCCGTCAGTCTTTAGCTCTTTAGTTCAACTGTCAGCTGTCATGACAAGTTCTAGCGTCTTTAGTTCTCTGATAAGGATATTTAAGTTGCTATATGAAAATTAAAAGGTTTTAATATTGTTTGATTGTTTAATTATAACGCTCATTCGCTATTTTCAAGTATGGGTAAAAAAATAAAACAAGAGTGAAGTAATTTAAATATTTAAATGGAAAACACAAGTCAAACTTAAATCATAAACTGATAAGTGTCATTTTATCTTAGTGATAACTTTTGCAGCATATTTACCTAAGCACGTGACCCATTTCTTTGCCGTCATCAGACAGAACAGGAGCAGATTGCTTAGCATACATTATTTAAAACTAGCTGGTGCCAGCGATTTCGTCAGCGTAGCCTGTGTCCTTCTCTAAGGTCCAATCTAGCTCTATACCAAAATATATCAAAATTGGTTCAGCAGCTTAGGCGTGAAAACGTAACAAACAGAGTTCCTTTCGCATTTATAAATAGCTAATTTATGTTTATATGAACCGCTCGCGTTAGTAATGTTATCATGTACTGCAAATTAATTAAGTTTTCATAACAGAGCTCAGAAATGTTGTCAAAGATGGTGCTAATTGCAGCCACAAATTGAATAAAAAGTATACATTTTGCTGGCCTGTCGCCTGGACAGTAATTTATCGCATACTTAATAACATTATAAAATAATATAAATAAAATAATGAAGGTCAACCGACTGTGGTGTAGGGCCCAGGCGATCGGCGGCAAGGGCTGCAGAGTACCATTACCATGACTGTATGCAAACCGTTCTCGATATCGAAATCTATCGGAAATAATGCTTGTTGTCGATATAAGTAAAAGGGCCCGAGCGATAGTTTTTTATTACGAGACAAGTTTGCATAAACTCATGGTAATGGTACTGGTACATTATTAGTATTTTGCCAGATTTTATGATTCACGAGATTTTGTGACGTAGACCGTACCGTATGTGGGAGTAGACCGTACCTGTACTCCCGGACCTTTGATCTCAAAGCATGTTTATCACACATCAAACGATGACGTGTTAAAATGAGTTAACGATATTATATAAGCATGGGAAATAACAATTTCTCACTATGACATAAATTAACAGCGCTGATTCATTTTTCGCCACCCTATGGTTGTAAATCGAGGTAGTAAACCCCATTTTTACCCGTCTACGGCGAAGAAAAAAAGGAGGGTTATGACTTGTATGTTCTGTTCCCTCGTTGCTCCTAGAATACTCATTATATTTGGAAATATGACGGGTCGTTGGCTTCGTCTAAGTGTTCCGCGTGTAACAGGCTATTAAAGAACGTTATATGGAATCGATAGTCCATGTGGTGCCGGCTAAGAATAGCATCACCCCATTTCCTCCCGTGGGTGTCGTAAAAGGCGACAGAGGGACCAACCCAAGGATAGGCAGCAGCGTCCTTCGAGTAGGTACTATCATGAGCAACTGCGGTCGCCAACCCGCCTGCCGAGCGTGGCGACTATGGCAAATCCCCTCATCTTTGGGTGAGGCCTATGTCCTGCAGTGGACGTTTTACGGCTGAAGTTAATGTCGATGCTATGAAATCGAACACGGTGGATTTAACGCATATTGTCAAAATTGAAACAACTGCGCACGAGTTAAACCAGGAACTTTATTTCTCGGTTACAAAACACACTACACGTTGTTAGACAATGATATCAGGGCTAGGTATCATCGATATATTATGATTTTACTTATATTTATTCTTATAGGTTTACAAAATAAGCAAGCAAGCACGCACACGTCTAGCTCGGTCGGCCAACAACAGAAACTCTCTCGCTAGAGGGCGCGCGCGAACGCGAAGGGAACCGAGGCGTTTAGTTGCCGCGTTTCGCTTTGACATTTGATTTTAGATTATCGCGCGTTATTCTAAATACCGGTTGGGCAAACGGTGGCAGCGCGAGGAACGACTATTTGAAGGATTTGCGATACGCATCAAATAACGTGACACAGAAAATAATTAGATGAGTATGTTAAATAAAAGCTTGAATTGTGGAGATTTCGAAAATATGTGATTTATACCCCAACATTTTTTCATCATTATAAAAGTTATAGTCGGGTATAGGTTTTCAACTTTAGATTGTTTCACGCTTGAAGGCGTTTTCCGTGACGCTGCGGATAAGTGGGTGGCAATAGCTGGTCCAGTCCCTACAAATACGTCCCCAGCATATTTTAAACTAGGTATTTTTTTGTATACGGGATTCTATATACTAACATGATCTTAAAATATTAATTATTACGATATAGGCTTTATCATCATATCGAGCGAATGCGAAACCCTAGCGTAGCGTCTCCGTTTCAGTTTGGGCAAAAACGCTTTTGTATGTCCACATGTCCAGATGTCCATATTTCCGGATGTCCGGCGGTTCTCCTCCACAGGTCACATTACTCAACCGATTCTCGTGAAATTTTGTGAGCAGGTTCAATAAGTATATAGAAGTTTTTGTCGATTCAATTATTCGATTTGTTCAAAATGGCGGAGATATAGGGTTTGAAAACGTTAACAAAACATTATGTAGGTATTTACTCGTGAGGTCTACAGCTCACAGAGCCACTATAATATCATAAATTCGAGTTTTTTTTTTGTTTGTTGAGAACATAATTTATTTTTGTAGGGGTGCTTGGAGACTGGTAACGCAGGGGTAACGGAGCAAGAAAATTTTGTAATTTTAGCATTTCCGAAATAATTATTAACTCAGGTTCTTGTGAATAGTAAAAAGGACATGGAAAGACATTTATTTTGACGAAACTAAAACAAATCTTAAATTATCTGTGAATTCGTTAATAACGTCCCTACAATATCCCATACAAAATTAGGCACTAAAAGGTACAATGACCGTATTATTCAGTTTTTGAACTTGAACCATGAAAAGTTGTAAGCTTTAATTGATACATGCAGAAACAGTAAATACTCACACACTTGTGCATGCAACCGTCACCACACTTGACATTCCATAGTCAGTCTAACGTGCGTCAAGATTGTCAAGTCACGATGGCGAGGGGCAGCTCGTTAGCCAGCGGGTGGACCACCGGTGGGAATGTCTCAGGGTTCCGTTATGGCCCTCTAGAACACTACATTTATCGCGCACATAAAGGTAAATACATACTGAGCCAACGTATGCAACGCATTATGGCATCTAGGCTCTTGAATTTGCATGAAAACAGGTGACTTAGAAACATACTTATCATACGCAACGCTGTCACACACATGTATATTTCTAAGTCATCTCATGCAAATTCAAGAGTTTAGACGTCATAATGCGTTGCAAACGTTGCGTACGTGGACTCAGTATGTCTACCTTAAAGCATTCGACTTTCACACCACATACGTTAAAACGTGGCATGCTATGCAACATAAGATGTGTTTCAATATCCGATATCTTCAGTTTGTCAACACTTTCATTTGAGTATACTATCGATCTGAAAGAGAATAATTGTCTAATTACTCTGTCAATTAGATTATCAAAAAATATTGAACAAGTATTTTTTGCTTTATCAAATCAATCAAAATTGACAAAGAAAGCGTTAAATTTCGGGAGTGGGGGCTCATAACCTCACTTTTAATGGTAAGAAGTGTGCAAAGTCGTGACGTCACGCAGATTTTCAACGCACTATATCGTCGTCATTTTTTGTTTAATTGATAAAAGAAAAAAGATGTGTTCAATATTGTTTTATAATGTAAATGACGGACTAATTAGAATTATACCGTAAAAACTCGTAAGCAAGCACGAGCACGAGTAACAATATAAATAAGGAGGTACAATTTTTAACAACACGTTAATTATTCAATTACAGTTTTATTGCAACATTCGTCGAAATGTCGGCATCTCATTTATACTAAAACTGTGGTAAGAATCCATTTAAAACTAAATGTTATTTATGCTACAATATCTAACTGTAATAGAATCAAATATTTTAACGAAAACTAATCTCTTTGGATTATTTCAATATTGTTCGTTAATTTGGATGCAGTGTACTGAACATTAAATAATAGCAAAGCAAAAGCAATGAACAACGTGCATTACCGTTTTTGGAATAAAAAACTATCGTCTTGATTTGTTCAAAAAATAACTTTTATTTATTGCTTAGTTGAAAGAATTTTCAATAATGTTAAAGTACCTATACTTTTAATAACCTGCAGAACGCCGTTTCGTTATGCAATGACTCGGGTTGACTCGTCAGATCGATCTTCAATGCACGCCTTTATTTTAATCCATTGACGTTCAAATCAACGTTTGACAGCAATGACAGATAGGGCCTCAACGCGCGGGATTCTGTCAATGTTGTAAAGTCAACGTCTCGCATTTTGGCCTAATGATTCTAATTTCCGATGGAGGTGTGCTTTGATTTGTTTCAATTAAGATAACATCCCCACTGCGCTCTGTTTGATGATTTTAAGTATGTTTGTTAAAATTAGGTTTATTTGTTTGTCTACGTAGAAAATATTATCCGATAAGCAAATATTTCAAGTGTAATGGGAAGCCTGGGGAGAGCATATTCACAAAGAGATTGTTATAACGTTCATATGGAGGTCTAAAGTCGCGACTTTCATTCGCAACGCTACTACAAAGCCATCGAAAACCATTAAAGCAGTATGGAGGAATTTTATTTTTAAAAGGCACAGACCCGACTTTCATCCTCTCGTGCGAAAATGGCGCGCGATCTGACAGTTTGGCTTTGGCGGGAGACGATTGTTGCCAGCTCTAATGGCGCATTCCACGAAACAATGGGAAATACGATCTTATACACAAAGGATATTTCCGTTTGATGTGGATTGCTATGCTGTACAGTTTTTATGTGGGAGGGAAATATTTTAGTTAATGTGCGGTATGTTCATTTTAACTTGATTTACACTTGATTACACTTCACTCATAAGATTTTGCTGCGTTACTTAATGGAGTAAATATAAAATTGCGTCATTTTTATTAACCGCTGTGACCCGTTAGAACGCAACATGCCCACTTGAAGCCCCGCTAATGCTAACAGAACGGAATAAAAAACGCAGTAAGGGTGACATTCGGGCTCATTACATAGAAGTATAATGTTGGCACCTTTTACAACGGCACATAATTGCACGTAGTACATGCTCATATGAATATAGGGTCTACAGCGTTCAATGGACTCTTGAGCGAGGCAGGGGAGATTACGAAACAATAGATTTTTCCGAAATACATAATAATTCGTCGCGTCAAATGGCGGTTGTTGTGCAGATTAGAGTTCCGCTGTTGGTTGGGAACTAAACCATTTTAGAAGTACTTTATTTGAACGACTCACTGGATATAAGGCACTAGACAGAGTGAAAATAGCGTTCCTAAAACAAAGTAGAGTTCACAGTATGAAATTATGACTATCCATTTAATCCATGGTTTTGGATTGGATCATTTAGTCCATGATCCAATCCATATCCATGTAACTGTTCTGTTCCACGAGACCTCGGCAATATTCGTTAATTTTTAATTAATGAATATGCATGCGTGTGACCTTAGCCTCACCTGGTGTTAAACGAAGACAGTATCTAGGGATGGAACAATTTTGCCCATAAAATGCCTATAATATTTTTTAATGAAAAAAAAAGTTTTTATGATACTTTATAAATACAGTTATTTTAATACATTATACCTATACAAAAATAAAACTGCAAAATAGAACACAAGCGTTATCAATCTAAGTAGCTAAAAGAAACATTCTTTAATTAAATTAAATTTGTGGAACATAATCCTAATTAAAAAGGCTAAGTAGGAAGAGGAAGCTTCAAAGCGGAACCCTCATAAATATGGCTGACTCGGTGCGACACATGGCTGGATTTTCAAGATTTTTTTGGGTCCGTGCTCAAGTGGTCGGCCGCTCGCCGCCGCGCGAATTATTAAAAAGTATAAAATAAAAAATATAATGTCTACGCTTCAGTGAGCGGTCGCGCGGAAATATAACGCGATGCTTAGTCACGGCCAATGATCGGGTAAGTAACATTGTTTATCATGTATATTTTACAATGAAACACCAATTTCGATGTGTGCTCTTGAAATCACGAGGTAGATAAACGGTCAATATTTCGACATGGAAAATTCCTTTGAAGAAATTTTCAAGTGGTATTACTTAGTTCTAAGCTCGAAAGCCCTTTTGCCCATTATGATGCGAATTTCTACTGTCTTCTAATAAAGTGAAAGATCTGAATCACAACACTCACCTTTTTTCCTGCTACTTATTATTAATTATGATATCGCTACTAAAACAAACATTGCATAAAAACGTTTTAAAACCAGCAACGCCGAACAAAGCGCATCCAATGAATTAACTCTCCCTCGCAGATAAAATCTAACCAACCGCACGACAAAAGAATTAGTCAAAATAATACAAAAAATGTTATACAATAGCTTTCGGAACGAGTTGTGGGTGAAATTGTTACTAAAGTGTAGCAACATCTGTCCAGAGGGGAGAGTTATTATTCCGTAAAGTAATAACAACTACCCAATGCTAATCAAATGTGAGCTGTAGTAACTGGTGATAGGGTAAAGTTTACCCTGAGCAAAGTAAGTAGCATTATGGAATTCTGAATAACAAATGTTGAGTTAACGCCATTAATGTCAAATTGTCGGCCAATCAGCGTGAAGGAACGCCAACCAATTGGCGTAGCGCATGATTCGTGTTTGGAATGCAAAATTGGGGGGAAAATATAACAATTTGTAACTTTTTTGTGCAACTGAGCGGTGAGAAATTATTTCTATTTTATAAATAGGTATATAAAGTTGGAGTTATTAACATGAGAGGTTTGTTTTTATTTATGCTAGTTACTTTAAAAAATACCTTTCTAAAGTGAGAGGTACTGGGCAGTTCTCCCCACGCGAGTCCAGTGCGGCTTGGGGACTAAACACTAAAATCTGAATTGTATTTAATAACTCATTGTACTATCAATGTTTTTGGTTCCCCATCGTTTGACCGACGGTGTCTTTGGCCGAATAAATCATTTGGATTTATTTCTTTTCTTCTAACTTATATATTTTTTGCCGATTCAGTTTAAAAAAAAAATCTAAATGGCGGAGATATTTGGGTGTTTGCGATCTATTGTCGATGTATAGGGATAACAGTTTTCCAACGGCAAAGTTAAGTTTGTTGCGAGGTCTACAGCTCACGGAACCACTAGTTTAGTAATGAATCATTATTAAACAGTCCCTAAGATTAAAATTTGCATTCCTTTACAAATTCATTCGAAAGTATTTTTGTTGCTTCGTCTTTCTTTCGCAAGCAACGGAGCAACGAATCGAGATAAGTTTTTGCACAGAGATAGTTAATGGGACGGATAGTGAGATAGGATACTTTTCTATCCCGGATAAACACAGTTCCTGAGGGAATAGCGATAAACGCATTCCACACGGAGCGAGCGAAGCGTCTCCGTTTCAGCTTGGGCAAAAATGCTTTCGTATGTCCAGCGGATGTCCTGCTGTTCTCCTCTACAGGTCGCATTTCTCAATCGATTCTCGTGGAATATTGTGAGCAGATTCATTAATTATATGGACTTTTTTTGTCGATTCAGTTTCCCGAAATTTTTCATAGAGCGGGTTGAAATCATTAAAAAAAAACATAATTGCTGGCGAGGTCTAAAGCTCTCAGAGCCACTAGTCTTACTTTAGAAACTTGCACTGTTCCAGACTAGCATGCTGAAATGTCATTTTATGTGTTATACAGTCAGCGACCCTAGTAAGGTTGACACGGGGATATCTACCTTAAAACCCCGTCTCTGACTATTTCTTTCGTCGGCACTAGTGTGAGAGAGACGCACTTAGAGATAAGACCGCATCCTCAAAAGTATTAACACATTTAAGTCCCATGTCGCTCCTAGTCGACGTCTATCTATATGACATTTGGCTATATTATAAGACTACTAGATTGAAACGGTATTAAAATCTGTAGATATTTTTTGACGCATTTTTTTTCTTGAATAAAAAAATAACATTACATAATCGATCAAGTACTCGTACAAGACCCGGTCTACGCCTCGTTAAACCACTTCGCACTGCCCGACTAGTTCTCAGGCCCACTTTCCCATCAAATCGGAAATTGCTCATTCACACTCGGAAGCGTCCAGTCAAACGCCACTTAGACGTTCTCAAGACCACTATAAAGAAGTCAAATTCGTCCGTCAATCGCGATCAGGAATGGCGTGAAGATCTCGCAGCGCGCGCGCCGCGGGACGCCATTCAGCGTCACGCGAGCGCGGCGTGGCGTCGCGGCGCCCGCTGCGAACTCCGCCCTACTAAAGTCATTACTACAAATGAGTTGAAATCACAAAAGACAAACCTTTGACATATTAATTCACGGTGAAGTGAGCAGCTCAGGTTTATGGGAAGCGATTTGCGACATTAGCGGGCGCCGCAGTCACCGGAACAAGTCCAAGTTTTTGCCTATGCCGTTAACAAAGAGGTTAGTTTTGCTTGAATCATGAATCATATCACTGGTATAGGTGACTTGCCGGTATATTCGTGAGAATTTTAGGGAAATTAGCGAATTGGAAACGATAAGAAAAATGTGTAACGTGAGGGTTGGTTATTTAAAGTGAACTGCGTGCACATTGTGGACATTTGTTTTGCTACAATGGTTTGCTTATTCGTGGGCCCGAACCAACGTAATAAATTAAAGAACACTCTCTGTATATATATATTTTTTATTTAGATGAAGTGTCAACCCATTTTGAGCTACAAATATCTTCCAATGGTTCCGGACCCAAAGGGTAAAACGGGACACTATTACTAAGACTCCGCTGTCCGTTCGTCTGTCTGTCTGTCCGTCTGTCACCAGGCTGTATCTCACCAACCGTGATAGTTAGACAGTTGAAATTTTCACAGATGATGTACGAGGGGCGGCTGAAAAGTTATCTACCTAACTATGAAACAAAAGACGATCATGGCTAGTTTTTTTATATTTTCCAATATAGTCTCCTGACAAGGAAATGCACTTATTACATTTATCAATTAAAGACATTAACCCGTTAAAAAAAACTTTAGGTTTATCATCGAAAAAGTCATTAACAAGCAGCCTTCATGTCGTTATCGGTTACGAATCTTCGTCCCCTCAGTTCTTTCTTCAAAAGTCTGAAAAGGAAGTAGTCGGATGGGGCCAAATCTGGAATATATGGAGGCTGGTTGATTACTTCGTACCCATTTCTATTAATTGCTAGCTTCGTTAAGCGAGCAGTATGCACAGGTGCGTTACCATGCAAAAGCAGAATCCCTTTACTGAGTTTGCCCCTTCTTTTTTCTTTTATGGCTTCTCTGAGCTGGTCAAGTAAATCTGCGTAATATTCAGCATTCATTGTAGTTTTTTTTGGCAAGTAATCTAAAAGCAGATTTCCTTCCGCATCCCAAAAAAATGTTGCCATTACTTTGCCTGCTGACGGCGAACCTTACATTTCCGAGGAGGCTTTTCATCCTTGAATTTCCATTGTAATGACTCCTGTTTACTTTCGGGATCCCACTGCCGAATCCAAGTCTCATCACAGGTTACTAATAATTTCCTCCTCTTTTCCACGGCAAATGTCTAAAAATTCCTCGCAACATTGAACACGTCTGTCCTTGTCAAACGGAGTCAACATTCTAGGGACCCAGCGTGCACTAACCTTAGACATGTTCATGAATTATTTCATTGACCCGTTCTTTACTAATGCCCACATCCCTGGCTAACTCCCACTGCTTAATTCGCCGGTCTTCTAAAATAAAATTTCTCACTTTGGCCACATTTTCATCGGTGACAGCGGAAACTGGTTGCCCACTACGAGGATCATCTTCAAGGCTCTCACGGCCAAGCTTAAACTGTTTCGAACAGAACTTTATTGTAAATTCAGAAGGGCACGAACCACCAAAAACTGGTAACATACGCAGTCTAATCTGCGAGGGTGTATTTCCTTCTTTAGTGAGAAATTTTATCACTGCACGCTGCTCAATTTTAATCAGATTTTTTTTTTCTTGCGACATTTTGAAAACAATCCGGTCCCAAAAAAGCGGGAAGCAAGAAAAAAATGAATGTTGGTGATTTTGAAAAAAGAATAACCAGTGAACAAGACCTCATAGTGGCCAGTATTATTTTCGCATAACATATAGGCTAGGTAGATAACTTTTCATCCGCCCCTCGTATTTCTGTTGCCGCTATAACAACAAATACTTAAAATACAACAAACATGTTTTTTTTTGCCATTTTTAGGATTCCGTACCTCCAAAGGAAAAAAGGAACCCTTATAGGATCACTCGGTTGGCCGTCTGTCTGTCTGTCTGTCTGTCTGTCTGTCTGTCTGTCTGTCTGCCTGTCAAGACCTTTTTCTCAGGAACGGGTGGACGTATCAAGTTGAAATTAATATCAAATACAGTCTGCAATCTCCTGAAGCTATAAAAAAATCAACCTTCTAAGTCACCGCAATCAAAAGATATGGCCGTTTATGTCTCATATTTTGATACTTTCAAGGGAATCCAAAGGGAATCAAAACCTATAGGGTACTTCCCGTTGACCTAGAATCATGAAAGAAGCAGTGTCTTACAGCACAAGTAAAGGAAAAAGTCCGAAAACCGTGAATTTGTAATTACATCACATAAAAAAAATAGTTAAACGGAATAACCTTTGCAAAGTCGTATCACACTCTACGATTGAACGGAGATAGGAGCTTGCGAAAGTTATTTTTTGTCTTATTTCTTAGGTAGGTTGTAAATGGTTACCCCGTTGTTAAAAGCTATTTTTTTTTCTTTTTTAGGGTTCCGTATTTACAAGGTACTGTTTCTTTTTCGTACGTAATTGCGGAACCTTCGGCGCGGGAGTCAGGCTCGCACTTGACCGGTTTTGTTTATTGATAATGGAACCCGTACCTAATGCGCGAGTTCGACTCACACTTGGCCGGTTTTTTTACAACAATTGACCGAATTCATAGACACCATAAGCGCCTAATCCAAGATCAAATAATAAGTCACCCGATAACCAGCTGTCAAATCAAAAAAATAATCACAAACGTCACTTTAATTAAAATGTAACTGATTTAAGGTACTCCAAATGCAATAAGTATACGTTTATGAACATTACAAGGTAGGTACCTATAGGTAGGTAAATCACATGAGAGAAACGTTCTTATGTGTGAGTGATACAGAAATATAAGTGTTTGCGTGTATTGTCATTGTATTTTAAATCTAGAACATTCACGTTGTCTGGTGATGTGTTCGTTTAGACACAAACAAAACACAAACATAACGACAAACGACTGTCAATCTGATTCACCTATAAAAAGTTAGTAAGTAAACTTAGGTATAATAATATTCATGATGATTGCATCAGCCCATGACAGTCCACTGCTGGGCATGGCTCCTCCCTTTTATAATATCGATTAGAAATTCTACCTTCAACTAAATTAAGCTGAGTAAGGTCGGTCATCTCGACCTCAATTAATGAGGGCTACGACGTCATGCCTCCTCAAATCATTATTCGAAGGAATTCTTAATTAAGAGGAGCACGTTGTACCTATTCTCATTATGAGAAAGCTGAAAAAGTAGGTAAAGTGTTCTCAATGATAAATTTCTTAGGTTTTTCTTATTTCACTGCTTTAAATTTCTGTAGGTACCTAATCTTGTGTCCAAATAAACGAATTTTTTTTCCACTCTGTTAAACTTTGCATTTGCTGTTGAGGATGCACCGCAATTACAAAATAGGTTTCGGTTAAGGCTAGCAAAATGGTTTATTATTTGTCGTAATTATCTTTTGTCAATATAATTTTAACAAAAAACTAGTGGTAGTTTCAACACGTACAGTCTACGCGTACACACGTATATAGGTATTATTTTTTGTAATTATCATAGGTTAGTACCTACCTACTTATAACATTGATTGCACCCGCAACGATTAACCTTAAATACCTAAATACTTATTTACTTATTTTAAACTGTTGTGTTTACTTTATACCTACACAAAACATCTCTCTTTATTCCATATTCGATAACGGTACCGAATCAAAGGGTTTACAGTTTAGGTGCCTAATTACTTATCAAAAAGTAACGATTGTCAACATTTCATTATGTCTATTACTATTATTTTTTTTAATTCTCTCTAGTCAGTTTCAGATAGGTATGGCACAAAACGAAAAAATGTAATTGGTCCTAGTGAGAATGAACCGGTCAGACCCCACAGATAGCACCCGTTCACAAGTAGATTTGACGAGTATCTGTGCCATCGTCTCTCTCAAGAAAAATAAAATATCCATAATTTAAGCTCATTACAGTAAAGTCGTCCGTATAAAGCTACAATTTTACGCGCTACAAGCTTACGTGACCGTTAAAATGCATAACTTTTACTCGTTTGAAACACAAAACACATGGGCCTCGTCCAACGGCAATCAACGGCAAATTCAGTAGCAACCTCCCGCATTAATGCCACTCCATTAAATCCCTTACCTGGACAAAAAATCTAAAAATCTCCGTTAAGTTTGAACCTCATTCATCGTCGAGTGGCTTCCAGCAGCCCTAATTTCTTTTCATGTTGAACAAATTGTACCGAACCTTCGATTGTGGTGCAAAAAAGAAATTAAAAAACTATTGATCGCGCACAAACGTGGCACTTCAGATGTGCTTTGTGATGTGTGCATATTGGAAAACGTTTCGACAGCCAGGTTACAGGAAAGGTGCGTTAATAATAATCTGGAGTGGATGCTGGAGGCGAACTGTTGCAATTAGCGCAGCAAGCTCTAGGTATATGAGTATTATATTTTTTGGTTGAGAGTGCATTCACTGCTGCAGCTGATTGGCGGAGGCAGGTGATATGGAAATTCTTCGTGCTTTAATCAAATCGAGCAACACGATAGATCCGATTCGGAACGGGGTCTTCTTAATTTTAAATTTCCTAAACATTAAAAAGAAACTTCCAACTTGATTCTGCATAGCATAAAGCTGTCAAAATCAAGTTAAGCAGAGATTAGCGTTTCTTATTTTAAATTTTAGTGACTTTTAAAACTAGCTAATACGATCTTTCGAATTGGCCCCAATGTTTCGTAAAAGTAACACGATTGAGGTTATTGATTGACGTCTTTAATCTTAGTTTAATTACTTACCCGTTTTATTGTTAATTTATTACTGGTGACATTTGAAATGTTGAATTTTTATTCATAAACTAAATTCTAAATACTAACCATTTTCTGCATGTCATTCTATGACAGTATGCTGAACTTGTATTAGAACTTACCTGCCTGACTGACTGAACTTTGTTACCATGTTTTACCGTTTTCTAGGTTCCTGAGATGTCTCTAGTCAGAGAGTGGTACCTATTTCACTATAATAGAAATAGATTATCTTCGATGAAGGCGTTCGATCACAGCGACTTTTAGTAGCGATACAGTCGCGCTTTTCGTGAACGCGCGGTTGCATCGCGATAAGTGGCCGCTTTTCGCATTTGCAACGCGCGACAAGTCAGCATCGCTACTGTATCGATACAAACGTGCGACTGTATCGGGCGACATCGGGGGAGAGGAGAGTATCTATCGATGTTGCATCGCGACAGTAGCGATACAGAATCGCATCTGTAGCAATGCTGCATTGCGACTATATCGCGATATAATCGATGCAGAATCGCGTCTGTAGCGATGCTGCATTGCGACTGTATCGCGACAGTAGCGATGCAGACTCACGTCTGTAGCGATGCTGCATTGAGACTGTATCGCGATGGTAGCCATTCGGCCGTTTCGCGACTGCATTGCTGGAAAAGTCGCCGTGGCCTAGCGTCTTTAGATGACTCTGTCAAAGTTTTAGGGATGGTTAAAAAGGCGTCATAAAAAAACGAACAAATTTTGTGTTTGTCATTTTATTTGGGTTTGTTTAGAATACTTTTTCAAAAACTACAACCAAAAATGAAACTAAATATATCACGATCAATTTAGAAACTCTAGAGATCTTTTCTAAAACATCAGCAAAGATTTATCGGATTAAAATTGGCCTTACCAAGAATTGCTTTATTTGTATTAACTGTGAGTTCACCGATATCTACTCTGCTTGTGATAAAAAAAATGTGTCAAAATTAATTACATTCCAGCGCTCGCAAATATTAATTATTTGAACAAGTGTCATAAGAAAAGCAACACAACAATTGTATCTTAAAATAAATTTGTGAATATTTTTCATTTTTATGATAACATCAATATGAACGGGAAACTAATTCATTCACAACCCGAGCAGAAATATTTTTTGTTTTATTATTTTAATATAAAACGAAAAGCCCTAAAGCAAGGTTCACACGGGGATAACTTAACCCCGTTATCTCTCTGACTATCTCTTTCGTCGGCAGTGTGAGAGATACGCACTTAGGAACCCATCTAACAAATCGAGATAAGTCGGTGTTAACTTATACTCGCAACCTTTCTAGGGCCCAAGAAATAGTATTCTTATATTAAAAGTCATTCACGCTATCAATTTTGCAATTTCATTACCATCAGTAAATAACACTGTCACTGATCAATGATCATATCATACAAAAAAAGCCCAGAGAAACCAAAAATAAATTTATAATGTAATATTTTTACATTTTATTACCTATACGTCAATCCAGCGTTCCAACTAAAATGAAATTAGTCAAAATTGCACTTACATTATTAACGTGACAAAAATATTTTCTAATTATTAAAAGATGCTTTATCTCTAAAGAATTTACGAGGGCTCAGGACTTTGTCACTTCAACAATAATATACTATGTCTTCAACATTACTAGTCTATGTGAAAAGAAACTAAACAGGTTGATTCAGATTTACTTCGATCCATTTTGCCAATACATTATGATAACAATGAATATAGTTTTTTAAATGATGAATCAACGGGTCCAAATCGAAACAGTGTCTTCTTAATTTAAAAAAAATCCTAAACATAACATAAGAAACGTCAAAACAGCACAAAGCTGTCAAAATCAAGTTTGAAGTTTCATATTTAAATTTGGTGTCTTAAAAGTAGCGAATACACTTTCGAATTGGCCCTAATGACAGAATTGGAATCTAATCAGAGTCAATTGTATTAGCCTTCCTAACCCTAGGCAAAGAGATACCTAGAAGGTACAGTATTATCTATGTTCTTGAATTTTCATAAAAACTTCATTATGTTACTGATAAAGTCCAAATTACTATCGCCACGTGGACCGACCCTGGCCTGACCCTTGCTGTCTCGAACTGTAGCCTTGACTTGAGCCGTCTTGGTTCTGCGAGTTGTAGCCCTGTCTCTGATTCTGTCCATAGCTGGACCTTTGATAACCGTCCTGTCTATTCTGTTGATGCCCCTGGTTGTATCTGTTCTGGTTGTAACCTTGATTGGATTGTCCGTAACTATCCCGCTGCTGGTAGCCCTGGCGGTTGTGGCCTTGACCTTGGTAGCCCTGGCTTTGTCCTTGATAGCCCTGACCCTGACCTTGACCGTGGTAGCCTTGGTTGCGGTTCTGGTAGCCCTGGTTGCCGTGGTGTCCCTGCTGTTTGAACGGCACGTAGCCGCCTGGGTGAGGTCCAGCGGATAACGAACGATCTAGAACAATTGAGTTTACTTTAATACAGAGAGAATGCAGTACAATAGGCATGTTTCCCGGGTAAAAAATATATAATTCTAATTAGTCCGTCAGGTAGATTATTAAAAAATATTGAACTCGTGTTTTTTGCTTTATCAAATCAATCAAAGTTGAAAATTTCGGGAGTGGGGGCTCATGACGTCACTTAATGGTAAAAAGTGTGCAAAGTCGCGACGTCACGCGGAACTTCAACGCACTATATCTTCGTAATTTTTTGTTTAATTAACAAAGGAAAAAAATATATGTTCAATATTTTAAATAATGTAAATGACGGACTAATTGGATTTTTTTTAGGAAACACGCCTATTGGCGGAGTTAATGCCATAAGGCATTCTCTACCAGTCAACTAACATGGCAAGCAAATATGTTGAGGTTGGTGCTAAATTATAATTAAAAGGTACCTTGATGAACCCAAACAAGCATATATAAATACATAGCTATATACGCAAATATATATCTGTATTGTATATCTCTAAGGCAGCTCTTGTTTCAGCGTTATAAGGGCTTTATAAGTTTTTTTACAGCTTATTGCTGCTTGGGAAATTACTAGATGGAATATAAGGTATTATTTTCCAACCCTGATTGACAAAACTAGCGATTGAGGCTTCCATAGGTACACCGAAAAGCGGTATGGAAGCGAAGCGGGCCCGCGTAAGCAGTGTTAAAAGACCTAAAATGGAAGCCCTCACACCTGAGCCCGCGTCTACCGCGCGGCAGCCGCACGAATTGATGTGAAAGCATCCATTTTAGTTCATGTGGCACTGCTTACGGCAGCCCGCTAACGAACCGCTCCGCGTTTTGGTTTGCAGGAGCCAATTAACCTTTTGAACGCCACAGTCGGTTATATACGACAGCGGATTTTCGTGCAACTGACGCCACGATATGCCGTTTCCCGTAAATCGCGCGTCGGCTAATGAAGTCGTTGGCGTCCGTGGCACGCTCTTTCGCATTTGGCCGTGGCAATCAAAGGTTGAACATTATAGACGATAGTTTGTTCCATCTAAGCCGCTTATGACAATGCCCATTATATGATTTAACCGTACTTACAATTAGGTTTGCTTAATACTTCCCTATCAAAAAGGAACCTCAAGTTTAATCCCGACTATTTAACAGTTCGGCTGACGAGCGAAGGTACCAGAGAGACGTTTGTAGTGTTAAAAGGGTCTATGTGTCCTATAAAAGCTGACGCGTACGCCGTTTTCGACGTCTGTGCGGCTCTTGACGCGGCGGTAGGAGCGCAAATCGCGCCGCGCCGAGTGTTTAATCGCTCGCTTTGTGACGCTCTAATGTCGCCACGTCGATGTAGATGTCGCAGAAAAGGCTACGGCAGGAAACTATAATACTTTATCTGAAACTAGCTTCTGTCCACGTGGAATTGGGTTATAGTTATTACCAAGGGATTTAAAAAAAAATACTCTATGTCCTATTCCAGTACCTAAGCTAACTATGTAGGTACTAAGATTTATGAAAATTCGTTCAGCCGTTACCGAGCTGAGGGGTAACAAACACGCACAAACATTCGCACACACGCACTTCTGCATTTATAATATTAGCAGGATTATTAACTCAAGAATTGGCACCGTAATTTCGAGAACGTCTAAGCGTCAAGAAGGAAGTTTGTATGTTGGTATTAGTTTAATTTTGATTGCACATTATGTTTTAAGCGTGTAATAGCTTTGGCATTGCCCTGTCTGCTGTCGTAATTTAAAAAGCTTTTAATCCTCAGTAAAAGAGCTCATTTATTGAGAAAAACAATAATGTTAGCGGATCTGCCGACCTAAATTACTTGTTTCGACAAACTTCGAGAAACAGTGAAACAACCCTCACAAAATACATGCTGATTACTCAAATTTTTTAATTAATTTATTAAAAGGTTTTATTTCTACAGAAACAATGATAATGCAGATAATGTACCAACTAAAAGCTAAGAAATTTCATTTGTAGTTCGTAGTTAGTATATATTATGTAGTTCGTCATTTTGTTGCGGCGGCCATTTTGGATATGTTTTTTTTTATAATGTACTGTAAGTATTCTACTGGTCAAGCCCTTTCATTAGATACCCATATTGAGGGAGTTGTAAAAAAATGTGTAATCCGCTATTTTGTGGCGGCGGCCATTTTGGATTTACAATTATACTGAATATACATAATTGTATTGTCATCAAAATTAAACATGTGTACCGCAGTTTAGATTAATCGGTCAACAGGAAGGGGGTAAACTTTCAGTTACTAAAGACCCACACAACACCCAAACACGGTAAGCTAAATAAAACCATTTAAAACTACCGTTGCATAATCCGATTGAAATATTTAAGACTAATTAAAGTAATTCTCCAGGAAGTCCGTTCCACGAGAAATGTTTCCTTGTACCCGGTAATCCAGGATTTTAGAGCAATGGGGTGCTGAGCCGTTCTGTACATGAACATTGATCATAAAAGGATTCTGAGCCGCGAGCCGTCGATACCACCATACTGATAGCATTAGCACAACGGCAAACGAAGAATTTGCGTAACAACTTTATTATGCGATGGGCAAATAACTTTAAATTTCGAGATTCTCGTACTAACTTTGAACCGAGGGAGCATAAGTCAAGAGGAACCTCTAGCTATAAGCTTGTGTGCTCAGTTTTGGAACTGAAGGGAACCAAGCATTACTTAGTATAGTGGCGTAGCTACCGAAGGGCTAGACGGTGCCGTGCACCGGGGCCCCCAAGCTCAGGGGGCCCTAGGACCCTGACCAGCAAACGTATTGAAATAGCTAAAAATTCTCCCACCTTCGGAATGTAAATAAAATAGTTTGCAATACGATTTAAATCGAGGCAACTCATTTGAAAGAATATACTTGGGGTCCCAGTTTTTTTTTTGCCTTTGGTTACGCCTCTGTTAGTATATTTTGTTGCATAAGCGCTAATAATTAAAACTATGTAACACACAGAAATGAGTTACGTTGTAGAGCCCTAAAGGGTTTATGTTAGAGCATGCCGTCTATCAAATATACGATCTTTCGTAACCACATAAAGCATAAACGATATGAATACCTACGAGAACTAATTAATGTTTCTGAAACTAGATATAAAGTTAGAAGTTTCTAGAGCTGAGCTATTCGAGTGATCGCAACGTGTGGGGGCAAGACACGTTCCTGCGGCCTCGATAATTGCGGCGCGTGACGAGGCGCCTTTAGTGGCGTTGGCGCCCAACGTGGGGCTACTGGTTTACCAACTTTTTTTTTCAGTTCATTCAGCAATGAATGCGTTCAATTAAAGAGGAAGTTAAACTTTGAACGAATGCTGAAAGTATCTATTTCACCATTACGTATAGTAGTTCGGATTAAATTAATATTAGTCTTAGTTTGTCTTCTACTGTTATTTGACTGTAAGTTTTACCTCAAAAACTCAAACATCTTAATTCAATATTGGCTTGAACAAGCTTTTATGGAAAGTCAATGGATCTATACCACCAGTTTAGTTTAGGATCATTATTTCATTCATAACTCCAATGAGAAAATGTAATGAAGTGACAAACAGTTCACATATAAAATATAAACCCATTCATGTCATCATACAGAAAAGCGAGTTTCACAGCAAATTCAGGCACTTGTCGCAATCCCGCGCGTCCATACAAAGCTGCGCTACATCTTCGTGCCAAAGCTCATCACATATGTAGTGGAAAAGTAGAAAAAATAAAAACGCGGCAGGCGACAGACATAATGGGCATCTAATGGGCGCCGGCGCGGCATTCACGCCGTGAAAGCGTCGCAAATAAGAGGATTGGAGGCCGAGCCGAAACTGTAGAGTTTTATCAGGTACTGAGTATGTAGGGTTGAAGTTGGGTTACACTGTAACACCTTGGCAGATTAGGTTATAATTTTATGACCGTTCCCAATATTCAATCCGCGGGTAGTTTTTTATTTTATTTTTGAAACATAAAATTAAAACGTACGTATAGGAAATAATGTGCCCGCCTATTACAGGTGCATACAACACTCTTAAGGAAGTCTACGTACTTTTGGAACTTAGAATTAAAAGTGATTTCTAGAATTATGAAATACAAATAAATACTGATTCAACTTATCTAAATATGAAACAATTATAAATAGATTTTGTTATAGTCCGTCGTCTCAGAGGTACAAAATTGTAATATATTGAATTCGGATAAAACTATATAATTAGGGGTGTGGCACTATCCCCAGTGCTTGAATACCTTTTTCTTGCGGCCCGGCTAGGACACTTGAAAGATGGGGGTCCGAAACACAAAGTGCAGGGCAGAACGTATTGCCTATCCGAAATTCCAATTACTATTGGATGTCATAGCTGGGCCCTAAAACATCGCGAAAACCAATATCTTATGAACTTTTTAGGAAGCATGTGCAAAATCAGACAACTCAAAATTCTAATAGTGGGGCCAATTCGAAAGTGTTTTCGCTAAATTTAGAAGTCGCTAAATTTGAAATAAGAAACGTTCGACTCGATTTTGAACCTTGGAGCTATACAAAATCGAGTTTGACGTTTCTTATTTTAAGTTTATGCAATCTTAAATTTAGCGGACACCGTTTCGAATTGGACCCAGTGTTTGCTTCCTAAAACTTCGTAAGAAATAGGCCTTTTGGTTTTTAACGGAAATTTAAGGGGCCCAGCTAGTCTAATAGCAACTTTACGAATTTCTGGTACAATAAGATAGGAAGATTAAAAGAAAACGCTATTTTTGCATTTGATAGAACATAAAGCTCACTCTTGACGCCCACAAAGCTTTCAAACAAGAATAACGACCGAAAAAAATAACGAAAAATCATCATTTCGCGTTACATAAACCACTCCAACATTCTGATATTTTAATGAAACTCTCACTCGTATTATATAGCCTATTCAGTGTTTCAGAACGCGGGACAATTTCTCGTGCCCTTGAGGGTAGACGGACTGATCTCCTGCAATAATTAGAAGCAGCCGCCGACGCGTGCTCAAGAGTCTAAATCCAGCGGCGACGTTAAAGTTGAGAAAATTCCAGTTTTTAGGGCACAGCGGGCAGTGTTGCCTTTTTATTTTTAAAAACGCTTTACTAGTATTTTCTCCATGCTTTAAATATAAGCCACTAAACTTTGGTAAGGATACTTTTAGAGACGTCAGTTTACATCAAATTTAGAACACTCTTTATGTGACTTGTATTTCCCTTAACATAAATAAATTAAAATGTTGTTCTTTAACACCATCTGTCAACATCGTAGTTTTTTTTTTAAATCTTAATTTATTTAGCGGCTTTGATCACTGCTGAACATGTCAGCCCCGTTAGGTCAAACTCTAAATTAACAAACGATTGCAAGGGGTAATAAGAGCTCACTTGCGCATAAAACCAAATACCACCTCCGCTGCATCAGACATAGGCTCTGCTAAAAACGATTGAAAGATACCGATGTTCGAATCAACGAGACCCAATTGCGCAAGCAAACTCTCCCTCCCGGATCGTCGTGTTTGTGTCATAGGTGTTGTTCGGACCGAACCATTTCATTCCGTCAATCATCTCCATTAAATATCATCATTCACTCTCTTTATACCTACTCCATCTTTGCACGGTCCACAGTAGCTTTGTATTAAAAATTAATTTAACACTAATAAACGCGGATTTCGTTATAAATAAAGTGTTATTATTTGTGGTGTCAGTGCTATCACTGGCCAGCACTTATAGAGGTTTAAATCACAGGATATATTAACGTACCAAAGTGGTTTTTTTATATTAAATTGCTCCAGTAATGAGGAATCTAATTGGCGGTTCTAAAAATATCGGTAGTCGGTATCTAATTACTAACTAACTCTTAAAATAGGTACCTACTGTGGAGGTTACGTCACAAGTTCTCTCTGACCGACTTTGATCTAATTTTATAAAAAGAATTGAATAGCCCCGGCACTCCAAGGGGTTATCCTTAATAGGAGTACGCAAATACATCGTTTTGTGATCCTATAATTCAAGAATAGTCGAAAATGTACTAATCATAGAACTTGGACTAAAGTTGCGAAAATTTAAGACAATAATTGTATGGTTCCACATATCTATGCTCAGTTAATTCAAGAATAGACCCAGTTGAAAATTTACTAATTTTTATAGATAGATTTTGGACTATAGTTGCAAAATTTTACACCATAGGTAATTGCATGGTTTTACAGTATTTGGTTTTTAGCTTGAATCGATGTGCTAATAAGATACTAAGTTTTATTTCATGGATATACGTCAATGGGATCTCAACGCGCAATAAACAATAGTAGAGCGCTCTCGAAGTATATGAAATGTGAGTCACGAGCCATTTCAATATCCTGTGATGCTGTTTGAGCCTTTGAAGTCACAGTATTTGCTGATATGCGCAGATCTTATCACATATTTATTGTAGCCTTGACTTATCTATTTTTATACAAGTGGCTGTCCTCGACTTCAAGTACTGAGCGTCTAACGCAAAGTTCAACGATGAAACTACAGATCTAAAATAATATGCATTGTCCATCTTAAGCTATCGTAAACCTTATTGCAAAATATAATTGTACAAATGGCGGACTTAAGGGCGATTTTTAGATCTGTCGCGGCGATTTTTAGTTCTGTCGCGATACAGTCGCAAAACAGCCGCAACGCTGTCGCTGGCCGTGTACGATATCCCACGCAGAGACGATTTTGTACTGCTACTATCGCGATGCAGCACTGTCACTGATGCGATTTTGCATCGCAACAAATGCAATTCTGCATCGCTCCCAGACGCGAATCTGCATCCTACTCTTGCGATGTAGCATCGATACAGATGCTCGCGGCCCCGCTGCGCTTTTCCCTCCCCTGATGTCGCCCGATATGCATCGAAACAGCAGCAGTGCTGAATCGAAACAGCTCGACTGCCTCGCTACAGTCGTGTGTTGCAAATGGGAGAAACGGCAAAAATGTCGCCGCGCGTTCACGAAACGACTGTATCGCTACAAAAAGTTGCCGTGGGCGAGCGCCCTAAAATGACAATTGGCATTCTCAACCTATACTCAAGTTTCATCCTTGTTTTTTTTTGCTATTTTAAGGTGCTAACGAGCAACTTTTCACGACAATAGGGAATATGCATGAAAATAAAAATGAGGTTTAAATTATATTATTATGAAAGAAAATGTAAATAAATACATGTAAAAGAATCATTTTGCCTGTTCCTTTCTTATTAAGGGTCAAAATAAGTGAAAATTTAATATTGTTTTTTAGTTCTGAATTACTGGTTTTTGACATCCTCATCAAATTTATGTCACATTTTATTTGTACGATATTGGCCTAAAAATGTATTTTCGGAAATAGTTGCGAATTTAGTTTAAACGGCATACATTTTGGCCACTCTAACGTGCACTGTGACGTCATAGTTCATGTTCAGTACTTTTCAAGGTTTCGTATCTCAAAAAATAAACAACACAATAATGTTTTGCGTACACAGTTTGGTTTCTATTACTCAGTACTTTCCAATAAAAGATGGAAAAAAATATCATACAAGTAGTTTTTTGTGTTCATTATTAGCCGGCAACTATAGCTATGTTACTTTAACTTAATTCGTTAGAGAAAGACGACTATAGTTGCCGGCTATACATTGCCTTGAAAATCTTGCTTGTTTACAAGCATCTTTAAGATGCCGGAAAAGTTTGCCAGGCTAATTCATACCTTTAGCTATTTATAATAGGCATCTCGCAACCTCTCCTAGGTCATAATCATTTGATGTGTATTTATAGGCACGTCAGTTGCAAAATCAAATAAGCGTATTCAATTATTAAAAACCCTGCAGTTTGGGGCGGCGTAATTGGGCCACGTGCCGCCCCCTGTCGGCGCCGCCAAGCATTAACACACAGGTCACGCAATTATCAACCTTGTGTATTTGTAAAAAACGATTGCAATGACTGCATAAAAGACGACGAATTATTTTTGATTGATTTCAATGAACGCTAAATACAAATTAATTGGAAGTCAGTTTTAAAATATATTTTATGGACATTTATTAATGCTGGCTTGTAGGGCAGAAGTCGTACCTATAATAAAACCGAAAATAGCACTGCTCAAATCGGAAAGAACCTTCTTGAAAGCGGTTAAAAAATGTACACAAAAAGAGCTTTTTATTTGCGTAAGATCTTAGAAGCTTCAGATTATGGGTATATCTTCATCGGATTAAAATGGAAAGCGGATAAAACGCGCATTAAAACACCTTCGCGGCCACCTGGTTAAGGGCAAAAAATCAATAAAAAACGCTTCCGACATTGTAGCAGTAATCCTCTCGCGGATAATAGGAAGCACTTGAGCCGATCGACCCGCTATTCGAAAAAAAAAGTGCTCCATTGTGCTGGCAACCCTCGATAATTATTATTTTCGTAGTTGGCGACACTGCGTTGGACAATGGCTTCCCTCGCGCTTCCTGTTTGCCTTCGCGCGCTATTACACGCCAATGCCTCGCGGGACGACAGGCCAATTTGAATTTCGAATTTGGAATAATGGATTCCTTTTGCCGACGGCTATTGGCTATAATTTTGTTTTCTTAAGCTTGATGGCTCGGAATGTCGTATAATGCCAGTGCTTAGGCGTTTGACGGAGGCGGCGAGCGCTTTGTTGTCATTGTATCTTATCCTGGTGTTGTACAATCAGGATTACCTTGCGGACATTGCCATTAGAGGTTGAATGAAAAAGATTAAAGGATTATTATAATTATACACTTGAGTATAAATATTCTCTGTTTCATACGATTTTTTCTGTTCAGCGCAAGTAATTAAGGGTGTTTATTCAAAATACAAACACAAGTAACCTAATTTAGAGTTTAATTTAACCTTGTAAAATTAAAAATATATGTCTCTCTATGTGTGTGTTATTGAAATCGCAACGAACCACAGAGGGCAATAAAAACCAATTGTAATTAGAGCGTGCGACGTCAACTGTTGAGTGCACTTGTACCGGATAGCGCCTCGGGCGAGCGCCGGGGCAGGGCTTGACGTGCATGGATTTTTTCAGCCTCACATTTTATAATATTACCTCGAAACCAATCAGATTAAACAATCTATTGAGAAGATAAACAGACGGTGATATCGTTTGTAGTCTGTTTCAGACCAGCGCATCCGTTGTGTTAGAAAGTTTAGATACAGTCTTATACGTAAATACTTATAACTACGCAATATAAACCAGCAAAAGGTTGTCAGTGGGTCCAATTCGAAGCGGTGCCTTCTTAATTAAAAAATCATTAAACTTAAAATAAGAAACGTCAAACTCGATTTTACATAGCACTTAGGTGTCAAAATCGAGTTTGACTTTCTTTTTTTTAAGTTTAGAGACTTTTAAATTTAGCAAGCACACGTTCCAATAGGCCCCAGTTGTGTAAAAATGTTTTTGAATAAATCATATTTACCTACTACTAGCCTTTTTTATTGCTATTCCCTCCAGAACTGTGCTGTTTAGGGCATAAAAATTAATATATGTCCGTCTCCGGCTCTCCAACTATTACGTTATACAAAAGATCAAACAAATTAATTTCTCCGTTTGGTCGTGAAAGCGGAAAAAAAAACAAACACACTCGTTGTCGTAGTGTAAGTATGGATTAAACATGATTTCGCGGGATTTTCGCGATGAAAAAAACTGTTGTCTAGAACGATCTCAAAAGAAGGATATGACGTTCAATACAACTGCGTTGAACAAATGACTTAGTCCGTTATGGTAACGCCATCTATTTACAAGTTTATAAACTACGAAGCTCTATTGCCGATGTCTTAGTTCTTATCACATTTATCTGTGCCTTATTTTGCCTGATTCATCGCTGTCTTTCATTTCTCGCTAGGAGCTACGAACCACAAAAACAAAACGCATGAATTAGCCAATAATAGACCTTTCCTCCATGTAATAAGAACGCTGATGTTGGCAATATTTACCGAGTGTGCGATGGTCACCAAAAAAGTGAGCATCGCGAAAATCACGTTGGGCATTTCCTTACTATACAAATCTATGGTTGTCTACAAAAGTTCTAGAACTCCCTAACACACAATAGTGCATTCGCGCAGTCGGCTAAGCCACGCGACTCAATTAGACGAGAGCATTCATCGCGTGTTTGTTTGTGCTCATTACGCGTCTGACAGGCAATCAGTTGCCTTGTGAATGTGTTCACACGGAAATAGTACATTATGACATCGGTATGGAATGTAATACTTTACAGCCAAATCAAGTATGGTGATTTTTTTTGATGATAAATTATTCAAGACTGTTAAGCGACTCTTTCGCTTTATTTTGCTGTTAAGCTGCTTTTCTGAAATAGCAATTGAGTAGATAAAGTTTTTTGAACAGGGGCATATTATATTTTTCTTGGATAGTGGTCGTCTCGGGGAAATAGAATCTAAAGGTAATTAATTTCTATTTTATATCATTCTGCAGGAGATTTTTTAAATGACTGCGATGACATTTCAGCCATTTTTTCGGCTGCTTCATTATTTTAATGCCTTAAACTAAAAAAATCAAAATAAAGTGACAGTTCCTCTAGTATGTATTCTGTGGCTGTGTGTTTGACAGTGGTTTACCAACAAAGAGCTGTCAGTCAACTCAACCACAGAATAATTAATAGACGAACTGTCACAAAGTAAAAACTCTCAGATTAATAAATATCTATAAGGTTAGCTGAACCCTCAACTGTGCTATCTATCCTGTTCCCGCAAACATCCCGATCGAATGAAAAAACAAGGCAGCAGTATTTTTATCTGCACAGATACTTAACCATTTAATCTCGGATCAAAAGCTTAAGCCTTTATTGAAATCACAGACCATATATTCAATAGGTTCCGCATAGCTGGGTGATTCTCGCTGTCATAAAACTATAATTGAACGGGCTACAGGAAGACGGCTAACCTCAAACGCACCAGTGCACTAAAAACCCCGCGCTCCGAAAGTTTGGCAGCTTTTTATTTGTTAAAAATAAAGGGGGTCGTATTATGAGCTCTTACTTCCAGGCAATTTCCGCCGTAAACTGAACTGCCTGGAATATCGTATTATAAGCGCGCTAAAGGGGGCCTCTTTAGCAAACGTAAACGGGGCAGTTTTTCGCCAATTCGCCGCTGCAATTCAAAAGTTTGAATGTAAATAAGTAAATAAATCAGGGGGCAATCAAATTAAACAAATCGATCTAGTCCCAAAGTAAGCTCTAAAGGCTTGTGTTATGGGTACTGGACGACGAAATACATACTTATATAGAGAAATAAATACTTAAATACATAGGAAACATCCAAGACTCAGGAACAAACATTTGTGCTCATCACACAAATATTTACCCGTACTGGGGATCGAACCAGGACCGCTAGCTTTGGAGGCAGGGTCACTACCAACTAGGCTAACCGCGTCGTCAAACTTCGAGGATAGCCCGAATTGGAGCAATAAATTGGCGAAAAACTAGCCCGTTTACGTTTGCTAAAGAGGCCCCCTTTAGCGCGCTCATAATACGATATTCCAGGCAGTTCAGTTTACGGCGGAAATTGCCTGGAAGTAAGAGCTCATAATACGACCACTGAAGATGATAGGGAGCAGGCTGGACTGCCCCTGCTTACTTCACTGCGGTTACATGCGCCGTACTCAGTGTGAGTTGGCAGTTGGGTCATTCTACTTTTTAGTGCCTAATTTTGTTTTGTACGATCATTTTTAACGAAATTGCAGAATTTTGTAAGATTTTTTTTTTTTTCAAATGTATTTCCATGCCCGTTTTACTATTCAGAGGAATCGCAGTCAATAATTACTTCGGCAATGCTAAAATAACTAGATTTTCTTGCTCAATTACCCGTGCGTTACCAGTCTCCTAGCGCCCCTACAAAAGAGCACTGAGTTACCAACAAAAATATTAAAACATCGATGTTATGAACCACAATAGTTATTAATTATGATGATAAAACATATGTCGTAATATTTAATATATTAAAATCGTGTTAGTATATAGAATAATCCCGTGTTTTAAAAAACGTACTTTAAAATAACCTGAGGAAGTATCTGTAGGCACTAAACAGTAGAATGGTGTTTAAGCTAAGGCATGATTATTTAGCACTAACATTTAGAACAAGTTTTACTAACAATATACGAGTTGTAAAAGACTTGAAATCAAAGTTATTATTACTATAAGCGATCGTTAGGATATATGATGTGTGACTGACATTGTATTGTGCGTATTCGCCGAGGTGATGAGGTGATGATGATGGGGTGATGGCAGACTTACTGTGCTGCGGCGGCGGCACGTTGCCGTAGGAGCGGTCGCGCGGCACGTGGTGGCCCAGCATGCGGCGCCCCGCCGCCTCCAGCGACGCCACCGTCGTCGCGCGCGCCATGCCTGCCCCACCACATACCACGTTCAACGAGTTGCAAACACCAATACATATAAAACAGTGTCACGGTACTGAAATATGAAACTGAGAAGAATTATCTATTACTCATTACAGCGTCATGTTTGTGCTGTGCGATTGCCGAGTCACGATATTTTTTTATATTAAACACAAACGTATAATAATGAAATGGGCTTAAAATATTGGTTATATGATAGAAAAAAAAAAAAAAAACAAAACGAAATCGTTTAATTGCCGATTAAATGGTAAGAACATCCCAGACTTCGCTCTATCATGGGATCTCACAACTTTTTACGGTGTAGGGGTTGGAGGATAGAGGATGCGAGGCTTGGCACATTTTTATACATTTTATATTTATGATTTAATTTAACTTAATCAATACATATAAAACAGTACCGTGACTCGCTTATACACAACGCACAGCCTAAACGGGTGGTCCTAGAGGTTTGAAATTTGGAGGAGACATTCCTCGAGTACCCTAGAGGTGCACAAAGGAGGGATTTTTTGAAATTCCACCCCTAAAGGGGTGAAAAGGGGTGATGAAATATTTATTTGGAAAATACCGCTGGTTTCACTAGTTTATCAATATAAATTCAAGAGTGACCTATCTGCGGCCTCCAGTTCCTGTTTTCCTGGTGCGAGAGGTCTCCCGGCTTGAGGACGCGGCCGGGCTCCACGGCGCCCTGCAGGCGCCGCGCGGGGAACACGAAGTCCTCCGGGAACTGCGGGTCCTGGAAGTTCACGCACATCGCGTGGTTTCCCAGCACGGGGGACAGCCCGATCACGGGCGAGGGGAGTTGGCTGTGGGGGGGAGAAAATAGTTAACGGCACCGAATATCTAACAGCGTTAGTTACCTAGCCCTCGTGCGAGTTAAACTCGCGCGGAGAGGGTTCCGTTCCGTACATGATTATCTGAAATTTCCTGTTGCTTTAAATACTTGTGTAGGTTTTCATATAATCTATACGTAAATAACTATTATCGTTTTTTTTTTAATTTTAGCCCTGTAGTTTCGGAAACAAGGGGGAGGGGGGGGGGTCAATTAACGTATAATGTAACAATATGTTGTTTGAATTAGAGTATTGATTTGTATTTTCTATGGACTTTTATACACGCGAATTTCACTTAACGCGAGCTTTTGCGTATCATATCCCTCAGACATGTAGAAGAACGTGGCCTACTTGCAAAATAAATATTTTCATTTTCATTTTCGTAAAAGCGGAGTGTTATTGTATGTTTCTTTGTCTACTTAGGTAGTTCACCAACAACGCCATCTACCGACTTGCGTGCGAACTAGCAAGTTACACCATCACTGCAAACTCACCCGCCGATGCACACGGCGTCGGCGCTGAGCATGACGTCCCCTCTCACTCCCTCGGAGCGGTACGGGTATCGTTGCTCCTTGTCTATCAGACTGCGCAGGTTGCCGTCAGCCGCCTTGAAAATTACCATCACATTAAAAATTATCAATTGGCTGTGACATATGAAATTTTGAACACCGAGGCTGGTATAACTTTCAGCGCCAGGATCCCGATAGGCGGGCGCAGTATTACTTTGTCGCCACGCTGTACGACCCGCTGGGCGGGTTCTTGTTATAGCAGTTTTCTATTGAGGCAACTCTGAGGCCCCTGGGATGGGACTTTTGGGCTGGCACTGAAAGTGTTAATAGTCTGCACTTAAGAGTGACACTGAACTCAAGTAGTTTTTCATACTAATAATAATTATAGTGCACAAAAACTAAAAAAAAGCCTTTGTCAGTAACGCACTAAAAAGTACAAAAGACCCTTAACATCAAGGTAATGTATTGGACTCGTCAAAACAGACCAAATGAGCTCGAACTCGAGGGGTTTACTAGTAATCATTGAAGAGTTCCACTATCCACCTCCTGTCTCCATGGTCAGATCAGCTCGACGGCACCAAATTATTGTATTGTCATCCCAATTGCATACACTTGCAAAGTTTCAAATCGTTACAACAATTACAATTAAAAGGTTAAAATTGACTACTAAGATTTATAGATACTTAATATCCAACATTCATGCTCATCATACAAGGATTTGAACTCGCGACCTCTAGCACAGTAGGCAGCTGTACTACCAATGCGCTATCGAGTCAATCAATTACCCTAGAGTCCACCGTTGGACTACGAAGCTAGGTCGCGGGTTACGTAGATACTCGTATAACATAAGTGTATTCGAATTACGATCTGATGGTTTATGTTAACTAAGATTAAGAACGCGACTGCACATAATTAATTATTAAATCCTGAGTGTGAAGTTATAAAACGAGCCTCGGCGAGTTCCATAATCGGATTACACAGTTTTAACGTTACAGTTGCATATAACTAATTTCACACTGTTACAAACCTTTAAGAGACCGAGCAGATAATCGTAGCTCTTGTTGCCCGTTGACACGTACAAGCGGTCGTGCCCGCGAATGTTCCGTTGTACTAGAGAGAAAAAAAACGTATGAAAATTGGTTTCAATTCATAACACAGATATAGACTCCGCATAGCCGAGCGTCCCCCACTGCCAGAAGTAGAGTCAAAAAAACTATAAGTAACGAGGCTAAATGTAGGCGAGAAATACGCAATGCCTCGAACGTACCAATCATAGCGCTCTAAAAAACCTCGCGCCCCGCAGAATTAGTAACTTCACTTGCTAGTAAAAGTTAGACTAAGCAGTATCTTAAGGATAGTTGGTCTGTGGTTCATAACATTTTAAACATAATTCTGGTTTAATCAAAATGATTGAGTGTAGAGGTAAATCAGATAAGGGAGTTTGAGTAGATATCGTAAAGTATGATGTTTGCGTTTAAAATATGGAATAGTATTCAACAATACTAACATTCACAAATTTACAATCCAATTCCTCATCGAATATACTAATTATTTCTGACAAAGGTATAGGTAAACATATGTATACAATACGAGATTTTTTAGTCTATAAAGAGTAATTATAACGTTAAACACTAACTTAACAAAAGTCTGCGAAGATGTGCGTTTTTTGGTCCTCAATCACGCGCAAACGGCTGAACGGATTTAGATGAAATTTGGCAGGAAGAAAGACCATATCTTGGAATAAAACATAGGATACTTTTTATCCCGATCCCACGTGAACAAAGTTGCGGGCGCAGCCAGTTATTCATGTGACAGTAGCACTCACTCTCAGTCTGCGTAAGCTCCTTGTAATAGGGCTCCAGCGCCTTGAAGAGCCTCGACTCGTCGACGAAGGGCAGCAGCGCGACGCCCTGCCACGCGAACTTCTTGCCGTTCAAATCGATTTTAAAGTCCGTCGGGTAGAAGTCGATGATTGGAGAGAACTGCGGAACAGAGGCATATGTGAGTGGAGTCAGTTTAAATCGTGGCGCCGTCAGCACCACGACTCCACCAATAGAACTACTGCATTTTGAAATGACCTCAATCCACAGACCAAATCGCTGGATGAATGCAATAGTGGCACAATTAAAATAAAATGGTTTTTGAGTTAAACCCAAAATCGTGTTATACATTGCATATTATATACCATAAAAAACAGACCGAACTCAAAAGTATATTTAGACATGTGTCACTATTGCATTCGTCCAGCGAAATATCCTAGACACCGCTTATCCTAACTTTTTTTTTTCATCGTCATTCGATTGTATTTTGGACTTTTTTGTTAAGTTATTTTTAAGATATTTAATTATATGTAAACAAAACCTACCTACCTACTAACCGTATACTACTACACTACAGCGAACGCCGCAATAGTACTTTTAATAGTAAATATAGCCATACATGCTATACGTCCGTTCGGTATCCAATCCGTATCCGTGAAAATATGAATGTTGACATCTCAGACCGAATGCCGAATGAGGGAAGCCGGACGTAGTGCGTACCATAGAAATAGTTCGACGACCACTCCGAACCGTATTTTCACGGATACGGAACGTACGTAGTGCGTAAGCGCTCTAATAACATTCTTGGATAACAAATTCGGAATTATAATCAAGGGGGAGTGCGTGTTACCGGGTCGCTCATGAGCGTGGCCCACGGCTTGGGCACGTGCTGCGAGCTCGCCGCAGGAAACACTCCCATCAGCTGCTCCAGCGGACGGAACTGAGGGCAAATAAAGTATATATTAGAACAACACCAAATAACGAAATCCTTAAGGGGCTATAAAAAAAAAAACCCGGACAAGTGCGAGTTAAACTCGCGTGGAGAGGGTTCCGTTCCGTACATGATTATGTGTTATTTACTTAGTTACTTTAAATACCATAGACTTCTTATAGGTTTTCCTGTAATCTATAGGTAAAGAACTATTTTCTGTATTTTTTTTCAAAATTTTAGCTCCAGTAGTTTCGGAAATAATAAAATAACTTCTAAAGTATTTTACTTGAAATTCTAAAAATAAATATTTAAGATCCTCACAATAAGCCCGTTCATTTGAGATGTCACACAATATAGGCTGCATCACTTTTTATTTTAATTTTCTATTTTACCCCCCCCAAAAATGGCCCCCATGTTTAAAATTCATGTATTTACGTCACGCGCCCGTGTTGCGGTCACCGACTTACATATGTATACCAAATTTCAACTCAATTGGTCCAGTAGTTTCTGAGAAAATTGGCTGTGACAGACGGACAGACAGACTGACAGACAGACACACGAGTGATCCTATAAGGGTCTCATTTTTTCCTTTTGAGGTACGGAACCCTAATTATTGCACTGATGCAGATTTATGCTTACATACTCTCTCAGATATGGATTGTTTTAACTACAATAGACTACTTTGTGTTCTTTATTCTTCACTCTTGTTTTTTTTTCTATAATAAGAAGTTTGCTGTGAAATTGTGCTTGAGGAGGGGGTTGACCTGCCATAATACAATTTTAAACTAGTACGGAGGGTTACTTACTGTTACTCGCGCATCATTTTAACTACAAATGCGTAATAAATTTTGTAATTTTGTACCATGTACTTATCTGATGTTACCGAGTATCTATAGGCTAAATAAATAAATGTTTACTGGTTTACTTTTAACATTTTGACCCGTATATTATACTGAGTAATAAATAAGCTAAACTATCATTCATAAAACGAGTTCAACCCGAACGACACGGCCAAATGCGAAAAAGCGTGCCACGGACGCCAACGACGGCATTGCCGACGCAAATGTATGGAAAACAGCATGTCAGCAGTCATGGTACGAAAATACGCTGTCGATGTCGTTTAATTAAGGTATCGGTTTTAAACAACAACAAACAAACAAACATCATTAAAGTTACCAGTTAGTACAGAGAAAGAAAAATACTCGCGGCAATAGATATAAACCGGTTTTAGGGTACGTTTTCGTTGGCGTAAAACCAGCTCCAATAGTTTATAAAAGAGATGGCATTTAACTAGCTCCAACTTTACCAACAGAATTCAAATTAATCGGTTAAAACAAACGGTAACCGCAACAAAACCGGAATCATTACCGGGTCGGGGTCGACGGCATAAACGGTTTGAAAAATTAACAGGTTTTCGAGCCCTGGTCGGTCAATACAGTCAATTCACATCAATTAAAAGCCATCAACATATAGCAAGCAGAGCGTATAAAGTACCCACCGGTATAGTTCCCTTCTCAAACTTGGTGGACAGGCCCGACACGTTGACGAAGTCCGAGGCGAACGGTGCGTAGTGGTACGGGAAGTACCACTTCCACGACGCGCAGCCCTGGTAGTAGTAGCGGAGCACCCAGCACAGCCCGCGCACGTACTGGAGCGCCACGCGGTACCTACGGAAAACCACAGTAAAAATTATAGTAAACAAAAACTAAAAACACACAAAAAAACACCTCATCACCAAGGTAATGTATTGGACTCGTAAAACAAACCAAATGAGCCCAAACTCAAGAGGTTTACTAGTAATTGAAGAGTTCCACTGTCCACCTCCTGGCTCCATGGTCAGATCAGCACGATCGTACCAAACTATTGTTCTGTTATCCGAATTGCATACAGTTGCAAAGTTTGAAATCGTTCCGACAATTAGAAGTAGCTTAGATTTTATTATATTGTTTGTTACAAATAACGCTAATAAAATGTGTTACAGATATAGTGAATAATATGTTTCCATCGGTAAAACTCGGATCTCAATCGGAAGATGACGGGACCCGAAGTGTCAATTAATTATTGTATTCAATGAGTGACATGTTTATATTCTTAATATGAAACTTTATTATTTAGTGTCAAATGTCAAAATGAAAAATGACAGCATGGTATGATGGGTACTGGCCCCCAATTCTCGATGCATTCGAGATAATGTCAATTGCGAGATTAAACGTCAGATTCATACAGTTGTGTCAAATATGTAACTGTATGAACTGACGCTTAATTTCGATTGTGAGGTTATCTCGAATGCACCGAGAATTGGGAGCCTGCTGAAGCTAATTGAGAGAGCACGATGAATACGAACTTTTCCGATAAAACACGATGGAAACTAATTATGCACTACATCTGTAAAAGAGGTTATAAACGAAAGGACATTCAAAGCCCGAGCGGAACCGAGGGCTTTAGTGGCACGACGTCCATAATTGCCGTACCGCCCGTGTTAGACGCCCGTTAATTTATTTGTTGACGATTTCATTTTAAATTCTTGTACATATTTTATTCTGCAAAATAAATCATGTAAATCTAAGTCGGACACTGACCGGAACTCGAGGTTGTCCCGCGCGACCTCGAACTTGCTCTCGTAGTAGCGCTCCTTGAAGCCCTCCTCCCACAGCCGCACCTCGTCGTGGGCCTCGTCCTCCGGCTCGTCCAGCGCGGCGGCCGTCGCCGACCGCTTTCGCCCGTGCGATTCTGAGTTCTGCTACATATATCAGAAGATACATCCAGAGGCAACGCCAGAATTGATTAGTTACCTCCTGCCATAGATAAAACTAGTGGACCCGCCACAGCTTCGCCCGCGGTATTTTCCATAAAAACTTTATCACCCTTTTCACCCCTTTAGGGGTGGAATTTCTAAAAATCCTTCTTAGTGCACCTCTAGGGTACTCGAGGAATGTCTCCTCGAAATCTCAAACCTCTACCACCCGTTTAGGCTGTGCGTTGTCTATAAGTGAGTCACGGTACTGTTTCATATACATAGCTAATGGAAACGGAGGGAAAGTACTTTAAATATGGTAGATATGAAATTTTGCTTCATGGAGACTTTTTCTAAAAGTAAGTAAAACTGCATATAGAGATTTTAAAACAGTTACTTGCCTCAAGTGGGAGCCGGACCGACCGACATAAATGTCTAGTCAGAATAATAAATTTGAAGTTGGTTTCTTTTTGTTAATTTTTTTTTCAATAAGTTTAGTGCAAGCCTCAAGTATACGAATTGCAGCAATAAATTGCCGAAAAACTAGGCCGTTTACGAGCCCCATTACAATCAAACTCTTCTCGGTTGGTGTAACGCCATCTATCGGTGAATTTCTTAAATTGCGGCTGCAATTACTTCAAACAATAAAGGTTTTCTTTGAAAAGCTGGTAGATTTCACAAACGATGTGTAAAGATGCACTACACATGTCATTTTGCTCAAAAATATGTTTCAAGCTATAAGATCGTCAAGTCGGACACAAAAGATTACAATTGTAACATGAATCGGGGATTCTAGACCCCCCCCTCCCTTATACACGTCCGTAAGTTCATCTAGTTAGTTAGTAGGTTTGGTAATCTTTAATTATCTTCTTAGAATTAATTTCCATAAAATCGATAGGTTTCCAATAATATTTGGCGACGATTCCTTATAGTCTCGGAATCAGAAAATCATGCATAAATGAAAAAGGCCTTTCAATATGTACTATTGGTTAAATTTCAACCTCACGTATGAGCTTGACGCTGCGGCGACCGTTATAACGTTACGCAACAGATGGCGCTGCACGCAATCTAAAACGCGCTAACGATGTGCTTTTTCAGAATCTATAAATACACGTGTAGTTTCCGTAACTGTTACGTGGTCTGGGCTTTTGATGGTACTTTTAGTAAGAGTCCTCGCAAATGCCAGCGAGGATTCCATAACACATCGATCGGCGAGTGCAGAAGATATTTTTCATACAAACTTTATCACCCCTTTAGGGATGGAATTTAAAAAAATCCCTCGTTAGTGCACCTCTAGGGTACTCGAGGAATTTCTCCTCCATTTCAAACCTCTAGGAGCACCCGTTTAAGTTGTGCGTTGTCTATAAGTGAGTCACGCTACTGTTTTTGTATTAATGATTGAAAGTAATAAGGTTACCTGCGCCTCGGCCTGCATGCCGGCGCGCCGCATGCTCGCGGCCTCCTCGCGCGCGTTCTGCACCGGCTTCGCCGAGGTGCCGTACCCCACTACCGCCTAAAAAAACACATTTATGAGTACAAAAAAAAACTAGATCACCGGTTTAGGCTATGCGTTGTACAGCACAGAATAGATAATAATAGTACTAACTGGAGGGGGTCGACGAAGTGTGACATTGTGTGACATTGTGTGACAAGGGATTGGAGGGGTCCTAAGTTTCGTGACGTCACATTTCAAAATATAATACATCTAAGTATTAAAATGCCAAATTTGAACTATAAACGAAAGCTTAAAAATATTTCCAACTCTATCGGTGTGGACATAAGGTTTTAATTGTCTTGTTAGCGAGTTCTCACTCGCTCTACTAGTGTCAGCGCCGGTCTCGTTTTTTCAAATGTTTGATTTGATGTTGAATTTATTAAAAGATAATTTAAATGGAAATAAACTCATTTAGGAACTGCTGTTTTAATTTAATAATTTCTCGATGTAAAATTGCAAAATATGTGACGTCACACTAGCGAGGGGGGTGTCACAAATGTGACCAACTGTGACAAGGACGGGGGAGGGGTCAAAGAATCACGAAATAAGTGTGACGTACTTTATGGATGACCCCTACTATAGTAAAGAACACAAACAAAGTATCTTCCCCTTAATAGAGACAATAAGAAAAGTGATAATGGACACATTATTAACTTAAACCTATTAAGAAGTTTACTTTAAATTTAAAATACTTATTAGCCCTGAGGCTAGATTGTATTTCAATGTTTTACCTTGTAGGTAACATAAAAAAAAACTCCAACTTTTTACTTGGACGTTTGACTAATAGTTTGGACTCACCATAGGGGCAAACTGCGTGTCCTTGAGCATGTCAAAGTTCGGCCGCTGCTGAGTGCGCTTCTTGGCCTTCTCGCGCGCCTTGAAGTTCAGCTCGTTGGTGTGCCGCCGGCGGAAGATCTCGTCCTCCACGCGGCCCAGCTCGTCCATGATCAGCTGCACGCGGTCCAGGTTCACATCGCCCGAGTCTGTGATCCAACCCTGGAGGGAAAAAACATTGATAATTAGAATAATTACTAGTTGACCTGCCACAGCTTCGCCCGCGGTATTTTCTATAAAAATGCTATCACCCCTTTAGGGATGGAATTTCAAAAAATCCGTCCTTAGTCAGTCTTCTAGGATACTCGAGGAATGTCTCCTCCAAATTTCAAACCTCTAGGACCACCCGTTTAGGCTGTGCGTTGTCTATAAGTGCGTTACGGTACTGTTTTTTATGTATTGATTAAACCTTGCACACAACCAGTATTCAGTGCAGACAACAGAGGGTCGAAAATTAAATGGTCCGCAAGTCAGCAACAGATTTTCATGACCAATTTCCTCCCAGGCGATCACTCGTAAAATGGTTTGGAGAGTTGTATCATGAAGCCTTGTAAACGGCAGCTGTGGTTCCGTCGGTGGGTTGAGCAGTAGTAACCTCAAACGCACATAGTTTTTAAACTTTAATTGGAACCAAATATTCCAGTCTCCCACATTTTAATATTGCAGGACACCTTCAAGAATCAAGACCCAAAAACCAAGACTCACCCTAGTTTTAAAAACGCAGCTCTTATAAAGGTTAACCAGCCTGTCCACAGCGCCCTCCCTGATCTCCAAGCTCGGCAGATGCGGGAGGAAGTCATTGCCCACGAAGAAGCACATGAACACCCAGTCGTCCAGGGCCCTCTCGAAGTCGTAAGGGAACGGGAGGTTGGGCATTCTGAGCTCTTTCTCCAAGTACTCCCGGAGGACGCAGAGGCGGACGAAGATGAAGCTGTCCTGGTTGCCGAAAGACGGGTCTGAGCGTTCCACGGAGGCATCCGGCGTGCTGCCGGTGCATTCCTTCATTTCGTGTCCTGGATAAGATAAATAAAACCATTTTAGTGCCCAAATAACCACATTCAAATCTGGGACTTTAGCCAGCCCATAGTGGAGACAACTGAAAAAGAAATCCCAGCAGTTCCCAATACGTCCGCAGTGGACGTTTTAGGGCTGATGATGATGACGAACTAATTAGGGAGATGTATAGTTTCCGCGTCTACACTCAGTTATTTTCGTGGGATGTATCTTTTACATAGAAATATATAATATGGAACTGCCCAACGCCATATTCGCGACGCTCACTTTTTTGGTGTCAAATGACTCCATCGCATACTCGATAAATATTTCCGACATCGGCGTTCTTATTACATTTAGGAAAGGTCCATTATTGGCTGATTCATGCGTTTTATTTCTGTGGTTCATAGCTCCTAGAGAGCACTGAAAGACAGCGATGAATCAGGCAAAAATAAGACTCTGTGTAAATATCATAAGAACTAAGACGTCGGCAATAGAGCTTCGTAATTTATAAACTTGTAAATAGATGGCGTTACCGTGACGATCTAAGACGTTGTATTGAACGCCATATCTTTCTTTTGAGATCGTTGATCTTTTATCAATGGGTGTCGAGTACTGGGAACGGTTGCACTCACCGAGCTGTCCGCAGATGTCGCAGGGCCGCGGCTTGTTCGGCTTGAACTCTTCCCTGATGATGGTGAAGTTGGGTTCGTGCGTGGCGAGCCCCAGCATGATGAGGTCGGCGTCGGCGCCGCACAGCACGTGCTGCGTGTTGGGGTCGTGGTCCGGCTGGGCTGGTGACATAGACGTAGGTATACATCATTTATAAGTAAAAAAAATTACATATAACATCACTAATGAGAACAAAGAATTTCCAAAAACCAGCCAGTTTAGGAGCCCCTTTACAGTAATCGCATATGATGTGTTACGCCTGACATCTCATACGCGCCCTCATTGGTCAAATCAAATAGCGCCCGGCTTCCAGTTACAGACTTCCGTCCCTTTTCACGAAATCACTCCCACAGATTGCAAGAAATAGGGATTGCAGGAGAGGAAAGATTTTACATATCAATAAAATTATTTACAATCACAGGCACCATATTTCCTAGACCCCGCATAGCAGCGGGGCTACAAGATAGCAGGCAGGTTAATATTAGTGTAATTTTATTAGTATTACTCACAAACCATATATCCTCAAGGCACCGCTTAGCCAAACTTTTACTGCAAAACTTGGGGAGCGTCTAAAACCCCTTAGAACACTGTGATTGGTTTGTTCGTGGTTATGCATATCCCTTGCTTCTATAGCCCCACCGCTTGTAGTTTTTTTACTCTAATGTTGGCAGCAGGGGTCGCCCAGCTATGCGAAGTCCCAGAATCAAATCAAGATGAATCAGTTGGGACATGTCTTCTTAGATATGTATTATTTTAAAAACTTTGTCGGCATGGGATTCAATAATAATTATTCCTCGGAAACACTCTTACCCCTCTGCCTGCGGATGTAGTCCATGATCTTGTGTTCTCCCTCTCCAGGGACATTGGCATCTGACAGGATCACTTTGATGCCCTTCCAGCCAGGGTCGCTATTCAATCTGTTGACAATTTTTTTTGGATATTACAATCTCTCATCACTCATCATCCACTTGAAAATGGAAGCATAAAAACAATAAGTTTATTAAATATTTGAAATTTTAAACTTGTCCACATAATAAGTACCTTTCATGGATGTAATAGTGCAAACATTTGCTGAGGCGGTCCATGAAGGGCGTCCCAGGCGTGATGCAGTTGGAGTCGAAATGGGCCTCCTTAGGCCTCTCGGGGGGCAGGTAGGCGCCGCGCGCCAGGAGCTCGGAGCGGATGCGCGCCACCTCCTCGATCTTCTCTTGAGTCTCTTTGGAGGCTCGGAATCGGCGGGAGCGCTGCTGGTTCATCTTCGCTCGGGGTGCCTAGGAGGGAAATTATCATAAATATCATCATTGCAGTCAAACGAAACTGCCAGACATAGGCCTCCCTGAAACATGACCAAGTGAACTTTAAGGGATAAAGAATTCTTAATATTTGTAAAAACTTATATCACTATCCTCACCCAACATTGATCTATTGTCCAACATTCAATCCATGGACAGATTTGGATACTATCATTTAAAAATTGTCATTATTTCATATGAGGCAAATGTCAAATTTTAACCTGTACTGTAGTTACCAAATCTATTTGCAGATTGAATATAGTGATACAGAATCTGATCATTACTATGGTATAAAAAGTGTTACTATGTGTTGTCACTTTCTTTTCAATGTTAACTTAGCAAACTAAGATGAAGATGAAGAAAAATGATATCATATAATATACTATATAACTTAGGCATTGTGTGAGAACCATGAAGTGATCTGCGGGAAGCCTTTTCCCCATAGTAGTGCAGCCAAGGTTAAAATGTTAGTACTATATTTACAACTAAGATACAGTTTACGCTATCTCTTTTGTAAATTTTTCAGAACATGATAAAATAACAAGTAAATATATATATATATATATATATATATATATATATACTATACAAGTATAGAATTAATCAATATAATTTGCGGCATTTAAATTGAACTTTAACCTTGAATGCATAGAACACATTTTTGGGTCTCAAACAAGGGGTATGAGGTCCAACGCTTCTCTGACTTATTTGTACCTACGCAGACGGGTGCCATTTTTAGTTAAACTTATATTCCGGGAATTACGATCATACAATGTTGTACGTTTGAAAAAATTATCACTATGGGCTCTTGTATTAAATCAACACATGTACCACTAAACACAGCTTTTTAACATTAAATATGTATTTTCATTTACTTGGCCTCTAGCTTGTTTTTTGACATAATTAAAACTTGAATAGTCACCATTGAAGCTCAACTAGACAATATATCCTATGCTTTCAAGCAGTTTTCAACTTGATCATTACTTAAATCAGAAATTTTAAATCATTTACTCTGTAAATTGCAATTCTACCAAAATCCCCCGCAGTTGTAAGTTAATCATAATGAATGTGGACTCTGCTTGATAAATGGGTAAATAATAAGTCGTGCAAAGCCAAAAAAGAAAAATAGGACTCCATTTCACTTCCAGAAAGTTACATCTTTTTACTATTGGTAAACTTCATTGAATTGATTCTTGTCCTTGACTCACCACTCCATCAATGGCCATGTAGAGCAGCTTGCGCGGGCGCACGATGCGGAACAAGCGATCGATGCACTCGAAGATAGCCACCATCATCTCATCCTCGTCTTTTGGCGGCGGTTTATCCTCAGGATGCGTACAAGGGTGGATTATACCATTCATATCCAAGTACAAATTATCAAACTCCACATCATTTGGATTAGGTAAAGACGAGTCCGCGTATATTAACTGACCGTCCGCATCAACAGGCTGTAATCAAAAGCACTTTTTATTACTATCTCAATCAAAACAAAATTACAAACATTTTTAGGTTATAAACACTTTACTCTCTGTTCGTTGCATTCCACAATCACACTTGGATATTTGCGGCTGAGCCACCGGAAGAATGCTGGTACTCCCATATTTAATACTGTCTTAATCTAATTAGTTATTTTTTCTATTATTCAGTAAATTTAAACTTTGTCACGTATTCAACACAAACAAATCGTCGAAGATGCCATTGTTAGAAAGAGAAGGGTACAACGCGTGGAAAAAAGATAGACTCTGAGCTGTCAAGTATGTTTGGCTTACTTTGAAAAACGCTTGTTTACTTTACTTAACTTAATTTTTTTCAAACGTGGCTGATAACTAACGATCTGTGCCTATTATAAATGTGAATGGAGATAAAAAAAAACAATCAGCTGGTGGCTGTTAAGCTAATGTCATGCTGTGATTGATTCAGGATTTTAAATCAGACAGAAATGCCTGATATGAGAACGTTTTGTTTTGTAAACTATTACAGAAAATTACTAAAAAATGCACAACTGCGTCGGTTTTGTACAGCTGCTACGGAAAGCGAAGCAAAAATTGAGAAAATACGTAATATCGGCATCTTAGCACACATCGATGCAGGTTAGATAGAACTCACTAAAAAGACTCATAAACTGTAAATTTCTTATGAAATCAATCTTATAACATTATAACTGGCTTGTTTTAGTACATTCTCGGTTATGCTTCTCAATTTTATAGTTTCAACTATAAAATTGGGAATCTCTCAAAATTTAAATGTTTCGTAACTTATCATAAGTTTTCGTTTGAAGGTAAAACAACGACTACAGAGCGCATGCTGTTCTACTCGGGCACGATCCGCACAATGGGCGAGGTGCACCATGGGAACACCGTCACCGACTACATGGAGCAGGAGCGGCAGAGAGGCATCACCATTACTTGTAAGTTATCTACCACCTCAACAAGTTTAAAGAGCTGTGTATACTCTGTTTACTATACAGAGTCAATATAAGATAAAGTTGCGTCTCGACCATAACTGTGCGTGGCAGCTAAGCAGTGTGCGAGTAAGAAATATTCCAACAGATTATGGTCTATACAAAACAAAGTCATCCTATACATAGGTGGATTTTTTCCTTGCACACATAATAGATGCCTTGCACAACTCAGGTGGATACACAGCCTTAACAGTGTATGTAAGATAGTTACATTTTAGCTGTCAGTCATTCTCATCTCAAAAGGATGTACAATCCAAAGCTTAGCGACATACCTGTATTTCCGAATCCTCAAAGCAAATTAGGCAGTAAGTATATATGTATTCTCATGAAAACGTTGCCATATGACATACATGATCATCACCATCTCCTGTTACCCCTAAATAGGTACATACAAATAGCTTCAACTACCATACATCAATTCTAGTCATTTATTTCCAAAACAAATTCACATGGTGTTGGGAGCAGAGCAGTGTTCTGTAATATCTAAACATTATTTTGTCCTTTTCAGCCGCTGCTGTATCATTCCCATGGCGTGGCAGCCAGATCAACCTCATAGATACTCCAGGCCATATTGACTTCACGATGGAGGTGGAGCAAAGCCTCGCAGTGTTAGACGGTGCTGTGGTTGTATTGGATGCATCAGCTGGTAATTCATGGATTCATAACATGTTTGCAATTTCAATTGGCTAGTTTTCTACTTATAATTTCTGCAAAAGTATAAAAATATATTGCTATGTAATGCTTGGTGGCAATGGTGGTGTGACAGAAATAAAAAGTACATTTCTTTTTTATATCACGTCACATGCAAGACAGGATATTTAAATCTTGCGAAATTTGATACTCCAAATGCGTGTAAAACCTTTAATTTCAAATAACTCACTCATGAATTTACTATTGATTTGCTTTTATGTGAACAAAACAATAAAAGGCATGAGTAACTTAAAAAATATACATTAACAGAAGTCTACCTATCAAAAAACTTACAATCAATCAGTAAATGATCAAACTAGACAGGAACGGAAATATTCATACAAAAACGTTTCAGAAAGAGACAGACATACTGATATTTTTTTAGCGACAATCGTTTTGTATTTCATTAGGTGTGGAAGCACAGACCCTAACAGTGTGGCGGCAAGCGAGTGGTTATCGCGTGCCGCGCTTGCTGTATCTAAACAAAATGGACCGGTCAGATGCAAGTGCTGCTATGTGTGCTGAGTCGGTGCGGGACAAGCTGCAAGTTACGCCGCTGATGCTGCATCAGCCCGTGATCTATGAGGACCGGCTTGTGGGTGAGATTCACAGACCATATCTTAACCGCCACTAAACCTAACTTTTTTTAGTGACTGAAGCTTGCAAACTTCTGGACCTTGGGAGGTTTTTATGCAGTGCTATGATTGGTGCGTTCCAGTTTATGCATATCTCTTATATGCAGGTAGCCCCGCCGCAATTAGTTTTTTGATTCTAATGTTGACAGTGGCGATCACACAGCTATGCGGACTCTATGGCATATATAGTCTATGGTGAGATTGCATAGAGATTCGTACACGGCATGACTACTGAGCGAACTGTTCGCAATATTCTTGGCATTGGTTAGCATGATAATTGAGTTAGATGTTTTGGGCATATTTATGCAGCTAGGGTCATCATTAAGAAATGAATCATTAATCTCATTAACAAGATATTATCAGTTGCAAAACTGTTGTCAAAACTGTGCCTGACTTTAACATTAAATAAATGATAACACAGATACATTGTTATAGCTATGGAGTAAAATGCCAGTATGATTTATTGCCAACTCTGTTGGCACACTTACAAGACATATAATTTGTTATGACAATGCCATTGCACAAGGTGTCTCACGCCTTGTTTAAAATTACGTGGAGCTGTTGGTCCTGAGTTGGCAAGCTACCTCGTCGCGAATTTTCAGTCGCGCAGTTTATTCGTGAAAAAAAGAAATCTAGCAAATGGACTAATTTGGATGACTTATGGCCGAATTCAGAAAGGCCACTCAAATTGTTCTTTAATTAAAGTGACGTTTCTGTATAGGTTGACAACTAGTTGAGGCACATTTAACTATTTAATACCTAATCAAATGCTCAAGTGGCGTTTCTGAATTCGGCCATTTGCTCTTCAAGCCTCGTTTTTTTTATTCTAACTCTGTCACTCTATTTCAGGTCTCATAGACCTGGTAACGAAAGAGGAAATCATCTGGACGCAGGGCCGCGGGCGGAATTTAGCGAGACGGAAGCTGACAGAAAAAGAAGATGGCGTCCGGTGGGAGGCAGCTTCCGCCAGCCACACACAGCTCATCGACGAGCTGTCATCTTTAGACGACAGTTTAGCTGATACCATCATCCAGCAAGAATCGCTAGATAACTTAAGCAGTGATGAAATTAACGCTGCTATCAGACGGTGTACCTTGAAAATGAAAGTGTTCCCAGTTTTGTGTGGAAGCTCTTATAAAAACATTGGTGTTCAAACGCTTATGGACGGTATCGTGGCGTTTCTACCATCGCCGTTGGAAGGCAATAGCTTGTACAGTTGCTTTGAGAATGATCTGGCTGCGCGCGCTTTCAAAGTGCAGCATGATGACCAGAGGGGAGTGCTGACGTTTCTCCGGCTGTATAGTGGAGAGATCAGTAAAGGACAGAAGATCTATAATCTGGGACAGGATAAGAGCGAGCAGGTAATTTTTTGCCATTACCATAGCTGGGCACCGTTAATCAAATAGTTAACTTCGTAAATCGCTAATCCGTTACTAAAAAAAGTTAACATCGTTAAACGTGAAAGCGTTACATTTCGGAAGAAATAACGGAAGTTAACGTTAATCGTTGACTCGTGATGGAAATTGCAATTTATATGTTGCTGCGTTAGTAATATGCTTATAAAAAAATGTTAGTATGGATGTGATTTGGAAGTTTATGCAGGACATGAAAAATTAAGGGTACACCATTAGTTTCTAATAATACCTATTTATTTTAAGATCGAATGCAAATCAAAAGCTATCTGACATAAGCCGCGCGGGGTCCCTTTGACAAATAGTAGGCACTTAATTAACGTTTAACGGACTTAATTGTCTTAACGGAAGTTAATATGTTTGTTTTTTTTTTTTTAAGGTAACTTAAAAGTTAATCCGTTACTCGAAATGCTAACTACGTTAATTAACGATTAACAGATTAACGGTCTTATGCCCAGCTATGGCCATTACTAATTTTGCTTGTGCCTTCATTTCGGGTAGTTTTCGGTGTGAAGTTGCAGCATGTACTTAAAATTGGTTTCATTTCAATCATTAATAAATAAATGGCATATTTATTTTTGAAGTTGAATGAAGCTTCTCCCTTTCTAATTTAGGGGTATTTGTAGCAGTTTTAATAAAAAATTATGGCGTTAACAATACGAAAGGAAACTTTAACTTGAAGGTCGATTCTCGCCAGATTTAAATGCAGAAATCAATCATAATAATACTTGTAATTATTATCATTGAGGTTCGAAGTCAAAAAGTGTTCATTACATTTAGTAAGCAGTTTATGCAGTATAGGAAGGCTATGAGTAATCGAATTTTACAACAGTGTAATAAGTAATGTTACATAATATAAAGCATCTTACATCGCGATTTTTTAAGATATACATAGTTCATATTTAATGTTTTAGCAGAGTCAGGTAGATGCATGTACATTTGAAGGCTTTGATGTATGAAGCATTTTATAGTTTCGGCCAATCGTACTTTTTGGAAGTTAGCTTACTGCTATTTCCTGTGAGATACCTATGAACATCACTTTTTTTAAGCGACGCTCATGTAATTCACGTTACGTCAGTTGACGTCATTTGTGTGAAGGTTCAATGGGCTACTTCAGCTAAAATGTGATGTTATTGATGTAAGATTATTACAATGGTCGTTCAGACAGGCCTGCTGTACGTGGCGCTCGCTGACGAATACAAACCGGTCGAGAAGGTCACCGCTGGGAACATCGCCGTTGTCAGCGCGCTTAAGGTGAGACCACAGACCATGTACCTATCCCATAGACTCCGCATAACGGGATGACCCCACTGCCAACATTACAATCAAACGACAAGCGGCGGGGCTAAAGGCAGGTAAGGGTCGGCATAACCTTGAACGCGCCAACCACAGCGGTTTAAAAAAATCCCCGCGCCCCGCACATTTGGCAGCTTTATATACTAGTAAAAGTTAGGATTGTGATATCAACTTGTTGATACGAACAGCAAAAACCGTGCTGGTAATGAAAATGATAATATTTATTCTGCAAGTGGTTTTGGGCTCTTTCATATAGAGACACTTCAGAAAACTAAGGGAATATTTTGAAAACTAATTACTTATTTTTGTATTTTAGATTTTACAGCTTCCACTTTAAAAAAACCGGCCAAGTGCGAGTCGGACTCGCGCACGAAGGGTTCCGTACCATTCTCTATAAAAACGGCATAAAAATCACGTTTGTTTATGGGAGCCCTCTTAAATATCTATTTTATTCTTTTTGTGTTGTTATAGCGGCACAGAAATACATCATTTGTGAAAATTTCAACTGTCTAACTATCACGATTCATGAGATACAGCCTGGTGACAGCCGGACATACGGACAGACGGATAGACGGACAGACGGACAGCAGAGCCTTAGTAATAGGGTCCCGTTTTTACCGGGAAGAACGGGACCCTATCCGTTTTTACTCTTTTGGTACGGAACCCTAAAATGGCGCATCGTCTGCGCAAGAATATATCTTAAAGCTTTCAATATTTTTACACACGATGTTTTTTAAATTTACTTCGACTTTGGATTATGTTTCTTCATCACAAGTGAACTGGACCTGGCCAGGACCCAAATTCTTGGTGTTTTATTGGAGATTAAACGTCAGACTCATACAGTTGTGTCAAACTACTGTATCGTCTAGGTCGGTGGGAGAGGACGGGTTAATCTCGATTTTGAGATTATCTCGAATGCATCGAGAATTGGGGGCCTGTATCTATATAAATGTCAAAATAACAGCATTTTAGTAAATAATGCATATGAAAGTATAAAATTATACTTATAATACACAAACAATTTTTAATAGTTCTGTATGTCTGATTGTTCACTTAATCTCCGAAACGGCTGGACTGATTTTGATGGGACTTTCACTGGCAGATAGCTGATGTTATAAAGAGTACCTAACTTAGGCTACCTTTATTTCAGATCAAGAAAAAGAACTAGGGTTCCACGCAAAAAAAAACTTTGAATTTAACAACTAGTTTGACATAAAATTAATTGTACAGGCAACGATGACAGGTGATCTCGTAACGTCCACGCAAGCCGCCGCAACTCGTGCCAAGTCTCGCCTGGCCGCGTCTCTGAAGGACCCGGCCTACGCTGAACGCGTCACTCCTCCGAGCGCGCGGCAGAGGCTCGGCGCGCTGGACGCGGAGCCCGGGGCGGAGGAGAACGCTAACGTACTGCTGGGGATTGGTAAGGCCTGGAGACAGTTATGACTGCTGCCACTGCTGGCCTGGTAAATCCAGGGTCATGGCAGCTAGAGAACACTTTGAACGCCAGGATAAAAAAAGCGTGCCGCTGTCGTTGGCGTTCAAAAGGCTAAAGAGCGGTGCTAACATGACTAACATGTTATTCGCTTAGATTGGTATTGGAGTATACTCCTTAAGAATCGATTTTCATATATAAGCCCGGGCTATGAAACATTATGGGAAGTAAAATCAAACTACGATGTCACACTGTCACACGGTACGGAGTCACACGAAGTTACACGATGTTAGCCGAAGATGCGTCGGTCGCTTCGCATTGCATACAGATATAGTGAATATATGTTTCCATCGGTAAAACTCGGATCTCAATCGGAAGACGACGGGACCCGAAGTGTCAATTAATTATTGTATTCAATGAGTGACATGTTTATATTCATTAATATGAAACTTTATTATTTAGTGTCAAATGTCAAAATGAAAAATGACAGCATGGTATGTTGGGTACTGGTTTATTTTATTAACTGACTTCAAAAAACCAAAGGAGGGGGATCTCAATTCGACGCGTATATTTGTTTTAATCGTTCGAAAGGAGTAAACTCCTGTCGTGCGTCGGAGATTCATTTTTACCTTGTTGTTTTGGTTACCGAGTTTTCTTTCTTTTGTCTTTAGTGTTTTAATTTTGTTGTTTATTTGTCAGTGTAGTGTGTGTGTGTTATATGTTTGTGTCACCTTCCGTGTTTTCACCGAGCGGTCGCAGCGGAAGACCAGCGTTGGCCTCACACCCAGCACAAGCTGAGTTGGGACCATTTCGCAACAATTATTTTTTCTTTTTCTTTCTTGTTTTTTACACGTGACTATGTTAATCGTTGTGAATAAATTTATTTTCTTTCTTTCTTCTTTCTCATAATTTTCTGACAGCTTTAAAATTTCAACAAAGCTCTTATCATGGCTTAAATAGTAATTGCAGAACCTTTTTGTTCTACACTAGTATGGAAGTCGCAGCCATGACCCCCCTCCATTTATTTTGCAGGCAACACAATCCCAGAGCCGGTATTCCTCTGCTCCATCGAGCCACCGAGTGCCGCGTTCCAGAACGCGCTGGAGACAGCCCTGAACGAACTGCGTAGAGAGGACCCCAGCCTCAGGGTTATCGCTGAGGAGGAGACGGGGCAGCTGGTGCTGGCGGGTGCGTATGCGTGAGGAGATCCAGCTGGAGACAGCCCTGAGGATACAGATACAGCCTGCGAGCTGCGAGTCATATCTGTCCTCTAGTGGTGCATATGGTCATAAGCGTTTGTGACCATTTTCCATCAGGTCATTTGCCTGTTGTCCTACCTATATCTTCGATTTTATAATGTTTGTGATGTCGAAAAACGATGTGGAAGACTTAATAGTGATCTCTATACTATATTTGATAGATTTTTTGTTGATTATTCAACAACCTTTTATTAGTTGTAATATAATATACCTATAATATTATTTAAGTTATAATATTTGACGACCCGGTTAGCCTATTTTCTAGTGCCCCTGCCTCCGAAGCTATCGGTCCCGGGTTCGATCCCCGGTAAGGGCCAATATTTGTGTGATGAGCACGAATGTTTGTTCCTAAGTCTTGGATGTTTCCTATGTATTTTTATTTATCTAAATAAGTATGTATATCGTCCTTTAGTACCTATAACACAAGCGTTTAGAGCTTACTTTGGGACTAGATCGATTTGTGTAAAGATTGTCCCCTGATTTATTTCTTTATTTAATATTCTGTAAGCTTTCTGGATGATTTGAAAAGATGATATTCGGCTGAGTTTTTTGCGGCGCTTCTCAGAGTGATGGTCCTGTCCAAAGCACTGGTAGATACATTTTATTTTATTATATCACGTGACGAGTAAAAGAACCAACAGATGCCCAACTTGCTGAATAAATGATTTGATTTGATGTATTGTTAAAAATGCTCATAAACCTACCAGTTTGCCTAACTTTCACACTAATAATTTAAATGAGAAAGATTGTGTGTGTGGGTGTGTGTGTGAGTTAGTATGTTCGTTCCTCCTTCACGCGTGAACGGCTGAAAAGATTTGGATGAAATTTAGAATGGAGATAGCTTATCCCCTGGACACAGGATTTCAAGCGAACAGAGTCGCGCGCGCAGCTAATAACTTCGATTTAGTTTCGTCGGCTTGAAATGTTTGTCGTAATTTTATCAGGAATGGGTGAGCTTCACCTGGAGATAATAAAGGAACGTATCATCCGGGAGTACAAGATTGAGGTGGAATTGGGTCCCCTGCAGATCGCGTACCGCGAGACGCTGCTGAGCGCTGGAAGGCAGACCCTCGCTGTGGACCGTAAGATCGGCGGCGCCCGCCAGCAAGTCAAGGTCACCATGTCTGGGAGGAGCGTCAAGGGGATTCCTGCTGATCAGGTGCTGAGGTAAGTGCTGAGGTTTTTCCAGTCAGCTAAGCGTGGAGGTAACGGTTGCGTGATGCCATTGTCAAGCGACGGTGACTGCTAACCAGGCCGGGGTACCTATGTGGCGCTCACTGCAGGTCAAGGTCACGATGTCCGAGGGGATGCCACGGCTTCAGTTAACAGAAAAAATAGCCAGGAGAAAATGCTATAGCATTTTTTTTATTTTTATATTCTTTTGTATATTAACTAGAGAAGGGCTTCGCCCGCGGTATTTTCCATACAAACTTTATCACCTCTTTTCACCCCTTTAGGGATGAAATTTAAAAAAATCCCTCCTTAGTGCACCTCTAGGGTGCTCGAGGAATGTCGCCTCCAAATGTCAAATCTCTTGGACCACCCGTTTAGACTGTGCGTTGTCTATAAGTGAGTCACGGTACTGTTTTATATGTATTGATGGCATGGTTCTTTAAAATTAAACTTTAAAGTAAAAAAAAAACATATTGTTATTTTGCGTGTTTCGTTTGTTTTTCATAAGAGAAGTGAAAACCAGAGTCCGCTTGGGAGGAAAAATATTTATATCTCGGGCTATATAGCTTGAATCCCTCGCTACACTCAGGGTTCAATATGTTGCCCTCGACCTAAATATACCACTTCGCTCCCGTGTGATACAATCTAGTATTCTTCCAGGATGGACAAGTCGGCCGACAGCGCGGCCAACCTGTCTCACTTGCACCCTCGACACTTGACTGCCATCCGGCAGGGAGTTGCCACGGCGCTCCTGCACGGACCCAAGCTCGGTTGCCCGGTGGGATATCAATCCTTGCTAATATTATCAATGCGACAGTGGATCCAATTTAAAATTACCTAAACTTAAAATAAGAAACGTCCAACTCAATTTTGTTGTAGTAGGTATATAGCTGTCAAAATCAAGTTTGACATTTCATTTTTACCCAAAGGGAAAAACGGGACTCTATTACTAAGACTCCACTGTCCGTCCATCTGTCACCAGGCTATATCTCATGAACCGTGATAGTTAGTGGAAATTTTGACGGATGATGTATTTCTGTTGCCGCTATAACAACAAATACTAAAAAACAGAATAAAATAAATATTTAAGGGGGCTGCCATACAACAAACGTTAGTTTTTACCGTTTTTATAGATAATGGAACGGAACCCTTCGTGCGCGAGTCCGACTCGCACTTGGCCGATTTATTTAAGTTTAGCGAGTTTTCAATTAGCGAACACACTTCCGAATTGGCCCCATTATCTTGGCTTTTCCTTCTTTCACGTTAAGTGCGGAGGGTTAATTATAAATCATATGAAAAACGAAATTTTAAGACGCGGTATCATAATATTTACCGATTTTTGAGTGCGTATTTGTTGTAGTAGAGCGATAATTTTATGTGAAAGAGTTGGCATAATTCGCTTTAAATTTACAGACAATTCAAAGTAATCGATTGATTTCGTTCAATTGAAAACCGGTTCAATTAAAAGGCATTATTTTGTAATTTCCAGATGGTCGACGTGCAGATAACTCTTCACTGGTTCGAGGTCGGCCGCGGCACCTCCGACACGGTCGTCACCGCCACAGTGGCGCAGTGCTTAAGAAAGGTAACATTTACAATTATTTAAAATGCTCGTGAAGTGAATAAAAAGTAAATACAGATGTAGTGAATAATCCTTTCCCATCGTGAAAACTCGGAACACACGACTGCTTCCGAATGCTGCCGACGTGTCTATGAATTATTGTATTAATAAGTGACATGTCTGTATTAAATAAATCGGGTACTTTATTTATCAATGACATATGTCAAACCATGAGTTATATGTATATCACACTGAGATGTTATAACCACCACAGTCAAATTATATAGAGAATGTATTATTAACAAAAATCGAACTACCGAGAGTTGTTCGTCGAGAAATTCCAATGGCCTCCGAAACTCGTTTTTAGACTTTACAGAAATAGTCAGCATTGTTAGTATTTGAAATTTATCATTTTCAGTTAAGAAATATAAATAAATGTTCAAAAGAATTTCACAGGCTGCTCGATCTAAACGTTTCCTAGGTTTTAATGCTTTCGGCATGACTATGAAAAATAACTGGGTACAAAGTCAATACAAAGTTGGACTTGTCAAAAAAAACCAAATAAATGAGCCCAAATTCGAGGGGTTTACTAGTAATCATTGAAGAGTTCCACTATCCACCTCCGGGCTCCATGGTCACATCAGCTCGATGGTACCAAATCATTGTAGTCATCCAAACTGCATACACTTGCAAAGTGGCCCCCAATTCTCGGTGTATTCGAGATAATGTCGATTGCGAGATTAAACGTTAGGTTCATACAGTTGTGTCAAACGACTGTATGCACTGACGTTTAATAACGTAATCGACATTATCTCGAATGCAACGAGAATTGGGGCCCAGATCGTGAGAAGTAGGTTAAAATTAACTTCTAAGATGAGATGATATAAGAGGGAAGTAAAAGCGTGTTAAAATTAAAAAATATATAATATTGGATGAGTTTTTCCTTAACTGTCACTTGATGGAATAAATAATTGGTGTCCAGGTGTTCGAGGAGGCGGAGGCGGTGCTGCTGGAGCCGGTGATGCTGCTGCAGGTGGTGTGCCCCGAGAGCCACTCCGCGCGCGTCATGGCCGACCTCACGCGCCGGCGCGCCGAGATCCTGCACATACACTTGCGCCACCAGAACAAGGTCAGCACATCAACCCGCAAGCGTCCTTATTAAACACTAGCTTCTGTTATTCTTGTTTATGGCGAACGAACTCGGATAGGTTAGGTTCAGAAGGCTAAGGCGGGATCGAAGCGAAGTGAAGCTCCCGCCTTAGCCTTCGATGTTAGGTATTTTTTGTGACTATATCAAATGATGGTTATATCACACAAGTGTTATATCAAACGTTTATTATATCAAATGAACTTAATATATTCTGTTATTATATCATCTGATCGTTATATTAAAGGAACGTTATATCCCCTGCAATTATATCAATAGTTGTTAGAGCCAATGAAATTATATCATTTGTTAGTTTATCATACATTACACACCCTTCATTTTCACCAGTAGCGCGGTAAACATTATAGTATTTTCTGTCATAGGTAATAGACAGCATAACCCCCCTGTCGGAGCTGCTCGGTTATTCTTCGACGCTGCGATCGCTCAGCTCGGGACTGGCTTCGTTTACCATGGAGTTCCACACGCACCGACAGATGTCGCCGCACGAAGAGGACAAAGCCATCAGAGATGTCACGGGATTCTAGCTTCTGTTACTAGCTTGCACGGCTGCAACACGTTTGACACCTTTGTCAACTCTCGCACCAGTAGATGTCGCCACACAAGGAGAACAAAGCCATCAGAGATGTTACGGGGTTCTAGCAACTAACGGTCTCAAATCGTTTGACACCAGTAATTATTGAACCAGTAGATGTCGCCATCAGGGACGATTCTAGCTTCTGTTATTTGCGTAGACGGTCGTAAGTCGTATGACACCTTAGTAATAGTATTATGTAATCTGTGGTAATAGTAATTGCGCCAAATATAGAGTCAACTGAATATAGGCTAAATATTTTTTTGATATAACTACGTTTCCTGTTCAGAACAAAATAATTATCCTTATAATTATTATTATTCATTCTACTTAGTGATAGTGAAAAATTGTGTATATAAAATGTACACTTAAGTTGTAAATAACTTCGAGAACTTTATTCCTGTTATTATATTTTTTTGATTCAATGTTGTACATGGAATATTACATTATGACATAATTAAACATTGTACAGCCGTGATTGGAGACGAGAAATAAATTAAAATTGTATAAAAGTCGTCTTGTTTTATCTCCCGATTTCTTAAATACCCTGCAAAAAAATAAAAGTAAATGTCTTTAATTTTTTAAACTAATTATATCCAAAAAGTATACGTAATAAAACTAGGTCTATATTATTAATTAACAAAAAAATATAGTGGAAATAATATATATTTGCAAAACGCCCATTTATTTAAGCAAAAAATAAGAAAAAAAATGCAAAAAGATACTCTCCGGCGGGGAATCGAACCCCGGTCTCCCGCGTGACAGGCGGGGATACTTACCACTATACTACCGAAGATATTGATCGTGAATGCAAAATTACGTCTGATAAACATTAATATGATGAAAAAGAACGACGACTCTATTTGTATTCTCTGAATGACTTCACTACGACGCGAAATGAACAGCTTTTTAAAAATGACCTTTCCACTTGAAAATGTGAGCATTCGTGAAAAGAAAAAATATTACATAATAATATTATTTAAACTTTTTAAATGTTCTGTTTTATTTTTTACTTTAACTGGAGCTGCAATGCACTGTAAAATTAATACTATTTAGCAAATATCAATGAATGTTCATATTTTTAAAGTTCTAAATTAAAATGGTAATTTATCATCTGTCACGAGAGCATATTTTATTTCATTGTAGGCACACGCGTAGGCGCCATTCATTGACGCTAACCCGCGTGTAAGGGTAGGTATAGAAATATATACCAAAGCCCGTTGGAATAGAGGTGAATATTACCTAAACGCGGAATATGTTGTCGAGCTCATCGAGCAGCGTCTCGTGCCGGAAGGATAGCCGGACGTCCGGCACGTTGGTGCGCGTGATGTCGTTCCCGGCGGGGCCCTCGCGCATGTAGTCCACGCCCACCCAGTGCTGCTTCAGCTGCAAAATACCCCACCACCACCACCAAGATCATCTACATAAGCTGGGAGAGTACCACAATTGAAAAAAAAATACACTTTGAACGCTAAGGCCAAATGCGAAATAGCGTGCCAGGTTGGCTACAAGGACGGCATTAGCCGACGCAAATGTATGGAAATCGGAAAATTGTGGCGTCAGTACCATGATAATTCGGTGCCGTATATGCCGTCTTTGAAGTTCAAAAGGTTAATTTGAGTGTAAACCTGCGGCTTTTCATACAAAAGGCGATAACGATTTCGACCAACTTTTTACAGATTGTCAGTAAGAACAAAATCTAGGTTTACGTTTTGGTTTTTTCACTATAATCAATAAATTCAGAGTCATTGTTGTTTTAGTATTCTCATAAAAAACTAATTTCGGCGATTATTTGACTTCATTAATATTTAAATCATATTCAAAAAAACGTATACCTAAACCTAGATTATGTTTTGACTGACACCTTATTACAAATTGCTCAAAATCGGTTAACATTTAAGGGGTTAGAATAGCGTAATTATGAATGTACATAAATGCATTGTAGTATAAAAATGTAGGTATTTTAGGAAGTTAGAAAAAGGTAAAGGGGCCTAGGGAATTGTATTGCCTAGAGTCCCCGACATGGTTAATCCAGCCCTGATGATGTGCAGCGCTTCGGACAAGTCCATCATTATTCCCATGATCATTAGGTACAACTGCAACCTACAACATGGTCGAAAAATTGGAAGCTCTCTAGAACTCCAAACAACGGTAAGGAGCCGTTTTGGAAGCAATAATTTTATGATCAAATCCGACTCAGGTAAGATGGCTTACCTCATGCGAGAAGCCCGACATGATGACGGAGTTCCGCGCCAGCTCGCACATGTCGCACGAGCTGAACTTCCACGCCTGCGCCGCGATGCTGTACTCCTCCATCAGCGGCTCCTGGAAACAAAACATGAGCTCCAGAGTCTTTTTCACAAGGACACTCTGAACACGCCTCTGCCTAGCACCAAGCAGTAAGTAAGTACTTAGTACCTAAGGTACTTCAGTTATGATTGCGTAACTCGTAACTATAACTGAAGTTGGTGCTTGGGAAAGGCATGCAAAGAGTCTCTCTGTGGCAGCTAGGTTCCCCTTTGTTTGTTCAACAGCATGTTAGGCTGAAAGTTTTATTAGCACTCATTTCGTTTCTGTGAAACTTACTTTCCGTAATGTTTTTTTTTTTTCATTAATAACTCGGTCTTCTATCAAAGCCCCTGTCAGAACACAAGTGATGCAACCGAGTAAGTGCAGTGCGCGCGCGCTCCGAGGAATCTTTAGAAATGAGGACGTTAAAGATTTTATTACAGTAAATGACCAATATCAAGCGTGATCTACCTCAAGGACAATGCTCGCCCTGGAAGAACACATTCAGGGCCGTAGCAGGAGGGGGCATTGTGGGGCAATATTCTGCCATAAAATGCCAATACCCTACCTTAAAATAGTAGTTTATGCAACGGTTGCATAATGATAGGCCTTAAAACACTAGTGCGGTTTTCATGAAACGAGCCGATAGACGAGTTTCATAATAAGATCGCACGTGTGTTTTAAGGCCAAATTATGCAGAGTTGCATATATAACTTTATCTACACACATATTATAAATCCTCCATGATGGGTTCAGAAACAATATTTTCTGGCTATAAGTTATTTGTTGCAATCGTGGCTGCATATTTCCGATATCCGGCGCATTTTCACATCACACACACTCCGAGAAGACTACTTACTATTCATATTTTCAACTAAAATGTAAATTACAAACAACTTTTTCTATTCAATTAATTCTACTTTCGTTCAGTAAAACACCAACATGGCGCCGATTCGATCCTCCGTCAAGACCATTTTTTTTTAAATCATAGACAAACGGATGAAGTCTCTATTCTCACGTCACTCGAGATCAAATATTGTGAAATTTATATTAAAAAAAAACATACTGAATTGACGTTTCGTATCAATAACTGTTTTAATATATAGATATATATTCTATATACTAGAATAGAGATCCACTTGAGTTTTGACAGCTGTTCCAAATTTAATCTCATTTCTTTACTAAAAACGATAAAGAAGTCATGTTATTTCTTTATCGCAGCACTGGTTTTTCCTAATTGGTTGTCAAAATGGTGGTCATTTCCAACGGTTTTTGATTAACCAATGGAGGTTTTTTGATATGGGTGTAGATAAAATACCATTTACTAAGATAGTATGCTAAGAAAATTGTTTGTCCTTAGTATGATAGGCAACGCTGCCCTACCTTAAACCCAACCCTACGGGCCTTGGCGCATTCCAACCGCTATACGATCCCCCGATGCCCCGCGAAAAGATGAGGACAATGTAGAGGTACCTTGGTGTAGTGGAACTGCAACGGATCGTCGGTAGACAGCGTGACGCGCAGTCCTCGCGCGAAGAAATCCGGCAGAGGGTTCCGATGGTAGCGTAAGAACAGAGAGTTGTTGCTGAGAGGCGACATGGCGATGAACACCTGCGCCAGGTAGTACAGGTACTGCAGTACCGGCATCTGGACACACAAATAACTGAGTGTCTGTTATTACGATTGGACGAGTGACTTGGAGACTGCCAGCCAGCGAACGTAGCTGGGGACTGGCCAGGTGGGTTGCTGCCAGAAGCTTTACCTTAACTTAATCTCAAGGGGGCGTGCTTTGCAGACCCACAGTGTTGTTTCTCTTCCTAGAAAAGTCTTGAGGGGCACAAAACGACGCTGTCTTTCTTTTGGAAAAGTGTGGCTAATAGGCTAGTTTCCTGAAAAAATCTCATTAGTCCGTCATTTACAATATAAAAACAATTGTGTTCAGATATTTTTTCTTTTGTCAATTAAACAAAAAATGACGAAGATATAGTGCATTGAAGTTCCGCGGGACGTCACGACTTTTTACCATTAAGTGACATCATTAGCCCCCCGCTCCCGAACTTTGATGCGCGTTATGTTTGTCAATTTTGATTGATTTGATAAAGCAAAAAATACGTGCTCAATATTTTTTGATAATCTAACTGACGCCTTTACCCAGGAAACATCCTTATTTCTGTGACGTAAAATGTGTTCGTTACCTATTTATTCCGTTTAGGGTTGCCTTTTATCTAAGCTTTGGATGAGTTATTGGGGATACTTACAGATAGTCTGAATACCTTTCTCAGGATGAGTCCGTGGGAGATGTTCTCAGCGAGCAGGAACCCAGCGCTGAGGTGCGTGTGCGGCCCGGACTCGCCGCAGTGAGGGCGCAGCACGAACGTGTTCAGTCCTTGCGCTCTGCAATACCACATTAATTAACTACAGCAATACTAAGTAATTTCACGAAAAAACTAAAAGAAGAAATTGATTCTGCCATGCGTATGGGGTCGATAAGGACTAACTACTACGACTAAATATCTAGGTATTATAAGGACTTTATGGAGTGTTACTGACTAGATTTTTTTAGAGGTTATGCAGCTCGGCCTACATCGACACTGTTTTTACCACGTTGTTTTCATGTCTTGATGCTGGACAGACAGCATGATGATGAGATAATATATAATGTGGTAGGAAAGTATATAAAAAGCAAAGATCACATTTATTGAGAGTATTATTGTACTGCGGCCCTACCCTAGCAAGGTTGCACGAGGATAAGTTAACCCCGTTTTATCTTTAAGTGCGTCTCTCTTACACTAGGGCCGAAGAAGGAGTGTCAACCTTGCTAGGGCTGCTGACTATCTCTTTCGTTGGCACTAATTTGAGAGCGGCGTCGGCTTTATAAGTGTTAGTGTTTTCCTATTTGGATGTGGTTGTATGTTGTTTGACAATAAATCATCAATCTGATCTGGCCATGGAGCTAGGAGGCGGATAGTGAAACTCTTCAATGGCTATTAATGAACCCCTCGAGTTTGGGCTCATTTGTTTTGTTTTGATGAGTCCAATATATTACCTTGGTGATGAGGGTCTTATGTACTTTTTAGTGCGCTACTGAAAAAAGCACGTTCTTTTAGTTTATGTGAACTATAATTATATGTATGATGTCAGTAAAGACGGGTGGTACGGTACGTGTGCGTACGTTCGTAATCGCGCTAACAGCTATTAATTAAATATCACATTGTGTTCTTACTTGCGCAGTTGGTTCAGCATGAGCATGTTGGCATACATGTAGTAGAGGTAGTACGCGTACGGCGGGTTCTCATCGATGTCCCATTCGGAGGGGCGCCGCATGTTTTCCACTAGATTAGGGTTCTCCGGCTTGGACTCGTCGTCCACGCTATCGAAGCCGATCACGTGCTGTGGTCGGCAAAGTCAAAGTCAAATCTTTATTCAATTTAGGTTTTGAAAAGCTCTTATGAAGGTCAAGGAATGAATCTACCACCGGTTCGGAAAAAAAGCTCTACTGAGAAGAGCCGGCGAGAAACTCGGTGAGGTATCATTAAAAATTTTTTTCATCATAACGTGAGTGCCAATCACTGAGGTAATTCGAAAAACTTTTGCGAATTTCCCATGGGCTGCGCACGATTACAAATCATTGAGAACGTTAACGAAGTCTCTGCTGCATTTTTTCCCCGAGACTTCGCCAGGTGTCATGTGAAAACACTAGGTGAGACTTACCATAATGTGTTAAACGAACACACGCGGGGGGCCGTGCGAATTGTCTGGTGCCCACCCCACCCCAGGATGAGGCTACCAACCCCATAGTACATTGCCTATGGCTTCTCAGGGGCCAGGCCCTGGAAAATTACTGGTCATCACAAAATTATGTTTCAGCCCCCCGACACACATCAAACAGTTTATCGCACACAAACAAAGCATTCGTCTTTTTCGCACTCGCTTTATTACCTCTAGTTAAAAGGTGTACATCAATTTGATTAAGACAGAGATTAGAAATAAAGTGACTACTGTGTTAGACTCCTTTTCAACTAAGCGATTATTCGTAAGCGGCAAAACTGAATAATTATTTTGTTTTATCGTGTTATACATTTGAATTGTGGTGTACACACCGTGAGAAATTTGTGCAGATCGGGGTTAGAGCTCGGGTCGATGGACACCTTGAACAGCGGGTTGAACAGGTTGCTGAGGAACTCCTGGAAGTTCATCAGCAGGTTGTTCATACGGTAGATATCACTGAAAGGAAAGTCTCAATGTAGGCAAAGATCGGCGATTATCGTCAGCCTTTAAACATCCTATTGCTGGGCACGTTTTTGCTTATAGAGAAAGAACTGGGCAGTATTCCCCACGCGGGCCCTTGCGCATTGGGGATTTTATATGATAGAGAGAGAAAGAGACTACTTTCACTTCGAGTAAAAACCACTAATGAAGCATACCAATATATCAAACAGACTTTGTCAACGATTAATTAGGCTACTTAAACTTGGCGATATGTCGCGAGACGAACCGACAGTTCCCGACAATAGCCGACGGTAGTGAAATGACGAATTATCTTTAGCCGATTGTTCAAAAAATACGCCGCGAAAGTGGTAATTTTATGCTCTTGTTTTATCCCAAATCTAGAAAAAAGGTTTCAGCCGCTTTTTTCCCATGATACGTGCATTGAATACCAGAAATGTGTCACCAAAGTTCTTAAAATGTTATTAGGCGCCATTTCGCTTCTCCATTCGCTTTTTATCTCGTTCTGGTTTTTCGATTTTATTATATAAGGTATTGGTCGTTCTCACTAGAGCCTGGGCACCTGCACCAGCCACCGCACGTGCGGTGAGTACACGTTGTTCTTGAGCGCCCACGTCGCCAGCTTGGTCCACTCGATCTCGTTCTTGCAGTAGATGGAGATGCGAGGCTCCAGGTACGTATACTTGCATTCCTCCAGGTCTGTCATCACCTCCTGTAAATTAAATGCTTTTGCTTTTGCTCGCGTTTTGTCGCTTTTCCCTTGAGAGCTTTGCATTTGCGGGATTAAAATAGCTAATGTCACTGATTCTTCAGCGGCCCTGGCCCCCAATTCTCGGTGCATTCGAGATAATGTCGATTGCGAGATTAAACATCTGGCCCCCAATTCTCACTGCATTCGAGAAAATGCCGATTACGAGATTAAACGTCAGATTCATATAGTTGTGTCAAACGACTGTACCTATGCACTGGCGTTTAATCTCGATTGTGAGATTATCTCGAATGCACCGAGAATTGGGGGCCTGGCAAGGTTGGCACGGGGATAGCTTAACCTTGACTTATCTGTTTATCTCTTTCGTAGGCGCTAGTGTGAGAGAGACGCTCTTAGAGACAAGGCGGTGTTAACTTAGCCTTGAGTCAACCTTGCTAGAGGCGCTGCCATCGTTCGGGCATTATCGGGCAATCATCGTCGGTGACTGTTTCGACGTGTAAGAGGAACCAACATGCAAACACATCTTCTCATTTCAAATACAGCAAAGGACTACTAATGCAAATGCAGGATTAGCAAATAGGTACCTAATGTCGGGGACTGGTTCTTTTGCGGATCCCCTCATTTCTGATTAGTATTTTCTATGAATAAATTCTTGTTGATTACCGTAAAATGGGGTGAGTAGGGACGAAATCGAAGTTCAAACCTGGATAAAGTATTGTTATATGTGGCTCATTGATCTTAATATATATATATATATATATATAAAAGGAGAGTGTTCGTCTGTACGTCCAGCCTTTTCTCCATGACCATCCACTGCCGCCCACTTGTGGTTGCAGTGGTAGAAGGCCCTACGTGTGCACTTGCAAGTAAGGGAGTTTGGTTGCTGTAGGTGGGTGGATGGATGTGGCTGGTAAAAGTTTAAAATAATATATTTCTGTCATATTTTATTGCATGAGGACTTTTCTAAAACATTTCAGATTTTGCTCAAATTGTCTAGAAGGATCTTTAAAGTTCCAGAATGGTCTAAAATAATCCAAAAATTTTGAAATGTCGCAGGATAGCCATCGTCCAGAATGTTCTCAAGCTTTCTAGAATATTATTTTATGTTCCAGAACTATTAAAAAAAAACTGAAAACAATCTTCTAATTTTAAAACGATGTAAGATGGTCTGCCGTCATCCAGAACATTCTCAATTGTTCTAGACTGTTCTAGAATGACCTAGAATAGTCGAAAAAGATCTTAAAATTTGAAAATGATGTAGGATGGTCTGTTATCGTCTAGAATGCTTTCAATTTTCCAGAACGATCTGTAAATTTAAAAATAATCTCAAAATTTAAAAATGATGTAGGATGGTCTATCATAAATACTCTCAAACGTTCTAGAATGTTCTAGAATGATCTAGAATAGTGGAAAAGAATCTTATAATTTCAAAATGATGTTGGATGGTCTGTAATCGTCTTGAATGCTCTCAAACTTTCTAGAATGTTCTTAGATGTCTTTGAATACCTAGTTTAAAATATTTTCTTATGTCGAGCGGGATTGCTTGAAGGGCGAAAGAATTTGACATGAAACCGGAGCGGTGAGCAGGAATCGTGAGTTCCAGGGAACGAGATGAGCACAAGCTACAACCAGGACGGGGAGTATCAAAATTGAATTTACTTTTGAGATAGCCTGGAGCAGAAGGCTCGAACAGGATTGAAAAAAGAGTAGGTACTTAGAATTCTGAGAGACCTGCAATGACGGATGGGAAGCCAGTTGAGCTGACGGTGAAAGGAAGATACGTGATCGTATTACTATCGTAAAACTCTTATATTGATAAAGGGCGCGCAGAGTACCAGTTACATTGCGACTGACCGCAGGAAGTTGGCCATCCCAAGAGAGACAGGAATCAATGATGAGCCCAAGATTCTTGACCTGCTTTTCCAAAGGAATTACAGCGTCACCAAACAAGATCGGAGCAACAGAGGCAGTGTCCAACTTTGCAACTTGACGCGGGCTTTCTACAATGATGGCCTGGCATTTTGTAGGATTTACGGAGATGCCGAAACTATGAAACCAGTCAGCAATATAATCCAGATCGGCATTTACTTGGGCAATTGCCCGGTGGTAGAATCATTCCTTGACCTTCATAAGAGGTTGTAAAAACCTAAATTGAATAAAGATAGTCTGACTTGACTTTGAATGTTGCCAGTATCGGTCTGAACATAGAGTTGCAAATCGTCGGCATACTTATGGTCAGAACAGCGGAGATTAGGGGTAATAAGGGGTATATCGGGGGGGAATATTTCAGATTTTTCCAGAATGTTTTAGAATATTTCAGACTTTCCAGAATATTCCAGTTTTTTCCAGAATGTTCTAGAGTATACTAGGATATACTACAATTTTTAAAAAGAACTATAGGTATGTAAATGAGTGACTGTAGTTGATCTAGAATGTTACACATCGTTCTCAAAATTCCACAAAAGATAGAAAATCTGATTTTATAACCATTAAGTATGCGTTGTACTTTTTACCCGAGCAACGCCGGGTTTCGCTGCTAGTTTATATACAAAAAAGTGGTCCGTAGGTACGAATTTTAGTTTGTCAATGATAATTAGTTGTTTCATTTCATACTTTCAACGAAAAACACATAATAATAGTAGGCAATCCCAGCTCACCCCGTAGTTGGGGTTAGAAGGGATAGCAATGAGGTGAGATGGGAAAATTGCTAGGGTTGACTTTGGATTATGACAATAGCTTGACTTGTCTAGAGAATATTTTACTGCCACAGTTGAAAAAAGACTTACTGCTGAGTTTCTTGCGGCGTTTCTTCTGAACGGATGTCACCTTTCGAAGCGCTGGTAGATTCAGACATGTAAACGAGCCCATGTGGCCTACTTGCAAAATAAATATTTTCGTTTTCATTTCCATTTTTTTCATTTTCAATGAGGCAGGTATATTTTTTTTATGTCATTTGATACTACGTTGCAGGACGTTTACGTCTGTAGACGTACTGTGGCCCTAACATGCATGGCATAAAGATAAATTAGAACCGTTTATCGCGTAGTGTAGTGCGTCTCTCTCACACTAGTGCTGATGAAAGGGATAGTCATAGAGATAAACGGTTCTAATTTATGTTAAGGGCATGCATGTTAGGGCCGCTGGTAGATTAAAAAAACGTGCGAAAAAGAGCTTGCAAACATTTATTTTAACTCAACTTATTTCAAATTAAATCGAAAACATTTCCCGGTGCACTTTTTGCAATAACAATTATCTAAATGTAGGTACCGTTTATAATAGTTACTAGATCTGCCACATTCGACGCATTTACCAGTTAGCATTATTTCTTCATCTGAAAGTCAAAGTCATAGTCAAACTATCTTTATTCAATTTAGGCTTTTACAAGCTCTTATGAAGGTCAAGGAATGAATCTACCACCGGTTCGGTAAAAAAAATCCTCTACTGAGAAGAGCCGGCAAGAAACTCGGTGAGGTATCATTTTTTCAAATTAGTACACATATAAGTCAACAATGAGGTCTACAGTTTTATACAAATCTAAGTATATACCATAATTCTATAAAGACATACTTCTATTCCTATTTATTTATTTATTGTACGGGACACCAACAGAATACATACAGTAATAACATTTGACAAATATATTTATATGAATTGAGGTTTGCTTGGGATTTTATGTACCTACCCCAATTACGGGTGAGTGAACACATCATTGTTGAACCGGCGTTAAAGCCTAAACCTTAATTTTAACATGCCATGCCATACATAAGACTTATATACCTATAATAAATACCTTAACATAAAATTTAAATTTAAAATCACTTTACTTAAATAAAAATAAATAATTAATTTACTATTGGTTTTTAATATTAAATTAAAAATGAGAATAAGAAATAATAATATTAATAAAAGAAGAAATGACTACATGTTGATAATTGGAGTGTGTGATGTTTGGCTGAGATACAAAGTTTATTTCTATAGATTAGTAGGCTGTTGTGGTATATGTCCAAACTCGTCCCCTCAGCAATCTTATTGTACTCAGTAAGTAACCTGGTGTATGGCGCATGCCTTTTCACGTTACTTCGTTGAGTCTTTGTGAGTAGGTACTCTCCGGGAGTTGATTCGTGCCACTGTGAGATAAATCCTCTCAAGTGTAATACTAACGACTGCGTTCAACGTTAATTCCATTAAGTACTCGTACTTTGGTTTACGCACAAACATGTTCGTAATAGCTCTCTTTCGCATTTTCATTTTACGAGTATTATTATGCATTTATGAACATTATGGACCATCTTGTTGTCTTGTGGCTCTGCCCACCCCATTAGGGATTTCGGGCGTGATGCTATGTATGTATGTATGTATGTATGAATATTACTTATCACCATGAAATATTCTCAATTTGTCATCGGAAAACAAGGTTAGAATTCTCTTTAAAAAAGAAAAGATTCAAAACTAAGACTCTTACCAAGAAGTTTATAAAGCAATGCCATTTGAACATTTATTATAAATAAATCTGTACCACTTACCTACATTCTGGTACTTACAAATAATAAAATAAAGCAAAAATAAATCTTAAAGGGTCCTAAACTAAGGATTGACTGCACTTTACATAAAAATAGATTTGTTGTCACTGAAGTCGCTAACGTGCATTAAGTCTCTGTTCGTGTAATCGAAATTTCTGGTACTGTTGTGCTCGATATTATCATTAAGTCCACTTTTGCTCGTGGATGCTTCCTCCACAGAATGGTTAAAAAAAAGTTGTTTTCTCCATTACTTTTACTGCTCTCTTTGCATGTAAAGTTTCTTTTTTCTGTTTCTTTCCTTTGGCATTTTTTTTTATTATCTTTGGCTTTTTTCTTTAAAATGTCTTCAGATTCATTTAAGTCTTTTTTTACCTTTGTAATTCAATTTAATATTTGACAATATTTTTATTTTAAATAGTTTTGGTTTTTCTGAGATTGTCTCCATAATGTTTATGTTACTATCACATATTTGCTCAGCTACGGTATGCTTGGTCTCTTTTCCTACAACTTTGCATTTTCCTTTTTGTTTTAAATTATCTTTTTTGACAGTTTCTAATTTTGCTCTCTTTTTTCAGGCTCATTTTTCTCTTCTTCTTCTTGACTTACACTCCTACCCGCAACTACCACAAGTTTTAATTTTTCTATTTTGGCTCTTTTATATCCATCGTTCCGTAACGCAATTCTTTAAGATATGTAATGAAGCTTTCATCTATTATTTCTTTTTTAACTTTTAAATCTTTTTCATTTGGCAATCTCAACATAAGTTCATTTGCATCCAGGGGAGCAATTCCGCATTTTCGAAATCCGGTCTTAATGTTTTTTTCCGCATTCAATTTTAACTGTTCAATTAACAGTTTAAGCAGCCGTGGAAAGCAGCCTTTTGGTATAGAGGATAATTTATTCCCGTCTGTTTTTTTCCATTTATCTAGTAAATGCCGCCAAGCGGCTTTCATAGGGTGGAAGAAAGCTACATGTAGCGGCTGTGTGAAGTGTGTGGAATTGTTGGGGAGAAAGACAAAGTGAATGTCTTTTTCGTGGCAAAGTTTAATCAAATCTGCAGACAAGTGTGATGATAAGTTGTCACCAATTAAAATTTTTTTACCCGGTTTGTTCTCTAAGAAAGGTATTAGTAATGTTTGTATCCAGTCCGCAAATATTCTGCCATCGAACCAACCAGATTCAGTATGATTATATCTGCACTTATGTGGTCCTCCAGTATACCAAGTATTATGTAGATGTAAAGCTTTGTATACCACATACGGTGGAAGCATTTCTCCTTCAGCAGTGGCAGCAATCATTAAAGATACTGAGCCTTTTGTATGGTTTAGTACTCTTTCCGGATACTTACATCCCCGCTTGACGATAACTTGCTTGTGGCCCGGATCATCAGTCAAATTGGTCTCGTCGTAATTAACTATGTTTTCGAGGGGAACATTTTCAATAGATTTTAGTAATTCATTAAAGTAATCTCTGATAATTTCTGCCGAAACTGGTGCCCTTGCTGTTTTGATATTTTGGCAGATTCTTTTAGATATTTTGTCTTTTTGTCTTTTCAGAAATCCTTCAATGAAATCTGGGCCTGGAAAATTGTTTTTGAATCTGTTTTGCTTGATTTTATGGGTATCAAGAAACAGTTTTATTACATACCTTAAATCCATTGTCGTCAATGGATAGCCCCATTCAGAGCAAATATTCAAATTTTGAACAATGTAATCTTCGGTTTCAGCAGTGAGTGTAGTTTGCCCACCAGAAGTTTTCATAATCCTTAATTTATGCCGACCAAGCACTGATTTAGGAATATCAAACTTATTGGCCACTAAAGTAATGGACGAACTTTTCAGTTCTTCAAGAGCCTGCTGTATTATGAGTTCATCATATTTTTTCCTTATTTTTGTTCCTGGTTTAGGTTTGTAAATTCTCGGCATCCTGCAAAAATAAGTAAATTATGAGTTCTTGTTGGTGTCACAATTAGATTAGAAGTTAATATACTGATAGGTACATGTTTCAAGTGATGCAACATGTCCGAAAATATTATCGATAAAAACAAAGTGAAGGGAGAAGAAATATTATCCAAATATATATATTTGGACATCTAACAGCAGAACGTACAGTCGCTTCGGGGTACGAAAACCTTCACCTGTTATTAAATTCGTTCGTCAATTGATATAAAGCCATAGAATCTTATCTTAGTACATTTTGAAAGCAAAGTACTAAGTAGACAAGTGAATATAAAATTATACTTACTTGATACTTAGAATAATAACAATATAGAAGGAATGTGTCAAACCGCCGAACCGTCAAAACAAATATATATATATATATATATATAGGAGTCAAAAGTCAAGCGAAGCACAAAATGAAGTAATCAACTCGTGGTTACCATGACGACGCACACACAGGTGCAAAAATAATGTTGCTAGCGGAATCACATTTACCCTCAAAGTAGAGAAACGTACCAGTGGTAGTTGTTAAATTATTTAATGTAATGTGATGTATGTAATTAGATAATAAGTAGTATGATATGGATCTCTGTGGTGGCAAAATAAAGAACTATTATTATTATTAAATCTAGCATTTTTTTATTCGTTGTATTGTTGATTGCGAGTACATAGTAAATTATTTTAAGGCGGGTCCAGACGGGTGTAACGTGTAATGTAATCTACCGTGTAATCTAACACGAATTCTGCGTTTGGACGGCACTACGAGCATTACATGTAACGCTCGCGCTGGCGCTCGCCGTGATCCATCGGTTGTCGGTTTTTAGCGCGAACACAAAGGCGCTCGCAGCAACAGCAGAGTGGAAACCAAGATTCGTTACACGATTCGCGTTGCGTTCATGTGACGTCCTCACTGTTGATGCTAAATTACACGTAATCTTACATTACACTTTACACCCGTCTGAACCCGCCTTTATACATTCATCAAATGTATTGCTTTGCTTTGCCATGTCCGTCTGTCTGTCTGTCTGAATGTCACAGTCTGTGTATGTAACTGTAAAGAATAAGTAAAAACAAATACATATAGAATAGAGATATATAACTCGCGCACATACTTAGACCAATAATAAAATGATTAATTAATAGGCTGTTTTTTGAAATAAGTATTATGTTAAATAACTAGGTGTGGATTTTTAAGGCAAATGTAAAGAAGTAATGTAATGTTAATGCCCATATGAAATGAATAATCTTTTGAACAACAACACATAACAAAGTTAATAATTTACTTATGTTAAGAAATATTTATAATATAATTGTAAATAAGTATATTGACATGAAATACATTATACAAAATGGTTTATTAATAGGGTCGTTTCAAGTTGGAAATGAAAAAATATGTGTATTACTGACAGAATTATCAATAATATGTTTGACAACCCTTGCAACATTTCTTTTCACTCCATATGTTATCTCTATTCGCCCCTCCTCGCTGTATGAATAGAGACAGCGTGTATTTTGCGTTTTTTATTGGTTGATGAACACTTACTTTGGCAAAGTTCACATAAGAACGAAGTTTAATTCAATCAAAAATTCGCCGCTATTGAGCATCACCTGTGACAGTAAATTTGTGTTTTAAAATTGTATGATTTGGCAACTTAGTGTTGCCAAAAGAAGAAATATGTCTAAAAATAGAATCAAATTACTTTAAGAGCAACCTGAGCCTGAAAATTGAAGTAGCTACTGAAAAAAGGAATTCTGGATTGGCATCCCTACTCGACCCATTTTACGGTAACTAGGTAGTAGGTAGGGTTGCCATCCTTACTATAATATATAGTATTGTACTATAGTTTGGCTTTGAGTACTATATACTCTTGATGAAATAGTAAGTACGCAAAAATACTATATTTCGGTCAGTTCTTACAGGGCTTCCTGGGCTTTGAGTTGGCCAATTAAATAGGCATTTTCCGAGTTCGGATAGCTACAAGATGCCTAATCGGAATGTTAGTAAGTCTTTACAGTCTTTTTAAAAGGTATTTCTTTTAAGTACTATATTTTCGTGCAGTGTACTATTTTATTTATACCTTTGACTGAAAAATACTATAGTTGCTCCATAAATAGTTAGCAACCCTAGTAGTAGAAGCCCTTTGTAAGTTTCATGGATCATTTTGGATTGACCAGAAAATAATTTACTAACACATCCACATAATACTTACTTCGATGTTGAATAATCGCGAACTCTTAAAGCCCAATGGGACTGCGTCTAACTTATTGATCTGAAGTCAGTTTCCTCACCCTAATGATACTAGCAAAGTAAGTGCCATTCATGTAGTTGTCAGTCTTCAGGAAGACCTCTCGAAGCCGGCACTCACCCACGGGGTTGTACTTGGCGTTGAACTTGTCAAACCGTTGAAAAGTGTTCCTGTCCTGTAACACCATTATCAGAATAATATATTCCTTCCTAGCTGGCTGTAGAAGATTGCCCGGTACCTAGTAATATGTCCTCATGGTACGGAAAGGGACAGACCAAATTTTGACTAAATAGTACATTGACTCCATGAATGCTTTTCAAATGACCGATTCTCAGGTTCCGTGACTCTAAAAACTTCCTAGGTCACCTGGAAGTAGTCTCAACTTTTGATCTATATGTCAGTCAGTCAGTCAGTCAGTTGATAAAATAGTGATTTTCGGACATCATTATCTCGTGAATGATAAGAAGTTTTTTTGGAATTTAGCAATTAGAAGACGGGTTTACTCGACTCGCAAAATTGAAAGTATGTAGATCAATTAGATTTTAAGTTATGGGGGGTCGAAAATGGCTTGAAATGGTTCGTATAATATAACTTTGGCTGACATACTGCCGTGTGTCTAGATAATACTTGAAATACACACGGCTTTACTCACGATTTATTGTCAGAAATAGTCCGACATGTTTCGAACTCGAATGGAGTCCTTCTTCAGGGCTTGAGTGCGGTCGCGGTCAGAGCAACCCACGCACTATTTTAATTTGACTATTGTTAAGTCAAATAATACCGAAATTAGTTTTGGTATGGTTATAGCTATCAAAAATTGGTCAAAATCGGTTAACATTTAAGGGGTGGAAATAGTTATAGCCTTTTGTATGAAAAAGGTGATTTTTGCCTTTGGTTCACAGACCTCTTAAGCCAGTTTAAAAAAGCCTTTCCACACATACAAGTATACCCTGATTAAAGGATCCCACTTGCATAGTTAAGGTCAACTTTCAAAACAGTACCGCATGCACGTCGAGTATGTCGACGTTGAGGTCATACGCGTCCAGCTGCATGCTCTCGAACACGGACCTCAGGGTCATAGCCTGACCTTCGGCTCGCGCCACCACCTGCGTTTCAAAATTAAGGTCACACCGCGGGTGGGACGGGATCTGTTGTCTTTATTAGAAGTCGTAACAGACGCATACAGTCGTCCCACGATAACTCTGCAACGAAAAAATAGCAACCCCATTCGTCATTCCATACAACGGATTGAAATTTTGTATGGAATGCCGTATGGGGTTGCCATTTTTTCGTTGCAGAGTTATCGTGGGACGACTCTAGCATGCCGCGCCGCGCTGCAGTCACGCTCAACCAAGCCAAGCAGAGCGCGGTACTTGCACGATTAATTCCCTCCACGTAGGATGGTTGACAAGAGAAGTTAACACCGTCTAAAGTCCCTCTAAGTGCGTCTCTCTCACACTAGTGCCGACGAAAGAGAGAGAGAGATAGACGGGATTAAGTTATCCCGAGTCATCCTTGTTAGTGCCGCAAAGATATTTAAAATTCTTGTGTTTGAGTTCAGGTCGTTGTTGTCTTGTGACTTAAAATACATGTAATCCTAATTTGGGCCGTTGAGTGTGACGCTCGTATTTGCGGTCGTGCGATTGTCAAGTCATTCTTTGGTTCTTGATATTGTTTCAAGGCTAACCGTTAATATTGGCAGGTAACTGACGGACCGTTTACACATTCGCCTAGCTCCGAGCGCTATGTGTAAACGCAGCATTACACCTAAATTATCGTGCGTTCCCGTCGACGCAGAGCGGAGTGGGTTTGATCAATCGTCAATTATATTTGATGGCTACAAGAGAATAAGAATGAGTTAAATATATCTCTCTCCCATTGTTGTGTGTCTCTCGTATGAATGTGTCCTGTGCTACAATGGGAGAGAGATATATTTAACTCATTCTTATTCTCTTGTAGCGTGATGGCCCCTGGGTCATCGTCGATAATATTGACGATGACCCAGGGGCCATCACGCATTCTGATTGGCCAGACCCGCTCTGTGGGGCTAGCATGACATGCCCGCGAGTCGTTTGTCGCTCAGTGAGTCTCTGCAAAACTAGTAAAATATATAAGGGATGCACTGAGCGACAAACGACTCGCAGGCAGGTCGTGCTACTTAGACGTGCTGTTCACTACTCTTCCCATAAGTTTCCGTGACTGACCTCGTCCGCGTGCGCGCGCAGCGTGCGTTTGATGAAGCGCAGCAGGTGCTTTTGGTTCATGCAGGAAGCTGCGTGGATGTGTGTGTCCACTTTTCTGTCAACACAGTATATATGTAGCTGCTCAGGGCCGGTCCGTTCACATAGGCGAACTAGGCGATGGCCTAGGCCGCTCGTATAAGTTTTTTTTAAATTTACAACTTGAAAATACTCCCGATTTTTACCCACTTTTTTACCAAAACATTGTTTGTTAGTTTGGCAACACTGCTCGACAGCTCTAATTTTTCTATTAAAAATTACACAAGTCTGTTTACATTATTGTTTTATTTTGTCACAAATTCTGTTAAAAGGGCGCCGTTTCAGTCTTTTGCCTAGGACATCGGGCCGGCCCTTTAGCTGCTACCCCGGCTGGCTGTCTACCTCCGCAAGATATATGCGAATATAATGAGTGATAGGAACTGGCATTTGATATTTGCCACGAACATTTAAAAGAAAACGCATCATGAGGAAACTTGTACATATTCCCCAGTCTCCCCAGCCTCATCATGAGAGGAGTCCTATGACCACCAGATGGCCGTCTACAGGCTAATGACTTTATGCAACAGTTACTTTATGTTGTAGAAGTCCCGGTGCGGCACGGCCTTCTGCAGGGCGAGCTCGTGCAGCTCGTTCAGCAGCACATGCATCTTGAACTTGGACGTCAAGTACGATAGCCGCCGGTAGCAGAAGGACTTTCTGTTGGGAATCACTTCAAACTAACTCTACTACCATAGATACCTACGTGTTTAAACGCAGTTCCTGTGGCCCGGTTCATGAAGCTACAAAAGTAACAATTTTACAAGCAAAAACTGGCAACACCGATATCAGATCCCAAACAACTGCCTTAGGCTAGCCACTGACCTACAATATAACTGTGCAATATCACTAGTTGCACAATTATATTGATCGTCAGTAGTCGATATTGAGCGTCAATATCATCTACTGACGATCAATATAATTGTGCAACCAGTGATAGTGCACAGTTATATTGTAGGTCAGTGGCTAGCCTTACAGTACTGCCAGTTTTTGCCTGTAATAAACTTGTTGCTTCGTAAAACGGGCCTTTGTACGGAAAAAATCGATCGATCGATTCAATCTTTAACGCTGAACGGTGCGATCACGTCGGTCCAGTGAAAGAGCCGAAGTAGACGTCCGTTTTTTCCACCAGACAACGGACCAGAAAAAACGAATGCATATAATATATATGGAATAAACGCCGGACCAGTAACCGGTGCACGTACACACATTCATTATAGCCTATACATCACTGAAAGTCCGGTAAAGAACATGGTCCGTTGCCCGCTGCAAAAAACGGATGTTTACTTCGGCTCTCGTTTTTCCATCAAGCGCTGCTCTTGTGGTCTGAAATTCAATATCACACTTACAAGGGCCCATCAGCAACCAAGTCGGTGAGGAAGGCAAGGTCCTCGACGAACTGCTTGAAGGTGACCTCGGGGTAGGGCAGCGGGCGATTGGCGATGACGTCAGCCTCCGTGCGGTACAGACGCACCTGGGTCATGCACACAAGGAAGTACAGAATTGCACCTGCGGCCAATACCGAATTCAGAAACGCCACTTAAGCATTTGATTAGAGATTAAATAGTTAAATAACCGTCAACAAGTTGTCATCCTATACAAAAACGTCACTCAAACGAAGGTCACTTGAATTAAAGATCAATTTGAGTGGCCTTTCCAAATTTGGCCATGGATGGGTCCGTTTGTACGTATATAAAGCCACAATTGTCCAGCGGAAAAATGGCAACACTGATGGGCAAATGTTTCCAATCTGTCATCGGTGTTGGCAGTTTTCAATTTAAAATTGTTACAAGTAGCTTTATTTATAGAAGCCCTTTATTTTTTAGTTCGAATTACCAGCCTCTGACATTAGGCATAGGTTCGGTCTAAGTAAAAAGAACGTGACTTTAAGGATGTATACCACGTCAAATCCGCAGTACCTCAATTTTATTTTTCAAGTTTTGTTTCATTTGTACCAAATAACAGCAATGAGTAATTTTGTAAGAATAATGATTTACAATTTACAAATTGTGTGATTATTAATAATTATTTAGTATGTGAAATAAAATCAAAACCTGATTTGACTACTCGAGTCATAACCAATCAATAATAATAATGGTGTGAAAACTACCTGGCGCCTTTTCGGGAACGCTAAGTAATTCTGTAGCGACTCGTAACTCTCTATCAAACTTGTTAAATATGTAAGGGATGCACTGAGCGACAAATAACTCGCGGGCAGGTCATCCTAGACGTGCTGACCGACAATCAAGTCGCAAGCATATTGTACTAGCGCAATAAATAGCGCCACGCTGCAGTCACGCTACGCTCCAGCCGCGCCCGCTATGTGACTGGGCCCTTAAACCATCTTTATTACTAATTTTCGGGCATGCGAGACAAACTGTGTTTCTTATCATTTGTATTACTCACCTGCCCGTCGCGCCAGCGGTAGATGTAACGCCGGTCCGGGGGCATCGGACACGCCCAGGGATCGTAGTGCACTGCAGTGGAATAGCTACTAGTGTATAAAAATATAACTCGGTTTTTTACACAGAAAATAAGTGTAAGCAACCTAGATAATCAATACGTATAAAACAGTACCGTGACTCACTTATAGACAACGCACAGCCTAAACGGGTGATCCTAGAGGTTTAAAAGGAGGAGACATTCCTCAAGTACCCTAGAGGTGCACTTAGGAGGGATTTTCGAAATTCCAACCCTAAAGAGGTGAAAAGCAGTTTTTTTGTATCATATAATCACCATAAAAAGCAGAACCTCGTCGAAATACAAAGTTTGATCCAAATCGTTAGAGCCGTTTCCGAGATAAATGAAATAAATTTATATACATACAAGATACTCGCTTATAGTTATAAGATTAGTTAGAAGATACCGGCCATCGGTGGCACCAAGTCTTCATGGCTGTCGAAGGACGCTCTTATGGTTTCCCCGGCCCTGATTGTAGTCGTCGTGGCGAGTTCTGAAAGAAACATCACCATCATCATCATTTTGCTCCAATAGCCTCGCCCTCTGTAAAGTGCCGCTATTCAAAGAAAGCCAATTCCAGCGTACATTCCACAGGCAAACTGTCGTCATTAGAACGATGCAACTGGGTTACCTACAGCTTTTTGGGTTGACTTGCTCCAAACGGTTCCTTCCTCTTTTTTATTTTGCTATGTGCTATGTATCTGTTTTAGTTTAGGCTACTAACTTAAAAGCAAAAAAAACGTAAGTTAATGATTCTAAGGAGCTGTTTGGTGCGGGATCCCCTTGTTACCCATAAACTAATTGTTTCGAATTTCGAAAGTTACAAATTGATTCCCGTATTATTTATGCTCATATTTATCGAAAGTCATAAAAGTTGTAAAGCATAACCTTAATAATTCTAACCTTAATAATCTATATTGTTACACATTATAATTTTCAAAAGTCATAAAATTGATATCTATAACATACAAAGGCATAACGATTATTATTCAGAAATATTGTAAGCTACGAGTAGGGTAAAGTCACCAGTGGTCAGCCAGGATCCTGTAGTCAGCCTTTTGCCTCTTTTATTGCCTTGAAATAGCAGTCTATTTGAAATTAATAAATTATATGCCTCTTAATTGATTCCTTGATTCCTTATTAATCATTATATTTATCGATCGGTGCGGGAAAACGGCAGGGGGGAAAATAAAAAAAGTTTATTCGAGTGCTCTCGGTCGAGAAGGGCAATTTTGCGATGTCCGCCATAATTTTTTTGGTACGTGGTGTTTTCAAATCAGGTAAGAAAAATAGATTTGTGTTAACATTATATGATATATTTGTATATTTTTGTGAATGCATATAGTTGCTTAAACCGAAAATGATAATAAAATAAGCGTATTTCATTGCTTTCTTAATAATTTACGGAGGCTGACTATTGGGAACCACGTTTTTATGTGATTTCCAGTAGTCAGCCACCCGCGGCTGACTTCTGGATATTGGTGGTATCGTTCGAATTTGAAATAAAATCGGTCCGTTAAGATCGTTATTTTTTAAGATTCAAATTTACCCTAACATTGCCTATAATATTTTTAGAAAAACCCAGTAGTCAGCCGCTTTTTAAAGTATTTTTTTGGTATGGCTGACTAATGGGAATTGCAGCTCCAGTACTCAGCCACTTAATAAAGTATGAAAAAAACCTATATAGGGCTTTATTTAGGTATTTATTAGTCTTTTTACTGTTTCATGAATAAAAACGTAATGTTATGTTCAGTAAAGCATGTCACAAAAACCAATACACAAACAAAAGCATCCACCAGACAAACTATCTTCTGCAAAGGAAGCTATACGAAAGGAATGCGTATTAGAGGAGCATGTAGAACTTTTGGTGTTCTCCAAGGCACATTGCAAGACCGGCATCACCTATGGATTCCTAAAGGCCTACGTAACATGAGTCTTGATTCAGTTGTAACTAATGCAAACGACCCAAACCCTAGATCGATCCGTCACTATACCGAAAACATCTCTGATGTCAACCTGTACGAGATTGGTGTGGCTCTCAAACAGCTTAAATACAATAAGGTGATGACGGAATCACAGCCGAAATTCTGAAAGCAGTTGGAAAACCGGTCCTTAAAGCCCTTCAGACGTTATTCGATTCCACATGAGGGGTAAACACTGCACGCATGGAAAAGAAGTGTGGTGTTGCTCTTTTTCGAAACAGGGCAATAATGCCCCGCTAAAGCATTTCCGGAAGTCGGCTTGTTCGGGAGACTGGAAGTTATCAAATCTGCATGCAAGACGGTTCGTAATTACTCTCAAAAACAGCTTGTAAACATGGCTCAAAAGTAAACTTCCCGTCTCCCGAACAGGCCGGTTTCCGGAAATGCTTTAGCACCGGTAGACCACATACATTCGCTACAGCAGTTTATGTAGAAGACCGAACAGTTTAATCTGCCTCTTTGCTCAGCGTTTTTGGACTACTGTACTGCAGTCTCTCCAGCGCTACCAAGTCGACAACAGGTACATCGGAGTGTTGAAGTGTTTGTACGAAAACGCCACTATATTAGTCTAACTATAGAACCAGAACTCAAAACCTACTGCAGTGTTGCAGTGGGAAGCCAGACAGCGAGATGTTTTCTATCTAAATCTGTTCACCGCTGCTCTGGAATGCGTTTTCAAGGTTCTGAATGAGAAAGGGCTTAGCATCAACATAATCGGCGAGACCTCGGAGAACCTCAGTTTAATGCTCGATGACCACAGTAGAACCTCCGAATGAGCTGGCCTTAAAATGAACATGGACAACACAAAAATCATGACATATGTCCCTGTACTGCAAACTCCCGTGGAAATTGGAGATTTTACGCTCAAAGAAGTTGACGATTATATGTACCTGGGGACATAGGTACTGTCCAATAAGGGACGTCCATCTTCGAGAAAGAGGTCTATCGTGGAATCCGGCTTGCAGCGTTCGGGAAGCTGTACCATATCTTCTGGACCAATATGCCGCAGTGTCGCAAGATGAAAAAGGAGTCTGAACCTTGTAACTGTAAGATAATATTATTCAACTAAAAGCCTGACTATTGTAATTTTAACGACTATTAATTGTCTATTAATTATTCATTAAATATTGTTGATTTTTAATGAAATTTTAACAAATAATATAGAGGCCGAGTACTGGGCTTAAAGTGGCTGACTATTAGATTTTGGAGGCTGACTACTAGAGAAATGTGTATGTTTTGGTTTAAACTTCTTTTTCTATTTTATAGAATGATTCTATATGTTTGCCTTAAATTGTAATGAAACTAGAATAAATTATTGATCGAACAGTAAAAAAAGTTTATTTTTTAGTCAAATCCTGGATGAATAACAGTGGTTTCAAATCTCAAACGTCGTTAAAAGGCTGACTACTGGTGCCTTTACCCTATATATTTTAAAGTGCTAATTATTTTTACCCATACCGTTTCATTGTCTAAAATATGGTATTTTTCAATATTTCGAAAGTATCGTGCTTATTTGTAAAATGTTATGTTGAAGAAGTTGACATATTATGACGACAAATGGACGTCAGTGAGCGAGCGAGCGAAGCGAGCGAGCAAAATGGGTCGGAGCAGAAGCGATTTGGATTGGTTAAGTTCAGAAGGCTTGCTTCGCTCCCGCCTTAGCCTTCGATGTTAGGTCTTTTTTTTGTAACAGCGCAGAAAATCTTGCTTGGTTGTAAGATGTTATGCTTGATTCTCGTCTTTTAATGTTAGACATTATGATTTTGAGGATTACCTAACCATATTTAGTACAATTAAATTAAGTTAAATTTATGCTCCGCAATTTGCATCCTTGCACAAGTTAGGTATTTCAATTTTATGTATATTATTGTTATGGTCAAAAAGTTTAGACGTAATTATCGTTATTACAAGTTATATTATTACCTGTAACATTATGAAGTATAATACATTATGACATATACAGTTATGAATATAGTTTTTATGACTTTCGACAAATATGACGAGCGAAAATCCAGGAATGACCAGGAACTCAGAAATTATTCCTATTAATATATGACTAACAACATTATGACTAGTAATAATTATGACCAAAAACGTTATGGATTGTGAAAATCGGAACTTTAATTTTATGGGAGTCAATATAGACCCGTTTGGTGCAAATCAAGGTAAAACACTGTAAATCCAATCGCATCCTTCTGCCATTTGACGGCAGTAATGCGAGCATACGTCCACTCTTGGTAATTTCATACCTACCATCAAAATTCCTGCATACCGTTTGGGTGTACCTTTACTATTTAAGTGAACTAACTTTACCCCGTTTGTGACAAATAACCCAAGGGCCTGCGATAAGTGTTCGTGGAATTCTAGTGGAGTGGAGGGGAAGCCGCTAAAGGTGTATTTATTTCATAAGCCGAGGCACGCCACACATTTACTAGTCTGAATTGTACTTATACATAATCCGTGGCTCAGCTCACTGATAGAGCATGGGCCTACTAGTGAAAGGATACATTATCTCGTAGCTTGCGTCAAGTGCGACCATGCCACTATCTGCAAATCGAACAACATTTGACCCACACATACCAACGAAGGAACGTGGGAGGTTACCATCATCTCTTAATGCGATTGTTTTTAAGCCGCCGCCGCTACGCCGCTATTCCTTACCACGACATTGTATTTACATATGTAAAGTAAAATATATGGTGAGGTATAGAATAGGGCCTAACAAGAATCGCGTTTAGAGATCGTGGTAACCCTGGCCTTTCCCCCATTTCTCTCTACCTATGCTATTAACTGCTATTAGGCCACATGGTGGTGGGATCTTCTATTTAATTTTCTTTGCCATTTCGCTTTGACCTCAACATCGTTCTCAACAAAAACAAATAAAAATACAATCGAAATTCCATCAAAATTTGTACAGTGCGCGTGTTAGTGTGATATACGTGCTTTCAGATTAGGATCTGATCTTAGAGTTTATGCCTCCTCTACACATCAACAAAGGCATCAGCAGATTGCATCTGTGGAAGCGTCCACCGACGCGTAGATGGATCGCATAATCCGCGGATATATCCTGTCGATGTGTAGAGAATGCATTTAGACTTGGCTTTAGCCACACTTACGCCTTTGCGGGGTGAAATTTTGAGGGGTGAGCAAGGGTACGTGGCGCGAGGTGGAGAGTATGTCCCTGGACGAGGGCGATGTCAGGTTTAAGTATTCCTTCGCTGCATCCGCTGCAAACATCAGTCGCCAAATAATAAGTATTCATGAAATACAAAGCCAAACTGATGGCTGGGAAGAGATTCTATAACTTGAAGGGCGGAGGCTTATCGATGCGATGGATTCCCTATGATACACTGGTTCGAACAGAAAACTTACCTGACGTTCGGAGTGCTTGAACTTGCCGCCAAGTTTAAGTGTTCTTTACAAGGTATCAAACTTATCAGAATCGATTCTATTACACCGAAAAAGTTTAGCATACAATAAATACAGTTTACAGAAACCAGTAAATACAAACGACCGTTTATTGCTGATGTCTTCTAAGGCCCTAACATGCAAGACACAAGGATAAGTTAAACCGTCTTATCTCTAAGTGCGTCTCTCTCACACTAGTCACCACTAGTGCCGCCGAAAGAGATAGTCATAGGGATAAACGGGTTTAACTTATCTTTGTGTCTTGCATGTTAGGGCCGCAGGGGAGACAGGTTCAGCAGTAGACGGCACCGGGTCAAGAAGACTCGGAGGAGATTATTTCTTGGAACAGTGGCGTAGCGTGGACTTATCTAGAAGAGGGCGAAATCGCATCAGTGAGGCCCTTTTCTTTCAGTACGTATTCATAAGGCCAATTCAGAGATGCTACCATATTGGTTTTTCGTGTGCATATAATAGCAAACTTAAGAAACATTCATGAAAGCGAAATTTAACTTGCGCGGAGGATACCTACTCAGATCCACAAGCAGCGTTTGTTTCTATTTGGGTCATAGTCACGTTTAGGTTCAGAATTGTTCCCGAAAGTTAAGGATCCTGAGGCCTGATTTTTTTGCTTAGACTATATCCGCATGTAGAACATTAGGCATAGTTTTGGACTGCATAAAGAAAAAGTAAAATTAAGGAGTCGTTTTCGTTAACTTTTGGTCACAGGAGCGACAATTTTTGTTTCTTGAAGTGTGTATTACCCATTTATATTTTCTAATCTCTTTTTTGACAAGCTGTATGCAAACATACATACATACATAGCATCACGCCCGAAATCCCTAATGGGGTGGGCAGAGCCACAAGACCACTTGTGGCCACGTTCGATTAATTCGTCCAAAGATGGTATGATGAACCGTACGGTGACAGGTGATCAGCCCATCGCCCATACAGATAGTCCACCATGTTGGAGAGGACCCGTCCCTTAGTCGACTTTTACGACATGCCAGGATGATAAGCATCTGCACGCATTCTATGCTATTTCTTCACTCCCAGTGCAGCAGAGGAGGAAAATTGCTGTATGCAAAATTTATCAAATTACGTGCTCGCGTATAATTATAATAGGGTACTTATCATACTAGTTGGCGTAGTTCATACCGTTCGGCCTCAGGTTTGCACTCAAGGGGACTTTCACAAGACCCCCTTCAGTGCGGAGCCATGGGCGAGGGGCCGCTTTGCCCACGCCTAGCTGCGCCACTGTCTTAAAGTCCATGAAAGAGCGGCTTTAACATTGTAGCAATAATTTGTGGCAATATGGCGCCACCACGACGTTGCCAGCAGGTGACCCTTAGTGAGCATAACCAGTAAATAGTGGAAACCTACGGTCGATGTTCATGAGAGCCTCGTTGAAATCGGTTGATGAGAGGTGACGCGGCACGGCGTTCCGGTTGCTGAGGTGGTCCGACACCTCCTGCGAGAAGGACTGACAGGACAACCCCATGTAGCGTTCCCGCTTCTCTATCGCCTGGACCAGACCCGTGGACGCACGGATTAAGTCTTCTAACGGCACCTAGAATATTTTGGAATAGCTTTAGGAACCCCAAAGTTTTTGGATGATATTTGTTCAAATTTTTTATTAATGAGGCAGCTAAAAGTAAAACCTCTTCTTTTTATCGAATAATTAACCAGGAACTTCCATAGACGAAAATTATTTGATTTCAGCCAACAACAGGAGTTTAGCTGCGTCATCAAATAAAATACCGTTGAGTCTTGGATGTTTCATATGTATTTAAGTATTTATTTATCCTATATATACGATAAGATGTATATCGTCTTCTAGTACCCCAAAACACAAGCCTCAAAACAAAGATCTCAAAAGGAGGATATGCCTATCAGTACAATTTCGTGTAACAAGTCTCATATAAGGTTGTGAAACGCCACGCCATGGCTTAACCACACCCTATTGCTGATGACTTAGTTCTTACGAAAGTCTAATATTGCTTGATTCACACGCTATCATATCATTGTGGACTGTGGGCTCGGTGGTGCTGTCTCACAGGTTGTGGAATTGTACTAGATACTTAATTATAATAGTGTCAAGGAACGTGGTTGCCATGCCACTGAACGAGCAATGGTGTCAGATTCGCGTTCTGACACCTCAAAAGTAAGCATCGCGAGAATTTACTATAAATATTTCAGTGCCTTGAGAGCTTACTTTGGGACTTGATCGATTTGTGTAAAGATTGTCCCCAGATTTATTTATTTATAATTATTATGGAAAGGACTAGTGACAGTGTACACACCCCGGTGGAGTGAATTCCAGTGATGGAGACACGTTGGAAGGTGACGCTGTTCTGGCTGTTGGGGTCGCCGGGCCCGCCGACCCGCTGCCGCGTTGCGTGCACGCCGCCGCCTCTGCGCTCGCTATTACCACACAGGCACAGAATAGCTGCCATGATTGTTTAAAAGGCAGCCTTCTAACATAACGAGTAATGTGAAAAGCTGCCTTTTTAAGAATCACGGCAGATAGTACTAAGGTACAGAAGAATCACTATCTTACAAAACCGGTGTTTAGGCACGAAAATACGCCTAACCATTCCTTCTCTCTCCATCAAATAAAACGTGCTCTTTCGTATACGCTAGGGATTTCAATTTGCTTCTCTAGCGGGTAGCCGATATAGCAAAACGGCGATGTAGCAAAAAGTCTTAAGCTCAAATTGTCCTGGTAGCAAAATACCCTGATATCAGATGGCCGACATAGCAAAACGTCGTTATCTCAAAATGACCAGGCGCCTCATTCGGGAACGCTAAGTGATTCTGTAGCGACTCGTAAGCCAGATCTCTCATCTCGCTCTTACGCATTTCGCGTCGTGCGGAAGAGTGGAATGAGAAATCTGGCTTACGAGTCGCTACAGAATCACTTAGCGTTCCCGAATGAGGCGCCTGGTAGGCTTTAAGTCCTATTTTGCTACATCGCCGTTTTGATATATCGGCTACCCGCTAGAGAAGCGTCAATTTTTTATCCGCGTCACCATCTAGGCTACTTGATGACGTGCGAATTGGCCAGCAAACGGCAACCTACTGCGGTTTACAACTCCGAACAACGCGATGGCCGAGGGTACCTAAAATGCGGAGTGAAACCCGCCCGACACAGCGAACTTATTACCTAGGATTACTTATCTCCCCCATAAAGTACGCGTCAGTTGCGCACCCACCGAAAAAAGGATGTTTACTTTTTGACATAGGTATTTAGGTCGTGTCATCATCATGCGCCTATAGACGTCTCACAGCCCACAGCTGGGAACATGCCTGTTCTCAAATTGAGTATAACCTCAAATAGAAAAAGAAAAAAATATTCTGCTCATTGGGGTCGATATGTGGTCGGTATGTGTTGTGGAGTCATCGACTGCTATTTCCATATCACGGTTGACGCGAGGATTGTTCCCCATCTTATTTCTCAGCGCACCTCTATCTTTGATACTAGTTTGAGAGCGACGCACTGAAAGATAACATGAGGATAGCTTATCCTCGTGTCAACCTTGCTAGGGACAGTGGGCTACTCCGCACTTTAGGAACGCTCGGCCGTCGGACAGCTCAGAGCTGTAAATGGCAGTAAGTTGCCGCTCGCTCGTACCGACAACCCTAGGGGAGCGTTCAAGTAGTACGTAACGCACCGTAACGTTATTCTTTACCCCCCTCCCCCGTAGTAAAACGTTACGTAACCAACAAGTGACCATTTAAAAAAAATGTTCAAATGGTCATTCCATTTGAAATTTTGAGCAAAAAAGCGTTTTAAAAAATGCGTGAGAGACTGAAGGGTTAATAAAATTGTTACGTAACGCGTAGTTCAAAACCGCCCCTGTAACGCATCGTAACGTTTTACAAGCCCCCCCCCCCTCCCCCCAAATTCGTTACGTAATACTTGAACGCTCCCTAGCGTACACGAAAAGCCACTTTTAATGCGACGGAGAGAGAAGGCATGAATAGGCATATTTTCGTGCCTAAACACCGGTTTTGTTAGACTGATTCTTCTGTAGTTTTACTATTATCTATTCTGTGCTAGGGCGCTGTTAAGCTTACGTGATGGAGTTGCGTCCACGGGTTGACGGCCCCGGGAAGTTTCTCACTGGCATCGCAATGGTACTCGATGTTTAAGCGGAAGAACGCCTCTATCAATTTCTAGAATGTTCTTAGAGTCTGTTTAAGGCTTCGAGGCGTAGAGGCTTAGCCCATTATAGATGGATTTTGATCAGTGATTTAAACCATTGTTTACTGTTGGGGCGGCGTGACGTGATGGTTGACGTTGACGTAAGTCATAGACTTAGGTTAGAAGGTTGTGCCACCCATCTGCTCAAAAGGAGGCCTTATTTTGGCTTCACTTGATTTTCATACCAATAGCCCGGGAAATAAATAAATCAGGGGACAATCTGTACACAAATCGATCTAGTCCCAAAATAAGCTCTAGAGGCTTGTGTTATGGGTAGGTACTAGGCGACGATATACATACATACTTATATAGATAAATAAATACTTTCATACAAGACTCAGGAACAAACATTCGTGCTCATCACACAAATATTTGCCCTTACCGGGGATCGAACCCGCTAGCTTCTTAAGCAGCAGTGGCGAAGCGTCGAATAAATATCCTAAGGGAAGCCGGAAGAATTAGAATTGTACGTGCAAGTCTGACATTTAGTTAGAGTGACATGGACTTCACTGACAGCTAGCCGTAGCTTTCTAGCTCGGTAAAGCCGGCAGGAATCGGCTTGTAGGCAGGCTGCGCCACTGTTAAACAGGTTCACTACCAACTAGGTTAACCGCGTCGTTAAATGAACGTTACTAGTATCTCGAGAGCAACTGAAATGGGAATCATTTATAATAGCCGTTTTTTAGGGTTGCGTACTCAAACCAAGAACAATTATAATTTTGCCATGTCCGTCAGTTCATTTATTTGTCTGACCGTATTTCACAGTCACTTTTGCTCGAGGAATATTAATTGTGTAATTAATGTAATTAATTGTTAATGGGTTTATACCTAAATAAATTAATATATTTTTTTTTTTTATTTTTTTTTTTTTATGTCTTGACGTTAAATGGTGATACTAAATGTACGAGTAATTATGTTTTTTAAAAAATAAACAAACAAACACACTTTCGCATTTATAATATGTATTTGTGATGTTTCATTAATATCATTAATTCATTAATTAACTAATATATATCATAGAAACTAACGAACGTACGAACAAACTAGCTAAGGGGTCGTCCACAAATTACGTAACGCAATTTGGAGGGAGGGAGGGGGTCTGGCCAAGCGTTACGGTCCTGTTACGTTGGGGGAGGGGGTTCAAGGTTGGCGTTACGTCACGATTTTATAATATTGTACAATTAATGTAAACTCATGAAATTATAATGATATTATTAAGAAATGGAACCGAAATACGTTCATAGATGATTATACCTCGCCCAATGTAAAAAGGGCGCTGGTGGCTATATAAAATGTATGGCCGGCAGCGCTCATTTGAAATTGGGCGTACTATAGAATTCTCAGAATAATTCTTATGTCGTCCTTGAAACTACACTTTCGTATTTTATTTAAAAATATAAATCTTTCTACCTGAATATTAGGCAAAAACTTTTTACAAAGGATCTGTTGCGTAACGGAATGGGGAGGAAGGGGGGCCCGGCTAAGCGTTACGGTCCTGTTACATGGGGGGAGGGGGACAACATTTGAGAATTTTGCGTTACGTAATTTGTGGACGACCCCTAATAGCACAGATTACAATAGGTAAATGAAGTTTAAAACGTAAAGCAATAAAAACACGGACAATTAAAAATGATTTACTTAAATAAGGTACGGTAAGGTAATAAGTAACATTTCAAAACAAACGTACCAAAAAAAATTTCTATTTATAACTTATTATAAAAAAGAAATCAGCTTCCCATTCTAAACTCAAAGTCAATTTAATGAAGCTGTGCATCATAATCGCTACAACTACAATTCAACATAAGTATGGTCGCTACAAAATATTTACGTAAGTATCTATCAATTTAATTAGTATTCATATAACATTTTATATTTATTTTATAATGCTAATGTAATATTGACATAGCTATTTTAAATTTTCGACTTCCACAATCAATTAGCATAAGACTGAAAACAAAACAAAGTTTGTGAACGCGAGAAAATGTTCTCCTCATAATACGTAAGTACTTAATTTAATAACTTAAGTATATTAATTTGTAAGTTAATGAAATAGGGAAATATGGGACTGAAGTATTCTCCTATAGTTCTGAGAAATACAGACTAAAAAAAATGATAATGGGTACAATTTGAAACGGGGTCGCCTAAATTTTAAATTGCCTAAACTTCAAATGAGAAACGTCAACCTCGATTTTGTTTACCACCACACCAAGCTTTTAAAATCGATTATGACGTTTCTTATTTCAAGTTTAGTGAGTTTTAAATTTAGCGAACACTTTCGAATTGGTCCGTGTCTGAAGGTCTAAACTAGCGAGGGTCGCTTGAGGCTGACGATGAACGGCGGCACTGTGAAATTAGGCGTCGGTGGCGAGCTCGGGACATAGCCGGGATCTTGAGTATACCGGACCTGGGGACATGTCGTAAATATCTGTAAGCTGAAGTAAACGCAACAATTTAGTTCTTATTGCAAAGATTTAAACCAGTAGATAGATAAGACATGTGTTGTACAGTAACCGCGACGGAATACGTCACTCGTGAAATGAGCGAATTCGGTCTCGCGACTTTTATAAAACAGAATAAAACGGTTTAACTACACAGCCCTAAAATGCATGCCACAAAAATAAATTAGAACCGTTTATCTCTATGACTATCTCTTTCGCCGGCATTAGTGTGAGAGAGACGCACTTAGAGATAAACGGTTTTAATTTATCTTTGTGCCATGCATTTTATGGCCGCAGAAATGGCGTGGCGGTGGCGAGGAACGTGTGACGGTGGCGGATAGTCAAAACAAATCTTTAATACCTACTTACGACAAAAACGACGCTATGCTACGTACTAATAAGGTTTATTTGGACTATCCGCCACCGTCATACGTCCTCGCCACGCCACTTCGGTATAAACCGCGCCTTAGACTACCTAGTACTAAAAAATACTGCACACAGGCGCGGATACAGGGAGGGAGGGGGGGCAATGGGGTAATTTTCCCCATTGTTTTTTCAGAAATAATTTTCTGAAACATTAGTCCCCCCAAGCGAAATCCTGTATCCGCGCCTTAAAATGATCATTAGGTATATTATATCAAAATAATTAATTCAATTCGAAAATTTGACATTAGCGGCCCTAGCAAGGTTGACACGGAGATAATTAAACCCCGTCTTATCTCTCTTTCGTTGGCACTAGAGGAAATACGCGCTTAGAGACGGTGTAAACTTATCTTCGTGTCAACCATGCTAAGGCCGCTGTATTGTTAAATATTTGATATAAGTTTCGTCACATACGAATGATGATGATGAATGATGACAAAATATTGACTTACGACCGAAATCATTCATTTCTCCTGAAATCATGATAGAATAAGTACAAAATGCCAAGGCATTTAACATACAGCTTGGTCAAGACCAATAACAAGGTTTTAATCTCGTAAAATACGAGATATAAATCTTATTAACCTCATTTCTTTATTTCTTTTTAGTTAAAGTTAATGGTATGAAAGGGGGTTTTCAAAAAAGGTTTTACGAATTAAGGCGAAGTTAAAAAATTAAAACGCTACGAAAATTAGCCACAATTGTATGGTTAATTTTCGTAGCGTAGAGGGAACTTTTTTAACTTTTTCTTAACTACGCCTGGCTAATGGCTATTAGAAAAGCTGAAGTTGTATAAGCCTTAGGTAGTATTTACCTAAAAGGAGACGGGATGGCCGCAGACCTTTATCTAAACAATAGGATACATATAAATCTAACTGTTCAATCTGCATGAATCGTCCATGAAAATGTGGACGATATTTAGAACCTTGGTCTTTTAAAGTCCATTCCTCGAGATATTTTCATTTTTATGGGATAAAAATTGCTTATGTCACTCTTCGGCTGTCTTAGGGCCTGGCCACGACACCACGGCACGACGTCGTTAACGTGAAATTGCGCGGCGTCAAGGCACGGCACGTTGCCGCACCGTGAAAATGCACGACGCGGCGCCGCTAAATAACCACGGTACGGCGTCGTGCCTTGAAAAACTCCGTTGCTCGTCGCCCTTATTTCTATAGCTATAAAGGTGATTTGCAACAGAATTTTTCACGACACGACGCAGCACCGTAGTTATATAGCGGCGCCGCGTCGTGGTCGCCAAGATCCCAGTAGCCGGGTACTCTGTTCGTAAGTTTCGGCTACAAGTTGGAAAAACGTGGCTGTGCAAGAGTCTTTCTGTGAATTGTAACGCACATACAAGGGATGAGAGTTGAAAATCTGCTGGATATCGAAATTTTGTTATGTTTTTAATCAATAAATTAATATAAAACACAATTATTTACGAGCTTTTTATTTCCAACAAATAAACATTCCGCTTGGTTCCACAGTAGGGATCTTAAGCTACGTTATTTCGTAAAAAGACTACCTACCCTCTCTCTAAAAAGTTGATCCATTTGCTAACTCTATTCAATATTCTTAACTAATAACATTATAAATTAAGTACGAACAACAATTACTTTTTTTAACTTACCAAAGAACAAGATCTCTTGTCAAGGTATTCAATTTTCAATTTTCTCTCTTTATTATGTTCATTTTGCGATACATTTAAATTAATGGATAACAAATTCGAAACATTAAAGTATTATTTTAACACAGAGCACAGAGCCGCAATCTAGAGGATCGTGTCGTTATAATCATTATCATTGGCCCACTGCTAGACAGAGGCTTCCTGCAATAATGGGAGGGACTGGCCTGTAGATAGTTTGTTATTATAAATTGGAGATTTCTGAAAAGTACCTAAGGGCCTGGCTACAACATCACGGCACGATCTCGTGAACGTGAAACGGCGCGGTGCCGTGGCACGGCACGTTGCCGCACCGTGAAAATCCACGACGCGTCGTGTTGTTCCACGGCGCCGCTACACACCCACGGTACAGCGTCGTGGCGTGAAAAATTCCATTGCACGTTGCCATTATTTCTATAGCTATAAAGGTGATTTGCAACGGAATTTTTCCCGACACGACGCCGTGCCGTTTCACGTTCACGACGTATGGCCGTCGAGATGTGGCCAGGCCCTAACGTTCTCCTCTGAGTGGCGGTCAACTGCGCGAAATATATTTAAAATGTAAGCACAAACAATAAGCATTAACAGTAACACAACCAAATAAAGCTTAGATTTACTCGAGGTCGGCTCAGAAAGTCAGTTTAAATTGGTAGAAAATTCAATATCATAATTACCAATTTTGCCTGGATTACCTGAGACCACCAAACGATGCTTGCAGACGAGGAACATTTTCACGGCCATTTATAGCCTACAACTATAGGCGTCTTCCTCTTACGTACGAAGTTAAAGTAAGACAACTATAGTTGTCGGCTATAAAGGGGCTCGTAAACGGGCTATTTTTTCCGAAATTTACTGCTGCAATTCCGGCTATCCCCAAAAAGATTACATATTACATCACTAATGGGAATAAAAATTTTGAAAGTAAACTTTTGAGGATAGCGAATTGCAGTAATAAATTGCCCAAAAACTAGCCCCCGTTTACAAGACCCTTAAATTGCTGTAAAAAGTTGCTCGTTTACAAGAACCTTAACAGCCACCAACGCAATAGGACGAACAATACCATTAGTGTGATTCTGTGACGTGCACAGCGCTGCATCAGCAACGAGCGACATTTTTAATTTAGAACAAGAACAAAAGCCGGAGGCCTATTCCCTCATCCCCATCCCATCCCCATTCCCCATCCTCCTTAGACTGGCAACGCATTGGCAGCATCGCTGGTGTTGCAGATGTCCATGGGCGGCGGTCACCACTTTCTATCAGGTGGGTAGGAATCCAATGTGTCCCTCGTTGCCGACGCAGCGCTGTGCACGGTAGTGAATCGAACCACTGATCACAAATAAGGATGCCTAAATTCGAAGGTAGTTCTGTGGTGAGGAGAGAAGAATATTTTTAAACTTGGGGCTTATTCCTCGCAGCTCTATAATGCTTAAAAGGAGTAACAACCTTTCTGACAGTAATAAATTCGAGAGTTTTTAATGTTTCCTTCAAAACGGACCAGTGAAAACTAGAGAGGCAGAAAACAGAATTTACAATTTTAAAAGTCTACGTCTACCTACTTAGTTTAGTTAAAATTTTCAATAACATTATAGTACCTACATATTATGTATTCTGAATTGATTTACTTACTTTCCGACGTTTTGAATCTGTTATAAGTTTCATACATTTTAAAGTAGTTTAAAATTTGATGCCAGCAAATTCGTAAGTAAAACATTTTTAATGCCAATGTATAATAATCGCAGAAACATTTCAGAAGCTTATATAGATTTATTATTCTGCGGATTCATGGTCTAGAAGGAATGTACTGTAATGGCACTTTCATTCATATTCAATAGTTATCACATGAGGGAACAATTATCACATTACACTTATCATATTTTTTTGGGGCCAATATTGCCTATCATATTTTTTATTTGGTAAATAAAAAGATAAAAAATGATTACATCATTACAGCTATAGAATAAAACGTGATTATATGTTAATAAAGAATTATGTTTACCGATTGTTTTCAACGCGTCCGCTAAGACAGCAAATAGGTACAGAACTGGCCCGTACGATGGCGGCTTCTTTACTAATAACTTCAAGAGAAACGGTTGAAAATAATCGTTTTATAGGAGGTATTAATTATTAATGTGGTTTTCGGGTCCGGGTTCAGTGACCGTGCGCCGGGAACGGGACGCCGCATTTATCTGATGAGACGCCATTCCTTCCTGAAATATTCGCTTGGGTTAGTTACGAGGGTCATGTTCTAGAAGGAAGATGGAGTTAGTGGCTGTTTGTATCGTCTTGGACAAAGCTAAGAGTCCAAACATCGGACGACAAAGCTTACTCCCAAACTATACTACGTCAGGACATCATGGAAGGTCGCATGATATGGCAAACAACACAAAACACAAAACTTATGTTCCAACCTAGTCATATCGTGGTGGATGTTCTGTTAGCTAAGTAAATTGACCTTCTGCGCATTGATCAGAAAACAAAATTATACAAAGCAAACTTTTTTTTTTAAATCTTTCAGTAGTAAATTTACCAAATCACGCCTTACTTAATTTATAATGCTCTTTAAGATCTTATCTATATCACCAATCCAATCAAATCCACTATCCAATAATTCAGATAAGTATGTCAATTGGCACACGCCTATGCCCTGATAACAATACAATCATAATATACCGAGAATAATTCTCCCATCCGTGAAACTTGTCAGTAAGAGAATGTTCGTCAGGGTCAAACTCCTCGTTGATTGGCCAATAGTGTTACCTTGAATATGTTGGTGAGCTCGTCGAGCAGCGCTTCGTAACGGAAGGAGATGCGGATATCGGGCACGTTGGTTCGCGTGATGTCGTTCCCAGCCACGCCTTCCTTCATGTAGTTAGGGCCCAGCCAGTACTGCTTCATCTGAACATCAACCGGGCTTAGTGGAAGACCTTATGTCTCATTTACATGCAGCCGAAGTGAGCAGGGAAGGACATGGAAGTGGGCAGCGCGAGTATGTAAATGGGTCACTTCTCGTGCTCCTGCCGCTGCTACTCGCCGCCTGGCGCGCGTTGAGTCAGGACGCAGCATGTAAACACCCACTGCCTTCGAAAGCAGTATGCGGGAATTATTTCTGGCAGCGCGAGCAGCAGTGGCAGTGGCTCATGTAAATGAGGTATTAGACTTGTTCTTTCCCAAAATAACTAACAGCGACCCTAGCAAGGTTGCCACGATAAGCTAACACCTGTCTTATCGTTAAGTCCGTCTCTCTCACTAGTACCGACAAAAGACATAGACAAATAAGACGGGGTTAAGTGATCCCCGTATCAACCTTGCTAGAGCCGGTGATTGAAAATATTAAAGTACATTTTCAACTTCAATACATCATGTGCGAGTTGTATGATTGCCACGCTATAAAAACAAAAACCAGTGGCTTTTATAGGCCCTTACAGATATTAAAACCAGGTAAAATTTCCATTCCATTTTCCATCTCGTGAGGTTCAGATTGTATATGTTGACCAAGTGGCTCTGTGAGCAGTAGACTTCGCGAGTAAATGATATATCGTCTCGCGAGAATCGGTTGAGAACTGCGACCTGTAAAGGAGAACAGCCGATATCCACTCGACATCCGCTGGACATCCGCCGGACATATGAAAGCTTTTTTGCCCAAGCTGAAGCGGAGACGCTTCGCTCGCTCGCGCAAAAATACAGATGCTTTTCAAATAAAAGTTAGTTCAGGACTTAAAGCTGTTACCTCGTGCGGGAAGCCCGACATGAGCACGGAGTTCCTCGCGAGCTCACACATGTCACACGAGCTCAGCTTCCACACCTGCGCCGCGATGCTGTATTCCTCCATCAACGGCTCCTGGAAACATACGTCACATTCAGGATAAACTAAGGTAACCTATATTTTCAAAGCCCAGGTAAAGTACAAGTATTTTATGATGCGTCTAACTGCCGGGAATAGAACCCGCGTTCGTAGCCAACGATTCGTGGCAGATTGGTCGGGAAGTGGATGTTACAACAGCCTAACTCTTAGCCTCGAATTGCACATGAGTACTATTGGTATTAAGTTAGCTGCTGCTTTGCTCCTAAACGGGTCACGTTGGAATAACAAGACGGAAGAAGTACTGGTAAAAGGCTTCCAGTAAGTTCTGTTGGCATCATGATTTGTTCCGTATTGGAATTAATGCTTCTGCTCAGGCTCAGGGTCGCCTAGAGTAGATAACAGGATTTAAACAACTTACGTATACATAAGCGTTACCGGTTTGATTACATTGGATATGTACCTTGATGATGGCATTAACCTTGATAAAGTAGAACTGCAGCGGGTATTCGGGAGAGAGCGTGATGACGAACCCTCGCACCAGGAACTCGAGAAGCGGATTCTGGTAGCGAGGAACAGTGTATTGTTGCATATAATGCACTGACCTTAGTAAAGTGGAACTGCAGCGGATCGTCGGTGGAGAGCGTGATGGAGAGCCCCCGCGCAAGGAACTCGGGCAGCGGGTTCCGGTGGTAGTTAAGGAACAGCGAGTTGTTGCTGAGCGGTGACATAGCGATGGAGATCTGGGTCAGGTAGTACAGGTACTGCAGCACTGGCACCTTGAGACAGAACACGGTTTATACAGGCTGTTCTACCATTCGCTATCACGTAGCCAGAATCCCACCAACATATCTATTTATGCATAACGATGACCTAAGTAGTTTTATAAACAAGAAACTCTAAGGCTGGATTTTGTAAAGGTAAATAAGTCACGTTCTATCGACGGGAAAGTCGACAGGGAAGACCTACAGTGGGCGAATAAGGTAAGATATGAACTCACCTTCCTCAGCAGCAGTCCATGAGAGATATTCTCAGCCAGCATGAACCCGCAGACGAGATGCTGTACAGGGCCGGCCTCCCCGCAATGCGGGCGCAGTACAAACGTGTTCAACCCTTGTTCCCTGGGAAATAAATCTTAGTTAAAACTCTAAGAGTTAAAAAGCACATACATACTTTGAGTACTGATAAAGAAGCCATTTAAGGAAGAGGTCTTAATGAGCCTCAGTGCAGGAAAATATTTGTAGGTTAGGGCAATCCTAACGTTAAATTGCACATTGCAAAAATAAATACTCACTTGCGGAAGTGGTTGAGCACGGTGATGTTGGCGTACATGTAGTAGAGGTAGTACGCGTACGGCGGATTCTCCTCATCGTCCCAGTCGCCCGGAGCGCGCACGTTTTCGTCCAGGAGGGGGTTCTCGGGCTTCGACTCGTCGTCAACGCTGTCGAAGCCGATCACATGCTGCGGAGTAAGGGCAATTGATGGCATATCGAAAGGAAGTACAGATACAGTGTGCAAGTCAGCGCTTACCGGCGACTCTTATAATTTTTAATGCAACTCACCGTGAGGAACTTGTGCAGCTCCAGATTACTGTTGGGGTCGTTAGTGACCTCGAACAGCGGCTGAAAGATGTTGCTCAGGAACTCCTGGAAGTTGTTCATTATCTTGTTGGACTTGAAGATGTCACTGGAGAAAGAAAAATACAATGAATGGTTTAGTTTTATTCAAACCTTAATGAGGAGGAAAGAGGTTTCCAAAATATTTCAATGGTGCTAGTAGAAGTCTTAGAAGGTCTTAAAATAATAACGCAATAGAAACCAAGTTCGCGCGCACAATTTGAAGCTACAAAATCGGAGCTATTTATGGCTCCAAACACCGGGACGCTCCATAGTGTCAAATGTCAAAGCGCACCGAACGCATCTCGGTTTATTGCTTCACTTTTGTCAAGGCGGTAGTATATTAACTATCCTCTATGGTTTGTAATTCTATGCAATAGGTCTTCTTCAAACATTTACAAGAACACTGGATTTTGTCTATATTCCACTTGCGGCCCCTAACTCACTCGCTGGACTTTCTCTGTAGATGTTATTTTCTGCAGACATGAGCAATGGTTGCCTAGACTAGTGGTCTAACGCGCTTACGTGGGGTAGCGGATTCAAATCCTAGCTCGCACCTCGGAAATTATCGGATCTTGTGTGCAGAATCGAATGATTAATTTGATATTTACCACGAAACTTTCAGCGAGGGAAATATGTATACATCTTTGATGTATTCCAAAGATGTGAAGTCTCCAAACCATAGTAGGGCCGCGTGGGAACTACTGACCAGTCCCTTTCACTATTAAAGGAGGCTTTTCCCAGCAGTGGGACGTATATAAACTGATGATAATGATGATGGTGATGGTGATGATTATGTGCTTGGGGCCTCACTAGAGTCGCGGGATCTGGATGAGCCAACGCATGTTGTTGGAGTGCACGTCGTACTGGATGGCCCACTTGGCGAGCTTGGCCCACTCGCTGGGACTCTTGCCGTAGATGGACAGCCGAAGTTCTGCATTCTGATACTTACTCTCCTCGAGGTCTGATGCCACTTCCTACACAAGAAACCTTTGTTATTTTACATGTTGTAAGCTTTAGCTTTAAGCTTTTGGTCAATACTATCAGTTTCAAATAAGGTGGTATGTAGAAAAATAGTGTCGACTGATCGAAACATACCTTTATGATTCTCGCGAAATATTTCCCGTACATGTAGTTGTCAGTTTTGAGGAAGACCTCGCGCAGCCGGCTCTCGCCGATGGGGTTGTACTTCGCGTTGAACTTGTCAAACCGGTGGAACGTGTTGCGGTCCTGCGCAAACAAACAATATTATACAGGTCTACTTGAGGTTTATACTTAATACTTATTTTCACTTCTCTGCCTAAAACTTAACTTACCGCGTGCACATCCAGCATGTCGACGGTGAGGTCGTAAGTGCTTAGATTCATGGACTGAAACACGGACTTCAGGGTCATTGGGACGCCCTTCTGCAGCGTGACCACCTCGTCGGCGTGGTTTTTGAGCGTCTTCTTGATGAAGCGCAGCAGGTGTTTCTGGTTCATGCAGGATGCGGCGTGGATGTGGGTGTCCACTTTCCTGTAATCGTAAATGGGTTAAGTCGTATGCAGTGTTTTTCCTGTCGGAAAAATTAGACCTCTTTCTTAGCCCCGGTGTACACGGATACCTGTGTTGTTAGCCCGTGGTTTATCCCGTACACGAAAACAACGGTACACATATAGAACAGAATAGAAACAAGTGCCCGTGTATTCTTGGTAACTTGAGCATAATTTGAAATAGCATTTTACGCTTAATCACCTAATCATCAGTCATCTGCTGACAGAATGCTGTCATCATTGAACTAGTCGAGGTTTGAGTACAGTAGGACACCACTAAGAGGCATCGATGCAACACAACGTTGGTTCATGATGGTTGGTCAAACAACAGTTCCCTTAGCTTGAACCCTTTACCACAATATGTCATGAGCGTATAAGTTGGTCACTCACCTGATGTTGTAAAAGTCCCGGTGCGGCACAGCCTTCTGCGAGGCCAGCTCACGCAGTTCATTCAGCAGCACGTGCAGCTGGAACTTGGACGATAGGTACGACAGTCGCCGGTAGCAGAATGACTTGCTGTGACAGAAAAATTGCATTAGTATGCTACGTTTGGGAATGAAACGTGATCTGTTTCGTAAAAACCACAGCACAATTTTTTGGTAAATTTCAACAGTATTTTAGCAACTCAAAAACTTCAGTAGACATATAAGCATAAGAATAATTTATTTACACAAATCATATGGTTACATACACTGGCATTATCCGGTGCATACCAAACTAGGCTGAGCCTGAATCTTGGGATCCACGGAGTCGGTTATAGCGCAAGTACTCACAGAGGCCCATCCGACATCATATTGCACATGGTATTCATGTCCTGGATGTACTGGATTAGTGGTATATATTCATACGGGACCCTGGTCTCCTTGCCATCGTCACCCTTCGTGTAAAGATTGAACACGCCACGGTCGGCGCGGACCGTGTAGCCCTTGGATTCGGGCATGTGGCACTCCCACGGGTCCTTGTCCCTGAAGGGTGGGTGGACTACATGGTCTGGAACAAAAATTATTTGTATCGAGTTATATTCCCTAAAAAATCAAAGCTTTATTAGACTCTAGAGAGATGTATGTGTGAATAGACAAATATCTTTTAAAAAGCGTCTCATTTGGCTCTCAAAGTATCTCAAATAAGGGATATTTTAACATTGCTAAACTTGCTGAGATGAAGAAAAACCGCAAATCAAGCAGCTTCAGCAAAAACCTAGTCGTTGTACGGTATAAAACTGAATTCAAATTATTTTATATCATTTTAATTTATTTAATAAAGTCTTAATACCTGCAATATGTCCACTTGGTCCCTTGGTATAGGGCACGTGATTGGCGGGCGCGTCAGGGTCCATATTTCGCAGAAACCGCGCCGTGATGGTGCAGAAGCTTTGTCGTGACATCTCCATGTAGCGCTTACGGATGTCCAGTGCCTGCACCAGGAAGGACGAGGCCAGCTGCAGATCCTCCAAGGGTACCTAGGAATTGGAGTAGATTGAGCTAGGGGCTGTTGAGTTTCTTGCGGTAGATATCACCCTTTGAAGCACTAAAAGATTCAAATAGGTACTCGTATGTGAAGGAATCGTTCTCGTTGCGTTAACCGACATTCTCGAAAATAGAACGACAAAAACAGGATTGCGTTTAACATCTGATAAAATAGCAACACTTCTGGGAGCTTTAGTTGGTACTAAATCTTGGTATGCATCAACTGTTTTAACAATATATGCGCGGAGGATTAATTTTCTTTTAAAACGTAATTTCAATCAGGACTGAATTTAGTCAAGTTTAGCTACCCAGACTGTTTTGAATGCTGGAATCCAAAGTCCACTCACCCCAGAGGTATCCTCTCCGCTGATGGCGACGCGCTGGAAGTGCGGCATGATCATGTCGTGCTCGTCGTCGTCTCCACGCCGCTCCTCGGCCAGCCCACCTGCCTCGCTGCCCCCGAACGAACGGACCGACTGCCCGCATTCTGCAGCCCTGAAAATAAAATAACAAGGTTATTCCACTAAAATCCAAACATGTATATTTTTATATGTTGGTTCCATGAACAACGAAGACACAGCATCTGACTCTGCAGCGAGTCCAACTCGCCATCAAGACATTGAGGTGGTACAGGCAGGATTTTGAGTGATATCAACAAAGTTTCTGCCCAAGTGACAGTCTTGACTTAGAGGCTGTATATCATTTGTTACAGGAGTGTGCCCGAACTCTTACCGGAGGGAGAATTTGCTTGCGCAATTAGGTCTCGTTGATACGAACATCGGTATCTTACAATCGATTTTAGCAGAGCCTTTTTCTGATCCAGCGAAGGTGGTATTTGGTTTTTTGCGCAAGGAGCTCTATTACCCCTTGCAATCGTTTATGTTGAATTAGAGATTGACCTAACGGGTGTGTTCAAAGCCCCTAAATAAATAAAGATAAAAAAGTGACAGTCGAAATAAAGTGAAATAATGTCCAGTGATCTTTGTTGAAACACCACGAAGTTGACGAAAAGAACATGGTATAATTTGGAATTTTAAGTATATTTTCTTACTTTTAACGGATACCGGTGTTTCAATGCTATATGATGATACAAAACTAGAGCATCATTGTCCAACTAGAGGATTCTAATGGTATGAGATGTATGTTGATACTGTACAGCTAAGCTTTTAGTGGTAAGCAGGACATGAAATTAAAATGAGTTTGAGGTTGAACTCCTTTTACAAAACGAGGTGGTACAATGTCCTACCTCAAATGAGGCGAGATACTACGCGGAGCTTAGGGTAGACCGGGGACAATCGGTCCATTTTTTGTTTGACAGCTATTTGCGCCTTAACTAAAAGCGTAACGCATTAGTGTCATATACCGTTGCATAGAGAATTTAATCAGCTAGGAAATGCAATGTGCAAAATTCCTTATTATTAAGAAAGTAACGAGATATAGTCAATCAAACACGCCGGGGGAAAGTGGTTCAATTGACCCCGTTACGGGGTCAGTAGACTCAAATGTTTAACATCACCTAACTAGTATTTGTAGTATATTTTACAACTACATATTTACACATAAAAAAGGTTATAGTTCAGTTTACCTGCATTTATGATAAAAACTACAATATTCTTGAAACAAGTATCAAAAAGAATCGAGTAAAAAGTTTGCCTTTAACTTTTTAACGCCCGGCTATATTCTTATTTTAAAACAAGCGAACTGTGTAATTTAAAATTGTACATAGAATTAAATACAATTTAAGTTATTTTTATTCGAAATTGTAACTTTATTAGAAGTAATGACTTTATATGAAAACGAGCTTGGTTCATTTGCCTCAGTGGTTCAATTGCCCCAGTCACAATTCTAAGAGTTATGTATTAAAATTATAATTATGGAAAATAATAACTTTTATTTTTTAATAGACTTTAATTGACGGTCAGTTTTACATTGAGTTGCAGAAACATAGATTAGGGAGCTTTTACATGTCCAGTCGGTTTTTTTTTTTCGATTACGAGGCATCTGCAAGAAATAGTATTATAATTATTTACTAGAGAAACTTTTAAGTACTGTTAATAAGATAAAAAATCCTTCAATTACATTGTACTACTAGACCAGGTACCGAACAATCATGTATCTTAATCATTTTTAAATACTAATTAAAAAGTTTTATTAATTAATATAATATTACTTTGATTAAACAATTTATCAGGAAACAGTCGCCTTGCTATGATCCTTAAAGGATGGCATGTCATTAACTCTCTATTTCAGTCAGTAATTAGCAAATTACAAATGGGGAGTTAAAAAATAGATATAAGTATGCATGCATACAGTTTTAAGTAATTATTTAGAAATAATAAGAATATTAAAAAAACCCTAATGATTATTTTTCAAAATCGTGCCTTTGCTGGAATAAAGCCCCTTTCAAGTTAGCAAATTAAAGTAAGTTTTTCATTACATTGGCTGTACGTTGCAATATGCTCGCCCGCAGGTTTGCACGTTGTACGTATTCAGTTAAGGTAACGCTTTTTAAAGCTTACTGTCAGTCCTTCTACACGTGCAGCCTGTGGTGCGGCTTTACACAGCGGGCGTACAGCGACCTACGAGTGCAGTACAACAACGCCTTCAGGGTGCTGATGGGGCTGCCGCGTCATTGTAGTGCGTCGGGGATGTTTGCGCAGGCCCATGTAGATGGTTTCGTGGCTATTATGCGCAAGCGGTGCGCCTCCCTGCTGCACCGATGGCGCGCCAGCGCCAACAGCATTTTGGGGGCGTTAGCTGATAGGTGGGACTCCCCCCTACTGCAGCGTTGGACAAACCTCCACGCTGTTGTATAAATAAATGTAAATTATAAATTATAATGTAAATGAATTGTACTAACACTAGCATGTAAGTTTTAATTGTAATTTGTGTAACTAACAGAATATGGATTATGTCCGAAATAAATGATTTGATTTGATTTGATTTGATTACAAATAAAATAATAGTAATAAGTTAAATTGTCTTCATGCGATATTTTTCACGATGCATTGCGACTTACAAAATTACGAGTAGGTATAAGGGTCAGTTGAACCACCGGGGCGATTGAACCGGTTCAATTGACCCCACGATTAGTGGACCAATCGTCTCGACAGACCTTTTAGCAAAAATAATTATTTACTCGGATTTAGGCAGCGTTGCGACCATCAGTTTTATAACAACGTAGGCCTAAAAGTCAAAAGAAATCAACAAAACACAAAACAATCCAAATACATTGTTATTTTGCATAAAAATGACCATATAATACGGGCGTAATATTTACCGTGAGCGTCCTAAAACTTCGTTGCTCTCTAGTGCGCATCCGCGCTGGTCTGCGCCCGCGGCTGACTATCAGTTACTTGCCGCGTTTTATAAGAGTGTGCTGAAGGTACATGCACATTGATAACTTATTTGGTTTCTGAGAAATCACGTGTGGAGCACTTGCCCCGCGGTTCAATTGTCCCCGGTCTCCCCTACGCCTCGCTCTCCCGTCAGCGTATCACACTGTACGGAACGGACGGCGCTCGTTTGTCTCAATCCACTCTGAGTTACTCGCTACGTTGTTTATGCTACGCTATCATCTATTTTGCCTCACTTACATGATTCGCTCGGTTCGTCTTCTATCAGAGGGACATCAACATTGAAGTGGGTTTTAAGAAGTGAAGTATTGTGTAAATTTAACAAAGTGAGTGTGACTTTTGAGGTGGCTCATGTATGCGTAGCTCAACACTATAAGCGTTATACCCAGAGTCTGGGTCCCAGAGCCGATTAAGACACTTTTGAAACTCTTAAACATTTTGTCCATATGGTTTCATTTTGAATACGAGAACCTAGGTTTAAGTGCAAGATGCAAGCTCTGGGTCTGCGGCCAGATAATTTTCCCGACGGAAGAGAAGTATAGCATAATTTCCACCGCATCGCTCTCATCGCATCGGATCGGAACGAATTTAACAATCTATAAACGATATTAAATCATGTACTTACACAGCATTTAAGGATGTATACCTAATATATCGATTTGTATATTTTCACTGAAATTGAATAGTATGGTACCTCTAATATTAGTCGTTTCGCATAAGTGTAATAAAAAATAAAACCACTTTACCGTTCTTTTAAAGGAGATAAATGACATTTAAGATTACATGTGTTATGTGCTGTGCCTATGTTATTTCATTTGTACCGGAAGTTGATTAAATTACAAGAAAAAGCGAAAAATGTTTGTGTCCCATAGTACTTTTATAATCAAAAAATTTTGTGTGTGTTTTTTGTAGTGGTAGAGCCGAACAGTAATCCTCACTAGATGATTACTGTTCGAATGGGCCGGCTCGACCGGGGTAGTACCACACTCTCACAGAATATCGGCGTAAAGTAATAGCTTGCTATTGTGTTTCGTACGGTGAGTGACGTGATCCGGAGGCCTATTCCCTCATCCCCATCCCATCCCCATTCCCCATCCTGCCTAGAATGGCAACGCATTGGCAGCACCTCTGGTGTTGCAGATGTCCATGGGCGGCGGTGACCACTTTCCATCAGGTGGGCCGTCAGCTCGTTTGTCAGTCAATTGACATAAAAAAAAAAATGTTCTCTCCTCGATTTTTTGATCAAAAAAAATGTCGTTACCGTTGTTCCCACGGAAATATTCTTGATTGAATTTCCATGTGTCCGGACCGTAACGTCAAACTCGAGTAGTTCAATCAGGTTCTAATTTTATTTCACATACTAAATAATCATTAATAATCACATAAATTGTATATTTTAAATCATTATTCGTACAAAATTACTCAATGCCGTTATTTGGTGCAAATGAAACAAAACTTGAAAAATCAAATAGATGTACTGCGGATTTGACGTGGTATACATCCTTAAAGTCTATATTACCTAGCCGCGCACAGCAGCTTGACCGCGGGCGTGTTCCGTGACACGCGATCGTAGCCGAAAGTATGCTGCGACGCGCGGCTAGGTAATATAGACTTTAAATACTGTGTACATACATGATTTGATATCGTTTAAAGATTGTAAAATTCGTTCCGATCCGTTGCGATGCGGGCCATTTGGTGGAAATTATGCTTATTTCAGAATCAGTCACAAAGGACGGTTAAATAAAATCAATTTCTGAAATGTATTCGTTGGTCTATCTATACAAAGGCTCTCGCGATGATTAATTGAATGCCCAATGTGTGCACGGCTCGCTTGCTTACACAGTAATTCACCTCGCTTGCCTGTTTGCGGTGCCTAATCATGACTAATAAACAAACAGTCATTAAGTATTGTATTGGCACAGCGTAGCAACATTTTAATTATTGGTCATTCCTGTTTTCCTAAAATGTTTTGGACTCAAGTAACAAGAAAGCAGGCACCCGTTATCTTTATTTACTCTGAAGTACGAGTATGCATAGACTAATCGGAATAATAACTCAACGGATGGTTTTTCAGATGAATACCGTAATTACTGGAGACGATTTACGTGATATAACTTACGGTAATCAAAAGTGTAAACCGCAAAAATATTTCACTTAAACAACCATCCAGAGGAATTCTAGGTCACTGCATAACTTTGGAAAACTAGTTAACGATTGATTGTGCCTTAATTAATTGCAAGTTGATGATTAGATCAACATCATGGTACCCAAGAATGTTTGATTATGTGTGCACCGGAGGGCACTCTGTCACTGTTTCTAAGACCGACCACCCATTGTACCGGAAAATTACTGTTCGACCCATATTCGTCAAGACGTGTCAATACCAATGCCTCCTATACAGTACCTTCTCTGACATTAGGTACTAGTACCAAGTATATGATACTTGTATCCTAACATATAATCGTGTCTATGAATGTATTAATAAGTGACATGTTTGCTGAAAATACGATAGGAAAGGATTTTATCTACACCCATATCATAAAACCTCCATTGGTTAATCAAAAACCGTAGGAAATAACCACCATTTTGACAACCAATTAGGAAAAACCAGTGCTGCGATAAAGAAATAACATGACTTCTTTATCGTTTTTAGTAAAGAAATGAGATTAAATTTGGAACAGCTGTCAAAACTCAAGTGGGTCTCTATTCTAGTATCCATAGATATTAAAACAGTTATTGATACGAAACGTCAATTCAGTATGTTTTTTTAATATAAACTGCACAATATTTGATCTCGAGTGACGTGAGAATAGAGACTTCATCCGTTTGTCTATGATTTAAAAAAAAAATGGTCGCGCCGCCATGTTGGTGTTTTTCTGAACGAAAGCAGAATTGTTGTTGAATTGAATAGAAAAAGTTGTTTGTAATTTACATTTTAGTTGAAAATATGAATAGTTAGTAGTCTTCTCGGAGTGTGTGTGATGTGAAAATGCGCCGGATATCGGAAATATGCAGCCACGATTGCAACAAATAACTTGTGCCAGAAACCATTGTTATTTGTATTGTTTCTGAACCCATCATGGATGGAGGATTTATAATATGGGTGTAGATAAAGTTATGTATGCAACTCTGCATAATTTGGCCTTAAAACACACGTGCGATCTTATTATGAAACTCGCTAAAAGCTCGTTTCATAAAACCGCACTAGTGTTTTAAGGCCTATCATTATGCAACCGTTGCATAAACTACTAATTCACTACATCTGTACTTGGTAATGAGCTAAGATGGTCGACGCTGATTTATGTGAGTGGTCGGTAGAGTCAAGCAAATTACGCTTGCATGCCAAGTAACCGAACAAAGCAGTCTACTAAGTGAACCTCCTAAGCCGACACTCACGTACCGCACACCGCTTTGGGCCTTGATAAATCCTAATGTGGTCCACCATTACGCCTTTTTTGTTTCTAATGTATTGTTAGACAATTACATTTTCAAATTGGTTTGCGACATGAATTGAGACTGTAGATTAGTATTAAAATTTGAAATACATACGACTTTGCGTACGATTTATTGTCAGAAATAGTCCGACATGTTCGCCGCCGTTCACCACCGACGACGAGCCGCAGCAAAACACATCACCGGCACTGATTTTTTTACGAAACAGCGGAATTTCATTCAACAATTTTTGTAAAAAGTTAATTTCCCTTATTATTACGTATTTTCTGAAAGCTAAGATATCAGCAGTCTCGTGTAATGACAAATAACTAAAAAAGTAAGACTACATTTAATATTATTAACAAAACTTAAGTAAATACCTTTTGAAAAAGAAGAAATAAAGACTACCCTTGTTTTGTATAATTATTGTTAATTAAGTGATAAATTTAATATCGAACCAGATCCCAAACTCAATTAGATACATAATTAGGAAATGTATTTTTTTTGTCAACTGCCTATCTACCTTTCTAAATCATTGCTATCAGAATGCAAGGACTGTTGACCGTTGAGGAATTCTTTTACAACCCTCACTAGCAGCTTTGCACTCCTTTATGAACAGTCGGAAGGTGTCTAACAAGGTTCGTTTGGCTGTGCATGTGGGGGTGTTGGTTCCGACACTCATGTACGGAAGTGAAAGTTGGGTATGGCAGAAGAAACATGAAAGCAGAATAAATGCAGTTGAGATGAGAGCGTTAAGAAGTATGATAGGAGTTAAACTGAGTGACAGGATAAGAAATAGTGAAATAAGGAAACGTTGTGCTCTGAAAGAAGATGTAGTGACAAAATTGAGAAAGGTATGCTGAGATGGTTTGGCCATGTCGAGAGAATGAATGAAGAACGATTGACGAAAAAAGTGTATAAGGCGAGTGTGAATGGAAGTGTTGGAAGGGGTAGACCTAGGCGGACGTTTCGACACCAAATCAGGGACGTCTTGGAAAAAGGCCAGTCAAGAGTACCCTAAACCGAAGAGCATGTATGAAGGGAATAATGAAAGTGGACGAAGCGAAACAAGTATGTAAGGATCCTAGCAAGTGGAAAGAAGTGGTCTCTGCCTAGTACCCCTACGGGAAAGAGGCGTGATTATATGTATGTATGTATGTACTATCAGCTACCAGATGCGTTTTAACCAGAATAAATTGTTGAGTATAAACAACAAAAAAGAAATCTCATCAATCTCATTTCCGTGAATCATTGAGGAGTTATGGCCATCCGTGGACTGCATTATCATTCCTGCTTGTTCAAATACTTAATGCTGCTCTAGTGCAAATACGACGTTATAGAAAATGCCAAAGTCGCTATACGCTTGGTTATCAATTTTGAGGAGTTCCGTTGTTTCCTTATGGATTTCATCATCAGACTCCATCCTTAATCTGAGTAAAACCAATCGGGGGACCAATCTTAATTTATAAAAACAAGAATTGTTATAATGAGTTTACAATTTTAATAAATGTTGTGTAACTTCATAAGTCTAGTTCGTAATCGAGTTTTGCACCACCTGCCGAAGTTAAATTATTTTTGAGAATTATTATGTCTGTCGAGGTTGTCTGGAAGAGATCGCTATTTAGCGATAAAATCGCCTATTGTTCTCTAATTTTATTTTGTTAATTTGGGCTTTTCTCTTCTTTTTATGGTGTTTAATAAAGAGTATTGTATTGTACAAATGTTAGAGTTCTTCTGGCTTATGATTGTCGAAACATATTTACATCGATTCGTCTTATAATATAATGTATAGGACGAATCGGTGTTAATTATATTTCGGCGACCATAACAAACATATTTAAAAAATACTGGGAACTTCCTTCTTTATTGAAGTCTGTTAAAACTTTTTTCTACTAGACCCAAAAATATTTTCTTACCAATTCTACGCCTACTTCAAATTAACACACATGAGTAGTTATGTCACTTTAACAAAATACTTAGTAATATAGTATAGTTAACATTAACCAAATCGAAAATCTTTACGACCGCTTAGATTCGAACGCATGAGGAAAGTCGTCCATGTAAACCGCTCACTGCACCAAAAATATGTAACCATGATTTTGGAAAAAATAGGATAATGAATTTAACAAATAAATCATTTCCACATTTTTAAGTAAATATCATTACATCTTACCGCGAATTACGAGACGAAATCCACTTTTTACATTCACGCTTACTTCCAAACATAATGTTGAATTCAAATAATTCACAACTATTATGAAATCACCACTAATAATTCACCATTATAAGAATAAAACCTACTTAAAATCATAAAGTCGATTTTACTTTGCGCATTATTTTGGCGCCATTTTTCCAGCATGGCGCGCGGGCCTGCACTCGGAATCACAATCACATTACAAATGGCCGCGACATCCCCCACGTAAGGGTTACTGTCGCATCAAGGTTGATCCAATTACTCGGCACTAAAAATATCGACACACTATTCAGTTTAGCGGTTTATCTCTTGCTCGTGTATGCTTTTTATTAATCTAATATCCGTTTATTTGTCTCGGCTCGGCATTACGCTGTCTGACGAAATTGCTCGTAAAGTATGAAGAATGACTTTGAGGAGCGGGGGCAGTGCCAATCCGGTGATGCTGATAGAAAACTGATGAGTCTAGAAGACATGTCGATGTTGCACTAAAATAATAATGAAATTAATGCTAGTAATTTAATCTACAATTATTAATTAAGTTATTACTTGTAAATTAATTCTGAGAAAATGAGTAAAGGCCCGATGACATAGCTGGCGCGGCGGTGCGACCGCAGCTTGGCGTGACCGCGACGCGAACTTCACTGGAAAATGGAACGCGTCCGGCCACATTGCGAGCGTGATATAGATATAGCGCATACAATCTGACGTCTGCCATTTCCAACCCCCCCCCCCCCCTCACAATTCGAGCGCACGCTTCGCGTAGCGCGTCACGCCGAACGTGCGCAACGGCTGATCAGCGGATAATCGATACTATTAAGAGGAGTGTGAACCTACGGATTTTCATACAAAAGGCGATAAAGGTTTCCACCCCTTAAATGTTACCCGATGTTGACCAATTTTTGATAGGTTGTCAGTCAGAACAAAATCAAGGTCTATAAGTTTTATTGTTGTTTTAGTATTCTCATACAAAACTTATTTCAGCTATTATTTGATTTAGTTGACCGCTAATCAACATTCAAAAAGCGTACCTATAAAACTAGATTTTGTTCTGGCTGACAACCTATCAAAAATTGGTCAACATCGGTTAACCTTACATTTGTGCGAGAATTACATGTGAGTTTTTCGAACGTGACACGCAAGTAGCTTGCCAAACGACGATTATGATTCCAATAGAAGGCAACAGATGGTGTGACGCTGCACTCGTGCCGCGTTTCTGCCGCGCCCGCAATGTGACTAGACCTGAAATCTAGCATTTGAGCAACGTGTAAGCGAAGTTCAAGGTCTGTGCAAATTGAATTACTAGCACGCGAAAAGCGATCTGCGGGCAGCTTACATTTATTTCCACCACACTCTATGTACAGCGCACGTGCTTCTATATCGTGCAAAGTTAAAATATTAAACAAATCGCTTCCATGAAACGTAACGGGCGCTTTGATATTTTCCCGGAATTTTGGAATTTACAAACTCATTTGAAACTTGCAATATAAATATTCTTGCGCTCCTGTGATCAACTGATCAACGTCCGGTGAAGCGTGCGGTTTGTGTCTAAAGTAACGTGCATAGCGTTTTTAAATGTAAGTCTCGAATTCAAAGAAAACCACTGACCTATTTGAGGTCATTCAAGATCAAATATGACTAAGTGCAATAATGACGAGAAATGAATAACTGGGTGAGAAGAAGTCTACAATGAGCTGGTTGTATTGTAATGTAAACTAACTTTACTAATTGTTGCTGGACATTTAGTTTGTTGTAGCTAGTAGTACGAAAATGACTTTCGATGCCATGGTTTTGTATTATGTATGACATACTAGTTTTTTCCCGCGGCTTCGTCCGCGTGAAATTCGTTTATGGACGCGTACCGCCATTTTACGAGGAGGAGTATCAATTAAGTATATATTATTTCTGAAAGGTGTTTCAACATTCTATGTCAAAAATCAATGATTTAAACATCATTTTAAAGCGTATGTTCTCCGCTATTGATGAAAAATAAACAAATGGATTGAAATTAATATTTTCGTTGAAAAATATGTTAAGCCGTTTGTTGAAAACTGAAACAAGCATACTTTCCCATTTATAATTTATACATATAAAACACTACCGTGACTCACTTATAGACAACGCACAGCCTAAACCGGTGGTCCTAGAGATTTGAAATTTGGGGGGGACATTCCTCGAGTACCCTAGAGTTGCACTAAGAAGTAAGTTTTTGAAATTCCATCCCTAAAGGGGTGAAAAGGGATGATAAAGTTTGTATGGTTTTCCATACGGTATTTTTACCGCGGGCGAAGTTGTGGCGGGTACACTAGTATAAAATATAGTATGAATTGACTCGATGTTTGTAAACACTCACAATGACAGATTTGTCCCCTATTTCATAAATGCAATGATAACAATCAGACACAGGTAAGTGCCGATTTGTTCAAATGATATACAGTAAGAACTTAGTTACATATCGTCGCTTATCTAACAACACCGCTCAAGTCATTTTGACCAACTTTACAGGAAAGCGAAAAAGCATTACCTTTGTTACTTAGTACTAATACTTTATTACGCGTTATTCAAAAAACAAGCATCTTTATACTTACGCAAATCATTATTTCTTAGTACTTTTTATCTTTGATAATATTACCTTTTTTGACTCAAGTTTAGTCACAAAACTCACGGAAAACAATAAAATAAACATGGAGCGCGAAGTTGTCAAAGTATGGCCGAACGACGACTTGAGCGGTCTTGGACGGCCAACCGCTTTGCGCGCTGTCACTATTTTTTTTAATTCTGGTCTCTTATTGGCCGAAACGTCTAGAAAGTGATTAGCGGTGTTGTTAGATAAACGACGATATATTTCTTGGGAAGAATATGCTTACTTGACGTTAAGCTGCCTCTGGATCAGCAGCTTCTTCTCTATCTGTTCAATGGGGAACTGAGGGACCTCGTAGGGCGCCGATAATTCATTGGGCAGATCACGCGGAGACTCCGCGCCCACTGTTGCGGTTGGACTCTCGCTGCCTGTGGACAAATATCACATGACATATTGGCCAAATAAAGATGACAGTGACACATCTCTGGTGGACACTCGAGGGAAATAGGTACATCTCATCATTGGGTGACTCCAATGACGCGGGAAATACACCGATTATATGGATGAGATCATGTATCAACGAAATTACTTCCAGAAATGGCTGATTCACCGAAGTTCTGACTTGCCCTAAAAACAATAAAACTTCAAAACGTTTATTTAATTTTGCCGGCTCCACTTCATATATTTGATACTTTTGGAAGCTATAAATGATAAAATTTTAGCATACTTTCACTTTGTTCTACATCTAGGTATGAGGAATTTATCACGCTCAAGTTACTTATACTTAACTTGGAAATTGATATTTAATTTAAAGATAATTAAATTAATGTGTATATATAATTATAAGTTTAATTTATAGAATTTTTGTTTGTGTTTCTACAGATCTATATATGAATGTTGTTATCTGAAATTATTTACTGTATGTAGCCTTTGACATAAGTGGCTATTTTATTTTAATACGGAGTGACTTGTCGATTGGATTTATAAATAAAATATGACTTATGAATTACTTATGTATTTTTATAGGAATACTGATACGGAAATATAAATTTATATACCAATTTCGTGCCGTGGCTGTAGGTTTATTTGATGGTCGCTGTTTATGCACGAGAAAAAATAGAATACCTATAATGGTACGTACCTGTTGAGTAAAATGGGTTAAGGAATAATGAAGAAAAAATATAAATAACAATGTTCTTTTTTCCGCTCTCTCATATTTATTAGGATTTAAGGAACAAAGACTGCGCTTAACTTATTAGCGAGATTGAATCATCTCGTTACTTCAACATTAGGGTAACCATTAATCCAAAACTTTTGAGTCATTTTATATAAAAGCTCAAACCGCTTTCAAATCAGTTTCTTAAAGATACAATAATGGTCTTTGGTGCAAAGCAAATGAAAATTCTTTAATTACTAGAATAGGTCGTAACGACGCTACAGCATTAAACGAGTCTATAAGCAGTATAAACAGAATAGTAGTTCATCTTCATACAAAGGTACATCGCACGGCTTGTATGTGTGCGTGCCATATAGGTATGCACGCAATTGCGCCGCACCACAAGCAAATGCCAGGAAATGCGTAGGATTTGTGCTAGTTGGGGGTGCGCCGTCGCCGCTGCCGCGTTCGGCTGCGTAATGACGAATAAAAATTGCCAAAATTTCATCAGCGTCGCGTAATCAAGTGTATTGCATTGAAAATGAAAATGAAAATGACAATATTTATTTTACAAATAGGCCACATGGGCTCTTTTACATGTCTGTAGCTACCAGCGCTTCGAAAGGTGACATCTGCTGAGAAGAAACGCCGCAAGAAACTCAGCAGTGCATTGCAGTGTCATAGATCATAGTATGGTTTGGGTACATACCCAAGCTTCCCCGTGCGTGCTCGAACGATAGTAGGTAACAATAATCCCTAAAGGGTCGGAGTTGAACTTCTTTTCTGTTTATACGATGACAATACGCACGCTAGAAATCATCATTCCTATCCATATTATCAAACAGCCACGCCTGATGACATTTAGGATTGATAAGTAAATAAGAATTCGAAAAAACCGGACAAGTGCGAGTTAAACTCGCGTGGAGAGGTTTCCGTTCCATACATGATTATCTGAAATTTCCTATGTTATTTTAAATACCATAGACTTCTTATAGGTTTTCCTGTAATCTATATCTAAAGAACTATTTTTTGTATTTTTTTTCAAAATTTTAGGCCGGTAGTTTCAGAGATAAGGGGGGGGGGGGAATGGTCAATTTTCGCCAATTTTCCTCAATAACTTCCAAACCATTTATCTTAAAATTCCAAAAAATATATATTTAGGATCCTCATAATAAGCCCTTTCATTTGATATGTAACACGACATAAAATGCAGAACTTTTTTAAAAAAAAATCTAATTTACCCCCCAAAAGTGGTCCCATGTTTAAAATTCATATATTTACGTCATACGTCCGTGTTGCGGTCACTGACTTACATATTTATACCAAATTTCAAATCAATCGGTCCAGTAGTTTCGGAGCAAATTGGCTGTGACAGACGGACAGACAGCCAGACAGACAGACACACGAGTGCTCCTATAAGGGTTCCTTTTTTCCTTTTGAGGTACTGAACCCTAAAAGTACTAATTTTAACAACTATTTTTGTACACTCAGCGAAAATTTTACCTACTACGCACCCAAAAATGGAAGGGCTACAACTAAACAAATTATTGCCAATATAAACCAAGACACTCAATTTGGACAGAGCTCCCAAAGTTGTTTGCTAAAATCAAACAAGTCAAAGCAATCACATGTCTATAATTTACAAAGCTGTTATTTATTTTCAAACAAGTCTCTGTTATATGTAGCCGTACAATTTTAGACAAGCCAAATTGGTTTTTTGCTGGCACTTCGTATTTTTCGTCCATTTATTATCTATTATATTTGATTATGGCAGTATGATCTCAGTTTAATGATAACAAATATAAACGAATGGTTAATGCAATAAAGCACTTATATTATTAGAGTCCACGTTCGTCTTATTCACACTTCATATTATAACTTTTGACAGTTGTTAGAACGAAACGAACAGAGACGTGCGCTATAGTGCCACAAGTTTTCTGTTGAGTTGGCTGAAAATAAAACTACGTTTTATTTATTAATGTTTTTCTTTTTGAGCGTTATTGCTGTCAGCGTCTTTTTCAACTCTATCACTATAAATGACAAGGTAGTAGGTTTACGGATGCAAACATGCCATGGTCAACCATAATCGATCAAATTGCGCTAATTGGACATTCACAGCGTGATGTTTCGTGGGTAAACGTTCTCGATTCATTAATTAGCTAGCTGCAGTGTTTCGTACTTATGTTTTCAAGTTGCTGACTGAGTGACTGTATGCCTGGCTTAAATTATTTTTTAGTTGATACTGTTGTTTAATTGAGCTGAGTTGATGTACCTGAAGTGTTATTTGTTGCATAATTTTGTACAGTTCCATTAAAAATAATAAATTACAGAGATGAATTCAATTTCTCAGGCGCCGATACAGGATTTCGTTTAGTTTAGGCAGTTTTGTGTGATTTATCCTATCTCCCAGGCAATTGCCTCGAGATTAACCTCCACATTTTGGCAAATCTATCAATGCTTAGTTTCTTTACATTATTTGAGGTAATTATTCAAATCGCCATGTAATTATTCAAGGATCCATGAACATTAATGCATATTTTATTATGTTCCTTTAACAGAGTTACCTACAAGTTAATAATGATTAGTGATTGTGTACTGATTTTCACATATAAAACAAATACTTTACCTAATATTTTTTTTATCTCTATTTGTAAAGAAACATAATGATGATGCAGATAATGTACTAAAAGCTAAGAAATTTCATTTGATACCTATATCTATTAAGTTGATAGAATAGAAAAATATATTATAAAGTCCGCTATTTTGTTGCGGCGGCCATCTTAGATTTTTTATTTTTATAGTGTGTATTCTACTAGTCAACCACTTTTATTTCATACCCATATTGACGGAGCAGTAAAAAAATGTGTAATCCGCCATTTTGTAGCCGCGGCCATCTCAAATTTAAAATGATACTCAATAAACATAATATGTAATTGTATTGTCATCGACACTAATGATGTGTACCGAATTTTAGATCAATCGGTCAACAGGAAGGGGGTAAAGTTTCGGTTACTAAATTTGGCTTACACAAGACACAGTAAGCTAAGTAAAACCTTAATTAGCTTGCAGATTGTTATGCAATAGGCCCCTCATCCCAGTTGATAAAAATAATCCTTGAAAAGTACTGAATGAGATATTTACGTTCATCCTCGGGCTCGTCCTGCGCCTCCGACTCGCGCCGCACGTGCCAAATGTCCTTATCGAAGCTAAACATGTCGATCACACATACAACACATCCGTCTTACGGTTTCAGTACAGCAAAATCAACTTCACTTTTCTCGATTACGGTTCTATGATTACAGAGGTTACCGAATTAAATAACATTGTGACATACTGACAAGATTGTTATTACATAATAGATAAGCAACATACAGTATGTAACATGACGAACAGCAAACCTTCAAACCCGTTGATGGCTACGTTGACCCGATAGGTACAATACGCACAATAACACACTGTTTGCTAGTATTCATCCGTTAATTTTGATTTTATAATTTTACAAAATTCATAAATTACCTCTATATTTAAAGTCGGTTACCACATTTTGTATCACCTTGTACCGAACGATAACACACAGACAGATGGTGTTCACACAGAAAAAACTATAAATTCCACCAATCCACAAATTCTATGTCTTCAACTAGGTATGACCACCACGGTATAATCACGTTACCGTGATTTAAGAAATTGTGTAAGTTATTTAAATAACGCTTATTATACGTTTTAGTTTCAAACACGTAAACAATAACTATCAGCACTGACATCCATTATCTTAATACCTAAAATGTCAATTTTGATTTCTCTGCTTGGTAAGTAATAACAAATAAGGTCGGTAAACAATAATGACGAAAATGACACGATTCTATCAATTTTACGTCTTGATGATAGAAAAACAGGGTGTTATCATTAATAATTGCATTATTATAATTTTTATAGGTTTATTATAAAAAATATTCTGAGCTTATTATGATTATGTACCATTCTTCTCCTCCAAACATATCGGGTTAAAATTGCCTTGCAGCGTGTTACATACTCTATTAAAAGCCTAAGCTTATTAAATTACTTATATATCAAACGTACCTGAGGTAAGATGATAAAAATGTGCACGTTTTGCACTATCTAAAGCAACGAGTACTGGATAACAAAGGAAACGTGTTTGCATCCCGAGCGATGTGTGGTCGGCGAACAATGACTTGTGGAACAGCTGATCAGCGATATCGCAAACAGGATGATCAGTATAAACAAACCGAAAGTGTTTAAAATGCATATCTTAAAACGGCCCTTTTATACCTACCACCCTATCTTTCTCCATTGGTATGACCGATCACTTCACCAAAAAACGTTTGACAGTATGTTTAATTTTACAAACGTCTTATTCTTTAACTTAAACTGTTAATTTTCAGGATAGTGTATAACCTGCAAAGTAGGTTTTAGTAGGAAATAAGAAATATACCAAATGAAAATTTGTAAAAATGATACATTTGCTACTCGTTTAGTTCCCAATCATTAGTGAACTATCACAACGGTTTGCAAACTAATAATAAAAAGCAATAAAAACAGACAGAAGCGGAACTAGATCCGAAATAAATATTTAATGTGCTATGAAAATCTTTAAAATGGCAGCACCTACTGAAGCAAAATAGCATAGTCAGGCGTTACTTAGCCTCCATGCGTCGTATCAGTTTTTTACTTAGTTCTACTGCATATCACGCATTAAGTAAATTATCTTTAAATATTATTACTTGTTTAAACAAAACGCACAATGAACGCAAACCTTTATTGACATACTATGACTCAGTTCTCACAGAAAATTACACATGATTAAACAAACTAGACAACATGTAGCGAGGCACCGCCGTGACTCAAACGCAAAAGCTCATTACCAGTTTATGGTACTGCCATAGCATACGTCACGGGCCCTTTATAGAGCGGGGTGCAGCCAGCACACTTACTCGTAATTTATGAGATTATTGCTTGCGCTTCCACCTGCGTCATAAACTTACTAGAATGCATCATTCTAAAAAAGATATAGGGCCTTTAAAATGAACTGTACAAAATATGCAATCAGAATGTCTTCTGTTTAACATAGGTCTCCCCGAAGAGTTCAACGTCGGTCGGTTTCAACGGCTTTAAAACAGTCATTTTCATACTAAGGTTGACGAATTAAATCGCAGTGAATTAAAGATTTCTAATCATTTACTTTCATCATGAATCTCTTGCATGTGCAATGTCATATCGACCGAGTTATGGACCAATGGAAATGCGATTTCGGAGCAACACAAATGAGGTCGGTGCATTTCCGGCGTGATGAGATTTTAATAACAAATGATCGACGGAATCAACAGCACTATATGTTATATACATTGTTTCATCTCAGATGCGACCTTTAGGCGACCGAATTCGATGTTTGTTGATAATGATGAAGGAAAACCAATGTTAAACATAGAACTGTTCGCTAACAGACACCTGGTTTTAGATCTAAACAGCACGTTCTTCAAATTGAGTTTCACATTTTGTGTTTTATTTACCTAATTATATCCAAACGAGTATAGATATCGCGTATTCATTATTGAAAATCTCAAATCCATTCAAAGTTTAAGATCTTACTGATAGTTATGCAAAGACTTCTGGTACAAGCGCCAATCAAAATGATAATTCATGTCAGCCTTGAACTCAGCACCCGTCGATAACAAACGAACTATTCCTCTCTTATCTTCACCGTTTAATTATAACTCTACGAGTTTAATTTCAATTGAAGCATTATCGTCATTATGCAAGACGATAACTTCTGATTTAAATGGAGAAAGTTAGTTTGATTGATTGCATACTTTTAAAAATGCTCGTTTATATCTTCATTAATTATGTCTCTACTTAAGTGAAGTTAATCATAACTTACACGAATGTATTAAGAATATTTTTACTTATTTGCTTTATAATTAATTTCATAAACCCAAAAAAGAAATCACGATATAATTAATAATCCTAACCCAATACACTCACTCATACCAGATTGTCACAATGTTATTAAAATGATTATTAGAACAACTGTTTCGTTTCCAATATGGAACGCCACGCGCCGACGTGCGACGTGGCTGGTAGCGGGACACGGCACTGCTGTCGCGCCGACCGTCAGGGACTGGCTTGCGTCAGGCCGCGGCTGACCCGGCAACGTAAACAATAGATAACTTTTAGAATACAAGAATATTTGTTTGCTGGTCTGATTGGTGACGACAAAGGTTTATATTGATTGATTGAGTTTTGGGTAAAGTAAACTAACAAATTCAACCTAAGGAAAGGTAAAAAACCAAACTTTCGAATTAGATAGGTACTTCGTTTTAAACAAACTGTTGAATACTAAATCACAAAAATCATTTATTTATTACAAACAAAAGAATTTTCAAATATAAATTCATGTTGTTACTAATTAGACCCTAATTAGGTATTTATAAAAGAAAGCTTTTACTTAATTATGAATATAAATATATTTTTCGTTTGATATTTGCTTTTTTACTTTTATGATAATGAAGTTTTATAATGAATCATTAACATGCAACTATTAACCTCAAATGACTGTACAAATATCCTACAAAATATTATGGACACCCTACTAAATTACACACTGGAAATAACAACAAGATCATAAATTTCGCACGAAACTACAAGCCTTCGATAGCTCAGTTGGTAGAGCGGTGGACTGTAGACGTAATAAGCAATTGTAATCCATAGGTCACTGGTTCAAATCCGGTTCGAAGGAATTCTTTTTGTATTTTATTTTCTTTCAAATTCTTTTTTTATGTTTATTTTTATAATTCTCACTTACCCCCATCATCAAAGAACGAATCCGTCAGGATGAGCGGCGATCTTGACCCATCTTGCACTCCTCTTATAGACATTGCGTATACCAACGCCCTGAATAGGTTTTTCACTTTATTAGAAACTCATAACAAAAGAATTTACGATGCGAGTTTCCGTTGCAGTCAGCACAAACGTACCTTATGTTTCAGATTTACAAGGAAATATGCAGATAACAGCAGTTTTCAAGGTAACTAGGTACAGCGTGTCCTTATATTGCATCATTTTTCACCGAAAAGATTCGCCTAATCATACTTCTGTGAATGCATAAAGGTTATAATGTGATTGGTGGTGAAAGTAATCAATAATCATGCACCTGCCAACTTAGTTCCGAATATACCCGTGTGGTTTGTGATGTGTTACTTGGAAACACGAAATTTCTTTATTCCTATCTCGCTCGTGCTCACGTAATGATAATTTCAGCGAAAGGTGATAGTATTGGCATTTTTTCGACCTGTGATTTCGACGTTTTGGACTTTCAAAAGAATCGCCTTACGTTACGTTACCATATTTATGGCGCGTTAACTTAATCCATATTAGAATGTAATACCTATATAGCCAGTTCCCGAATAAAAAATAAGCAAACTTATGAATATGAGACAAAGACGAATAGCGAACCGCTGAACGTAAGCGATCATTTTCATCGTAAGTATCGTTGTCAGAAAACACAATGTATATATATATGCCCGCAAATCTAAACAGCTTTTATTTACATTTTCGCTTTGATAAATCGTGTGAAAAAGTGAACACGCTGTATACAATGATACGTTCACAGCTTATCTTGTATTGTGATTGATAGTGATAAACTGAAAATAAACTAGCACTTCTCGCAAATTCAATGAATACTAGTACAGAAAGAGAACTACAAATGTTGACCAATGGAGGTTTAGTCGTAGGGTTTTGGTGCACCAGCATCCAGCAAATTGTAGGGGGGAGTCCTACAACTAATATGGTTTGAATAGATAAAAATAAATATTCTTACGGCATGATGCAGAGGTCAGCAGCCCTAGCCAGGTTGACAAGAAGATGAGTTAACCCCGCCTTTTTCCTCAGTGCGTCTCTCTGACACTAGTGCTGTCGAAAGAGATGTCAGAGAGATATGACGAGGTTAACTTACCCCCGTGTCAACTTTGCTAGGGTGCAGAAGAGAAGGGGTACCTTCAAGAGTTTTTGGAGTCGATTTTGTTTTAAGGTAAATGAAAATGAAAATATTTATTTTGCAAGTAGGCCACATGGGCCCTTTCACATGTCTGAAGGCTACCAGTTTGCACCTTTCGAAGCAGCAAATTTTGCTGAGAAGAAACGCCGCAAGAAACTCAGCAGTCAGTCTCTTTTTTCCAACTTTTGCATTAGAGTTTTAAATAAAACTAACACAAAAAGGGCAGCACACAAACCTAATGGGTACAAATTAATTATAATAAATAACTAATAAGGGATGTGTAGTCTCTGCGTCTGGACAAGTTAAGTGACTTAGATATGTATAAAGCATCTAAGAGTCATAATAATAATTATTAAAATAAAGAAACATCTAATTTATTACCTAATCTAGGTTAAATGGAGATGTAGACAGTCTCCACGGTCAGTATAGAAATATTTTAGTAGACGCTCCCCTACGACTAACACTACTAATCAATGTAGGTTTTATCGGATACAGAATTTCCATCTTTATAAACTGTATTATAATAGCGCATGGTAACAGTACCATTACCATGAGTGACGCGAACCGTTCTCGTTATCGAAATCTATCGGAAGTACTGCTTGTTGCCAATACAAGTAAAAGGGACCGAGCGAAGGTTTTCTATTAAGAGAACAGTATGCATAAACTCTTGGTAATGGTTCTGTTATCGATCAACATTGAAGGTATTCTTAGCCATGTTTTGCTGAGTCGCCTGCACGTTGATTGTGATCGGCCGTTGGCATCACATTACCGTTTATCAGACATCTCGACATGCAACATTTCATCTCGTGTTGTCAAGTTAGTTTATCATTAATTATTTTTATCTATTACAAGTGAACACATAAGTACATTTTCCTGGGGTAATCACTAATCAGTAACCTATGCCGTTCTTCGGTTCTCCAACAAAAATGTAAATGAAAAATGAAAATGAAAATATGTATTGGTAACATTTGTTACAAGTCAGTTTTATACAGTTTTACATTTCAAGTGGTAAATTATAAAATTCACTGTAATCGTAAAAAAAATCTGTTGGAGCCACTTCTTGAGTCTTATTTGAAAAGCAATATTGGAAGCTGCATTCCGCATTGATTCAGGAAGGCGGTTATAGGTGGGATGTCCCAAGTAGTAAATAGATCGCTGTATAAAATTATCTTCACGTGAAAGAGGAACAAAAAAGTAACACTTTGGGACTTTTAAGTATGGATTGTTGAATAGGGTATTTCCATAAATTTTAGTCATCATCATCATCACCAGCCGTAAACCGACCATTGCAGGACGTAGATCTCCCCCAAAAATGGGGGGATTTGCCATAGTCGCCACGCTTGGCAGGCGGGTTGGCTGGCGTCCGCAGTAGTTCATGGTAGTGGTCGAAGGACGCTGCTGCCCATCCTTCGGGTTGGTCCCTCCCTCTGTCGCCTTTTACTACACCCGCGGAAGGTGATGGGGTGATCCCATTTTTAGCCGGCACCACACGAATAATTTTTGTCGCCGCCAGTTCAAAACGAAACAACTAATATTAGAACCTAATAAAGCGATTGCCAAATTTTCTGTAAATTTTGTGATGCTCTTAGCAGCCTCACCCCCACGGGGATTAGTTAAACCTCTCTGACTATCTCTTTCGTCGGCACTAGTGTGAGAGAGACGAACTTAGAGATAAGACGGTTTAACTTATCCTTGTGTCAACCTTGCTAGAGCCTCTGCGGGTCTAACTTAATATGAGAATCTACCCACAGTTTACCTAACTTGGAATTTAAGTTTACTTGTATATTTTCTCTATGGCCTGTCAAAAATGGATATATAATGGTACTATTATCAAATTAAAACTTTCGTGAGACATTATGAACACTTGAAACAAACTGCTTGTCTCACGATTTATTGTCAGAACTCGGAGTCCTTCTTCAGGGGTTGTGTGCGATCGCGGTCAAAGCAACCCACGTACAGTGTGCGTGTGTTTATAATGGTACCGATCATAGAACTACTGACTTATGGCCGAATTCACAAACGGCACTAAAGCATTTGATTAGAGATTAAATAACTAAATGACCCTCGACTAGTTGTCATCCTATACAAAAACGTCACTAAAATGTCACTTTAATTAAAGATCAAATTGAGTGCCCTTTCTGAATTTGACCATTAACCTTCTAATTGACGTTCTCAACCTAGCCAAACTTTTAAAACATCCTGATCGAATCCGCCCCTAAAAAGAGTTTGGACTCTAAATTAACCAGGAATTTAAGTATATACTTACAACATCTGAGAGGAAATCAATCCTAAATCCATCGCCACAGACAGATTAATAGATTACGCAATAAATATATCAGCACATGTTATAAACATCAGAGCTATTCCAAAGAGGATACGTAAACAAAATTTTCGGAAGACATTATTTCTTAATTTAGCCACTTAGCTAATAATTTAGCTCGTGGGTCGATGGGTCCAAGGGCGTAGCCGGGATTCTGTTAAGGGTGGGGGGGGGGGAGAAAACATTCTGCACGAGGACCGGCAGGCCAACTGCATCTTCTAGGGGGGTTACGCCGCCCTTGGATGGGTCCTGATTCTTCTAATCTTCTTTAGTCATAAAAGATAATACAAAAAATAAGAATCTCTTTATCGGTTTATTACGCGGGCTTTTTTCTGTGTATGTATGCTTTTTGACGCTATACCCCAATTTGGGTATATATATATATGCGTGTGCGTGCGTGTATCTCCTAGTATGCATTTAAATTTAAAACCGAATGGATTGCTTTGAGTTTAATTGAAATGGTCATGAAAGGTCTTTGTGACTACTTGCCAAAATTAAACCGACAAAGTGAAGTAACAGTAAACAAGCGGGGCGATTTAGGTCAACCTTGCTCTGTGGTACACTAATAATTCACAATGTAAGGATTAAGACATTCGGTCCAAATTTAAACGTGTCGCATCGCCGATCAGCCGCTGCGCACGTTAGAGAATTATAATCCCCGGCTCATAAGTTGACCCAAAATGGCGGTCGTCCGCGCAGGTAAAACTATGGTTACGCGCTGCCCCTCGCGTCGCACCTCATCCCGCACTTCGATTGAGTACGATTGTTCTGCACATTCAAGGTCATATTTCAACTTACGTGCCGCGAAGTAACCATAGTTGTACGTGCGCGGAGGTGCGCGGATGACTGCCATTTTGGGTAAACTTTTGTGCCGGGGATTATAGAATAGAATAGAATAGAATAGAAAATATTTATTTCGCTAAATCTAGATGTTTTACATTTTGTGAACTTAAATCTAACAACTTACATGGCTGAACGCCACGGACACTGACGGGTGTTATTCTCTAGGATTTGTCACTGAATTCACCGGCGAGCCACTTGGACGCAGCTCTGCAAAGGTCGTAGGTACCTAACTCCGCATAATGCCTACGAGCGCGCGGATCACTTTATGATTGTCTGAAATAAGAGTATCCCTGGCAAGGTCGCAATTTGAGGATCGGCCGGGGAGAGATGTATTGAAACAACCCAGATCCGTATTACGACTCTCCTTTATTCATCATTCGAGTCTTCACACACGCCCCCCTGCAGAGCGGGGGGGTGTGGGGGAGCCTAACAGGGTCCATTTACCCTTTCCGGCGGTATCTAGCGCGGCCCGTAGCGACGGGCCGGTCTTTGGGTTTGCCATCATGGCGTTCCTCTAGCCTGTCATGGCGTTTGGGTCCACGCTGCCTTTCTGCGGCGTGGTGGATTCATCGACCAATCAGTGGCTTTGCGATGTCGCGCCTATATGTTGCACTATAGACGCGAGGACCTTCTGTTGGCTCTCGATCATCTGCTGCACCTGGGCGCGCAGATCTTCGAGGCTGGGCTGACTCGCGGCGGGCTCTGTGTGTGACGCGACTGCAGATTTTGCAGTAGCGGACTTCTTTTTGCGGCGCTTTGCTGGCTCGCTGGTGGCGGGTGCTCGGTTCCGGTGCCCCCTTGACGGGGGGGCATTGGCTGGCCATTAGTGACGCTGGCGCCGACTCCTCCACCGTGGTGGCAGGAACCATTGACCGGGACCTAGGGCCAGGGCGGGCGGCGGTGGTGGTGCGGGCGACGGTGCCCGCCCTCTTGTTCCGGGCCTCCTTCCGTAACACGGGGCAGGCGGTGTGATTGGCCGGATGTGGCCCCCTGCAGTTTGCGCAGGTCGCTGGTTCCTCGCGCGGTCTCTTACATTCCCACGCGGCGTGCGCTTCGCCACAGCGCACGCAAGCAATGGGACGGTGGCAGCAGACGGACGAGTGCCGAAACTGCTGGCATCTGTGGCACTGGGCGAGGCCCTTCTTGCCCCGCCAGCCTTCTATCTTTACCCCCGGCATGTACAACAACTCGTTGATGTGGTACACGCCGAGGTTCTCTGCTGCTGGCCCGCACAGCTGCGCGAAGTAGATGCATCCGGGGCGCCCGCTCCGCGCCCGGATGCTCTTCACGTAGGATGTTTGGATGCCCTCTTCAAGAAGAGCGGCCTGGATGTCCTTGACGTCAGTGTCCACGGGGAGGCCCCTGATGGCCACCTTTAGCATCTTCTCGGCGGGAGGGGGAGAAGCTGAACCAGGAGATTGACTGATCCTGGTCGTGCAGCTTTGTGAAGTAGCGCTGCACGCAGCGGTACTCCTCCCCCGTGGCGGGTGTAAAGCGCACCCCTGTCCCGAAGGGGCGTGCGCTGGGAGTGTCGCCGAGTTCTTCGGCGATGGCGGCTAAGTGGCGGGGCCAGTCGGGCAGTCTCTCCACGACCACAGGCGGGTAGCGTTGCCGTGGTGCGGCTGAAGGTGCGGCGGCGGAGTTGCTAATCGCGGGTGTGGCTGGCGTGGCGGCTGGAGGGGCGGCCTGCGGCTTGCGGGCGGCGGGCTTCACGGGCTTCACGGACGGGGCGGAGGGAGCCCTGGCCGGCGGCGGCGATGCGGTCGCGCGCGCGTAATCGGCGGGCGGCTGCGCAGGTGGCGGAGACACTTTGTCGCACGGCCTCTTTGGGATGGTGCGACAGGAGGGCTACTCACAGTTTTCTCTATTTGTTTCCGCTTGAGTGGGCGGAGCGGCGGGTTGAACAGCTCCAGCTGTTGGGACATCTGGAGTATCCGTTCGTCCTCGGGCTGCAGTACCTGTGGATTTCCAGTGAAATTCCACTGCTTCAACCGTAGGTACGTAGCGATCCAATGCTTGAGCCCGTGCGAGAATATTCCCGCCCCCAGCATGCGAGAGACGGCGATCAAATCGCGGTCGTGTGCCGCATGCGGGGACAGAACTTCATCGCTCGGGTTCGACGGCAGTTGTTGCACACATTTCATGTGCTGGCGGCTGGAAACGGGCGTCTGGGACGCGGCGGGAACCTCGTCCGGCGGGCGGGCGTCTTGGAGCTCGATGCGGGTAGCTGTCCCCCTCCTGTGGACGAACTACCGGCCGGCATCGGGGTCTTCATTTTTTTTCCGGAGAATGTGGGTACATTTTCCCCTCTCGGTTCCAATGTACCCTCTTCATCGCGGCGGTTTGGCTCCATTGTGGCTGGAGCGGGCGCAGCCAGGCATAACTTCACCACTTAATTTTGATATCTATCTCTACCGATTTATAAGGGCGCCAAATGCATGTCTCGCCCGGGCGCCTTAGATGGTTAAGTCCGGCCCTGCTTAGATCTATAAGATGCTTGCTAACACTACACTGGCACAAACTGGTTTTCTAGGCGAGTCTTTGTCGGCGAGAGAACCACTTTCCACGTTTTAGAAAATCACTTGTTCCTCAGCTCGATTGCAACATCCTGCGACTAAAGACAAGTCCTAATATAAATGCCCTCCTTGACTGGTTTAACAGATTTGTTAGTAATACAATGCAATTGGAGGAACTGGGCCCATGTCTTAACGCATACGCAGTAATAAGGACAGATCAGATATCTAGTTAGATGAAATCATCTGTAATGCTGTTAGGAAATTGGTTTGGAAGTCCTCAGGCAATAGTATTGATTGATCTTTGGAAGGTGGCCGGCAGGGTTTTATTGAGTGTAGTCTTGTTGATACGATTTCATTCCGGTTTTTTGATTGCTATAGACATCCTATGGATATTTGGAACACAAGGGGGGCTAACCCGACATACCCACGAGTCATTGTCATACTAATCAAATATGTAAGGGACTCAAACACTCGAAAGCAGTAATCAAGGGATATAAAAGCAAGCTATCAAAAGTATTTCTATAACTCAAACAAAAGATATAAGACTGGCGCAGTGACAAGAATACTCACTGGTCACTGCAAGCAAATAAATACTTGGTAAATATGGGCATGAACCAGGACCCAATGTGTAGATTCTGCCAAGAGACAGAGGAGACAGCCATGCATATCCTCTGCTCATGTGGACCACTCATGCGCAATAGAAGTATCCACCTAGGGCGACACAATATACACCCCAAAGAGATATCACTGCCCAAAGCATTTGGAACTTCCTGGATGCAACGGGATTAGGTAGTGAACTATAAAGAAAGGTCAGCAATGGTCGAAGCGAAGCAAATTGTATATGGACAAGTTAAATAAAAAAAAATAGAACGGACGCGCTGAACGACCAATGACTCGCGGATAGGTCGTGCTAGCCGTGCAGACGCGCTGCCAATAGGTAAATAAAAACTAGAGCAAAATAATATTTTCCTATTGGACAAGTGCTAGGCAAATTGGTCAAAATGTTGCAATTTACGTTTTGCGTGCGCACGCCGCTCTATTTTTAACGCGGGCGCCGCCGCCCACACTTCTAGCTACCAACTCGAAGTCAAAGACCCGTCAATATTTTTATTCCGCGAATAGGTAAGTCATTGAAACCATTTTCTCTTTGTTATTGGATAAGTTCGTGTGACGGTCGCTGCAATGATAAATAGAAAACGTTTTCATGAGTCAGGTGTTGTTTCGCTAAACTTGAATATTTTGGCGATGCATATGACTATTTATTCGGAGTAATTGTATATCTAAGTGTCTTTCAAACTAACATCAATAATGTATTGTTCTCAATAAATGGCAACCTGTTACGTTATTTTATTTGTAAATCAGCATGTTCCAATCTTTAATCGACATGTACAATTGAAGTATTCTGCTATTAGCTACGTTATTTATAGATCGATAAATAGAAGGGCCACCTAGATGCTAGATGCAATCTTCTCGGGTAAATTGCTGTTTTCATGGAACTGCACTTAAAAAGCATTTTCAATTACTTACTGGGACGTTTGCTTAGAAGGACAGTCTAGGAAGGTAATTGGAAAATGTAACATGGAGACAGGAAAGCTTTATAACGTTGCTGCCTGCGACCAGGATATGTAACCATGATTCGGATTGGGAAGGGGTTCTAAGGATATATTCGGTCTAGGAGGTTTAGACTATGGAAACTGTAGAACAGCGCCTTAAAAAATACGACGCAGAGATTTTGGAGGGGTCGAGGCCCTCCTGTGTAAGGCCTGGCCGCTTGTTTACCTTTTCCATATTTAAGTTCATGCATTTCGAAATTGAACATCAAATAATACTCGTACGAAGGAACTACGTATAAATTTACTAATGTTTAAGAGAGCATTAAAGGTTACAAACCTACTTGTTCAGAAAGTTTGACTATAAGATACGTTTGTGTAACGTGAATCAATAAGCATGTGACTTACTCGCTGACAGTATTGCCTCCAGCCACAATGCCTCGCCTTGTATATTTGCCGTAACGTATACCTAACCATATACGTTAGCTAACCACATCAAATTTAATACACTTTTACAGAACGAGGAGGCTCACTGCATTCCCAGATATAAATACTTCGTGTGGACATCATCAGAATTAACTGCACACGAATAAACATCTGCTGCAATATAAATTGGCGAAACGGAACGTTCCAGACGCTCGCGCGGGAAACTCGCATCGACGCAAAAACGCGCCAAAAAACTAACCTCGAAATTAAAGCACTTTTTTGTTCACTTCAATAGACGTTTAAGAGAATGTTATTGTACGAATGTTTGGTCATCGACTGAGCCGCGGCTGGCACGGCGCGGGACACGAAACGCTTTTGTATTTAGCACAAATTTAGCACAATTCTATAGTCATCGCGGCGTCACGGAAGATCTATCTCTCTCTTGGAGGTACACTGTTTGAGGTAGATTAACGCGGACTGAAATACTTGTTACTACGGCATTGTTAGCTGCAGCCCTAACATGCATGGCACAAAGATAAATTAGAACCGTTTATCTCTATGACTATCTCTTTCGTCGGCACCAGTGTGAGCGAGACGCACTTATAGATAAACGGTTCTAATTTATCTTTGTGCCATGCATGTTAGGGTCGATTAGAATATCTTAAATGGCGGCTAAATAACAAAACTAAGTCATGCTGACTAGTCAATTTTTGTTTTGTTGTAATGGCTAGCCATAGCCACAGATTCTGCTTATAAACCATGTCCGGAACTTAAAGAGCTTGGAGTGGAAATAAAACGAAACTGACGTAAATATCGCTGAGCGAACGGAAAATTGCTCGCAAGTAAACGCATTCATTAAAGCGTTCACTTCTCAACGATGAAGCATAAATGTAAGTAACATAACCACACACTCAAACACATAAGTACTTATATATTATTATATAGGTACGTGTGAGTCGAATTGGCTGGGGAGGAATGGAACTGCATTAAAATTGGTCATTTGTGCGAGGGCAGTGAACTGCGCGCGCAGCTGACAACACCGCCCGGAGGGACGTGGAGGTAAATAAATGACACTGCACGACCTCTTTAGAACTCGAAGCCCACAGACAATAATCTATTCTGTGCCATAGAGTAACAGATTAATTAAATAGCGACCTCGCCACAGCTCATGTTTAGGGACCGTTCTTAAAACGTAAAAACCGGCCAAGTGCGAGTCGGACTCGAAGGGTTCCGTACCATTATCTATGAAGGGTGAAGTATCTATAATCAAGCTTAAATAAGGTTTATGTTTATCATTTTTTTTTAAATATTTATATTTGAGTTGATTGAATGAAAGGTAAATTGCGTTTTACGATTTATGACGTATTCAAAAAAACTAATTACTAGATCTCGTTCAAACCAATTTTCGGTGGAAGTTTACATGTCATGTACTTCATATTTTTTTTTAGTTTTATCATTCTTTTGTTTTAGAAGTTACAGGTTACAGACATTTTACCACTTTGGAAGTGTCTCTCGCGCAAACTATTCAGTTTAGAAACAAATAATATTAGAAACCTCAATATCATTTTTGAAGACCTATCCATAGATACCCCACATTTTTTTTCATCAAACCCATACGTCTGATGAAAAAAAATATTCGAGTTTCATTTCTAAGTATGGGGGTATTTAATTTACTGAACAAAAAATCCAACTTCAAAACCCCAAATATTGAATGTATCGCTTAATTAACAATAAGTATATCTGACGTTTCTCGATAATCGACTGACATCAAATTCAATTCCATTTGATATCTGAACCAAATCCAATTCAGTTACTCAACATTACCGCGCACTTTGATCTCAGGATTTGGAAAATGTCAACTCATTTTACTAAGCAAAGACTGTCATGTGCCAGACAGTCGCCAGAACGCTACGCAATGCGCAGACTAGATATCTGGGTCATTAATTTAATGTACCATTTACAATACTGCCGTGTAAATAAATTAGGACTAAATCTAGCAAATGCTTGTGAAATGGAAAAGAACTCGGATATTTTAGATACAGTTAGGTGCTTAATGGTAGGGAGTTCTTAAAGATCAAAGTGGGATTTTAACTCAAACTCTTTTATGAACAAAGATACACTTTTTCTACACATATCTAGATTTATTTATATAGTATAATTTAAACACTTTGAACGTCACGGCTGAGTGATGCGAGAAAGCATTCCCTGATCGCTGAGTGACGACTAGCCGACAAAATGTATTGAAAATGGCATGCCGTGGCGTCACGGGCACGGAAATCTGCTGTCGGCTACAGCCGACTGTGGCGTTCAAAAGGTTAAAGTGATAATCATTACTGAATATAACATTTTTTATCACTAACAATATTTGTCATATTCTTTGTCTGATAATGCGACTGAATTTATCTTAATACACTGTAAGTATTAAAATCATTTAAGTAGTTATCACTATATAAATAAATCTAGATATGGCTAGAAATTGTATATCTTTTTACACCAAAGCATAGATTTAAATCGTAGATAAGACATGCAGCTATACAGTGACGGCGCCCGCGCCGGAATATGTCTCTCATTATTAAGGCGCTGACAAGACCTAACTCGGCTTTACTTAAACAGTTTTTTAACAAAAACTATTTGATTTAGCAAAGCGAAAAGAAATGGTTGTTCATATTCATTATATTATTGACAAAATAACTATTTCCAAAACACGATTTAATGAAATCGATACGATAGAAAAATAATCGTGATGTTACTTCTATAATCTACTATATAAAAATAAGTCGGGTTTTCCTTCCTGACGCTATAACTCCAGAACGCACGAACCGATTTCCACGGTTTTGCATTCGTTGGAAAGGTCTCGGGCTCCGTGAGGTTTATAGCAAAGAAAATTCAGGAAAAATTTCAACAGAAAAGCGGGAAAATCTTTTTTCACATACAGCGCCATCTCTGATACATAGCTACACCAAACGAAATGTTACATAAAACGAAGCCATCTGGTGGCGAAACGGAGTTCGCCGGGTTTGCTAGTCCTCTTTAAACAATAATAGTATACAACTCTGAATCATTGTACCTACGAGTTATCGGCCGGGAGGAAATGATTGACCAAATTTGTACCTGGCTCTCTCTGGTATTATAGGCACTAACATTTTTGAATCCGAAATGAACCACACATATATAGTGGAACGGAGTGACATAGTTCTTTTAGGCCCGCCACATACATTCGCTTTCCTGATTCGATTTCCGAATCCGAATGTATATGGCGGGCATTATACCTATCACTCGTTCGTGAGCTACACGTCTCTACCGATTACCTTCCTCATTCATGCTCCGTATCTGGGATAAAGGGTTAAGGCCATAGCAAATATTGCCTATCTGCCGTGAGAATAAGATAAGGTAAGATTCTTGAAGTGCTATTCATAGATCAGATAAGAGAGGAATATTACAGCGTGCCACAACTACCTATATCGAATAACAACGCAATAATATTGGATTGGCTAGTTAGCTGAGTCACATGGTTTAGTTTGTTTACATTTTGTTAACAACCTAAAGTGAATTCATCCGTACTTGTCTTATTTGGTAAACAAGTTTCTAACCTCAAAATTCACCTTTTTTGGCTAAAACAGGTATTTCTTCGTAAATTGCTTAATTTACGAAGAAATACCTGTTTTAGCCAAAAAAGGTGAATTAAACCGGAACTAAGATTTTTACATCACTTTGCCAATTTTCCACCTAGGATTGCTTTACTTAGGATAAAATAACTGTTTCACCCGAAAAAGGTAAATTTTGAGGTTAGAAACTTGTTTCCAAATAAGACAAGTAAGGATGAATTCACTTTAGACTAAGTAATAGGGTACTTATAGATTCTAGTTTTATAATATTCACAGCTAAGGCGTGGACCTCTCTTCTGACCTTTTTCCCGAACAGAATAATTTTGTACCCTTTCTAGTCAAGAGTACCTATCTAAATAAGCATCTAGGCAAGCATGTTTCATCTTCCGCCTCATCGTCACTTACCATGGTGATTGATGAGATTATGGTCAAATGCTTGCCTTAACTAATTAAAAATAACACTCCGGTAGAAACTAGCCATAATCTGTGTGTTGTTATCCTTAAATAGCTCATTTAAAATTGCTCCTTTCTATGATAATGAACTCATAGACAATATTGCAGCTTTATATATGTTAATGTGTGCTTAGCAATGAGACACTTATGTTTTCGAAAAAAGTTCTCAAAAATAAATGACTATTATCTTTGTCGGTACCTAACTATAAAAATATTTCGTCAACAAGTTTATCTATGAATAAATATTGACAGGTGTATGTTGCCTGTCCATCATAAGTTTGGGTCTTGGCTAATCCTAGATTAGATTAGAAGCGTCGTGTAGTGCCTGGAAAGGTCGAAATGGTCTGCGGCACACTTAACTTTGAATATTTGTCACCTATGTTGATACAAAGCGAAGTTTTGAGCGTAATCTGATGAGATGACCTAAAACTACGTGTCTACGCACAGCGCGCGTCGCATTTGGTTCCGCCTTGTATAAAAATACCGGCCAAGTGAGAGTCGGATTCGCGCACGAAGGGTTCCGTGTTGTTAGGAGACAGAGACACGTTTGTTGTATGGGAGCCCCCTTAAATATTTATTTTATTCTGTTTTTTAGTATTTGTTGTTATAGCGTCAACAGAAATACATCATCTGTGAAAATTTCAACTGTCTTACTATCACGGTTCATGAGATACAGCCTGGTGACAGATGGACAGACGGACGGACAGCGGAGTCTTAATAATAGGGTCCCGTTATACCCTTTGGGACCGGAACCCTATCCAGCTTCTGCCTGTGACTTCGTTGGCGAATTATTCATTTACCGTGATTCCCTCGTGAACTATACAATCCCAGACACCAAAGTAGAAGCCGAACTTCAAATCGAATGGGGTTGTTTGGCCGTGAAAACAGACGTCTGGTGTCGTCCTAATTGGCTAACGATCGTATGAGCAAGCAAATGATGAGATTTCGTCGCGCGATGTAAATTATATCCTGCGCTCACGGGATGACTTGCAGCTCGAATTAGGACACTAAAGAGATGTGTGCGTTTAATCTCGTCGTGCGACGAAATCGCATCGTTATCTCGGACGATCGTTAGCCAATCAGCGGCCGTAAGCATGCCAGACACGAGTAAGTTAATACCGTCTTATCTGTATTGCGTCTATCTCACACTAGTGCCGATAAAAGAGATAGCGAGATTAGACGGGGTTAAGTTATCCCCGTGTCAACCATGTTAGGGCCGCAGCGGCCGTAACATGCACGGCAAAAAGATAAATTAGAACCATTTATCTCTAAGTGCGTCTCTATCACACTACTGCCGACAAAAGAGATAGTCATAGAGATAAATGATTCTAATTTATCTTTGTGGCATGCATGTTAGGGCCTCTGGACTCGACTTAATAGAACATTTAGCTTCAGTAGGTACTTTTACCTTCAGTATTCCGTCCAAATTTTTTGTCACTACACTTTATTATTTTTCTGGTATTTTTTTTACAAAAAACCAAGTGCGAGTTAAACTCGCGTGGAGAGAGTTCCGTTCTATACATGATTATCTGAATTTTACTATGTTGCTTTAAATACAGTAGACTTCTTTTAGGTTTTCCTGTAATTTATAAGTAAAGAACTATTTTCCGTATTATTTTCAAAATTTTAAGCCTAGTAGATTCGGAGATAAGTGGTAGGGAATGGTCAATTTTTCGGCTATTTTCCTAAATAACTTCCAAACCATTGATCTTAAAATGAAATATATTTAAGATTCTCACAACAAGTTTTTTTATTTGATATGTCACACGATACAGTTTATTACAATTTATCCCCCAAAGCGACCCCAGTTTTTAAAATTCATTTATTTACGTTACGCTTCCGTGTTGACTTACATGTGTATACTAAATTTCAACTCAATCGGTCCAGTAGTTTCGGAACTAATTGGCTGTGACAGACGTACAGACAGACAGACACACGAGTGACCATAAGGGCTCTGTTTTTTTTCCTTTTGAGGTACGGAACCCTAAAAAAGGAATAAATTCAGAACGAATGTTACTCAAGTAAGATTTTTGTATAAAAAAAATCCCCTCATGAGTATGATATCAGACTTAAACACCACTTAATAGCACAGGAATAATAGCGAGATACTGACAAGGCATTAAGTATTTGGAATAAATGCAACAGCATTATGCCTATGTGCAACTGCGATGATTTTATAGTGAATTAGACAAAGTTCAGATTCTTAACGACACTCCAAAAGCAGCGTCAACGGAACCCTAACAACTTTGCCTAAGTATAATGGTATATCTATATGTTAACCGCAGTATATTTCGCTCCCAAACTGCATGTGCGGATCGGACCCCTACAGTTCCCGCCGTAGCCATTATAGCTACCTATGTAGCTAGGCGGTTGGATGCTTCTCGACGAGCCAGTCAGCTGATACCCTATCGATCCGACTACCCTGCCAAATGGAAGAGCTCCCCCCTCAACTCCATGACCCCCATTAAGACGACGAGGGAATCGGTCGGGTTACACGGGTGTCGGATGGAAGTGGTCTGGGACGCTTTGAAACACGCGATTTGAATTGTGTCATTCGATTTGATAGCTCGTCAGTAAACTGAATATTGATTGATGCACTTAGTTTGATTCTTGCATGCTTAAAGTCATGTTCGACGTGCAAGGAAATGCATTTTAGTCCGTGCAAAATTGTAAATTCTCTTTCAGTTATTCAATTCTCCTGATACGTCTATATTGCGTTTTCAAACGTTTTAAGTTAAAACTAGCAATACCTGCGACCTTATCGCGTGGAATTGGAATGTTCATACAAACAGCGGCCCTAGCATCCAGACACGAGAATGAGTTAAACCCGTTTATCTCCCTGACTATCTCTTTCGTATGCGCTAGTGCGACAGAGACGTTCAATTTATCCTTGTGTCAACTTTCCTAGGGCCGGAGTAATATTATATGTCATATCTTCGAAACGCTTTGAGATATCAAAATAAAATAAGTGCAATTATCTATGTTAAAATACCCTTAGCCGTCTCTATAAGTTTAATTTAAATCGATTCAGCCGTTTCGGACCCTATGCAAAACAAACATTCAGACAGACAGTTCTAAAAACCGTATCTAATTAAGGCTTAGGCATCATGTAAATAGCATTTTCCAGTTGGATATATATTAATTTAAGGATCACAGATGGACACTTTAGGTTTAATTAATTTGAATAGATTAATACAAATTATGATAATGATGCACTAGGAACAAGCGGAACCAGAACTACGCCCCAAAATAGTAATTTTCAATCGCCATTTACGCGGTAGCACAAAAATGTATAGCAACCAGCATGACTAACCGCATATTTCATTTAGCATTATTATCATAAAAAACAATAGAACGACGTGCTATTAACGCAAAATGTCGCTAAGAGAATAACATAAGTAATTATTTCAGAATTTCTCCTCATTCTAACTCATTCTCAAATTCAAACACATGGCTCCTATCACCTCCGTAAGCAGATAACACTGCATTTTACTTACAAATGCTTGAAAACACTTTCAAAACGGAGTAAACAATGAATACAAATCGACTTACCTGTGCGCTGGTTGAGAGGCGTGCTGCGCCCAGTGTCGTCCTCGACGTCCGTGTCGAAGGAAAACGGGAAGCTCTTGGTTGATCCCACGAACATGGTTAGGGCTTCAGTCGCTCGAGTGCTTTATGCGCCGTTATTGTCTGTTGGTGTATCGCGTCGCACACGCCCGCTCCATTCCGAGGCGCGCCGCGGACTCGCCGGCAGCCGATGCGAACATTGAACGATGTTGAGATAGGCTTTCGGTAACACCCTGTATTATTTAGGTCGTGTAGTAGGGTCGCTTGTTTACAGTAATAGCGCTATTTTAAGTTAAACAGGGACTTAATTTCATAGATATTAGGCTAGTCAATAGAGATCGTCTGCGTTAAAACGTATCTTTAAAATATAATGAATTTTCATGCTGATTTTTGAAATTTAGATTTTTACCCTCAAATTACGGGCTCTCAATGGGCGCTCGTTAATAAATTTTCTATCGGCTATTTCACCCTTTTGGGGGTCGATTGTATTAAAAAAGTACCCAATGTCCTTTCCCAGAGCTAAAATTATCTGCATAGCAAATATCATCAAAATCGGTTCAGCGGTTTAGCGATGAAAGCGAACTACAAAACGAAACGAACTAGCCGATGACCGTACATTCGTAGATCTATGGTAAGCGAGGTCCTTGAACGAATAAAAAGGCCTTTTATGACTGGCTACGGCACAACGTCGCAGAGACTACTAACATACGCAATGCGTATTGCGTAGCTCGATAACTAGCCAATAGGAAACTTGAATTAAGTAATATTTAGAGTTCCGTAGTCAAATAGAAAAAGCAGAACCCTTATGGATTGGGATTGGTCATGTCCGTCTCTCTATCTGTCTGTCCGTATGTCACAGCCACTGTAGTCGGCTATTCGGGCTACAATTTTGAAATTTAATTTATATTTCATACATTATTATGTACTTTGAAAAAAAAAATATTGTTGGCAGTACATACATGATTATTTTTGTAGTTTGGTGCATATTTGGCGAGATATGAGCTCATAAAGTTGTCAATAATGTGTGCCTCCCTTAGCTTCTAACAGATAATAAATACTATCAACGAAAATTGGTTTCAACGAGATCTGTGAAAATTCGGTTAAAAGATATAGGCTATTTTACAAGTCCAGTATTTTTTGGTATCGGTTTCCATACAAGCTCTAAGAATCAAGGGGTCAAAGTTTGTCGGATATTTTTCGTTTACACCTAAGTAGCTTCTCTCCTAGATTAAAACTTTCTAAAGTCTGCATATCCTCTCTTCTTTGCTATCTCCTTTTGTCAAGGCGCTAAAATTCTTTCATGCCGATAAGCATGAACTTTAGGTTAATTTAAACTCAGAACAGAACTCCAACAGCAGAATTTTTCAACCTTCGAAGTTCGAAGTTTCATCACGAATGAAATCAATTGTATTGAATTTCGGGTTTTGAGTTTATTCGGCTTCCAGTCCTTTATAGGCTTTATCCTTACAATTAGTATGAGTATTTCTTAAAAAAGTTTGTAAGTACATAGTAAACGTGCTTACGTAAGCCACTTTGAATTTTTCCATTTCTTTACGACTTTATTAACAGATATTCCAACAGCATATATTTCTTAAGTTAGTTAAGCAACTAAACGAATAAGTAACCATTCCGCAATTATTTTAAAAAATGCTATAAATTCTATAATACAATTGGAAAATCTGCTAACGAAATTATAACAAATAAATAGAAGTTGCTGACAATAGCACGATACATGTACAAGACAATTGTAGAAACAACTGAAATTCACACAAAGAATATACCTATCCTCAGGTGAAAAAAACATTAACATAATAGATTATTTGGCTATAGGTTTGAACAGATATCAAAGAAGAGCTACTGAAGGGCTTTTAATAAGAGGATTTAGGAACGCCTATGGTAGTAAAACTTATTTCATTGTAAGTGACTCATCAAAAAGATACAGGAAATTTAACCTTTTGTACAAACGGCTATATACGACAGCGGAATTTCGTGCTACTGACGCCGCAATATGCAGTTTTCCATAAATTTGCATCGACTACTGCCGTCGTTGGCGTCCATGGTATGCTTTGTCGCATTTTGCCCTGTTGTTCAAAGGGTTAAATTCAAGGTGACTGTACCGAGGGGTGGGGGTTTTGTGCATACATAGTTTCGGGCACAGTTAGGGCAGTAATAAAACGTACTAAAAAAAGTAAAAAGGTTTAACAACATGCTCAGTTTATTGACAAACAATGCGTTCGTTTTAAACATTTTATTGCTGCATGCTTACACTCATTCCACTGATTGTTGATTTAAATAACTATAATATTGGCTACACATTAGTTCTTCACTTCTTCTTCGCAACAGGTGCCTGCTCGTCAATGGGGTCCAGCTTAGGTTCTTCAAACTTGAATGAGGGGAACGCAGTCATGTCCACACCGGAGCCACCACCATACTGCTTCTCCAGCTTTTCCAATTCACCTTTAAGTTCCTTCTCGATGGCCGGGCTGGCTTCAACCAGTTTGCCACCACTGGAAAAACAATACTAGCACTAAAAATTATGACAAATGTGACTTACAAGTAAAGACCAAATGAACATGTTGATAACTACTATGCCTCCTTTAGTTGGGTACCTTTTTTCTTAAATTGAGTTTAAGAAGTCTTTGGGTTTTCTTTGGGAAGCACAGGTTTTCTAAGGCAATTTTAAGTGCATTTTTAATGACAATTGTGTTAAATGTCCACACTTTTTGCCACAAAATAATTAATGTAATTAAAATATACATACATACATAGCATCACGCGCGAAATCCCTAATGGGGTGGGCAGAGCCACAAGACTACTTGTGGCCACGTTCGATTCATTAGTCCTAAGATGGTATGATGAATGATGTAATTAAAATATAACAAGGAATAAGTAGGGAAAATAGTTTCTCATGACCAGTCAGATTTTTTCTTTAATTGTTGTTAAGCTTTCTTGCGACACATTAAACGGATAGCTAATCTTACTTTATCAGGCATAGAGAGATGGATTCAGTGTCCGCAAGGTCAATAAGAACTTATAAGGAATGGTCCTTACGAGCTCTTCTGCTTGTATTCCCTGATCTTGTCGAGGAACAGCTGCTGGATGGGGTCGGAGGCCTTGGACGCCGCTGCCAAGTTTCTGGTGATGATCACCGAACGCGCCGCCCGCAGACCTCCGAAAAGCGAAGAAGTCAGCATCTGAAATATAGGAACTTAACCTCAAACACTTGTTACATAACTGAACAAAAACGTAATTATTTTAAAATACAACTTTTTTACATTGAAATTAAATATCGATTTTAAAGCGAATCGTGTTGGATGAATGAAAATATTAGAAGATTTGTACAATAAAATTGTACCTTTTATTTTTTCGAACGTCTCGGGCACTTTGATTGACAGTGACAGACTGACAGTTGCGCTTATTGTTGCCGCGCTACAATCTTTCTACGGATTTTTTTTAATCACTGGCTATGATTCAAATAAAGAACACTTTTACCAAATATGAAATGTCTAATACCTAAGACTAGAAATAAGCACGGCTTTACTCACAATTTATTGTCAGAAATAGTTCGACATAAAGCCGTGCTTATTTCTAGTCTTAGTAATGTCTCACGAAAGTTTTAATCTGATTATCTCTAATACCTTTACTTGACGCGCGCCGAGTGGAGGCGAGTGCAGACGAGTGCTAGCGTGAAGTAGGCCCGCTCGGCTCGATTCGTGTGTGCTCGCCTCGCCCCGTCTCCGCTCGCTATAGTTGTCGATTTTTGTGCAAAATCAAAGTGACGAGTGAAATTGTGCCACAGGTTATAAAATACTTCACGTACGATTTTCCATTAATATAATAAAACAAAATTAAAATGAAATAACCCTCTTCGGAATAAGAGATAGGGTCCTTTTTATCCCGGAAAATTTAAAAGTTCCCGAGGGAATAACTATAACCGAATTTTGATATAGGTAATATAAATTTAATGAAACTCTTTTCTTTTATTATTTAGGCTCTGCTAACATCTAACAAAAGAATAAACAAAAAAGCGTGTTCACGCACGTACCTCCATTAGGTACTTAATAAAGCATCTTTACTTTATTGATACGTATTTATATAAAAATACAAATTTCATAGGGTAGATATGTTCTAACACTGTTCTATTTTTGTGTAAAGTAAGCTAAGCATCCATCATCTCCATGGTTTCTGAATCTTTTTGTACAATATGTAGGGGAGACCGGGGACAATTGAACCGCGGGGCAAGTGCTCCACACGCGATTTCTCAGAAACCAAATAAGTTATCAATGTGCGTGTACCCTCAGCACACTCCTATAAAACGCGGCAAGTAACTGACAGTCAGCCGCGGGCGCAGACCAGCGCGGATGCGTACTAGAGGGCAACGAAGTTTTAGGACGCTCAAGGTAAATATTACGCCCGTATTATATGGTCATTTTTATGCAAAATAACAGTATATTTGGATTGTTTTGTGTTTTGTTGATTTCTTTTGACTTTTAGGCCTACGTTGTTATAAAAGTGATGGTCGCAATGCTGCCTTAATCCGAGTCAATAATTATTTTTGCTAAAAGGTCTGTCGAGACGATTGGTCCACTAATCGCGGGGTCAATTGACCCGGTTCAATCGCCCCGGTGGTTCAACTGACCCTTATACTCGAAATTTTGTAACGTGTAATTGAAAAATATGGAATGAAGGGAATTTATCTTATTATTATTTTATTTGTAATGAAAAACTTACTTTAATTTGCTAAATTCAAAGGGGCTTTGGTCCAGGACTGAACGATTTTGAAAAAATAAACATTAGGCTGTTTTTTATATTCTTATTGTTTCTAAATAATTACTTAAAATTGTATGCGTGCATACTTATATTATTTTTTTACTCGCCATTTGTAATTGGCTCATTACCGTCTGAAATTGAGAGTTAATGACGTGCCATCCTTTAAGGATCAGAGAAAGGCAACTGTTTCCTGATAAATTGTTTATACAAAGTAATAATATATTAATTTATAAAACATTTTAATGAGTATTCAGAAATAGTTAAGATAGTATGAACGTTTGGTACCTGGTTTAGTAGTAACACTTGCTTAGTACAATGTAATAGAAGGATTTATTATCTTATTAACAGTACTTAAAAGTTTCTCTAGTAAGTAATTATAGTACTGTTTCTTGCAAATGCCTCGTAATCGAAAAAAAAGACAGACTGGAGATGTAAAAGCTCCCTTATCTATGTTTTTGCAACTCAATGTAAAACTGGTTGTCCATTAAAGTCTATTAAAAAATAAAAGTTGATCCTTTCCATATTTATAATTTTAATACATACCTCTTGGAACTGTGACTGGGGCAACTGAACCACTGGGGCAAATGAACCAAGCTCGTTTTCATATAAAGTTATTACTTCTAATAACATTACAATTTCTAATAGAAATAACTTAAATTGTATTTTATTACATGTACAATTTTAAATTACAACGTTTGCTTGTTTTAAAGTAAGAATATAACCGGGCGTTAAAAAGTTAAAGTCAAACTTTTTATTCGATCGTTTTTGATACTTGTTTCAAGAATATTGTAGTTTTTATCATTAATGCAGATAAACTGAACTATAACCTTTTTAATGTGTAAATATGTAGTCTTAAAATATACTACAAGTACTAGTTAGGTGACGTTAAACATTTGAGTCAACTGACCCCGTAACGGGGTCAATTGAACCACTTTCCCCTGGCGTGTTTAATTGGCTATATCTCGTTACTTTCTTAATAAAAAGTAATGTTGCACATTGCATTTTCTAGCTGATTAAATTCTCTATGCAACGGTATATGACACTAATGCGTTACGCTTTTAGTTAAGGCGCAAATAGCTGTCAAACAAAAAATGGACCGATTGTCCCCGGTCTACCCTACGTAAAAAAGCATAATGAGCAAACGCGGACAAAGCTGTCGCGGCACGTCCATCATCTTCTACGATTCAGCGGCAACTGAGCTATGTGCCACTCGCCTCGGCACCACTCGCCGAGCGCATCGCCCGAGCGCCTCGTACGAGCGTGAAGTACCGCTATAAAAAAGTTCTACCAACACTGGCTGAAAAATATCAGCCTTCTTTTAAAAAAAAAAAGATATATATGGTTTGTTCCCGCCATTTCGTAGCTCGCTCGCTGCGTGTGTTACGAAATTTTCAATTTACTTCGTACTTATCCAAAACTTGTCAAAATGAATATCGCTAATATTGAAAAAGTTGCAAATAGGAAAAGAATCAATGATGAAGCTGAAAAACTTCGCGAAATAGTCACTCGCGAAACCGCAAACATTATCAAATTGAAGGTAATGTAAACTTATCTTTTTTGCTATTTATGCAATCGTACTAAGTACCTGTAATTGGTATGCAGATTACTGTATTTTTTTTTTAATACATTTTTATCATAGTAGCTCTAGCTTTCATCGTATGTGTTTTAAGATGGTAACACGTTTATTGAAAGACCGAGCTCGTCTTCACGAAACGGCATCCGTTGTACACTTGAACGTACATATGCGCACTTTAAGGTCATCCTTAAATTTTACCGAACTTCCACACGCATCCGCTCCCTTGACAACTTTAACTAAAACCCCCAAAATACATGAACTGATTATATTTCCGATATCACAGCGGTTCGGTTGTTGGAACAGGTAGCGCAAGACACCGCGTACTGGGACGTAAAGGAGAAGCTTCACCAGCTCGAGAACAACCATGAGCGTCTGCAGCAGAACATGGTTGAGGTTCAGATGCAGCACGAGGCGCTCTCGGGCCGGTACCAGGATGAGCTGCGTCTGCGTCCAGAGACCTTGAACAAGTTAGTTTACTAAGACAACCTAGACGATCATGTTTGTCGTAGTAACTGACGTGCGTTGGCAGCTCTGGATTGAACAAGCTATCCGTAATAGGCAGTGATGCAATTTCTCATCATCTGTATGTTATAACCATAGTTAGTGACTGTATTTAACAGGTTAAGCAGCACCCGTGAGATCTGCGATGTCCTCGAAGAGTACAGCGGGCGGCTGAAGGCAAGCGTGTCCCGTTGTCAAGCTGACCAAGCGACCCTGGTGGCCGCCTACAACCAGTCCGGACAGGTAGTTCGGGACATCAAGATACAGCAGCTCCAGTCTGAGGAGAACAGTCGCCACGTCATCGGGGATTTGCAGGAGAAAGGTGATAGTTGTCGATTTTGGATATTATTATGAGTTATGACCATTGGACATTATGATTCCCGGACCTTTGTTATTCAATTTGACAGACGGACCTTTCGACAAGAACACATTTTTTGGTTGAAGTTGAAACATCCAGAAATTACCCTTCTTTGGGCTTCGCCGCAATCGGATAAGATAAGAGTCTACTGAGCAGTAAATGCAGTGGCGAAACGTGCCTACAAGCCGATTCCTGACGGCTTTACCAAGCTAGAAAGCTAAGGCATGCTGTCAGTGAAGTCCATGTTACTCTAGCTAAATTTCAGACTCGCACGTAACGGTTCTAATTCTTCCGGCTTCCCTTAGAAAATGTTTGAGGCTTCGCCTCTGGTAAATAGTTAATAAGTATTCTTTTGCACTCATTCAAGTGCATACGAAAATCACAATGTTGATGTGTTGTGTGCAGCGGCCCTAGCAAAGTTGATACGAGGACGATGGAAGCCTTCACATCAGTGATTGCGCGGCAGCCGCACGCATTGATGTGAAAGCTTCCATTTTGACACGGCTTACGCTGACCTGCTTCTGACCCGCTCCGCTTCTGGAAGCCTTTTGTTATCTCCATCTTATATCAGTGCATCTCTTCCTTCGATACTAGTTTGAGAGAGACGCACTGACTGAGGGATAAGATGGGGTAGCTTATAGTACAGGTGGCGGCACGAAAGTCTAGCGGTGACCGTTATTGCGCAGAAGTCGAAAGTTGCATATCGTGGGAGTGTGAGCGGGAAGGTGACGGGTCGTACCCATGCGCAGTATCCCCACCACATTTCGTTCACTGCTAGACTTTCGTGCCGCCACCTGTATCGACCTTGCTAGGGGGCGCCAGGGGTACGTAACCTAAATATATTTTTTATGAATATATTTTGTTTCCTAGTTAAACTTATAACCGAACACAAGGATGAAATGGCCCAGATATTTTCATCTACCAAGCAACGCCTGGAGACTGATTTAAACGATGCTCGCACCAAACTCGCAGCGGCGCTAGGACAGAAAGACGAGCTCTTCGTAGCTTTGAATGACTTTAGCAGGAAACTGGATCTTAACAAACGTGAATTGGAGAAGGTAATAAAGCAAAAAGTTAAAAGACCATTATTTTAACGTGTTTTTTTACAATAAAAAACCAAAGTTCTTAAAATTATTTTGCAGAAAGATGAAAATATTGCGAATCTGCAAACGAACGTGAAAAAGTTGATTCATGAATTGAACAATCAGGGTATGGAAATGAAGAAAATGGTGGCCAAACACGAAAAAGAGTGAGCAGAAAATCTCTTCTGTTTGTCTTCATAATAATGTTTTAATGTCAAAAAAAAAAAACATTCAAAATCGACTCTTATTTTTTAGCCATAAAGAATATTCTGATTCTAACGAGACTCTGAAGAACGCGCTTCATAACCAAGAGCAGTTCACTCGTTCTATCTGCGATCAAAGTAATCAGCTACAGGAGAAGATATCAGTTTTAGAAGAGGAGCAGATTTTAGGTCTTGAGAAATATACAGAGTTGGAGGAGAAACTCGAGGTATGTATGCAATTACGACAGGACCTAGGAGAATGGCGGTGTGATAAGGAGAAGACCTTTAACTAGCAATAGATTAAGACAGGTTGAATAAATAAACAAATGTTACCTTAATACTTAAAGAATGTTTACCAAGTTGTCTGCAGAGTTTTGGAAAAATTACGACGATTTTCATACACATCTTTATTTCATGTCTTTACTGCACCCTCTTTAGCCCTACAGATTATTTAGTGGCGCTATGCCTTCTAATAATTAGCTATCACTAATCATGACACTCAATTATTGGCTATATTTTATGTTTCACAGGAATCTAAAGCTCTATGTGATGAGTTGACAAAACAAAGAGCAACATTGTATGAGAAAAAAGAAGAGTTGGAAATGGAGATCGACGCCAAAATAATGGTAATTTAAAAACTTGGATTTTTCTGAGATTAAGAAAGTACCTGTATAATTTCTTTTATTTTTTACAGCTTCTTAAGCAATCAGAAATAGAGGGCCAAAATTTGAGAGCGCAGATTTCGGAATTGGAAGCGCAAATCGCTCAAGGCGCTGCAGAACTGGAAACAACCATCCAAGAATCCAACTTAAAATCCAAAAGAAACGAGGAATTGGTCGCGGTTATTCAAGGACTGGAAGCCAAAATTTCTGCAATGGAAAGCGCTATGGAAACCTTCAAGTATGAAAATTGTTATTACTAAATCATTTTTAATTTTATAAACTGATAATTTCATATTACGAGCAGGCATTTCTTTATTCTCGGATAACCTTGGATTGGTCACGTTTTGTAACATTTTTCAGAGCGGAAAATGCAGCCAAAATAAATGACCTCAATAAAACATTGGACTCTAAAGTCAAAGTAATAGAGGTCAAAGACAAAGAGCTGGATTGTAAAGCGTCCACCATCAACCAACTGATGTCTGACCTGAAGAATGTCACCGACGCTAAGACCAAACTAGAGACCAATCTGGAAAAGATGAAGAAGAATATGGAAGCGGAGAGAGAGAGTGCGAAAGAAAAAGAGGTTGTGTGGGGAAAGAAGGTTGAACAACTAGAGAATCTTTCTAGGGTAAAGATACTATATTTTTATGTATTTCTCTACTTATTCTAAATGTATGTAATATAGGCTCTATGTACATCGTTGTCAATGCCATTTTGTTTCTTAAAAAGTAATGACAAAACCTAAGTTAAATATTTTTGTCACAGGATAAAGAAAATGAACTATCGAAGCAAATGACCATTATTCTAGACATGCGCAACGAAAAGGTACATGCCGTTGTATTTACATTTACGTGCGCCATAGCGTTTCGTTTTACTATTTTGCAGTTACTTATTCCATTAAAACTGTTATTTATACAATACAGGAAAAACTGCAACAGCGTCTCAAGAGCATGCAGAGCACCATAGATAATATCGAGAAGGAGGTGACGGGGCGTTCGGCGCAGTCGCTGCCGGCGCGCCAGGCTGCCGAGCTCGACGACAACGCTGTCATGATGTCGCCAGCGCCGCTGCAAAAGGTTTATTACCATTATTTTACACCTTGAACTACGAGAATCCACAATCGCCTTCACCAGAGAACTCGCTAACTGTTGTACCCTAGGCGGCTTTAATTTTTCGTAAATGATTAGCTGAACTAACACTAATTACTACACTATTATACATATCAACAGAAAGTGGGTATCCATGCGCCCAAGGTCCTGAAACCACCCCCGATGGCACCGCCGAAAGAGCAAGACAAGCAGGACAGCCTACTGTTCACCCTGTTTAGTGACAGCAGTATGGATAATGAGCTGACCATTGACGTAAGTGATGCTAACTAAAAAAAAGTTATCTAAGCATATTTATCGCACACGCTAATATAACTTATATAACTAACTTATCCATCTACAATTCTACGTATGTTTCTGCCATTTAACCCCTCATCGTAGTGAACTTGTAGCTTCGCTTTAACTTTTATTTCTTTCTGTGACAGCAAGATGAAGTTAACCGCCGCTTCGATGCTTTAGCGCGCGGAGAGAGAATCTCGCCCTTGACCTTCAAACGACGCAAAGGCCATTCGTCCCTTCTGGGAGGGCTGAAGCCATTGTCTGACGTACGTAGTTGACATTTTTATTACTTGGTTTTAAGGAACAAAAACTTTCTTAGAATAAGATGTTCCGATTATTTTTGTTGCAGAAGCAAGTATCTCTTTCTCAAGCAAGAGAGATCGCCGTGAAGAGCAAACGCACGTTCTTCAAGAACAAAAGGTCTGATAGCAAGGCGAAGAAATTTAAACCTGACGATTAATTATCTACCTTTATTTCTGGTATCGATTATAATTATAATATAAGACTTTTAAGTCTTACAAATGATTGTTTTAGTTTTGTAAGCAAATTAAATGATTATTTTGTTATTACCTAATAGACAAATATAGGTATAATTTCCATTATCAGATTTCATTCTTTAAAATAAATGTTAGTGTTTTTAAATTATGATTGTTTTTTATTGATAGTTAACTGTTTTAATATTTTTAATAATGAAGCAATTGTGATGAACTCCTGACTAAAATGATTCGGTGTTGCTGTGCTGAAATTATATCTCAAAAGGTAGGAAAATGAAAAATCAATTCATAGAAATCCTCTCTAAATACTATTATTTTTTCCATGCGCTCAGTACAGACTTCAGTTTATTGTTATTTTTTGTATTCTGTAACGGCTCTGGCTACGCTTCGTAACTAGTAAATAGTAACGTAACATGGATTAAGGATGTAAAAAGAACGGTTTTATTTTTTATTACACCTACGCGAAACGATTAATACTACCATACTATTCAATTTCAGCGAAAAATATACAAATCGATATATTGGGTATACATCCTTAAGCTCTCTCGACTTTTATAAACATTTTGAAAAAAAAACTAGACGTCATTTTGACAGCCGAGTGCTACAGTGTTTGCTATTTGTGTATTAGATGTTTGTTGTGAGCTTCTATTAATAGACTATTATAGACCAAGTTTCATATAATATCATTCAGAACAACATTATAGGAGCCAGTAAATTAAAAGTTATTGACGTGTTTCATCCATAATGTACGTTATAAATGGATAAAAATACGTGAGGTTATCCGGTGGTGTTCAGAATGGATCGCGGTAAAATGTCGAGCTCGGGGCGCGGCGGCAAGAGCAAGGCACCGCAGCACCCACAGGACATCTTTGCGCTCGGCAGCAAGGCCACCGTCGTGGTCTCCCGCGACCAAGAGAAGCGCAATATACACAAACCGTCGGGCAGCGGTAAGTTGGCTTGTCCTGAGTCACATGTTCATTGCATGAGATTTAAGGGTCCTATTAATGTACGTCCCGATATTGCCCTACCCAACAATTTTCTACTACTTAACTATTTATGGGGCAAAAGTTCTTAGAAATTATTTATTAAAAATATACTTAACAACATGTCATAGGTGTGGAGCGTAAACGCGATGGTGCCACCAGTTTTGGCACTGCTCCACCAAGCAAGCGATCAAGGATCGGCTCACCTGCAGAAGCTGTAGGAGGAACTTCTTTGGAAGTAGACCCAGTGGACCTTGTGCCTAACGTGTTGCAGGCTTTAGATACACTCAACTCTGATAAACTGGTAAGAATACAAGTAGATCAAGTTTGCATGTATCTCTGAAACCACTAAACTAATTAAAAAATATATTTCAGTAATAGAAAGCTACACTGTTCCTGAGTGACACAGGCTATCTTTTATCATAGAAATATTCAAACAGCAATAACTGAATTCCACATAGATAAAGTTGCTGCAAAAAGCTAGTACTTCAAGAAGCATCTTAATTAAATTTTTCTTTGTATACATTTATGAAGTACAACATTCTTTCTCATTCAGAAGTTCTTGCACCAAAGCTAAGCTACTGATTCTTGTTCATCATGCTTTTTATGCATGTTTTATATAAGTATTTAATTTCATTTAAAGAAAGCTAATCAGCCAAGACTAGTACTGTGGTTCTGAGGTGATAAGGTTTTACATTGAGCTAAATCAATTTTTTTGATTTCATATGATTTTATATTGTTCACAGCTCGGTCTTTTAACAGGCTCAATTCGCCTGCTTAAATCCCAAAGGTCAAAGCCTGACCCTATCCTCTGTATGAGCATGCTTTACTTGTGCAAGATTCGTCCCAACATGTTTGCCCATGATGTGGTGACGCAGAGCCTCTGTACATTGCTGAAGAGGGAACAGGGGGCTGCGTTTAAAAGCAAGGGGAACCCGCTGGTGTTTGTGCTAGCTTGCAACATGCTGTATGCTGGCCACCGTGATAGTAATAATTGGCCAGATACATTTATAAAGGTTGGTTCATTTGAATTTTATATTTAAACTTAATTCTAGTACTAAAATCGTTGATTAAGATACCAAGAGAGGCTTCTTCATTGAGTTATTTTTGATCACTGACAGATTAAAGTAATATCAGTCCTTGATTAATTATTTAACCAGGTTTACATCGAGGATGCACTGAACGAGCGTTGGTGGGTGGAGTGTTCATGGTGCAAATGCCTTGTGGAGAATATTGTGACCGCTTTCAGCACCAAGCAGCCCCCATCGCACCTCATCCCTTCAGACACCACACTTGGTCAGTTATACACTTCTTGGGCACAGCTTTACATAGAGACTGAGAATGTACAACACAATAAGAGACGCATTTTGAAATAATAGTCTGTGACACGAGCCTTCAACTCAGTCCCTTTATGCGTTGCTATTGCAAATTCATGTGCCAATCAAGTTTGTTTTAAGGTGGTGATTTTGTCTCTATTTAACTCTGAAATGTTTGCAATCAGGAGGCACGATGTCACCGTCTGGTTCTGGCTCTCCTTTGATGGGCAGCACGGAGGATGACCCAGATAACACGGATCTGGAGTATACCGTGTATCCGAGGTAAGGATACTCAAAACAAGATTGAGCAAGCAATGGTAGTGCAACTGTCTACTGTCAATGTCATGAGTCAAGTCATGGATGCTTAGCCACACATAATAATATATCATAAATGCGAAAGTTTATGAGTGTGTGAATGTGTTAGTTTTTTATATTCCTTCAAAGACTGGATGGATTTAGATGAAATTTGCAATTATTTCTGAAAATACGGTTTTTAGGCCAATGTCATACAAATCACACCATGCTCCTCTGCTGCACTGCTGAAGAAATAGCATAGAATGCGTGCAGATGCTTATCATCCTGGCATGTCGTAAAAGTCGACTAAGGGACGGGTCCTATCCAACATGGTGGACTATCTGTATGGGCGATGGGCTGATCACCTGTCACCATACGGTTCATCATACCATCTTAGGACTAATTAATCGAACGTGGCCACAAGTAGTCTTGTGGCTCTGCCCACCCCATTAGGGATTTCGGGCGTGATGTGTATGTATGTCATACAAATAAAAAATGACAAATTTGATGACGATGTCAAAACTAGTAACTCAGAACTATAAAACAATGTTTCTTTTTCACTTATTTTGACCTATAATAAAATTTATTTTTTTCTCTTACATGCATACTTATATGTTTTCTTTCATAACATATAATTTAAACCTCATTTTGATTTTCATGCATATTCCCTATTGTTTCATAAACAGATACTCAAGTAGCTACGAGACAGTGGAGGCGTTGGTGCTGGAGGCGATCAAGGAGCAGATCCAGAGAAGAGCGGCGCCGGACGCGATCGGAAAAGGCTTTCTGAAGTTGCTGTCGGCCACCTGCGGGTTCCCAGAGGTCAGTATACTGTAATGGTGTAACTTCAAAAGCGTAAAGTCTCAAAATTACAAGATGTCAATATTGTATATTGACAAAGTCACATAATATCAGAATGTCTTCATTATTATTCGTATGTTTGTTTATATTTTTTTATTAACTTTAGTCTTTTACGAGCACTTGTGTAGATTAAGGAGTGAATTACTGCTGCTTTGGAAAAGAAACCTCTACTGAGGACAGCCAGTGAGAAACTCAGCAAGGTATAAGTGTTCAAAACAGTATACAGTATAGTTAACATTGATGTGTATAGTTGTATACTAATCTAATTATATAAAGCAATTGGACACGCCCATCGAGCCCCAGGGAATGCCGGTCAGTAATGTCGACCTACATCATAGTAGGATTATTGACTTACTGCAAACTCGGTCATAAGTCATCGGTGCAGCGATATACCAGCCTTACTGGTAAGTAGGAGAAGCATATCTTTGCACGACTCCGATGATTTCTGACGGAGCAAATAATCTTGCTATGGTAGGTTCACACTTCTCTTAACCAATGGAATTGTTCGCAGATCCGCATGATATCGGCGTCGCGGCTCGAGGCGTGGCTGCACTCGGGCAAGCTGTGGCGCGCGGCGCAGGAGCTGCTGGCGTGCGTGTGCGTGAACGCCGACGCGTGCGGGCCCACCGCCGCGCGCGACCACGAGGTGCTCGCGCAGCTGGCGCGCATGCGCCTCAAGACCAAGCCGCTGCAGCAGGCCTACCAGGCCTGTCTCAGGTGACACTGCGCAACCTGTAATAGCTAATAAACAAACGTTTAGGGTTCCGTACCATTATCTTTCAAAACGGCAAAAAAATCACGTTTGTTGTATGGGAGCCCCCTTAAATATTTATTTTATTCTGTTTTTAGGTATTTATTGTTATAGCGGCAACAGAAATACATCATCTGTGAAAATTTCAACTGTCTAACTAGCACGGTTGATGATATACAGCCTGGTTACAGATTGACAGACAGACAGACGGACATCGGAGCCTTAGTAATAGGGTCCCTTTTTTACCCTTTGGGTATGGAACCCTAAAAACATAGATATTTCTTGGAACAAAGCAGCGTCAGTTACGCACTCATCCAAAAGCAAATACAACACAGGCGCCCTTCTGGTAATATCCTCATGCATTATACCTCTATTTTGTGTTGAGACAAACTGAAAAAAAAACTGAACAATATTTTAAATTCCACCTTGTGCCCAGGTTCATTTTTTTGGGTTCCGTACGCGAAGGGATCCGAAGAAACCCTATTACTGCGAGGACAACGTCCGTCCGTCCGTCTATCAGAGGCCTCTAGCTCAGCAACGGTAAGAGGGAAGAGGGTTGAAATTTTCACAGTATATGTGTTGTCATGTTAATTATAATTATAGATTTTTCTCTTTTGTTTTTGTTTCTTGTTATTTTGTATTATAATTTGAATTTTCCAGTGTATTGGTGTAATAATGTAATGGTGTGCACATTATGTTTAATTGAATAAATAAATAAATAAAAATGAATGGCAAGAATACTAGCAAATAATAAAAATATCCAATAGTTTTAAGCCCGAGAAGCTCCCCATACATTGATACCCTAAAATCGGCTGATTCTAGATCAATTATGTTCCAGCTATAATTCCAAAACAGCTTAAGTTTCAGCTATCAAATTTGACCAGATTTCAGTTTATTCTCCATAGTTAAACAACAAATGCCAATTCAATGGTGTACTGTTATAGAAATTTGAAAAATATATTGAAATCAATCTGCCAACTTATTTGCAACTGTCAAAGTTCTTATACGATTAACATAGTCTTTTATTGATTGGTTGAGACCATGCCAAATTGGCGTAGTACGGAACCCGCGTTGCGCGAGGCCGATTCATACTTGACCGGTTTTTTTATGTATACATGCGCGCAGCACGTAAAGCAAGGGTTATTTTTGGCTGTTTAGAATACTTCTATGGTATTTCTTTCGCTGGGGCCCACCGCTGTCTGCTCGCGCAGTGATTACACCGCAATTGTTCCAGGGAGATGATATCGGACAGTCCCGCGCTCCTGCGCAGCGTGGTGACGCACACGATCTACAACGAGCTGTCGAACGTGCGGTCACCCAACAACATGGCCGTGCTGTGCGCGCTCATACAGGCGCAGCCGCAGGCCGTGCCCGCCGCCATGGCCGACACCTACCAGGTGCGTGACGTTACAGTACACAATACGGCGCACGTTCCTACAGGCGCAGCCGCGGGCTTTTTTGGCTACACAGCCAATATTATTATTTATTTAACCGACTTCAAAAAAAAAAGGAGGAGGTTCTCAATTCGGCTGTATTTTTTTTTTTATGTTTGTTACTTCAGAACTCCGTCATTTATAAACCGATTTTTAAAATTCTTTTTATAATCAGTACGGTATACCTCCAGTTTGTCGTCAAAGTCGAGTTATGATGAGGGGATCTATGAGGAATCGATGGAACTCTTCAAATATTATAGACACGCATAGAGCAATTTTAGTATTACCTGTAATAACTCAAGCAGTTACGTTCCAAAAGCACTATTTGGTGAAGTGGAACTGTTGATGAAGACCATAGATGATCACCGGAACTCCTAAATGTTGAGTATTTCACGGTTGGCGATTAAATTGCTGTATAAGGTTCTGAAGCAACTTATGTCCATGAAAATTCATGTTGTAAAATTGAAGAACCAGGAGAACTCCTCAACGATTGACATCCTTGCACCGTGGATAGCAACAGTTTGTAAAGGGCGATGAGCAATTGGCATTATGCTATTGTTACTTGATGTTAGTAAATGTGTGTCCTTAAATCACAGGATAATAAATAAAATGTGAAAAAGAACTTTGGTACTTTTCAAAGGCTATTTGGTCGGTTTTTTTATTTTATAAATTATAGATTATTTATTTATTAATTAATTAGCAAATGTTTGTGTGCAGGAGCTGGTGCTGCGGCAAGAGGACTACCTGCGGCCGCTGCGCGCGCTGAGCCGCGAGTGCGTGCGCGCCGCGCGCGCCGACGCGCAGGCGCTCGTGCCGCTGGCGCGCGCGCTGGCCGCGCCGCCGCCGCACGAGCCGCCCGCCGAGGTGAGCCTTGTTGCAGCAGCTGGTGCTGCGGCAAGAGGACTACCTGCGGCCGCTGCGCGCGCTGAGCCGCGAGTGCGTGCGCGCCGCGCGCGCCGACGCGCAGGCGCTCGTGCCGCTGGCGCGCGCGCTGGCCGCGCCGCCGCCGCACGAGCCGCCCGCCGAGGTGAGCCTTGTTGCAGCAGCTGGTGCTGCGGCAAGAGGACTACCTGCGGCCGCTGCGCGCGCTGAACCGCGAGTGCGTGCGCGCCGCGCGCGCCGACGCGCAGGCGCTCGTGCCGCTGGCGCGCGCGCTGGCCGCGCCGCCGCCGCACGAGCCGCCCGCCGAGGTGAGCCTTGTTGCAGCAGCTGGTGCTGCGGCAAGAGGACTACCTGCGGCCGCTGCGCGCGCTGAACCGCGAGTGCGTGCGCGCCGCGCGCGCCGACGCGCAGGCGCTCGTGCCGCTGGCGCGCGCGCTGGCCGCGCCGCCGCCGCACGAGCCGCCCGCCGAGGTGAGCCTTGTTGCAGCAGCTGGTGCTGCGGCAGGACTACCTACGGCCGCTGCGCTGCGATTTTAATTTTTATCTGCTATAGACGTCACTCGGCGTCCGGAGCACGCTTTCTCGCTAATAACCGTGGCGTTCAAGTTATGAATAATAAATACTTGCTTTTACTTTAATTCCACATTAAAATGTTATCATTCGGTGACTGATCAAGATGCGAAGATTAAATATTCGTGTCAACTAGTATTTATTTATTTTAGGACAACCTACAGCTTCATTTACAGTTTTATAGGTGATGATGATGAATTTTATATTTCTCAAAAAGATTATATCATCTAGACGCTAACCTACTTCCCCTGGTCCCGTAGATCCGCGAGCGTGCGTTCAACTCGCTCGCGGACCTGTTCTGCTGCCTGTGCCTGGTGACAGCGTCGCACAGCAAGCACCTGCCGGAGTACCGCCAACAGCTGTGCGTGATCCAGTGCTGCGCGCTGGGCTGGCTGCTGGACACCGCGGCCGCCGTCTACCGCCCGCCGCGGCACGACTTCCAGCTCGCGCTCAACAAGGTCACTTCTCCTTATTTATAGCATTAATAGGTCCAATTCGAAACGGTGTCCGCTAAATTTAAAAGTGCCTAAACTTAAAATAAGAAACGTCAAACTCTATATTTTATAGCTCCAAGCTATCAAAATCGAGTCAGTCTAATTCAGCTTGCAAGATTTGACCCGAACATTATACATACATACTGACGAGAGAATTGTGCACGATGACATCACGCTGTGCACAAGCGACTTCCACGGACAAAATTCATGTTCATTTTTATGAATCTTTAAAAATTATTTTGAAGCCATTTGAAGTGCTAGAGAAAAAATTTAAAATACCATATTTTAAGTTGAAACGTGTACTTTTAGAATTAAAAAAAAAACCGTCCCAGGCTCATTGGGTAGTTGACTGACTATAGTAACAAATATTAAAATGTCTGTACGATGCGCTAGGTGGTGTACACTATATCGTATTTGTAGTTGATAGTTGTTGGAGTGCAGAGAAATAATGATTTCTTAAGTTGGTTTATTCACGTAAGTTAAGTAATAGATAATAAGTAAAAACAGCTGATTTTTCCTTCTCTTCGTGCGTATCGTACGCTAGTTAGTTATGCACTAAAATTAGGTAAACAAATGTTATATATAATGAAATGACGGCCATTGTGTGGCCCAAAGTAGGTCGCAACGTTAACGTTAAAAATTACAGTGGTGAGACTGTACAATGTCCGTGGAATGATAGTTTAACCCTCAATAATACAAATAGAACAGGAGTCGTGTAAAAATAAATCAAGACTAATTTATAATTTCAAAAGTTCATTTTTTACTTCTCTGAGTCACGTGATTTAATCACAACGCATAACATCACAGAAATCGGATGCGTTCCGAATCGCGCTCGGATCTTGAATCCGCACAATAATACGGAACCCTAAAAATAAACAAACGGTTGTTTAATTAGTTGAATGAAACGTTATCAGATAATGTTCGTGGAGCCGGCGGACACGTACAGCAAGCCGGACAACTGGCCGCCCGAGTCGGAGCGCGCGCTCACCTACCGGCTGTGCTGCGAGACGCCGCTGCCGCAGAACACCCTGCTGCGCGTCATCTTCATCGGGCTCGCCAAGGTGAGCTACCCTCGCAGCTGTGATGCTGCGCTCACGCGAGGAGACTCCCGCCCGCCAGTGTACAAGCATAGCTAGGCACACGACCGTTAATCGTTAATTTACAACTTTTAAGTTAACTTCAAAAACTGTTAACGCCCTCATTAACATAAACACCGTTAAAATAATTAAAGTCCGTTAAACTTTAATTAAGTACCTACTATTTGCCAAAAGGACACCGCGCGGCTTATGTCAGATAGCTTTTGATTTGAATGTGATCTCTAAATAATAGGTATTATTATTGTAAAATCTAATACAACATCCTATTTTTACTAATGTTCCATGCCCTGCCTAAACTTCCATAGCACATAACAAATATTTTATTTTAATAAGTAATATCCAAAACGGACAATCGGCGCACTATCCACTAATTGTCCTCTTTTACAGGAGATCCCAGTGGGTCCAGCGGAGACATTCGAGCTGGTGGAACAACTAGTGCGGCGCGCGTGCGCCCTGCCGCCCGACGACGCCCCTCTGCCTGTTGACAAGCTGGAGCTGGCCGATTACGTGTTCCAACTGTGCCAGTTCACGCCGCCCGACAACATCACTCTGCCTGCAGGGTGAGATGCTGACTCTAATATGATTTAAGATTCTAAATATAATTCCTTCAAGTAACTGGCGCAGTCGGTAGGACGACAAGTTATTTTTATCGATTTTTGGCTTCTAGCACTGGTTCCCATTAGTTTCATTGAGCAATGACGTTCTTGAACTTTTAAATCTGGTTTTTACGAATACCTTGCTGAGTTTTAATGTTTTTTTTTTCATAACCCGAGAATACGAGGACAGCGGTCCCCCTGAAGCAGAAATGGGCCTACATATTAGAATGCTTGAAGGTGCCATCCATAAATTACGTGACACTAATTTTATGATTTTCGCCCCCCTTGTGTGACATCACATATTTAACAATATTTTAAGGTTTTCGATAGATCTATCTTTAGATCAGACATGTGAAAGAGCCCATGTGGCCTACTAGCAAAATAAATATTTTCTAATTAATTTTCATTTGATGTTAGTTTAACTTTAGATTTATACATGTGACGTGACGAAGCTTAGGACTAGTCCCTCCCTTTGTTGACCCCCTCCCTCCTTAACGTGTGACGTAATTTCTGGATGGCTATTAAGATTTTTTTATAATATAGTCCATCACCGCTAAATCCGTCGGCGTGCAGGCTAGCAGACTCGTAGGTTGACTAAAAACGTTGTGTATATGTTCATGAGGCACTGTATCGCGTGACACGCCCCCTGTGCCTCGGTTTGCAAGATACTTTTTTATTATTATTCACATCTTGTGTTTTTTATTATTCAGATTTTAATTGCAATGCTGATTATTTAGTTGCAATTTAATAATTTATAAATAACTAGCGACCCGCCCCGGCTTCGCACGGGTGCAATGCTGATATTAAATATACCTACCTACTACAGAATGTCCATATAAACAACCTTTACAGCTTTTTTGTCATTAGCCAATACAAACATGTTTTGTTTAGTTAGACATAATTAATCCTAACTACGTTTTGAAGAACAAACATACAATTTCGAAAAGAATATCGCGCTGAAAAGCACGTTTTGCAATATACAATTTTTAATATATATTTTTTTATTTATCGTAACGTAAGTTGTCGCGCCGAAAAGCACGTTTTTTATAGGCACGCGCACGGCAGGGCGCTTCCGCCTCACCGCTATGTCCCTGCATTTTAAATCTGTAATATCTTCGGAAATATTCATTTAAACTACATGCTGTAAAGGGCCATATTGATCTATATTAAATGGAGAATGTATTTAAGGTACTTAATTGGATAAGGAATAATGCTATATTGCTTAAAATGACTTCGTAAATAAGCCATTTGTTCCCGTAAAATGTAAAGGATAAAAAATGGTTATTGTGGGTTATCCTTAAGAGATAGACATATACCATCGCGGACTTTTTTGTTGACCTTTTTAGGGTGTAGAATACTGTAGTACATTTTTTTGATTTATCTCGTGGGGTTCAGCCAGCGTTTGCAATGTAAGCGCAATAAAATGTGTTTATTTACGACATCACATTAGAAACCTCTAATTTTATCAATGTTTCTCTAGAATATTATGCATGTATTATACATATAAACCTTCCTCTTGAATCACTCTATCTATTAAAAAAACCGCTTCAAAATCCGTTGCGTAGTTTTAAAGATTTAAGCATACATAGGGAAAGACAGACAGCGACAGCGACTTTGTTTTATACTATGTAGTGATAGTGATTTTTAATGAATATTGAACTTATTTTAATTTATTGTATTTAATTTTAATTTTATTTGGAATGTATTTTATCAAATGTATAGATGAATTTCTGAAATAAATGACTATGATTATTATTATAGCTACACTGCGCCGCCGCTGGCCATCACGTCGCTGTACTGGCGCGGCTGGATCCTGCTGACGATGCTGGCGGCGCACAACCCGCAGGGCTTCGCCGAGCGCGCCGCGCAAACGTACCCCACGCTGCGCGCGCTCATCGAAACCTGCATCACCAAGTGAGTGAGCGTGACCGATTTATGTACTTCGGACTGACTCATGGACTATAATTTTAATGTTGACTTTCGGACTATAATTTTAATGTTGACTCTCGAACTATAACTTTAATGTGACTCTCGGACTATAAGTTTAATGTTGACTCTTAGACTATAATTTTAATGTTGATTCTGGGTCGGGTTATGATTTTTAACTATAACTTTTAGACTATCGGTTACCGGCGATAAACTTTTCTTCGTGCTTATACCTTTTCATCACACAATCAACTAGCTGTCGCCCGCGGTTTCACCCGCTATCTGCCAGTGAAAGTCCCGTCAAAATCGGTTCAGCCGTTCCAGAGATTAGCCGAAACAAACAGAGAGGCAGACAATTTTTTTAATTTTTTCATAAGTACCGTATATAATATCATACTCGTATGGAATTAGTAAAAAGCTGTTATTTTGACATTAGAATCAGACACTTCAATCTTTTTTAAGTATTGAGTAAAGATGTATAGATGGAATATTTGTAGGTGTTTAAGTTGACAGTTGATATATAGGCTGTCCTAAAATAATCAAACAATAATTGGGTACAAATAGGTACTAAAATCGCTGTAATTAGATCGTGCACCGGTTTACCTGAGTGAGTTCGTTCCGGCAGCAAGCCGAGCGTGGAGTGGGCGAACAGCGCGAGCGAGGCCGAGCGGCTGGAGGCGGAGCGCGCCGCCGTGCTGCAGCTGGAGACGCACCTGGCCGCTGCCAGCAACGCCAAGCTGCCCATCACCGAGCACAACTCGCGCCTGCTCAGCCAGGTACCCCACCCTCCAGCACCCGCTCGGCTGCCGCGCACAGCTCACGTGGAAACGCAACCCGATTCACTACCAAATACTTTCCAATACATTTATACAAAACATAAAACCATATAAATATAAGTTCTTTCTATATACAAATAGAAGAAAGACGAAGATTTTTAGGGTTCCGTACCCAAAGAGTAAAAACGGGACCCTATTACTAAGGCTCCGCTGTCCGTCTGTCCATCTGTCCATCTGTCCGTCTGTCTCCAGGCTGTATCTCATGAACCGTGATAGTTAGACAGTTGAAATTTTCACAGATGATGTATTTCTGTTGCCGCTATAACAACAAATACTAAAAAATAGAATAAAATAAATATTTAAGGGGGCTCCCATACAACAAACGTGATTTTTTTGCCGTTTTTAAAGATAATGGTACGGAACCCTTCGTGCGCGAGTCCGACTCGTTTTTATTTGTCTCACACCACCACCAACTTAAGGTATACTATAACTATAACAAATCATTAAATTTAAACTAATAAAATGTTGGTGCAATGTGACACCAAATAAGGTTCTTCACTCAGCATGTGCTGCAACGCTGATATTCTGTGAATCCCTATATATCGCATGTGACAGCAAGCGGTGTGAAGCGTTTTTACATCAGATTGACTTTTTTTACAGTAAGGCCGTTGAAGAAAACAAACATATTGAGTGAATTGTGAGCAAAGTACATCACGATTAGACATATATTGAATTACGAACATTTTTTTAAATAAATAATTACCGATTTGTTAGATGCATTTTCCGATATTTTTATTTTCTTATATAAAAAATTCCGATCGACTTTTTTCCCTGTAGACCAATTTCCGAACGCCTTCTTTCCCTATAGACATATTTCCTGGCATATTTATTTTCTTGTATATAAAATTCCGAACGCCTTTTTCCCTATAGACATATTTGCCGATATATTTATTTTCTTGAATAAAAATTTCCAAACGCCTTCTTTCCCTGTAATTTTTTTCACATACGCAAAATTTCATAGGCGTTTAGAGTTTTATATACAAGAAAATAAATATATCAGGAAATTTGTCTACAGTGAAAAAAGTCGATCAGAATTTTTTATACAAGAAAATAAAAATATCGGAAAATGTATCTAACAAATCTAATTACCATGTAGAATAATGAAGATGAAGAATATTGTAAAAATAAACTATGATATCACTGTACGAACTGAATTTCTGAAGGTGTAGTAGTGACTGTTTAATTTTTTTCTGGAAGGTGCCAAGCGTGCGGGATTTTTACTGTTTCTCAAATACTAGCTGTCCCCCGCCGTTTCACCCGCGTAGAACGAATTTTGTTCACAATTTCATGGATTTATATCTTTTTCGTGTTATATGTTATTATCTCCTCCGCTGCACTGGGAGTGAAGAAATAGCTTAGAATGCGTGCAGATGCTTATCATCCTGGCATGTCGTGAAAGTCGACTAAGGGACGGGTCTTCTCCAACATGGTGGACTGTCTGTATGGGCGATGGGCTGATCACCTGTCACCATACGGTTCATCATACCATCTGAGGACTAATTAATCGAACGTGGCCACAAGTACTCTTGTGGCTCTGCCCACCCCATTAGGGATTTCGGGCGTGATGCTATGTATGTATGTATGTTATTATTAACCTATTTATTATCATGATTGTATAATTATTGTAAATTGTTTTTATCATAATATTGATTGGTTTTATGTGTAAAATTTGAGGGTTTCCGTTCTTGTACTTTAAACTGGTCTTTTAAAAATAAAAAGATGCGCGACGGCAGAGATATACTGCGCGTCATCCCCCCCGTTGCGCCTCACCTCATACCACCAATTGGGTCAGTAAATCGAATAATGCGCAGCGCTCTTTTTACGTGACGCGGTTTTAACATTTAATATTAGTTTATGCAACGGTTGCATAATGTTGGCCCTAAAATACGAGTGTGTGCTTATGAAACGAGCAGACAGGCGAGGTCTAATATTCTCATGTCACTCGAGATCAAATGTCGTGTCGTTTATATAAAAAAAACATACTGAATTGATGTTTCGTATCGATAACTGTTTTAATATCTATGGATACTGGAATACCTGTCACCATACGGTTCATCATACGGTTCATCATACCATCTTAGGACTAATTAATCGAACGTGGCCACAAGTAGTCTTGTGGCTCTGCCCACCCCATTAGGGATTTCGGGCGTGATGTGTATGTATGTATACTGGAATAGAGACCCACTTGAGTTTTGACAGCTGTTCCAAAATTAAACTCATAACGTTACAAAAATGTATACTGTAATAACTTTTACTCACACAGCTCATAGTAAAATTGGTTCTAATAATGCTGGTAATTTCCTAAGGTTTTTGAATACATTATGGAGGTTTTATGATATGGGTGTAGATAAAAGTGTAAAAACGTTCTCGCTTTTTGTATGAAATGTGAGATTTGCCGACCGTTGTCTATCCTCTTAACTGCCAAACCGTAGCTCTGAGCCACCGCCTCAATGTCGCGTTCCTGTCCAGCTGACGACCCTGGAGCCGCTGGGGCCGGCGCGCAAGCCGCCGCAGTCCATCCTGGACAGCCTGCAGCAGACGAGCGCGCAGCTGCGGCTGGGCCGGCTGCTGTGCCGCCAGCCCGCGCTGCTGCTGGAGCTGGTGGAGCGCCACGGCACGCGCCGCGCCATGCCCTGGCTGCACCAGCTGCTGCGCCACGACCAGCTGGAGCTCAGGTGAGTAGCTGTACCTACCTAATTTTTTTAACTTATGGGTCTATATTTAATAACACTATTACATCACGCCCATGCTCAAAAAATGACTAATTTATATTTTATGTGTAGTGTGTTTACTTATATAATTCTTCCGTTTTTTATTTTCTCCATGCAAATAACCGCGCAGTGCTTCTCGTTCAATCCGATGCTAACAGATAGAGACTGATGGCTCAAGGTCGTTGGCTGTTGTCAGTGGCTTAATATCAATCGATTTGTATGTGTTGCGTATACGTAGCGTGCTGCCGGTGCAGTGCCTGTGCGAGTTCCTGTCGGCGGGCGGCGCGGGGGGCGCGGGCGCGGGGGAGGCGGGCAAGGCGGGCGAGCTGGCCGCGCACCTGCGCCGCACCGTCGCGCTCAGCGAGGAGGGCGCGCGCGCCGTGCTGCACTACTACACGCAGCGCCTCGCGCACGCGCACGCGCCCACGCGCGCCGGCGCCTCGAGGGTGAGCTCAGATACTGTCAGCGTGTTGCCACTTGCCGAAGGACGCCGCCGACACATGAATCATTCTCAGCTATATAACAGCTAATGCGAGTTTATGTCGATGCTGGAGTCATTCATATTTTTATTAGATTAATTCCTACATATCGTTTGGGTGTACCGACACTATTTGTACGTACAGACTGGCTGTAAAAGCGGTGGCGCAACGTCCGCTTAGTACTACAGTACGATGCTACAAACTGGGCCATTTCGGTATTTCACACAAAAGTATTTGATGCCTTTTGTTATTGTCTCGTTTATGTTTCATTATTTCTTAGGTATATTGAAGCACGCCAACAAGTCGCCCTTGTCCAGTGTAAAAGGAGCGCTGACCCCATATAAGATGCATGGCTGTCAGCGCTCTTTTTACGTTGGCAACGATCGTTTGGCGCGAAATAGGTCCACCTTCGAACACCGCTGGCGCGGGACTGACGACGCGGGGCCGACGCATGGCATATATAGGAGTTGTAATAACGTTCATTTTAAGTTTTATAATCAATTATTTTACGAAAAAAATTATGAAATTTTAATTATTTATAAACTAACGACTATTCTGATATAAATTTTACGTAATAATATTATGTAGTGACCTTCACGACTATTTAAGAAATATTATTATATATTTTTCATTTCGTTTGCTGAGTACCAGTAGTTCAATCCACGAGCTCAAAAAAGTGCCGTCGCGCTTTTTATGAAAAACTTGCCGCGGAATTTCGGCTTTATATCAATAGATAAGAATAAATTGCATAAAGCGAGGCCGCTATGAACTATACTAATAACTATACTCTACCATTCAGCAAGTCAAAGTTGTCTAAGTCTTTCAGTTTCTCATAATAAGAACGCCAAAGTTGCCTATTTAATGAAAAAAATCCTAATAGGGCTCATAATAATGTTTAAAATGAATGTATTTAAACATTAAAATACGCACCTGTCGTTTAATATATAATGGGTGAAAACCTGCGGCGAATCCGCTTTTAGATGCGTCAGTAAATAATACAAAATTGAGTACTTGATATTTTGCTTGCATTTCAGGGTCTCAAACTAGTTTTGTCACAAGCCGAGAATACTGCTGAAATGGATTACAATGCGGACATGAGCCCTGAGTGAGTTATATTCTATGTGGCTGTCCTCTCGTTTGTTTTGATTGAAATGTTTACCCATTAAATTGAAGTTTATGATTTTTGCTGAATGAATTTACCTTTTAATCATCTGGTCTGCCTAGTGCAGGGGTAACCTACCACCTAACTAACTGCAGACCACTTTTAAAATTTCTGTAATGTTACGTACTTCACGTTCAAATAGAATACACAACACGAATCCTGTTAAATGATATTAGGTACTTTATAATGAGTCGTGTAACCACGGAACACATGACATGGAACCCCAGAGCAGGACCCCAAGTTAAGAAACCCTGGCCTAGCGGTTCCATAATAAGTGACGAGAATTCGGTCCATTTTCCGCCAAAGTGAAACAGCAAACCATTGTATTCGTATTAGGAGTTGTTTCTGCATACACAAACCCACGATAGCGTTATTTTGTACTAAGAGAGTGGCTGGAGTTACTGGTGGAGTTACAACACTGGGAGGCTGTCCGTGACGAAGTGCTGGCTCGGCTGCGCGCCGCATGCCTCGCGGAGTGCGTGCCTCGTCACGTGGCGGCCTACATCGCCTTCCTAGCGCGACACTTCGCTTCCTGCCCGCCCGCCGCGCTGCCGCCACTCGTGCTGGTACGTACGCACACACACAAATTATCCGGCAAACTTTCAAGCGCTCGCTCTCATTTACCTTCCCTTACTCACTGGTGGGTCCATTTTTGAAAACTTACCAATATTCATTAATATTAAGGCCGGACATGTACGCGTATGCGTTGATGAGTTGAACCCCGACACGCACGAACTTGATAGCCTATAACCTATAATAGTGATGTTCAAATTAAAACTTGCGTGAGTCATTATGAAAACTTGAAATAAAAACTGCTTCACTCATGATTTATCGTCAGGAACGGCCCGACATATTTCGAACTCATATCGAGTACTTCAGTGCAGTCGGGATAAGAGCAACGCACGCATTCCATATTAAGGTGTCTACCCAATAGACCGTATCAATCAAACCATGACCGTGCTAAGAACGTGTCAAGTACGGAAATCTACACAATACGCTCTACTATGGCCACTGAAACGGATCGACGGCGTTCTGTGCCCGTATGAAACCCGTATGTTACCCGTATGATACCGTATGCAACACCCACCAAAACGGATAGGAATCCGTTGAACGTGCAGCGCCGATTCATTCTCCTCCCCGTGTTTGCGCCTGCGCACCGCGGCCAGGCAGCGCCGCCGGCGCCGCGTGCTGCACGGAGCATGTCAGCGTCGGGAAAATATTCTCGCCGACAATTGTTGACGCGCCGTGCATGGCACGCGACGGTGCTGTTTGATGATGGAACGGTCTAGTAAACATAGTCTCATACTTTTCATTACATATAATTTTATTTTTGCCTGACACGTTCCTAGCACGGTCATGGTAGGTCTAATGGGCAGAGCCCTTTAGTCCGAAACATGTCGGAGCCATTCCTGACCAAAGCTCGAGCAAAGGCGTTTCTAACAGTGACGTTGTGGTGCAGGACCTGAGCCAGGTACTGATGGAGCGGCAGTGCGTGCTGGCGCCGGTGCTGCCGCCGGCCGAGCTGCGCGAGCCGCCGCCGCCCGCCGACCGCCTGCAGCACCGCACGCTGCACGCGCTCACCTGCATCCTCTACACGCAGCTGCGCGCGGTGAGTCCAGGGGGGAGAGGGTGCTCGACATCCTGGTCATGGCACCAACTTATTTGGGACAGATGCTTTATCTTTGCCGGTGGTCGGTTTGGTGGTTTTGATGTAAAATGAGATAACGGTTTTTGCGTCACGTCGCTTGCAATGGAATAAGTTCGTTCGTTCGTGTGAAATGCGTTCGTAATCGTTCTTCAAGGAAATTTTTGAGTACCGCATCAACCAGGAGAATACGATTCTGGTAAATTATTAATATTCTTGCGAACACCGAAATGGGCCGATGATGATGGAAGCGTGGTTATCAGGTTTATTTAATAGAGCATTCATGTGCGAGCTATATGCGGTATAGCCCCTTATAATATAAGTAATGTAAGCCATACTTTGAAAATCATAAAATTTTGCCTTTCTCTGTACATTTTTGAAATCAGCATTTTTGTAAAAAGGCACTGCACCTTTTCAAAACAGCTGGAGAAGCCTCTTTAAGAAACAAAAGAAATCCTGGAAGTTCGTTTATGATTGTGCTCCCAGGACAGCGTTATATAATAATCATTGTTTCGTCATGTGCATGAAATTTTTTAACAAGCTTCCGAAAGGCATGCAGGTGCTACCTCTAAATACATTTAAAAATAGGGTACTTAAATAATTGCAAGAAAAGAAATATTACTCAGTAAAATAATTTTTAGAAGATAATGTTACGTAAATAAAATATAGTCACTGGTCACTGGTCCAAAAATTCCAAAATACAAGAAGGAATCACAAGCCATATTTTAACACAAATTTTTAGTACTATACATACTGGTATATGCTAGCTCAGGGGTCATGGCTCAGATCCGCGCTTGCACCATACCACGTAATGACGTTACGCTATGTACCGACTTATTCTTTGCAAATAAATATATAGTATTGTATTGTATATTGTTGTGTGTTGTCGTAGGCTAGACAGGCGGGGTCGAGCGTGGAGGCGGAGGCGGAGGCGTGGGGCGCGGGCGGCGCGGCGGCGGGCGAGCTGCTGGCGCTGCAGTGGCGCGCCGGCGCCGCCGCGCTGCCCGCCGTCGTGGCGCATGCGCACTACAAGCTGCTGTGCTACGGGCCCTCGCTCTGTGAGTACTCATAACCATAGCTAGGCGCAAGACCGTTTATCCGTTAATGATTAAAAATTAAAATTTATGTGAATGCTGTATATACCTATTGTTAGTTTTACATATAGAATAAGCACTTTTGCATGTTTTCGTGTAAGTTTCGTGTAAACACTGTTGGTGTATCAATAAATAAATGATTAATTAACGAAGTTAACATTTCGAGTAACGGATTAACTTTTAAGTTAACTTTAAAAATTGTTAACGCACTCATTAACGATCTAACTAACGTCTTCCGTTAAAACGATTAAAGCCCGTTAAACGTTAATTAAGTACCTACTATTTGCCAAAAGGACACCAAGCGGCTCATATCAGATAGCTTTTGATTTGAATTTGATTTCTAAATAATTAGATATTATTACAAACTTTCATTTTATACCCTTATTTTTATAATTTTTTCATGCCCTGCCTAAAGTTCCGAAAAAAGAATTGTAAAAAGTTGTTTGTAATTTACATTTTAGTTGAAAATATGAATAGTACTGACTCTGAGAACGATGTGAAATCTCCGCCGGATATCGTAAATGCAGCCACGATTGCAACAAATAACTTGTTGCCAGAAAATATGGTTTCTGAACACATCATGGAGGATTTATAATATGTGTGTAGATAAACCTGTCGACTCATTTCATAAATCCACTCTCGTATTTTAAGGCCTATCATTATGCAACCGTTGCATATACTACTATAAATGTCCCTCAACTAGTTGTCATCCTACAGAAAAACGTCACTCAAACGTCACTTTAATTAAAAATCAATTTGAGTGGCCTTTCTGAATTTAATGAATTTTTTTGATAAGTAAATTTGGTTACAGGTAAATAAAGGATGTCAATAAATTGCTTATCACATTTTACCAAATTGATATATTTCTTTGTCATTACTAATTATTCCCTCTCGAACAGACGACACGAACCAAGAGATGTACTCGTGGCTGGAGTCGGTGTGGATCGAGGAGCAGCCGGCGGCGTTCCAGCCGGACGGCACGGCGGCCGTGCTGCTGGCGGACTGGCTGCGGCTGCACCTGGTGCGCAGCGCGCGCCCCAAGCTGCTGGACGCGGGGCTGCGCGCGCTGCCGGCGCACAAGCTCGCGCTGTTCATCCAGACCTTCGGCATGCCGCGCCTCGCCTGCAGGTCAGTCCCCTTCGACCGGCAACTCAGGGAATCATCCAACCCCCGTGCGCCCCGCTGCTGTCACTCCACAGAAGACAATAGAAGCGACTTCAATATTTTTTAATAAAAAATATTTAGGCGTGTTTTTGACAGGCTTTTATGTGTAACTAGTATTTATTATTTTATATTTACCTTTGATACTATTTATATATGTATTAACTCTTTAATAAATGGATGTAAATTAAATGTGGTTTATTACACTATATTTTACGTTAGCTTAATTGTAATGAACGGTGCAGCGCCCTGCTGGCGGCGCTGGACGCGTGCCCGGCGGGCGCCGTGGTGCGGCTGGGCGTGGAGCGCGGCTACATGGCGCAGCTGCTGCAGGTGCAGCGCGCGCGCGGCTGCTCGGGCGGCGAGGCCTTCGCCGCCGCGCTGCAGCTGGCGCCGCCCGCCTACCCGCCCGGTAAGCACTACCACTGATCACTCCGGCTCCTTGTCGCAGCAATCAGGTCTCTCACTGGAAGCTGGCACTTTCGTTGTAAAATTCGTAGTGAAATAGACAGCTAAGCGTCGCCATTTCGTCGTCTAAATAATTGAATTACTTTTAAGTTATTTTAATATGTATGTTAGTCTGTAAGGCATTTTATTAATGGCACTGATGCCTGAAACGAATGGTTATTACTATTATTATCGACCGAGCGAGCGAAGCGTCTCCGTTTCAGCTTGGGCAAAAATGCTTTCGTATGTCCAGCGGATGTCCGACGTCTGTCCATTTGTTCCCGTCTACAGGTCGCAGTTCTCAACTGATTCTCGTGAAATTTTGTGAGCAGGTTAGATTTATATAGTTTTTTTTTTTGTCAATTCAGTTTTTCGAAATTTGTCAAAATGGCGGAGATATGGGGGTTTTTGCAATTACGAACTTATTTGTGGTGTTGGTAGACTGACCCGATCTATGTCGATGTATAGGGATAACAGTTTTCCAACGGCAAAGTTAAGTTTGTCGCGAGGTCTACAGCTCACGGAGCCACTTATTAGTAGTTTAGTTGTCACTTTATATAAACCAGTGTTGAAGAAATCCTAAATAATGTAAGGGTTCATTGTTTTGGTCTTGGTTATAAACGAATTTATGTAAAACTAAACCAATTAAAAGTAGTTAAACGATAATATCCGGTTTAGTAATCACATGATGTTGGTAACTTTTCTTGAAGGACCAATCCAGTGCTCGGACTCTTTGCTTCGTGATTGGCTAGTGAGTAGTCTAGCTAGTCTAAGCACAGTGCTTCACTTTTCCCACAAAAATGTAACTCCGATGCGCGAGGTCGGCTTACGGGAGGGTGGCCAGCCTGGGCTGAGGTGCCGATGGAGCTAGAAGGCGACCCATGTTATTGTAATCTAGATTTATTAGTTTCCTAGTCACAGTTAAGCTTAAGACTGCAGATGTATAAATAAATATTATAGTTGCTTCCTACAATACTTTTCTATATGATCCTCTTAACCTTCATTATGCTTATAATACTCCTTAACAGACGAAGCGTTGTTCGATGAACCACCCCTGCCCCCGGAAGAAGAAGAGGCCGGTCCGCCAGCGGAGCCCCCGGTGACCCCCGAGCAGGTGCCGGCGCTGCTGGCAGCGGCCTTCTGCGGCGCGCACACCTGGCCGCGAGACCTGGACTCTTCGCTCATTCAGCTCAGCGCCGTGAGTGCCTGAATATGTTCTTTTATAATAATAATAATAATAAAACCATTTATTGCAGGCATCAATGGCCCATACACCCTAACCCCTTATTCCCAGTAGTTCCGTGGAAGAAGTTCTGTGGCGGAACTAGTGACACTTTTTCTTCCCAATAGTTCCGGTAGTAGGTAGTAGTAGGTACTTGTAGGAAATTTGATTGTGTACACATAAAAAAATAATCATACTGACGGTACGTTAAGTCAGTAGTACAACCAGAACTGCATTCATGGCAAGCGTATTTACTAGTAATTTTCAATATTTGGTACTGATATTACTAAAAATGATATTAAATAAAATATATTGTCACACACGATACGCCAATTACAAGCACGAGAGATTTTTAAAGTCCGAGTCGCAGGCGAGTGCTTCCATGGCATGCCGTTCTTTTACCGCCCAGGGTGGCAAGGTATAATTAGCAGTTAAATTAACGTTTATGCCTGGGTGTAATATGCACGTATCATTTATAGTGTGTATTCGATTTGAATACCCAAATTTTAATTGTGATTTTAAATAATGCCGATTTGTTTTGTTTTGCTGATTGTAAGAAACGCAATTTTTTTGATCATCTAGAATTTCTTGTTTTACCATTCAGTACACTTTTATTGTAGGTACATGGGTGGTTTGATAATAACCACGATTACAATTACGTTTTATTTTTAAAATTTAGGTTTGTTTTTTCCAACAGAAAATAACGGAGGAAGTGTTAAAAAGCCGTGAGAACGTGTCGACACACTGTCCCTATATAGAGCGCGTGACGTTGTTCCTGCGCGGCGCGGACGGCACCGTACTGCGCGGCATGAGCGCGTGCCCGGGACGCGCCGTCGCGCTCCTGCGCAGCCTCGTGCATGCGCGCTGCGAGCCGCTCCGGGAGGTAAGTGATCCGTTACACCCAGTGCGCACGCTGTCTTCTTATCTTATCTTAGAGCGTGGGGTCCTTACGGATACACTTCGACCCTATGGGATCTTTTGTGTAATTATCTCTTTTCCTAGACATTTTGTCCATAGCATTCGCCACCACTTCAATGAAGTGAATTTGGTTCTTGACTGCTTTTGAAACAATATTTCGGGCTGCGTGTTAACTCGATTTGAATGTGAAAAAAACATTTATCTACACCCATATCATAAAACCTCCATTGGTTAATCAAAAACCGTAGGAAATGACCACCATTTTGACAACCAATTAGGAAAAACCAGTGCTGCGATAAAGAAATAACATGACTTCTTTATCGTTTTTAGTAAAGAAATGAGATTAAATTTGGAACAGCTGTCAAAACTCAAGTGGGTCTCTATTCTAGTATCCATAGATATTAAAAAGTTATTGATACGAAACGTCAATTCAGTATATTTTTTTTAATATAAACTGCACAATATTTGATCTCGAGTGACGTGAGAATAGAGACTTCATCCGTTTGTCTATGATTTAAAAAAAATGGTCTTGACGGAAGACCGTATTTGCCGCCATGTTGACGTTTTGCTGAACGAAAGTAGAATTGTTGTTGAATTGAATAGAAAAAGTTGTTTGTAATTTACATTTTAGTTGAAAATATGAATAGTAAGTAGTCTTCTCGAAGTGTGTGTGATGTGAAAATGCGCCGGATATCGGAAATATGCAGCCACGATTGCAACAAATAACTTGTTGCCAGAAAATATTGTTTCTGAACCCATCATGGAGGATTTATAATATGTGTGTAGATAAAGTTATGTATGCAACTCTGCATAATTTGGCCTTAAAACACACGTGCGATCTTATTATGAAACTCGCCTGTCGGCTCGCTCCATGAAAACCGCACTAGTGTTTTAAGGCCTATCATTATGCAACCTTTGCATAAACTACTATTTCCTAATTAAATTTCCTCATTTTCAATTTTGCGTTTTTAATGCATGTGACGTCATTTAACTGGAAGAAATAAAAATACCCAGGTTGTCATAAATGTAAAGAAGCGGGAGTCAATAACGTACCACCAGGGAATGCACGACCCGATAAATCGGTACGTGCGCGAGCGCGAGTCGGGACGCACCCGAGTGGTGTAATGTTATGCGCCGTGATTAGCGTTTTAAGTCACGTGACTAAGAATGAAGTTTTTAAATTATTAAGATATAAATAATTGTGATCTGTTTTTACATGACTCCTGTTCCATGTATTGTTGAGGGTTAAGCTATCAGTCCACAGAAATAGTTTAATAATTGTTACTATAGTCAACTACCTAATCACGGAGCGCAGTGGTTTGATAGCAATTGCAAAGGATTTTCATTCTTAGTCTGGCGGTGTCACATTCACACATAATGTGTTTCATTGTTTCTTCCTCTGCGCCACACACCACAGACTGTGTCGTCAAAGTCTCATCTTGGCTAAGATATACCGTAGTGGCTCGTGAAAGTCGTGAACACCCTAATTATGTATTGGAGTTGTTTTCAGCGGAAGTTCCAAAGTTTATTGGTCCAGCTTGCGTCGACTCTTCCTATAAAGAGTTTTGGGTGCCTTAGGCCTGCCATAGTACTGCACTCGCGCACATTATCAGTTTGACAGTTTGATTAGTAACAAAAAATTGGCTACTTGACTACAGTAACAAATATTAATATATTTCTGTGGAAAGGTAGCTTAACCCTCAATAGAACATTGTAGATCAGGATTTATAAAGAAATATATCAATATTATTTAGAATTTAATAACTCAAACCTGAAAATTTTACTTCAAGTCATGTAATTTTAAACACCAGTCATGACGTATGACGTTGCCTAGGTCGGTTACGTTCCGAATCACGCTGCCTACCTTAATCGTTCTGATCGCCGTGAGTGTTATTCAGACCGCACTCTCACACAGACTATGCTTTTTTCAACGTTTACGACCGGTATTGGGTGAATTTTAAAAAGTTGTACGTAATTAAGGCGTAGTTAAGAAAAAGTTTAAAAAGTTCCTCTGGTTTACGAGAATTAGTCATACACACATGACAGTAATATAGCGTCGTAGCGGCAAATTTAAAAGTGAAAAACATTATTAGCGCTTTTTCCATGAATATGTGAAAATTTGGGCAAGAACCGAATTGTTTAAGTTGTCATTTGACGGAAACCGTTGTCAGGCGGCGGTGCGGCTGCAGGCGCAGTGGAAGTGCCCAGCGGGCCCCGTGGCGGAGGCGCTGGGCGCGCTGGCCGCGCCCCCCGGCCCCGCGCCGCCCCCCGCGCCCGCGCTCACGCTGCCCGCGCCCGCCACCAAGGAACAGCTCGTCGAAGGCACGTATACTGACCATACCTACATCCAAACTAATAATAGTAAACTTATAGGAATCAGGAACAGGAAAGAGGGCGGTGCCCGTTTGACATTCGTTTAAAGTCTGTTCGCCGAGAGTTGTTAAAAAGCAAAAATCAGGGCTTCTGAACTCATTGCAAATAGCGGCCCGCTAATAATTTTTACCGATCATAATAAAAAATTAAAGGGAAAATCTATATTTTTTTCATAGAATATTAGTATTGAATATATATCTTTATATATATAATTCTTCTGTGAGTGTGTATGTCACTGAACTCCTCCTAAACGGCTGGACCGATTTTGATGAAATTTTTTGTGTGTGTTCAAGGGGATCTGGGAATGGTTTAGATTCACAATTTTGTCCGCTGGACAATGTTTTTTTAATTAATTTTTAATTTATTAGTAGTTGTTGATTTTGGAATGTTTTACACGGCGCTACCATCGCAGTGTCAAATTTTAAATAATATTCGAATTTTAATTTTAGTCTGTCCCGACAGTTAGCGCTGCGATCAAATTAAAAAAAAGTTTTGTTATCATTGTGTTATTGTAGACCATGTGCTGGATCAAATATTAAATTAAAAGGTACTGAGTGTTTTGAGAAGAGTTTTGAAGTGTGCCTAAAAAACTATACATTTTGCGAATTTAGTGCAGAATCGAAGTGAGTATATTTCTTGCTTGCCTTGCCTGACACTTCCGATAATTTCATACTTACTACTTAAATGCTGGAACCTCTATTCGACATTGGCTAAGTGATAAAGTATATGAAAGAAAGAAAGAAAAAAAACATTTATTTAGCAACTACTATATACATTGTGAATCGATAAATACTTGACTATCTTTATATATATAAATATAATACTACTGTACGTGTGTATATGTCACTGAACTCCTCCTAAACGGCTGGACCGATTTGTTTTTTTTTTGTATGTGTTTGGGTGGCGTCCTGGATGGTTTAGATTCACAAATCAGCCCGGCAGATGGCGCTGCAGTCAGTACAAATACCGCGGGCGAAGCTGTGGCGGGTCCACTAGTATATGTATATGTCTCATTGCTGGCATATCATCGGACGACGACCACGACGAAGTCTCAGAGTCGGTGATGTTTATTATGGAACGTCCAATTGCTTCGTCTAAAAAAACACACAAACACTCAAACGACACACTCGAAGCGTATTCAAAAACGGAATGGCAATATATGGCGCTCGCTCGCCCGGCGCCGCGCCGCGCTTGACAGCAACTGCGTCCCTCGTACCACGAAACTCAGTGCTCGCGGCGATAAGCGACGCCCGTCATACAGTTTGCGATAGGTAAGCGACAGTCGTTATTTCGAGACGATATCCTAATATTTATCAACTCTCGGCGAACAGACTTTGTATAATCTACACAAGGTGCGTTTGAATGCACGCTATTACAACCATGAACGTTCGTATACATTAATCACATTATGTTACATATATAATTACAAAAACGAAAGGTGATATCTGACTTAGACTTACGTCTACAGCGTTGGAAGCGGCAACGCCGAACACTCTAGAGGCGATCGGCAACCGCATCATCGAGACGCAGAACACGCAGCTCGTGGTCGACGTCATCAGCACTCTGTTGGAGAAGAACCAGCAAGGAGCTTACGAGACTGAGGTAAGGAAGGAAAGAGATAGAGAATAAAACGGGCGCCTGCGAAAAAAATCATAATCAAAATATCTTTGAGAAACACAATGGTACGCGAACTGTGCCGTTCTGTTACTAAACAATTAGTTGCCTAATTTTCCTGACTGTACCTTTAATTCGGACACGACTGGAAGCGCTAATATATGTTAGGAGCTTTGTTCCTTGAATTGAATAAATCAAGTGATTTAAACGTTCACTACAAAGAAAGAATAGGATAGGCCCGAGAATAAGTCCTTGAGGCACTCCAGTTTTTTTCTTTACCGAAATTCCTACAGGTTTTGATGCCTTTACCTTTTGATGTCTATATGTTAGACGATGATTTCATAACATCCGGAACATATTCGCAAACGCCACAAAAAATTAAGTTATCATTAAAAGTTAGGTAATTTTCATGGTTTCTGCAATCAAAAGCTTTGCAAAGGTTGCTAAAATACAAATGGCATGAAACGTTGCAAATATTTCGATTTTTCAGTCACCCAGTAGTTATGATTATGTTTATTTATTAATTCGTGTAAGTATTATGTCTGATAATGATATACTGTTGATAGGTGAAAGAGGAAAAGGGCGTGGAGCCTGCGCCGGCGCACGTGTTCGCGCGGAGCGCACTCGGCTGCGGCCTGCTACTGGACTGGATGTCGGAGCTGCAGCGTGAGACGCTCGGCGCACAGCCCGAGCGGCAGGTGAGTCCTGTGTGTGGGATAAGGTCGAGAGTTGAGTGCCGCGGTCACTGCACCTCGCCTGCGACTCGGGCTCGTTTGTAAATGTTCTTGTACAGTGTCCACTCCTTTTCAGTAGTAGTAAAGGAGCTTTTAATCTGCTGCTTTAAACCCCCGACACAGTTATAAATATATAATGCAGTTATATTATAAATATATATGTTATAAATTTAACGTGTGTATATCTATCTGTCTGTGGCATCGTAGCTCTCCAACGGATGAACCGATTTTGTTTGGATTTTTTGTTTGAAAGGTGACTTAATCGAGAATGTTCTGACCTATGATTGAAGAAAACTTATTCTTCCGTTTGAAGACCATCAGCTCTTTCCTAGTTGATGAAGGGATGCTAGTAACTTTCACAGGTCTAATCAATTCGAAATTTGATATGCTGTTACTTCAATAATATTGAAAGACCATGGTAACTTTGACGTGTTGCTGCAGCATAGTGTGTTTTAAAAAAAATGATATGATAATAACTTAATATCTTTAATTTTGACTTCTAATTCACGTGACTTTAAATACCAGTCATGACGTATGACGTTGCATAGGTCGGTTGCGTTCCGAATCACGCTGCCCGCCTTAATCGCTGTGATCACCGTGAGTGTTATTCGGACCGCATCCTCATACAGACTATGCTTTTTTATGTACTTTTACGACCGGTTAAGTATGTTGATGTCACACGCGACAGCTGACAGTAAGATAGCGCATTAGCGGCAAATTTTTTTATTTTTTTATTTTTCCTTGAAAATGAGAAAAATACATGATAATCCAAAATGAGCTAACAAGCAGCCAAGGTCAAGAACCGAATCGGTTACCCACCACCAACCCCACCCCACCACGACCATGTGACAGCGTGGTGTCCGCAGATGCGGCTGATGTTCCGTCCGGGCTCGGCGGCGTGGCGGCCGCTGCTGGTGACGCTGCTGGCGCACCGCGCCTCGTGGCGCACGCTGCACACCTGCCTCGCCACGCTCCTGCAGCCCAACGGGTGAGTGACAGCCTCGACGGCAACCAACCCGTCTTTACACAGCCCTGGGGTCGTATTAACAAACAATCAAATTATTTATTTCAGACTATGTCCATAACTTATCGCCTATGTTAGTACACAACGAAACAAATAATCATATAATTTAAAAATAAAACACTAACTTAAAATAGCCTTTGAAAAGTTTTTTTTATTTCACATTTTAGTTATTATCATGTGATTTAACGACACACATTTATTAAATCAAGTGACAATAGCATGATGCCAATTGCTCATCACCATTTACAAACTGTTGCTATCCAAGGTGCAAGGATATCAATCGTGGAGGAGTTCTCCTGGTTCTTCACAACAGGTTCTATTTTACCACATGGATTTTCATGAACATAAGTTGCTTCTGAACCTTATACAGTAATCTTATCGCCACCCGTGAAATACTCATCATTTAGGAGTTCCGGTGATCATCTATGGTCTTCATCAACAGTTTCACTTCACTAAATAATGCTTTTGGAACGTAACTGCTTGAGTTATTACAGAAAATACTAAAATTGCTATATGCGTGCCTATAATATTTGAATAGTTCCATCAATTTGTCATAGATCCTCTCATCACACCTCGACTTTGACTACAACCGGACCAAACTGTAGGTATACCCAAACGATTAAAAAAAGAATTTTCCAAATCGGTTAATAAACGACAGACTTCTGAAGTAACAAACATAAAAAAATACAACCAAATTGAGACCCTACTCCTTTTTTAGAAGTCGGTTAAAAACTAAAAACGTCCTTTTGCGTATTATCGCACCAAAGCTATCGGTCTGCAACTCCGCAAACATCCCCGATAAAAACCGGAACTGCCTGGAAAAATCGTATTATGAGCGCGCTAAAGAGGCCGGCTTTGATAAATTTGCTCGCCACGCCACGCTCGTTATTCTAGCTTAGCTGCTCTGTGGATGCAGTATTCTGTCTTCGCCTTAAATAAGTATATTACTTGCTCGAATTTGATACAATCTGTAATAGTATTGTTTGCACCGTTTAGAGGTTGGGCACCGAGCGGCGTGCTAGACTTCGCAGAAACACTGATGGGCAGCGAGCGTGTGTGGCAAGGCCGGGACCGCTCCACGCCCAAGCACCAGGTGCCCTGCAACCTGTTGCGCCTCACGCACCCGCAGGTCGGTAACCTCGCCGTGCGAGAGAGAACACGAACACGCACACACACACACACACACACACATGCAAATTGAAGAGTCCAGATGTCATAATGCATTGCATACGTGGGCTCAGTATGTCTTTACCTTAAGAGGGTTGTGTACCAATGGTAAAAAGCACCCTTTTCGTACAAAAAGCGATAACGATTTGCACCCCTTAAATCTTAACCGATTTTGACCAATTTTTGATAGCTTGTCAGTCACATCAAAATCTAGGTTTATAAATTTTTTGAATATTAGATTAAAGATCAACAAAATCACATAATCTCCGAAATTAGTTTTGTATGAGAATATTAAAACAACAATAAAACTGAATTTATTAATTATATTGAAAAAAAAAACTAAAACATGTCGACCTACATTAACCTGACTGACAACCTATCAAAAATTGGTGAACGTCGGTTAAGATTTCAGGGGTGCAAATCGTTATCGCTTTTTGTATTGTATTTGTACTACCAATTGTATCAGTCTTACCGCTAGTAGTGCTACTGGGAATTTCTTTCTCACTATTCCTACTGGCTATTTTTATATGGCATGTAGAGTCGGGAATATAGTTAAGAAATGACCAGACGTCAATTTCTGAGGCAGGATCCAATGGCACGTAGTTAGTACGTATGGTATCATTTAAACTCATTCATCGATACTTTTTTACTGTCAGTACTTTATTATATGTAGTAAGTAAAGGTGAGAAATGCATTTCCCATTCTTACTATGTACTTAGTAGGGCAGCTTTTTTTTTATATAAGTGAAGGCAAACGAGCATGCAAGTCACCTGATGATAAGTGATCATCCCCGCCCATCACCATCACTAACCCCGAAGGAGTCATTGAGCCGTTGCCGACCTTTTAGGAAAAAAAAAACTCTTCTCTTGAAGACCCCAATGTCGAAACAGTCCGGGAACACCGCTGATGGAAGTTGGTTCCACAATGTCACCGTGCGTGGCAGGAAGTGTCTTAAAAAACGCACAGTAGTAGATTCATCGAGATGGTGTTGGTGAAATTCTAGTTTTCGGCGGGTAGGAATTCGTGGTAGTAATAGTGGCAGTGCGGTTTTTTTTTCAGTTGGAGGTTTTAATCGGGTACATAATAGCGGAGTCGGAGGAGGCCGGCGACCTGGATGGCGCGCGGCGCGTCATCGAGGCGCGGCTGCCGCTCGCGCTGCGCTGCGCCGCCGCGCCGCCCGCACTGCTGGCCGCCGCCAGCGCGGCTGCCTCCGCCTGCCCGCTGCTGCTGCTTCTACTCTACATGAAGGTACGGAAAACACCGGCGAAGTGCGAGTCGGACTCACGCACGAAGGGTTTCGTACCATTATCTATAAAAACGGCAAAAATATCACGTTTATTGTATGGGAGCCCCCTTAAATGTTTGTTATTCTGTTATAGCGGCAACAGAAATACATCATCTGTGAAAATTTCAACTGTCTGTCACGGTTCATGAGATACAGCCCGGTGACAGACGGACAGCGGAGCCTTAGTAATAGGGTCCCGTTTTACCCTTTCGGTACAGAACCCTAATAACCAGCAAAGTTCATGGTACAAGCGTGACTCTGGACCCCGAGCTAGGATACCCTGTATCACAGGGGGAGTCAAACTACAGACAGGGGCAATAAGAATTGATAAAGAGAATAAGAAATCACTACATTGTATAAAAAAGTCGCTTTCCGTGTCCGTCTGTATATTCGCTAACTCCTCCTAAAGCACGCAACGGATTTTGATGCGGTTTTCACCAATGGCCGACGTGGTTCATGAGGAAGGTGTATATGTACATCATATTCTAATAACCTTTCTACTTCTAATTCTGATAACCTTTCTGAAGACATCATGGAGGATTTATAATATCTGTGTAGATAAAGTCATGTATGCAACTGTACATAATTTGGCCTTAAAACACTCGTGCGATCTTATAATGAAACTCGCCTGTCGGCTCGTTTCATAAACTCGCACTTGTATTTTAAGGCCTATCATTATGCAACCGTTGCATAAACTACTATTACGTTTGATTCGCGTTAGGTGCCGAAGGTCCGCCAGCTGCTGATGGAGTCGTGTGAGCGGCCGCCGCCCGCGTGCCCGCTGCGCGCGGCGGCCGGCGCGCGCGCGGACGTGGCGCGCGCCGCCGCACGCTCCACCAGCGCCACGGACCGCGTGTCGCACTCGCTGCTCACCGCCATCGCGCAGCCCACCAAGGAGCACGGCAAGGAGCACAACCACAAGTGAGTACCGCGTGAATGCAGTCGGCTCCCGGCTCGAATGCGGACCTCAAGATCACTATAAAAAAAAATTGTTCTCCAAAAGCTAGCGGTCGAGGTCTCGGGAAAATCGACGTCACGTTCGTAATAAAACGATTACTGTTCCTTCCGTTCCCCAGGATCTGGCGCATGGAGGCAGGCCTGCGCGCGCTGTGGTCGCGCGTGGCGGGCGCGGGCGCGCGCGCTCTGCCGCTGGCCGGTGCGCTGCTGCGCGGCTGCGTGCCCGGGCCCGCGCGCTCGCAGCTGCTGGCCGCGCTCGAGGTGCTGCCGGACAGCGAGCTGCAGCAGCCGGAGACCAGGTCGGTCCTAGTCTAGGAGCCAGGCGCTGCCTTGGCCTTAGGAATTGGGAAAAACCATGGAATTCCCGCCAGAAACATTGTATCTTTGTATTTTGTTTTCGTAACGAAGATTCCAACGTATACTAGTTTAGGCAATTAAGAATGACCTAATTTATTTGATGTTTATCTTCTAGCTACAATTGCTGCGTTTGTTGGTTCAACTTTATCCGAAGTTGTAACTTTTACTTTATTAAGTATAGTGAAATGATTTTCGCATTTTTTTTAATTACTAGCAATAATCGATAGTAGTCCTCGTGAACCATATGAAACATCACTCGCGTTAATAAAATGAACCAAGAATAAAATATGTCCTAAATGAGATCCTTGGGAAACGCCTAATGGAAGTTACCAGACATTCTGAATGTACCTGTGTAAAACATCACTATGTGCAATCTGGATGAAAGGTTACTTAAATGCCAGTCCAATTATTTACTATAAACATTAAGTTTGCAAATTTCCCAATGATAATAATCAATCAAAATGAACTAAAAACTATAATAAGGTACTAAGGAACTAAATACTATAATAAGGCTTGTATAAAAACTAGTAGGTATACGTTTTTATAGGACAGGGTCCATTAGAGTGCATCTATTTGTTCGCAGTGAGGAGGTCCAAAACATAATAGACTGTTTCGTGCAAATCGCGAACCAGCCGGGCTCGCGCGACCGCGACTCAGGGCTCCAGCATCGCGTCAACGCGCTGTTACGGCGCGTCGCCGCCTGCCGCCCGCCGCGCCTCAACCGCGCGCTCCCGTGAGTACACATATGTATTGGACGTAACAAAACAAATGAGATCTCGGATGAATTATGGATACAGCTCCTTTTGAATGTGAATTGAGCGAATCTTTAACCGAAAAACTTTTGTGACGTGACATGAAACGTTTCTTGGCTCGTTGGTTTTGATTCGACAAGTACTATAGCCCGATAAAAATGCAATAATATGAAACATAATGGCATATTAATTTGGTGTCAAGTAAATGAACACAGATTTATATTTAATGTATTACTGAATCAATAAATATATCTGGCGTCTCTAGGTAATTTACTAACGACCAGCTATTATTTCTTAGTTTTAAAGGGTGTTTGGAGTCTGTTTTGTTTTCATTAAAAATATGTATTTTTTTTACCTTTTTAGTGAATGTTATGTAATAATATACTGTCATTATATCCATTAGTACCAGGTGAGTATTTATTCATCGACCTTTGTAAAATATTGTTATCGGTATGCAAGGGCTGTTAACAGTTAAGGAGTTCTTTTGCGAACCCAACTTGTCTTGTTGCTTTAACGAGAATAAGTAGCTTGCCAACAGAGACAAGGAAATGTCATCATTAACCGTTAACTGCCTATTATTGAAGAGTTTCATGTAGTAATCCGTGGACTCAGTCATCACCCCGTCTAAAAAAATGATGCTGCTAAGACATCAGTTATCTTAGAAAACGACAAAAAATGCTCTATGTTTTCTTACAAAATTTGAGGAGTTTCGTTAATTCCTCATGGATTTTGGAGCAAGACGAAAGAGGGATTACCTAGTTTCAGGATACAATGTTAATGTTGCTTATTACCGAGGTGAGATGTCAGATGTTACATATCGTATGCGACTAGTGTAAAGCTCGCTCGTTTGTTTATTTGTTAACAATTAGTACATGTATCCGTCAGGGGCAGCGGGTCGCTGAGCGCGCTGGGCGAGGCCGAGGCGCTGGCGACGGGCGCGCCCGCCTCCGCCGCGCCGCCGCCCGGCGCGCTGCTCGCGCTGCAGCGCCGCGACCCGCCCGACGACCTGCACTACTTCATACAGGTCAAGTGTCTGCAATATTGCTTAGGGCATCTTAGTTCGACGAGTATGCGTTAAAAGAACGAGCCGCAGGTCAGCGCTTCTAACGCATGACCGATTAATGTTTCCGTCGACAGTTTATAGCGTTGTTTTAATTGCAGGGAGGGTTTTTGCTGTCTAAATATTAATTTATCTACTTTGTGATGCGCAGGATATCGAAACGTGGGGCGTGCGTCGCGGAGGCGCGTGGGGCGGCGCGGAAGCTGCGCAGGCGCTGCTGCGCGCGCTGGCGCCGCTGTGCGCCGAGCCCGGCGTCTGCGCGCGCACCGCTGCGCTCGCGCTGCTGGCCAAGCTGCTGCCTGCGGTGCCCGACCCCACTCCAGGTCAGTCTCACTCCACCCGTCCCGTAGTGTGCCAGTCTGACGTCTGCGCACTTGTTTAACAACCTACTATTAACCTATTCGTTGCGGCGCACGCTGATTGACGTAAACATTAAGAGGGCACCGACCGTCCAAAGAAAAAAGCGGCCACTATTTTCTATTAAATTGATTAGATGATGGTTATACTTTGCAAAGCTATATTACATAGCATATACGTTGTGTATTAAGTTGCGTAACAACTTATACGTCTTCAATTTTAATAAAATACTTTCCTTTAATAGAAAACACAATAACAGTGATGAGGGCGCCACTGGACGGTCGGTGCCCTCTTAAAATTTCATGCGCCTGAGTACAGTTAGTGTTTTTCGTTCCCGCATTGAATGGATTTATTTTGTAAATCCCTAAAAGATTAAATTAAATTGTGTTTGTCATAGAGTTTTGTTACTAACTAAACTTCTGTTTCAGGTGTAGAAGCAATAATGGAGTGCCTGGACTCCTCGCAGCCGGAGGTAGCTCAGTCCGTGATCGACAAGCTACCGGAACTGGTGGTAGGCATGCAGGAGCACGCGGCACTGGTGCTGCTGGCGGTGTTCGAGCTGGGCGTCAAGAGCCGTCTGCCCGTGGAGACAGGGTTGGCGAGGAGCGTCGCCGCGCTTAATTTGCAGAGGGGGTGTTAGGAAGTTGGCCTGTGCATTATGTTGCCAATTAAAAGTAAAATTTACATAAATTAGTATTTTAATCATTGCTGTAAAGTCGCATTTACATGACTGGCTTGGTAATACAGTTGTATCATTAAAATAACGCAGGGGGTCGTCACACTGAATGTAATAAGATTACAAATGTAATTTATGAGGATATTTAAGTGTAAATAAAATGAAAGTAAAACCTATCTGTTGCTTTATTTCTATAAATAAAATAATTAATTTAAAATCTCGTCATACAAATTATTTGAACAAATTTATTAACATAAATACTTCTGTCACATTAACTTAAGAATAAGTGACAAACACAGAACCAAACCCGCTGTGCACACTTAAGAATACTGACAAGAGTCTACTCGACAAGTCACTATCACCAGTCATTTGAGCCCAGGTCTTGAAACAACTTGTCCTTGATCTTAGGCCGTGGGTCTTCTTTAATTTTGGTGTCCACTGCTCCAACTTGTCCAAGAATGAATTCCAGCTCTGAAAAACAGAAGTATGTTTGATTAATTTCATCAGTAAATAAATATCACAATAGAAACCTAAGTAGTAATAAAACTAAATAATATACAAAATTAACTATGACTGAGTTAAAACTAGCTAGCTATAAATAAAATATTAGTTCCAAATCAGAGCCAGGCAACAGGTTGCCCAGAAGGCTGGCAGCGTTACCAAGTTTTTTGTACTAAATATGACCCAGCCCTCTTTTCACTGATCAATTCCGCAAAGTGCTTGATTACATGACAATAAATCTTTATTAATATCAATTCAAACACGATTCTAGAATTGGGATTAGCACATTTTATATCTATAGATCTAGAGTATCTATAGACGATTTTCTTGGCTAAAATTATGAAGAAGAGCAGTGCCTCACCGTCACAAGTCAGTCCAGTTCCTCTCAACTCATGTGGCCCCACAAACTGTTTCTTCATGTCCCCCTCGTAGTACACAAACACACTTGGCAGATTTCTCTCTGGGAAGTTGGGGATGCAAGTCTGAGCTATCGCTTTTAGGAACTTTGTGTAGGGGTACTTGGCTGCCAGCTCCCTTAAATGCTGGTTTAGGAGGGCACACTGCTGAATACTGAAAATAAAAAGTATATTAACCTTTTGAACACCAGTCGACTATATAGGACATCAGATAATTGTGCCACTGATGCCACAATATGGCATTTTCCATACATTTTCATTGGCAATGCCATCATTAGTTTTGCTGGCACTCTAATTCACATTTGGGTGTAGTCAAAGTGCTAAATTTGTATATCTATTTGATAATGATTTCATAAAAGTTTTCACTAAAGATTAGTCTATGTTATATGAAGTTTTTATAATTCAGGAACTGCAATTGGTGTCTACAGTGCGACTGATTGAGTTTGAGGAATTACAAAACTAAAACTCAATGCACTCTGAATGCGTGCGCGGGACAGGCGGGGTAGTATTCTTTTGAATGTATATGGACGATATCACACAGAACGCGAGTGAGTCAGGTCAATTCAATGAAAATACCCATGCCTAACCGGCACACAAATTCTGTGTGCGTAGGACTTAACAGAATTCATCTTCATCCGAGTTTGTGTACACCTACCCTTGTTTATACAAGTGAATGACAACCCAAATGCCTTCTCCAGCCTTATTCACTTCCTGTACATAGTCCTGCCCAGAGACTTCCCTCACTTCTCCAAACTTTGATTTCTCAGCCAACTGTTTTAATTGTGTTATGCGTTTTCTTCGGTATTCTTCTAGAACAGCCTCGTCTTCTGAGTCCTCTAGCTCGTCTAGGCCATCCAAGTCAAGCTCTGATAACTGTTTATCCTCTAAAAATATTACAGTAAGTAAATTATAACTCATTTATCCCACAGTGTATTTCTAACGAGGTAAAGAATGCGATAATGAGGAAAACAGTGGTAAAAAAGCACCGTACAGTTATAATTTATGTAAATAAGCAACAGTTGCAAATAACCTAAAAAGCATTTGGACATGTACTTACTTTCCTCCTGTTTCTTTTGTACAGTCTGTTCAATCATATTAACTATTTCATCCTCAGTGATTTCCTTCTCCTTCTGAGGAATGATTCCCTTGGCGCGCAGGACATCGTTCCATTCCGTATCCTCATTTGGGTTCTAAAAATAAGTTATCTGTTTCACTGTTTTCATACAATGTAATAAAATTTTGATGGTGAGTAATTTTGTATCATTATTTACCTGCATAATTAGAAGTTTTGGTTATTTCTGTCTTAATTAAAATATTTTACCTATTATTTAAAACTTGGAAACTTGACACCAATTGACTGACTCAAACTCAATTAGGAGTTTAACTGTCAGTGCTTAACTTAAAGCAAGTACCTACCTAGATGACAGTTGTTTTCATCACAACCCCCTCCTGTCTAACTGATTTATCAATACAATCATAGAATCATCATTTTATTTTTTTACAAACATGAAACAAAAAAGAGGTATACTACTTATTGAAGCGCTTGCAGCAATAAACAGCATTTTTTTTGAAAGATTAGTTCGTTAAATAATTGCACATTATTGGTTTAGCAGTGTTGAAAAACGCTTATAAAACCATAGATTATTTTTGACGTTTAACTTTTTTCTCTAGGCACGAGTATAAATCAAAAAGAAACTTTCATCTTTAATTTTATTAGATAACACCAATTAGTCATAAAATTGTGTCCACTGACATTTATTTCAGTTTTTCTTTTATTCCCTTTGTCAACAAATTACCCGAATATATTCGGGAATTACCGGTTTTGAAGCTAAATTTGACAATGACACGTCTTTTTTTCTACGCAAAGTTGTCAACTTGCGTCGTGTTGGAAAAATTGCATGTCGCTATGTTCAGTCACGTCAGTTCTCGAAATAAATAAATTGAATATGGCTGATACCGAGGGACATAAACATCGGGAAACTAAATTCCATGAGGGCGAAGGTAATTAAGGTTACGTTATTATTGTGTAGAGCGAGTGCGTTAGTGCTTCGCGCGGTCGGCTGCTGCGAGGCGGTCGAGTGCTGTCTCGCAAGTCAAGCTTCGCGTTTCCTCTGTGACATTGAGACTGGGATCTTTTTATACCTGCTGGTTGGAGCGCGGCGCTAGCTCACCAGGAGCGACTCAGCCTCCCGGGCCGCGTGAGCATGGCCGGGGGCGCAGGGAGGAGCCTCCGCTCAGGTACCGCTCTTTTGCCTTTGTTTTTGTTGTATATTTGTTCAACTGCGAGCGAGGTTAAGTACTTACGTCGCATCGAAGGCATAATTGTTGTGTTGTTGATATGAAATAGTTTTCGCATACCACTTTGTACATACAATTGTTACGAAATTTCATAATATAACGGTGCATTTTTGAATAATAATTTAGCGCACATGTATCCAAAGGTCAAATTCTGATTGGATTTTGCACAATCACTTAAAATATCTTGATGAGACTAATTAAAATATTTCATAACATTCAAACATTCATACATGTTTACATTCTTAAAATTAATTTAAACCATACAAAACAAAACCTGTGAATTGAAAACATAACATGCTGAACTGCACATGTTTTAGAAAGCAGGGTGTTACACAAGTAATAATTACTATTGCTAATGTGCATACACAATCTACTTTCTATAAATAATGCCTAACTAGTGTCACCTTGTTGATCTTAGAAATGTCTAAGTAAAAATGATTAATCTGGTTACTATTATTTAGATAGTCTTTTTCTATATAGTACTGAAATATTTGCACTTGTTTTAAGGATAACAACTCTTTCTTAACCTACTTATGCTAAGTTATCTGTACTGTAGCTGTTAATAAAGTTAATAGGCAAATGTTCTAGTAAAGTGAGAGTGATTTCCCAAAAAGTTGATTTTGTATCTTATTTGTGTTTCCCTATTAGTATCAGTAGTATAACCATATTGTTTATGGTTTGTATATTGCTTCCATACAAAAAGGTTTTACAATTATACATCTTCAGGCACTACCACATACAATTAGTTACTCATAAATGAACAAATTATTAATTTTATTATTTTGTTACATAGTGTCACATCCAAACTTATTTACTACGTTTATTATTATATAATATTTTTATTGTATTACTTTACAGCATCTAGTTTAGGAGTATGGATATACAATGGGACTTGATTTTTGGGCTGGCACTGAAAGTGTTAATAGTCATTACATATGGATTTACTATCAATTTTTAATTACAAAATGGGATAGGATTTGTTTCTCTTGGGCATAGTGTAGGGGTCATCTGATTGTTTGGTTCTGGGAAAAATGGCTGTATATCCTTAGAAATTTGCTGCACAACACTGAAATATGTATGCCATAAATTGTTATTCCTCGATCTCATTTAGTTTTAAAAAACATCACAAATAAAATTCATAGATAAGTTATCAGATCATATCTGACAAGACATTTTACAATGCTTAAGATTTGAGTTTGAAACTGCCTATTTGGCTGTTGTTCTATACCTACTAAGGTACATGATGTAATAATTTATATGATAATTATTCAAGATCTTATCAATGTAATATCATGAGCTGATTAAGTTTGCCAAAGAATTATGACTTATATTACTAATCCTATTACAAAATTAATGAAGAAAAATACAACATAAAAAAATGTAGTCAGTCTTTGTGTTTGTGTGTGAGTGTGTGTGTGGTTGGGGGGGGGGGGGTGTTATATGTAATTTTTACACAATAATGTCTGAAGTGGCAAAGGCCTCTCAATTCATTTAATTATTTGATGTGGGATCAAATACTTAATGGTATTTGTGAAATCGACCATAAGCCTATCAAAATGCACAATTTATTAACATATTCAACTTGTGATATTGTCCATTTGTTTACGAGCAAAATTATTACACGCTATGTGATGTTTTGATCAAACATATTACCACTATCAGTTTATGCTTAGTCTACCAATCATTGCATTTTTATTGATAACTAGTTGTTATGCTGTCTCTGGCATGTCCGTGAGGTTAGCGTACCTAATACTAGCAGATCCAGAAAATTTAGTTCTTTTGGCATGCAGTAAACTTCTATACTTTCTGATACTTTTTTGTTTTTTAAATCGAAGCACTGACTGCAGCTGCCCCTCACTAGAACATGCAGTTTTGGTCACTGTTGTATATTTGGTTTTCCGTTTTGTGCAGTATGTAGGTACCATTTGGTATATTCTTGGTTTCCCCCCCCCTAACGCCGCTACGCCCTTGTATATAATGGGGGGGTTTAGAGGGTCCTGAACCCCCCCCCGATATCCATGTTTTCTGTCCGAGCCGCAAAAGTTGCACGCGCCGCTACTTGGTTGTAATGGCTACGAGAACGAACAAGCTCTTAGAGCTCTGTTTTTAGGGTTCCGTAGCCAAAGGGTAAAACGGGACCCTATAACTAAGACTACGCTCCGTCTGTCTGTCTGTCTATCTGTTACCAGGCTTTATCTCATGAACCGTGATAATTAGACAGTTGAAATTTTCACAGATGATGTATTTCTGTTGCCGCTATAACACCAAATACTAAAAAACAGAATAAAATTAATATATAAGGGGGCTCCCATACAACAAACGTGATTTTTTTGCTCGTTTTTGCTCGATTTTGATAACGGCAACAGGTAGACGCTTGAAATTTTCACAGAATATTTAGTTATATATTCAATTCAAAAATAAATAATTAAATTAAAATAAAACAAATATTTAAGGGGACTCCCACACAACAAACGTGTTTTTTTTTCCATTTCTATAGATAATGCGAGTCGGACTCGCGCACGAAGGGTTCCGTACCCTTCGTGCGCGAGTCCGACTCGCACTTGGCCGGTTTTTTTTATTGTGGCCCCCATATCTAGACTATGTCCGTGCCAGATGCAACGGAGAAGCGGCATGCGCGCGCGTCCTCGCCCGTGGGGCGGTGAAGAGTGGAGGGGGGAAGGGGGCGCAGCGGCCGGCCTGTCAGAAACAAAACCAAATGATAAGAGTCACTTATCTATCGAAATGAAAATGAAAATATTTATTTTGCAAGTAGGCCACATGGGCTCTTTTACATGTCTGAAGCTACCAGCTATCAGTCACAGAGCCAATCTTTCTTATCAATAATATTAAAAATATTATTGTAACGCTTCTTTCGATCTCCAACCTTACTGATTCACGATTGTTACATAAAAGCCGATACCCGATTGCGTATTGACGTCAAAAGTATCTGGCGTTGCACCAAAGACTATTTTGCTACTTGATCGGAAATTGTAAATAACTATATATTGCGGTTACTGGCGACTAGAATAAACATACAGTGCCCGCATCTGCAAAAAACGTATCAGATGGCCTGGCAAACCAGCTCTTATCGCGCATATAAAGCATATTCTAACTAACTAGTGGGTGTGAAAGGGACGAATGCTCTATACGTGATAAAAATTAGTATGCTAGGGGGGCATTTAAAGTCGAACATTACCGAAGTCGGCTGGGTGCCGTGTCTAAACGTGCGCATCGCAACATTTTAAATATTGCAGAAGCAGAGACAACCCAGCTTAGATTCCTTTAAGCCTTCTACCAACCTACACAACAAAAGGCGGGTCGTGCGCGTGGCTGGTCACCTGCGGGTTCTCACAAGCTATTTAAAATAAAAAAAATACTATTTGGAAGCTTTCAAATGAACGAGCGCCCCGGGCCAGCGCAACAACCGCGCAGTCACTGAAGTGAAGGCCCATTTTAGTTCCTGTGACATTGCTTACGCGGGCCTGCACGCGACCCGCCCCGCGCACGACCCGCGTTGCGGTGTGTTGAAGGCTTAACAGTCTGTCTCATCAAAGATTGGCTTGAAAGCGACAAATGAGCGCGAAAAACAGCATATTTCAGCTTGGTTTACAAAATGATCAGTTCTTTACACATGGACGTCCCCAGTGCTACAAACTCTCCTGGATTTCCAGGAGATTACACGTTTTTGGTAATATCTCCTCTCCGTTTTTTTTTTTCCGGATATATTTCTGGAAATCTGGATTTACTGCTTTATTATCAATTCATAGTTACATCGACTATTTCTACGACACTGAAAAAATTAAGAACTTTTGTGCAACTGGCATAATGTCTACCAATTGTTCTGTGGACTCGTGAACTACTGTCAACATTCTTACCGCATTGCAGTGTTATAAAAAAAAATTAAGTCCTCAAAAGAGTACAACCTTTTCTATATCTATGGTCAAGTATCATATTGTTAGTGTAGGCCCTTACTTATTGGTTAGCCCTTACCTAAGGAAATCGATACATTTTAATACTCCTTCTTTTTATTACTAACTCCTGGATTTTATTACTCCAAACTACTGTTTTTTTAAGTGGGTTTTACAGCACTCCGTCCTATATATAGTCTCATAATGTATACCTGCGTCGGAATGTGCGGTTGAGAACATCGAATCGATGAGACACGCGGCTTGAGTTACAGGTTAGGTCAAGTGGAAACATTTGAGTGTCTGGTAATAAATTAACAATAAAATCGCTGCGGCTTTTTTTCTCTATTGAAAGAGCATCGGTATGGAAGGCCCCTGTCTAAAGAAAAATCCGATGCAGACGATTGTATATGCATGACGGAGCGTTGTGTTTAGAATGGTGCACACGCGAGCTAGGTAACCTCGTGCATGGTAAGGGTTGCTAAATCATAAAAGCGGTTTATCCCTAAAAGCAAGTCGAAAGCACCCTAAAATCACCGAAATCACTAACTTTTATAGGCTCTCCATACCATACTCTTGTCAATGTTATCAGTAGGTACGTACGAAGTCCGTACGAACGAACAATAGGTAATCTAAAAAAACCGGACTAGTGCGAGCGGACTCGTGCACAAAGGGTTCTGTACGCTTATTTATAAAAACTGCAAAAAAATCACGTTTGTTGTATAGGAGCCCCCTTAAATATTTATTTTATTCTGTTTTTTAGTATTTGTTGTTATACCGGCAACATAAATACATCATCTGTGAAAATTTCAACTATCTAACTGTTACGATTCATGAGATACAGCCTGGTGACAGACGGACAGACAGACAGACAGACGGACGGACAGCGGACTCTTATTAATAGGGTCCCGTTTTACCCTTTGAGTACGGATCCATAAAAAGGAAAGTTTTCAATACGGAACGGAAGAAAGCAACAAGTAGTATAATTTTTCGAGCTTAAAATCAATATGGCACTCATTTTTTGTAGTGGTAGAGCCAAACAGTAATCCTCACTATATGATTACTGTTCGAATGGGCCGGCTCGACCGGGGTAGTACCACACTCACAGAATATCGGCGTAAAGTAATAGCTTGCTATTGCGTTTCGTACGGTGAGTGACGAGATCCGGAGGCCTTTTCCCTCATCCCCATCCCATCCCCATTCCCTATCCTCCCTAGACTGGCAGCGCATTGGCAGCACCTCCAGGTGTTACAGATGTCCATGGGCGGCGGTGACCACTTTCCATCAGGTGGGCCGTCAGCTCGTTTGTCAGTCAATTGAATAAAATAAAAAAAAACAATTGGTTTTTTAATACCCGTAAAAAACCTCTGCGGCCCTAGCATGCCAGACACGGGGATAAGTTAAACCCGTTTATCGCTCTATCTCTTTCGTCGACACTAGTATGAGAGAGACGCACTTAGAGATAAGTCGGTTTAACTTATCCTTGTGTCAACCTTGCTAGGGCCGCTAAGAATGTTGTGCCCCTACAAAATCCCAATCCTCTTACTTTGCCCGTGAATTTAGGGGGAAAAGCTCTAAGTTGGTGAGCCTGATGCTAAGCTAAGCTACACCTCAACCCGTCGGCCCCTAATCGACATTCACGTCATTGCTATATTCCGAATTAGTTGACGATCAATAAGCGTGTTTCCTGAAAAATTCTAATTAGTCCGTCATTTACATTATATAAAAAATATTGAACAAATATTTTTCCTTTAGCAATTAAACATAAAATGACGAAGATATAGTGCGTTGAAATTCCGCGTGACGTCACGACTTTACACACTTTTTACCATTAAGGGGTCATCCATAAAGTACGTCACACCTTGAGAGGGGGGAGGGGGTCGACGAAATGTGACATTGTGTGACAAGGGGTGGGAGGGATCATAAGTTTTGTGACGTCACATATCAAATTCTAATACATCTAAGTGCTAAAATGCCAAAATTGAACTATTAACGAAAAACTTGAAAATATTTCCAACTCTATCTGTACGGGCATAAGGTTTAAATTGTTTTATTGGCGAGTTCATACTCTCTACTAGTGTAACGCGCGGGTCCCGTGTTTACAAATGTTTCATTTGATGCTGATTATATTAAAATATAATTTAAATGGAAATAAAACTGTTTTCGGAACTGCTGTTTTAGTTTAATAATTTCTAGATGTAAAATTGCAAAATATGTGACGTCACACTAGGGAGGGGGGGTCTCACAAATGTGATCAACTGTGACAAGGACGGGGGAGGGGTCAATAAATCGCGAAATTAGTGTGACGTACTTTATGGATGACCCCTAAGTGACGTCATTAGCCCCCAATCCCGAACTTTGATGCGAGTTATATTTATCAATTTAAATTTAATCTAACTGATGGACTAATTAGAATAATTTTTTTTTACCCAGGAAACATCCCTATTATCATTGACCACATGTTAACGTTAAAACGTATGTGCTAGATAAAAAAGTAATTGTATCGCAGCGTTGTTTCATCGAAGATAATAAGGAACGTGAAATAATAATTTCAGTTATCACTAGAGCTCTGGCAGACGGCCAAGCCTCAGGTTATTGACATATCCCTCATTTTTGGGAGAGGGCCAGTTGCACGCCCTGTAACTAGTACGACGTACACGTATGACTAATGTCTAGGTAAGCTAGGTATGAAGAGGGGGGTCACTCCACAATTTAAGAGGACTGTGAACCAACGGCAAAAATCACCCTTTTCATACAAAAGGCGATAACGATTTCCACCCCTTAAATGTTAACCGATTTTGATCAATTTTTGATAGATTGTCAGTCAGAATAAAATCTAGGTCTGTACGTTTTTTGAATACTGATTAAAGATCAACTAAGTCAAATAATGGCCGAAATTTGTTTTGTATGAGTATACTAAAACAACAATAAAACTGAATTTATTGATTATAGTGAAAAAACCAAAACTTATTGACCTAGACTTTGTTCTGACTGACAACCTATCAAAAATTGGTCAACATCGATTAACATTTAAGGGGTGGAAATCGTTATCGCCTTTTGTATGAAAAGCCGTAGGTTCACACTCCTCCTAAGTACGCTAGGCCGTCAGTGCTGTCGCAGTAGATTGCCGCTAGCTCGCTCGCTAGCCGATTCGCGCGATCACGTAGCCTAGATTGGTGTTGTTGGGTGACGCGGATAGAAAACTATCAATCCTAGCGTACACGAAAGAGCACGTCTTACACGTGCTTGTAGCCCCGCCGCATATGGGTTTTTGCCTAATGCTGGCAGTTGGTGTCATCCGACCATGCGGCGTTTATCGGATAGTACCTGGATGACAGATTTTTTGTACGAACTTTATTCATCGCCCCCGAAACCAATTTCATGAAAATCGTTGGTGCCATTTCCGAGATTCAGATTATATATATACAAGAATTGCTCGTTTAAAGGTATTAGATTAGATAGATAGATAAATAGATATGGTCTGGGTCATGAGATCTGTCATCGGTGCAGTCAGTTCTTGCTTGCAAAATTTTAACTTGTAGCGTCGTTAAATGGGCCACTGAATAACGCTTGGAAAACTCAATGGTGAATATTAATTTAAAATATGCTGATGCAGCGTTATCAGACTTTTTAAGGACATCATCGTGTCGTACCTACCTATAAAAACGTGTTTAATGTTATTAGTTATTACCACAGCTATATTACTTTGCGGTGCACCGTTTATTCTTTTGTTTTCTTGAATTTACGAATCCCGTGCCTCTATTCGGGAACGGCCAAGCGATATTGTAGCGACGCGCTAGCGAGATTCTCATCCCACTCTTCCGCGCGATGCGTAATGCGTTAGAATGGGATGCGAGTCTCGATCGCGAGCCGCAACAATATCGAGGCCCTGTTCTTTTATTTTCGCTAAATTAACTTATTTTGAACGGACTTCAAATAAAAGATTCCGACGAAATGAGAAGCTCCTCCTTTTTTGATGTTGGTAAAAAAGGAGAACGTTATCTATTCGACCCATATATTTTTATGTATTTTTTTTGTTGCGAAGGTCACAGTCCAGAAATGGTCCTATAGTAAATTAAATATGCTACTTTCATACTGTGTTCATTCAGCTACCACCGATTAACAAATGTGTCTGATGGATGTGTCTAGGCATAATCTAGGAATTTACTAACGGCGGCTTGGGAATCGGCTTTGATTTTTGTTAAAAATAAGCCGGACAAGTGCGAGTTTAACTCGGGTGGACAAGGTTCCGTGATTATATGAAATTTCCTATGTTTCTTTAAACACCATAGACTTCTTATTATAGGTTTTTCTGTAATCCATAGGCAAAGAAGTATTTTCAGTATATTTTTTTTAATTTTTTGCCCAGTAGTTTCGGAGATAAGGGGTAAATTTTCGCCTATTTTCCTAAATAACTTCAAAACCATATATCCTAAAATTCTAAAAAAAATACATTCAAGATCCTCACAATGAGCTCTTTCATTTCATATTACACAAGCCATAGTTTGCAAAACTTTATTTATAAGTTTTCTAATTTACCCCCCAAAAGTCGCCCCCATGTTTAAAATGCTTTTTTTTTATGTTACACGTCCGTGTTGCGGTCACCGACATTCCGACAATCCATCCATTCGTTTCGGAGCAAATTGGCTGTGACAGACAGACACACACGAGTGATCCTAAAAAATATATATATAGTCATAAGCTATCTTCATTTCGCTATTTACTGTTTCATCATTATTTTCATTACAACCCCACTAAGCTTGGACGTATTTGCAGGCAACCACGAGGTGGTTGGCAAGCTGAGCTTGCGGATAAACTATAGAACAGTCAAAAGTAAGTGCGTGTGCGCGTGCTGTCGTGTTTAATGTCGGTGTTTAACTGTCATCCTCATCAGACTATACATACCTATACTTCCCACTGGGGCACAGGCCTCTGGGGTCCTATTATGAACTCTTAATTCCAGGCAGTTTGCGCCGTAAACTGAAATGCCTGGCAAATTCGTATAAAGAGGCCGGCTTTAGGCTACATCCGCACAGACAGGCGATTTGTTTAGCGCCTAGAGCCTAGCGAGTTACCTAGCGAGTAGCTAACTAAAACGCACATTTTAGGCAAAATAAAAACATTTGTATTTGTAACGAACATTCTAGAATGTTCGCGCCCGGCCGCACTGCGCGCTTGGCGCCTAGCTAGTCGCTTAGCGTGTATCGAAGGAAACAAACGTGACGGTTTTTTGTCACGAGGCGCTTGGCACTTTAGGTGCTAAGCAAGCCGGCTGTCTGTGTGGACGTAGCATTCGCGCGCTCTTAATTCGAATTTGCCAGGCAGTTCAGTTTACGGTGGAAACTGCCTGGTATTAATAGCTAATTACGACCCCTGATAGTGACAGGGGGAATTGCTCCTCACGCGGGAAATTACTCCGCAAATGTATGCTATTGTTTCCTCGCGATGCTCGTGGTAAATATCAAATTTAATGCCAACCCGAGCAGCGAAACCCACGAACGGACCCTATACACGAGACCACTAGCTGCACATGTTTTTAGATTCTGCGCACGTTTTTAACTGTACATCGTCTTTCAGGGTGAATTTCAGCAGTTTCAACCGCTTGACCGGAAATCTAACTTTTCCACGAAATATTGACAAAAGTAATCTGATCTGCGGACTTTTGATAACAACACTTTCTGTGCGGGAATTACTGGGTATCAAACAATCCGCGTCTCTGACATGAGCATTTAAAAACGAGCATTCAAGGGGTGTGCAATAGGGATGTTGCCTGGGTAAAAAAAATAGTAATTCTAATTAGTCCGTCAGCTAGATTATCAAAAAATGTTGAACACGTATTTTTTGCTTTATCAAATCAATCAAAATTGACAAAGATAACGCGCATCAAAGTTCGGGAGTGGGGGCTAATGACGTCATTTAATGGCTTATATAGTGCGTTGAAGTTCCTTTGAAAAACTTTGTTTAATTGACAAATGAAAAAAAATGTGTTAAATATTTTTTTATAATGTAAATGACGGACTAATTCGATTTTTTTAAGAAACTAGCCTATTGGAGCCGAATATAGTTCAAAAAAATAAAAACAAATACGAGCACCAACTTGGCCCAAGTTCAACAAGTAAAGTTAACTTAGGGTAGGAACACATCGAGCCAAAAATAATTGACCGAACTTCCGCCTGATTTACTACCCGCGACAAATCAAACCCCCAAACCTGCTGCACTTCCACCCCGTTATTTCGGCATAGTGTGTATTAATACTATGTTATAATAATAGGCATGCAACGTTGCCAAAAACGGTACCATTTACTTTCGAATATTCTCAATCAGCTCGGCTTCAGAAGTCCCAGAAAATCGTCCTGATTTTGCTCGTTTTTAGCCACGGCTAATGATAGAATCAAGCGGTTGAACATCAGAATTTACCCTTCATCCGTTTTTAATTCATTGTAAAATCATCTGAACAAATCATCTTTTCTCTGAAGTTTTGGTCGTGTTTTACGTTGATGATGTAGGTGTTTCTTCTGCTTACTCTTCGCGTTGAATTTCGCTACAATGCGACTACAAAAGACCAATTAAGTGGTACACATAATAATAAATCGTTTTTGTGCCATTTGATTTAAAAGATCTAGCTATAATCAACATGAACTCAATCTATTATCAATATTTCATCGAACTACTCTTAACCGACTTACCTTCCATCCTCACCAACTTGATCGGTGGCAGTCAACTACTGTTTTTTGCGTAATTTTTTGCCACGTACGGTAAGACTTTGGAACGAGCTTGCTTCAGCAACGTTCCCGGGCCGACACAATTTAGGGATTTTCAAAAAAGGGGGCCTACTCTTTTCTCTAAGGGCCGGTAACGCATCCGTGATTCTCCTGGCCCCCAATTCTCGCTGCATTCGAGATAATGTCGATTCCGAGATTAAATGTCAGATTCATACAGTTGTGTCAAACGACTGTATGCACTGACGTTTAATCTCAATTGTGAGAATATCTCGAATGCACCGAGAATTGGGGGCCTGGTGTTGCGGGTGTCCATGGGCGGCGGTGATTGCTTACCATCAGCCCGCCTGCTCGTTTGCCCTCCTCTTACTATAAAAAATATATATATATGAACTAGCTAAAACCTATAAACCTAAATTTTGATGTACCTGACATCATTATTATAAAACTATAACTCGACTCCTTTACTCATACCACGCACCATCAGAATAATATAGCCTAAACTGAGAAGTTTGACAGCTTTCTTTGCTAATAAAAGTTAGGCTAAGCGGTATAGGTATTTAGGATATTCGGGCTGAGACAAGAAGCTACGTCAGATAAGAATGTCGAATCGAGTTATACACGTAACCTTACCCATCTCCAACTCGCGTGGAATTATGTTAAAACACGTAACGAACCAGCCCGACATGTTTTTAAACTTGTTCTACGACTTTTTTGCTGATCCAAAAATATTCACACAGGCGCTCTGCGGCCCTAACAAGCTTAAGGATAAGTTACACCGTCTTATCTCTAAGTGCGTCTCTCTCACACTAGTGCCGACGAAAGAGATAGTGAGAGAGATAAACGGTTAACTTATCCCCGCGTCTAGCATGCTAGGGACGCCGTTGAGTTGAAAGCTTTTCGACGAGCGAGATAATGCGCCATGATTCTACCTGAAAACGTGTAAAATTAACTTCCAGGGGTGTCACCTAGATAAATATACTTGGAAAGTAAAACATTATCTAAATACAATATTTCATTCAAATCGTTTCACCCGTTTCCGAGAATCAGAATCAGAAATAATTTATTGCGTAATTGTGGATTTACAAAAGTTGTTAAGGAAATACATAGGAGCATCACAATTAACTGTTTTCCGGTATACAATATAAGAAACCAATGTAAACCAATATAAGAAACCAATATGAGACACCAATGTATACTATCCATTAATAATATAAATGCGAAAGTAACTCTTGTCTGTCTGTCTTTTACGCTTTCACAGCTAAACCGCTGATTTCGTGTGGAGATAGTATGAGCCCTGGGGAAGGATATAGGTACCTAGGCTACTTTAAAAAAAAAAAACAATCCCTAAAATAGTGGCTGGAAAATACATGTTTATAATAAGATAATCTAAATTTAACTGCTGTTTGTACGGAAACAACGCACGGTAACAATTGAAAATTAAAATGAAAATATTTATTTTGCAAGTAGGCCATATGCGCTCTTTCACATGTCTGAATCTTCCAGCGTTTCGAAAGGTGACATCTGCTGAAGAAACGCCGCAAGAAACTCGGCAGTATCAACTTTGACATTAGAGGTTTATCTAAAACTAACACATAAAAAGTGCAACAAACAAACCTAATTCTTAAAGTACAAAGACGCGAGATTGCCCAAGATTCTGGACCCGATCAAGGCTCGTGCCGGCATTCGGCGGTGAATGTGCGCGACCAGCTGACCCGCTCACCTTGACTCTCTGCTTGTTATGTTATACTATCTGCATCAACTCTATAGATTTCAAGTCGTATCTGGGCTAGCATGACACGCCTGCGAGTCGTTCGTCGCTCAGTGCGTCTCTGTCAAACTAGGGAAATAAGTAAGGGATGCCCTGCGGCCCCAGAAAGATTGACAAGGATAAGTTGAACCGTCTTATCTCTAAGTGCGTCGCTCTAACACTAGTGCCGACGAAAGAGATAGAGAGATAAAACGGGTATAACTTATCCCTGTGTCGGGCATGCTAGGGCAGCTGCACCTTTAGCGCGACCTGCCGGCGAGTCATTTAATGTTGTCGCTCTGTTAGTTTTGTTTCTGTTAGTTAGGTTGTTAGTTAGGATATAATTTCCAAAATTATATTATGTAAATGATTCTTCGATCTTTCCGTAACATTCGTAAGCAGCAGAATGTTGATATCGTTTTTATTCGTTTTTTTGAATTGCGTGACAAAACGTATAAAATTAATAAATTTCTAAATAAACAGACCGATAAACGTAAGAGCCAATGTTTTTTAATTGCTTGGTCGTCATTTGGCATGTCCTAAAATATTGAAATCTCTATACAAATTAGTTTTTATTATTTTATTATTAATTATTATTTCTGTTATTTATGTCTCTTTCTCTTCGTACCTGCTTTGATGTATATATTTATGTATGTCGATATGTATATATAAATTTGTTATTTGTAAGTGCTTGTAAATTTAGGAAATGTTTTAATTTAAATTTTGTACTACCTGCCAAAGTTAAACTATTTTCTTCATTATTTTCTCTGTTGTGTTTGTCTGGAAGAGATCGCTATTTAGCGATAAGACCGCGTATTGTTCCCTAACTTTATTTTGTTAGGGTTTTTTTCCTGTCCTTTTTGTGGTATTCAATATAGAGTATTGTATTGTATTGGATATTTACTGATACTGACGTCATTGCGGTAGGGTCCGTTGGTTCAAAGTCAAGGTCACTCGATACAGGATAACCATACACCGACAATCGTAAATTGACCCCCGCACCCGCAGGCGTTATGCGGAGTTAGGTACCTGCGACCTTGGCAGAGCCGCGTCGTAATACGGCCAAGGTCGAAGGCACACGCGAACATATACTTTATACGCACTGCCGGGTCAAGTTAGCCTCACCCGTAAGTTCGGTTGCGAGTGTTTAAGATAATAATACCCTTGGTTTAAAAAACCGGCCAAGTGCGAGTCAGACTCACGCACGAAGGGTTCCGTAACATTATCTATAAAAACGGCAAAAAGATCACGTTTGTTGTATGGGAGTCCCCTTAAATATTTAATTTATTCTGTTTTTTAGTATTTGTTGTTATAGCGGCAACAGAAATACATCATCTGTGAAAATTTAAACTGTTTAACTATCACGGTTCATGAGATACAGCCTGGTGACAGACAGACAGACAGACGGATGGACAGCGGAGTCTTAGTAACAGGGTCCCGTTTTACACTTTCGGTATGGAACCCTAAAACATGCTTTCGATAATGCACATCATATAATTATATGTAGTTAGCGATTTGGGTTACTGGACTTTAATGCCATTGGACAAGGTCTAAAAATACCTGAGACGGAGCGGATGTTGAGTTTGCAGCGTTATTTGTTTTCAAATACTTCCATACAATGAGAGAATACATTTATATCCCACTAGCTTTTGCTCGTGACTTCGCGTGGAGTTCGTTCGCACAGCGCCATCTACCGACGAGTAGTACTTCTCATATTTCCTGTATTTATAAAGATTCCTGAAAATCCGTCCAGGATATCGTAATGAAAAGTATCCAGGTATATATATATGTACATCTCAGGAGGGGCCATCAATAAATTACGTCACACGAATTTCATGATTTTTGGGACCCCCTTTTGTGTGACACACCTCCCCTGGTGACGCCACATATTTTGCAATATTTTAATGTTTTCGATAGGTTTGAAGTTTAAGAGTTTTAAAACTTTAGAGTTATACCTACATTGTGACGTCACGAAGCTTATGACTCGTCTCCTCCTTGTCACACGAAATTGTCAAAATCTGTTAACATTTAAAAGGGTATTACCTTTTCCCCGTTTCTACGTAAAGTGTAATTTTTCTGTTGGTAGTCTCTATCCTCTTAAGTGCAGTACAGTCTTTGTAGACAGACAATTGTAATTTTTGGCTCATGTGGGCGGAGGCTATGAGAGGCGGTTAGCATGTTTGATATATGTACTCATGCCATTGTGAATGGCGAATGGTGACAAGCGGAATGTGCGTTGACGCCGAAATAATACAACTGTACATGTACCAAAAAAAAGTTTGAATAATATATTTTTTAACTTTTTTTTTTGTTAATTGAACTATTCACCCATTCTATTGATGCACTTCTTGACAAAGTATACTGGACGGGAGGCAAATTACTCTTCATAGGTATTTTATACTGCTCGGGTATTGGATTTTTTTCAGGCAAGAAGTTTTCAATATTCTGTAACCTCGTGGGTCAAGTCTAGGTACTTGCTCGGCTTTCACGAGGTTAGCATCATGCGAAATGGTGATGTCAACGAGTTCCGCTCGGCGCTCCGGGCGGTTTACCAGCTCGTGCTGATGTCGTTAGCAAGCTTATTGGCGACATTTATATCCATCCTTTGTGTCTAAGCCGCAAAAGTTTCCGAATTTACTTTACTTAAACAGTTTTTTAAGAAAAACTATTTAACTCAAATAGTTTTTCTTAGCGTGTTCCCAAGCGTAAAGAATATATGTTCATATTCTTTATATTATTGAAAACCTAGATATTTCAAAAACACGATTTGATTAAAAAAAAAAAAAACAATAAAAAAGAATGTGACATCTGAAATCCTCTTTAAACAGTTCTATGTCTTAATTTTTTTAACTTATGGGTCCATAGTTAATAACACTATCACATCACGCCCATACTAAAATCTTGACTAATCTCTATTACCTATACGTGTTTACGATGAATTATACGTGTGTTTACTTGTATAATTCGTCAGTTCTTGTTTCCCGCGTACAAATAACCGTACAGTGCTTCTCGTTCACTCCGGTGTAAACAGACTGACCGATCACTCAAGGTCATTGGCACTTGTCAGTGTCTTAATTGATTTTATTGGCGTTTAGAGGTCTGTTTTTTTAGTATGGACCCCACCCATGTCAAAGCTATATCTACGTCCATGGTCCTGCCTGTAATGATAGTCCGGTCCCAGTAGAGAGGAGCGTATTTATTATAGGGACGATTGTATCAATTATTGCGACGAAATAATGGTAGTAAATGCCATAATCGTTTACCCGAGTCCATAACGCATTCCGCTGGTCAATATACAATCTTATCAGTATAATGAAACAGCAAACGAATTTCTTAAATCACTTTCAAAGTTTATAAACAGAACTTGCAATGGATTTTCTACTCTACCAGCACGGCACAGGGTCCTTGTTTAAACGCTGCAACTTGTGTTCAAATTGCTTCGAGATAATCTTGGTCGTAACCTTCGCTTGGTTTCCATCTTTTGCAGACGGGTCATTAATTTCATTGGCGATAGTTATTGTTTATTTGAATAACTTGATGGCGCTGGCATAGACCAAATATCCTAAAGACAACGCTTAGCCTAACTTTTAATAACAAAAAGACCAGCGGTGCTGTGCGCACACGCAGTTGCGGGCATAGCTAGTACTGGAATAAGTGTACTCACCCGTTAGCCGCACAGATCATATATCCAATAGACCCCGCATAGCCGGGCGACCCCGGCTGCCAGCATAGAGGCAAAAATCCATAAGCGGGCAGCCTACGGGCAGGCGCAAGGACCCGATAGTCTCGAACGCACAAATCATAGCGCTCTAAAAACCCTGATGCGCCTCCGCAAGTTTGGCAGTTTTAAAGGTTAAGCAGTTTCTTTAGGATATTTGGTCTGAGTTTAGCCATTACTGGTTTTGAATAAGAAACAACATTCGTCGTATAAGCAGGGGGTTTTCACTCCGCACTTTAGGTACGCTCGGCCGTCGGACAGCTCGGAGCTGTAAATCGCAGTAGGCTGCCGCTCGCTCGCTCGCTGGCCGATTCACGCGTCCTCAAGTAGCCTAGATGTTAGGTGTTGTTGGGTGACGCGGATAAAAAACGGACAACCCTAGCGTACATGAAAGAGCACGTTTTATGCAACGGAGAGAGACGGCATGATCAGGCATATTTTCTTGCCTTACACACCGGTTTTGTTAGACAGTGATTCTTCTGTACCTTAGTAGTTTATACCATTATCTATTTTGTGGTATAAGTGGGATTCAGAATGTAAATTTGCACTATCCGCTAGCCGGCAGGCGCTAATTAAACTGGGCATGTTTATACTTTCTCTCTAAACACATAATGGAGGGTTCTCATACCGTTCCGTCTGGAAATTGAGACGCATTATAATAATGAATATGTGAACCTGTGCGGCTTGCATTGTCTGTCGTGATCTTAACAATGCTATCGATAACAGAGGAGATTTAACAACACAATTGAATGAATGAGACTGAAATACGCTGTTGTTTGCGAAAGTTAAACAGGCTTTATAGTGTCCAGGATGGCCACTTTCTGGAAAACCGGAGAAAGTCGGGGAATTTCAAGAAAATTGATAAAGGTCACGGAAAACATTCACAATTTAAAAACGACTTGCTTAAATACTTAAAATGTCTACATTGTGCACGACCTGACACCAGGAAAAACTGGAAAGAATGTCTGGAAAACCGGGAAATTCGATTGCGGTTAATAGTGGTGGCCAAATAAAAGCAAACCAAAACGATACTTCTCATATTTTGCAAAGACGACCTCTCCACGACTGATCAGTTTTATTGTGTTCTGCAATTTTGTGACTTGACACGTGAAGTGAAGATATACTTGAGTCAAAAATATATCCATAATAACTGGCACTTCGACTTTGCCGAAGCGATATAGCAAATTTCGCTACGATATGGTAGCTCTTATTGGCTTGACAGCAAAGATGGCAGTGAACAGAGGCCTTTAAATTATGCGGAACAATTGACCATGCATAATCTAATTAGATGAACAAAACATTTGTGTGGAAATTGATTAAACAGTTGCTACTGGTTTAAAAACAATTAGCAGATCGTAACAATTGAAATTGTAAAGTCATTGCACCCGCTTGTAACGGCAAATTATTCAAATTTAAAGCTGTCGCTGCCGTTACGTCTTATTGTGACACACAGTAAATACATGACATAAATGACATGGTTCTGGCCTCATTTGTGGAGGTCCAGAACGAACTTGTCCACACGCGGAGACTCCGTTATTAATTATTTATTACAATTAATTTGTACCCATTAGGTTTGTGTGTTGCACTTTTTATGTGTTCGTTTTAGATAAAAATAATATCAAAGTTGAAAAAAGACTTAATGCTGAGTTCCTTGCAGCGTTTCTTCTCAGCAGATGATTTAAAGTTTGAAAAACTTGTTGTTTCAAAGACACGATTTGATGAAATTGATTCGATGAAAAAAATCGTGCCTCTAAATGCCTCTAAAAACGTCTGAAGTAACCACGACTTTTTTTTTCATCATACCAATTTCATCAAATCTTGTTTTTGAAATGGCAAGATTTTTAATAATTTAAAGAATTAACCTATACATCATTTTTGTTCACTTTGCCAAATCAAATAGTTTTTGTTTAAATACTATTTAATAAGTAGAGCCGATTTAGTCTTGTCAGCGCATTATGAAAATGAAAATGAAAACATCGCAGTGAGACATAGAAATGTCTTCATTTTTTTAACTTACGAGTCTATAGGGCCCGCCCTATAGACTCGTAAGTAACAGTCTTCTAACACTGTTACATCACGCCCATACAACGTTGCTGCTTTATATTATATTATACGTGTAGTGTGTTTACTTATATAACTCAACCGTTTTTGATTTTGTGCTCACTCAAGGTCATTGGCAATTGTCAGCGTCTTAATGCGGACGGAATTAGACTGGGAAGTCTATTATGTACTACGAAACTCTATCATGCAATCTTTTCTCAACAGTAGAAGAGCCCCCGGCGCCTCCCCCAGCCCCGGCGGCGCCGGCGCCAGCGCCCACGACCGGTCCGCGCGGCGTGCAGATCGTAAACACGGGCCCGGACCACACCTTCGTGCTTGACGAGGAAGCCCTGAAGGAGCTGCTCCATGATGACGACATACGCGAGCGCGCCGTGGTCGTCGTCTCCGTGGCCGGAGCCTTCAGGAAGGGCAAGAGTTTCCTGCTGGACTTCTTCCTCAGATATATGCACCACAAGGTCAGTCAGTGAGTTTGTTCCTGCTTGGTGACGAGTGAGTGCCATCCGCTGGTGTCATACGATGTTTTCATTTTCAGTATCATTATTTTCCATAAAAAAATGAGTATTAGTATCCTCTTTAACACGCTTTTATTAGCTTCACTAGTAAATAACTAACAATAAATAAATTATAAATAAATATAGAAATCAGGGGACAATCTTTACACAAATCGATCTAGTCCCAAAGTAAGCTCTAAAGGCTTGTGTTATGGGTACTAGACGACGATATATATACTTGTATAGATAAATAAATACTTAAATAACTACATAGAAGACATCCAAGACTCAGGAACAAACATTCGTGCTTATCACACAAATATGTGCCCTTACCGGGAATCGAACCCGGCACGCTAGCTTCGGAGGCAGGGTCACTACCAACTAGGCAAGGGGTCTCAAATAAGTTTCGCTCGGGGTCCGTTTTAAGAAATGAAATGACCTTCGCGGTCCGCACAACATTTTATATGAAAAAAATATTTACTAAACAAATGTATTTACGGAAATAACGAAGGTATTTTTTTTACATATCAATGAGAAAAATGACATTTTGTGTTGCGGACTGTCTGAAGTTTGGAGTAAAATTGGTGCAAGCTATTGTTGACATCAAATCCTTGCATTCTGAAATGTTGTGTTCTCGCGGTCCCCACAAAATGGGTCGGCGGTCCGCCAATTGGTGACCCCTGAACTAGGCTATCCGCGAATGTAATAAAATCTTAGAAGTGAATTTTAAACTACTTGTTATCGTCGTAACGATTTCAAACTTTGCAAGTGTATGCAATTCGGATGACAGTACAATAATTTGGTATCATCGAGCTGATCTGACCATGGAGGGTTGATACAGGAACTCTTCAACAACTACTAGTAAACCCCTCGAGTTCGGGCTCATTTGGTTTGTTTCAATGAGTCCAATACATTGATGATGAATGTCTTTTGTACATTTTAGTGCGTTACTGACAAAAGAATGCGTATAATTTTTCATAAAAGGTACTTTTTTACGGCAGTACGGCAGTGGAGGTGGCGGTGACTGGCTGGGCGCGCCCGACGAGCCCCTGCACGGCTTCAGCTGGCGCGGCGGCTCCGAGCGCGACACCACCGGCATCCTCATGTGGTCCGAGGTGTTCAAGGCCACGCTCGACACGGGAGAGAAGGTACAGCCGCGCCCACTACTGTACCATTACCATGAGTTTATGCAAACCGTTCTCTTTATCGAAATCTATCGGAAATACTGCTTGTTGCTGATAAAATTAAAAGCCGCTTCATTTTCACCGCTAGATTTTCGTGCCACAGCCTGTAGCCATTCGCTCGCTCGCTGGCCGATTCGCGCGTCATCAAATGGCCTAGAAGTTTCGTGTTGTTAGGTGACGCAGATAAAAAACAGACAACCCTAGCGTACAGTGATATTCTGTACCACGTAAGTGCCACCATAACTCAAGACTGTATGTGTGATGATCAATGATGGCAGGTGGCGATAATCCTCCTGGACACGCAAGGCGCGTTCGACAGCGAGTCCACGGTGAGGGACTGCGCGACGGTGTTCGCGCTGTCCACCATGCTGTCCTCGGTCCAGATCTACAACCTCTCGCAGAACATACAGGAGGACGACCTGCAGCATTTACAGGTAATCCGATCTCATGATGACGAGCTGAGCCGAGCTGTTTACTTGGATCTAGAAAACCGGGTCACTTCATAATTTCTGACCCTTATGGCCAAATTCACAAAAGGCATCTCAAATTGATCTTTAATTAAAGTGACGTTTATGTATAGGTTGACAGCTAGTTAAGGGATGTTTTTTAATCACTTAAGTGGCTTTTGTGAATTCGGCCATTGGAGTCTTTATAAATCTCTAAGCTACTGAAATTAACTCGGCGCTGTATTTTTTTATATGAAGATTTACACACACACACACACACACACACACACACACATACGCGCACAAACACACACACTAACACATATATAGACGCACCCAAACACACTGTCGCTCATTGTTTTTAAATTACATAACTAAGTCTTAGCCTTTAAGTAGCATTGGGGCGAGAGCGTGGCGATCTGTCATACAGGGCTCCCTAGTACGGACACCAGGCCCTCACACTGGTTCAAGTTACCTATTTGACCTTTGTTAATAGTTATAACAAGATTGTTAAAAACCATTGTGAGAGCGAATAAAGATTACTATTACTATTACTTACCTGGAAAGATGGAGATTTACTTCTCATTTATTATTGTCCAGGGACCCTGTACCACTCTGCGACTTTTACTTAAGCATTTCTACTGACGCGGAGACTATACATCTTCCTTATTAGTTATTTACTATAGTTGGGTAGGTAAAGTTTTTTGAAGACGGGCATATTATAATACCTTAAGTTAAATTAAGAAAAATAAAGTGACAGCTCAGTGAAGAAGAACTGGCACTTTCTTTTTCTTTATTTAACTTAAGCCAAAGATTTAATGAAACAGCCGAGCAAACGGCCGTAACGGGGGAAATGCCATCGCAGTCACTTGAAAAAATCTCGTGAATAAACAATATCAAATAAAAAATAATTATCTTTAGATTCTTGGTCCCTGAGATGTCCACTATCAGAAAAATGTATAATATGCCCGTCTTCAAAAACTTTACCTACCTGATTGATTTTTGCCTATTGTCTACTGCACTTTTTATGTGTTAATTTTAGTTAAACAGACAAACAGATTAGACACAAGAGTGATCCTATAAGGGTTCCGTTTTTCCTTTTGAGGTACGGAACCCTAAAAATGAGTTAATCTTTTCAACGCCCAGCCGACAGCAGATTTCCGAACCCCTGACGCCACGATATGCCGTTATACTTACATTTGCGTGGGCTACAGCCTTCGTCGAGCGCTCGTGGCACTCTTTTTCGCTGTTCGCCGTGGCGTTCAAAAGCTTAAGGGCCTACCCTACGCCGATGACCTTGAGCGTTCCAACTAGGTCAAAATAAAAAAAAATACTTGAAAACTAACTCGTCGCATGTGCGCGGCGTCGAGCGGCACAAGCTTCACGTCAGACGGCTTAGCAGCATATGCCACCCGTCGCCCGCGCAGAGCGTCGCGAGCCTCTTAGTTCACGCGCCGCAGTGAAAAGTATAATTTAATCAAAAAATACAAAATAAATTGAAAAACCGGTAGATGAAATTATAGTATACATTATTGTCTTTTGATTAGTAAAAGTTTCATGTATAAACGTCGCATAATAAGGGAGGCTTTACGGATTTTAGTTTGAAAAAAGGGTATTAGGGTTTTTTTTTTAACTCTTGATTTATCACTTTTTTCAAGATTCCGGTAGACAAAAATAAAGAATAGATTCCATACTACAATATATTTTTTTTCAAGATTCTTGTACAACGCTAAGTATACTTTATAGGATTTGAAAACAAGCAGATTCAAGGCCATTGACGTGGGGTACGCCCTTAATGTTATTATTAACCGACTACAAAAAACCCGGAGGACGAGGTTCTGAATTCGACGAGTTTTTTTTAATATATATGTATGTTCACCGATTACTCGGAGATGGCTGGACCGATTTGCATAATTCTTATTTTAAACGAAAGGGTATTTCTCCAAATTGGTCCCGTTGTGATCAAAGTCGAGGTCTGATGAGAGGATCTATGAGGAATCGAAGGAACTCCTCAAAGTGGTGGCCAGTAAATTAGGGAATCTATCCCTCACACTGTGTTCATTTACTTGACACCGATTTTGATGTATTTAATGAATAACTTAATCAACAATATATCTGACGTTTCTAGGTAATTTACTTAGGAAAGGCATTATTTCTTACTTTTGAAGTCTGTTATTTTATTTGTTAAATTTGAATGACTAGTTTTTTGTTCCGATCTGTTTGATCCACGTGGCTCGTGTTCAGCTTTTCACGGAGTACGGGCGGCTGGCGCTCGAGGACAGCGGCCGCACGCCCTTCCAGCGGCTGCAGTTCCTCGTGCGGGACTGGAGCTTCCCCTACGAGGCGCCCTACGGCGCCGAGGGCGGCAGCACCATCCTGCAGCGCCGGCTCAAGGTACCTTCGGAAACATAGATTGTTTTAAACTTTTGCGATTTAAACACATGTTTTCATGTAAACGGCACTTAATCGCGTAACTTAATAATGTTATTATTTACCTTCGAGTCGCATGAGTATTTCGAACTACCCGCACTTGATCTTGTTATTCTGGATTCGGAGTATAAGGCCGGCGACACACTATAATAACAACATCGGGCGATTTGCTCGAAGATACATCTTGACGCTTGCATTTTCTAATCACCTCACCTTCGTAAACAGTCATAAATAAATCAGACGACAATCTTTACACAAATCGGTCTAGTCCCAAAGTAAGCTCTAAAAATTCCTTTATCTGGAGCTAACCCTGGATGTCGATTCAGGTCATGCTTACAATAAAAAAATATTTCCATCGGAATTGAACCAACATGTAAAAATCAGCTTGCTAAATTTGACCTAAACCTACAAACATTGGAAGGTAATAAAGTCTAAGTCTAGTTTTTTTTTAAACATGCTTCTAAGTTGTTTGTAATGTGTAGGTGTCGGACAAGCAGCACCCGGAGCTGCAGTCGCTGCGCAAGCACATCACGTCGTGCTTCAGCGAGATCGCGTGCTTCCTGCTGCCGCACCCCGGCCTGCGCGTCGCCACCAACCCGCAGTTCGACGGCCGGCTCTCTGGTACAGCGGTCATCATGATCATGATCACAGCTCCGGATCTAAGATTTTTCTGAGCCGGGGAAAAACTTTGCATTCGCGCACCCCTCCACCATTTGTTTTTTAAACGATGAATTTTAGGGCGCCGCCCGGGCCAGATGCCCCGATTGATACGGCAGTAGCTACGCCCCTGTCATAAAAACTTATTTATTTACTCTTCATTTGCATAAGTTACACCTAAACATCTTTATTGGTCAAAAATTAATTAAAGTGACGTTTTTGTATTATTTCATTAGCATTTCATTAGAGATTAAATAGTTAAATGTCTGACAAGTAGTTGTAGATGACAACTACTTGTCAGACATTTAACTATGGTGGCGTTACAGAATTCGGCCAAAAATCAGTTAGAAGAAGTTTGGACTGGAGAGCTTGGTTAGCAATTTTTTTTTGTCAAATAAGTCCACTTAAACTAAAAAAAACTTAACCCAAAAACAGTAAGAAATATTAAGCAAGCTCTCTAGTCAAAATCAATAAAGATTTACTGTGACACATATAATATTTTTTCTTTCTCTTTAGACATTGAATCAGAATTCAAGCGGTCGCTACAGCAGCTAGTGCCGATGCTGCTGGCTCCGCAAAACCTGGTGCCCAAGCTCATCAACGGACAGAAAGTGAAGGCCAAGGAGCTGGTGCAGTACTTCGTCTCCTACATGAACATTTACAAGGGAAACGAACTGCCCGAACCGAAGAGTATGCTTGTGGTATGTGATGATTCATTTGAACATCTGAAATGACCACTCATCATTTATTGTCAGGAATGGGCCATGTTCAGGGGCCCGTTTCTCGAAGCATATTATTCTAATTATATTAGTGTTTTATCTCGATAATTAAAATAAAAAATGAAACAAAACACTAATATTATTAGACTAATATGCTTCGAGAAACGGGCCCCTGGACTCGTATGGAGTCCTTTAAATCAACCCGCGCACTGCACGACACACACTGATGTCCTAATGACATATGCAGCGGTGTTTATTTCAAGTGTTTTTGACAATTGACTATGATTAATTTGGTTTATTATACCAAACTACAGGACTCGTATGGAGTCCTTTAAAGCAACCCGCGCACTGCACGACACACACTGATGTCCTAATGACATATGCAGCGGTGTTTATTTCAAGTGTTTTTGACAATTGACTATGATTAATTTGGTTTATTATACCAAACTACAGGACCCGCAACAGCTTCGCGCGCGATATTTTTCATACAAACTTTATCACCCCTTTTCACCCCTTTAGGAATGGAATTTCAAAAAACCCCGTTTTAGTGCACTTCTAGGGAACTCGAGGAATATCTCCTCCAAATTTCAAACCTCTAGGACCATCCGTTTAGGCTGATCGTTGTGTATAAGTGAGTCACGGTACTGTTTTATATTATATGTATTGATCATAATGGAATTTGTCACCATATTTATGAATGTGTACTTGAACGGAGAGAATGCGTCATCCCCTTTTCTCCTGCTGTAACAATTGCGTTCTATTTCACGCATTAGCCATTTTAGGGTTCCAACACACATGATGAAAAAGCAGAACCCTTATAGGGTCACTCTCGTGTCTGTCTCTCTCTCTCTGTAACAGACTATTTGCTCTTAATCTACTGGTCTAAATGTTGTCAAATATTATTATCGTGTCAATGAGGCATTAAAAGCAAGCAAATTGTAAGAAGAGTCAGTCAAGATGCCAACACAAGCCGCCAGGCCGTTAAATAAAATGACAACGTTATTTGAATCAACTAAGGTCTGTTCATCGAGAGTTGATAAATATTATGATAAAGTTTCGAAATAGCGACTGTCGCTTAACTATCGCAAACTGTATGACGGGTGTCGCTTATCGCCGCGCGCACTGAGTTTCGTGGTACGAGGGACGCAGATGTTGTCAAGTGCGATGTCGCGCCGGGCTGATGGCGGCGAAAAAAATATATTTTTGGTTCAATTCATATACACAATCGCCATATGGCAAATTAATGTCTTATATGTGCGCGTCAAATTTCACATAAATCTGCACTGGCTGAAAAGAAACTAAAAAGATTTTTTTCATCTATGACACATGACGTTTAAAACCTGAGTGAGTTTAAAACACGTTGAGTATGGATATGACGTGTCTTGTGACTATCTATAATATGTCATTATCTTCAAGTGTGTCGTTCGGGTGTTCGCGTGTTGCTTTCTGTTTAAACAGTTAGGCTATTCGTAATAATAATATTCTATGAAAAAATATAATTTTGCCCCTTTAGTTTTATATTACCATCGGTAAAAATTATTAGCGGGCCGCTATTTGTAGGTGAGTTAAGAAGCCCTGACTTTTACTTTTTTTATAAACTCTCGGCGACATAAGGGTGGTCAGATCGCCAGGTGATTTATTACACATCGGAATACTTCGCAGGCGACAGCGGAAGCGAACAACCTGACGGCGGTGGCGGAGGCGCGCGAGGTGTACACGACGCTGATGGAGGAGGTGTGCGGCGGCGCCAAGCCGTACCTGCAGACGCTGCTGCTGGAGGCCGAGCACGGCCGCGTGCGCGACAAGGCGCTGCACGCCTTCCACGCCAAGCGCAAGATGGGCGGCGACGAGTTCAGCCAGGCCTACTGCGACCAGCTCGTCAAGGTGAGTACGCTTACGCGAACATTTATCTCAGAGGTAGAACACGGGGATATAAGGGCTGGACGATATTAGCGTATATTTTCACATCAAAATTATTACATACTAGCTTTAGCCCGCGACTTCGTTCGCGTGGAATTCGGTTATAGTTATTCACTCGTGAAATTTTAAATTTTCCAGGATAAAAGTATCCTATGTTACTTCTAATACCTTCAAGAATATGTGTACAAAGTTTCATGATGATCGGTTCAGTAGTTTTTACGTGAAAGCGTAACAAACAAACTTACATTCACATTTATAATATTAGTGAGGATTACTGGGACGAATGCCATGTGTGTGTCCTGTGTGTGTGTGTGTGTGTGCGCGCGATTTTAGCTGGCTCGTTCTTTCTTTTTAGATATTTAAAAAAATTGAAATTAAAAACGACATTATGAACTAACCAGATACAATAAGATACTTTATCCATCTTTTCTCATCTGAAGAATGAAGTGAGTTCCCTGTCCAGGCCATTCCGGACAGTTGATAGAAATGTTGTCACCATACACTATTATTATTTTTCTTGTTTGAGCCTCTCGTGGCCTTTCGTTATCACATTTATGTTTGTTCCAGGACCTGGAGGAGCAGTTCAACCAGTTCCGCGCGCACAACGAGAGCAAGAACATCTTCAAGGCTGCGCGCACGCCGTCCGTGTTCTTCGCCATCGCCATGTGCTTCTACGTGCTGAGCGGCATCCTGGGGCTCGTGGGGCTGTACCCGCTCGCCAACCTGTGCAACCTCGCCATGGGGCTGGCGCTGCTCACGCTCGTGCTGTGGGCCTACATCAGGTACGAGAGACACATTAAATCAAACACTAAATCAGCGGTCGGCAACGCAATATGTTTATATATACATACACCTACATAATGTAAGGATATGTTAATAATTCAGCCAAAGTCCGAACAGAAAGAGACATGAATTACACTGGTCAATAGTGCTTTAATTGCCGATATTAAAATAATTTCGAGTAATTTGATGCCAACAAGTAATGAAACAGTGAATGATTTTGGAATATTGGCTCTGGCTTTCCTTAAATTAAAAGTTCTTTCTATACGTCACAAAAATAGTTACACCATGAAAAAAACATGAGCCAATTCAGTACTTTCATGAATATATCCATAAACCAATATTTTTTTTATTGTCCTGTGTTGTAGGAAAACTGAAACTATAAAAAGTCCATAAAAAAGTTTAAATGTTTATTTCAACTTCTTTTTTTTTTACAACTTTAAGGTTTTGTTCAACTATTAATCTTACCGATTAAAGATTTTGAATTAGCTAAACACTATACAAAGGAATTTCTATAATTGTTAGTTAATTTCCATCCATTCAAGATATTAGGCTGTAATTGCGTTCACACCCTCTTTCCGTATTCGTTGTTGCTTCTTGATATTTCATAGGCTGGAAGGTGTTATAGTATAGTTATAGTTCACGCGGGCTGGGTTTTCGCAACTCGACGTCTAGTCTTAATCGCGCCTATTTTGCGTGGTGTGGGTTGGCATCACTATGGCTGGAAGGTGTGAGATGTTTCTTAAGTTGGCCTTGCTTGTTGTCTTTGTTCATTAATTTATGTGTAACTATCCATTGCATCTCCAGTTAAATCTTTATTATCTTTCACAGGTACAGCGGAGAGATGCGGGAGCTGGGCGTGACCATCGACGACACGGCCAACGTGCTCTGGGATAATGTGAGTGCATTTTTTTCGATTCTGGTAACATTTCTTTGGTGATTTGAAACGCACTTAAGTTTATGAAATATTAGCTTTTGCCAGCGACTACGTCCACGTAGAACTGCACGTCTAGCACGACCTGCTTGCGAGTCGTTTGTCGCTCAGTGCATTTCTTACATATTTGACTAGTTTGACAGAGACGCACTGAGCAACAAACGACTCGCATGTCGTTTCGGTCGAAAAATAGTACCGTGACTTCCTTATAGACAACGCACAGCATAAACGGGTGCTCTTAGAAGTTTGAAATTTGGCGGAGACATTTCTCGAGTAACCTAGAGATGCACTTGTGTTGGTATGAAAAATACCGCGGGCGAAGCTGTGGCGGGTCCACTAGTCATTGATATAGCTGATACGGCGGTAGCTACACCCCTGCATTTCTTTGATGTTTTGAAACGCACTTGCGTTTATGAAATACTAACTTTTGCCCGCGACTTCGTCCGCGTAGAACTGTAATTTTTAGGGATAACATTTTTCTTATGGCCTTCCCCAAACCTTCCTTTCGCATTTATAATAGAAGAATAGTAATTTTTTTTAGTATCGCTTAAAACTTTTAAATTGTTGTAAAATATTGTTATTGTAAACTTTTTTATTCAAGCTTTGTGTCATATATCATATATGTGATGTTTGATGTGTCGGTGTTGCTTCCAGGTGATGAAGCCGATGTACCAAGCGGGTCTAGAGAAGGGTATAGAGCACGCGGCGGCGGCGGCGGCCGAGCGCACGCTGGGGCCCTCCTCCAACGGCAAGCTCAAGAGTAAGCAGTTGTGATGCCGCCGCCCCCCGCGCCCCCCGCGCGCCGCCCCCCGCGGACGCCGAGCGCTCGGAGAGCTCTCGTGTGCGCGTGTGTGTGTTTCCATGTGTCAGTGTGTGCGGTCACGACCCGACGCGGTCCCTCGGTCGATTAACTCGATGCGTTTCAAATTTTCTAATGTTCTCGGGTCGTTTGTAAGCCTCGGTGGCGGATTGTGTTCGGAAGTGTACAGCTTAGGAAATTGTAAGTATGTAGTTGTATTGTAGAGAAATTATTTTGTTGCTTAACTGTCGACGAGTCATATCTTTTATTGGACTAAAACGATATTTTAATAGATTTTATCGACCAATCGGTGTACTGAATACTTTTAACCTCGGACCATGTATTCAATAGACTCTACATAGCCAGCATTAGAGGAAAAAAGACATAAGCTGCAGGGCTACAGGCAGGTGTGGGAAGCACATAACCTCGAACACACCAATCGCAGCGAGGCAGGGTGGCTATTGAAGCGCGCAGTGCGGCCGGTGCCGAGATATCTAAAGGGTTTGTTTATAGCCAAGACTCTAGGCGCTAAGCAGGCCACCTGCCTGTACGTTTTACCTCTAAAAGTTAGGCTAAGCGTTGTTTTTAGAATATTTGGTCTGTGTTTTTAACTGAAGGTTTTTCTACCTTTACGATGCAAATTTAGATATACCTGATATTTTATACTTTTAAAATTACAAGGCCGTGTTTTAAATTGTATGCACAAATCGATGAAAGGTCACATAATCAAAAATAACGTATCAAACTTCGCTGTTTCAAATCACTTGTTGTTGTGCACTGTAAAATGTACTTAAGAATACTGGACATTTCAAAATTATATTAGATTGATGGTGTCATATTTATTAGGAAAATAGTTTCAAAATTACTCGTTTCGTACGTCGCTCAAGATTGTAGTCTCCCTTATAATGTTTATTTTATTGGTATAACACACTAGTGCGTTAAAATGTGCCAATGTGAAATTGTTTTTCGCGAGTTGGCCAAAACATTATCTTTGTTGTAAACTTCAGAGTTTATTTTATTATGAATCCCGTATAGCGTGATTTCCTCATATTTCTATGTATAAAGTTTCTCAAAAGTAGCTTTTCTTGCCACGTCACATGGTTGGTAATCGAATAACGAGACTACTAGGTAACAATTCTTTAGGTTGTGATCTTTTTGGTAAACAATCTTACACCTAGAAAATGTACAGATAAAATTATGTCAAATGGCTACCACGGATAATAAGCTTCGTCAGCTGGTAACCAGATAGGTACAGCAATAATGTTGGTCTCGACAAAGGTTCGCGCCAATCGCGCCCTTAAGGTAAAGAAATAGAGATCAATCGCACGCAAGATGTGGACCCAGCATAATGGAAATAAATTCCCATTTTGTTGAGATAAATCTGGGCAGGTTCTAACAAGCATGCTGAGTATGTCCCAGATACAAAAAAAATATCAGCATACGATGCATTATCTACGGTAAGCGCCCCGGAATATGACACTCATGAAATGAGCGAAGTCGCTCATTTGCAATGGCGGATGCGTGAAAGAGAACGCAAGTGTTACAGTAGGAGAAAATGAGATGACAATATTCGCTCGGTTCACGCGCACGTTCATGAATATGGCGACAGATTGGGTCCAATTCGAAATGGAGTCTTCTTAATGTAAAATAAAGAACGTCAAGCTCGATTTTCTATAGCTCAAAGCTGTTAAAATCGAATTTGACGTTTCTTATTTAAGTTTATTTACCGGACAATTGCCAAATATTAATGAAAGTGTATTTTTAAACCTTGACTTTGAGCAACAAAAAAATTGAATTGGATTGAATTGACTTTTAAAGTAGCGTTCACATTTTCGAATTGGCCCCATTGTTGTTATTAAGTCTAATCTACTGAAACAAATTTGCCCTGAAAGGTGACAAACGGGCATTTCATTGCGATGGCAACGATCGATTTCTGTATCATTTGTGTTACATCTCAATGTCGAATTATAGGATGTGTGTGTACATTTCTTACATTTCATGACAGAGTCTCCCTTTCTGTAAATAAAAGCCAAAAGTGCCTAAACTTCCATTCAAGTAAGTTAAGCAATAAGCATAGAGTATGAAATAGCTTAGTCGTTCAATCAACGCTCCATTGTGCCAAAGTAATTCAGAGGAGAATTCTTGAAAAAAAATGGCTACTCTTAGCGGCTATTGCGGCGGGCAGTGCATGGGTTAATCTAACCGCGACTGCACTCAATACATGTCGGGTCGTTTCTAACAATAAATCGCGAGAAAAGCCGTTTTTGTTTCAAGTTTTTATAACGACTCACGACATTTTTAATTTGATTATTTCAGTTCTCTACCCCCTCGGTTACTTGTTTTGGCATTTCATAAAATCTTCGTTTTAACTAGTCAATAATCGTTGACTGCTTTGCGCATGACAATATTGTTTCTTATGTATGTAATTGTAAACCATTTTTTATCTAGAGACTTGTCAAATTTGCAATTCTGACGATAGGTTTTTTTTTATTTGACTTTTGTCTAGTTGAAGAAATTATTTATATCCATATTTCTTATGAATTGTGAGTCCGTAATTTTAACTTAGGGTATGTCAATTTCCTTATTATAGTGTATTATTGTTAAAGTTTTAACTTGGAATATTAAGTAAATTTTTTGTTTGTAAAATAATCATGTTCAATATGTATATTGGTTTGCAAATCATTATTATGTCATTAGTTAATGTTTTAAGACTAATGAATCATTATATTGTTTTATGTTCTACTTAACATCTAGTAATTCTTAAATTTACAACAAAAACTAAGGAAATTAATGTTAAATTAGTATAGATTTTAAAGTCGCTATAGTTCTCGTTGGAAGCAAGCGTAGCACGGAGCTCAACGCAGCTTGCTTGATCAACTATAGTGCGCGCACGCATCCACGCTTAACAGCCAAGGGACCGATCGTAGCGTCGGATTGGTCAGCCAAAGCTAAGCCTTCTGCTCAATTTCACTTAAAATAAGTTATGTTGAGATGTTTTTTATTTTATCTCTCGTTGGTTAGTGTGAGGTCGTGACCGACCGTCCCGCGCGCGGACACGGAATATAATAGTTGTTGTAAGTCAGGGGCGTAGCTAGCGCCGTATCAGGCGTATCAATGATACGAGGCCCCCGGGCTACAATCTTTACGTATCATTTGGCTCCCCAACTGGTACAGGGCCCTTCTAAAGCCAGCTACGCCACTGTTGTAAGTGTTTATTCCGAACATTTAGCAATAAGATACAGGTGATTTGTGAGATGCTTCGTTGTGCCTCTGCACTGCGCTCGTTTTATTGATCAATTAATACAATGGTGATTAATATATTCTAAAGTCTGTTCACCGAGAGTTGATAAATATTATGATATCGTCTCGAAATAGCGACTGTCGCTTACCTACCGCAAACTGTATGACGGGCGTCGCTTATCGCCGCGCGCACTGAGTTTCGTGGTACGATCACGCAGTTGTAGTCAAGCGCGGCACCGCGCCTGGCGGGCGAGCGCACGCGGCGGCCATAATGCCATTCCGTTCTGGAATACGCTTCGAGTGTGTCGTTTAGGTATTCGTGTGTTGTTTTAGACGAAGCAATTGAACGTTACGTAATAAACGTCACCGACTCTGATTCTTCTTCCGACTCTGAGACTTCGTCATGGTCGTCTTCCGATGATATGCTAGCAATGGGACAAATACAGGCTATTCAATAATAATAATGTATGAAAAAAATAGAATTTTTTCCTTTAATTTTTTTATTATCATCGGTAAAAATAATTTGCGGGCCGCTATTTGTAATGAGTTAAGAAGCCCTGATTTTTAATTTTCTTTATCAACTGTCGGCAAACAGATATAATAGAATGTGCCGCGGACATGACCATGTTTTGTGTTTTGTAAATAAAATATTTCGCCGTGAGCATGTTTGGCTATTATTTCAAGATTCCCTTTTTGAAAGATTTGATCCCAGTCCGAAAATGACAAGAGTTGTAAGACGGCCGTATAGCGAAGCATCTGAACAACCGCCCGGAGCTCATGTTATAAGCAATACGGGAGGGAAATGTTCCTAAGCGTTGCCTGTTTTGTGCCATAGCTGTACCATCGGCGCTTGCGCAAGCAATAACTAAAAGAAGAGAATGGATCCAAGAAAAAAAAGCAAGCCCGTCTTTCTGTAGAATATTATATACAATGTTAGGTATAGTTCACGCGATCTTGCTCGGTTTTCAGTTCTGAAAAGCCCCGCGTTACGGGCTGACTGTACAGCCTATTGATTTTGGCATTTAATAATAGAACCATTAGATTCAATTAATATTTTGATATATTACATTATTTAAGGGTAGAGCGCCGATGGTTCGCAGTACAGATAAACAAATTATGTATACTATATTATTTATGTATAATATTCAAAGTTTAAAGTTTGCGGAGAGTTTTTAATATTGACGAACCACTGCTTGTACCGTGCTGATTTAAGTTAATGCTATTGAACGTTTGCTGATTGTAAATTAGACTCCATGTCTTTAGCAGTAAGGTGAATTTTAGTTTTTTTCTATATCTTGAACGGCCGGTTTCATACTTGAGATGCGTGTGGCGGATGGGCGGCCGGCGTCGGACGTTGTAATGGTTTCGGCTAGGTTTAATACAAGATAACTGTACGCAATGTAATAAAGATCTTATTTTTAATACCGATGGTTCTTAATTTAACTCTTACCGGCTTTGACTCGTCACCCGCTTTTTAAGACCGTCACGCACTTAACTATAATATACATTAATATAAATTAGAGCACAGTATATTAATACATATTTCCTTTACGCTTTCGAAAGAGACCACACACTTAAGTATAATACATATACCTAGTTACATAGTTTCTCAAGTCTTGTTTCCGCTGGTTTAGGGTACGCTTCGCCCATATTCCCTGATTTGGCACGATTGATTATTTTCATTTGGAGAGTCCAAGTACTTGGAGAAATTAGCAGCGGCTCTAGCAAGGTTGTCACGGCGATAACTTAACTCTGTCTTATCTGTCTATCTCTTTCGTCGGCACTAGTGAGAGAGACGCACTTGGAGATAAGACGGTGTAACTTACCCTCGTGTCAACCTTGCTAGGGCCGCTGACAAAAACAGCTTTTTGTAAAAACAGATCTTTATTTTGTTAATAAAAGATATTAAAGCGTTATTTGCAATAGTTGCCTATAATGTACCTTAAAATCCTATCACAACTTATAACATAATCACATAAGTTGATCCAAAATGGCAGTCATCCGCATACCTCCGCGCAGGTACAACGATGGTTACTTCGCGGCACGTAAGTTGAAATATGACCTTGAATGCGTAGAACACATTTTCGTAGTGCGGGATGAGGTGCGACGCGAGAGGCCGCGCATTACCATAGTTTTACTTGCGCAGACGATCGCCATTTTGGGTCAACTTATGTGCCGGGTATTATACTTATTTACTTATCGTAGAAATTTTAAAAACATCATTATTTAAATTAATTTAAAAATACCTTTATAAATTAAGTAACATTATCCCGTGCTTATCGTCCCTTTTCTCACTCTGAGGAGAGCACCGTCAATACAAAAACATATTATTATCTGTGAGAACCTATTATTATTTTAATTTTTGAGGTCCTCGACAAAATAGAACATTAAAAAACAAGAACGGAATGTTATACGGTGCACCAACTTCTCTGGCATCAAAAACAAGCAATTATAGACCTTTCAACGGTAGACTTTGACAATGTTTAATAAGTTGGTCGACCTTCAAGATTCCTGTCGAGCAAACCTATCCTGCAATATGTTGTTTTTTTATCTAAACAAGGCAATTCGTGTTTTACAATTTAGAAAAGAGCCATATTCCTTAGCATGTCCGTTAAAAACATTTTTTTTATATTAAGAATTGGTCAGTATGCGTCACTAAAGCACCATCGTCCATATACGCCCGTCTTTCTTCCCCTGCCGCAGTCTCCGGGGGTGCTACAGAGAGGCTAGGAGCGCGTGTCGCCGAGCCCGGCGGCGGCGGCCACTACGCGGGGGCCCGCAGAGTCCCACGCTTGACGCATCGCCTGGAAATTAAAATTGTAATTTAGAGTTTTTTTTTCACATTTTCCCGTCAGCCGCCATCATGTTTCGACCACGGCTGGTCGCCACCCCCTTGGAAAAGCCATGCCGCCATGCAACTCCAATCGTGTTTCGGCATGATGCCTTGGGTAGCCATTTGGAGAAGTTGGGTCTGGACAATTTTTCAGTTCCGTTTTGGGGCCTCGTCCAACTTCCTTTCCATGCCTATTATATAGGCATTTCCTGGTCAATCGCGTTCCACCTTCGGCCGCGTCATCACTTCCCATTTGAGACGGCGGTCAAGTGAAAATCCATCAAGAATTTAAAAAAAAGGTTATGCGCTTGTACAGGTACCATTAGCAGTTGCCCGTGACTTCGTCCCCGTGTGTTATCGCTTTTCCCCTTGGGGAACCGTGCAAGCCGTGTATTTCTCCGGGATAAAAACACCATAGGTACCACTGTACCAAATGTTACAGATCAAACAGACACAATGTTTAAATCTACTATATAAGACGAGTTTTTGTTTCTGAGCACATTACTTACATAACACAGTAAACAATTACATCATGGACAGGGGATGTTTGGAATTAATTTTCACCTGCCTACCTCACAGAGTTTTTTGCCCGCTCTTTTCAGTTGAGGTTTTTTCCTAACTGCGGTCTTAACCAAGGTTGACAAGGATAAGTTACACCGTCTTATTTTTAAGTGCGTCTCTATCACCCTAGTGCCGACGAAAGAGACAGTCAGAGAGATAAACGGGTTTAACTTATCCCCGTATCAAAAAAAGCTTGTAACAGCCTAAATTGAATAAAGAAATTTTGTTTATCTACACCCATATCATAAAACCTCCATTGGTTAATCAAAAACCGTAGGAAATGACCACCATTTTGACAACCAATTAGGAAAAACCAGTGCTGCGATAAAGAAATAACATGACTTCTTTATCGTTTTTAGTAAAGAAATGAGATTAAATTTGGAACAGCTGTCAAAACTCAAGTGGGTCTCTATTCTAGTATCTATAGATATTAAAACAGTTATTGATACGAAACGTCAATTCAGTATGTTTTTTTAATATAAACTGCACAATATTTGATCTCGAGTGACGTGAGAATAGGGACTTCATCCGTTTGTCTATGATTTAAAAAAAAATGGTCTTGACGGAGGATCGAATCGGCGCCATGTTAGTGTTTTGCTGAACGAAAGTAGAATTAATTAAATAGAAAAAGTTGTTTGTAATTTACATTTTAGTTGAAAGTATGAATAGTAAGTAGTCTTCTCGGAGTGTGTGTGATGTGAAAACGCGCCGGATATCGGAAATATGCAGCCACGATTGCAACAAATAACTTGTTGCCAGAAAATATTGTTTCTGAACCCATCATGGAGGATTTATAATATGTGTGTAGATAAAGTTATGTATGCAACTCTGCATAATTTGGCCTTAAAACACACGTGCGATCTTATTATGAAACTCGCCTATCGGCTCGTTTCATGAAAACCGCACTAGTGTTTTAAGGCCTATCATTATGCAACCGTTGCATAAACTACTATTTTTTGACTATGACTGCACACCAGATTATTGCTGTTCAGGCCTTAGTAATCGCTCGGTATTTATGTACTTACGTAATCACGTAACGTGTCAGCTATTTCGTCTATTTGTATACCAACGTCCCGCATGTTCCCAGTTATTCTGAAACAATCACATTCACATAAGTTACACAATCATATAATATCGAAAATAATCCTTAGAACAATGCAATAAGGTAGAAGTTTGTCTTCTCACTGTGATGATAAATTCAACACATTACTGTGTTTGAAAATGTTGATTGATTCAGTTTGCTAAATATAATTCGTATTCGCGTAGACTACAGCCGCAGGGTCGATTTCGCTAGAAGCAGATACTCAGTCTGGATTTTTGTGTATTTCGTGTTTATGGAACTTTTTTTTTTATTGGAGCACTTCGTACGAAAGTAAGTAGTTTGTGCCGCAGAATGAAACTGTGCCGCGTAAATTTAATTTATAAAGTAGACAGAACTAGCTGGCGTTTTAGACTCTGTTTTGTTACCAGGATTAGATATCAGTCAGTAGCTATTTCGCTAATTATCTGGTGAGGGTGCGCAGCTGTTCGCAGAATTTTTCAAGTCATATTATTGGAAGTCCGAAAATGTTTCTCGTGCAATTTTACATCATACTAATCACTATTCATAACAAGTCTTTATTACCTACTATCGATCGTCACTCCGAATTATCCAAATTCATCATGTCAGTAAACATACACTTTCTGATACTACTATTTCTTTTATATTCTTTCTCAACATAACTGTTACTTACACTATTATTTATTAATATTTTTTTTAATGAGATTCTGCTAAACAGATTGACATAATAAATACAAATGGTAAATGGCAGGGAGCGAGCGAGCGAAGCGAGCCAGCAAAATGGGTCGGAGCAGAAGCGACTCGGATAGGTTAGGTTCAGAAGGTTAAGGCGGTAGCAAGCAAAGCGAAGCTCCCGCTGTAACCTTCGATGTTAGGTCTTTTTTTAGGGTTCCGTACCACAAAAGGAAAAAACGAAACCCTTATAGGATCACTCGTGTGTCTGTCTGTCTGTCCGTCTGTCACAGCCAATTTGCTCCGAAACTACTGGACCGATTGAGTTGAAATTTGGTATACATATGTAAGTTGGTGACCGCAACACGGACGCTTGACATAAATATATGAATTTTAAACATAAGGGTCACTTTTTGGGGCTAAATTAGAAAATTTAAAAAAAAAGATTTGCCACCTATATCGTGTGACATATCAAATGAAAGGGCTTATTGTGAGGATCTTAAATATATTTTGTTTTGAATTTTAAGTAAAATAGTTTAGAAGTCATTCAAGAAAATAGACGAAAAATGACCATTCCCCCCCCCCCTTATTTCCGAAACTACTGGGGCTAAAATTTTGAAAAAAATACAGAAAATAGATCTTTACCTATAGATTACAGGAAAACCTATAAGAAGTACATGGTATTTAAAGTAACCTAGTAAATTTCAGATAATCATGTACGGAACGGAACCCTCTCCACGCGAGTTTAACTCGCACTTGTCCGTTTTTTTGTAACAGCCCAGAAAATCTTGCTTACCTATTTGTAAGATGTTTTGATAAATAGGTACATGCTGTTATATTAATTTGCTTAAATCCATAGGGATACCATTTTGAAAGTGGCGTTGTCAGTAGGGATGTAGGGATAGCCCTACCTACAACTTCACTTTCGTTGGCGGCCAAGGTAATTTTGGGTCAGTGTGAAGCTAGCCTATACGTTTTTACAGTACATACCCTGTGTTAAATATAAATAATAACTGTATCGAAGTATTAACGTAACGATAATATATGAGTAACAAGATTATTAAAAGGAAATGATATTTATGAATGAAAACTTTATTAAAAACAGCAGTCTGACTTCAAGTTATTATATTCTTAGGAGTGACATTATGTGTCACAAATGTCTGAAATTTGTCTCTTATGAACTCCGTTGGTAGTAATACAAATAAATGTACAAAAAAATTAGGGAGCGTCCATAAATTACGTGAGGTGCTCAGGGGGGGGGAGGGAATTGAGACGAATCTTACTAAATGTCACTTGGGGGAGAGGGGGGTCTTAGCAAATATCACGTAATTTTTTTCTAGCAGAAAACGGTGTGAAACTGCTTGAAAGTTAAGTTAAATTAAAGCTAAATGAAAGTAAAAAGTGTCTAAATAAAAATAATTAGGCAAATTGTGTTTGGCATTTTTAAAAAAAATTCAACGGTTTTATACCCGAAACACAAATTTTGAAAAATCTCACGTGACATTGGGGCAGGGGGGAGGGAGTCGAGAAAAATCTTACAACATCTTACCAAGGGGGGTCAAAAAATAAAAAATAATGCCTCACGTAATTTATGGACGCCCCCTTATGAAGTGCTTATGAAGTAAATAATTTGGAAGAGTGATGATTATGAATACAAATCGGTACTACCTACAAGGAAAGATCGGGTAACGAATTTTCTGCGAGCCAATATGGACCCATTTGGTGAAGGTATAATGCACCTTCAGGTGTTATGCTAAATCCATGGTTTGCGTACCTGGTGTAGACCCAGACGGCGAGCAGCACGAGCGAAGCGATGGCAGCGGTCTGTCCCACGGCCACCACGGTCTGCACGCCCACGGCGCCGCCGAGCACGCTCAGCAGGTAGCCCAGCAGCGCCAGGGCGCACAGCACCGCCGGCGTGCCCGCCATGCGGAACAGGTTCTTGCCTTCATTGTGAGCCTTTAGCTGCTGGTATTGCTCTTCTAATTCCTGGGCACGGGCATGGGCACGATTAGATCGAGGTATCCCCTTAATTGCCCGAATTTCATTCGCCAACCAACTTTTGACATAATCATCTTTTGCCATAATATCATATATATATTAATTTGTCCTAAAGTTTATATGACCTAATCAATTGTTTCATGTAATGTTATAGAATTGAAATAGAATAGAATAGAATTTTTTATTTCGGACCTTGATCCATATCGAGTTAGTAACAATTTTATTATTTTACACACCTAGGGTTAGTAAACTACTACACAACAACATAAAAACATAAAAAGTTAAAAAGAAATACATTCACGAACGAAGAGAACAGAATACATTGTCAAGAGAAGAGAGAGATAGGGCAACACACTTGTCAGATCCCCCTATGCACATGTAATTGGACCCAGTGGTTTTGATAAGGGCAGTCCAATTTACTTGCAACTACTAACAAGATGGTTGGCGCTGCCGCACACGCGCCGCATCAGGTAAGCGACTCGCTTACGAATAATCGCATGGAAACTAGAGATGCAACGGATATCCGGTTACTATCCGGTATCCGGCCAATCCGGCCATGATTTTACTATCCGGCCGGATACCGGATAGTGAGTTAGTATCCGGCCGGATACCGGATAGTAAAAGCTTGCATCAGAAATAGGATAAAACCAATAAAAAACCATCAGAAAAAACGTAATCCATGTCAGTTATCAAAATAAAGCTTAGTTTCTTGTAATTCAAACATAAAACTTCACATAACATCACGTGCACGTTTGAAAATTCCAACTGACGTAATAGAGCGCGTATTGAACCTCAAAGGGCCACCCCGGCACTTACAATTCGTAACAAGTTGAAACTTGCTCAGCGCGCGAAGGCCGTGTCAGCTAACACGACTTTAGAGATAGCTAATGTGCGGCCGGATATCCGGTTGCCGGATATCCGGCTATCCGGCCAACGGCCATGCCGGATATCCGATATCCGGTATCCGGCCGAACCACTATCCGTTGCATCTCTAATGGAAACCATCTGCATGCGCCTCCGCGAACATACCTGATGCACTACAGTGTCGCGGCAGCCCCATCCACATCCTGAACGCGTTATTGTATTCAGGTAACCCTCAATGTGTTCAGGTGTTCGGTGTTATTAAACGTAATAATTACATACACTTATGACATTTAACCATAGCTGAGCACCGTTAATCAAATAGTTAACTTCGTTAATCGCTAATCCGTTACTAAAAAAGTTATCTTCGTTAATCGTTAAAGTGTTACATTTAGGAATATTTTACAGCAGTTAACGTTAATCGTTAACTCGTGATAGAAATTGCATATTATATCATTGCGTTAGTAATTTACTTATAAAAAATATTCGTTTGTGCTATTTTTGCTATGGAAGTTTAGGCAGAAAAGGAAACATTAGTAAAAATAGGGTATTGCATTAGTTTGTAATAATACTTATTATTTAGTGATCAAATTCAAATCAAAATCTATCTGACATAAGCCGCTGTCCTTTTAGCAAATAGTAGGTACTTAATTAACGTTTAACGGACTTTAAGTTTTGTTAACTGAAGGTATTAGGAGACCGTTAACAATTTTTAAAGTTAACTTAAAAGTTAATTCGTTACTCAAAATATTAACTTCGTTAATTAACGATTAACGGATTAACGGTCTTGTACCCAGCTATGCATTTAACCAAATATTTATATTTGCTAATGAAGGAGGAGGACGAACAGGAGGGGTTAATGGGGGCCAAATCCCCCGCATTAGCATTGCAGTCATGAACATGTTAACCAATTAATTTGCGGATAACTTAAATAAAGCGTCAAAATATTGTTTATAATGGTATCTTGTATTATAGACTTTGTGAACCCCTGCCGACTTTAAACCTGGATCCGCTTTTGGTCTAACTTTTGTAATCCTAAGCAGGCGCGGTCGCAGACTGAAATTTTGGGGGGGGTCACTAATAATAAAATATGTCGAGTAAGACTTTATTTTTAGACTTGATTTTTCAATTTGACGTGTACGATTTTGGGGTGGGGTCGTGTCCCCTGTGACCCCCCCCCCTGGGACCGCGCATGTTCCTAAGCAAATAAACTATTTCTATTTCTATTCTATGCTCCTGAACAAATAAACTATTTCTATTTCTAAGTGGGCACATTATGAGTCATAACATGAAAATGTAAATACAAGTAAGGCCTCTTTCAAGGACCCGAGACGCGATGCGCGAGCGGCGCGATGCGTGGGCAAATCAAACATATGACGATATACGAGCGCATTAGTTAGAGTAACATGGACTTCACTGACAGCTAGCCGTAGCTTTCTAGCTTGGTGAAGCCGTCAGGAATCGGCTTGTAGGCAGGCTGCGCCACTGAGAGCGTTTATGGAGAAGCTTTGTCTCGTCTCATATATCGCTTCGGTTTCGGAACGTGCTATCCGTTTCCCAAAACATCCGTTCCCAAAACACCCGTTCCAAAGTAACAGTTTCCTTAAACGACCGTATGCCAGAATACCCGTTTCTCCCAACATCCGTATGCCAAAAGACCTGTTTATCATAACATCCGTATGGCAAAAGACCCGCGCGTTTATCATAATATCCGTATGGCAAAAGATCCGTTTCTCATGGCACCCGTATGCCCAAAAGATCCGTTTCTCATATTATCCGTATGCCAAAAGACTCATCTCTCATAGCATCTGTATGCTAAAAGACCCATGACACCCGTAAGGAAGCTTTATTTATCTTTACTTACCGTTCAAAGATGTTTAAGCAATCGGTAATGTTCAGCGACTTTTGGATTTATTTAAAGAACTAGCTTCCGCCCGCGACTTCGTCCGCGTGGAATTCGGTTGTAATTATACTCTCGACAACTTTTGAGTTATTTGGGACAAAAATGACCCGATTTTCTATTCCAGAAGCTAAGGTCTAACTATATACGACGTTTCATGAAAATACGTTCAGCCATATGGAGCTAAGTTGTAACAAACACACAAACACACACACACAACCATTTATTTTAGAACCGGTTACCTACCTAATTGTTTGTTTTGAACTGCATATATACCAAGTTTCAAGTCGATAAACAAATGGAATCGGTTTTTCCAATACAAAGTTTTTTAGGGGTAGTTTCATATTGTCTTATACCGCATACCTATTTTTCTATTTTGAAGAGTATTTATACCAAGTTTTAAGTTAATAAACTCATCCAAACAGTTTTTCGCATACTAACTTCCACCCCCTCTTTTACCCCCTTCCACTTTTATTTCCAAAAGTTTCTATAGCCTATGTCCTGCCTGAAGTGTTCCTAGATATATTATCGAAAACCGCATTGAAATCCATCTAGTAGTTTTAAAGTTTATCGCGAACATACAATCAGACAAACAGACATGAAATTCAAAAACCATTGGGATTTGTTCTGCTGCTCATTCTGAAGCCCCCCATAGCATTTTTTCATTGTTATCTTCAATGTACAAACTTTTTCCACTTTACGATTTTATTATATGTATAGATAGATGATACTGTTCTTCTTTTGGATTTTCAGAAGTTTATTCAAGTTCACTTTAATAATATCGCCATCAGCTTTGTAGTCACGATAAATGATATCGAGTTCTATGGATATTTTAAGAAATGTGTCTTAAGGAACAGTAGTAGCAACTGAGGTAAGAGCAAAGACGGGAACGGATATTTCGGGAAACGGATTATTAGTAAACGGTAATGACGGGAACGGATGTCTCGGGAACGGGTGTCTGGGAAACGGATAGCACGTTCCGAAACCATCGCTTCGCCCCGCACGACGCGTCGCGCATCGCGTCGCCGGTCCCTGTATGAGACCTAAGTGAATGTAATTCCCCCTTCCTCCTTTTATCAGTAAATATCCCCGCAAGTACCTCGACCAGCTGCTTCTCGTAGGTGGCGGCCAGCTCGTCGCCGCCCATCTTGCGCCTGGCGCTGAACGCGTGCAGCGCCTTGTCGCGCGCGCGGCGGTGCTCGTCGTGCAGGCGCCGCGGCGGCAGGTAGGGCCGCGCGCCGCCGCATACCGCCTCCATTACTGAGTCGTACACCTCGCGCGCCTCCGCCACCGCCGACAGGTTGTTGGCTTCCGCTGTCGCCTGGAAGCGAATGGCTTCAATCATATCCACCGAGGATTCATTACTTGATAAGGCGAGCTTGGGTACTGTTATCGACGTGAGGAAAGGGGGATCCGGGAGGAACGGCCTACCTACACGGCGAAACGCGCCAAGCACGGTAATCAAACTTTATAGTAACAACATTGGCAGAAAGTGATTCATTATTGCGTCGAATGTTGGTTAAAACAAGGTGCAAATACCACGTCGCTTGATGCGAGGTGCATAACCTGCTTTTCTTTCAACTATTGCAAAAAGTTGGTAAGAAATTATCAGAGAATACCCGATTTTCATAATAGCAAATTTAATTCATTTCGCCTACCAACTTTTAACATAATTATCATTTGCACTAATAGCATAAATGCTAAACTTGAGTAGGTATCCAAAACATTCATTTGCCCTCAAGTTCAAATGACATAATAATTGCTGCATTTAATGTTATCAAATACAATAATTAATGCAATACAATGCTCTAATGGCATTTAACCGAATATTTATATTTCCTAATTTTTATTTAATCTAATAGCATTACACCTACCTAATTATACTGTGGCCTAATTTTGACGGGATCTATTGAAAGTTAACAAGCGCTGGTGGACTATAGTATCGGGCACAACTTTTGAGGGACACTAGAGGACTAGAAGGTGGGTATGATGGTGCGGTTATAGGGCCCAGCCCCCCGCAATAGAAAAACAATGTGCCTAGTCATTTAACTGTCAGTCAAACGAAAATGTTTATTTTACACAACCATTAGACAAATTCCTCCTCTGCTGCACTGGGAGTGAAGAAATAGCATAGAATGCGTGCAGATGCTTATCATCCTGGCATATCGTAAAAGCCGACTAAGGGACGCGTCCTTTCCAACATGGTGGACTATCTGTATGGGCGATGGGCTGATCACCTGTCAGAATACGGTTCATCATACCATCTTAGGACTAATTAATCGAACGTGGCCACAAGTAGTCTTGTGGCTCTGCCCACCCCATTAGGGATTTCGGGCGTGATGCTATATATGTATGTACGAGGGGCGGCTAAAAAGTTATCTACCTAGCCTATATGTTATGCGAAAATAATACTGGCCACTATGAGATCGTGTTCACTGGTTATTCTTTTTTCAAAATCACCAACATTCATTTGTTTCTTGCTTCCCGCTTTTTTTGGGACTGGATTGTTTTCAAAATGTCGCAAGAAAAAAATTATCTGATTCAAATTGAGCGTGCAGTGATAACATTTCTCACTAAAGAATGAAATACACCCTCGCAGATTAGACTGCGTATGTTACCTGTTTTTGGTGGTTCGTGCCCTTCTGAATTTACAATAAAGTTCTGGTCGAAACAGTTTAAGCTTGGCCGTGAGAGCCTGGAAGATGATCCTCGTAGTGGGCGACCAGTTTCCGCTGTCACCGATGAAAATGTGGCCAAAGTGAGAAATTTTATTTTAGAAGACTGGCGAATTAAGCAGTGGGAGTTAGCCAGGGATGTGGGCATTAGTAAAGAACGGGTCAATGAAATAATTCATGAACATTTGCACATGTCTAAGATTAGTGCACGCTGGGTCCCTAGAATGTTGACTCCGTTTGACAAGGACAGACGTGTTCAATGTTGCGAGGAATTTTTAGACATGAGCCGTGGAAAAGAGGAGGAAATTATTTCTAGAATAGTAACCTGTGATGAGACTTGGATTCAGTAGTGGGATCCCGAAAGTAAACAGGAGTCATTACAATGGAAATTCAAGGAAGAAAAGCCTCCTCGGAAATTTAAGGTTCGGCCGTCAATAGGCAAAGTAATGGCAACATTTTTTGGGATGCGGAAGGAATTCTGCTTGTAGATTATTTGCCAAGAAAAACTACAACGAATGCTGAATATTACGTAGATTTACTTGACCAGCTCAGAGAAGCCATAAAAGAAAAAGGAAGGGGCAAACTCAGTAAAGGGATTCTGCTTTTGCATGATAACGCATACTGCTCGCTTAACGAAGCTAGCAATTAATGGAAATGGGTACGAAGTAATCAACCACCCTCCATATACTCCAGATTTGGCCCCATCCGACTACTTCCTGTTCAGACTTTTGAAGAAAGAACTGAGGGGACGAAGATTCGTAACCGATAACGACATGAAGGCTGCTGTTAATGACTTTTGCGATGATAAACCTAAAGTATTTTTTTTAACGGGTTAATGTCTTTAATTGATAAATGTAATAAATGCATTTCCCTGTCAGGAGACTATATTGAAAAATAAAAAAAACTAGCCATGATCGTCTTTTGTTTCATAGTTAGGTAGATAACTTTTGAGCCGCAGAAATACGATACGATACGATTCAACATTTCATCTAATAGAAGGCGATAACGGTGAGCCAATCTATTGTTCATTGATTTAAATAGTTTATTATTGATCGATCATAGAAGATACATAAGACTGAGCTAAGAACTATGCATTTAAACAGTTACCTACCTATTTTCTTTATTTTTTTTTCTGTCTTATGGAACAACAGGTAAATCAATTTCATGTATACCTCAAGTATAGTCTTGGGCTCGGGCAGCTCGCTCCCGTTGAACACGGCGAGGTAGGCCTTGAAGTAGTGCAGCAGGTCGCGCGCGCGCACGGCGGCGCCCGAGATGCGCTTGGGCACCAGCGTCGGCGGCGCCAGCAGCGCCGGCACCAGCTGCCGCAGCGACTCCTTGAACTCGGGGCTGATGTCTGCATAACGGAATGCCTTTTGTAGTAAACTCTTTCCATTTATGTTATTTGTATATGTCGGTCAGTGTATGATCGCCTAATCCATGTTTTCACGTAAAAACTAGGGGCTCCGCAGAAATCGGACTTTCGCATAAAGACGGTCGCTTAATTTACGCCTACAGATTCTAATTACGCTCATCTCGTGTTTTTGGAAAGACTTGAATACTAGAATGATGAAGAAGACGCCCAGAATGAGAATGCCACCGTATAGCTCCTCGCGCACTCACCGGCGAGGCTGCCGGTGAACTGCGGGTTGGTGGCGACCTGCAGCCCGGGGTGCGGCATGAGGAAGCACGCGAGCTGCTCGAAGCACGCCGCCACGTGCCGCCGCAGGGCCTGCAGCTCTTCGTGTTGGCCCTCGTGCACCTACGTATACACCTTGTAAGTTAACAGAATAGACGGCAGAAAGTGCTCTGGAGAAGGAGGGTGTGGAGGCATCATCGATGCCGGACTTAAATCTTTCAGAGCAGTGTTAAATTACTGTTTAAATAAAATTGATTGAATTCAGAAGAGCCACTCAAATATGGCAATAGGCTAGTTTCCTGAAAAATTCTAATTAGTCCATCATTTACATTATAAAAAAAATTGAACACATATTTTTTCTTTTGTGAATTAAACAAAAAACGACGAAGATATAGTGCGTTGAAGTTTCGCGTGACGTCACGACTTTGTACACTTTTTACCATTAAGTGACTTTGATGCGCGTTCTCTTTGATAATTTTGATTGATTTCATAAACCAAACAATACGTGTTTAATATTTTTTGGTAATGTAACTGACGGACTAGTTAAAAACTATTTTTACCCAGGAAACATCCCTGTTAGTTGACGATCATTATGTAACGAAACGTCGAGGTAAATGAATAGCCATAACACCTAATGCCTATTTGTAGAGTTCGTTTAGAGTTTCATCATCATCATCATGATTTTAGCAAAAAGACGTCCTGTGCTGGACATAGACCTCCCCCAATGCTCGCCACAACGATCGATTCCGTGCTGTTGCAATTCAGCGGAGTCCCACAATCTTTGCCGAAGTCAGTCCACCTATGCGGCCAATAGTGAGTTTAGAGCAAGAATTACCTCGAGCCGTTTTTCGAGGAGCTGCTGCCCGCCGGCAGCGCCGTAGGGGTGCTCGTAGGGGAAGCTCCAGTCGCGCACCAGCAGCTGCAGGTGCTGGAACGGCTTGCCCGCGCTGCTCGCCGCCGCCAGCCGACCGTACTCCGTGAACAGCTGAACAATTTTACAGCTTAGGTAAATGTGAAATATGTGGGTTCCCTATTTAACAACTAAACTGTTTCGCAGATTTGTTTACGATCGCAATTTTTTATCAAAATCAATCTATCAGAACAACACCACTATTGCAAGAAGGTATTAAGTAATTCCGGGATTAAGAACTTTGGATTGCAATGGATTTGGTTAAATCAAGGTTCAGCATGACTAAAATTTTATTCGCATTTGTAGTTACTTTATTCCAAGTTAATCGAATGTCAAGGCTTGATAAACTGATTTTAGTTTATCCCCGAGTCAAGCCTGTAGTGACCCTAACAAGGTTGACACGAGGATGAGTATCCCCGTCGTATCTCTCAATGCATCTCTTTCTTCTATAGTATGATGAGTAAGATGGAGATGCTTGTCCTCGTGTCAATCTTGGTAGGACTGCAAGTAATGTCCAGCACGCTACATTCGTGGCATGAGAAATTAAGGCTTTTGGAGTTTCCCTAGAGTCCCTTCCGTGAAATCTGTGACGTCTATTACGACTTCCAATAGAAGACAACAGATGGCGTCACGTTGCGTTCGCGCTGAGCGCCTGCCGCGCTCGCAATGCGGCCGCGGCTGACGCGGCAATGGTTAGCCATAGACAGAGGAAGTGTTAGAGCTATGTTGAAAATGACAAGGACTTCTATTGTACCTGTAAGTGCTGTAAATCGTCCTCCTCAATATTCTGCGAGAGGTTGTAGATCTGGACAGAGGACAGCATGGTGGACAGCGCGAACACTGTGGCATTGTCGCGAACCGTGGACTCGCTGTCGAAGGTTCCCTGCGTGTCCATCAGCAGGATCACCACCTGACAGGAAGAAATGGTAATGACTGTAATACCAGAAAAGAGCGAAAGTGTTGTGCTACTTTACAGCAAGTAGGTAGCATTACATATTCAAAACTCATAATAGAGAATAGGCGAGCTGAAGGTGTCTGTAGTATACGTATACCTCTTCGACACTGCAGGATCATGCAGCCGTCTTATCTCTAGGTGCGTCTCTCTCACACTAGTGCCAACGAAAGAGATAATCAGAGACAAGACGGAGTTAAGTTATCCCCGTGTCAACCTTGCTAGGGCTGCATTAGTAGGTATCCAGGAAGATAAATCAAACCACAAGTACCTACCCAAACTGGTATGTATTTATTTAGGTATACATAATTGCATAAACTAATAAATATGAATTACTTATATGCACATATTTCATTCGGCGATTCCGCGGAAAGGCTGACGCTGTCACAAATCGGCCGCATCTCCAAAATTGTAGGACATCGAGCTAGGAAGTTATTGGCTATTCTTAGCCAGGGTTTTAAATACCTTCTCTCCATTGCTGAGCGTGGCCTTGAACGGCTGCGACCAGAGCAGCAGGCCGGTGGTGTCTCGCTCGGAGCCCCCACGCCAGCTGAAGCCCTGCAGCGGGGCGTCCTCCGCGCCCAGCCAGTCGCCGCTGGCGCCGAGGTTGTACTGCAAATGTAATAGTACCGTGAGGGTTGGCTTTCATAGTTGAGTTGGACGCGACAATAACCATAATGCTTGCCAGACTTTGGTAGAACAAAATCAATGGTAAAGGTGGGTGTGTTAAGCTAAAGATTTGTGGCAAGTTGCCGTTATTAATGTTTTAATGTGGAAACAAAACGCAGCACCTGCTCTCTGGAGTAACGAAACGCAACCCAGAGAAAAAACGAATGGGGTGCGTTCGGACCCCAGGCATGAGTTTAAGGCACAGAACACAGAAAGAGGTTAGAAAGGCCGTCTGCCATCATTTGTACCGAAACCGCTGTCGCCGACCCATCCCCGCCCCCTATTACAACTACTTACACAAACGAAATAACTACGAGAATACGCACACACCCACAATAATCAAAGTCCGCTCGTGATTCGTGCGTTCGAATAGCCAGCCGTTGCCCCGCCCATTACTACTACCGTGACAAAAGCAATTTATTTTACATTTCCACTAGGCCTCGAGCATATCGATAATAGTTATCGATGACGAGTAGCGCCCTCTATGCCGCGTTTTGAAGTGTATACTACTATTTCGTAGTTAATCACTCTATAATGAATAATAAATAATAGTTCAAGTTCCACAAGTCATTCTTGAATATAATCAAGTTACGGTAATGCTTTAAACAAGTCTGGATTTCAAATTTGGGTGCGCTGAATTTGTTTATTTCGCCATACAGTTTATATTACCATCAGCATTCCATTTACGTGAAGCGAATTATAATAACCCTTTCACCACCAGACCATTCTAAAGAGCGTTGCCATCAGCGCCAGGCCCTTAAAATTGTACCCTATTTTTTATCAAGTACGGGTGTTCAGACACGCTTTGTTTTAAATTAATCGGTTTATTTTGATCCGAGTTTTGTCATCTGTAAATGACTGTAGCAGTCATGGAACTTTTCAGGTTTTCATCTTATCATGAGTCAGATGGTGAAGGGGTTTAAAAGAGATCCATTGTTACTAGCCGATGTTACTCGGTCTGGGTCTGCTGGGTCTCTATTCGACATTGCCTAAGCGATTTCGCGTACGGTTTTTTATGATGCGGCCGCTATTGCTATCAAGCTAATGAGAGCTACTATATCGTAGCAAAATAGTTTGCTACGATATGGTATAGACATATAGAGGCCATGGAGATAATTATTATAATTGAACGAGTTAGAAATTATCGTATTAGCTTAGTATTACTATGTTATTTACTTCAATGACTGTGCTGTTGACCGTTGAAGAGTTCCCTAGTTAGGAGTCAACCCTGAGTGCAGCAACTATGTCATGGTAAGACTTGTAACCGGCATTCATAATAAAATGCGTACATAAAATTCCGTGACTGTGCTGTTGACCGTTGAAGAGTTCCTTTGTCTGGAGCTAATCTTGGATGTCGATTCAAGTCATGCTTACCATAAAAATACATTGTCATCGGAACTGAACCAACATGTAAAAATTCAGCTCCGTAGGATAAGAGGAAGTGGTTCTAATTCAGCTTGCAAGATTTGACCCGGACATACATACATACATACATAGAAACATTGCAAGTTAAATAAATCCATTCATCAATGCAGAAAAATAAATAACATATCGAACACATTGTTTATCTATAGTCGATAACACTAAGTTTGGCCACATCACTAGTCTCATTGCTTGGTCACGTAGGCCGTTTTTGAGAAAACCATTAAATAACTTAGTTTTTAGACTTACCTGAAAAAGAAATTCCATCTTTTGACACACTTGATACTTGGCTTCTCGCCCTGCACGTAATTATTGTACAAGACGGCATTTTCAATGGTCTAAACCTGATTTTGCCGCAGCTCGACACATAAACACAGCTCGCGCGCGACTGACAGCGCTGTCAGCGAGTTGTGTTTTAAATATGCTTATTTGCTCAACTGCGCGGCACGCGTGCCCCGCCTACATCGCCTTTCTAACCTCTTTCTGTGTTCTGTGGTTTAAGGGTTAAATCTGGTCACGTTTGTACTTTCAACTCATGACTCATTTTTTTTACCTTTAAAATAATGACTGGGGTCCGAACGAACCCCAGCCATGATTTTGAACGTTAAAAAACAGAGTCATGAGTTGAAGGGGTAAGGGCAAAATTTGACCAGATTTTACCCTCAAACTCATGACTGGGGTCCGATCGCACTCCATTCTTTACTTGATCATAAAATCATTCCTATGCTGATAAACAGACTTTCCGGGCACCATTCTCTTCCTTATGGTTTTTCGTTTTAATTATAATTTGAAAAGTCTAAATTGAATAAAGATATTTTGACTTTGAACCAAGTTCTACGCGGTTGAAGACGCGGGCAAAAGCTACTAAGCCAGTACCGTGTGATGCAGATACCGCAGGAAGAAATCCAGCAGGAAGCTCTTCCCCTTCCTGAAGGCCCCCGCTACGGACACCAGCACCACGGCGCGGTCCTTCAGGTCCTCACGCAGCAGCAGCTCCTTCAGAGACTCCAGCTGCAGCTCGAACGAGTGCTCTGGCCCCGGGGACACCACCTGGATGCCGTGCCCTGACTCCAGGGAATCTAATTTTGCTGGAATTATAAAATAAGTTAGACTTAACGACCTAAACTAGCATCACCTACGGCCGTAACAAGGATAACATAACCACGTCTTATCTCTCTGCCTATCTCTTTCGTCGGCACTAGTGTGAGAGAGACGCACTTAGAGATAAGACGGTTTAACTTATCCTTGTGTCTTGCATGTTAGGGCCGCTGATGGAAACGCAGCCTAATAGTTGCACCAAAGAGAATATAATCACTACGTTTTAATGGCACTCGTGACACTGACCCTCCTTTTCGAAAGAGGAGCGCATGCGTGTATGTGCTGAATGGATAAATCTCATTTTGTTCGTTATTTTAATAACAAACTCAATATAAATGAATTTTAGGTCAAAAATCGCTTAATGTCAAAATTCACGTCACGTGGCACTGTCATCGTGCCTACGCAGGTTTATACCTTTTTAGGGTTCCGTAGCCAAATTGCAAAAAACGGAACCTTGAACGAAAATTTGTCATGTCTGTCTGTGTGTCTGTCTGTCTGTCCGTCTGTCTGTCTGTCTGTCCGTCCGTATGTCATAGCCACTTTTTTCCGAATCTATAAGAACTATGCTGTTGAAACTTGGTAAGTAGATGTATTATGTTTATGTGAACCGCATTAAGATTTTCAGACAAAAATAGAAAAAAAAAACAATTGATTTTTGGGGTTCCCCATACTAGAACCACCATAGAACTGAAACTGAATTATTTTTTTCATCAAACCCTTACATGTGGGGTATCTATGGATAGTTCTTCAATAGTAGTTTATGCAACGGTTGCATAATGATAGGCCTTAAAACACTAGTGCGGTTTTTGATTACACTATGGAAGTTTTATGATATGGGTGTAGATAAAAATTATATTGAGGTTTCTAATAAAAAAAAATCTCAACTGAATAGTTTGCGCGAGAGACACTTCCAAAGTGGTAAAATGTGTGTGTCCCCCGCTGTAACTTCTAAAATAAGAGAATGATAAAATTAAAAAAAATATATGATGTACATTACCATGTGAACTTCCACCGAAAATTGGTTCGAACGAGATCTAGTAGTAAGTAGTTTTTTTTTAATACGTCATAAATCACGAAACCCTTCATGGGCGAGTCCGACTCGCACTTAGCCGCTTTTATAAAAGTTTGTTTTACAGTGACTGGCAATATTATTAGTAATTAATTAATTAACCAATATTCATAATAATATTGATCTTATCGGTTAACTGAGCGCCGATTCGGCACCAAGTAAGTGGTGCAAGTTTTGAGCGTCCAGTTATACCTATTTAAGGTTCTTGTCAGAGAGTCTAGGCAGTCTTCATGTCAGAAGATAAGTTAACACCGTTTTATCTCTAAGTGCATATCTCTCACACTAGTGCCAACGAAAGAGATAGTCAGGGACATAAGACGGGGTTAAGTTATCCCCGTATCAACCTTGATATATCTCGCCCAATGTATAAAGAGCGCTGACGGCCATATAAAATGTATTGCAGTGAGCGCTCTTTTTAAATTGGGCGAGATATAGGGCCACTGATACTATCTTATCTCTCAGTGCATCTCTTTCGTCGACACTGTACTAGTATAAGAGGGGAGAGGGGAGGGGAAGTAATGCACTGAGGGATAAGTTATCCTCGTGTCAACCTTGCTAGGCCCGCTACTATTCACGGATCATTTGCTGATAACTTTCTACTGAGTTCCTTGTACTCCTATCCAAAGCCAAAGAAAACAAAATATTATATATACTTCGTCCGAAGCGCTGGCAGATTAATTTTGTTGTGATATTTAAAGTATAGCTTGTAACTGACCGAGACAGTTACTTACTAACTTAATTATAGGTACATTTTTATCGTATAAATACGTAAATGTATGTAAAGTGACACGACATTAACCTTAACGAACGCACATGGGCCTATTGATGCTCAATAATTAGCGAATTCTGATCGATATATCTACCTAATCATTCTACTGTGTGAATCAAAACATCGTGACGAAACCAGCACAAAATGGGGGATCCTTTTACCTGTGATAGAATGGGCAAATGCGACCGAAATAATCTCTATAGCCATTTCTTTTCAGATAAATAATTGAAACAAGTACTAACTAACAATGTTTATTACCCATAAGTATATTAATATTTTAATTTATAACAATACAAAATAAACCAAGTACCTTCCTTCATTTATGACACGAAAACAAAGTTTCAAAATAACTCAATTAACTGCATTCTCAAGACTTCAACCATATATTGGATGTGTATTACCTGTTAATATATTTTATACATAGTTATAATGTACAGCTGAACCAGTTGTATTGCGACCCTCTTAGAACCATGTCGTAATAGAATGATATGTTGGATCATACAACTTAATGCGTCACTTTATTATGACTAGATTCTATGGAGAGTCGCAATACAACTGGTTCAGCTTATAAATACCCTTTATTATTAAAAACAAAATCGCATACAGAAGCCTTTCAAATCACAGCTGACACATATCTATAAATAGACGCGTAAACAAAACGTAAACACTGACTTGCATTTTAACCTGCCAGTACACACTTTAAAATTATTAAAAAGTAAAACTTGTAAAACTTACTGGCCATTTCGATTGTTTAAACTGAAAAATAAATCAACACAGACCGGTTAAGAACACATTTTTTTAAACTAAGAATGTATTTCGTTCGTTTCGGTCCAAGGCGCGGCTCGCACTGGCTGCGTAAGGTCGTGTTATGATGTCACGCCGTCTCCACTACCGAGTGATGTCATACGTCATTAAAAGATTCATATCTGATGCTGTGCAGAATAATGTGTGATATTTGGTTAAATTGCAACTTTTAACAAATGCTGACTTTCCATAAGAGCTCTGGGAGAAAAATGAGCGGTAAGCGAGTAAAGCCAAGGCCAAAGGGAACGATCCAATTCTATCGCTGAATATGACCTCGTTCATTACTGATGCAATGCAAAGCCAGCCTCAAAACCTCAAAAGCCCAATAATGTTTATCCACGCTCAATATAAATATTTGGTACTTTTTAACGGCTCAGGGGTCGTATTATGAGCCCTTAATTCCAGACAGATTCTGCCGTATACTGAGCTGCCTAGAAAATTCGCATTATGAGCGCGCTAAAAAGGCTTGCTTTAACCTTTTGAACGCTACGGCTAACGACGAAAAAGCGTGCCACGAGCGCTCGACGACGGCTGTAGCCGACGCAAGTTTATGGAAAACGGCATATCGTGGCTTCAGGGGCACGGAAAACTGCTGACGGCCACAGCCGACTGTGGTGGTCAAAGGATTAACGCGCTCATACTACGAATTTTCCAGGCACCCCAGCTCACGAAACCCACAGCATGCTAGACCGATTTCGGTGCTATTTATTGCATGGGATTGAGATGAAAAGCATTCTATGTTTTATACCAAGATACGGTCTGTCTGCCAAATTTCATCCAAATCCGTCCAGCCGTTTGCACGTCATTGAGGAACAAAGATACAAATATCTTCACATTTAAAATATTAGGAGTTATGTACATTAGTTATCCAATTTGTAATTGAGAATCGACAATGACGTTAAAGTCTTAATATGGCATGATTCTACGTTACCCTAGAACGGACTAAGCGTGATTGTCTGTCTTCATGATTATTAAATTTTCGCGGACTACTTACTACTTAATACTGAACAGATTGCGATGATGTCAAGTGCCTATGGAAACACGCGCTCATGAAGCGCCGAGGGTACCACTACCCACTTTCGTCGGACGCACGCTAGTTATCACTCACTCGATTACAATGCTCTAGCTACTTATTATTAGCGCGTGCCGTGGGATATTACCCCATAATAGCTAATTACTTTTAAGGATTGAATATTGCGAATTAAATTATTATAATTTCATACTAGGTTTTATTTTAAAAATGTTTGCGCAGTTTCGGCCTTCGCTGTGCAAATCACATTGTTTTGTTTCTCCCTTTTGACGAAACTGAAACAAACAAACATGTATTCGTATCCTTCCGTACATATCAAACAAAGTTAACCGCCGCGTCTGTCTGTTCGCGGTAAACTCAAAAACTACTGCACGGATTTTCATGTGGTTTTCACCAGTAGATAGAGTGATTCATGGGGAAGGTTCAGGTATATAATTTTTAACTTTGTTTGGCCGCCACCTATGGACACCCGCAATACAAGGGGAATCACAGGTGCGTTGCCGGCCCTTTGAGAAAGGAGTAGGCTTGCTCTATGAAGATCCCTAAGTTGTATCGGTCCGGGAACGTTGCTGCAGCGTACGTGGCAATAAATTGCGCAAAAATCATACAGTAGTTAACTGCCATCGATCAAGGTGGAGAGGATGGCTTTGCTGTAGCGATGCAATTGGACAATCATGTCGCTGTTATTGGGAATATATCTATCCTACTAATAGTAGAAAAGTGAAAGTAGGTATGTGAAGATGGTAGTATGTTTGTTTCTTAATCACGCGCAGCGCAAACGACTGGACGGATTTTAGGGATGGATTCAAATTTGTTTCTTTGAATAAAACAGCCAAACCGGATACATATTTTGTATGTGACAAATGTCAAATTAATACCCATACTAACCAAATCTATCTGCGGATTGAATATTGGGAACGGCCAGTAGATAATAAGTAACGCAGTGGAAAGGATAAAAAGAGTTATTACTTTTGAGTTTCTTATTAAAAATATATAATTAATTAAACATACACTATGATACGACTTGGCCCATATCTGTGCTACAATCGTCGTTTATCAGAAAGGTCAGAATACAAAACAAATCTTATATTTATTACAACTATAAATTATCACAACTACTTTTCCTCCTGAGCTTATAACAACCGTTGAGGTGAACACAGAACACCGCGTCCAATCATTACAAATATTACTTATATAATTTAATACTATGATAAGTGCATTGATTTTAACCTTTTGAACGCGAGAAGGCGTGCCCCGGACGCCGAGTGACAGCTGTAGCCGACAAAATGGGAAACGGCATGCCGTGGCGTCACGCGCACGGAAATCTGCTGTCGGCTACAGCCGACTGTAGCGTTCAAAAGGTCTGGTGACACATTTACAAGAATAATAGATTTCTCTCTCGAAGTTCCGTTCAAGTGATCTTAGGGCGCTCGCACGCGGCGACATTTTGCTCCGACACATTCCCATCTGCCCTCCTTGCTACGCCTATGGGAATATCACATTCTCAATGAATTCTTAAACATTAATGCCAAAAACTAAATGAATGGATACAATTAATATGACCAAAATAATCATTATTATACCCACATCTCATTACAAACAGCTGTTTTCCATTGTTTTGAAACTACTAAAAGTTGATGGGTATGTTTTACAACTCAGAATAATTTTAAAGGCATCCCTGTATTTGTTCCTGAGGGAAACAAAATAGTTAATTTCTTATAGTTGATAACTATATATTTTTCTCATGTATCATAAACCATAAGACATGGACCCTTTTGTCTATGTCCACCTAATTTTCTCATTATCATTCATCATCAGCCTGAATTAGTCCACAGATGGACATAGCCTCTTTTATACCCCACTAAACCCATTATTCATTAGAAGAGAACCAGACTACTGTGCTAGCGATAAAAGTTAAGTATTGATTCGGGATCAGCCTAATACGTGAATCAATACGTTGTCAAAAATGCACTTACTGTGTTTATTGCTAGCACGGTAGCAGAGATTAGTTAAATTAACCAAACATTTTTTTAATCACAGTCTTGTATTCTTTTTCTACTGTCCTCAACTTCGGCTCTATCATCAAGGCTTTCTGCTGGGCTGCTTTATCATTAGGGTCCAACTTGAGCACTCGTTGGATGTCCTGCCAAGCTTCCTCGTATTTGTTGATGCCGAAGAATGCTGTGCTGCGGCGATACAGAGCCTTCACATTATTGCTGTCATATTTGAGGGTGCGGGTGCAGAGGTCTATTGCGGCCTGGTACTCCTCAAACTGAAGCTGGCAATGTGTGAGGTTGTTAAGCAGCTTTATCTGAAAAAATAAAAGTCGACAATCAGTGGCGTATCGCATCTGGGGCCCGTGGCAAATTCTTTTGATGGGGCCCTATCAGTAAAAATCGTCACATTGTACTATAATTTTGAGCTTGCGCCCTCTTGGGTCGGGGGCCTGTGGCATTTTGCCAGCCCTGCCACCCTATTGTTACGCCACTGTCGATAATTCTTTTAGAGAGTTCTCATGATATTCAAGTTATATTCAAGCTAGCTTAAATAAATCTGTAAAACTAAAACTGTCTGAAAATAGGTATTTTTGGGTATGTATATGGTAAGTATTTTAGACATTATGGTGGATCAAACACCTATTTATAATATAGAAAACAAGCTACTCAGAACTGTGTCCACGCTCACCTTAAGATCAATAAATTCCTTAATCCTATCCTCATCAATCTGCTCTTTGTTGACAGGCTCAATAGCAATGAGCATCTTGAGGGCCTTGTTGAACCGACGAAAAGCGTCAGCTACCCGGCGTTCCCCCACCAGTGCCACCCCTCGCGCCTTGTGGTGCAGCGCCGCCTCCAGCAGCCGCGCCCAGCTCCAGTCCGCCACCAGCTGCTCCTCCATTACTTCCTTCAACTCCACCTTACAACATATCTCCTTCACCAGCCGCCCTGAACCATCCTTATACACCATCTTTGCCGCGCAAATCTCACCGCAACACATCCGTTGCAAAATCAACTCGAAATCTTTATCAATGAAACAGTCCGAATCTCCAATCAGCACGTTACCGTCGAAGGCTTTACTAAAAATACGGCTTTCTGGCTCTATTTCACAAGTTCCCGTTTCGTTGGTGCAAGTTATTTCGGATAGTGTGATCTTGCAGCGCGCTTCTTCGTAAGGTACGACAGAGTAGTCGCCCGGCGTTAATAATGTTTTCATGAGTTGCCGATCGGACCGCTCATGGACAACTTCTTGCTGGTCCATGTTAATAAGAGTTTCACTCGACACCGATGTAATAGCTGTAATAATAAGTATATATTAACCAGTACTCAATTAATTAAGAAAATAAACACAATTGCGAACTCAAGCAAGATGTCAACACATCGTTCGTTCTCAAACCATTCTTTTTATAAATAAGCCTTCGTCTTCGTTTTGACTGTTTTAACAATATCACCGCCTCAAATATTACCTATGTATAAACAAAAGTGACTAATGTTATCAAATTAATTATCACTTTCGCTTTGAATGTAATAATAGCAGAAAGCATGTGTTAAATAAAATAGTATTAATACAGTGTAATCCAGAAATAAATAAAGTGCTTAGCTTTTCGAACGTAACCACTTTAAATGTTTTTTTGAACCGATAGGCGCATGCAAGTTTGTAGAGTATATCGTAGTGTCTGCCGTCGTTAATAAAGATTATGTAAGGTTTGTTTATCTCAGTATCTCAATAAGAATCCTCTCTTGCGATTTAGTATATTTCCATATACAAAAAATATGTGCACTTTTATTTAAACTAGTTTATTTTGTCGAATGCAAAAAATCACTTATCTTTTTACTATTCCATTTCACTCAAATCACACTGATATTTCCTTCAAATCTTAAATAAATTTAAATAATGACGATAATAATAACACAAATAAATACAATTATTAAAACATATAAAAGTCTTACTTTTTAATACGCATTTAATAGTTACAACTAAGACTTCTTTCACAGCTTTATCTCGGGCATCTTTTCTTCTTCCATTCAAACGTCAGAAACAGCTGACATTCACCCAGTTTTCAAATTTCAGAATTGGTTATATACATAACATTTTTTATTTATTGTTTTTCGGAAGATTATGTCAAATTACTAATTATAGTTAGCTTCTGTTATTACAGCAGAAAATAATACATTTTTTATTTATTGTTCTTCGGTAGATTATGTCAAATTATTAATTATAGTTGGCTTCTGTTGTTACAGCAGAAAATAATACTTAAACTCGCTTATGGCAATGTAGTTAGTTAGCTTCTGAATACAATACTATCAGAAGTTTTCTGAAAGCAGTGGAAAATAATTAAGCTTCTTCTTTTAGGAACTATTACACTTATATTTCAAGACAAGTGAATGAAACATATGTGATACAAATGTCATGCTACAATGCATGCAAATTATAAGTAATACTTTGCGGAATTCACTGGTAAGACGAATGCTGAACAGCTCATTTCTGTATTCAAGATTAAAACTCGGTAAACTATTTAATTTATTTCTGTCTAAACACAAAGATCCTATAGTAGACTATGTTCTGTGTTATGCACTATTGGTTGCAGAAATGTCTATGTCGCTGCTAAAGAATGTGTGGCGGAATGTCCTCAAGAGTAACCAGCTCAGTATGACCTCTGTCCACTCCAGAACCCTCACCTCGAGCAGTAAGTAATAACTGGTTTTAAATTTCACCTTTCATATAAAAATGAATGCTACATAAATTCCTTGAGGTAAGATAATATTATGATAAAAATCAGCAAACGAAAGTAGTATTGTTATATTACTTGATTAGCCTTTACCCAAAGAGTGAGCTACAGAACTAAACACAACACAAAAAGTAAATAAGTAAAACAAGATTATCAAGGCCAGGGGCGGCCTTTGGCTGTGGCGAGCAGGGCATCCCCCCAGGGCCTCGCTCTTGCAGGGGCCTCGCGCACTCGCGCAACAACCTAAACAGCAAAACATTAGGTACTAAGTAATAGTACTAATGTTTATTGGAATTTCAATAAGACACACGTCATGCCACTGGCACTCTCTTGCCTGGTACTTATCGCGCTGGTATCTGTAGCATCATCATTAAAACTAACTCCACAAAGACAATGGGGCCTCACAAAGATCAACCTGCCCGGAGCCTCACAATGGCTAAGGCCGCCCCTGATCAAGGCTATAATAATAATGATAATATCAAGAACCTGATGATAAAAAGAGAGAGAGAGAAGATTTCAAAATATATACAATAAAGCATGTTTGTTCAGTTGGGGTTTTATAAACTTTCTTTTACTTGTTACAGTATCAGAGCTGAAGCGCTCGGGCTCCCCGGACGCGCTGTCGGCGCGGCTGCAGGCGGCGCCCAGCGCGTCCGCCGTGCTGGCCGCCGTGCAGGACGCGCTGCCCGGCGCCTCCGCGCAGGACATGCTGCAGGCGCTGCGCAGCCTGTTCGCGCTGCACCGCGCCGGCAAGTGAGTGCAGCAAACACTGCGGCCCTAACATGAATGACACAAAGATAAGATAGATCGTCTTATCTCTAAGTGCGTCTCTCTCACACTAGTGCCGACGAAAGAGATACTCGATAGGGCCGCTGGGGAGCAACACTAGTGCGGCGCGCACGTGAACGTCCCTTTATAACCCAGAATCGTATCGGCTCATTAATCATTATGCCCCATCAACTTAAAGTAAATTAAAAATTATTTATTTCTTTAAATTTGGTTGTGTTGACGAAATAGTTTGAAACTTCCTGGTACAGCCAGCTATACTCAAAGTGTGCTCCTCGGGCTCTGCAAAGCCTCTGCCGCGGCTCCGCGTAAATACTGGTAATAATGAAAAAAAAAATACTGAAGGTACTATAAGGTTAAATTCAAAATATTTTTAGATCTTTAGATTCTAAATATTCCAACATAAAGTTAAAATTACCTAAAACAGTTGTATGCGTAATTTCAGCCAGGTGCTTAATCAACAGTTCAACATGACAAGAAAAACAAAAACAGTAATGGGAGATTAGATATTTGATTATTAATAAAAAATAGGTACACAAAGTCCACTTTTTGATTATTTTTGGGCTCTGTCAAATACTTTGATTTCCAAAAAGGTTATGTAGTCAAAAAAGTTTGAGAACAGCTGTCCTATGTATGTATGTAATAACTGTGTCAGGAAGACTCGCTAAAGCTAATTTTTAGGGTTCCATACCCAAAGGGTAGAAACGGGGCCCTATTACTAAGGCTCCGCTGTCCGTCTGTCCGTCCGTCCGTCTGTCACCAGGCTGTATCTCATGAACCGTGATAGTTAGACAGTTGAAATTTTCAAAGATTATGTATTTCTGTTGCCGCTATAACAACAATGCTAAAAAACAGAATAAAATAAATATTTAAGGGGCTCCTATACAACAAACGTGATTTTTTTGCCGTTTTTAAAGATAATTTCGTGCCTCCTTTTCGTCCCTTCGTGCGCGAGTCCGACTCGCACTTGGCCGGTTTTTTTATCATTGAGTTGAAATGGTGTGGCCGTTCTTGAATTCTTCTATGAAAAAAAAAAGTCCATACTCATGTATTCAATAATGTCTTCGTCATCATCAGAAACAAAGTCCATAGTAGAAGCGCGTGCCGTAGAGACACTATCTTTTGATAAAATAACCACTTTTTGGACTGAATACAGTACAAAATCGTAACGTAACCCTAAAATGCCAAATTTGACATTCTTCAAACTCTGACTTAACTATTTAATCCGCCAAAATCGGCGGACCAATGACCAACAGTTACTTCCTGATCAGATCTAGGTTCTTTCAAATGTCCTATAATTCTCTGACAGTTTCATTTCTCTTCAGAATCAGCAAAGACACAGAGGACCTGATCCGGGACCCTGCATTCAGCGTCCTCTGTCAAAACTTCAAGAAGAGGGCGCGCGCGCTCGACGTCAACGAAGCCATCGAGGCGACGAAAGTCCTCTCCTACCTGCGGGTGCCCGTCGACACGCTCATCGTGCAGACCATGCTGCAGCTCGTCCGCACCAACATCAACAACCTCAACTTGCGGCAGATCATGTTTCTCGACTTCATTCTCGGGCGGTACGAGTCGAAGAACCACCTGGTCGACGCGCTGAAGCTGGCGCTACCTTTGGCGTTCCAAATCCACTTGCCTTTAGAGATGGACAACGAGGACCTTCCGCTACTCCGCGATATGCTGTTCTACTGCTGCGCGCACAACTTACCTGATCGGTGCGTCAACAACGTCGTCACCGGCTTGCTGCTCCATGACCAAACTATAGACGCCCAAGCCGCCAGGTCTATCATCTGGTCGCTCTGCGAAGTGAACTGCACGGAAGAAATATTCCCAACCCGGGTGCAGTTGTTACACATATGCTGTGATATCCTCAGCCAGTCCCTGAACCGGTTGTCGTATGATGAGGTGCTTCGGACGGCGGCGAGGCTCAAGGGACGGATCTTGGAGAAGCACCCGGAGTATTACCACGAGCAGCTGATGGACGCGACTGCTAACTACGTAGTGGAAAATAATGTGGAGTTTGAAAAGGCACTGCTGATTGGAAGGGTGCTGTCGAGGATCGTAAGTAATAAATTGGACACAGTGCTTGGTAAACTAAATAAATGCTGTGAACACTCCTATCAGAACACACTCAAACTTTTAAGTGTCATGCGGCGGCGATGCATTCAAACATTCTTTTATCTACACCCAAATCATAAAACCTCCATTGGTTAATCAAAAACCTTAGGAAATGACCACCATTTTGACAACCAATTAGGAAAAACCAGTGCTGCGATAAAGAAATAACATGACTTCTTTATCGTTTTTAGTAAAGAAAAGAGATCAAATTTGGAACAGCTGTCAAAACTCAAGTGGTCTCTATTCTAGTATCCATAGATATTAAAACAGTTATTGATACGAAACGTCAATTCAGTATGTTTTTTTAATATAAACTGCACAATATTTGATCTCGAGTGACGTGAGAATAGAGACTTCATCCGTTTGTCTATGATTTAAAAAAAAAATGGTCTTGACGGAGGATCGCCATGTTGGCGTTTTGCTGAACGAAAGTAGAATTGTTTTTGAATTGAATAGAAAAAGTTGTTTGTAATTTACATTTTAGTTGAAAATATGAATAGTAAGTAGTCTTCTCGGAGTGTGTGTGATGTGAAAATGCGCCGGATATCGGAAATATGCAGCCACGATTGCAACAAATAACTTGTTGCCAGAACATATTGTTTCTGAACCCATCATGGAGGATTTATAATATGTGTGTAGATAAAGTTATGTATGCAACTCTGCATAATTTGGCCTTAAAACACACGTGCGATCTTATTATGAAACTCGCCTATCGGCTCGTTTCATGAAAACCGCACTAGTGTTTTAAGGCCTATCATTATGCAACCGTTGCATAAACTACTAATGAACCGTCACATTTGGACGTAGAAAACTGAATGTGTCAGCAGTGATTTAGTTTCCAAGTACTCCTATTATTAGTCAAATTAAAACTTTCGTTAGACCTTATGAATACTTGAAATACACACGGCTTTACTCACGATTTATTGTCAGAATAGTCCGACATAAGCCGTAAACCAAGGGTGTGGAACAAAGAAATATTCAAACATACACCACCTACATACAACAGAACCCTAAAACATTCATAATATTTTTCCCAAAGATCTCGATAGAAGGATATGCCTATCAGTACGATTTCGTGTAACAAGTCTTATAGAAGGTTGTCAAACGCCAGCGCCATGGCTTAACAACACCCTATTGGTGATGTCTTAGTTCTTACGACATACATACAAAAGTCTAATATTGCTGGATTGATACGATATCATATCATTGTGGACGGTGGTGTCGGTGGCGCTGCGGTCTCACACCGCACGATGCGGGAGGGTATTTTTTTGCCATTATAACCATGTCACTTAAGTGGGTGTCATGGATGGTGGTTGACATGCAACTGAACCTGCGATGGTGTCAGATTCGCGTTCTAACACCTCAAAAGTAAGCATCGCGAAAATTGCTTTGAGCTTTCCTTATTATATATTATATATCAATATATCAACTAGTCGACCCGCCAGAGCTTCGCCCGCGGTATTTTCCATTCGAACTTTATCACTTCTTTTCACTCCTTTACGGATGGAATTTCAAAAATCCCTCCTTAGTGCACCTCTGGGATACTTGTGGAATACCTCCTCCAAATTTGAAACCTCTAGGACCACCCGTTTAGGCTGTGCGTTGTCTATAAGTGAGTCACGGTACTGATTTATATGTATTGATGATTTTTCCTCATTCCAGGCGCACACTCACCTAGGTCTCGTGGAATATTTGTGCCGGCAGGCCGTCTCCAGCCCCACGACCCTGTCCAACGCGCGCACCAACATCCTCTTCGGCTTCATCAACTGCATAGCGAACAACAACTTCACACCGGAAGCGAGCCAGTGGACAGAAATAACCCGACAGATCTCCGCCAATCCTATACTAGACGCGAAGAACGCAGCGCTGCCGTGGACGAAAGTGTGCCTGGAACTGGCGTCGCTCGCGCATTATGATGATAGATTGCTGAGTAGGGTGTTCTCGCAGGAGTTTTTGGACGAGTTTCTCTCTAGGCCCGATAATACGCTGGATTATCTGCAGTTGATGACTCTGTATGAGGCGGTGAACGCGTTCCATAGTCAGGTGAATATAGCTAAGTTGAGTTTGTCTATTGACATAGCCGGGCACCGATAGTCAAATAGTTAACTACGTTAATCGCTAATCCGTTGCTAAAAAGTTAACTTCGCTAAAGGTTAAAGCGTTACATTTCGGAAGATTGAACGGGAGTTAACGTTAATCGTTAATACGTGATAGAAATTGCATTATATATGTCGTCGTGTTAGTGATTTACTTATAAAAAAATGTAGGTATGGGATATGTAAGTTTAGGCAGGACATGAAAAATGCATAAAATAAATTAACAAGTGCGAGTCGGACTCGCGCACGAAAGGTTCCGTACCATTATGTATATAATGGTTCACGGTGTATGCATAAAGTTTATCTTTATGAAATTAAATGTTTTTATTTTTTATTTTTATATTTGAGTTGATTGAATGAAAGGTAAATTGCGGTTTACGCTTTATGACGTATTAAAAAAAAACTACTTACTAGATCTCGTTCAATCAGTCCGTTCATATTTTTTAAGTTTACGTAAAAGATAATCCGTTTCTCGAAATGTTAACTTTGTTAATTAACGATTGACGGATTAACGGACTTGTGCTCAGCTATGTCTATTGCCAACAGCAACTAGCTAGTTATAAAGTTTAATTTATTTAAACGGACCCGTATTTTTTATTTTTGAAGTTCCCATTTTTACATATTCTTTTTTTAAAGTTCGGACATGGTTCATTTGGCGTCGTCGTTTTGACGTCATTCAGACTATCGCCATACTATGACTGACTTATTTGTATGCCGACTATTCATACCTTTTAACTAGTTAATACGAAGTAGTTAATATTTATGGAAATTAAATTATTATTGTTAATCTTATACAGCCCTATTTCTATAGAAAAAAGTTTAACAATCTCTGATGCCGGTGCGGCGGTCAGTGCAGCTGTGCGAGCGCGACCACAATATAATTGTGCGTGAGCGACAGAGATAGGTTATGACGAGTCATTGTACGACATTCTTCCTGCTCGTCAACTGCGCTTTATTAGGACACAATCTGTTTAGCAAATATTGGTGTAACACGTGGACCCAGGCTCTTACCTTACAGCCAACGTACAGTAAAAGGTTGAGTTTGCGCAGGAGTACCAGCTGCCACCAGAGCTGCTGGCCAAGGCGCGCGCGCTGTACCCGGTGCACGCGCTCACCGAGCAGCTGGAGGACGCGCTGGCGCGCGGGCTGGGCGCGCGCGAGCTCGTCGCGCGCAACGTGAACCTGCCGAGCGGCATCCTGGCAGGTCAGTCATGTGTGTGTGTGTACCCTGCGCACGCGCTCATCGAGCAGCTGGAGGACGCGCTGGCGCGCGGGCTGGGCGCGCGCGACTACGTCGCGCGCAACGTGGAGCTGCCGAGCGGCATCCTGGCAGGTCAGTCACGTGTGTGTGTACCCTGCGCACGCGCTCACCGAGTAGCTGGAGGACGCGCTGGCGCGCGAGCACGTCGTGCGCAGCGTGGAGCTGCCGAGCGGCATCCTGGCAGGTCAGTCACGTGTGTGTGTACCCTGCGCACGCGCTCACCGAGTAGCTGGAGGACGCGCTGGCGCGCGAGCACGTCGTGCGCAGCGTGGAGCTGCCGAGCGGCATCCTGGCAGGTCAGTCACGTGTGTGTGTACCCTGCGCACGCGCTCACCGAGTAGCTGGAGGACGCGCTGGCGCGCGAGCACGTCGTGCGCAGCGTGGAGCTGCCGAGCGGCATCCTGGCAGGTCAGTCACGTGTGTGTGTACCCTGCGCACGCGCTCACCGAGTAGCTGGAGGACGCGCTGGCGCGCGAGCACGTCGTGCGCAGCGTGGAGCTGCCGAGCGGCATCCTGGCAGGTCAGTCACGTGTGTGTGTACCCTGCGCACGCGCTCACCGAGTAGCTGGAGGACGCGCTGGCGCGCGAGCACGTCGTGCGCAGCGTGGAGCTGCCGAGCGGCATCCTGGCAGGTCAGTCACGTGTGTGTGTACCCTGCGCACGCGCTCACCGAGTAGCTGGAGGACGCGCTGGCGCGCGAGCACGTCGTGCGCAGCGTGGAGCTGCCGAGCGGCATCCTGGCAGGTCAGTCACGTGTGTGTGTACCCTGCGCACGCGCTCACCGAGTAGCTGGAGGACGCGCTGGCGCGCGAGCACGTCGTGCGCAGCGTGGAGCTGCCGAGCGGCATCCTGGCAGGTCAGTCACGTGTGTGTGTACCCTGCGCACGCGCTCACCGAGTAGCTGGAGGACGCGCTGGCGCGCGAGCACGTCGTGCGCAGCGTGGAGCTGCCGAGCGGCATCCTGGCAGGTCAGTCACGTGTGTGTGTACCCTGCGCACGCGCTCACCGAGTAGCTGGAGGACGCGCTGGCGCGCGAGCACGTCGTGCGCAGCGTGGAGCTGCCGAGCGGCATCCTGGCAGGTCAGTCACGTGTGTGTGTACCCTGCGCACGCGCTCACCGAGTAGCTGGAGGACGCGGGCTGGTCGCATGAACTTAATTACAACACCCAAATTACTACATAATGCGATTTGTCAATTCCTAGCAAAAATTTGTCAAAATCGGTTAACATTTAAGGGGTGGAAAATCGTTATTGCCTTTTGTATGTCAAGGGTGACTTTTACTGTCGGTTCACAGTCCTCTTAGAAGAAACCCTGGCGCGGCAGGTATTGCTACCTATGCTCATGAAAACCAGTCACCATTGAAATCTGTTGCAGATGTGCTAATGTGCCTAAAGTCAGGGTACCCCATAAATCTGAACGTACCCTTGGACAGAGACGTCAAGATCCCGATAGAGAAGCTTAACCTGCCGCCGGGAAGTCTACCGTGAGTTGTTCGTTATTGTTATAGCTGCCCAGCAAGACCGTTAATCAGTTAATCGTTAATTAACGAAGTTAAAATTACGAGTAACGGATTAATGGTCAAACTTTATCACCCCTTTTCACTCCTCGAAAAATCCCTCCTTAGTGCACCTCTAGGGTACTCGAGGAATGTCTCCTCCAAATTTCAAACCTCTAGGATCACCCGTTTAGGCTGTGCGTTGTCTATAAGTGAGTCACGGTACTGTTTTATATGTATTGATGAACATCGAAAAAAAATAGGTTGGGATTTGAACTCAATATCTTCCTTTACCCGAGATGTTGTGTTGTTACGCTGTCAACCCCGTAGCACACATTTTTAATGCGCCAGAAAGCATTCGTCCCTTTCGCACCCACATATTAGTTAAAAAGTGACAGATGCTTTAGGTGCGCGATAGAGCTAGTGTGCTAGGCCCTCTGGCTGATTTAGTCATTCTTCTTTGCATAGCTGGGCACAAGACCGTTAATCCGTTAATCGTTAATTAACGCCATTAGCACACCGCCGTAAAACCATAGTGGCGAAATTCTATCCTTCTCTGTCCTACCGTATCGAGTATGTCGCATCTCTCTCTATCTCTGTTTCGCTATCATTTCGCGGGTTCGGGGCGATGTGCTAACGGCTACAATATCGTCCTAGTTTCCATCGGTTTCATTCAAAGGAACAAATGCTTTCTCTTCCAGCGTATGCTTAATGAACTTCAACCAAGGCTGTTTCTCGATGAACAGCAACCGGCTACGAGGCACGTTCCGGCTGATCCTCGACGTGCTGGAGAAGCAGGGCTACGCCGCCGTGCCCGTCAACACCAACGAGTGGCTCAGGGCACCCGCCCACGAGCGCACGCCCTACCTCATGAGGGAAGTCGGCTACAAGTGCGGCGAAATGGGCATGAAGTTATGCGCAACTTGAGTTGTTAAGATGGCGGAATATGGCAGAGATTCTGAGAATCGATAATCTCTGGCAGGATGATCGGGTGAAATTTTAGTGATTTTGATGAATAAATGCTGTTCAGTTTTTAAGTTGTATTTTTTACCCGACTTCGGCAAAGCCGGAAGGATTATGAATTCATAACTATTCCATCGTCAGCTTGTGAAATCTCACCGGCTGTGTTTGTATGCGAGATAGTATTTTACCTCTTACTAGGTACCATAATTACCAAACCAATTTCCACAAAGGAGTCAGTGAATTCGTCTTGATGTGGTCTTTATTTTAATGCGCCCTAAGGGCTTAGCACACTAATTTTTATCGCGCACATAAAGCAATCGTCCGTTTTGCACCCGCATATTAGTTAAAAAGTGACAGATGCTTTATGTGCGCGATAAAAGCTGTTAGTTACATGACGTAACAAAAATTCAATATGGCGGGTGCTCGAAGTTACGTGTGTTTATGTATGACATGTATTAGCTCGCAGTGGCCTTGTGTCACAAAAACTATTAATAATTTGTGAACCGTGAATTTCTTTTTTGTGCTGCGTGAACAGTGGCCCCTTTCACGAAGCTATAATTTACAATTTTATAAGCATAAACTGGCAACACCGATGTCAGATCCCGTGTGCATCCCGTACATCGGTCTTGCAGTGTTGCCAGTTTTTGCTAATAAAATTGTAATTTGTAGCTCCGTGAAACGGGCCACTCATAGTTTAGCTATTGAAGCGATGCCTAGCCATACTTTTAACTTGAATTTGATTTATCTTTGAGGCTACGCAACTTTTTTGTCTGGCAACACTAAGATGTCAATGTCACCCCGTAAAGCCGTCAATTTTAAATAGTTGTTGCACCAATTGAATTGAATTTTTTATGTGTGATTCCCCAGCGGTGATCTCATTAAACCGTGACAAATGCTGGTTAAAAATTGCTTTTTATCAGTTTTGACCATAACAACTATAATAAACACTAAATAAAATCGGAATTTTTGGATGATGCGTCGTTGTTTGAGTTTGTGTCTATTATTAGTATTTGTGCTGGCCGTGGAGTGTAAATATGGCTTTGTTACATGGAAAGACAGCTCCGCGACCATATCGGTGACTGATTACTACGCCGATGTACCGGATGTGCACGTCGCGCGGGCTGTGTACAGTAATGAGATCAATAAGACTGGGTACGTCATTCCTTCCTGAGTTATATTATAGTTTTTTACCGTTCGTTGCACTTCCAAGAGACCAGCTACCGATCCTAAATGTATAGGATTAATTCTGAAATATACTAACTTCTTGTTAGCTGGGCGTTCCTGGAGATACATACATCACCAGACAGCAATGATGAACGGCAGGCATATGCAGCTGGGTATCTCGAAGGCTTCCTCACTCAGGACCTCATCTGGATGCACTGGCAAAACATGCTCAAAGGGTACATCATTTATTGAAATAAAGTTTTTAGAGATGCGCTATATAGATTCCACAGAATATGAACATGCAACCAAATTCAATTTGATATTTACCGCTAACATTTTGGTGACGGGGAACATTGTGAGCTGCAGACATCTGTAAAGTTATTATAATATGTGGGCCAAGCACAATCTACACCGATCGCATGTGGGGACTACTGCACAGTGCCTCTCCTCATAAGATCCAGTGGGACGTATGTATATACCGTTGATGATGATTATGAATGTTTCTAGATATTGCTTCAACAAGACTCAGTTGTGTGCAGAAATTGAAGAGTTTGTGGACCAAAATGAAGAGTACATAAGTGCCATGGTGCAGATGAACTATTATAACCCATACTGGTACCAGGTAAGGGTTTTCTTTCGTGTGAGGGTATGATAAGGAATCGTCGTGCAGCATATGTCTACCGCTCGGTCAGTCTAACCCCAGCAAATGAAAGATCCTTAAAAAGATACTAGAGTAATTCATAATATTATATTATTAAGTAACTTTGTCTGTGTAACTGCGTTCTGTTACGTCTTCAAGGTTAAATTGTTGATCCAATTATGGTACAATTTGGTTTGGTTTTTTTAAAGATAATCAGCCCCTAAAAGTGTTCAATATGGGCTGGAAAATAGACCGGCAAGTACGTGTGTGCCTGATGAGAGCTCTCAATTTGTGGGGAAAAAATCTTTACCATGAAGATTTGTTATATTTTAAAGATTTACGCAGACGAAGTTACGAGTAAAAGCTGGTCTTCCATAAACAGATAAAGCTGTACTATGTGCAGCTGGAGGGGCTCGCGGTGGGCTACAATGAGGCCACGAAACGCGAAGAAGAGCTACTCACCATCCGGGATATCATGTGAGAATTAACCCTTAAGTGGAACTCGCACATATAAGTAGATATTGTACGTAAAATTCAAAAACAGTTTAATGTTTGTCACTTACTAGGAAACAAGGGCGTAGGCAGGATTCGTTTAAGGGGGGGGAGGTGAAGAAAAACCATAAATATAACTAAGGTACATGTGGCACGTGCCATTGCAACCAGTGGTCAGTCCAGCCAGCTCATTAAATACCCGTCACTCATCATGGCGCAGTCGTTAGGATCCTGCAGTTGAACAGACTTGTACGACACAGCGACATCTAGGTGCAATAACCAGTAAGTAGTCAGTCTAGCTCACTATAACCCTTTCACTCGACTTGACGCAGTCAGTGGGATCCTGCAGTTGAACAGACTTGTACAACACAGCGACATCTAGGTGCAATAACCAGTAAGTAGTCAGTCTAGCTCACTATAACCCGTTCACTCGACTTGGCGCAGTCAGTAGGATCCTGCAGTTGAACAGACTTGTACAATACAGCGACATCTAGGTAAAATAACCAGTAAGTAGTCAGTCTAACTCACTATAACCCTTTCACTCGACTTGGCGTAGTCAATAGGATCCTGCAGTTGAACAGACTTGTACAATACAACGACATCTAGGTACAATAACCAGTAAGTAGTCAGTCTAACTCACTATAACCCTTTCACTCGACTTGGCGCAGTCAATAGGATCCTGCAGTTGAACAGACTTGAACAACACAGCGACATCTAGGTGCAATAACCAGTAAGTAGTCAGTCTAGCTCACTATAACCCGTTCACTCGACTTGGCGCAGTCAGTAGGATCCTGCAGTTGAACAGACTTGTACAATACAGGGACATCTAGGTACAATAACCAGTAAGTAGTCAGTCTAACTCACTATAACGCTTTCACTCGACATGGCGCAGTCAATAGGATCCTGCAGTTGAACAGACTTGTACAACACAGCGACATCTAGGTGCAATAACCAGTAAGTAGTCAGTCTAGCTCACTATAACCCTTTCACTCGACTTGGCGCAGTCGGTAGGATCCTGCAGTTGAACAGACTTGTACAATACGGCGACTTCTAGGTACAATAACCAGTAAGTAGTCAGTCTAACTCACTATAACCCTTTCACTCGAAATGGCGCAGTCAGTGGGATCCTGCAGTTGAACAGACTTGTACAATACAGCGACATCTAGGTATAATAACCAGTAAGTAGTCAGTCTAGCTCACTATAACCCTTTCACTCGACTTGGTGCAGTCAGTAGGATACTGCAGTTGAATAGAAAAACCAAGAATATAACTAAGTACATGCTGCACGAGCAATGGGAAAGGTTACGTTAAAAATTAAAAACAAAATATATATCAGTGATCAACTGCATCTGCTGGGGGGCTCGCTACGCCCTCGCTACGCCCTTGCTAGGAAATGAAGTTGCTAAAGTTGCAATTATTAATACAAGTATGTGGCACGTTTCCGTCCACGCATCACGCTGCACTTTATCCGTTACTCCTCTCACGTAAGGCAAAAAAGCTGGTTGCCTCGACACATTAAGTAGGATGTTTTCCCTTAAATTTTCGTTTCGGTGCCCGTCCGCTGGTTTTGCATCCCGTTAAGTCCCGTTTACATGTAAATATGTGTTTAAATCGCGAAAGTTTAAAACAATCTATCTTATTCAATTTAGGCTTTTACAAGCTTTTATGAAGGTCAAAGAATGAATCTACCACCGGTTCGGAAAAAACCTCTACAGAGGCAAGAAACTCGGTGAGGTATAATTTTTTCAAAACAGTACACATATAAGTTGATAATGATGTCTACAGTTTTATACAAATCTAAATAGGGATCGCCGGTGCAAGTTACAATTAATTCCAAACATCTCTGTCCGTAATATAGTCTTTTACTGTATCATATGCCTTAGAAATAAGAGTTCGCTTTACAACATTTAGATTTAAACACTGTCTGTTCTACTGTGCCCAGCTGGATCAACATGCTGGGTGACCTGGACGAGCTAGCAATGTCCCTGTCCCTACCGCCTCTCAAGAAGCTCATGACGTTCCCTGACCACTGCTCCGGGCTCGTCAAGCTTCTGCCCGACCTGTCCAACCTCTACACCTCGCAGACCACCTGGAACAGGTGAGTGTTGGCAACATGGAAAATATCACAATATCATTCCACCTTCTCCGTTCTACCAGACGTCGAGGCGTCGGGAGCGTCTCCATCCTTACGTTGTCGCTATTCCATTCATTCGCACGAAGCGATTCGTTTCATTCTTTCTAAGGCGGACCGCTGAGGAATGGAATTCGTTCCTGTCGTCTGCATTTCCTGTCAAATATAATTTAGGTATCTTTAAAACAAAAGTGAATAGGCTGTTACTGAACCAGCGAGCGTTGGCGTATACTTATAGCAGGGGGCCGGGTGGGCCGTGCCAACCCCAGATTTTTCTGGGTCTACCCTAGGATATCAGGTTACCAACCCATTTGCATCGGTTATGGCTTCATCGGCCATGGCTTTTCAGGGGCCAGCCTCCCTCTGGGAAAGGACTGGGGTCAATCGCTGGTCAGCGTTTTACAATTAAACAAAAGTTCCCGTATTAATATTTGATGAATGAGTCCTAGAGTCATTTACAGACTGCAGACTTTCTATCAGACGATAGTGTAGTCGGGTTCTTATTCAGTATGAAGATGTATGCAAGTGTGCCATAGACCATAATCCAATACATTCCGCATAGCCAATGACCAAATTATGCTAAATCATGAACTATTAACTAAGTAATGATGTCCGGATCCAAAAGGCGTCTTTAGGATATTTGGTCTGTGTGTCCGCACAAGAAACTCGGAAACGAGAAGGCGAGAAACTACATTCACGTTTCTCGGAGCTTCTCGAAGCCTGGGGACTGGTGATACATAAAGATTCCGATTCTGTATCGGCCCTTATAATGTGCGCACTGGCATTCAAAAAATAACTAATAAAGAAGTCATGTGGAAAACGTTGCTGTCGTCAATATCTTCTAGCTACCAGTCCATGCTCCGTCTGCATAAGATGTACGTGTTGAACTTCCGCACCGCACCCGACAGCCGCACGCGCATACCCGGGTACAAGATGTCGCTCTCCTCTTACCCCGCGTTCGTGCAAGTAAGTTACGATAGACACATTTAATAACCTCTAATTAAATTTAAAATTAAAAAAACCCCGACACAAAAAACATTATCAGCGGCCCTAACATGCATAGCGGAAAGATTAATTAGAACCGTTTATCTCTAAGTGCGTCTCTCTCACACTAGTGCCGACGAAAGAGATAGTCATAGAGATAAACGGTTCTAATTTATCTTTATGCCATGCATGTTAGGGCCGCAGGTCAAAGTTACCATATTCTTGCAATATGATTAAAGTAAAAGGATACCAAGTTTATTTTTGTGGAAGTTGCTCACATCCCTTCATAAACTAGAAAAGAGCTGATGATCTTCAAACGGAAGAACAGATTTTCTTGAATCATAGCTAAGAACTCACCTTTCAAACGAAAAAAAAATCAAATCAAAATCGGTTCTTCCGTTGTGATATCCATGCATTTTACCGATTCAAAGTGTAACCACTAAATCAAGGATTTTTATTAGAAATAACGCTGGTGAAGCTGTGGCGAAGCTGCAAGTAATCCATATAATTTTCCTCCCAAACCGGTGCATCAGTCCACAGACGACTTCTACATCATCTCTTCGGGACTCGTGCCAGCTGAGACCACCATTGGGAACTCCAACCGAACGCTCTTCACATTCATACACCCGCGCGGACAGGTATTAACCATTAAACCAGTGTAAGAGTGAGTAAAACTCACCAAGACTCGTATCATATAATCACACTCGTGTTGTTCTGGCCCCTTTTTATTTAAGGTGTGGTTGTTTTTGTTTTATAAACTTTAAATTTCACTGTTTTGGTTTTGTGGTCGGTGATTTGTGTAAACTATGGGATTTATTATTAGACTGTTTTTTTAGCAACTGAAATTCATGGTTGATAGATCTTGGAGTATGCGCGCGCTATGGTGGCAAACCGGCTGGCGCGCTCAGGCCAAGAGTGGGTGGAGCTGTTCCGGCGATACAATAGCGGTACCTACAACAACCAGTGGTCAGTCCAGCTCACTATATACCTGTCACTCAACTTGGCGCAGTCGGTAGGATCCTGCAGTTGAACAGACTGGTACACAACACCGACACCTACAATAAGCAGCGAGTGGTCGGTCTAGCTCACTATGTACCTGTCACTCAACTTGGCGCAGTCGGTAGGATCCTGCAGTTGAACAGACTGGTACAACACAGCGACACCAACAATAACCAGTGAGTTGTCAGTCTAGCTCACTATATACTTGCCACTCGACTTGGCGCAGTCGGTAGGATCCTGCAGTTCAACAGACTGGTACACACAACGACACAGAATAACCTGCGAGTGGTCAGTCTAGCTCACTATATACTTGCCACTCGACTTGTCGCAGTCAGTAAGATTATCCTGCATTCAGCAGGATTATCCTGCACTCTGTAGGTGGCGTTCATTCTAAATAAATTAAGGGAATAGCAAACTTTCTCAAAATAACAAACAAACATTGGTCAAAATAAAGACATCAGTTACCGATGATTAACCCTAAACTGGGCAGGTACATAGTGGACTACAAGCAGTTCACTCCGAGCACGGGGCGGGCGGCGGGCAGCGTGCGCCCCGGGCTGCTGTGGGTCGTCGAGCAGCTGCCCATGAACACAGAGGCCGCCGACTTGTGAGTGAAGCTAGGGCACTTGCAAGTTTTGGCCTAATTACCTCGCCACATGTAAAAACAGCGCTGACGACCCTATAGAATATATGGCTATTAGCGCTCTTTTTACATGTGGAGAGATATAATTAAGCTTTTATACTGTAAACTTATAAATTAAAAACCAGGCAAGAGTAAGTCAGGCTCGCACAATCAGGGTTCCGTACTAAAACAACATATTTTTTTCCCGCAACACATTGTCTAAAATACCTGCAGTTTTCCTGTAATCTTTGGCTAAATATTTACTAACTTTATAAAAATCATGTGATTTCTTGCACATTATATTGCCATAGTGTTTCATAGATTTACTAATTAACTTTAAATACCACCATAATGGGGAAGTTGCATGAAAATCAAAATGAGGTTTAAATGATATATTATGAAAGTAAATGTAAACAAAAACAGATAATTTTGACATTTCATTTATATTTGATTAAAGGTCATAATTATTGGAAAATATTTATTGGTTTTTTTAGTTCTGATTTTAGTTTTTTTGGACATCCTCATCAAATTTATGTCATGTTTTATTTCTACGATAGCGGTCAAAAAACTGTATTTTCGGAATTAATCGCATATTTTCTTTAAACGCCATACATTTTGTCCAGTCTAACGACAGTTGCGACGTCATAGCTGCTGTCCATTTTGTATGGAGTGTTTTTGCGAGTGGTATGAACAATGACTTTTCAAAGATTCATAACTCATACTACAATCAACTTGAAAATGTTTTGCGTACCCAGATCGGTTTCTATTACTCAGCACTTTCCTATACAATAAAAAAAATGCATCTTCTGTCTTCAGCAAAAAAGGTCACGTTTTCTTGTTACTTTGTTCCTTACGCTAACTAGCAGAATGATGTGGAAAAAGTTGAGTGGCCCAAATTGCCGCAGGACGGAGGAGCTGTTGAAAACGACGTACTTCCCTTCGTATAACATCGCGTACTTCCCGCGCATCTTCAACCTGAGCGGGGGCAACCAGCGCGTCGCCATGTTCGGCGACTGGTTCGGGTACCACACCCACCCGAGAGCCAAGATATTTGAGCAGAAACAGGTAGCTCATGAAAAACAGTAACAAAGAAAATCCTATGGGGGTCATACACACGTTTAGGTGCAGCACTGTCCCCTCCTCTTCCCGAAAGTTAAGGACCCTGAGGTCTGCTTTTATTGCTTGGACTATATCCGCATGTAGGACATCAGGCATAGTTTTGAAATTAAGCAGTCGTTTTCGTTAACTTTTGGTCACAGGAGGGACGATTATTGTTTCTTGAAGTGTGTTACCCATTGTCTAATTAAAACTTTAATCACGAATTATTGTCAGAAATGGTCCGACATGTTTCGGACTCGTCAACTCGCTCAAAGCAACCCGCGCCCACACTCAACGCCTGAAGGACTCCTTCACAATAAACCGTGACAAAAGCTGTGTTTATTTCAAGTGTTCATATCCTGTCACACGAAATTTTTTATTTTACTTGTGCTATGAATAGATTTAATTTTTTTGTTTTTATGTAAAACAAGAAACCCCATTTTGTAACAAATTTAATCCCAATATACTGTATCCATCAATGGAAATACCATTTTTAGAAGTCCTATTTTCCGCCTTTTTCGTTTAACGTTGGACATGTTGTATGGAAAGAAAGAAAGAAACATTTATTCACTAACACAGAAGACACACAGAGTAACATAAATATAAATTTTAAAAAAACAATACAAAACTAAATGGTGGTGTGTGTGTCCTCGCGGCAGTGAATGAGACACTGGCTCAACATAATGCTGAGGTGCAAGACACCTGCAGCGCTGATTTTCAGCCAGCACCGTCTGTGACTCACGGAGCGCTATACAAATACACTACATGCTAATAATTATTTATCTACTACTACTAAGATGGACTGGTCATACATATATAGCTAATATTGTGGTAATGTGTCTAGAATAATCAATACTAAAAAAAAGTTAAGTGTTTCGTGTTGTATATAGGCAGAGATCTGCAACCTGCGCGACATGTTCCGCGTGATGCGCTACAACGACTTCAAGCACGACCCGCTCGCGCGCTGCGCCGCCTGCAATCCGCCCTACTCGGCGTGCAACGCGGTCGCCGCGCGCAACGACCTCAACCCTGCCAATGGTCAGTGTCATAGTGCGAGCACCCTGCCGCTGACCACACCTGCAAAGTAGTTCAAGCCCTCAATCCGCACTGGGCCCGCGTGCCCAATTACTCTTTTCCGAAAACCGATCGTACGGCTAAAATACGATCCGCGGGCGTAATGGATTTTGAATAGGATATTTCGTTGCACTACACGTGCACGCCAACCCCGGCTCCGCCGACTTAGCAGCCCGCCGATAGTAAGCTTTACCTTACCTATTGTAAAGTGTGATGTAAAACATTGTGTGTATATGGGCGCTACGGCAATTATGAACGTCGTGCTATTTAAGACCTTCGTTATTAAATGCTTTTTTACCCTTAATACACAATGCCTCCTCCTCCTCTGCTGCACTGGGAGTGAAGAAATAGCATAGAATGCGTGCAGATGCTTATCATCCTGGCATGTCGTAAAACGGACTATCTGTATGGGCGATGGGCTGATCACCTGTCACCATACGGTTCATCATACCATCTTAGGACTAATTAATCGAACGTGGCCACAAATAGTCTTGTGGCTCTGCCCACCCCATTAGGGATTTCGGGCGTGATAATATGTATGTATGTATGTCGTAAAAGTCGACTAAGGGACGGGTCCTCTCCAACATGAAGGACTATCTGTATGGGCGATGGGCTGATCACCTGTCACCATACTGTTCATCATACCATCTTAGGACTAATTCATCGAACGTGGCCACAAGTAGTCTTGTGGCTCTGCCCACCTCATTAGGGATTTAGGGCGTGATGCTATGTATGTGTATGTATGCAATACACAATGTACTGTTATTGATGTTACCGTTTCCCCGCAGGCACGTATCCCTTCCGCGCCCTCGGGCACCGCAGCCACGGTGCCACGGATGCCAAGGTGACGAGCGCCTACCTCCGCCGCGCCTACCAGTTCGTGGCCGTGGCCAGCCCGCCGCACAACATCAGCCGCGGCCTGCCGCCCTTCTCGTGAGTCACCACACGACGTAGATTAGACGTCAGTCAGTGACCGGCGCCTACCAGTTCGTGGCCGTGGCCAGCCCGCCGCACAACATCAGCCACGGCCTGCCGCCCTTCTCATGAGTCACCACACGAAGTAGACTAGACGTCAGTCAGTGCCCAGCGCCTACCAGTTTAAGTGCAAATGAAATTGCCCGCCGGGCTGTCTGTCTGCTACCGATAAACTCAAAAAGTACTGAACGGATTTTCATGTGGTTTTCACCAATAGATAGAGTGATTCATGTGAAAGGTTTAGGTATATAATTTGTCAAGGTTTTGTGGAAATCGGTTGAAATAAAACGAGAATTGTTGGAAGCGTCGGAAAAATTCAAGCCGCTTGGGGGCTTCCATCGAAAACGTCGTTTATAGTTACACCTTAGCTCCTGGAATAGGAAATAGGGTAATTTTTATGCCGGATAAGTCAAAAGTTCCCGAGGGAATAATTATAACCGAATTTCACGCAGACAAAGTCGCGGGCGGAAACTAGTTTAACAATAACAAAAAAAAAAAGATTTTCTTATTACTTATCTTACTTTAGTATCTTTACTCGAAGCTTTGCTCTAAAATGTCCATCACTCATCATTCAAAGACGCACATTCCTACTTATAAAATATTACGTAAGAACAGCTTTTACCCTACTCCCCCACTTCCCTCCAAGATAAGGTCATGTAGTTTTTTTTTCCCCTATCAGCGGCCCTAGCCCGTTTATGTCTCTGTATATCTCTTTCGTCCGCACTAGGTTGAGAGACGCACTTAGAGATAAGACGGTATAACTTATCCTTGTTAGCGCTGGACCCTTATTTAATTAATGAATGGTCCCTCCCCCCCGCCGCCCCCTTACTGCAGTTGGATAAGCTATTATTATTATTATCTGTGTCCAGTTGGCGCGAGTTCGACCTGGGCAGCAAGTTGTCCCACATCGGTCACCCGGACACGTGGACGTTCGCGCCGCTACTGCACCGCTGGGAGTGGGGCTGATCGCGACCTTAACTCGATAGCAATAAGAGTCATGTGCGCCGCGACGACCCAACAACTGCGCAACTAATACTCAAAGATTTGAATCGTTAGATAAGACATACTGTACAGTGACCGCGCCGGAATACGTCAATCATGAAGTGAGCGAAAGTCGCTCATTTGACATTAGTGCTCATCCGAAAGCGGTTACGAATGCACGTCAAATATGATAGACAGGGTATTTATTAAGTTTTCCTGCGAAAAACAAATTAATTGTGCCGTGTTTCTCCTTTATAAAATGCAGGAACAATTCAAAGAACACTACAATGAATTCATACATACTTGTCTTATTTGGTAAACAAGTTTCAAACCTCAAAATGCACCTTTTTTCGCTGAAACAGCTTCCTAGAAAATAAAGGAACCGGAGACACTATATTAAACATCACCTTGCCAATTTTTAGCCTAGGTTTGCTTTAATTAGGATGTAATAGCTATTTCACCCAAAAATTGCACATGTTGAGGTTAGAAACTTGTTTACCAAATAAGACAAGAATGGATGAATCCACTTTAATAAAGGCCAAAGGCGTAACATTTCATTCGTAAGTACTATTTTTAACAAAATACTTAATTGATATTCATTTTCTCCATTTTACGATAGCGGATGCGTGAAAGAGAACGCAATACAGTAGGAGAAGGCACCATTCTCTCCGCTCACGCATACATTCATAAATAAGGTGACAGATTGTAAAGTCTAATCTAACGATTAAAATCTTTGCAATTGCAATAATACTAGCTACGCAAAGGTGGCTTTTATCCCGGATAATTCAAAAGCTCCTCAGGGAACAAATAGAACCTACCTAATTCCACGCGGACTAAGTCGCAGGCAGAAGCTAGTAGTGTTATAAATGTGAAAGTATGTTTGTACGTTTATTCCTCAATCGCGGGCAAACGGCTGGACGGATTTGGGTGAAATTTGGCAGACGGGCAGGTCATATCTTGGAATAAAACAGGATAATTTTCATCACAATCCCACGCAAACAAATTCACGGGCACAACTAGTGCATAATACTTGCGTTACGCAACGACAACATTCCTATATGCAATTATTATACTCCAACGAGGTAATGATCATAGCTGGGCACCGTTAATGAAATAGTTAACTTCGTTAAACGTTATAGCGTTGTTACATTTCAAGAAGATTTAACGGAGTTGACGTTAATCGTTAACTCGTAATTTAAATTAAATAAAATTCAATTCTTAACCCTTTTTTTATATCCTTGTTATTTAATTAAAAAAATGGTTCTTAGATAAAGATGTATGTGATGTATTCACATTGTAAATAAGTTTGGAAATAAAAATCATTTTGGTCATAAAAGTGGTTTATTTTTCCTTTTTACATTTATCTACCGAAACAACACTTGATATAGACTACTTCTACAATCTCATATCTTGTTCAACATGAAGTTGCAAACAAACCTTGAGTGGTTCAAAATAAAGATCAAAATTGTTAAGCTAACGCAATTGATATAAGAGTTTGAAGATGTAAGCGTTAAGTGTTTGTGTCGGGTTATTTAAGGTTTCACACTGAAACGCGGGTCGTGGGCGGGGCGGGTCGCTTGAAGGCTCGCGTAGACAGTGGAACTAAATTAGAAGCTTTCGAATCAGTAGCCGAGCAATATATAGCTGGAGGCCGGGGGTCGTACCCACCTAGGCTCGCTCCGAAAGGGTCGTACACGTCAAATTGAAAATCTAATTTACAAAATAAAAGTCTAGTCTAAATGTAAAGTCTAATTTACTCGACATAATTATTATTTTTTTAGTGACCCCCTCCAAAATTTCAGGATGCGACCGCAGAATTGTCCGGTCTGGCTATGGCTGGCCCCGCTGGATAATAAACCTAGATACGCCAATGCAGCCGCGCGGTCTGTGAAGTGAAGGCTTCCATTTTGGTTCCTGTGACACTTATGTGAGCCCGCAAGCGTCCCGCCCCGCGCACGATCCGCGTTTCCGTGTATGGAAGCCTTTAGTAATAACTATAGTTTAGTTCATTTAACATGCTCATAATTTCTTTAAATTTACTAATTTCTTGCCGTTTTATAAGCTTACTAATTAAAAATGTACTTTACATCCAGTGAAATAATGTATACTATTCACTCGTTTAAAAGTAAAAAGGAAAACGTGAAATACAAATCCATTCCAAAGTGAATCTTGACACCTTGACACAGATTGGTATGGTTTAAAACAAAAGTGAATTTCGTTTTGACTTATTTCCTTTTATTTTTTAACGTGCGATTATAACCCTAACAAAATGGAATGAGTATTAAAAATAAATAAATATATAGAACTCATGCACTTCCTAAACCTTGAAGCTTTTTATTCATGATAATTCATACATCTAATATTATACAGATCTTATATCATTTAATAGAATACTATCGTATATAACCTTATGCGACTTGTTGATACTGCAACTTAAAATACAGACTTGTAAAAGACAATACATAATACAAATATGTACAGTTTGAATACTTGAAATACCTACGCGCACTGCCCGCCGCGGGTTGCTCTGACCGCGACCGCTCTCAAACCCTGAAGAAGGACTCCATACGAGTTCGAAACATGTCGAATATTTCTGACAATAAATCGTGAGTAAATCCGTGTGTATTTCAAGTATTCATTATGTCTCACGAAAGTTTTAATTTGACTGTGTACAAGTTGCTTCATGATATTGGTTGGTAGACATAGGCAGACAGACACCCGTAATCTACTTATAATACCCATCAGTGGCGAAGCGTCAAATATTTCCTAATGGAAGCCGGAAGAATTAGAACGCTACGTGTGAGTCTGACATTTAGTTAGAGTAACATGAACTTCACTGACAGCTAGCCGTAGGTTTTTAGGTTGGTAAAGCCGTCAGGAATCGTTTTGTAGGCAGGCTGCGCCACTGATACCCATCTAGGTAAAGCTAATTATAGCAAACTAGCGACCCTGGCGTTGTACCGACATGTATCATCGTTAACGCTCCTGAAGAAACTTTGTGTTAGATGAATATTAGTAATTTTAAGTCGCGTGATAAAATGTCTACCTCTCTTTTTATCATGCTTTTATTAACTTCACTTGTAACTAACTAACAAAGAACGTAATAAAGTCTTAGAAGTCAATTATAACCTGCTTGACCTCTTGCTCTGATTGTCGTAATGATTTGAAACTTTGCAAGTGTATGCAATTCGGATGACAATACAATAATTTTGTACCATCAAGCTGATCTGACCAAGGAGACTGACTTCAATGTAGTAGTCATTGTAGTAAACCCCTCGAATTGGGACTCATTTGGTTTGTTCTGACGAGCCAATACATTGTCTTGGTGATGAGGATGAGGTTATTAAACTGCCACTGGGACGATTATAAACCAATAATATACTTAAAAAAGACAATTACATAACCTTAAGTTTTTTTTTCCCGTAGTCATAATTTGTTTGTAGATTTCAAATTTAAAATAGGCTTATTGGTCTTCTACTTCAAATTGTTACATATGCAGATAAATTACTTCATAAAGAAGTAGATACGAAAAATGTATGAATTTTATAGTTTTAAACTCCATTCAGTTTAAAAATAACTAAAAATCATATCACAATTCTGCCTCTTATTAAGGAAAGATTAAAGAACCAATATTTTTTTTGGAAATTATATCTTATGAACCAACAGACTAGATATAACCTGAACACTTTGAAAAATCATAAATTTTGACAGTGAGCCTCTTAACCTGCTTAACAAGGTTGAATTTGTTTTTGTTCGATATCAAGATACAATGAGTTAACTCAACTAATATATATACATAGAAGTTATGCTTTCCCAATTAGATTGTCCATCATTTCGTGATGTATCCCAATGATTGCAGTATCAACAGGTTGCTACCGTGCTGTGGGCGCCCTGAGCATTACTCCAGTGAGTTAAGCATGAGCAGCTGTTTGAGCACTTTCGTCTGTGAAGTCTCACGGATTTCACCTGCCAGGAACATCTCGTCCACTACCGTGTAAACCTGCAATTATGAACATTTATGTTTAACATTTGCACTGCCAAGCAGAAATTAATATATGCGTAAAGTTTATGAAGCAGATTTTGATTCCTCATCTATTTTGTTTCCACTTATGTCTATATTGCCAATCTCCCCAATTCTCATACCAAAAACATAATACACTTAACCAATAAAAACCATTAACGATTCCTTCTAGATGATTCTTTTAGAATATGTAAGCTAATTATTATTCAAAGTAGTTTTGAGGCAGGATGATAATTAATTTAAAAAGGTGTATACAATGTTTATATTTCCAGAGAATTCTGATGAATGGTGTCTATAGATAGCACTGCACCACTGGTTTAAAATGATGTACATAATGGCAATATTTTTTTATTATATTCTTCATGTTTTGCCAGTAATAGAAACCTAAATGTTATGAAGTTATTGCAAGGTATCATCTTTTCAAGGCTTTGGACAACTTTTATAATTTAACTTAATAAGTTTGTCTCCATATACCTTATAGAAGTTAAACACCAGGTCAAGCTCGCAAACATTGTGGAAGTACTCATTGAGTACCTCTACAAAGTTGTGGATGGCCTCCAGGTAGCACAGGTTGTTATCGTTCACGTCCACGCAGATGCAGAAGTACAGCCCCGCGTACCGCCTGTACACTATTTTGAAGTTCCGGAACTACAACAGGGGATCAAATGGTCAGGAGCTAGTCAAGTAACATGTTATTATTATAACAAGCTATGGCACATGATAAATAAATTAAACTAGAATGGGTATCTAGATTACAAATAATCAAAAAAAAAGGAATCAGTGACGTGTGAAATTGTTTGAAACTCCAATCCATTTGTAGGTAGTTTAGACGACGCTTACCTCAACAAAATTGGTATGTTTGGCGTCCCGCACCGTGACCACAGCGTGTACCTCCTCTATCAGTTTCTGCTTCTCGTCGTCATCGAAATTCATATACCATTTCGCCAAGCGTGTCTTACCCGCACGGTTTTGAATTAAAATGAAGCGAATCTAGGGACAATATAGTAGTAAATAGGTATTATTTCTACCGCCGTACTGTTATTGTTTTAATAAGATTCAATAATACTCACCATTTCGTATAGTTAAGATTTTACAACGATTTTTCTTTGGTTAACGCCTCTAAAAATTCTCAAATTCCAATAATTTGTTTTGACAGCTTCACAAATGGAATGGACGACGGACGGCGAGTGTGTTTTTCTTATGACAAAAAAAACAAGGCCCCTTTACACAGCCCCTGGCAGTATTCAGGCACTTACGATTTGTTGGACAATGTATGCTTGAGCGCCATGATTCAATTTATTTTTTTTGGATTTTATGGCCTGGTTTCAGAGACCTTTAAGCCAGCCATGATTCAATTGACGTTGTTTTTGTTGCCATTACCTAACTGGTTGCGAAAAAAAAGTGATAAACTTTAATATTTTATTGTGACTTTGTCGAATTATAACATACTAGCCCCGTAGCACACTATTTTTTATCGCGCACATAAAGCATTCGTCCCATTCGCACTCGCAAATTAGTTAAAAAGTGACAGATGCTTTATGTGCGCGATAAAAACTAATGTGCCAGGCCCTCTGGAAATATATGTTCGAGATCATTTTTGATGTATCACTTTTTTTTTAATCATATTTCATGAGCATACAAATAACTTTCGTTTTGTAAAATTGCTGCTATTAATTTGTAGTAGGTAATATAGTTTATAGGCTGGCAGCACAAATATCGAGTTGTTTTTCATAAAATGTTCAGTGGAAATTTGACGTTCTGAGATATTGGTTGGTCTGTGGTTGCTGCTACGACTCGTACTCTATCCATGTAGTGCCTAGGTTTTCAAAATGTCTCTATTTAAGTAGTTTGGTAGGAAAACAAACCGACGGATCGATCCTTAAATGACGCCCACGAAAACAACAAAGACCGAAGTAGAAATGGTGATAAGAAACAGAAAGACCGTTATGAAAGACGGAATCATGACGATGTCTGGCATCGGGGAGCCGTCCGTTTTTCACGCACTGGTGGTGATCTTCCTGGAGTTCTTTGCGTGGGGACTTCTAACCATGCCCATCATCTCGGTGCTTAACGCCACCTTTCCCGACCACACGTTCCTAATGAACGGGCTCATAATGGGCATCAAAGGCATCCTGTCGTTCCTGTCGGCGCCTCTGATCGGTGCGCTGTCAGACGTGTGGGGCCGTAAGTTCTTCCTGCTGGTGACGGTGTTCTTCACATGCGCGCCTATCCCACTCATGACCATCAACACCTGGTGGTTTTTTGCGATGATCAGCATCAGTGGCGTGTTCGCCGTCACGTTCTCGATCGTGTTCGCGTACGTAGCGGACGTGACCACAGAGGCGGAGCGTTCACGCGCCTACGGGCTGGTGTCGGCAACGTTCGCCGCCAGCATGGTGATATCGCCGGCGCTGGGTGCCTACCTCATGGACCTGTATGGTGAGGCACTCGTTGTGGCCGCCGCCACCGCCGTCGCCGTGCTCGACGTTTTCTTTATCATGGTGGCAGTGCCCGAGAGCCTACCCGAGAAGGTGCGCCCCAGCGGCTGGGGCCCGGCCATCAGTTGGGAGCAGGCCGACCCATTTGCAGCATTAAGAAAAGTGGGAGCAGATCGTACAGTGTTGATGCTTTGTGTGGCTGTGTTCTTGTCTTACTTACCCGAAGCTGGACAGTATTCGTGCATATTTGTGTACCTGAAATTAGTGATGGGTTTTGATGTGGTGCAAGTGGCGATATTCATCGCGATTGTGGGCGTGCTGAGTATTGGTGTGCAGGTGATACTGGGTTTCTTGATGCGGACGCTGGGCCCCAAGCATACCATAATGGTGGGGCTGCTGTTCGAGATGCTGCAGCTGATGTGGTACGGGTTCGGCAGCCGCACGTGGATGATGTGGGCGGCCGGCGTGCTCGCGGCGCTGGGCTCGCTCACCTACCCTGCCATCAGCGCTTACGTGTCCGTCAACAGCCGCGCCGACCGGCAGGGGGTCGTACAGGGCATGGTGACGGGTGTGCGCGGCCTCTGCAATGGACTGGGCCCCGCCATGTTCGGCGTCATCTTCTACCTGTTCCATGTAGACCTGAACGAGGAGCACGCAGCTCCAGACCTGGGCCCGCACCCCAAGCCCGACAAATATGTGCGCTTGATCCCTGGGCCACCGTTCGTGCTGGGTGCACTGCTGGTGATTTGCGCGCTGTTGGTGGCCGCCTTCTTACCCGAGGACAGCTCGAACGCGCCAGGGCGCCGCTCGCCGCCTGACTCGCGCTTCGAAGTCGAACGCGGAAGACGCGTGGCGGGAGCGCTGTCGCCGCTCATGGCGCCCGAGTCTGCGGCGCTCTAGCTGCAGGTGCGCGCCCCCCGCGCCGCCAGCGTCTGACTCCCCGGGCCGCCCACCGGCGCCCGTGAACGCATTTACGAAGGTACCGAGCGAGCTCAAAGCTCGCTATCCCCCGGACTCCCATGTGAAACTTTTCATTTCTGATTGTGGTTTTTAAGCTTTATACCTATTTTATATAACTTTCGATTTGCCGCTGAGGGTGTGTACATAATATTTTATCTATTAAACCATTGAAATAGTTGGATGAGTCCTCTGTTTGGTTTTTACTGGGCACGAGGAGGACTTTGGGGGAGGGCTGTTATGCAAACCTTTGGATTGAAATATTACTGGACACACTGGCTATGTGTGGTTTGGTATGAATCACCATGCTTTTCTCTTAGCTTTCCAAGATAGTGTTATCATTATCATAATTAAATGGTTACATGAAATGAAGAAATTATTCGTAACCTAAAATCAAAATGATATCATTGAGTGAGGTGCTTTGCTTCATTCTTCATCATTAATTCTATGAACTTCTTATTCAAGTTCAAACAAAAAGAAAATTATTCATTAAATGGCTAGGACTTTAAAATGCAATCCTTCCTTCACCTAAAAAAAAACGTGTGCTAAATATTATTGGGAAAACAATAATGATTCATGTTACATTACATTGCAACAATAATTATAACTCAATGTGACATCTATTGCTTGTCCATGAATATAATTATATCCCAAAATGTGGAATAAAATACATTAATGTTGCACAAAGCTGACTTAAATTCATTATTATGTAATAGGTATCAAGCGAAAGAAATTACATTTGAAAATTGAGCATATATATATATATATATATACATATATATATATATATATGTGCTAATTTCTTGTTTTTAGGGTTGCATTTACCAACTAGGAAAGGTGTAGGTTTTTTACAGTATTAAACTTGTTTTCAAATAATACATTACATATGTAATTTGCAGTCATTATTTATCTGTTTCATTAAAATTAAGCGTTTTCTGTCGGTTTACTGTCATTAGGTAGAAATGGAAAATCGTCGTCTACGTGAAATAAACATTCTGAACTTGGGGCAAAAGTAATAGGTAGTATCTAAAGTGAATTTAGTGAAAATGTAATTATGCTGAAAAGTATTTATAACCAAATTTATTTTCGTTGTAATTTAATTAATTAATTAACGAATAATGGACGTGGACGTTCAAGTGGACGATTTTCCATTTGTACCTAATGACAGTAAACCTTTCTGTCATGGAATTCGTAAATTTGAAAAAAAAAAAGGTTAGAAAAAAATTGGAAATGTTTCAAAGCGGTAAATATAGAGTCCGTCACCGTGGGCGTAAGGCCACGCGTCTCCAACTACTTAGTCTTGCCAGGAGTAGGGTTATAAAGATCTCAAGATAGAAGTAGTGGTTTTGTACTAATTTGGTATTTAAAAACAAATTAGTGAAATTTGATTTTAGAATAGATTTTAAATATTAAGTAATTTACCTTCCTAATAGTATTTAAATATTGACAATACTTAGTGCTCATTTCACTTGCAAAATGTTAGGTTTTGACGCAGTTATGTCCTATTGTATGGAGAGAATTGAGTGGAGGTAGGCCTAGAATGTGAAATGAATATTGTTGGAAACTTCAGACAGTTGCTTTCAGTCAAAAGTATTGTTTACTAACAACGCTATATTCAAATAAGTAGTCGAGGATCTCCTAGGCTGCACTCTGTAGTCAACCGCTATGAGACAACCATATGAAATTAATTATCTGAGCCTAGATGGTGGGACTAGTGCGTAACGTTGACGTTTCGACGGATTGAATCCATAACTATGTTTACTTTGTTATAATCAAAACCAAATATTTTTATTAAATTTAAGGCTGTGAATGTAACAGAAATCTTTACTGAGAACGCAACCGGGAAAGAAACAGCGTGGTATCATTTTGCAAAACAGTACTTCAGTTTACTTAATTGTCGAAGTCATATCTACTTATTAAGTTGCTTTATATCGTCATTCCCTAGCAAATGAGCTGATGAACGGTCGTCGGTCGTAAAAAGTAATGATGCTCGTCGTGTTCGGTCGGACTGCTGACCCAACACAACCGGTCCAATTAGCTGCCTCTCAGATCGCGTTGCATATTTCTAAATTATCCATGAAAGCAGACAAGTTCGACGCAGGTAGGGGCCACGGTCGCAAGGTCGCGCGGGCATTTCGCGCCGCACTCCATCGTGTGCACTGATTTTAAATTAGCTGTAATTTGGGACTGTGTTTGTTCAGATTTCGCAGATTAATATCGACTCTCGTAATTGCAATACTGGCCTGAATCATACACAAATTAAGAACTACCCAAGCGTGAATCCCATTCGCATTATGTTGTATATATGCGTTGTCAGTCAGCAGCGACCTGAAAACTTATAGGCCATTTGCTATTCATCCCTTATTTGTATTCAAGCAATTACGTTGAAGTTTAAGGACAAATTCGTTATAATTAATTCCCGCAAGGAGTCACTCAAGAGTTTATGATTTTAATAACGTATCGTCATTACCGTCACCCTTTATTTATTCAGTTTGTAGCGACCTGATCCCATAGCCTCCTGCAAATATGCCATGAGTGCCGTTACGCGTACGATTCTGTCATAAAAATATTTGGAGATAAATTATTTTCATGATGCGTCTCACGAAGGCATCGGGTCTTGTTATTATTCAACAAAAAGCCGTTAAAGGTCTGATTCGACGTTAATGGTCATGAAAATGTTTCATTATGCCCAAATTACTGCCCTCTTCATATCTGAAACTAACGTTACAGACCATGACAGACACCAAAATCCCCTGTTACGAAACAGCTTAACTACAATTGGTACACGTTTGTAGGATTATTTTCGTTGCGACCTCTCGGAGCGTCATCAATCGCCGATAATCCGAGCGCTGTCACGGTGAGAGCATGATTTTGAATTTCTAGTTCTCCAGGTTGGTCTAATTTATATGCCGCCAGCGAACGAGATTAGGTATTTGCATTGCGTTTGTTGGCATTGTTTCAATTGTCCTTTACATGTACCCTTGAACAATTCTCGGGCGGCCTGTATATTCATCCACGCCGGTAGATTGTCACGATAACAGAATTAGTAGCTTAAATAAAACCATCTTGCGGCTTTAACATTAATCTAGGTTTATTTTCACGTAACAAAAAATGCATACACAACAGACTCGCCATCTTTTCGGCAGCGATGCCGTTTCCATGGCTACGGCTAACAAGATTCCGACCGCTGCCGAAGTTTGACGAGATGTTCCGAACATGACAGACATCGTTTTAGTTGACTTTGCATTTATAAAGTTTCTTTACGTCTATATCAGCCGGGATTTCCCATCGGGTACAACTCATAACTTCCAAAATGATGAACTTCCATACAAACTTTTATACCCTTTTTAACCTCATAGGGGATGATTTCTCCAAAATCCTTTCTGAGTGCCCACCTACGTTATATAAGGAACTCGTGTGCAAAATTTAATGCTTCTAGACACACTGGTTTTCGCGTTTTCCATCAATCGGTGTTAAATATTTCATTAAGTAAACATTATCTATGCTGGATATATATACGTGTTTATCTGTCTACACGTGTCATATTCTTACGTTTAAAATTGACTACAAAAACTGCTGCCTAAAAATGTGACTGTTTATACTAGAAACAATAACCGAAGGCATCACAATAGCCCTTGTTCTCCATCCGCGATAGTTAATATAAACACGACTTCCCAAGTCCCAACACGGTGTTGACGTCTGTTTATAAATAATGCCGAACTGCATACTCATGCTTTTTGATACGCAATGCACCTGTCCCGTTCCAGCTCCCTCGTTAAAAAAGGGACGTCTAATCTCCCACGTTTTTTCGCGCCGCAGTTGAGTGCAATGGTGCTCTTACTGTCAGATTAATACGCTTTCTCATGATTGTATGAATTTGAAAGTGGTTTATTGTTCATCGAATGAAAAGTGTAAGCGGTAAGTCCGGAAACAAGTCAAGAAAACAAAGCAAATCTAGAGCAGTCCTTCCATTCGTTATCTTTACCCCGGTAATGTCCATTCGTCCCGATTTCCCAGGGACTGACCGCGGCGTGTAATGAAACCCTGGAACCAGGCCGAGCTCATTTTGTCGACCTAAAAAGAATTTATCTGATTTTATTACAATTGTGCGTCTAGTGTACTTAGGGACGTACGCATTTGTACATAGCAGTACCAACCCTAAAAATAACAACAACCCTTTAGTTTCCAAGTATTATGTCGTTTTGTTTTGACATGGCGTTCTCCATTATTAATTTAATTTACAATTTAAAAACATAGCAAGACAGAGATAATTATGAAATAAAAAAAGGCAATCTTAAATAAACATTATCAAGAGATAATTCATTCCTTGTCTTTGTTTTAAAGTAGACATCTTATGGCCGAATTCAGAAACACCGCTTAAGCATTTGATTAGATATAGAAGTTAAATGTCCCTCAACTAGTTGTCAACCTATACAGAAACGTCACTGAAACGTCACTTTAATTAAACCTCAATTTGAGTGGCCTTTCTGAATTCGGCCATTAGTTTCTCAAATTCATATTTGTATATCATGCATCTTCATTTGCATTATCGTCTACATACCTAAGAAAATTAACGTTAAAAGGACTGTGAACCAACGGGAAAAATCACCCTTTTCATACAAAAGGCGATAACGACTTCCACTCCTACAATTTTAACCGATTTTGACCAATTTTTGATACTAAGGTCAAAATCAGACCCGAACAAAGTCTAGGTCTATACTTTTGTATGAAAAGCCGTAGGTTCACAGGTCACTAAAGGTTTCGTTTTTCGAGGTATAATCATAATCAGCCCGTGGCATTCAAATGCTGAACATAAGCATCTCCTAATGCTCGCCAGCGAGCCGTGTCAGAAGGGCGCAGCACTTAATCTGCCGGCTACTTAGTCATTGCGCCACCTAGCCACCGGTCGTCCTACACTACTTTAGTCAAGTCGTGGTCTCTACTCGCGTCTGCCCCAGCGGCCGTTGATTCTTCTGCTGCTGTGACCAGCCAAACCATTTGAACTGGCTAATTCTTCGAGCTATGTCGATAACTTCTGTTCTCTCTGATCAAAAGTCCTATTTCGCTCTTCGTGCTGATATTACCAATCTATTCAGACCATACATTGGAATATTGATTAGGTTTTCGTCGATTCGTGACTCGATGGCATTCTGCGCCGATAAGACGTTTTATCGGCCTGTGACTAATGCGTTGCGTTACACAAGTGTTGTCTTTAAGCGTTCCAACAATTGCATTACGAGTTCATTCGGGGATTGTAACATTTTGTGGATAAACACGACTTTGATCATATCGATTTAGGATCTCATTCAACGCCAATATGTCCTCCCCTCACTGAAAGATTTGCCGTGTTTAAATGTAATATTTAATCATGCAGGTGGAATTCAAAAATGCATTTTCTTATTACCAACCAAGTTTTTCGCAATTCAAACGCCTCGTCCAAGTATCATTGTTGACTTTTTATCGCTCTCGATTCTAATTACGTTTATCAAAGTATTATTTAAAGTCTAGTTACTTGTCTGATAAAGAATTCATAAAGAAAACACATGTTTTTAATAATTGTTCTTGTTCTTTTTTATTTCATACACATAATAAATCTACAGTGTATTTTTGCGTAAATACACAGTTACATGCCGCACCATGAGAAAATATTGCACACAAATTCGCCAGATGGACAATGTTAATAGACTACAGTTTTGAATTTAACTCAATTTCACTTAAATAATCGAGAGAAATACGTAAAACGTTATCTCTGCTTTCCATTTGTTAATTTCATTTGAATACAATGAGCATAAAAGAAGTCGTCCTATGTACCAGTGAACTATTTAAATATTTATTGCTTTTTTACTATTTACTAACGAATTTTCTACACCATCAATCAGTTTGCGATATTTTCTAATTAGATTATTAGGAAAAAACGGTTGGAGGTATGTACTCCGTTACGACAGAAATATGGAGTGTCGCGGAGGGCAACTTTTTGGCCTATGTATCTGAAATATTTATAGCCAATTAACATACACACATACACGCGCGGTCCCAGGGGGGGGTCACAGGGGACATGACCCCCCCCCCCCCCCAAAAACCGTACACGTCAAATTGAAAAATCAAGTCTAAAAGTAAAGTTTAATTTACTCGACATATTTTATTATTAGTGACCCCCTCCAAAATTGCAGGCTGCGACCGCGCCTGCACACATACATATCATCACGCCTGATTTCCCTAATGGGGTGGGCAGAGCCACAAGACTACTTGTGGCCACGTTCGATTAATTAGTCCTAAGATGGTAGCCAATTAAACATGTTTATTATTACATTACATTTTACAAAATAAATTAATTTCCCCGAAAGCCTGTGCTTTTCTCTAGCGCGACAACACAACTATTTACTTAGCTGCGATAGGATGAAATAGCCATTATTGTCGCTGACGTCACGCGTTGACGTCAGGAGAGCACAGCCATGCTTTCCCTGCACGTCTTGCCTACATCAGTTCATTAATTCGCTACATTATGCTAAATTGATGTCACCAACCTAATGCTGGTGACTTTCTGACGTGGCCACATTTAATCAAGGTGTTCTGAATAAATACCACGAGTTTTAGGAACGGGAGCTTACAAAATGGCGCAAGTAGTCTTCCGATGCGGAAAACTCGTTTTGCCGATTGCACGCAACTAGGTTATAGATAAGGCGGCATAATAGCTCGAGGCCCTCGGCGAAACTGAAACTGAACTGAACTACGATAGCTTGTGCCATACCACGAGCTGCCACTAAAGTATAACTATCGCTCGGTCTCTTTTACTTGTATCAGCAACAAGCAGTATTTCCGATAGATTTCGATAACGAGAACGTAAACTCATGGTAATAGTAGCATGCATGACATCCTGCCCACCGTGATATGAATAAGAATAGGGTTGCCAGTTTTACGAGCACAAGACTGTAACGATTTTTGAAGTTTATGAGCGAGTCCCTAATGATACAATGTTTCTTGAACAGTGTGATGTCTCTTTCATCCTCTTAACGCTAGCATATGATCGATACAAGATGAAAATAGGCACGCGACTTGTGAAGGTTTTTCAATAAATTACACTACATCTGCTTAATATGACTACTTCATTGCGGTATTTGACTTGATCTTCCGCAAATGACGCAATAGGGCGTTCGTCAAAGTTATCACATTAATGAGGTAGGCACAGTTTCGTCCAAACTGGGTCTAATATTTGTATAAGATGAATCTATTATATGTCATTGGTGGTCATTGAACGCGTCGCAGGTTTTTGTCATTAGATCGCACATGACCATTGTTGCTTCAGTAAATGGCCTTGCAGCCCACGTCGCGGTATAGGCATGTTATGTTTATATCAAGCGACACCGTACGTGACTCACACTCTAAAATAATCGTTTTCAATATAAATCAAATAAATACAGCAACTGTTTCGGAGTAATGCTCGACTTGCAAAAACATAAGTCGGCTGCGTGGCAACACGCGTTTATAACAGCTAACAGCCGTTACAAATGCGTTAATTGTTCATTATTTAAACAACAAACGTTCGAAAACTCAAGCCAAGCTATTGAAGTGTTTCAATTCAAAAGGTCCCCTGTAAATTCCGACCGCGGCGTACCCAGTGACAAGGCAATCTCCCACATAATTAAAATCGGTCGTGTCTAGCCAATCGCTCGGCAACTCAACTATGTTCTTACATTACTTATTGACCAACAGCATGTTTGATTTAATGAAACATATAGGTACAAAGTTAATGATTCGGTGTCGTTTGGTTTCCCTTCCGATTTGTAACGAAGGCAAAGTTACACTCGTGTCCTAATAAGACGTAGTTTAGGCCAGTGTTTTTCGACCGGTGGGTCGCGACCCTCCGGGGGGTCGCAAAACCAAATTATTGTATTGTCATCCGAATTGCAAACCAAATGAGCCCTAACTCGAGGGGTTTACTAGTAGTCATTGAAGAGTTCCACTATCCACCTCTTGGCTCCATGGTCAGATCAGCTCGATGGTACCAAATTATTGTATTGTCATTTTAACTGCATACATTTGCAAAGTTTCATACATTTACGACAATTAGAAGTAGGTTAAAATTACGCTGAAAGATTCCATTACATACATACATACAGGTTAAGCTAATAAAAGTGTGTTAAAAAATAGTACCTACATAATTATAATTAGTCCGTCAGTTAGATTATCAAAAAATATTGAAGACATATTTTTTTCTTTATCAAATCAGTCAAAATTGACAAAGATAAAGCGTATCAAAGTTCGGGAGTGGTGGCTACTGACGTCACTTAGATGGTAAAAAGTGTACAAAGTCGTGACGTCATGAGGAACTTCAACGCACTATATCTTCGTATTTTTTTGTTTAATTGACAAAAGAAATAATGTGTTCAATAATTGTTTATAATGTATATGACGGACTAATTAGAATTTTTCAGGAAAGCCTCTTAGGGATGGCATTTATTTTGGTACGGATCCTTTTTTGTCGTTCCCGTGCACTCAATTCTGGCTTTGGGTTTTATCACTGCCACGCAACTGAAAATCAGTCCTACTTGCAAAACATTCCTTCCGTGCGACATAAATCTTTGGCGTCGCGATGATCTTGAACACCGTCGTGCATATTTCCCACATTTATTTTTATTAAACCGGTCGCTGTGAATATCTTCATGCATAGCTGTGTCATATCAAAGTCAACAGAACCAAATTATTTCGTAACATTGATTCTTTCGTAGCAGGTTTTTATGCAGCGTCCACCGCCCAAGGTCGCGCGATGACAATCGGCTTCCCCAGAGGTAGTTACTAGACAATTTAATTTCCTTATGAGCCTTGGCCAGCGAAAGTGAATCAATTCTTATGATTAAACTTGGGGTTTTTGGGAGTTTTTAGCATCGCATTGACATGGCACGAAATAGCCTGACTTTTACAACTTTGGTCGCCGGGTCGCTTTTTCAACAAACTCATGGACAAAGTTGAATTTCGTTTAATTAATTATTACGTGACAGCTTGAACAAAATTACACATAAATTAAATGAGATTATGTGCGTATATCCTAGCACACACACATCAAATGGGAGGATAAAATGAGACCGACTGTTATTATACTATCTTTTTATAATCCCCCACGGAACCTGAGTTATGCTTACAATAAGCCGTATCCCAATTCCTCCTTGAGGAACAAACACCCCGTCGCAAAAACCGAACCAACGCAATCTAACTCACATCGCATCGAAACCGGCAGATTGTATAGAGTAAAGAAAACAGTTAAGGATAAATTGGGGAAATATAAATTACACAGATTAGATATAGCATCATAAATACGTCCATCTTGTTAATAGCCGCTGTAAACGTTCGAAGCCCTGGACTTAAACTTAGGTACATATTTATGAAATCGGTGTGACGTAAGCATATTGATTCCCACCTTGAAACGTATTTCGAAACTAGTTGGCTAGTGTGACAGTAGCGAGTCAATGGCTTGGCTCGTTTGCGTAATATGTAATTAATGAATTGTCCCGGGAGACGCTGGGACTGCGGCCACGCCAAGTAGCCTAATGAAAACTCATTTCACGGCATCGTCGGTCGTCAATTGAGATTAAACCAATTAAATTAATAGTAATACACAGAAATAAGTAATTTTTGAATATTTAAATTAAACAACACAAATAAGAGTATTAGGTCTTGTTGACAAAGTAAAATAATATAAACCTTTTGAACGCCACGGCTCAATGCGAGAAAACGTGCCCTGGACGCCGAGCGACGGCTGTAGCCGACAAAATGGAAAACAGCATGCGCGTCAGGGGCACGGAAATGTGCTGTCGGCTGCAGCCGACTGTGGCGTTCAAAAGGTTGACCAACTTGATTGCGAGAGAAAAACATGCAATGATTGCATTGTGTAGTGTACCTACAAATTTACAATATTTTTGCGAGCGGCAGGTTACTTGGCTTTGTAGCAGAATTCCTCAGAATTCGCCACCTGCCGCGAGCTTTATAGAAATCCTGTAAATCCTAGATAATCAGCACATAAATTTAGAATTATGCACATGATAGTAATTTTTAAGGTTTCTACGAAATTCGCCTGCTATTGGCCAATAATTGTATAACGCGGGCTCTGTTATAGTTTCTAAGTATCGATATGTTGATTTCAGTATTGTATTTTATGATAATGACGAGGAAAATATAATTGAGACAGGATTTTACGAAATAAATACATTAAAATGTATTTAAATTCGTGTAGCAATTTAGCATTTTACTGTTTAAACACCTGTAACACGCGACGTTGAAATTTGTTGACCTCTTGTTTCTGAACATTTTCTCAGTTTAGTTGCTAAAAGGTAGGTTACAAGTTAGGTTTTTTCACGTTTCACGAAACGGCTGGCAGGGTATTTCTTCCCAAGTGTACTAATATAAGCGCACCTGCCTCGCGCCTCCAAATTACGCCGTCTCTTCATCGGACAGATTCATTAAATTAGTTCAAGTTTCTTTTTAGTAGCTTCTGTCGAAACGTCTTTGACGGTAAAGAAAACCTCAGTTGTTTTTGCAATTATCTTTCCCGTCTGCCTTTTTTAACAAAGTACAAAGAAATACAACGTACTATAAGGGATTAAAAGCTTTTATTTTCACCAAATCACATGTCTTGCTAACTAAATTATTGTAAAAACATTAGATAGTATATGTAAATAAATTGTAAGATATTTTAATCTTGTTTTTCCTCTTAGCGGTAAGTGTTACGACATTCACATTTTATTTGTGTTATGTATAAAGAACTTACTTTTGGAGCGAAAAAGGTGTGATTACATGTGATGATACTCGGATTGGAAATCAAGGAAATCGATACCAATTAAACTGTGCTTGAACTTGAGTAGTACAAGATGAAAACAAGCAACACGGTTTTTCTGATAAAACAATTAACTTCCTTGTTAACGATTTCCGCTCTGTAAATCCGAGCTTAGTTATTTCTCGTGCTAAAGTAGTTAAGGTTCCGCAGCCGGCAACATACCGAAGGTCCTTTTTGATTTTTGTAGGCTAATTCTTGACATAGCATTGTTCTGTAAGAGTTCTGCCTGTCAGTGCGAGGACGATTGAAGAGATAAACAAACGCTTCGACTTAAAGGAAGGAAACTGGGAATGTAGTCGGCTACGGATTGTTCTAGGTGCCTGAGCAAATTATATTGCATTTTGTAATATAGTCAAAAGAACTAAGTAGAATTATTTTGTTACCATGTGTTTATGCAACAAAATGCGATATTTTTGTTATTGAAAAAAGCAACATATCTTCGTGAATCTAAATATAAAATGTCTATTTGGGATTCACGCAGTTTCGTTTTGGAATATAGGGATATTTTCTGATGTTAACTGAAATAACTATTATCTTGAAATACGTGATAAAAGCTTGTAGTAATTTGATTTGTCTGTAAAATTGCCAAATAAATTTAGTGAACATAGCGTAATAACGATTAATGATATAATCATAATATTAAATTAGCAGTTCTATTGTGAAAATGGCGGAGTACGATATCGACTTGGTCAATTAAACGTTCATTGAAGCACAAACAGCGATACACCGCCCGGCCGCTTGCTATGCCTTGGAATAGACCAGGAGCTCTGTTATTGGATGATGACAGTTTATAATTTGAGTGATTTAGCATACATATTGCGGATCTTGGCGTATATTACATAAGGCTATAAAGGCCGCACAGGCAGGTGGCTTGCTTAGCGCCTAGAGCCTAGCGAGTCAGGGTGATTATTGATGTCGCCGAGCGCGCAGTGCGGCTGGTGTCGAGAAATCTAGAACGTTTGTTTAAAGCCAAGACTAGGCGCTAAGCAGGCCACCTGCCTGTGTGTTTCTGGCCTAAGTGTTTCCAGGCGCGGTCGCAGCCTGAAAATTGGAAGGAGGGGGGTCACTTATAATAAAATATGTCGAGTAAATTAGACTTTATTTCTAGACTTGACTAATTTTAGTTTGTAAATTTTTAGAAGATTTTTCAATTTGACGCGTACGATTTCGGGGGGTCATGTCCCCTGTGCCCCTTCCCCCCTTGGGACCGCGCCTGTATATTACTTTGTTGCTTTTGAAAAGAAATAACAAAAATACAAATTTCATTACCATAGCAACTGTGTATATCTGATCATTTCACCGAATCCGTTGAGCCGTTTCAGCGTAAAGAAGTAACAAACATACTAACTCACACTTTCGCATTTATAATATTATTGTGAGAAATTTAACTTTATTTTTATTAATCGTCGCATGATAAACTGATGTAATTTTATGCAGTTGGCTCTCGTTCTATAAAATTAACCTTCAGCGTTTCCTTGACACTTGACATCGCCATGAACGATTTCTTGCGCACTGGCGATGTGGATCCATGGACCATATATCCAATAGACTCCGCATAGCCGGGCGATCGCCGCTGCCAGCATTACAGGCAAAAAGCCATAAGCGGCGGGGACACATAACCTCGAACGCACCAATCACAGCGCTCTAAAAACAACGCGCGCCCCGCAAGTATGGCAGCTTTGTTAGTAAAATTTAGGCTAAGCCGTGTCTTTAGGATATTTAGTATGTGGATCCTATTGATGGCTAGGAAACTCATTATAACATCAGTTACTTCCATTGCCAGTAACGTTAAGCATTGCAGGTGGCCGCTAACCAAAATGTAAAGAAATATTTTATATATTTAGATACCTATTGCACACCGAAGCATACCGGCATTTCCTTACTGATAAGTTACTTTTCTTAGTGTATAAATAATTACGAACGGTATAGTTCGCGCCACGTAAAAAACCGCCGCCGCCAGCGCTCTTTTTACGTGACACGACCTGTAAATAAATACCTACTTATAGCCTGTATTTTAATAAAGCAGTACAAGTGATTTTTCATGAATGATGATAAATAATAAGTGTGATATGTTTTCCGTGCACAAGGGACGATGTTGTATCTACTTTCAATATTTAATAATGTTCTAAGCGTCTGGCTTTGAGCGAGTGAGTATTGTGACGTCACTGAGGTGCATCGCCATCTAGGAACGGAACGGTCAACGAAGTACAGTAATTGTCTGGAAACTGTGTTGAACTGATTTCGAGCGGATGGTGTCTCAGGTGCGTTACCATTTTCTGAAAGTTATAGTTGAGTTATCGAGGTGAGTCGGTCGCGAGAAGTGCAGTGGATAGTGTGGACAATGTAGACTGTGGACAGTGCCGGACGCTCGCGCGAGTGACCACGCCCTCGGCGATCACTTACCATACTGTGCTTCTGTTGAGACGAATAAATCTGGTTGTAGCCATATTTTGTGTATTTATTTCTCACTGTAGATTTGATATCGGCTGTCAGTCTTAACCCATTCAGCGCTACAATCCCTGGATCTAGACGGGGAGCGTACCGGAGTACCTACCTACCCCGGACGACAATTTAATGGAAGCGTCATTAATCTCAAATGCTTTAGGGGAGGGGCGCCAATGTCAAGTGTTTTCCCCGACTTGCAAAAATCGTAGTGCTACTCACGACAGTGTGATCTCGGAATTCTCAAACGCCGGTCACAAGCTGTCCTGATTCTGCTATCGCAAATACGAATGTATGGCGACGGCGTGTCGTTACATGGACCAGGCCGGAGCAGTGGATGTATTAACGAATTTATTGAGACAAGATGATTTTTAAGTAGTTATCAGTGAAGTATTACGTTATACTAGAACAGACATCTCAAACAAATGACAGCGAGCACTTGATGACGGAGCGGGCATGCGCGCCGCGTCCGGCGGTGATCGTTTTCTCATAGGCGTTTATGCCATTTGGCCTCCCCTTTGGACTTCTGAGGTGTTCAGACGTGTTATTACTACTCCACGGTTGTTTAAAAATTATATTTTAATGATTATTTATTGTAAATAATTATTACGAAATATTAGGAGTGCAGAAATATAAAGGAGTTGCCCATCATCTGACACGCGATCGACCGCCACATGCCTGCGGTTTACCCACTTCAAGAATACATGTCACTGTGAGTACATTGTATTTCTATCTTAAGAAGAGGCAGAGGTCTCACCTAGCTGGACGGACAAAGATTATCTATGAAACTGTCGATCAGTAACCAGTTTGGCTGAGCCCCCGCGAGTTGTTTACCTGATTTGCCTTATTTTAACTTTGGCTGCGTTCTGCTCTCCTGGTACTAACTTAAGAAATGTCGCTCCGACGCACGCCCCCTCCCGTCAGGCCCGCACCCGCAGCTGCAACGGACGAGATGCCGATTACAAGGACATTTGATCTATCGCAAACTCGACAACATTGTACGTCGGAGCCGGACCTGAATGTTACTAGATCTGCAGAAGAGTTGGTTCGTGAAGCCTCCAATATTACTCAGCGTTTTAAGCGCAAGCGAGAGTGTACAGATGAACAGCTCTCTGGGTTCATGACAGAAATGAAAACAATGTTTCTCGAGTTTAGAGCACATCAAGACTCTCAGGACACGAAGATGGAAAAAATCTCCTTAGCAATGGATGAGATCAAGGTACTTAACCTTGCTATGCAGAACTCTGTTGACTTCGTCGCTAATAAATTTGACTCCATTCAAACTCAAATAGATAAACTTGAAGCGGACCGGAATCAGAATCTACAGTATATACAGATGCTTGAGGACAAATTCGAGAACCTCGAACGACACAAAAGGGCAACGTGTGTGGAAATCAAAAATATACCACATACCACAGGTGAAAACAAAATGGCCCTCCTGAATCAGCTTACACCAATTGCAAACATCTTGAACACGCCCATTGACCCACACTATGTGAAAGATATATTCCGCATCAACACAAGAGATCCTGCAAACAAAACTATTATCGTTGACTTCACGAGTGTGCTCACAAAAGAACGTTTGATTCGAAATTACAAGGAATACAATAAAGCGAATAAAACTAGCAAACTCAGCACGGAAACTCTACACATAAGTGGCCCGCACAAGCCTGTATTCATATCTGAAAATTTATCACCACAGATGAAACGGCTTTTTTATCTCACCAAGGAATATGCAAAGACCAATGCATTTCAGTACAGCTGGGTATCAAATGGTAGAATATTTATGCGGAAACAAGAAGGCTCTGGCGCGATACCCATCAGAAGTGAGCAAGACTTGGGAAACCTCGATATTCCTAATACTAATAATGTTAACTGACTAGACTCCTTAACGACCTATCCACACTTGTGCTTTCGTTTATTGTTATGTGTTTCTCTCTTTTTGATGTATTTAAGTCTTAACCATAATATGTTAACCTCATCACCACAATCATGCACCCTCAACATTTCCCATACTGGTAGTTCGTCGCACTTTCAACATATACAGTCAACTCTTTCACATCGCAAACAAACTAACATTCCTGGATGTTATCAAAAGTCTCAAGCCTTTGGTAAAAACAAACATATCAGCTTACTTTTGACCCCTGTTAATATCTCTACACACTATGAATAGTACATTAGAAATTTCTAAAGATTTAGAAAATATAGCTATTTCTCAATCCTTCCGATGCACACCCGAGAACTGCATTGGACTTCTTCCTGATCTAAGGGACTCGCTATTGGTCTTACATCTTAATATTAGAAGCATAGGCTGCAACTTTGATGAGCTCCAGGTACTCCTTAAAAGGATTAATATTATGTTTGATGTGCTGGTGCTAAGTGAATGTTGGCTAAGCAAATGTCCCTACTTGCCAAACATGCCAGGATACGCATCCTATAAAACTAAATACACAAACCAAAATGATGGAGTAGTGGCTTTTGTTAAATCGGAACTCGTATGTACAGTTGTCAAACAAACTGTCAACGATGCCAACTGCCTTATTCTGAAGTTCTCCGATGAAATAGCTTTGGTGGCCCTCTATCGCTCCCCTTCCATTAGGAATACCACAAACTTTTTGGAATCTCTTGATGATACGCTAAAATCCTTGAGTCGATTTAAAACAGTTGCGGTAGTTGGTGATATTAATATCAATATAGTGCCTGGAAGTGATGACCTAAATGCTGATGCTTACCTGACAGTCGCTGCAGCACATGCTATGCTTCCCGCTCATACATTCCCTACAAGGAAAAATAGATGTCTGGATCACGTCCTTTTAAAATCTAGCGCAAAATCTGTTACACTTGTTATTGATTCGCTTATTACCGACCATACCCCTGTGATGTTGTGTTGCAATCGGAAAATTGAATTGACAAAAGCAGCACGAAGCAGAGTAGTATTTAGCGAAGCTGCCTGCGTCAATGACATTAAAAAAACTGATTTCTCTTTTATACTGTCAATTCCTGATGCCGAAAGGGCTGCAAATGCTTTTGTCAATACAATAATGGATATAATCAAAAGTCACTCCCGATCCGTAAACATCCCTAGTAATAAGCGAATCATTAAGCCTTGGATGACTCCCGGTCTCTTGCGCTGTGTCAGAAATCGCGACCGTTTATACAAACTGAGTAAAAAAGACCCTAATAACCAAATAGGTAGACTAACTTACACTCGCTACAGAAACTATTGCACGAACTTACTAAAAAAGATTAAACAAGCCTATGAACGTATGGAGTTCCAAAAAGCAAATAATGATCCTAAGGCTACTTGGAAACTTATTAAAAATATAACTAACCTAAATCGTAAAACGTCTACAGCAGACAATCTTCTGCACTTAAATAAAAATCCAAAATTATCGACTAATTTGGTCAATGACTACTTCAGTAGCATTGGCAATAAGCTAGCCTCAAAATTTACTGATCTGTCTAATTTTGATTTACGCTCATATCCAAGTTCACAAGTTAACTCAATGGCATTGATAGAAACAGACAATGAGGAAGTCGAACGTGTAACATTAGGCTTAAAAAACTGTGCTGTGGGCTGGGACAATATCCCAGCATCACTGCTTAAGGCTTCCCGCTCTGTCCTTGTACCAATAATGACGCATATCTTCAACCTTTGTTTTTCAACAGGAATATTTCCTTCTGTATTTAAGAGGGCTCTCGTACATCCGATCTATAAGAGTGGAGACAAAGACAGTGTCACTAATTACAGGCCCATTTCTGTATTGTCAACCCTTTCTAAAATACTTGAAAAAATTCTTAATAATCGATTAACAAAATACCTTGATGCTTACTCAATCCTTTCTAGTAATCAGTTTGGTTTTCGTAAAGGGAGATCTACAGAGGATGCTGTTGTAACCCTTACTGAGGCTATTGTTAGTAATCTTAACTCTAAACTTAAAACAATTGGCATCTTCTTGGACCTCTCAAAGGCGTTTGACACTGTCTCTGTTCCCATACTCTTGGAAAAGTTGGAAAGCGTTGGGCTACGAGGACCTGTTCTTGATATCTTCAAAAGCTATTTAAGTGATCGCAAACAGAGTGTTAAAATTGAAACTTACATCAGCCAAGATATGCCGTTAACATTTGGCGTGCCACAAGGTAGTGTCCTCGGACCTACCTTATTTTTAATATACGTAAATGACCTGTGCAATCTGGCCTTAAATAATTGCAAAATTTTGGCTTATGCTGATGACACTGCTCTTCTTGTACAAGCTCCTTCTTGGGAAGAGGCTCGAGGCCGGGCTGAAACTGCCATGAGGACAGTAATGCAATGGTTAGGGAGAAATTTACTGACAATTAACTTAACCAAAACGATGTACATAACCTTTGCCGCCAAAGCGTCTTCTTTGCCCCTCCAACCACTGATCGTACAGGCGCACGTTTGTAACCCTGATGACATCTCTTGTACCTGCACTGAACTTACGCAATCTCAAAGTGTCAAATATCTTGGAGTTTTTATGGATTCCCTGATGACTTGGAATGAGCAGATAGAGACAACGGTCGCCAGGCTAAGAAAATTAATTTATGTTTTTCGCACCCTTAGAAATGTTGCTGATCTGCAAACTCTGAAGACAGTCTACTTCTCGATAGCTCAGTCTATATTATCCTACTGTATAGCGGGCTGGGGTGGCTCGGCGAAAACTAGATTCCTGCGATTAGAGAGAGCCCAAAGAGCGGTGCTTAAAGTTATGCTGACTAAACCAATCCGTTTTCCTACCTCTGACCTCTACGCAACAGCTAAAGTCTTAACTGTTAGACAGCTATTTATTCTTAAGATTGTCTTACGTAAACACATCGACTTACCTTTTCTTGTAAATCATAACAGTGATAATCGACGGGCAGGTCGGGTCTGTAAAACTAAAAAGTGTCGTCTCGCACTTGCAAGACGACATTACGATCATCTTGCACCGTTACTCTACAATAAACTAAATAAATTACTTAACATTTATCCACTATCATACCGAGAATGTAAAATCAAGAGTACGAATTATCTAAAAAATCTTACATATGATGAGACTGAAAATCTTGTTAAAGGAAACAGGTGACACTCACGAGAAACACACGCTCACAAAACCACATAATTAACGCTAGTATTAAATATATATAAAATATAAGTTGAAATTAAAACATACTCAAATTGTACCACTAACCTTATTAGTTAAAGATATCCATTGTACCACTGCCTGTAAATTAGTATAAAGATATTCTGTACAACTTACCTGCAATAAGTATATACATATATATAAATAACCACTTACCTTAAATTAGTAATAAATGCATTCACTGTAATACTTACCCTAATTTACTATAAAAAATAAAATTAAATTGTACCACTTGCCTTCAATTTGTATAATAGGCATGCAATGTACTGCTTACCTCAAGCTAACATACTTACCTTTGTAATTTAGCTCCAATTATAGTATACATTAGATATAGTTTACATTAGATTAGAACATAATTCCTCCATGTCTCAAGGTGGGCGTAAACAACTGCGACACAGTTTTTAACTACTGCAGCTGTTTACGAACTTACTAATTACTTGATGTGTGTTTTTTGTGTTCAATAAATAAATAAATAAATAAAACAGGCTTTACAAAAAATCAAGTTGAGGCATCCACTCTAGTATACATAATCACTCAAAGTAATGAGATATAAAATTATTAAGCTTTATTAAAAAATATTATTTTATCATCTGGGATATTTCATGAAGATAAAATAAGCCCTTTACAGCATGTTATTTGGTTGCAAAAATTAAAATAATTGACCTTTTGAACGCCACAGTCGACTGTAGCCCTCAGCTGATTTCCGTGTCCCCGACACCAGGGCATGCAGTTTCCCGTACATTTTGCCGGCTACGGCCGTCACTCGGCGTCCGAGGCACGCTTTCTCGCACTCAGCCGTGGCGTTCAAAGGTTAACAAATATGGAGATTTCGAACTGAAAACTTATATTTATCAAAATAAAATATAGCCTATATTACGAAGGGATAGTGTAGCTTTCTATTAGTGAAAGTTTTTAGAACCGGTTCAGTACTTCTGGAGATTACCCCTACATACAAACAAATTTTACCTCTTTATAAGGTTAGTGTAGATAAACCCAGTTCGCTAGAAATCTCAGGGTTAATTCAATGGATTTTGTAATGTTATATACTAAAATTCACTTAGAAATCGATCAAACCGTATGTATATGTTTGTAATACAAACGTGAAAATTTGTTAGGAAAGGATAGGGGACCATTTTATTATTAAATGAAACTACATGCTAATTAAAATTATTGTAATCAATTTCTAAGGAGTAAAAACTTATCTCTAGAACTATGCATATTTTTCCAAAAGAAAAACTGACATTTGGTTCTCAATACCAAAACCAACTGACGTCCAAAACTATGTTAATACTGATAACTACAATATTTACACTACATTATGTGAAAACTTAAGTAAAATCAATTAAAAAATGATACATTAAAACTATAGACAAGTTCAATCATAGTTTAAAACAAAACAATTAAACAAGAGTCTGTGATAGGCAAAATGAAAATAACATGATTGAGGAAAAATTACACGACCATAAATGATTAAAAAAGAAGCAAACGAGTAGGCGAGCCCTGTAGTGGCAACGTCGCGTGCCCTATACCTCTATTGGGAACCAATTCGTGTTCAGTTCAACATCGCTCAAAACTCAAGTGCGTTATTGGATATCGGTTTTAATAGGTACAAGTACCGGTTCATTATAATAGGAGTACCAGTTCCCATTTTTACCGGTATCAAGCAACGACAAGGCAAGTACCGGTATTTATCTGTATGCCTGTATTTTTGACCGTGGAGACTGTCTACACCTCCATTTAAACTAGATTAATCGATTTAGATGTTTCTTTGTTTCAATTATTATTTTTATTATTATGACCCTTAGAGACTTTATACATCTCTAAGTCACTTAACTTGTCCAGACGCGGAGACTATACATCTCCCTAACTTGTTATTTATTAGAATTAATTGGTACCCATTAGGTTTTTATGTTGCGCATTTTGTGTTAGCATGTTGCGGCGTTTCTTCTCAGCAGATGTCACCTTTCGAAGGCCTACTTGCAAAATAAATATTTTCATTTTCATTTTCATTTGGTCCCAGTTCCAAACCCTGGCTACAACCGCATCAAACTTAAACATTTACATTCCTCAATTTCATTTGCAGCTCAAACCGACGGTTAGTCCTCACCCCCTTGATGACCGTCCTAAACTCCTCTCTCTTCTCATCCCTCTTCCCCGCCAGGGTGAAGGACTTCTCCCTCATTATAGTCTGTTTCGCAGCAGCCCTGCGAAGCGACGTCGCCCCTGCCAAAGATGGCTGAATCTGCTTCTTGAGGGTGGTGATACCGTTTGGTTTAATTTCCTTCGGCTTCTCTGCAGTCTTGCTCGGGATGCTGAAGGGATTCACGTCGCAGTTCAGTTTAAAACCGAACCTTGTGTACCCGCGCGGCAGCGTGTCCAGGGTCGGCAGTTTGGGGACGGCTTTGGTTGGAGTAGCGGTTCTCATCGGCGTGGCTTTAGGTCTCAGCGCTTCTATGGTTACTGGAAGGAAAAAGGGGCTGTTAACGACAGTGACGTAGCTAACGAAGGGCTAGACAATGCCGTGCACCGGGGCCCCCAAGCTCAGGGGGCCCTCAGACCCTGACCAGCAAACCTCGTATTGAACTAGCCAAAAGCTATTAAGCGATAGAACACAATATGTTACGATTAATTCGACGACGCGGTTAGCCTAGTTGGTAGTGACCCTGCCTCTGAAGCTAGCGGTCCCGGGTTCGATCCCCGGTAAGGGCAAATATTTGTTCCCGAGTCTTGCATGTTTCCTAAGTATTTAAGTATATATTTATCTATGTATGTATATCGTCGTCTAGTAGGTACCCATAACACAAGCCTTTAGAGCTTACATTGGGCAAAGATTGTCCCGCAAATTATTATTATTATTAATTAAACAGAAGTTCTGTCTTTGCTATGGACATAATTGAGTATGAAATTGTTTTTTATCATTTCTTATCAGTTATTAATGTGGTTCAACATGGCTGATAATAAAACCGACCATTTCCGCATAATAAAGTCCGAAATATGAAGATTCTCATGTCCTTTGATTGTGAGACGTGTAATAATGTGAAATATTTCTTGTAAAGTCATATTTATTCCGCATGAGTCATGGAGTTTACCGTAATAACGTTAACGTGTTAACAGCGACATCCAGTGGCGGCGCTGTGAGCTACGAACTGCAACAGTCAGGAGCTCACTTTGAGTGAGATTAATGTCCATTTTAATACCTACATGGTCATATGGATTATAATAATATAAATAATGCAATGGGCAATAGTTAGTTTTCAATAACATCCAAGATAATAACACGAATTATAATTCCTGGCGCATTTAGATAGTTATTTAAATTGGTTCACTTGGGAATTGGTTTGCTTCGGACATAAGGTTGCGCCTGGTCATTAAAAGGTATTCATCGAAAGTGTGTTTTTGTAAATTTAAAAGTTACTAAATTGATAATAAGAAACGCCAGACTTGATTTTCACAGCTTTGTGCTACACAAAATCGAGTTTGACGTTTTTTATTTTAAATTCAGGAAATTTTTAATTAAGAAGACACCGTTTCGAATTATGAACAGGGTTGCCAACGCTTAAAATAGGTTACCCCCTAAAAATCCCTGAATCACTAACTGCCGTTTTTTATAGTTTCTTTTATAATTAAAATTTACTGACTCTAGTCGTCCTGATTAGTGTAAGACAGCTGTGTGTGAAAAGCACGTTTTCCAGCACGCTTAAATTTGTTACCTCTAGGGCTGCTTCTCTCGAGTACGGCGAGGCTGCCGGTGGGCTCGAGCAGCTGACGGGCGCGGCGCGCGCGGCGCTGCTGGCACTCGTCCAGCGACTCCATGCGCTCGAAGCGGCGCGCGTGCAGCGCCGCGAAGTCGGGCAGCCGGCTCGCCTTCAGCTCCGACTTGGGCATGGGTGTGGCGGCTTTCTGCGGCGTCGCGGACAGTTTCGCTGGAAAGATGATAGAAGTACTGAAGTGTAATTTTGAAAATTGTGTAATTCAATGTTTAGTAATATCCGCCCAATGTAAAAAGAGCGCTGACGGCCAATAAAATCTAAGACCGTCAGCGATCTTTTTACATTTGTTGAGGTATAGCAATGTATGTGATTGAATGAAGAGATTTGAAATTAAGCAGTTTTTAAAAGTTTTTTTTTTACATACATACATCGTCACGCCCGAAATCCCTAATGGGGTGGGCAGAGCCACAAGACTACTTGTGGCCACGTTCGATTAATTAGTCCTAAGATGGTATGATGAACCGCATGGTGACAGGTGATCAGCTCATCGCCCATACAGATAGTCCACCATGTTGGAGAGGACCCGTCCCTTAGTCGACTTTTACGACATGCCAGGATGATAAGCATCTGCACGCATTCTATGCTATTTCTTCACTCCCAGTGCAGCAGAGGAGTTTTTTTTTTGTGATTGTTTATAATCCGGCCCATAACTAGAGTTGAATTTAAGGTAGGGCTGCGGTGGTTGCAATGTAGTATCATACAATGAACAAACCATTTTATTTATTTATTTATGTATTTTTGGAAAACCAACAGCTTACACATGCAATTTAGAAACATAAGTAAAATTTAAAAAGCCAATTATAGGTTCTCACTGATAGCAATATATTAGGTAAGTAACGTTTGACACCGCAGAAAGTCGGCATTCATGCACAAATTAAGAATAAGACAAGCGAGGGCATGTAACAAAACAAAAAATGCTAAAATTACAAACAAATTAATTAAGTAATTTTGTTAGCATATTATTATTATCTTTGTTAATGGTATTTTTAGCGTAAAAGGAAAAAACGGAACCCTTATAGGATCGCTCGTGTGCCTACTGTCTGTCTGTCTGTCCGTCTGTCACAGTCAATTTGCTCCGAAACTATTGGACCGATTGAGTTGAAATTTGGTGACTGCAACATGGACGCGTAACGTAAATAAGTGAATTTTAAACATGGGGCCACATTTGGAAGGCGAGTAAGAAAATAAACAAAAATAAAGTTTGCAAACTATATCGTGTGACATATCAAAATAAAAGGGCTCGTTGTGAGAATCTTAAATATATTTGTTTAGAATTTTAAGATAAATAGTTTGGTAGTAATTTAGGAAAATAGGCGAATATTTAACATTTGTTATGGAGTGCTTTTGCGAGTGGTATGAACAATGACTTTTCAAAGCTTCATAACTCATAAAATAATGAACATAATAACACACACAAACATTGCGTACACAAATCGGCTTCTATTACTCAGCACTATCCAATACAAGATTTAAAAAAATTATGCATCTTTCCTATTGGATTGGTCAGCTCGGTTAATTCATCTCCACTTTGCACCAATTCAGTGAGAACAAAGCCTCAGGTGTGGTTCCCTAGCCCTTCCATATAAATCAAGACTATGTAGAACTATAGAGGAGACCAGTGGCGTAGTGAGGGCATCCGGGGCAACCGCCCCGGGCCTCCACAAGAGAAGCCCCAAAAAGACAAATTCGGACGAGTAAACACTAGTAAACAACTTTTCCTTTGATATTTTTTTCACTGTTTTACCTACAACTAGTTAAAAATTCTCCCACCTTGAATAGTTTAGGTAGGTCCCCAGTTTTTTTTGCACAATGGCCTTTGGTTACCTAGCTACGCCTCTAGAGGAGACATATGTCCATGCCGCGTCCATGTCCAAGCCTTAAAAACACGTGAAGACATACCCGTGGCGCTGGTGGTGCGCGGGCGCGCGAGGCGCACGAGGCGCTCCGAGGAGCGCGCGTCGACGCGCGAGCGCTTGGCGCCCGCGGGCACCTCGCCCTCCGTGTGCGTGAAGGAGCGCTTGCGACCCGAACGCGGCGGCATACTCTCTGACAACACACCGGTTGGAATTGATTTATTGAATGAAATAGTTGGTACACGAAGGAAAGATAAGTAAGAAAGGAAGGATTCTACTAATATTATGCAAAAAAAATTGATGTGTGTGTCTGTCTGTATGTTTGTTACCACTCAGCTCCATAACAGCTAAACAGATTTTAAACTAAACGAGATTTTTAAATGAAACTTGGTATAAGATTCTAATTCTTAGGTCCTAGAATGGACCATAGATTACCTTTATCCCAGAAGCTAGTGGAAAATGCAAACCTCATCAGATGGGCTGGGATGGGCTATAAAACCTGTTTTACTCTCATGGCTAAATATGATTTAAATGTAAGGTGTTACTCAACCCTTATCGGGGCAGAGGCGCTTTATCAACCACATATGTACACGTATTTATAATTTCAACTTCAGCAACTAAATAGTAGGATAAAAGTTCGATTGTATTTACATCAAAAATATTTGCTGTTAACCTCGACTGTGGTGTTCAAAAGGTTAAATGATTTCCCAGTAAGCAACAAACATTACATGGTATTTTAATTTTACATAGGGTGAAGTATATCCGTATGGGTGGGGCCTGGGGTTAATGTTTGGCATAGTGTTATTAATACTTTTGATTTAAGTTAATAAAATCTAAAACAACAAACACGTCTCAGAAATCAAGGAAATTTCACCTAAGCACTTCACTAAGCAACTACACAAACAGCAAAATATAAATAAAAAACATAATAAGCAAAACCAACAGCAACTTACCACTCTCTTCATAAACAAAACTCTTGTTAGACCCCTTCAGATTAGACTTGATGACCTTGCTCTTCTGCTGCATGACTACAGTTGGGTTGTTGACAGGGCTGCAGAACATGACGCGCGTCATCCGCGGCGCCAACTCCGCCAGTGAAGATCTGCGGCTTTTTTCAATGGAATGGGTCAAGTTAAGGACACTCTTCTTTTTCTGGGAGCCTTTTCCGTTTGAGTGGTAAGGTGTGCAGCCAGCTGCTGGCAGCGTTTGACGCTTGTTTGGAGTATGTTGTGGTGACATAGTCACCTCAGGCTCTTCCTTAGTGAATGTACCTTCCCTTTTCAAAGGTGTAGTGGCTGGTTTTGGCTGGGATTCTGGAGTCTTGATCTCCTTTAAAGAACTTTCCAACTTCGATTCGTCTATAGAACTTTCAACCAGTAAAGGAGTATTGTTAAGAATGTTTTCTGTTTTTGAGTCATCATCAGTGATGCTGATTCTGGACATTTCATCTGATTTATCCAATGTGACGTTGATGGTTGATGATGTAGTGTCAGAACTTATCAGTGAGGATTTTGAGTTAGTTGGTTTACGAGTGTCAGTTTTGTCAAAAGTTGAGTCAAGTTTACTTTCTTTGTCAAAAGTGGTGTCAACCAGTTTTGGTTTAGTTGGATCTGCTTCCGGGAACCAGTCAAAAGTGCCATTTAAAGATGCAGACTGTTCAGTGACCGCCAAGCTTTTCCTTGAAGATGAGGATTTCTTTTTAAACTCAACACTTGTAGTTGAATTGTGTGAAGTGTTTACAGAAGGTATCTCATTTATTAGTTGTGTGATATTCGATATTTTTGACATTTTATAATTTGTTTTGTCATCTTTCTCAAATGTAGTGTTTAGTATACCATTAGAGATATTAGCTGGTGGAGGAATATCTACACTTTCAATAGTCACTTCAGGTGTGTTGGGTTTCCCTTTTATATTATATTTAGCTATATCATTTGTTAGTCCTTTTTCAAAGGTGCTGTTCAACTTTACAGGAGGTTCTGATTGAGAATCTTTATCAAATGTTGTGTTTTTTAAAATTGACTTCCTCCTCCTACTTTCATTCTCAATGACATCATTGTCTTTATCAAAAGTTGAATTACCTTTGCCCATGTTAATAACAATATCCACTGCTTCTTTGTCAGGAGAATATATGTCTAAAGAATTATTTCTCATACTTGATTTCTTTTTATTCTTGCTGTTACTAACATTTATGAGGAAGGTTGATCCCTCTTGTGAAAAGCTTGTTTTATTTGGAGATATCAAAGTATTAGTTTCAACAGGAGTGGGGCTGCCAGCAGCACTGTGGAAGGAGTCAGTAGACATATCATTCTTTTTCTTATCATTTATCTCTTGTTGCTCCACTAAACAGTTGGATCTGGATTTCTTCTTTCTTTTATTCTTCTTCTTATTCATATCATTTTCTTTATTTTTCAACTCGGCTTGCTCTGTGACTTTCTCAGATTTCTTCTTGTTTTTCTTTCCTTTTGGCTTGCCATATGTGATTGTGACAACTTCAACAATCTTCTCATGATGATGTATCTCAGGCGTGTCCTCAGAGGCGTTTTCGGAGATCTTTTTGGTACGCCGCGTTTGTCTAAACTGTTTCTTAGCATGGGTTGTAAGTTCAACATCTTCAGTGACAGCATTGTGCTCACGAAGGGTGTTTCTTCTCAGTGCACGGGCGGGTACGACCAGAATTTCATTTTCATTGGTGTCCGTAACTTCTTCGACAGCTGGGTAACTAACGTAATTCTGGCGCTTTTTATTCTTCAATACAACGCCCTGACCATCATCATTTTCCACATTGCGTTTACTTCCTCTTATTTTCCTCTCACTCTTCAGAACAAGCTCTGCTTCATTTTGTTTTATATCCTCATTGGATGTATTGTGAAGACCTGCAATTTGTTAAGATATTTTGATTATTTACTAATCTCATAACATGGCGTCAAGAGCAAATCCTAAAGTACTTACGTTTACCAGACCGTGTCGACATGTTTAGCGAAACTTAAATAGAATTCGTTAAATAATGGCTGTTGACATAAATATTTATTTCGTTTGTAATGCGTTTTGTAACGATTTCGTTTCAAACCTCAGCAGTCTGTCAGTTTCAGTTTGATTTTGATTTTTGTGGCTGATGTTGGTATTTAACTCTGATTGCTGTCAAACTCAACTCACACACTCATATGGTTCACACGCTTAAGCGTCCATCATGCGTCTGAACCGTTAGAACGATTCTATATGATAAAATGTATATTCTTTAATAAGCAGTAATATTATGTATTTGTTAGAAATTGTTGCAATAAAAATTGAATTTTAACTATCAATCCAGATTTTATTTTATCACACTAGTTCTTGTCTTGACTTTTAGGCGCAGTCTCTACGCACGCACTTTTAAAGTTCGTTAAAAAGGCGGTCGTAGATAACAACATGCCACATTCGACCAAACATAAACCGCCAAACACAGTTCAGGAAAGGAAAATAAATGCGTGATTATGCGCTATTTGTTCCATTAAGACGCTTTTTTATTTTAACAGACGTTGAAGAAGCGCTTTTGTGTACCATGCCTTACTGTTGAGTTGAATAACGATTAAAACGCAAGTAACCAAGAAAAGCAAAACTGAGCAAAGTCAGTCTGCAAAACATTCACGACACGATAAAGGAACGGAACGCAAATTCACTCAACCGCTTAACTCAATCCGTTGTTGTATTTTTTATTATTGACTTAACAGATTTGTCTTTTGGTTAACTGTTAACGACGGAGCTAATTTTCTAATTCTGTATTTAGCAACATTTAAATCTTAAGGTGTTTATATAAGTTAAGGAAAATGACTTTGTAACGGGCAGTTAAGTTAACGTCAAATTAACCTATGACTCAATACCGAGAATAAACAATGGAGCCGCCGAGCGTCGGGTGGTTTGTGTTGGTGGCCGTGTTGTGCGTGGGGGTCGCAGGCGACCGCGGGGACTACATTGGCTGCTATCGGCTGAAGGAAGACATCCTGAACACGCACACCGGGCAGTCTGTTGACGTCTGCCTTTCCGCTTGCGAGCAGCTCCACTACAAGTACGCATTAATCGGTAACGAATCTTCATGTTTCTGTAACAACTCACCCGGCACGTTCAAACTCGCATTGGACATCTGCGACACCCCATGTCCTAAAAACGAGACTCAAAAATGCGGTGGAGTAAATGCAGCGAGTGCTTACGACACCGAAGTGACCGTCCCTGGCCCGCCTGAGCCTCTCAATGTCACCAAAGTCACAGAGACCACGGTTAGGATTTCATGGAAACAGCCAGAAGCTTACTCAGATATTACTAGCTATATTATACGGGCAGATAATATAGAAACTTATGCTGATATAACATTTAGTCCTCCTGAATGGAGAGTATCTAATAATACATTCAGTTTGGAGTTGCCTAACTTGCACCCTGGCTCCAGTTACATAATCAGTGTGGCAGGTGCAAATGATGAAGATGAAGGACCCAAAGCGACCACCAGAGTTGAAACAGTTATTGGAACCCCCGACCCGAGTCCTCCAGATATTGAAGTCAAGGAGAGACATGGAGATCAAATGTTGGTACATATTCCAAAAGCTAAAAACATCAATGGGCCAATTACCATGTACAGAGTGGTCGTGTCAATAGAGCTGTACCAACAGGGGCTCATCACGAGCACCCTCAGCAACTATAGCTACGCGAGCAGCATGGATATTCCATACTACATCACAGCTGAACTGGACCCTGATGAAATCAAAACTGATTTTGTGATTGGTGACCGGCATACATACAATGGATACTACAACGCCCCCCTGCCATTAACAAATGACATAGATGTGTCACTGGGTATTGTCAGTGAGAAGAATAATGTGAGGAAGATGAGATATGCTGAGTCCACGAAGAAAATAATTTTGAACATAAATGAACCTGAAGACATTAACCCTATGGTGGTAGCCCTGGGAGCAGGCATTGCTATTGGAGTTGTTCTTTTACTGATTGGTATAGGCATGATCATAGTTCTCAGAAAAAGGATTCATTTAGTCCGTCTTCAGAGAGGGTCGCAGTCTATGCCTTTGAGTCTCAGTGAGCCATGTGTGGAAATAGAGAATTCCGGTTTCCTTCAAGAAGAGGATGAGAAAATAGACTATTATGGTAACTTGAAAAGAAAACTGTGGAATATCCCAAGGAATCTCATCGATATAGATATTTCTTGTGTTGTTGGAGTAGGGAGCTATGGGAAATTCACCAAAGCTAAAGTTCAGCAGCATGGTGGACATACTTCTGGCTTAGTTCAGGTCATAAATGATAGAGAAATGGAGAAGCCAGACAAAAAACACATGCTGCAGGAGCTGGATCTCATTATTAAATGCAATGAGCATGAAAATGTCATATCTCTTATTGGAATCAGTGAAACTAATGCAACGCTATTTGTTGTGCTGCAAGACACTAAGTATACTTTGAAAGAAATGCTCCTACAGAGCAGACAGCGAGACTTACAAAATAATAAATTCTGCCTCGTAACCGAAAACAGAGTATTGCAGCTCTGTGCTGACATTGCAACTGGGATGGATTACCTGCATAGTAAATCTGTGATACACAAGCGGCTGAGCTGCCGTAATATAGTGATCGGCGATAACGGCGTCGCAAAAGTATCCGGGTTCGGTTTGTCACATATCCGCCCACTTCACGAGACTCCTGATTACACAAGGTGGACAGCTTGCGAAATGTTGCGGCAGTCAAGGTTCAACCCTAAAGCAGACATTTGGTCGTTTGGTTGTTTGGTATGGGAGGCACTCACGCTGGGCGGGACGCTGTATGCGCAAACGGCAAGCAAGGACGTGGCGGCGCGCGTGCTGCGCGGTCTGCGCGCCTCACAGCCCTCGTACGTGGGTGATGAGCTGTTCCAGCTGTGCCTGCAGTGCTGGCAGGTGGACCCCGACGAACGCCCGTCCTTCGGTGCGCTGCTGCGGGAGCTCCGCCCGCTAGCCGACGGGCCTGGCACACGAAGCCTCAGCTTCACGCACTACAATGGTTTTAACTACGAACCCCATGTGCCGCAGTATGAAATTATTTAGCAGTGTTCGTAATGATTACAGCAACAGGTAAATATTTTCACATAACATGATGATGTAGTCTTGTGAAAATAAGAGTAAGTCTTGTCCTCATAAACCATGGGATTAAAAATCTAAAATAGGTAGATCCATTTGCTGTAGGAAAGTTTGTAGTTGCTTAACTAACTCGGCATCCAAAGATTTAGGCTAAAGCCACACGACGTGGCATGCTTAGAGGCAAGATTACTTAATTACTAGCACTCGTAGCATGTCACTATGCGCGCGGTGTGGCCAGTGCCTCAGAGTATCGTAAGTTTGTTCACTAGGATATGTCATCTAACTAAGAGAGTGAGAGCCACGTCCAGTGTGGCCTAAGACTTAAGGCTGCTTATGGCAGGTTTAATGAATTATGACCATATTTCTTTTTTCTAATACTACTTGAAGAGGGAAAACCCGGCAGGCCGAATGTTTACATGAAGTAAGAATCTATTCATGTTACCTTTAAGTGTAGTTTAGATAATTCATTAACCACCATATAATAAGTCATTAAACCTATTTAGGAACTAGGATATGAGATATCGCACATTTGTGAGGAATTTCTCGCCTAACTCATCCTTACTAATATTATAAATGCGAAAGTAACTATGTCTATTACGTTTTCACGCCTAAACCGCTGAATCAATTTTGATTAATTTTTGTATAGAGATATATTGGACCTTGGAAAACGACATAGGCTACTAAAATAATTCGCTGGACGAATGCAATAGTGGCACAATTAAAAAAAAAATGGTTTTTGAGTTGAACCAAAAATCGTGTTATTGCATATTTTATACCATACAAAACAGACCAAACTCAAAAGGATATTTAGACATGTGTCACTATTGCATTCGACCAGCGAATTATTCTACGCAGACGAAGTCGCGGGCACCAGCATTCATTTTAGGAGTCAAGAGTCCTTAAACAGAGTACATTCCATTTTTTCCAATGCCTCGATTAGATCTTTCTTTTCATTTTTGTTATGGCAAAGTGTGACCAATCTATTGAAGGCATAATTTACAACAGCTTGAAGTATTTCGTATTTAACAAAATATACGAATTTCATAATGAAAGCGTCAACCGGTCGCCGAATTTCATTTTCATTTTCACAATATGTGCACAGCACAAAAATATCGAACTGTGGTTATTATTTTTGTCATATTATTGTAGCACATGTTTAAATATTCCAGTAATTTGCAATTATAAACGACTTGCACACCGCGTTTATGACCGCAAAGTACCTACCTACGGCCCTTGAAAAGCAGGCCGACCGTCACAACATACCCGCGAGTATTTTGTCGTGCAGTGCGTCACTGTCAAACTAATCAAACGTGTAAAGGTAGAGACATACTGAGCCCACGTACGCAACGTATGCAACGCAATGACACTAGACTCTTGAATTTGCATGAAAAAATATATTTATTCCCTCCCGATTGAAAATGTAATACTACTAAATAATGAAAACTTATAGCTAACCCAATACCTTGAAGAAAAAAAGTCAGTTGACTATAAAGTGGTGGATAATGCGTCAGCTTTCATGTTCTGGAGACCAGCTAACGTATAATCCACCTCTACGTACTTGGTACGTTACCGCCGCTCAACCTACCCACGGAACCGCAGCTGACGTTCACATGGCTACATGATACAACTCGGAAGCATTTTACGATTTATTGCCCGGGAGGAAACTTGACGCAATTTATACCTGGCTCGTGTACTAAGATGACTTGAAACATACATGCATGTGACAGTGTTGCGTATGATAAGTATGTTTCTCAGTCATTTGTTTTCATGCATATTCAAGGATCTAGGTGTCATAATGCGTTGCATACGTGGGCTCAGTATGTCTTTACCTAAAAGGACGCATTGAGCGACAAATGACTGTTGGGAAGTAGTTGGATAGCTATGAAGACCCCTATTCGATTCGTAACAATATTTATTTTGGCAGTACAATAAAATACGACTTGTCATGCTGTAGCATGATGGCGGAAGAGAACGTAATAGCTAGCCTCAAACTGTTAGGCCAATTTTAATCTATTTGTGGCTAATGTAGTGCTAGTTACATATATGTATATAAAGTAAATAATAATTATGTTGTTTCCAACAATGACTCGCGGGCAGGTTGTGCTAGACGTGCTGGTCTCACAGGTGCCAGGACCACGTGGTCCGACTCGTATTTGCTCCTTTATAATATTAGTTTGGATAGCGCCTACCTTTGGGGTAATCCTACATGCTCGAAGGCAGTGGCGGCGTAGGATAGATTGGCACCCCGGGCGGTTTTGTATTGAGCACCCCTACTTAAATTAAAACACCAAATACTAGACTTCATTTTACTAAAATATTCGATTGATAAAATCAAAAGATTGGTTAGTCGCGCTGGGCTCATTGTGGAGTATGATTTTATTAATTTTAACTTTGAAAAGCTTCTTTCACATGAAGCCACCGAAAGACTAATTGTTAAAAAAAATCGAAGACAGCGCTAAATTTGGAACAGGCTCAGAATAACGATACGTTTTAAAATATGATATTAGTATGTACCTAAGTAGCTAGGTACAAGAGTAGGTAGTTATTTATTGATATGTCTTTAATGAAGGAGATTTTGTGCGCCTTCGGATGTACGAGTGAGTTGTCGTTGTCACTCCTTGGTGCTCGGCACCCGGGGCGGACCGCCCCCCCCCCCCCTTACGCCGCCACTGCTCGAAGGAGGCCTGCTGTAACTTGTAGATGTTAAGAATAATGATAAATACGTTAATATTTTGTAAATTAATAAGGACTAGTGCGATATAAGCATTTATATACCTTTAAAAAGGTACATAACCTTTAGTTGCAAATAGTTGGTCCTGGGTAGCTTAGGCCGTCCCTTTCAAGATTGGACTGGTGAGAACCATAAGCGGGCACACGCTTACTCCCATTGAGTTCGTTAGGTGAAGTGATAATTATACTCATCAAAATTATAATTTGAAACGGAATCCGATAAGACTCCCACTTTGAAATTAATGTTGAAAAATGCGTGATAAATTAATAGGTATATTAAGAAAATTAAATTGTCAATTTCTGGATCTCTCGTACCTAGATCTGATTTTGATCGTTTTGCGATGTATACAGCTCTTAGGTTTCATTTTACTTATGAGTAGGTATTTCTCTAATCGTATGTACATAGTTTATGTGCTTATGTCAGCAACTTTGAATTTTTAGTATTTCGTTAAGAAAGAAAAAATGTAAAAAATTCTTTATTTAGGTTTTTTATTCGCTTAGAATCTTAATTAACATAATTACTTAAGAAATTCATAGAAATATACAAAACTGTTGGACTGTCTGTTAACAAAATCGTCCCGAATGCTGAAATTCAAAGTTGCTGACGTAAGCACGTTAACTATGTAGAAACTTTATGAGAATACTCATCTATCACTGTACTTATTGTTTTATTTTTAATTTAATTTATGTCTTGTGTATATAAGTTTTATTGATCTGATTTTGTACATTCCGTCCAATGATATTGTTTATCGATCTCATATCTTGTGCGTTCGCAGCTCAAAACTGATGCACACAATTTTATACTGTTTTGAAATTTACATTTAGTATTAAATGCACAATTTATACACAATAACGAGATTATTTTTTAATCCCTTTTCCGTCTTCATCACAATATACTATACCTATCCAATTCACTCCGCATAGCCGGGCGACCCTCGCTGCCAGCATTACAGGCAAAAAGCCATAAGCGGCGGGTAGGCACGGGAACGCACCAAACAATCAAGTTTGGCAGCTTTATTTGCTAGTAAAAGTTAGTCTAAGCGTTGTCTTTAGCATATTTGGTCTGTGTTTCAAGACGAGCCTATATACGTGCTGCTGGACACAGCTCCTCCCACTATGAAATAGTGCAGGTTTCCCCACGATGTTTCCTTTCCCAATACAAATAAGTTGGTTGTAGGTATAGCGCGCAAACGCATATTGACCTGTGTGAAAGAGGATGCGTTTGCGGGCTAGTGTAGGCCGACTTAAGGTTGTCTCGGCGCGTGCGCGGCCTTGGCATTGGTCGGCCACTCCCGTCAATGCGCATGAATTACTGCGACAAAGGCTGGGCGTTATTTCCCACAGACAAGCAGTTGATAGTCATTAATTGCCAAACGTCAAATGCATATTTTGCGATGTAACCGACCATCAAATCGTAAGTGGAAATCCTGATACAACGCCAATTAGGCGTTGTCGGCATTGCGATAGAGCCTATAATTACGCGGATACGCGTTTGAAGCAACGAATGGGTCATGATATAATCCACGGCGCATAAGTTGAATTAAGTAAAATAAAGTTAGTTAAGAGATTAATGTAACCTATTTTTGTCATCTTCTCCAAAATTAATGTGCCTAACAGGGTCCATAATGATCTACAATAACAATAAAGTATTGTGTAGGTATAAAATGGCGGCCGTCCGCGCAAGTACAAGTATGGAACAGAAGCGTCGCTCCTCATACCGCACCTCGATTGAGACCCCAAAATGTGTTCTGCGCATTCAAGATCAAATTTCAACTTACGTGCCGCGAATTATAATTTCTCGTTTTTAATTTCAACCAGCAGATTCAATGCTCGAAATGACGTGCCGTGGTCCTTCGAGCCGGATTTACTAAGAGTACTAATTTGAGTTGGGTTCTATTCCTTGGATTCAAAATATATTAGGAAAATACATGACGATAAATAATAGAAACAAGTCATCGTTTTGCAATTTATTTAATGTTAATATAATATAGACAATGTTCAAGGTACCTTTTAATTGGTTTTCGAGCTTTTAAACACTAAGACATTGTAACCTTCCTTTAACTCGTATCGTTTACATTGCAAAATAACAGTTCATTAGAAAATCAATATGGACAGTACAACTAAATATTAACATTGACTATAATATACCCAAATTTAAATTCAATAGATATTATTTAACATTTCAATTCAAACTTAATTAGAAATTATTTCTCGTTATAAGATTGCAGACCCGTTTGTCGTAAACCAAGTTAACAAAAAACAAATAATAAAAAATAAAAATTCCATCACTGAAACTGTACAGCAACAAATGTTTTCAACATATCATCGATATTATACATAACGCCTGTCTACATACTTATAATACGCAACAAGTTATAATTCAATAGAATTAGTACAACATAGCAATCTCAACATGTGTAAAGGTTGATGAGACAGCGACGGAACGGCGTGCGGCGCGAGGCGTGCGGCGCGCGGCGTGCGGCACGAGGCGTGCGCTGCGCACGCCCCGCGCACGCGCACGCTCGCTCGCGTCCGAGCCTTAACCCTACCGGCGCCCACTGACGCCGCTCCCAACACCTCCCTGAACTCATGAACCACTCCTAGTTGCTACCTAACTTACCGTACTCGATACAAAACGGCGTGTGCCGGGAACCGCACGCGGACCGCTCCGCATGAAACCGAGTGAAATTCTTAATGACAATAAAAAATAATATATTACAATATTCCCCCCCGGGGACGCGTCCGTGACGATGTCAATATGCGCAGGTTGATTCCTCAGTCTTTAATAAATTGATGACAATGAGCAAGGATTACGTAAATGAAATAATGCTATGCAATTATGTACAGAGTGCGGCCGCGTGCGGTCCGCGCCCGAACCAGCGTCGCGAGGTCTCGTCGAGTCGACCGAGCACAGCCATGTTCCCAGACACTGTCGACTACACTAGCGCACCCGGCTGCCTTCACGTGGGTACCCGCTAAACTATACTCGTTACAATTAACCACTCTATCAACAAATTCAACAACATTTAGCTATTAAAATTAAATCAGGATGAGATGCGGACCTGCTCCGTCCCGTCGATGACGATGATCACTAGCTACCTTAGCCTAAAACATTGAAAGTCCTTACCTAACTGTAACAGCGCTAAAATATATGAATGGATTAGGGTGCGGAAGTACGACGGGCGCGAGCGAGATGCCGGCGCCCGCGGCTACTCGTGCGAGCTACTGCGTGTGTGTGTGTTCCTACGGGCGCGCGGGTGTGCGCGGGCGGGCGCGGCGCGGCTGCGCCTGCGCAAGTATTTGTCAGTATCACAGAAACAGTATATCAACCTTGTCCTCGCTCTCGCGCGACTGCGCCACCTCGATCGATTCGACACAAAATATTCCGGACGACGTTGCACTATTTATTATCTTCCCACGCGATAACCTTCAATACGACAATTACCGCACTAAAATTATTTTGTATTCACCATAATATACTCTCAAATATTGTAACAACTTCAGTATAACAACATTAACATTTCATCCAGTTATTTTTAAAATTATCTATACATACCGTTTGTATTGTTTTTTTTAATATGACAATTATAACTAACTATAATTCCATCGATAACTAGTTTGGGACGCGCTAACAACAGGAGTAAGGACGCAGGAGAAAGTGCACGAGGGGCGAGAACCGCGGGGTTCGCCGGGACCCGGGCGAGTGCCGGCGACGGTCAACGAACACTCCACGATAATTGACGTATTCACTTACACGTACAGACTAATGAAGATTTAGTTCCATTAAAATTGAGCTTGTATAATCGACATTAGCGCCGCCCGCGCCGGCAGGCCGGGCCGCGGCGGCGAGCGCGTCAAACACTTAATTGACACTAGACGATATCTGCACTACCCCCGAATATAATAAGTTAGATGAATGAGAAATTCGAAAACACCGGAAAGTTCACAGCGATACCTACACTTTAAAGATTGAATATATAATAAGTCTATCTAGGGCATATCTAGGGACATAGAACTATGCGCGGCGCATCGACTCACGCGCACGCAAGTACCAGGCGTGGCGCCAAGCGTCCTCGCATCTATCTATAGATAAAATTATAGCGAATTATGAACTTTAATCATAGCTGGGCACCGTTAATCAAATAGTTAGCATCGTTAATCGTTAATCCGTTACTAAAACAGTTAACTTCGTTAAACGTTAAAGCGTTACATTTCGAAAGAGTTAACGTAAGTTAACGTTAATCGTTAAATCGTGATAGAAATTGCATTTTATATGTGATTTAATTATTTAGAGATTCCCCTTTATAAACATCAATATATACGGTCCGCGCGTCGTCCTTTTTGGTAAATAGTAGATACCTACTTTATTAACGATTAACGGTATTTGATTGTTTTAACGGCAGTTAATGAGTCCGTTAACAATTTTTAAAGTTAACTTAAAAGTTAATCCGTTACTCGAAATGTTAACTTCGTTAATTACGATTTCGATAACCAGCTATGACTTCAATCGAGAAACGTCTCAATTCCTTTTCTTAAACACTATGCATCAACTCTTTAATCCGAATAGATTATTATGTTTTTGTACTTCATTCCTTGATAAGTATAACCGCCATCGCTGGTCGTTATCACTCGGGCGCGGTCGCGGCAGAGCGCGGCGCCCGCATGGCACTGCTGAGGTAAGCGACAACTTAATCTAGCGGCCGGGCGTCCCAGGCGTGGGCAGAACCCCCCCGCTGCCCGCGCCCGGCGGCTGGAGCCAGCCCTAGCTACTCACACCCGACCCCCCTCCCACTGTAAATAAGAATCTGATATATTGTCAATATTAAAAAATCTGCATCGACGCGTTTAAAATATAACTCTCTATTATGGACATGCATTATAAATATTTAAATTGTACTCAGATTGTTATTATACCGACGACGCGTCGTCCGCGAAACGTTCCTAACAAAAATAAAAACGAAATATTATAAATGTATAAAAAAATAAAGATCTTCACCGAGAGAAATTAGGAATGACAACGACGACTCCGCTGACCGGACTGCGATTTCAATGTCAAAATATAAAACGAAACAAAATATTATGTCGACGCGCACAACGCACAAGGACAACGATATAGAATATGGCGTCGCTCCCGCGCGTGACGTCACGCGCGCCGCGGTGAAGCCTGCGCGCGCGCCACGCTTCTATACAATTATCCGAATCCAAGTGTCAACGCTAATCCTAACATGCCACGTGACTAAACATAACTTATTAATGGTAACATTTACAATGAAAACAACTGTGTAAATAAAATGTATGCACGGTGATCAATATACAAAAATAAAAATGTGCATGGAATAGGAATTTCCGTGATAGGATTTATCACAATCGTATCTTCATTAAACCTTAAACAACGATATCTCTGCTAAGCAGATGCGGCCGAACAAAATATACCAGATACACGTCCGACACTCGTTATAGTACATGCGTAAATCAGTATAGATAAATCTATTATTGTAAATAGGTAACTATGCGTCGGTATGCGCCGCGCGCCCACTGCGCCGGCGCATAGCGAGAGCTGCGTAAAATATCCCTCAGTTAAAACAAAACAACGACTTAACTAGCAGGTAACTCGCGCCGGCCGGGACTAGACGCCGCCGGCGAGGCCGGCCAACACTTACTCTACGAATATTATGCAACGTCTGCCGCGGCGCACACTGGCACAGCTCGTCCGTGCGCAGGCGCCTACTGCATGAGCCCCGAGATGGCGTTGTGGCGCGTGCGCTTCAGCTCCTCCTCCTGGATCTTCTGCTCGATGAGGAACTGCGCGTTGCCGATGGCCGCGGCGCTGCCGCTGATGGTGACGATGCGGTTGCGCGTGCCCGGCGCGAACGTGCCCTTCTTCGAGATCTGGATGTTGGCGCCCGACATCTGCTGGATCTCCACCAGGCTGCGCCCGCCGGGGCCTGCAACACGACCGAGCGACACTCAATAACCGAGCGCCCAGAGCTACTCCCCCGTATTTGCGCCGCGGAATTAAAAGACTTTGGCATATATGAACTTTGGTTATAAAGTCTTTTACAAATAATAAAAAACACACCCTGATAGAAGTACTATTACAGAGCGTATTAGGTATCAAAGAATTTTAGCTTTTGACTTTTCATCAATATCTATCTGGCAAGAACCGGGTAAATACGGTCTGTGTATAAAAAGGTCAAGTATTCAGAGTATCTGTAGTTACACATTTGTAGTTACAAAATATAGCATACTTTGATAGCTTTTAAAATTGTGACCTCAAAAGTTAGGACTCGTTACAGAACATGACTCACTATGACTAGACTATGTGAATGAGTGGTGGTGTGAGGTGTGTGTTTAGGTTCACTTCGTCCACATTCCCATTTCGTTCACATTCCTACTTCGTCAGCAATCCCATTTCGTCCACAATCAATTCCCAATTCGTCCACTTCCTATTTTGTCAACATTCCCATTGCGTCGATATTTCCATTTCGTCCACATTCGCACTTCGTCAACATTCCTAGCTTAACTAATAAGCGTAAAGTAAAATATGCCAAATAGGTACTTAGGTAGGTTTAGGTTAAGTTAGATTTGCAGCAGGCCCGGAGGGGCCAACCACGCAGAAATAGGAGCTCCGCTGCTCCGTCGACACTTATTGATTTGAAATGAGACAGTGTCGACGGAGCTCCGTATTTGGCCTATTTTTTACTTTACGCGTGTTACTTAAGCTAGGAATGTTGAAGTGGGAATGTGGACGAAGTGGGAAAAGGACGAAATGGGAACATGGACGAAGTGAACCTAAACGGTGTGTGTGTGTGTGTGTGTGTGTGCGGGCGCGAGCACTCACCCAGGATGGCGCCGACGATGACCTCTGCGATCTCGACGTTCTTGGAGTCCTTGGGCCCGTCGGCGGGCGCGGGCGACTTGCTGAGCGGCAGCAGCGCGCCGGGGAAGGCGCCGGCGGCCGACAGCGAGATGGGCGCCACCGCTGCGGGCCGAAGCGCCTCGAATGCAACCTCCGCGAAGCGCTCGAGCGACGCGCGCCCGCCTGCGGGCAGCGAGCAGCGGGCCGTCAGCGCCTCGGTCTACAGTACCACGGTTCGCGCTTCGCGGAGATGTCTCAGTGTTAGCCCGCGATGCTAGTGCACCGCATGTCGAATCGACTCACAAACTTGTGCGATCCCTTGTGGGTTTGTACACGTAATCTAAGCTACACAAAATTAAACTTAACCAAATATCACATGTGACTTGTACTAAACATACACTGATTGCGTACACTACGATGGCTCTATTGTACTTATAATAGAATGGTTGGGTTTCATGCTAGCGACGTAGCGTGTCGGATCTTTGTTCGAGTGTAACGGAACGGTATGAGGCTGTTGACCGTGCACTAGCATGATCCGCATCGGAGTGCGGCGCGGATCGACGACTGACGTAGAGTTAAGTTAGGAAGAACAACTTGAACTTTGGTATATAGACACTTAAATACCGTCGAGTGAACTTTTTAAAAGTATGGTACAAAACCTCAAAACAAGAGGAAAAAGGTAACACTTCTTTCAGTTTATTCTGGTCGTTTTTAGGGTACAAATTAAAAAGTTCAACACAGCTTTCAAGTCTTTTATGCTGCTTTATTTCCTTTACTTTTGAGTTTATTTTTCATTTAATTATTTATGAAACTTCTTTAAGTGCCAATTTTAATAAATAAGTTGTTCTTCCCTGAATTATTATACAGAGGACCTATTTACATTATTTACATTTTAAGAATTTGTGTCCTCAGCATAATGTGAAATTGTTATGTATTGCCGAAAAGAGTAAAAAAGCGATGAGCGGAAATTTTGAAAATACACCTCATGAAGAAAAAAAACGTCAATGGAAATAACTAATAGGCCAATTGTGTTATAGAAATCAGCAATACAACACGTAGCGTACAAACTAGTCATGCATTATAAATAATACAGATCATAACTAAAAGTATATAGCATTTATTATTACCTACTTAGACTTATTTGGTGACTCTTGGATTCAGATAAAGTTTATTGAAGCGTGGCAAATGTTATCTTTAAAGACACTTTCATATTTAAGAGAAGAGTTGAATATCACGCGTTTAATAACAGAACGCAACACTCTAAATGTTTGTAGTATTATTGATTCAAACTCTGAAGTATATCCTTATTCATTATCACGAACGAACCAGTTGTTTTGTATAAATTCTTATGGCCGTGGACAATTGTAAATTTTTATTGTCGATTACATTCTAGCGAGTTTATTCAACCACGCTGGTTCAATTTCTTTCTTCATGGACGAGGGACGCAGTTCACCCGCGCCTTTGTAGGTTGTCACACATACAAATTAATTGGTGCAATTAAAATGTTGTCGAGTTAAAAAAGCGTTTTCAGCCTTAATATTGCTGAAAGGCATTACCGATTTTTTTTGATAAAACAAGTCTTATGTCGTTTGCGAAAGTCATCGTTGATCAACACACAGTTCAGCAATATTCCGGTGTCGACTTTACGCTTTGTTACGCCCCGTTTGTCGAAGTTAATAGCCAATTAGTTCTAGGATAGAAGGGAGAAGCGTTGCGAAGAAATTTAGAATTTTGAAGTGAGGAAGCGGTAATGTGTGTAGAACTTTTCACTTGTTACGCCGTTTTTTTTAAATCTTTGGTGTCACACGGCCTTTTTGCGGCCGTTCTTTTATCAATGAGATCATTGTCAATATATGTATAAATATTAGTGTTTCAGGAGACTGCAAATGAGAAAAAAAAGCATATTTGCTCTTTTTAACAAAAGTCAGTTTGGCGTAATAAGCGATAGTTCTCAATAAAGCATCTGTAACACCACATCTCACTGCCGAAGACACGAAGAAAAATTAAAACCAATTGTACACAAAACACCAGGCGACGCCCGACGCTCGCTACCAAGCGTTTTGTATTAGGATGAAGAAAACACACAACTAATGAAATAAAATTTGGATTAATATACTAAATAGTCCATTATAGCATAGCGCTTGACGTACTCTAAAACCGCAAAATGATCCGATCTAGCTTCCCAAAATATGAATGGAAGACACTAAACATCGAATTGAAATTTGGACGGATAGACTAGTGCTTCTTGCCCTAGGCCGCTTCGCTATGCGTTTCAGAAGAATACTTTCAAATCATGATCAAATTTACAGTCCTCAAATTGCAGTTTCTTGACAATGCCAGACGGATTCAGTAACATCACGAATTTTCTACATAATTTCTCCTTTTCAACGTCGCGAAACATTCAAATAACCAGCAACAACAGCCGTATAAATACTAAAACATATTAACATAACTTGCTCGAGTCGTTTGAAGGTCGAATCGCTTCCGACATCTTTAGTTATCTTGTTATGGCACCGTATATCACAATAGATAACATCGCTAAACAATTACATTAATTATACTAATAAATTATGACTAAATAATTCTACATTCTCAACAAACCCTCTAGAAACTTCGTTCAAAAATTTAACATTTGGCAGAAATCGAATCACAGTGTTAATTATAACAATTTAATATATCATACTCGAATTAAGCTTCCTCTTTGGTTTGTGCCAGCTTGGATCTTTTTACGACGCATATCAACCTATCATTGGAGCTGTTAATTATTGTAATGTTTGCAAAGCGTTACTTCTAACTATGGCAAGAGTAAACGTATGGCAAATTAAGAACAGAATAATAAAATTAACTTATTATTTCCCACGCAAGAAATTCTCAGACGGCATATAAGGGATGGCTAGCTAAATCTTGGACTGCAGCCACGAGACTTGCCACGCAATTAATTTTTCGATAGCATGAGTTATGGTCTAGCATCTGACTTCACAGCTTCTCGTACCTACCTAACTATAAGATTTCACGAATTTCGGCAGCAAACTATGGATAGATCCTACAACTATGTCCGACTACATCGTTATACTTATAGCAGATCATCAGGACATCTTAATTTACCCAAAATCGGATTCGGAAGCAAGAATTTCGACAGCACATCGGTCGGTCTGTATCGAAATCCCAATCGACTTACCAAGTCTAAGCTTAAGCCTAAGTTTTAATAGTCTGTGCCCGAGACTGGCATCGAACTTCAGGACCCACTTCATTTCACCCTTATTTTCCAAAAAGGTCGTATAAACGGTTACTCTAAAAGAAAACTTTACGCGTAAGGTAGACTTCTAGATATGAGAGTTATGAAAAGTCAAGATTTGCGACCCCGGCCTGGATTTTGCGGGGATCCTAGCGCGCATCGGGCCGGGGGCCGGTCGGATCGCGAGGAGCGAAGGAAGTCCCGCTGGAGGGCGGCGGCTACATCTGGTACTGCAGCCACATGCCGAGGCACTCACCGAGGCCGACGGGCGCCAGCGGCCCGAACACGGGCTGGTCCTGCTGCAGCGGGAAGTAGGCGGCCGACAGCGGCGCGGCGGGCAGCGCGGCCGGCAGCGCCAGCCCCAGCACGCCGTGCTTGGCCAGCAGCGCCAGCGCCGCCGTGATCTCGCTCACGCCGCCCTCCGCGTAGCCCGCCTGCCGCAGCGCCAGCTGCCGACAACCGAGGTTCAAGCGTGCGCCCCTCACAATACCAATACCTCCCACAGGGCGGTGGACAATTTTAGTTATAGCGACAACAGAAATACGTCATCTGTGAAAATTTCATCTGTGTCTAACTATCACGCTTCATAAGATACAGCCTGGTGACAGACGGACGGACGGACAGCGGAGTCTTAGTACTAGGGTCCCGTTTTACCCTTTGGGTACGGAACCCTAAACAAGCGTTATGAACTTATATGATCGAACGTTCTCTCATCTCATCTCTTTCTAACTAGTGTAGTGTGAGGTTCTCGCTGAAAGTGACGTGTTACATACACCTACCGTACGCAAAGTGCTGGTGGACCATTTTTGAGAGCTCCGGCGTGAAGTTTACCTTAATATGGTCTATGGTGTGCTGCGTGATGGGCGTGGCCTGCTGCGCGCCCGGCGGCGCCAGCGACAGCGACAGCTGCAGCGCGCCCAGCGCGCCCGCGCCGTTCACCAGCACCGAGCCCACGCCGCCCGACGGCGCGCCCAGCGCGTGCCCCTGCAACGCCACGGTCATGAACCGGCTCTCCAATGTGCTTGGACCCACGGGCATCGGCATATTACAATACGCCCGAGGGATGCATATTATACTTGGTCATAACTAATACTCGATTTTTTTGGGGCTAAATCGAATGTCAGGTAGTGTCAATTGCCAGTTTTATTGTGAGCCCTGCCCTGTATGTGGTACTAGCAGTTCAAACCAAAGATAAAGTACCCGTAATTAATTTTCCATCTACTCGGGCACCAATTGCTTTGTCGGGCATTAAAGACCGCCCCAGAACCGTAATAGTTCGGAACTAGGAACCGAAATACCTTTCTAGGGTTCCGTACCCGTTACCGAGCCTACGGCGCTTATCGGTCTGTCGAAGGCATCTATCTCAGCGACCGTAACGGTAAGTGGTGGAAAAGTTGGAATATTCAGCGATTATTCAAACTATATTCGAAAATTTACTCATACAATTTGTCATTAAATTTAAAATTCTAGCTTGTCTTTACTGCAATAAAGGAGCTGGCCAGACAGAATTAATCAAAAGTATATTAGGTTATTTATGTTACTCATAAAAAAAAACTCAAACATAATCAAAGTTCATCTACAATTTACGACTCTATCCGTAATACCACAAGATTTAAATTATAAAACCATGAGCACGCTATACAGAACCTTTTTTATAAGCACAAAGTCGATGGAACGTTAGTATTGTTGCAAAACCATATTTGTAACCGTCTATTATCACGCGACGAATAACATAGCAAATTATACAATACACAAGACCTTGGCATGCATTATACATACATAGATTACATATAGTTATAAAGCTTGCGGGGTTTCTGATCATACTGGTAAAGCATTTCATATAGATTACAGTTAACACCAAAAATATTTGAACACTTAATTTTGTAAGCCAATTAAACTACGAACTCATGTTCAATTCAAAAGATTGACTGAGCATGAAAGTCGAAAATATTTTATTCATCAAGTCAATAAGGACTTTACGGTTAGATATTTATAATATATACTTTTTTTACGTTTTAAAAATTGATTCATTCATACTTGTCTTATTTGGTAAACAAGTTTCTAATCTCAAAATGTGCAATTTTTGGGTGAAACAACTGTCTTAACTTAAATAAAGCAAACCTAGGCTAAAAATTGGCAGTGACGTCTAAAATATTGTCTCCGGTTCCTTTATTTGCAAGGGAACAGCTGTTTTAGCCAAAAAAGGTGGATTTTGAGGTTAGAAACTTGTTTACCAAATAAGATAAGTATGGATGAATTCACTGTATAAAGATACCAATGTCTATCTATATATAATATTGTTTTGGTGTCCGTGTGTGTTAATTATTAAGTTATTGTAATGATGAATTTAATACTATTTTTTTTCTCTAAAAGCGTTCAAATATCTGACACCGTTTGCCTCAAAAGCTTAGCTGAGAGCTGAGAAATGCAGTATAGTGAGCAGCGTCCAGCATCATGAGAACGGTAAGGGTTCGCGACCACTCGAACACGCCCAAGTGCCACCCATCTGAGCCGGCGGCGATGAGATTGTGACAACCCTGACTGCACACAACTTTCAACAAACCGTATAAACTACAGTATAAAGTGCTGAATCGCTTAGCATCGATCTTGCTTCGATTGCCAATTGAAAATGGACTTTATCGCTACATGATGAACGGTGAAATGGCGCGATAGTTGATTGCATTAAGCCTTGGTCAATTCTCAGCTGCTTTGCAGTTTTCCGCAGCACTTTCAAGAGATCTTGACGGTTTAATAGGATGGCAATTTTAGTTTCATTTTAGCGGTGCGGCAAAGTTATAGGAAACACACAGCTTTGTGCTGTTACAGAATCGAGTTTGACGTTTCTTATTTTAAGTTTAGTAAAATTTTAATTAAGAAGATACAGTTTCGAATTGGACCCACTGACTTTTTTGTGTGTACTTATAGTTGAATCACTTTGGAGAATCATTTGCATTATGTCGGAGTAGATATGCAAAAGTATATATGTGTGCGTAATTTTGTGTGTGTGTTTTAAACATGGAACAATAAATGGGCCTCATTCCATTTCATTACAGTACTACAATCAGATTGGGAATACTATTATGGAAATAAAATGGTAGGGTTATGTTAATGTGGAACCTTTTGCTAAATGTATTCATCTATATTAATATTATTAATTCGGAAGTAGCTGTCTGTCGGTCTGTTACGTTTTCACGGCCAAATTACACAACCGATTTGGATGAAATTCTGCAAAAATTTACTTTGGTGTCTGGGTAAGAACATAGGATACCTTTATCCCGAAAAACTGCACAGTTTCTGAGGCAAAGTCACGGGCAGAAACGAATCAACAAAGTAGTCTATATATGAAGTCTGTCTAACGGAAAATTTGTTCCGATGATATATTATTCTCAAGAACCAAATGTCATTTTATAAATTATCATTTCGGAAATTTCTTATTTTCAAATACATACACTGTTCATTTTTCAGGGTATATATACCCCAAAAGGTAGGTTACGTTAGATTTATGACAATCCTGAAAACTTAGCCTTTAACTTAGACGTTGCCATAGTGGCGGCGTGTGAGGGTAAGCCGGTGTATCTGTGTATTACTCATTAAATATTGTATGTACATAAAAATAATGTAATATGCAATGTTTACATTTTTCAATCATTACTGAACCAGCTTTAAGACATGCGATTAGTACGTTCTATGATAATTAGCCAACTTAAGCTAGTTACATTCGTAAAAAACAGAATGTATTTGCAGCCACGGTTCTACGATTTTTCCGAGCCGGGGCAAAAAAATTACATTTGCGCCCCTCCCTTACGGTTTTGGGGTATGAGACGGGGTGAACAAAGTTTCTAGATTTTGCGCAATAAAAAAGTCTTCAAAGAATCCTTTTACTATTCCCAGGTCCTCTGACCTGACCCGGTTACTGTTGATTTTACGAGTTGTGTAAAACTCACAGCGCGTGTTGTATGAAACGAATTTTTGTTATGACCGTTGCGTTGGAAATACAATGAACACAGCGTTTGTTTTATACAATACATGGTGTTTGACATTGAGTGACTTCATTTGTATGTTAATCTTTAAAATATTTTATACAGGCTGTGACTATCGGGTATATAATTATCGGTACATTTTTTAAGTGAAATCACATCTCATGTTAAAGTTCTGATGCTTGTGCACAGACTAAGACAGATTGTCTAATCTTTCTTGAATAAGCAGTCTGTTTATACTCAATAGTAGTATTTTTTTACACAGGTTTAGGTCGATTCTTGCTAAAACGCTTTTATCCATGAAGAATTTTGTGCACCACAGTGCTATTACGTCACAATACTCAATTTCCCTCCACACATTTATTGACCGATTGTAATCGTTTCTGGAGACCACATGATGGATTGTGGTGTGATACTCTAAAGGGTTCGTTTACCGTAAACCAGCGCTGTTCACAACGCTGCGTCAGCGATGAGCGAAACTTTTGACTTACACTAAATAAAAAGCCATTACTTAATTAAATGTGACCCTCGACGCTGAAGCAGCGTTGTGTTCGTTCAAAGACCATACATCCTAAAGACTCTACATAGTCGAGCGACACCTAGTGTTGCCTTAGTTTTAGTAATGGGGGCAGTTGAAGAAGCTAAAAGGGCTAGATCGGGCTAGATGACACGCAAATTACCAAGAAAAGACTTGCTGTAAAAAAGGTTAAAAAAACATCTTTACTAATGATTTCAATTATGTATTTATTTTTTAGTTTGAATCACAATAACATTTTTCAAAATTAAACTGAATTAGAAGAAAAATTTTACCAATTTAATAAGTTCAAAAATTAATAATATTATTTAGTTATTTAACAAACAAAAATTAAACGAATTTAACCGGTTACCATTTTTTAAACAATCATTTAGCTATTAACCAAAACAAATCAAAATTAAAAATATAAATATCTATGACACAAATCGCGATAGTTCGATGTTATCGCGATGCTAACATGGCGCAAATTTCTGATTTAATTTTAAGAAAATGAAAAGGACTTTCCGGGCTAAATCATTAATCAACGAGTTCACCTTCAGTAAAAAGTGCTAGATCTAGCCCTAGGACTAAGGTGGCAACACTTGGCGACACCCGCTGTCAAGTCGAACCATCTCGAACACACCAATCACGGCGCTCTTAAAACCCCTGCGCCCCGCTAATTTGACAGCTTTATTTGCTAGTAAGTAAGGCAGGTTTGCAGTGTCTTTAGGATATACTTATGGTGTGTGCACGTTAGAATTACATCTCTGAAGCTTGGGTAAAATCACAGGAAGCTGATGGACACAGAAGGCGAGACCGTCTGGTATGGAAGGGGGTGCCCTATGTTCAGTGTTGGACATCCCCCAAGTTCCCATGACGATGATGGATGATGGAGTTGCGATAACGTATATTTCTTCAACAATTACCAGTAGGAAAGCCAGTTCACCATTATAAGCGATAGAATATAGCGAAGGTTAGTGTGGCAGTGTGGCCGATCTCATCGCCGCTGAAGCATACGACAGTAAAGAGCGTGTCTAGCGGTCACCTCGGTCACCTCGGCGCTGGGCACGGCGTACGGCGAGCCCGTGGGGTTGTAGTTCGCGACGGGGCCCGCCACGTCCGCGTACGACACGTTGGGGCAGCTCCCGGATTGGGGGTCATCGACCACTTTCTGGAGGATCATGAGGCAGGCTTTCTTGTTGTTGTCCTTCTCACCTGGAAATTGGTGGAAGGCGATTGAGTACAGAATAAGAACGATAGAGAAGCCTGAAATGCAGACGAGGTCTTCGAAGGCACGACGATTAAAATTGCCGTACCGCCTATTACAATTACGAGGAAATGAGAAAACAATTCTACCACCCGATGGTCTAAATTCTTTTGCGTCTCATTAACCTATCGATGTTTAGGCTCCTGATTACCCCCATCGTATGTGTATGATAAGAATCCATACCCCACTACTGCCTAATTTTACGCTATTTTACGCCGTATTTTTAAAAGGGTACAATTCTATTTAAAGAATCGTGTGAACTCTCGTAAACCTCCACAGACAACGGGTTGTCTTTTTCACAGCGCTTCCACAAAAGAAAGGTTTTAATTTACAAACAATTCTAATACCGATATCTTCGATATCTTTAAGTCGCAAAATATTGCCCAAACTAATAAAAGAAATAACCAATATTAATTATAAACGTGCACAAACTTACCAACAAGCTATATAAATCTAACTAATCAGTAAAGATTGCTCATTCGTAGCTCACACCTGCTGTAACGGCAACACAAGGCGCCCATTAATTACGTGGGAGTTGGCTCGACCACCTTCTCCCCCTAATCTCATTTGAGATTTTTCAAAATCTGAATTGTCGAGTAACGAAACATTTACGGGCGTACACACTCGTACGCGGCTGGTACGCGGCAGGTTTTCGTCCAGTCGCGCGTTTGGCTGGCCGGTTGCGGCTATTAAGCAATCGAGGGGTGATTTAGCCATATTTTAGTGGACAAACATGTTTTACCTAATTTAACCCAGTTTTCTCACAATTTTACTGTTTCTTATTACCCCCCTCCCCCCACGTGAGATTGGGTGAGATTCGGCTCTACCCCCTCCATCATAAATGCCTCACGCAATATATGTACGGCCCCCTAAGGCGCGGTACACCGCTTGTGGCTAAACTATGATCCCAAGGTTCACTTACCGACGACGGTGATGCAGCGCTCCTGGAGCGACAGCTCCTTGGCCTTTTGCGAGATCTGGACGTAGCTGCCACTCTGTTCCTTGATCTGTTTGATGTAGTTGCCCCCCTTGCCGATGATCATGCCGGCGGTTGAGTTCGGGACTAGTATCTTCACCTGGGGCAGAAGGGAGACCTTATAAGGAGGCGGAAGGATGAAATTGCGTTGACAAAATCGTATCGCTGCTATCAGAAATGCCTCTTAGTGAAATATATCTGTGGTACCTTATATCAGAGAAGCAGGGATCACTAATTAGTTTAATTTGGGGTCCGCTTTTTAACATGAAACGAATGTCGCGAACTGTTTGGTAGACGATTAGGGTCGTCCAATCACGTGAGGTTTTAAAGGTAGTATTTTACACCCCTCCTCCCCCTACAGTGAGGTTTTAACTAAGGCATCTACGCCCGTCACCATCGCATGTATTTACTTTGTTAAAACTCTAATATTTAACCCCTCCGGGTGACCTTGTCCACTTCCTAACTTGACCACTTCCAAAGTTGTCCACTTCCTAACTTGTCTCTTTCCTAACTTGTCCACTTCCTAACTTGTCTCTTTAGTTGGGAAAGAGACAAGTTAGGAAGTGGACAACTTTGCAAGTGGTAGAGTTAGGAAGTGGACAAGGTCGCCCGGAGGGTTTTTAACTTATATATCTTACGTATTATACAAATTACGTACTCAATAATAAGAGTACCTACATTTATAATCGAAACTTCATTTAAGAAGATGACGTATCTGTTATACTGCTGTTTACTTGAGGTCTAAGCAAAATAGGTCGGCGGTCCGGATCCGGAGCGCGGTCCGCCATTTGGTAACCCCTGCCATAGAGTAATAACAAAAAGTTTCGAGTGCCTGGAAGTTTGGAGGAACAGCGCCAAAAATATGATGAGTCTCTCTCACTCGAAGACATTGTAGTTGTCTCCTTTTAACAGTTTGCCATGGTGTAGCCAGGCCAGGGAAATAAAGTTAAATGGTTAAATGTTATATCTGTAACTATAGAACAGTACCATGACTGACTGACAAACAATGCACAGATTACGCTGGTGGTCCTAGACATTTGAAGTTCGGAGAAATATCCCTCGAGTATCCTGGGACTGACCGACCATCCGTGCACTATGGAGAGATTTTTTGAAATTCCCTGCCTAAAGGGGTGAAAGGGAATTGCATACTTGGCCATCGCTGCCTGATATACAGAAATAAAATTAAAAAATATTGACGTAGCTTCATGTTGCATATTGCGTTTGGTAAAAAGCAAGTTCTGTTTTGTTTCTGTGGCAAAAGGTCAAACTTTTCTACAATTACGTTGTTTGCCGGAAAATGTCGTGGGGATATTGAACAATTTTGTTCCAAGAAAAACAACATTACGCCTGCGGCGAGCTTGCGAAGTTCCCTCCCTACGATAAATATCTTCAGCAGATTTTGTGATTTATTTATTTATCCTCCTAGCCGCCAAAGTTTTCCTCCTTGCTTAAGATTATCCAATATGCGGCGTCGAATTGGGTTTCGCGCACTGCCATGTTGTTGCTGTTTTACCGAGAGTAGAGCGGTGCCCCACCAGGGGAGAGCGCAAAGCAGGGATGGCACATCGTCATGCGTGCGAGTATCCGTGTACTGTATAAAGCCAAAGTCCTTTTTTATTTTTTGTAGTTACGATGTCATTTCACATAATTCAAAAATTATTTTGAAATATATTTATTTATTATTCATTACATTATAAGCGATGTCCGATTTATGTGGGATATCGATGTGGGACCACGCTGAGTTTTAATTTGATAAGCTTTTTTTTCTTTTATTTTCCTCAATGAAAACCAATTCCCGACCTATATTTGCATAATAATATATTGTCAGTTTCATCTAAATTTATTGGACTTGTCAAAATAAACCAAATGAGCCCAAACTCGAGGGGTTTACTTGTAGCACAGATTACATAGTCATTGAAGAGGTCCACTATCCACCTCTATGGCTCCATGGTCAGATCAACTCCATGGTATCAAATTATTGTATTGCCATCCGAATTGCATACACTTGCAAAGTTTCAAATCGTACACAATTAGAAGTAGGTTAAAATTGACTTCTAAGATTGTATTACATTTTTTGCTAATTAAAAATGCCAGCTGGCGGGGGCGGCGTGGACTCTTTAATCGATCCACATTTCTGATAAAATGACATCAAAAGGTAGTGTACCGGTATAGTTTTGCGATAATTATCCTCATAACAACGAATCATTACACCTGCGGGTTTATTCCAAAGCATAAAATTAGAAACTTCGGATTCTTTCTATTAACTGTGTCTCACCTCGAGAGCAAGCAGGACCAATAGACCAAGTTCGGATAGGTATTGTTTTTAGAGTAGAGCACGTAGTCATCAAAGAATTAGGTATAACGGCTCGTATTGGTTCAAGTGTATAAGGAAAAGCCAATGTTAAAGACATTTAATATGAAGGCCAACACGAAAAAAATGTTAGAATTGTAGCACACGTGTCGCTTGACGTTGCTATTATTAACAATATACAAACAGAATTCAAAAACTTATAGTTTAGGTTCATTGTACGTCCGTATATATTGGGCAATCTGTTTGAACTAAAAACATTTTATCACCTTAAATAATACAAATAATGTAATTTTAATTTTAATGCACGGTCGTTCACTTTAAAACTTAAACGAGAACCGATCCGTGCGGAACGCGGTGTTCGCGACCATCTTACAGGTTATTTTACTAACTAAACCTTTTAGACTGGTACCTAAAGCCCGTAAATGGGCTAGTTTTTCGGCAATTTATTGCTGCATATTGGAGCTATCCTCAAAAGCTTACATTCAAAAAATTTGTCCCCATTATTGATGTAATATGTAATCTTTTTGGGGATAGCCCGAAGAGCAGCAATAAATTGCCGAAAATCCAGCCCGTTTACGAGCCGCCTAAAGAGATGTACCTATAGCTGATTCACTTAGGGGAGTCATTTATGACTGTGATGGTGTTGTGTTCGTTTACTGGGTTGTTATCATAACGACTTATATTGTCAAAACGACCAAATCATCATAAGGTCCAGATCTCAGAAGGACCATCTCCGTAGAAAGCCTATATCTCCGAATTACTTGGTAGCAAAACGACTGGTTCTCGAAAAGACCACATCTTTAATTGACCACATCCCAAAAAGACCAGGTAGCAGCAAATTAAGTTACTGAATTTGTTTCTGTGCAAGTTCACAGGAAACAGGAATCTTTTGTTCTGTACATATCTATGCGAAGGCGTGGGTAAAAGCTAGTACGTATTATATTTTGATGTTAAAATTTTACGCAGAAAATAGCTCTGATTATACCAACATTTTGCGATCTAGTCGTTTTGCTACCTGGTCTTTTAGAGATATGGTCTATTAAAGATTTGATCTTTTCGAGAACCAGTCGTTTTGCTAGCAAGTCGTTCGGAGATATACGCTTTCTACGGAGATGGTCCTTCTGAGATCTGGACCTTATGATGATTTGGTCGTTTTGACAATGTAGTCGTTATGATACCAACCCCGTTTAGTGTTCCATGTTTAAAACACAGACACGAATATGCACATATTTATACCTCTCTATATCTACTCACACATATGCAAATGATTCTCCAAAGTGACCAGCTATCAGTGGCGAAGCCTGGCTACAAGCTGATTCCTGACGGCTTTACCAAGCTAGAAAACTACTGCTAGCTGTCAGTGAAGTCCATGTTACTCTAACTAAATGTCAGACTCGCACGTACGATTCTAATTCTTCCGGCTTCACTTAGGAAATATTTCACGCTTCGCCACTGCCAGCTATACCATAATTGGACAATTCTGCGCGGTATAGTTAAGCTTAAGTTAAATTCAGATCCTATCATCGCGCTACATTTCGGTTATCTCACCCTTTTAATAATGACCGAAGCCTAAAAGCTCAGTACCATTCCCATGAGTTTACGCAAACCGTTCTCGTTATCGAAAACTATCGCTCGGTCCCTTTTACTTGTATCGGCAACAAGCAGTATTTCCTATAGATTTCGATAGCGAGAACGGTTTGCCAGTAGTCATAAGTCAACGGAAAAAAACTTTGAAATATTATAAATACAAGTATGTTTGTATCGGTTAAGGAACTAAAGTGAATTCATCATTACTTGTCTTATTTGGTAAACAAGTTTCTAACCTCAAAATGCATCTTTTTTTGGGTGAAACAGCTATGTTATCCTTAGTAAAGCAATTCTAGGTTGAAAATTGGCAAAGCGATGTCTAAAATAATCTCCTGTTGCTTAATTTACGAAGAAATTGCTGTTTTAGCCAAAAAAGGGGCATTTTGAGGTTAGAAACTTGTTTACCAAAATAAGACAAGTAAGGATGAATTCACTTTAAATCCAACGCGAATAGAACGTTGTTCACCCGATATCATTTTACAAATAATAATAATAATACAGAAACAGATCTATAAAGATCCTAAATTGAACGCGGAGATCGTTGATGTGTTGATACGTTTGATAATTCTAATGATTGATAGCTAACACCATGGCTGATTATACAAATGAGATCGAACGCGGCTCTTCTCGTAATGAGGAGATAATTGCGCGAGCGTGATCCGCGGCGGCCGCGGCCTTGCCGCACAATCAACGTTCAATAACACTCAATTGGGTAGGTACCTAAAGTTTTTTGAAGACGGGCATATTATCATTTATTTTGATAGTGGCCGTGTCAGGGAAATCTTTACCTTAAGTTAAATAAAGAAAAAGAAAGTGACAGCTCAGTGGAGAACTGTCACTTTATTTTTCTTTATTTATACGTAGCTTAGGCAAAGATTTAATCAAACAGCCGAGCAAACGACTGCAACGGGGGAAATGTCATCGCAGGCATTTAAAAAATCTCCTGAATAAACGATATTAAATAAAAATGTATTATTACCAGCAGAAAAATGTATAATATATGCCTGTCTTCAAAAATTTTTACCTACCCAATTGAAGGAATGTATACAAAACAATACTTTGCTAGGAATCAAAAAGACTTAATTAATCATATCTAATTAATTTTCTAGGCTCAAACTGATTTCCCGTATTATATGGGTATTACAACAATACGAATCGCATTTATAGTATTAGTATAGTTAAATGGTTACGTCTCACGTAGTAAGATCAATAAGTACCCTAATTTATATGTACGATCAATATTTTACTTGTTGTTTTTGTGCAGTAATAATTGAAATTATAATGTGTTTTAATTATAAAGAATATGTTTTGTCTTAATTTATTTGTCCTGCCTACGAAGTAAGCGGTCCCGGGTTTTTTATACAAACAGCGAAAGAGTTTTATCATCTTTAAGTATGAACATATATACAAATTACAATTTTACCGTTTTTATGAAAAAAGAAGTTCTGTAGACATAATAGAAAACATACACATCACTTTATATTACGATATTACGACATGGTTAGAAAATGGTTTATGGATGAATGCAGTCGACAAAAATAACACGAAAAACACAAGTTATAAGCAAAGTACCAATTTGGCTTGTCTACAATTTTACGACTACACACAACCGAGACTAATTTGAAAATAAATAACACCTTTGTAAATAGACATGTGATTGATTTTTTGATGTTAGCAAACAGCTTTGCAAGCTCTGTCCGAAATAAGTCGCTTGGTTAATAGTAGCAATAATTTGTTTATTTCTAGTCCTCCAATTTTTTCAGTAAATACACTTACACGCAAAAAAATTACATCTGGAATTAAACATGGGAAGCAGTCGGACACAAACATCTCCAAATAAGAAATCCCGTGCGTCCTAGTCTGGCCCATCTGCGGCCCATTTGAAAGCAAACACCGCGTATTTGTAAATACAATCCGAGCTGGCTGGCGTGCGACGGCCCCGGCACTAGGGCTGCAAGATGGCCGGGAAATCCGAGATTGTCCCGGAATTTGGTTCTTGTCCCGGAATAACACGTTACTGCGTCCTGGGTTTTTTGAGTTTTCGAATGGAGACCACGGACCGGTAAGCGCAGCGTAGGACGACGACCCACAAGATAGACAGACGACCTAAAAGGAGACTGCAGGAAAACGCTGAATGCAGGCTGCTTCCAACCAATCCTTTTAGAAATCGATGGGGGCGGCCTATGTCCAGCAGTGGATGGCGGCTGAAATGATGATGATGAGGCCATGGATAATGCGAAAAAGCGTTCCACGGACGCCAAGGACGGCATAAGCCGACTTTTTATAAATTGAAAACGGCATATCGTGGCGTGAGTGGATCGAAATCCGCTGTCATGCCGATTGTGACGGTCAAAAGGTTATAATACTCAGACGGTTTGCTTTTTCGTCCAGTATCTCAGAAATCAGCTCATTCCATCTGGCAACCCTACGCGGCACAGATGTGGGAAGCTGATAATTAGCTCAGTTTACTACCGACGACGCTCGACTAATGCCAACTGTCCACAGGAACGAAAAACTTTTAGAGATAACTAAGCAGTCAAGAAGACAGATTTTCTAATTAAAACTGAAAGCGCTAGGGTGGGGCAGACAAACAATTCGGTGATATCGCGGGGAGCAGGCAAGTAAATGGAATTACGGTTCAAAATAAGAGTTCAATTATTTAAATTCACTCTAGAGGGGATTAACACTTTCATTGCCAAGTACTCGCCTAGTGGGTGCTCTGAGAATGTGCTCACAAGCCTAACAGCCCGCTAGGTCGGCTGTCACTATAGTAGCTATAGATGACTACAACCTACGCCGAAGAACTCAACTAGCGGGCGCCTAAAACAGTCACGTGAACCCGCCGTTGGGTTGCTTGTTATATGGCCGTATGAGCTCACCTAGCGCATCTTATAGACAAGCCTGTGGCAGCTGGGTTTCTATTAAATTTAATGTCTCGCAATGAAAGCGTTAGGGCACGCTTTTCCTTAAGAAATATAACACTGTCGTTTCCCATAAAATAACAAGTACCGCGAAAGGATTTTTTGCTTAAAACAACGCAAATCCATTGTATTTTTAATCAATATTCGATAGAGCGGCTGGCTGTCGAGCTTTATCATAATCCGAGCTACATAAACGGAATAACAATTACGTTTAGAGCGCTTTCCTCCGACGCTGTCGGCATACAAATCGGACCTTGTGCTATAATAACCTGTCGTGTACTACAATACAACCCTTACCAAACGAGAACAACCCTGAGTACCTAAGTAAAGGTAAAGACAAACTGAGCCCACGTATGTAACGCATCATATTATTACTCTTGAATTTGCATGAAAACAGATGACTTATGGCCGGATTCAGAAACGCCACTTAGGCATTAGATATTAAATAGTTAAATGTCCTTCAACCAGTTGTCAACCTATACAAAAACGTCACTGAAACGTCACTTTAATTCAAGCTCAATTTGACTGGCCTTTCTGAATTCGGTCATTAGAAACATACTTATCAAACGCAACGCTATCACACGCATGTATGTTTCCAAGTAATTTGTTCTGCTAATTCAAGGGTCTAGATCCAGATTTCATAATGCGTGCATACGTTGCGTATTTGTGCTCAGTATGTATTTTACCTTAAGTCTCTCTTATGCCAACTCTTCTTTTGAAGGTTGTCTGGAAGAGTTCGCCACTTAGCGATAAGACCGCCTATTGTCTACCTTGTAACTTATTTTTTTCTTTTTCCAATATGTTTTAAGTAATGTTTAATAAAGAGTATTTGTATACTCGCGTTTTTTACAATATATAGAGCGACCCTTGACTTCAATCTCACCTGATTGTAAGCCACGATGAAGTCGTCGATGGAGCGGGTATACCCAGGTTCCTATGCACTCTGTAGAGGTAAAGGTGTCCAAGTTCCACACCTTGGCTGTGCGCAAATTGAACGAGGAAGGGAAGTGCTTCGTGTGAAAATGAGGTATAGCAACTAAATTTAGGTGGTAGCCTGGCTGCCCTACATGTTCGATGGTAGAAAGATGATGGCGGAATGAGCATGTGAAGCTCATGAGCATCCTTGAGCCTAGTTACAATAGACGAACAAAACTAAATATTTTTTGTAACTAGAACACATACGTATTGTCAAACAAATAGATAAAGCGTATCTCGTTTTTTATCCCTCGTTCGAACATAATGCACTAATGTTATAATAGTGATACGGTCGAATGACACTCATATCATGGTGTATAATTAAATTTCAGCTTTATAATAATGAGCATTGGGGAGAGTATTGTAAAAATCAATGAGCATTTGTTATCGCGCAGGCGTCCCGCTGCCCGCTGATAGCACGCGTTGACGATGCCAATTATCGTTTTATTTTCATAACGATCGCGAGGTGTTTGCTGGTTTAATTGGCTCAATTGCTTTTAAGAAATGTTTTGTTGTACCAGCCCCGGGAGCATGTGTCCTCATTAATACAATGTAAGCGAACGCTGGGGGTGTTACCGAATCTGTGAACAGCGGACCTGTATACACTTGGGGAACGCCGAGGGGAGACAGCGCTTAACCTAAGTTTTACTATTAAGGCGCTGACAAGACCTAAATCGGCTTTACTTAAACAGTTTTTTTAACAAAAACGACTGTATTTGATTTGACAAAGCGAAAAAAATATATGTTCATATTCATTATATTATTGAAAAAATAGTTACTTCAAAAACACGATTTCATGAAATCGATACGATAGAAAAAAAACGTGAAGTTACGTCTGAAATCCTCTTTAAACAGTTTTATGTTTTAATTTTTTTAACTTATGGGTCTATAATTTCACACGGGTGCGCCTTTTTTCACATAACTTTTTAAGTCCTATTATCGGAAGTCCGAAAATATTTCTCATACCATTTTACATCATAATGATCATTCTTCATAAAAATATTTAATACTAACGATCGAAACTCATAATCATCAGAATTCATAATATCGCTAATCATACAACTTGTTAATACTAATATTTGTATTTATATATTTTCTTATACTAACTATCCAAACTCCTAATCATTCTGATTCATAACGTCAATATTCATATATTTTTTTATCCTAATATTTATTTCCATATATTTTTTAATCATAAGTGTAAATGAATTGGATAGGACTTCAGAAGACTTCTGAGCGAGCGAGCGAAGCGAGCGAGCAAAATGAGTCGGAGCAGAAGCGACTCAGATAGGTTAGGTTCAGAAGGTTAAGACGCCTTAGCCTTCGATGTTAGGTCTTTTTTTTGCAACAGTTCAGAAAATCTTGCTTATTTGTAAGATTTTATGCTAAATAGGTTCATGCTGTTATATTAATTTGCTTAAATCCATAGGTATGCCATCTTGAAAGTGAATTTGTAGGTTTCGTTTTTTTTCGAATTAAATCTTATTTTGAATAGTTACTGTTGTAAAAACCAATATTATGAGTTCAAATATTGTCTTAGCAATGCCATTATTAATAAGAAAATTATGAATAAAAAAAATATGATCACTGTCTGTTATGAAGCAAAATGTTATGAAAAAAAATATTATGAGTTCAAACATGTTCTTAGCAATGACATTATTAATAAAAAAATTACGGTAACTGTCTGTTATGAGTTCCGATGGTAGGAATAAAAATGTATGAACAAAAAAAGTATGAGGCAAAAAATTATGAAGAGTGATTATTATGAATACAAATCGGCAGTGAATCAAAAAATAGGAATAAGAATTTTATGTGAGCCAATATGGACCCATTTCATACCCATACTAAAAATTTACTGATGTAATTCATCCGTCTTTGATTTCCCCCATATAAAAAACTGTACATTGCTTCTCGTTCACTCCAGTGCAAACAGACAGTGACCGATCCTCATTGACTCTTGTCAGCGTCTTAAATAAAACTACCAAATTTGCGGGGCGCGCGGAGTTTTTAGAGCGCTGTGATTAGTGCGTTCGCGGAAATGCGCTCCCGCGCGCCAGCCATGCCCCGCTACTTATAGCTTTTTCCTCTAATGCTCGCAACGGGGGTCACCCGGCTATGCGGAGTCTTTTAACCTCTTCAACCCCAACGACGGATATATCCGTCAGCGTATACAGGGTGAAAAAGCCCTTCATTAGTTTGACTTAAAGTTGAAATTCGTGTTACTTCTCAGACATGCCTGGCATTGAAGAGGTTAATAATAATTATTATTATTTAATTCAGACAAATACAGTGTACATAATTAGGTTAGTGAAACATGAGGAACTTAGATCTACATAATGTTAGTAAATGTCACGAACATTACATAATAAAACTAAGAAATAATAAAAATCATTACATCATTAATTAATATACGAATTATGGAATTAAAATAAACATTACTGAAATACAATTGCAGTTTCGATATATGGTCTGTGTTGGGGAAGTATTATTGGAATCTATGTAATCTACTCGGCCCGAAGCAATCTTCCGAGCGAGCGCGTTGACTCGCCTAATGGGTTTACGTTTTTCGATTTACAACGAAACCCTAAAACCAGCAGCTTATGAGTAAGACGCGGCGTTGGCCAGGCCCTCTGTTCGGCCCTGGTAAGTTAACTGGGATATATGCGAAAACCGCGGAACTGAACGTCTAACAGAGATACTCAACCTGTGGCCCCGGAGCCGCATGCGGCCCACTATCCTTAATAATATGTGACTGCATATAACATATTATGTTTGTATTTGGCCCAAGAAAAATAAGGTTGAGTATCCCTGGTCTAACACGTACCTACAGGGGTCGTATTATGCGCTTTTAATTCCAGGCAGTTTCCGCTGTAAAAAGAACTACCTGTAAAATTCGTATCACAACAACAAAACATTCGCGGTGTTGCGTTTTAATGACGATATAGTAAATCACTAAGCAGTTCAGACTACAAAAATGGCTTTTATTTAAATTTTACCGCGCGATTTGATTTATTTGTGAAAAAGAAAAATTTAGTTTTTCCGCACGACCCCATCGAGGCTTCTAGAAAAAGAGCCACTTATCCCTAGTGCTTACAACATTTTCTCTTCAGCCTCCGCACCTTTCGGCTTACAAAATAATACGTTTTTATTCTCTCCTTACTACAAAGATTCTAAGTAGGTACTTAAGTACCTATTTTGTTTGGTTTTTGCGTAACACTGGTCGTGTTAATGCGTCGGTGAGGCACATAAATCCACGAGTAATCTCGGGGGGGCGGGCGTGGGCACGCCGGTCGTTACGCGGGACGGACCGGCCGACCCACTTACCGGCAGACTCAATGGTACGAAATGAGGATACCCCGGACCTCCTAAGGCTGGCTCTCCAGCATAATACGACCGTAATTTTTGGAATGCCATGTATAATTCTACAAAGGGTAAATAAAATACTTCCGCTGTAACATTTGACACGATTGCCAATTGGCTAGATAAAGCCAGAAGCGTAAGTGGACCATGGACAAAACGGGGTCACCGTAAAATCGACAAAAAATTACATTCACGCAATACATATTTCTTTATGCAGTAACTAGGTGAATACGCCCGCATACGATAATACTAATAGCTGGGTGAACTCTCATAGTTATTTATATTCCTAAACAGTACAGAAAATAACCGCACATATTATCTTTTATTACAGAAGTTTGCGTCCAATTTCCCTGAGCGATATAGAGATTTAAGCATTCGGTTTACTGCAAATCGTTACCGAAATAGAAGTCATCTTGGTTGTCTGTTTGTTAACTTACCTACTATATAATGTAAAAGTGGATATACCACGAGTGTCCGTTAAGTTATTCCGCACATGTACCGGTACAACTCTCAGTGCTTAACATTCCTAATTACCGGCACAGAACCATACCTAATTCAGTTGGACAACCAATTCAACAAAACATTCCTACGTTTCCAACCGGGAAAAAATAGAATAACAATACCTCAATAAAGCTTCCCAAACGGTATAGAATCTGCTGAACGAAAAATATTATTCGTTGTTGCGGCCTCGTTTCACCGGAAATTTTCAGGCCATTCGAAAGTCTACTCTAATCTCCACGACCTAAGGGTAATAGTTACCTGTTTATCCCTGTCCTGGGGCATTTTGGTGTCGACGCCCTCGGGGAAGGGTTTGACCAGCTCGGGCTTCTCCTTGATCTTTTCCATGATGAAGTCCAGCACCACCATGATGCCCTCTACGGAACCCGTTATCAGGCACGCTCGCTCCGTCGTACCTGCAACAAGGCATTGGTTAATGTTTGTGATTAGCTCCCAAAATAGAGAACAGACAGACAGTTTCAGTCTTGTCGACCTTTATTTTGTTTGGAGGACGCCGTTAGCCTAGGTGGTATTAATCCTGCCTCCGAAGCTAGCGGTCCCGGGTTACATCCCCAGTAAGGGCAAGATAAATATTTGTGTGATGAGAACAAATGTTCGTTCCTGAGTCTTGGATGTTTCCTATGTATTTAAGTATTTATTTATCTATACTAAGTATGTATATCGTTGTCTAGTATCCATAACACAAGCCTTTAGAGCTTACTTTGGGACTAGATCGATTTATGTAAAGATTGTCTCCTGATTTATTTATTATTTAGTTTCTGCCCGCGACTCGTCCGCGTGGAATTAGGTACCTAATTCCCTCGGGAACCTTTGGATTTTTCCGGGATAAAAAGCAGCCTATGTGCGCTATCTCTGTGCCAAATTTCATCCAAATTCGTTCAGCCGCATGCATGATTGAGTAACAAACATCCATCCATCCAAACTTTCGCATTCATAATATTAGTAGGATATATATAAAGTAGGATACATATTTCTCTCCACCTTATTCCTTTAAATTTTCGATTCTTAGTTTCTTATGTATGTATATTCCTACAAAGTATTTTATTTGGTCCGGAGAACACTCCCCGAATTTCAATACAATTAGCGGCCATGTTAAAATATTCGGGATGTTTATTTGGACCCTGCTCAAACTTCATAACAACTAAAGCAATAGGAACGTGCAATTATTTAGCAACCCAAACTAAACTCTGACATAACAATTTCAGCGTAACAGCGCGCGCTAATTCGTAAAACAAACCACGCCGCCATTACGATGCAAAGCCACTCAGATAAATAAGGCTGGTCCATATCCACGCAGGAATGAATCAAGATTAACGTGAACCATATCAGATATGGCAACAAAGGGACGCAGGACTGTATTGTATTAATGTTAATCGTTTTACCCACAATACTCTGGTATTCCGCTAAATCAATACTGATATTATGAATGCGAGACTAACTCTGTAGGTCTGTTGATGCTTTCACGGCTAAGCCGAGGTACCGATTTTGATGAAATTTGGTATGGAGATAGCTTGAGCCTTGGGGAAGGACAAAGGATTTTTTTTAAAGTCAGCCCTGTAAGGGTGAAATACGGGCTGAAAAATTGATTACGTTCAATACGTACGTACCCAATGAGAGCCCGTTGAAGTCTTTTTAGGTATCTGCGGATTCACGACTAAATCGCTTGAATCTATTTTGATGAAATTTAGTATGGAGATAGTCTGAGCCTTGGGGAAGGACATAGGGTACTTTTTAGGGTTCCGTACCTCAAAAGGAAAAAAAAACGGATGCCTTAAAGGATCACTCGTGTGTGTGTGTGTGTGTGTGTGTGTGTCTATCTGTCCTCCTGTCACAGCCAATTTGCTCCGAATGTACTAAACCGATTGAGTTGAAATTGGTACACATATGATTTTTTTTCGAATTTTTAAATACTTAAATAGTTTGGAAGTTATTTAGGACACACGCACGCACACACACACGCACGCACGCACACACGCACGCACGCACGCACACACACACATACACACACATACACGCGCGCGCGCGCGCTTTTCTCTTTTAATATTTGAATAGTACCTATGTGTGTACATACATATATATGTGTAATATGTATGTATGTACAATATTTTTTGTCGACATCTGTCATTGGCTTAATGAAATGTACTTGTTTACGGACCTTGTGAAATGTATCGCTGTTGATGCCCCGAATAAATAAAATATAATAAAATAAGTAAAAACTCAGTAATTAATATGAAAATTAGACATATATTAAAGATATATTTGCAGTTGCGGGCAAAAGCTAAAACGCCATAAATATTTAGACGGCCGATCCTTTATCGGATTGCGGCAAATTTGTCATTCATATTTTCATAAATGGCTTTATTGATCGTTTGCGGAGCAGCCCTGTTCTTCGTCAGAGGTTTAGAGGGTTTGATAACTTGACTTCGTCTTTCTCGCACAACCTTTATGGTAAGCAAGACGGTGAGAGACACCGAATCGAATGATCAGCGAGCGGAAGACGAATAGCTTGCTATCACGCATCCCATTGTATATTCCGTAAGTCGATAACGTGGCGACTGTGTGTAGGGAATTGTTTTGATACCAAGAAGTCAGTTTGGTACCTGACATATTCCCTATTTCAGGTTTCAAGAAGGAATGGGGATATTGAAGCGATGCAGTGGCAAGTATTTGCAAGGCAGAAAACATGTTAAATTTTGAGATTAGGTAGCTAAGAACCTAACATAGTGAGATTGAAAAAAAAAAAAGGAAAACAAAGAAACGAATTAGCAAGTTAAATTCGTTGCCCAATACATTGAGTTCCATTCTTCAATGAGCATTTCCTAACAATCTGAACAGAGTTTCTAGTTGTCTCCAATAAATATTCATACACATTTGGATAATAGTCTAACATATACAGTGGATTCACCCATACTTGTCTTATTTGGTAAACAAGTTTCAAACCTCAAAATATACCTTTGGGTGAAACAGCTGTTTTATCATAAATAAAGCAAATATAAGCTAAAAATTGGCACAGTGACGTCTAAAATATTGTCTCCGGTTCCTTTATTTGCAAGGAAACCGCTGTTTTAGCCAAAAAAGGTGCATTTCGAGGTCAGAAACTTGTTTACCAAATCGGAAGTCGAATCCACTTTACGTGGATATCGTACCGACTACGCAAAAGTACACACGAAATTCTTAAAGACAGCAGATGATGGCAAAGCTTGTCCATTTATCAAAAACGTCAAATCATCATAAGATAGAATCAGGCCACAAGCGGGACGAAACGGGAACGAAAGATCATTTGCCGATAAAAAGCGCGGGAAAACCGGGGAAAATTGTGCGGATAAATGCTAAGAAAGAGCTGGAAAAATCAGGCATTATCGCCAGGAAATTACGCAACCAACCGGTCGCTTGAGCAACTCCTTGACATTGCAACGCGCCGCCACGCGATTTTACAGCCTGCTACTGATAAATACAGGGCACACTTTTGCTTGGAACGCGGTCATTACCACTTGGTATAAGTCCAAATGCAATCGAGAACAGTGGGCCAAAAAACTATATCTGTTTAGAATCTATGAAACTGGTCATATTCCAATATTTGTGCAAATATATATGGATACGATGGTTGCGAGAATGTTTGTACACATGTTTGACCAAACAGTGAAGTGCAACACCCGTCCAAGTGACGTTGGCGAGTGGGTGAGGCGCGCGCGCAGGTGATGTACGCCGATGACATTGCGCCGGCTTCGCGCTGCAGGTCAGCTCAAGGCCGCCGTCATACATAGATTATCAACTATTATCCAATTATAAACGCCGCTGAGTTATTGTAGAACTTCGCGCGAAGCATCCACTTTAGCGTTATTGTTCCTATCAGATGAATATAGATAGTGTGTATCTATAAATATTTTAGATCATACGATATATATATAAACAACAGTGTTTTACGGGATAACTAGCACATTTAGGCCATCATAATTTAGGTTAATGCCGTGGACGTAAAAATACATTTTTGAGATTTAAAGAATGAAAAGAAATACTGTTGAATAGGGATTTCTCGCGATTACAATTCAAAATATTGATGTCAAATGAAGATGTTCTTTACGAATAAGTACCTAATCAAATTTTTCTATTAAAAATTACAGTCTTCTGTTTACATTATTGTTTTATTTTGTCACGGAAACTCTTAAGAGGGTGCCGCGTTAAGGTATTTTACCTAGGGCACCAAGAATGCTCGGAATGGAGTTCCGAGTAAGCTAAGACCTACGAGCGTCTAGCATAAGAAGCTCACTCGGAATTCCATTCGGATTGCGTAACAACTCTTACAGCATGAAAGCATATCAAAGCGACACCATTTGAAAAGTCATGAGGGTTTCTAACAGCGACGCGTCGGTTCGCTTCGGCTGAAAAATACATTAATCTGTAACGCCATGTGTCAGCTCCGCACGCAAGCGGCGCGTCACGTTTGACGACTGTGGTGTACCCGGACACTTGTAGTTTTTCCACAGGACTCAAAACCACCTCTACGCCTCCAGCAATAAGATACAATTCCGTCCATTGTATCAGCGTAATTACCGCTGCAAGAAAATCATTCTAATACTCGTCTATGTCACGGTGTCAAGACGAACGCTTTGTTATTTTTAGGTCAAGGCCGCGCAAGCTAGAGCAGAGCGATATTTTAAAATTTTCCTATAATAAATGTTGCCGAATGACAGTTATTTCAGCACCCGAAACTATTTACGAACGCTTTTAGTGTAATTAGATTTCAGTGGACGGTAAGGTGCGGGCGTGGCGATGTAAATAACAGCCCGCAGCATAGGCCTAACCTGGATTTTACGTGCCTTTACGAATTCTGCTAATGCTAGGTTTTATCGAAAATCCATGCCAATGTATGGGGTTGGCAATCGGTGGCATCGAAACCAATTGTACTCTAGATTCTGAACAACTAACTAGTTTTTGGTTTTGCGTTATTTCTGTTACACGTTGTATAAATCGATCGTGACAAACCTGTGTCAGGTTTTCGATGTAATTTGTTAATTAGATTTTTGTTTAAATGGTTGCAATTAATATATAAAAAAAACTTACCTAACCCGACTTACTTCACTGAGTTTTACTCTTTCATGTTGCAAAAACAGAACACAAAAAACCGGCCAAATGCGAGTCGGACTCGCGCACGAAGGGTTCCGTAGCATTATCTATATAATGGTTTGTATTGTATAAATGTATTATGCAGTGAAGCGGTTTCCCACGTTCTTTAGATAGATGCAATTGTAGCGGTATCACTCTTATTTTCGCGCCGGTGACATCACTCGGCTATTCAAATATGGTCGGTGTTTTCCTCCGGCCAGCGTTATTTAGTATCGCCGGTTCCAACCATGGAAGGCGTTTTGCGTCGCAATGCGTCTGACCACCGTAACATACATGCATTATGGGATAACGCTAGTTAATTTAAATTATTTTGCTCACAACACGACCATTACAGCTATCTGTTAAAGCATCATCTGTGAGGACAAAGAACACGTTCCTGCGTAGGATTATATCATGCGAGTTTGTTAGCCGCCATTTGACTGAGCTATTCAGAGCCGTTTATGATTACTGTCTTGATGTTAAAATAAAGCTTCCTAGGGTAGGTGCTTTCGTGGAAGCGTGAATTTCTATTCAATTTCTTATTTATTTCCGTACCTAAAACGAAAAAACGGATCCTTTATAAGATCCCTCGTGCGACTGTCTGTATGTCCGTCTGTCACAGCCAATTTGCTACCGACCGATTAAGTTTAAATTTGGTACACATATGACTAAGCAGGTGACCGCAACACGGACAGTACACGCAATATGTCATAACGCCGAAACTCTTTGAGATATCAAACTAAAATTAATGCCCATATCTAAGTTAAAATACGCTTAACTATCCCCGAAAGTTTCATTTAAGTCCACTCAGTCGATTTGGAGCCTATTCGTAACAAACATTCAGACACAAAAATTCTAAAACCCGTAATTCACGCTTAGGCATCAAGTAAATAGCATTTTGTACTTAGATATTTGTATTTACTTTGAAATCACAAAGAGATACTTCAATTTTAATTACTTTTTATAGATGTATGTTTAGATATAGATATAGATTCGCCCCGTATGGGGTACGGTCGCTCAAAGCCGTGAGCGTCAAGATTAAAAGTTTGCACTTGTTTAGCGCGCCTACTAAAATGATTAATAGCCAGGGTTATGAAGAAAAATCGCTTTAATTTCCTGTGCCGACAAAGGAAAAAATAGCGTAGTAAAACGTTTAGGTATACGGCACGAAACCCAAGATGAAAATCCGCAAAAACAAGTTGCTTTCGAAGCGCGTCCCACGCGCCCCCAAAAATTTTCATCATGCAGAATATTCGGGAGATCATTTAAGCGTACCGAACACAATTTGGGTTCGGACGTCCACGTGAAGGCTATTTCCAGCCCAAAAGCTACCGCATTAATAAGCCACAGACCTGGAACTATCCGTCACTGAACGTTGTTTCGAATCGTATCAATTTTGCATCATACAAAATGGTAAAACTTTATTATGATAGTTTCAGGGAGATGAAAAGGGTTCAAGTTTATAGCCCCCGGGGTCTCGGGGGCAGCCTACCTCTCATAAAACTGCCAGGGGACTGTGACGCTACGCAAAAAACGTGACAGCTTCGATAAATCACCATACTCGGAATGTATTCAGCGCTAAAAACATATTATTGGAGATAGTATAAATAAAATAAGGTCGAGGTCTGTTTTTATTAGTTTAGAGTCTAGACGAACTCGTGTTTTTACCCAATATTATCTGTCGGCTATCTTTGATTTAGTTTATGGAGGCAAAACGGGCAATATTTCAGGTCCAATGGGACCTGCAAAACTCGCACGAGGCGATTATCACTTCGACGGCAACTTTAGTACCTATTATTGGGGTGACCTCGAAAACATTTTTCACTACCGTTCGTAGGTATAATTAATTGATATTGGAACAGCTATGATTGAGTCAACAAAACTCACGTATTTTAAGTGGAAATTGGGTTCCATAATCCATTACATTTAGGAGACTCACTGCGAACCAAACCCTCAATCAATATTTGCTAGTATGTAGAAGCTTTCAGTAGATTATAATCAGAACATAACGTACGGCGTACGTAATTGTATCGGACGCGGCGTAGGTAAACAAAATAGTTACGGATGCAAAACAATCTAGATTGGATGATTTTATTCCCATCCCCGCTGAATAGGCCATCGGCAGCAGGAGACATTCGGCAAATAGAATAACAATAACATAATGGAGGTAAGTGTTCAAGGACCACCGGTCCGGCGCGCTGATGTAACCGTCATTGCCTACTCATCTATCTATCGCTTTAGAACAAGTTTTTGTATTTGACATTTTCTTGGTTGTTCTTTAAGCGGGCATTCGGCTTTTTTAATAATAAATTGATGCTATCTTCTTCGTTAGCTTCTATTTATTATGGCTATAAATATTTGGTGTACAAATGAGGTTGTCAAAATAGATTTCAAGTGCAGTTGTCAGGCTAAATTTATGTGTTAAATTTTGTCTGCCTGCACATAATTCATAGCCTACTAAATAAAAACCAAAAGTATGATGTAAACATTTCGTGAAACCGGTTTCTTAGTAAAACTTACGTTTATATCAGCAAGAAATTGACGACAACATATTGTGTAAATAACGATGTTATGTGTTTGTAAACTATTCAAATAACCATATAACTATGCACCTGCGTACACAGATCCATGTGCATGTATTCTGTACATTTCACAATTTATGTAAAGTGTCTCTTCGAGGGCAGTTGGAATTTTTGCTGTAAAATTGCTGCGCAAACATTCGACGGGACTCGGGTTAGGAGCGGCGTCAAAGAGAGACTTTTTACTGTCGTCGGAAACAGGACGAAATCAGGTTACAGCGACGCTTTTAATGTAATTTAAGGGTCTCATTAAATTCGCAAAACGTGGGCTATTAGGGTCAGAAGAAACAAAGAACGATCGAATCGGAGACCAGCTCATTTACCTAAGCTATGACCTAGTCAATAAGGTTACTAGTGGTCAACCCTGTTCTAGATGCTTAAATGAAGGCTCATTAGTCATCAATGGCGGCATCCTCATTTTGGCAGAGGAAGTGGGGCCGGAAATTGTTATTAATATCGCGTGATGAGCTGTGGACTGGTATAATTTCAGCGGTGTTTTATTCGCGCTTGGTTAGACAAAGTGTGCTCGAGAGTTTGCTAATTCGCCCTTTACGTAATGCTACTGTTTGCCGGGGCGGTGCTACGATAGCATAAGTGTTATCAGCGCTGTTCTTTTAACCATTTTCATGTTATCTACTGATATTTTATGATGTAACGTCAACATCATGGTAACAAAGGGAAGGCTTTTAGTAATGTAAGGTAGAGTACGTCCAAGAGTTGCGAAACACTTAAGTACAGTATTGCTTTATTGTATATAGCTCCATAAGTCCAAACATCGTACCGGTCAAAGAACGTTGTCAAACCAGTACAGCATTGAAGACGTACATTGACCTTGTAAGTCGGTGTGCATAACATGACAAAGGACAGAAAAGTCAACGCAAGTGTTACAAAATTCAAGACAGCCACTTTGAAACCGATGAGATTTGTCCAATTAGCACAGTAGCTACAGACATTCGATGTATTAAATCTAAATCCCTCTTTACTATTCCCTTTAGTGAAGGTGAGCGTTTTGGCGCAGTCTCTAGACGTGACAAACTAGTAGCTAGCGCGACGTGACGGCAGACGCGTTTAATTTATAAACACAGCAGCCAAGATCAATTGTAACCACCGCCCTATTTGATATACGATGAGCATAGGTAACATTGACAACACCGACCGAAATGGCGATTTTAAAGTTTGTTTTTAAACTGTGCACCGCGGCTTTAGGGCTCCGCCCGGGCGTCCCCGGCATCAATCTAACTCGTAAACAAATCCCTTGGCGGCCTGTTTGCGGCTAAGCGATTGGCTTCCTGATTTGATTGCTCTCGGATTACATCCTGAGCTTAAGGACGTCCTTAAGTTGTATTAATACTATCCATTTCACAATGTAAAGTTTTGCGCAAACTTCGTAACATTGTGGAGAGGAATAACAAAGCAAAGCAAAATATTTTCGCATTGTGTCCAAATGTCTAAATAATGGCGTCTTTTATACCCATTAATCAAATCTCTGACAATCTGTTACAGAAAATACAAAAACTCTGAAGAGCGTATCGGAAAAATTCATTTTCTGTGAATTTCCAGTAATGGATCGTAAAGTTTCTCGTGGATATTAAAATGATATTCCTCGTGATTTGACAACAATACCCGTCCTGTGACTGGCCCTTTGACTGACTTTTTGAGCTACGGAAAATTCTGAGCGGCCCGCTCTACAATGTCAAAACCGGAATAAGAATATTCATTCTAATCAGAGTCCCAAAGCTCAACCAGCTTTAGGCGACATTGTGGAGGACTCCATCCTTTTATATTTTGTCTACTTATCATTTTCTATAGAACACGATCCGTATTGATATTCATGCGAAACTTCTTTCAATGTATGCAGTCTGACACTCACAGGAATCTCTTCAGAGTGGACTGATCTGACTTTTAAAGTTAATTCGTAAAAACCCCATGAATTTGCTGCGGTAAGTTTAATGATAACAACAACTTTATTATCTTAATCGTCTCTACTTACAAAAGACAATTAAATAAAAACTTGATATGTTGGATAAAGCGAATTGTGTTCAATTTATAAATGTTATGATCTCACTGACGAAGATGGAGCCAATTAAGGAACTCACGAGGAAGCCTTGACGCACCTCAGCGCACATGCTGAACCTCATGATGCAAGCATTATCAAGCCCCGTTAAAATAGTTCAAAATTAACATTAAACAGGCATATTAAACTTCAATTAGACGTTGAGCGCAACTTGATAGTTTTTCTTAGCGTCGTCGTCGCCGCCAATTTGAGGCATTTTTGCAACGGATAAAAAGTGGGGACGTAATTTTAAGGAAGAAACAGTGTGGGATTAAATATTGCTCCTTAAGATACTTCCTGAAATGGCTCGCAATTTAAGCTTAGTTTCCTTTGTGTCGAAAGGGACACATCGCAGAGTTGATTAAAAGCCATCCGAGCGAACGTTCGATTGGCCGCCATCGAGCCGTCTCCCGGAGGAAGGCTGTGCGAGCCAGAGACGGATAGATATCTCATAGATTTTTCGGGATGAGCAGTTCTGAATGGTGCACCATTAGGAGCTTTCATAACGAATCCCTTGCAATTGAATCAGGGTCTAGAATATTAGATTACGTTTTTTGCCACTATCAAGCGATTGCCCAGAGACAGACTCTTTTTCTACACTTATAAAATGGAAGGAAAACCAAGAGCAATAATAATAATATTTTGATAAGATAATGGGTTAAACTTTGTATCAACATTCTGCGTTACTAAGCCCTCTTCGTAAAATAAACGTGGGCGTCCCTTTCTGTATTTTTTTATCTCACGGCTGCTTTCTTCCATCCCTGCCAATCTATTAGGTAAGAGACTACTTCGCTTAAATATATAACAGCATTTATGACTCAATATGAACGCCCTCTAATCTATATTCAGTGTAGCCAATTTATTATTAAATTGAGATCACAAATACTTTATGGATTTACGTATGCCAAATTGGTTCTTAGGCATATACAACATGGTGTATCAGTGATGTACTCACCAGGGTAGAAGTCGTGTGATTTGGACATCTTGACCCGGGCGCCGGTGTCCTTTTGGAGCTGCGCGATGGTCTCGCCGCCCTTGCCGATGATGGCGCCAGCCACCATCGAGGGTACCAGCATCTTGAAGTGGTACGTCGGCTCCACGGCTGCGAACGACACACCACGTCAAATGGCTTATACTACAGTTGGGATACTGTGCCATTAGTAACAATTTAATATTGAGTAAAGTCCTTTTGCAATTTCAACAGGAACAACGTTAATGAACAGAGGGTTTGTAGAACATTAAAAAGGCATCACATTTTTCAATACATTCTCTTTTTAATTATGCTATGGTTGCACAGTATCCCGTTTGTTAATGAAATAGCTTGAAATAGGGTGTTTCCCATTTGCTCCATGGAACATTGAAGTATCACGTTACACTAGAACAGACATCTCAAACAAATGACAGCGAGCACTTGATGACGGAGCAGGCAAGTGCGCCGCGTCCGGCGGTGATCGTTTTCTCATAGGCGTTTATGCCATTTGACCTCAATAGGCATTAATATCAAGAACAAGGGAAAACAAAAATATCAAGTTGAGGCGTCCATTCTAGTATACATAATTACTCAAAGGCATGGAACTAGGATTTTTGTAGAGAGGTAGAACTTGTTTGTGACGCATGTTCCATACAAAAATCGTAGTTCCATGGAACGAACGGGAACTATCCTTTTAATAAACATGATTGTGCAAAATCTGTCCTGATCAGTGATGAAGCGATAGAACAGCGTCCTGGTTTTGGTTGATGTCAAGAGCCAAAGGTACCATAGATTGTGGTGCATATTAATGCGAGCATTATGAGTCAGATCAAAGGTGGGTTTCAATTGGCGGGGACGGCCGATTAGCGGTTACGAGTGACAACCATACCTCGAGTATGTGCTGATGCGAGTGACGGTGTTTAGCGATTGGCGACAGGAATGATCGTTTGAGTACACGTACTTGCATTTGTCTCCAGTCCTAGTTGAGCTATGACGTCAATCAGCACAAAAGAAGGAAGTTTCAAATTGCGTAGTTATCCCGAAATAGGAACAGGTGGATTAAAAATAAACTGCATACAGATGATAATATTATTCGTTCTTCAATAAAGTAAGTAGGTACAGTTTAAATGTTGTCAAGATAATTGGAACGGGAAAATACAATTTGTCGTTATCGTGTTTAGTTATTTAAAGACTGTAGGTTATAATTATAAGATCATGCATTAATTTGTTAATAAGAATTATTATTTTCGTCATATAAAAATTACAGGTAATGAGTGTGAAAATAATCTAATGACGGAGAATGCTGTGAATGAGTAATGGCATAGAATAGAATAAATACTTATATAGGTACTAAAATGGTTTATACTTCAGTTATATTTTACAAAGTAAGGTAAGTGAATAAATTTGCTACTTTAGTCCATATTTCCAGGCTGGAAATTACAGCGGATCAATAACTGCTGGTTTTCTTCGGAGCACTCTCTAAACGTCAGAAGCTGATGCCGATGTTTGCCGAAAATAGTCGCAGCCGCCACCGACAGGTCAATATTTGCATCAACTCAATGGCAATCGATAGTAATTTGGCGACATTTAGATCAAGATAAGACAAGTGTGTTATTAACAGAATCAATATCTTCAACGGTGATCAGATAAACAAGGAAATGTAGTATTTCAAAACAAACAGAAACGGTAAAATTTTAACATTTTTAAACCGGGGTTTCCTGCCCCAAATTCTACAAAGCCACAGCCCTGGCACCGAAAAGGATTCGCATGTCGGGTAATGATGTTTAACATAGGACCAGAAAGAAACTAGTGCACCGCCTACGTAGAATGAATCGAGAGCCGCGTCTCATTTGACCCCGTTCCGAGCGGTGCACCGCGGCCGGGCTGATACGGCTTTGACAATGGTAATGGAATGGGAATTCTATCTTGTCAGAAATATGTTTCGCCTTCAGCTGCACTGGGACCTTCGCTTTCTGGCCACCTAACCGTGTTAGAGTTAGAGCGCCTTCGCACTACGTCCGATCCGTATCCGATCCGAACCCGTGAAAATACGGATCTAGAAATCTCGGACCGAATTTGGATATTGCTTACGCACTAATCCGATCAAGACGGATGTACTTATGCACTAGTCCAATCTCTGAACCAAATCCAAGCATACGTCATTTTACGCGCCCCCCGGCCACATACCCCGCCGCCCGGATTTGGTTCGGATACGGATCGGACGCAGTCACGCAGTGCGCAAACGTTCATACAAATAATACTATGGCTACTTCCGTCCGTCAATAATCTTCTACGGAATGGAGATTCACGGAAATCGGATGACGGAAGCAGGATCTAGTGCGTAAACTACCATAGAAATAGTTTTACGACTACTCCGGACCATATTTTCACGGACTCGGATCGGATACGGATCGAACGTAGTTCGAAAGCGATCTTAGGATCTGACTATACTGAGCGTTAATTTCCTGTACCACAATACTATTACAAATATTTTTTAAAAGTCGATACAACTAATCAGCCACCAAAATTAAATACCTACATGTTAACATTCATCGGTGTGAAACATTAACGCTAAAGAGAACATTACTAATATTCATCTAACGTGAAATATATGATTTACATCAGAGTTCACTCAAAGCGATGGTACTCCAGTTTCATGTTCACATATATTACAATAAATTGCGCATTACATTACAGCTAAACTCTCGGGAACTTCGAAAACTGTTCATTTGTTCCAGACTTTCAGTGGGTTCAAAGCGAACAATTGTTTTTAAGCTAATAGAAGACGTCATTGCGGCAAAAAATTAGAGTACTTTCCAGCTCTAATAATTTAAAGAAATACTTTCGAGTAAATTCTACAGACACACAAAAGTCACTATTTATTATTATTAGAAGTTTATTGACACCTATTGGCGCGGCTTACATTACTTCGAACGTGTTATAAATTGATTACGCAATGCACACAACTTCTTATCAGTACAACGTCCCAGTAAACCAGAAACCTAGAACTTGCTACAGCCTCCGAGTGGAGAAAGTAATCAGCCGAGCGATATTAACACGTGCTATAGCAATGCAGCGAGTTATTCGAGGTATTCCATTCAGTCTGTCAGACGCCACCTGCTTGCAGTCTAACTGACACGACGTTCCATCCTCCGACTTTGAAAGTTCCTCGCGCCAACGCCTTTCAACCTGCATTTTGCCGTAGTAACTGCGCACTATATCATCTTGTGTTGATTATGCTTTCTTGTCGAAGCTTACGATCTTTCCGAGGTTTATCTTGTTTGGTTCGTTTTTAAATTTTATTTTTTAATTTTACCAAAAAATATCTCTTGTATAATTTTACCTCGAGGCAGTTTAGCAAGCTAGTAAAGCTTATTTTTAACTTATATACAGTTTAAATTGCATGTCATGTCAAATTAAAAGAAATGCCATTGAGATCGCCAAATAAAGTACATAATAATAATTCATAATAATATTAATTAACAGTTTATTGATATTAAATATTGAAGAAATAATAATCAGAAATATTTAAATAATAAACGAGGTACATACAGCAGAAATGAAATCAAAAGCGAGAAACTTGCTTGATGTCTCTTGACTTTTGCTTTTGAAATCCCGGTAAGTTGTGTAGGTTCGCGGGAATCATCGATTAGTCTGTTTAATTTATACATTAATCAAACATTCAGAAGCCAATAACAATTTACTCTACGAACCGCTTTCCTGTGGGTTTTCTTTCTGCCCAGGATGTTTTTGTCGTCGCGAAGTTTTGTTGCAGATTTCTGACTTGTTTAGGATCTTTGTGAAGTTAAGACGTTTAGAGTAAGTAAAAGCGTAAAAGCGTTAAGTATCAGCGCATATGGATTGAAAAGTAGATAAATTGAAGCAGGCGCGCTTTAAGTGCTCGGAATTTCCCGGGCGCTATCGGAGTTCCGCGAGGATTTCGTAACATCTTTACTTAAAGTCCTGCCATCGCCGCAGCAGTGTCCGCAGTGCGAAAAAACTTTAGATCTGAGCATTTGTCGCTGTCGCAGAAAGCAGTCAACGGGGACATATACAATTACTTCAGGGATATCGCAGACAATTCTCGAAGAAGAAAATATAACATGATCTACTTTTATAATATTAGATTACGACAGATCGTGCAGCAGATAAGACAAACTCGAAAACAAAGAGGGATAATGATCCCGACGTAGGAATAACGAATGCTAATGGAAATAAGTAACTTAATTTAGGAAATACCTGGATTCGTTAGTCGTAAAGCCGTAGAACCATCAGCTCAGTATTTTGGGGAAAAAGGAGTGTGAACCTACGGCATTTCATACAAAAGGCGATAACGATTTCCACCCCCTTAAATGTTAACCGATGTTGACCAATTTTTGATAGATTTTCAGTCAGAACAAAATCTAGGTTTATAAGTTTTGATTTTTTCACTATAATCAATAAATTCAGTTTTTTTGTTGTTAAAGTATTCTTATACAAACTTAAGTTCGGCGATTATTTGACTTTGTTGATCTTTAATCAATATTCAAGAAACTTATAGACCTAGATTTATATTTAGAGTTATTGTTCTAACTGACAACCTATCAAAAATTGGTCAAAATCGGTTAACATTAAAGGGGTGGAAATCGTTGTCGCCTTTTGTATGAAAAGGGTGATTTTTGCCGTTCGTTCACAGTCCTCTCAAATCAGAGTGACATGTTGGAAGCGCGTGTCATGCGGGGTTATCGACGGCTATCAATAAACGCCAAACACGCTATTAACCAATGGTGGGGCCGAAACAGCGAGCGTCACGTCCATCTTTAGAATTGGTAATGAGTTGGCTCATCGACATTGTAATTCATGCGAAAACTAAAGCCACTGAACATTTGTTAATAACTGGAAATCATATAATTATAACGCGAATGCTGTATAAAACCAATTCATGCTTCTATATTAGCGTTACAGAGTAAACTCGTTGAATTGTCATGAATACGATTCTTCATTTCTGAAGTTCAGCAAATTAGGGTAAGGGGTTGGAACACGAAATCGGATAATTAAATCGAACTTATTATCCAGTCTTAAATACCCAAAAACTAAAAACTGTAAGAAACCGCTCTGCGCCTCTATTCGGGAACATCCAAGCGATACTGTTGCGGCTCGCTAGCGAGATTCGCATCCTGCTCTTAAAGGCCCCATATACGGAACGATCGTTTGTTACGATCCGTCTGTTCAGACTGATCGAAACGACGGATCGTTAGTGTATGGTAATATAGTTAACGATTTTCCATACCATACGCTAACGATTTGTCGTTAGGTACGATCGGTGTCAAACGACGGATCGTGAAGATCAATCGTTCCGTATTTGGGGGGCCTTACGCATTACGCATGAGTGGGATGAGAATCTCGCTAGCGCGTCGCTACAATATCGCTTGGACGTTCCCGAATAGAGGGCGGGCGACCCTCTCCCCAAAGGTATTGTACCGATGGAGTTTTAAGGGCGATAAAAAGTATTTTTATGTAAAAGTTACTTCGTCTAGAGGCGTTTCAGCGGAAGCAGCCCAAAAACTATTAAGCAGGATATTCAATTTGTATCCGACAAGGTGCCAAATGCGCAATAAAAAATAAGAACGAGTTTAATAGGTTATTCTTTTTTTTATCCTTGGTTGGCTTTCGCTGCATAAAAACGCCCAGTTCCAGAGACTTTGCAACTCATTCCTCAATATAAACGACCTTCCGACAAATTGCCTGTACTCTTCTGTCTATAAATCCATCAAAAGCAACATCGCTGTTATCTTGTGTCACAGTGTCATAAAACCAATACAAATTTAATGTGCACGTGTACATCCTATTAAAGTAGCTCCCTCTTGAATGTGCGCTTTGATGAGCTCGTATCAGGGTACAAAATTGGTCGCAACTCATCTAGTTTGAGTTGATAGTTGGCACCCAGTCTCTAATGAAACTCTTCGCTCTTCAATGCCAAAATAATCGAGAATTGTCCAATCTTGTATAAAACTCGCAGTTGGATGTGATTTTCACATTTGTTTAATCAGAAATTGAATTGGGCAATCAAAGTTCTTATGTCAAGGTAAAAGCTTCGCACGCCTCGCTCATTTGAATCATAGCGAGTGTTTACGACCTTCAGTTCTCCTAGTCTGTTGGGAAGCTGACACATCTGATCGATTACCAATTTCCAGCCCGCATCAAACCTCCACGATTTAATTTCACCGACATATGAGATACGCTCGGTAATTAAGGTTATATCTAGGTTGCCTTATCAAAACATCCACGCGAAATCTTTCCATATCTTGAAGCCCGTGACGATAGCCTATAATAATAATGTTTTGGTATCATTGCCGAGAAAGTGTCATTAATTGGTTTGATAACGGCCGGAATGTAGGTCAACATTTGCACGGCAATTCTATTAGTAAGCCGCAAGAAGCTGTTGTCATCGTACGAGTGGATTACACATCACATCCAAATGCCACTTAAGTATAACTTCAGCGCTCCCGTCTGCGGCGTTAGAGGATACTTCTGCCAGAAGCCTTCCCAAACGATTAACCTGCTCACTCAGCTTTCTAGGTTAAGCGCACGATCACCACAATTATGAATCTTCAACGGATCGTTGACACATTTTTTTCGAGCTTAAATCTTCCACAGTGCTTCCACAATTTGTCTCCTTTATTTTCTATCTCTAAACGTAATCAAAAAGCAGTAATGGCTTTACGTAACAAAGTAACTACGGAGTGCTAAGCTGACATCATGACGAAGCATTAAAAACGAAAGTATGCTGACCTAGCGTCCCACACGACGCGGCTGGCATTCAAAGAGGCTCACTAACCGCGTTTGAGTACACGTATTTGATTTGTTGCATCGATTAAGTTTTATAGCTACAGGACGTAAAAACATCGTGCATTGTGGAGATCTTTCATTTGTTTATGCAAATTTTATTGGAACAGCGTAATTCTTTGTTGACCTGAGGAGGATTTGAAAAACAATCCAGCCAAGGAGCTACAATTGAAAAACCAACGTATTCCGGACATCTGATGTAATAATTTACACTACGGAAAGGGGTTATAACAACAAATTTAATAAGAGTTAAGCCTAAGTCAAATTATATCGCCGTAAAAGTAGACCAAAACGAATAAATATGGCGAGCTCGACGCCTCCGTAATATCCGGATCCGGAAGCGCCTACGAAAGGAACGAGACGAAAGTAAAATGATAAAGCCGCAGAGGGAAAGCTCTTCCCACAATGAGAATAGATATTTTTTTAGGTTTTATTGCGGATATTGTAAAATAAATGAATAGAAGTGAATTAAAACGGACGCTCATTGTGAGTAGGTAATCGCGCGACGCGCACGCGGCGTGTATTGTGACAATTCCAATGCTAAATGCGCATCGATTAATGCTCATAAACACGATACAATACGTATACACCTACTTGAGTGCTAAACCAACTAGATTGTGGTCCAATTTTCAATGGCACGCGTAGCAAGTGAATCTTTTTCATTCTAGTTAGGTAATGGAGTAACCATTACGTTGTTTTCCACGTTGTTATTACGATGGACTGTAGCTGTGTTAGTTGTACGTAAATCGATGTTTGATTACGGTTTTTTCTTTCGGATGGCATAATCGACTCGGCAGTAGCCTGAATTATTGAGGTTCTAACTGCTTCAAGTTTCGTTAACTAATCAAGATCAATTACGGGAATAAGAGCTCTGTCACTTATTAAAATGTGATTTGATGATATTTCTAACGTGCCAGGCCAGCTTCGACAGCGCTTCTCGCGCTAGCAGTTACGTGATACCTACCACAAGAACTATCTTTGAATTATTAGGCAATTTATGATCAAATATTCATCTATCACTAGACCTGATTGTTGGCAACTATTGGTAAGTATCTTTTGCCAATCTGAGGTCTCTGATTATTTTTCGACGAATAGCGTGACCTGTGGTATCGTACAGAAAACATTAAAGTGCCAGTTTGACGGAGAACGTCGGAAATATACGTAATTAGAATGTAATTAATAAGCTATTTTTACATTAAATCCTTGATGACAATAAATATTTTTAAGTATTATGTTTATTGACAATTTGTAAATGAATGTTCAGATTTTGTTTATCTACAATATTATATTTAAACATGCCTGTATGGTAGAACAGAAGCATATCTTATATTATACCATTTACCTACTGTGTTCTTGCAATAAAAGAAAATCGTATATGTTTCTTATCTTATAAGCCGATTTGAAACAATGAAAATGTCACCAAGAATCGCGTCATGTATCAACATCAACACTTCGGTTCGCTGGTCTCGTAGACTCTTTATAGAAACTGCTGAGAGGGTATTTTATTTATCTGGTTACGTTTGGTGATTCCGGGAAAAGAGTTCTGACCTGCAGCTGCGATAATTTGCGACATATGCACAGCACAAACCACTAGTTTGTAGCAAGTAATTACGTAGGAAAACTTAATCCAGCATCATCAACATGAGCGTCTATTAGGCGCTTCACTCATTTATACAGATCCTGCCAGCGTTTCACCCTTCTGATACCGAGTTCCATTTGGTTTAGCCATAATAAGCAATCACTTGGCTGACATAATTCTTGACATGAGCAAATGAGAGCGTAATTAATTCGGATGCATGTCGAATAATTACACTGACTTCTTTCAGACGCCTCTACATCGCTGGCAGCTCATGGATTCTACACCTTTATACGTACTATGTTGCTTCTCTTTGCAAATACTTATCAACCACTTCACAAGCTATGAACTTCTACAGTGTTAACGTCCTTTTAATCTCGCCTCGACCGTAGTGGGTAAACAATTTCTCGTGAAATCTTAAAAGCGAAAGTGCGGCCCCTAGACGTGATTGCTTGCCCTATTTCCAGCGTTTCCTAAACGCCCGCGCCTTTTCAGCGCCACGTGGCGCCTAACAGAGCTCCCTGGCGCTTTCAGCCCCTTCCGGAGCGAGCTACCGTTTTCCTACGATTTGTATCAACGTCCGGTGCCAGGAGAATTATTTCAGCTCCAGTTTCTTCAGTACTTTCGAGAGGAAGGTGATTGAGAAAATTGTCCGCAAGGGCGCCTACTGCAATGCGGCTTCGGCAGCCCACAATCGCTACGTAGTTACAAAGCACAATGCATTTTTTTTAAGAATACCTTTTATAATTGCTTATAACCCTGGCAATATTTGCCATAAAATTAGCGAGAATAGATATTACACAATTCTGCATAATTCAATGTCAAACTAGAATCATGTTTACGTGAATGCATAATGAAACCGCAGCATACATTGATGTCATCCACCACGTATAACTCGTATACAAATGGTGAGATGAACTCGCTGACAGACATCCTAAGCTTGTCCTCCAATAAATATACTCAACATTCCTAGAAAAAACCTCTGATATTTGAATCCTATAATTTGTTTCAACATAAGCACGATAACATTTTCCTTGACATTTCGGTTTGGACGAAACGTTCGTGATTTAATGCTGTATAAACCCAGCCCGTGTGACGTCACGCGGACTAACCCAAAAGGGGGAGGATCCTGACGATTTAGACAAGTTACTTCAGCCGTTACCCAGGGGATCTAGCTAAGCCTACCTTCCTTTAAGGGGTTGCTTGGGAGCCTCTAAATAAAAGTAAAACGAGATACCGTTACCAGGATCTTTTTAGGATGACTTTAGGGTGCGTGGTTCTTAAATAGGCGTTTCGCCGTGCGCACCAAGAGCTCTTTATCATAGTGATACGTCATGATGTCACTATTATGTCGTTGGCAAATCGCAATTTTTTTCTAACAATTATATTTTGCTACAGAAGATTCCCTTTGAAAATGAAAATGAAAATATTTATTTTGCAAGTAGGCCACCTGGGCTCTTTTACATGTCTGAATCTACCAGCGCTTCGAAAGGTGACATCTGCTGAGAAGAAACGCCGCAAGAAACTCAGCAGTAAGTCTTTTTTCAACTTTTCCCGTACTTACCACGAATCTAAAACGGTTTAGGCATAGCTAGGCACAAGACCATGAATCCGTTAATTAACGGATTAGCGAATAACGAAGTTAACTATTTGTATTTGTATACAAATTTAGAAGCTATAAAATTATACACAATTATGTTCCAACTATGAAAATGACTTCAGAACATTAATTTCGAAACGATATGATAGCTTCTACAATAGGTAGGGCTAGTCACGTAGCCTACGTAGGTCATGGCACGATATGCCGCATTCTGCGGCGTGTCCGAGCCACCCACCAGAGTCCTACTCGAGCCATTAGCCATTACGTAATCAGAATAATCAAATACACCTTGCAGCGTTATAACCTGCCACCGACCAGAAAAACCTTGGCGATAACAAGACAAACGAAACCCTACCTTACAATGTAAATAATAGGCTATTTATCAGTGTACATGTGCAGCAATGCACGAGCGGCAATGACCTTGCCAGTCATCAGTTCAGTCCGGGACCTTCACTCGCTCATAATAGCTTACTTAGCTAGCTTACAAATAATTTTGATTAGATACATCAACAATGAACAGGTTCTATTTAAACATAGTATAAATTTTTCATAAAATGACCATACAAAAAATAAGGATAATGTGCCAATCTATTTACCCATATGAAGTGTTCACTGACAATTTGAATGACTATGTAAATAAACAAAGGTACCTAAGTACTTACATACTGATTTATTATTGAATTTTAATGATAATGCAAATAAATGTTAAGTGTCCAATAGTTTGTTAGTTTAGATAATGTATGACTCTCAAATAAATAAAGCGATTTAAAAGCTTAGATATGAAAATAATAAAATTTCAAGAAGGGTAGATTACGAGTAACCAAAACAATAATGGTTGAAAACTGTATACTGAGTGATCACACCAACGATGCGGCGACTAAGCCATGATGATCACGGTGAGCTATACGACATGGCTAGACACTGAGCGAGTGCAGATGTCCTCCGCACTCACCTGCTGCCCGCTCCCTTCACTCACACGCTTACCCGCACCCTCATAAAGGCCCCCCAATAATCACAACTGACTGATTGTTTCACAGTCACATCTACATTCCCACTAGACTGGTTACTCAATCCTTGTTTTAATTGGTTTGCAGTCTTACTGCACCTTGTCATTCCATTAGTCATAAAAGGACTTTCAGGAACAGATATATTGGTGACAAGTAATATTTCTAGCTCGAGGCTACAGCATGATAATAATGTTAGGTCCTACTCGGAGTGGGTGTGCTTGGCATAGAATGACGGAGTGAGTGGAATGTTGGAGCAATAGAGCTCCAGTGGAGGAGAGCGGGCGAGCTAGAGAGCGGCAGCTGTCAACATGCGCGCCACAACAACCACAAAGCCAATGAGGAGCGAGAAATGTAGACTGACGACTCACCAAAATGAGACGTAATATTGCCATGGCCGTTGGCCAGAGGCAAGGCCGTCACCAGATCTTGCACTAAAAAACAATGACTCTTTTTTAACATTGCATACATTATTAATTACTACTACAGTATCACAGGATTGCAAATACGTGGGTTAGCTCTTATCGACCAATGTCGAATTGCTTTTTGATAAATTAAGTAAACTGCTCTGCGCCAGCCTTATCAACATCGCGATTAATGCTTTACGATACAACTATAAAAACTCCCGGCTCAGCACTGACACAGTTTCACACTTTTACCTAAATAATTTTCTAGTTAAATTTCAAACTAATCATATCCTCATTTCTTATTAGTCAAAACAGTTAAATTGTTTTTGGCGCTTTCGGTTGACTGAGCATTAATTAAAAGAGGTCAAAGTGATAACAGGATTTCTGATAAGAATCTAGTCAGAGTCTGCTGGCGCTGCATCGCCCACAAGTTCGCCAGGTCAATGTTAAGCCCTAGCGAGTCAGAGTTTACGCATTCAAGTAAAACAACATACCCGTGTCCTAGTAGTAGGTTGGCAGGTATAGTGGTAGAAAGGCGCCACTCACCGGAGCTGAAGTGCGAGCGCTTCACGTCGCCATTCTCCGAGTCGCCGTCCAGCGGGCGCTTCCGGGAGTCCGTGATCTCCGGGCTGGAGCAAGTATCCATTCCCGTGTCAGCGGCCATGTTGAATTTCAGGGTAAAACTTTAAACTTCTCTAGCATAATAATTCCCATTACGTAATTGCTTAATATTGCGTATACGGGTACCGCACTGCGTGTTATTAAAACATCATAAAATACACTTAACACTTAAACAACTAAAACGAGGAAAATTGAAGTTTAAAATGATCTAGTTACTAAAATAAGAAATGAAATGACACTAGAGTTGTTACGTCTGAACGTCGTGTGAACGTTTGTCGATACTGCCGCTATTGTGTGGCGCTGGCTGGGCCTCTGGGTCAACGTGATATTAGCTGCAGATGTCAACTCGCCATGTTGGCTGCAATGTGTTTTGACAGCAACCAGCTGATAAGACTAGGGAGGAGCACAACACTAAATAAATTAGAATCTAATCAGAATCTTGTAAGAATTATATTCTAATACAAAAAATAACACGGCATGGCAAGCCCTAAAACATATTGGTGGTTTTAAAACTTTAAAGCTTGGGTTAAGAAGATGCCCGTACAAATTCAATATTGCGACTCTTTCTTTCTGGTAAGTTTGAGTTACAATCTTAAGCCTCCGGCACACCAAACGCGTGTCAGGCGCGAAGCGTTTCGAACACGTGCACACGCGATTTGTAAAATAAAAAACCACTGGGACACGACACACCAAAAAGTAAGGCGGGCCCACATTCGACACGCTTCACGTCCGCAACGCACCGCTATTGCCGCAGACAACTAGGGCAGCGCAGCGCTTGTGGTACATGAAGCGATAGCGATACGTGCGTCGGTACGCGTACTTGTATTAAATATGGCCTATGTTTAGCGGCACACCGAGGCGGGGCGAACGTATCGCGAAAGCACCGTGTCAGTGCGGCGTCGGCGTGAACGAGAGCAACGCAAGCCCGCGTTCGAAACGCACTGAAGCTACCGCCCGCCTGTGGTGTGCCCGGTTACGCGACACACACGCCGCGCGACGACACGCACCGCGCCTGACACGCGTTTGGTTTGCCGGAGCCTTTATGTCTACACGAATATGATTCTAATTCAAAGAAGCTTGAGTGCAAAAAACTAACTCACAATATTATTTCTTGTAATTGTAATTATTGTAATCAGTTTAGATTTATAAATTTAACCATATATAAAAGCGAAATACCATTCCCTCCCCACTGACAAGTCACCAAATCTCAGCAACTATAAAATCTACAAGTTGAAATTTGGCAGGTAGATTTTTTAGGATTCAGACATCCGCTAAGAAATGATTTCAATAAAATTAAAATAAAAAACAATATAAGGAGGTGAAATGAGGGCGCAATGTTTGTATACAAAATACCGCGGGCGACGCTGTGGCGGTTGTACAATCTGAAAAGGGTTTGCTATTCTTTGTTAATCGTCAAAACTATTTGGACCAAACCAATCTACTACGCTTTGTGTACTGATAACTTGCAATTAACAATTAAAGCTCGCCCGTTAGTTAGATCCCAGTAACAGATTGTTTCATAATCAATTGCTTTTAAAAGAGATTTGTATTAAATCTACCTCATCAGAAAAGCGTTTGGAATGCTAACCACAGACATGATGCTAAAAATTTACAAATCATTTATAAGGCCTATCTTGGAGTATGCTTTCCAAGCGTGGAGCCCCTATTTTGCCGAAGATATTCAAATGCTCGAGAAGGTGCAACGTAGTTTCACCAAATTACCAAAATGGGTCAAAAATAAACCATACAAAGAGAGGCTGCAAATGCTTAACCTCACAACCCTAAAGGATCGCAGAGAGCGTGGAGACCTGATTGAGACCTTCAAGATTCTTACTGGACACTATGACCTGGAGGACTTCCATGACATGTTCAAACGCAACAAAAACAAACGTCTGCGAGGGCACCATCTAAAACTTGTTGCTGATATATGGCACAATAATCCCCGCAAGCACTTCTTAAGCAACAGAGTGGTTAAAGAGTGGAACCAACTACCAGAAGGAGTGGTCTCAGCGCTGAATGTCAATCAGTTCAAGAATAGACCTGACAACTACAACATTTGTAAAAGAAGGCTGATTACAGAGTAGCTGGATACAGGCGTTTATCAGTTACTACAACTGCTTGCCTGATAATTAATAATAATAATAATAATAATTTTACTAGTGTTCCAATGTACTAAATGGTTTAGAAGATGGTCTTGTGCTACAAAATTCTGACTTCGTCAGAACATAATCATAAGCCTGTGGATTTCATAAAGGGGGGAAGGGGGGCAATTTTGTGTGATTTTACCTAATTGTTGAAAATACGGTGCTTCGGTCGTGACTTCATATTCTTATTCATCAATATTATTAGGTAATTGATTTGATATATTCGTCAATCGATCGATTATATTTTGTTATATTATAAGCACCATATGGCTACATCACTGTTTTGACATAATGCGCCAAGGCCGTACCACAACCAATCAACACTCGCTGCTACCTTCAAACACATCTTTGTACTATTTTTTGCGCGAAGTACGAATAGATTATGAGATTATGAGAAAAACCATGACTTTTTGCGTATTTGTTCACGAATCTAATGTATATTTATGATTTAAAACCTTAAGAGATTAAGCTTGTTCCTTCGACGGAACTTGGATTATTATGTATTAAACGTCTATTTAACTATAAATTTATTCAAAAGCGGCACGTTATGAGAGTACATTCCATATACATATTATAAACGTAGGCAGCTCTCGTGATGATTATAAGTTTGGTGTACATGTTTTCTAGTGTTTAAAAGCGGCGCGTTGATGTAGGGAGGCGTCGATTCAAGCGCTAAAAACTAGGTCAAGGTATGGCGTTGTGCCGTTTCTCTCTGGCAGCGGGGTGTGACCTATGTGCGTCCCACTCTGAGGCCGGGCCAGTTGACTGTGTTACTGGATTAGGTCATAGACGCGTGCGTCTTAATTTGATTATAGTTTTATTGTTATTTATGTAGCAATTTGCTTAAATGGTTTTGTTTACACCCTATAGACCCATTAAGTGATCTCGTTTGAAGATAAAATAGATTTCCCATGTATGGATAAGCTCTTCTTTGTTCTTGTGCCACTAGCTTTTTACCGCGACTTTGCAGGAAGGGTGATATTTAAATATGCTACAGTTAATCAATCAAATTGTATAGGTATTCCATGAAAATAATAAAAGATAAAACATATCACCATTTTGACAACTATAAACTCAGTAGGTTTTGGCTTTGTACATTATAGTAATTCTTTTTCTTGTCCCGATCCCAGTAGCTACTTATCTGGCAAACAAAGCCATTATCTTTCATTGTGAAGTGTAACCGCTAATCTATACTTTGAAATAGCAGGTAGTACTCCAAACACTATTTCACACAAAAGGCGTCTTTATGTCTAAGGTAAGAAGGTTCACATTAAAAGACAGGTCAGGTTTTAAACATTTTGTATTCAAAACAGAAATACACATGGATGCGTAGGAAAACTGAAATCAAATGGAAAAAGTTGATTTAGGTATTTTAATTCATGAATATCTCGAAAATCGTGCTATTTTTACTAAACCTATTTTGGGTTATTTTAATTTAATATCACATAGTCTTATCTACACGAGGTTTTCATTTGGACCACTATTAACGGGACAGCCTGTATACGAGTCTGGCTAGGAACTTAAGGGCTTTTTTTATTTGTACGGCGAAAGTGACTGAGGTACTTTTACCGGTCCCTTTCGGAAGCAGTTACTGCTTTATATATTAAGAAAAAAATAAAATATTTTGTTGCAAACATCAAAATTATAGCAGACAACCGCTGTCGCTTACGCCGTTATTAGTTGTAGGTATAGTTTTTGTCACGTAAAAAAGCCGTCAGCCATTTATGGACGTCAGCGGCCTTTTTACATGACGCGGACTATATGTATGTGAATGAGGTGTAAGGTGTAAGTACCGCGACCAGAGTGCCTAGCACACTAGTTTTTATCGCGCACATATAGCATCTGTCACTTTTTAACTAATATGCGGGTGCGAAAGGGATGAATGCTTTATATGCGCTATAAAAATTAGTGTGCTTAGCTCTCTGGTACCATAACCCCTAACACTACAAAGGCGGATGCAAGGAAAGATAAAAATAAAATACATAGGAAATGTTATAAAATCCGTAAAACGGCATTTATTTACAGTTCGTTACAATATTACTTAAGTGGCAGCTAATCGTTTGGACGCAGCCGATCGCTTCTGAGAATCAATTAGTTAATTATAATGAATAACAGCTTTATGCTCACGATTTTCACCGCTAATTAATATTATATTACATTAGAAGAGTCCAGGTATAAACGACGAGTCCATTGATATTTGATATTTTCGAACAAAATAATATCCTAAGCCATTGCGACAAAGCACATAAATGTGCCGAAAAATTTATGCAATTTATTTTTTCCGTGTACTCTTCATTTTGTTGACACGTCACGCGCCGGGCGTTGTTCCGCTTACACGTGGTTTAAAGCAGATGTTTATAATAGGTATTTTAATGTTCGCAGTACATAATATTCCGATCATACATCCTACATTTCATTAAAAAATTACTGTGGGCTACAATTTAAGTTAAAAACTGGCAACACCTAATGCAGTCCCCACACATTTGCCAACAGTGTTGAACGTAACATAACCTAAGCGTACCCGTCGAAGATATCCAGCGGCCCTACCAAGGGCGACACAAGGATAAGTTAAAACCTTATCTCTAAGTGCGTCTCTCTCACACTAGCGCCGACGAAAGAGATAGAGATAAAGCGTGTCAGGCATGCTAGGGCCGCAGGACGTGAAAATTTAAAAAAATTGTACTTTTTTTTAAAGTGGCTTTCGCATCTAGGTTTTGTAGAGGCCAAGTTGACTTTAGACACGTCGCGAGAATGTACTGTTGTGTTTTGGAGGTATGAGCTGTGTGTAGCGGGCACACTATACCTTCACGTCTATCAAGCTGCGATAGTCTGGATTGAAAAATTCTGTTTATCCCAAAAAATAGTACCTGAATGATGCCCGCGAAGTCTCAACTTCGTAGCTCTAACAGTAACTGAGATATTTCATAACAAACTCTGGTGACAGTCTGGTTCCCCTGGGGTTACGGAGGTCAGACGGCAGTCGCTTCACTGTAATAACCCGACCTGCCGAATTTGGGATCATGGTCAAAGCTTACCCCGAATTAGGGATCGGAAAAAAGATCGCAGTCACCGCCTCCATCCCTTAGGATATAAAGGAATCGCAACAGTTGGTGCATCAAATCACATACATATTCGCTCTTCGTAAGGAGGAATCAGATGGTTCACTTTTTGTTTATTTATCTCTTTCATTTGGAATGAAACGTCTGAACACAAAATGAATCAAAAGTGTGGCATGGAATGAACAATACAATAAACATTCACTCGAACGAGCATTCACCCGAGTGAACCATCTGATTCCTACTTAAGAGGACTGTGGAGCATCGGCAAAAATCACCCTTATCATACAAAAGGCGATAACGATTGCCACCCCTTAAATGTTAACCAATTTTGACCAATTGTTGATAACTGTTGTTCTGACTGACAGAACAAAATCTAGGTCTGTATGTTTTTTGGATATTAATTAAAGATCAAAAAAACTCGAATAATTGCCGAAATTCGTTTTGTATGATAACACTGAAATAACAATAAAACCGAATTTGTTGATTTTAGTAAAAAAAAAAACAAACGTATAGACCTAGATTTTGTGCTGACTGACAACGTATCAAAAATTGGTCAACATCGGTTAACATTTTAAGGGGTGGAAATCGTTATCGACTTTTGTATGAAAAGTCATAGGTCCACACTCCTCTTAACATCCATCTGTGCGATGTAGTTTTTAGGTCTAGTCTATCGGCCGTTATAGAGTAAAGAGTGAGGTAAAAGTATAGTTCTATTTTTGACATATATGGTTGGCTATTCACTAAAGCCGGCGACAATGAGGTATGCTGTATGAGGAAGAATCCTCTAAGGGTGCGCTCTCACTGAAGCGCAAGAGTCAAGCTGACCGAGCTCTCCGTTCTGCTCGAGAACACACCTTAAGATTAATTTTGACCAGACCACCAGGGATCCTACCGTTCACTCCTCGCACTAGGGTGGACGCTTATATTCGGGGAACGAGTGGAAGACTCTACGGACTCTACTACTTATGGAATAAGTTCGATTTTGTCGTGTGAGGTGGACCATCAGCTCGCTCCCATATTATAGGGTCGCGCATGACCGACCGTTCAAGGGTTTGCATAGTGAGCGGGGTTATCGCGCGGTGGGCGCGGGCGCGGCCAGCGCGCCGGGCACGAGGTGGTAGGTGAGCCACCACGACAGCAGCGGCTGCGTCACGGCCACGAACAGCAGGAAGTACACGCGGCGCTTGGTGCCGCCCCCGCCCCCCGCGCCTCCCCCCGCGCCCGGCCAGGCGCCCGGCGCCGGCGCCGCGTACCCGTAGGGCGCCGCCTCGGGCGCCGCCGAGCCCGCCAGCACCTGCACGCGGAGCGTCTTTACCTGAAAATTTACAAATTTCTTGTTAGAATAGGGAAGTTTCCTAGCTAAAAAAAAATCGAATTAGTCTATCATTTACATTATAAGAAAATATTGAACACATATTTTTTCTTTTGTCAATTAAACAAAAAATGACGAAGATATAGTGCGTTGAAGTTCCACGTGACGTCGCGACTTCTCACACTTTGTGCTAATAAGTAACGTCATAAGTCCCCACTCCCAAACTCGATGCGCGTTATCTTTGCCAATTTTGATTGATTTGATAAAGCAAAAAATACGTGTTCAATATTTTTTAATAATCTAACTGACGGACTAATTACTTTTTTATTTTACCCTGGAAACTTCCCTATTATGTGGGGTTTTAAGCCTCACACACGCGTGTTGGAGCGCATCGTTGGACCCTGTATAATGCATAAATGCCCCACAATGCAAACAGTGCGCGTTCGGTGTGTGGGAGACTTTGGTGCTTGTAACAATACAAAATGTACTAATAGTGTCATTCACATTGCTATTATAAATGCAAAGTATTTAAAAGGACCCAAAAACATAAATTAAAAAGGCGTTGAGTGGAGTTTTGTTTAGTTTTAAAAATACAATAATGTTTCCTGTAATATTATCTAAATCGAGGATTTAAGGCAGTTCCCCTCCACGGCCAATATTTTTTTCCACCCTGTATATAAATACCAAGATATTAGTTAAAACACTCACCAGAAAGTAGGATAGCGCCACGCTAGAATACGCCAGCAGGCAGTAGTACCCGCTGCGTCCCACCAGCAGTCCGGCCAGCAGGCTAGCTATCATCGCTATATACTTGTAGCCGGAGTACGCCAGCAGGTCCAGAGTCTTCAAGTTGGTGCTGGTCTGCGTGACGTAGAGAGTGATGAGGTATAACAGCATTTCGAAGATGATGTAGGCGAGAGCGCTCGAAGCTTGCATGCCGATCTGCTCGGGGGAGAAGCGGTGCTGGAGTCCTAAATGATAACATTTGCTTTAAGTGTGGGTAACAATAGTCTTAAAATAATACTTAATAGGGAAGATGCATTTTTTTTATCTTGTATTGGAAAGTGCTGAGTAATAGAAACCGATCTGTGCACGCAAAACATTATTATTTTCATTATTTTATGAGTTATGAAGCTTTGAAAAGTCATTGTTCATACCACTTGCAAAAACACTCCATACAAAATAGACAACAGCTATGACGTCACGGCTTCCCTAGACTGTACAAAATATATGGCGTTTAAATGAAATCTGCAATTATTTCCGAAAATATTGTTTTTAGACCAACATCGTACAAGTAAAACATGACTTAAATTTGATGAGGATGTCCAGAAAACTAAAATCAGAACTAAAAAAGCGATATATTTATTTTTCACTAATTTTGACCTTTAATCAAATAATAATGAGTAGTCAAAATGATCTGGACATATATATGCTTTTGGTTTCATTTATTTCCATAATATATCATTTAAACCTCATTTTCATTTTCATGCAACTTCCCCATTAGAGCACACCGTCAGCTGTAATATGAATTAGTGTAACCACCAAAATGACGAAACTTAGTTATATATAGTTCGACTGCAAATTTTCCGTTCTGTCGTTTGGTGTATTTAAATTCTCGGTATCTTGAAAAATATGGCGGCTACGTTAACGAAAATCCAAGGTCTTTTTTTATTCCAACTTTTTTTTGTGATGTTATAATTTTACAAAAATCACCTTTTGTAGGTAAAAAGTATGGCCAAATCTGTTGTCTATATTATAGACAACAGATTTGGCCATACTTTTTAATGTATTAACTGGACCCAAGGCGAAACAAAGTAGGTTGTATATTCTGTGAGGTACATTATGGCTGTTATTAGTTTTTTTTAAAAATCTTAAAGCATCGAATTAGTAATTAAAACAAAATAACGTAAGCACCATGCCATCTTTAAAACTATGATATTATTTAACCTATATGTATAAAAAGTATAGTGATTAATTCGTGCACTCTGCCACAGACAAGCACGTACCAAGCATGAACCCGGCTAACAGCACGTAGGTGACATAGCCCATGGCAGGCAGGTACAGGTCTGGAGCGTTCAGGTCGTACCGGGGCTGCACGGGCGAGTCCTGGTCGTACTTCACCATCCAATCCTGAAACGCCACAATTATTATTTAAACATTTATTTCATGAAATAAAAACAAATCGATTAAAATCTGCCCATTAGACCGTATCATACCATGACCGTCCTAGGAATGTGTCAGGTATAGAAATATTATATGTATTGAAAAGTATGAGACTACCCACTAGATCGCTCCGTCACCGATCAACACCGTCGCGTGCCATGCGCGGCGAGAATATTTTGCCGGCGCTGTTACGCTCCGTGCAGCACGCGGCGCCGGCGGCGCTCCCGGCCACGCGCAGGCGCAGCACGGGGAGGAGAATGAACCGGCGCTGCACGTTCAACGGATTCGACACGGGCATCAGACGGGTAACATACAGGTTGCATACGGGCACAGAACGCCGTTGATCCGTTTCAGTGGATATAATAGAGTGTATTGTGTTGCTTTCCGTGCCTGACCTATCCCTAGCACAGTCATGGTATGCTACGGTCTAATGGGCAGAGACCTTAATAAAACAAGCTTATAAATAATGTTAGATAATTTATTAAACCATAATAAACAGGTGGCTACATCACCTACCTAGATCTAGATGCCTTTGGATAATGGACAGATTTATTTGGATTATTTTCGATTTTATTCAAAGCAATGTATGGAAGTGTCTACAAAATTACCCGAATGGTTTTCAATGTATGCCAAGATGTATACATGAAATGTTATCAATTCAGATTGCGACCATTTATATAAAAAAACAACTTAACACTGCTACCTAACTACAACATGTTGCAAATATGATATACCAAACATCCTACACACCAACATAAAAAGGAATATATTTATTTTGCAAGTATGCCACACCATGCCAAGGGCTCTTTCACATGTCTGAATTAAACATACGGATACCTTGTGTGTGTAGGGGAACAGTATAAGCAGCAGCTTGCGCACAACATATCTGGTGTCAACTGCGAAGTAGTAGCGCATGCGTGCCACTGGCACGTAACGTCCGATCTCACGCTGCACCGCCTCGCGCCCCACTGATGCTAACTGGTTGCCATACTGTAGCGCCATGTCCTGATAATAACAAGCCGGTTATAAAAATCCAAGTTTACAGTTAAAAGGCAAACAGGGGAATTCTTGTTATTAATTTATATCGTAGTTTGCGGGAGCCACTGCTTTGTGCATCTTCAGTGAACTCTTTAAAAAACTTGTTAAACAATTTAAATTAAAAAAAAAAACATAATCAAACTACACTACCTGGCAAATATTTAAGTACACTATTTCTCTTATGTAATTGTTTCTTCTTAATCAGGACGAATAAGTATATGTAAAAGCAAGTTTACAATAAGATAAGATAAATAAATAAGAATACAATATCAAGTAGAAACATATAAACTTAATAACAAATAAAATCAAATAAAGAAATTTGAACTAATTAATAAATTAAACAACACCAATCCAATCGAGTATGAAGGCTTGTGGCACGCATAATGATATTATAACAGTCTTTTTTGTGACTGCAATTGCTTTAAGCATGGATGCGTTCTTGCACTCGGCATGCCATGGTAGTCCGGACAGTGTATAGCAGCATTACCCTGTTGTATTGCTAAGAATATTTTTGGATGAGCTATGAACATATAATAAAGCTTTTGGGTACAAAAGTATAGGCCAGCATCAGACCCACTGTGCATGCTGTATCACCAATGAGAGGGTACGATAGTATGTCACATCCCAGAGGAGGCTGTGACTTCTCAATGGGACAAGGGTAAAATCGTCTGGCATCCTCCCATGAATAGATAAATAAATACTTAATCTTTATGTACCAAGCAATGGCCCTGTTGCACTTCAGCATTGTAAGATCATGGATTTTAAGTTTTTTCTTCTTACCTGAATGACAGGCTGTTGTAACATGGACCCTATCTGTGCTGGAGATGCTATTGGAGGCATTGGAGACTGTGGATATCCAGGCATAAAGCCATAATCTGAAACATCATATTGATAGTCGTAAACACACAAAGCAGTACATTGAGCTTTGGTAATCCTGGTTATCATGATGCAACATAGTCTAGAAGCTTTATAGTGAACAGTTCTCACTTGCTTGAGGCGGCGCGGCGCCAAATTCCTGTCCAGGGTCAAGTTGCAAATCGTGGGGCGCACCAAAACCAGAGCTGTAGGTGGGCGCCGGATTGAAGCCTGGAGGTGCCGGGCTGTACGGCGGCGGCGCCCCCATTGCCGCAGCATCGCTCACCCGCTTGGGCTTCCGCAAACCCCCCGGTTGACCCACTGCAAATGGTCATAAACTTTAGCGACACTGCTTCCTATACGATAAATAATCCCATACAGTAACCAACTCACCGTTTCTTGAAGCATTGAAATTCATGTCTTGATTAATTTACAACTAGCAATGAAGAAAAAACATACTTAAAAGTCTAATTAGCAAGTTTTTCAGTTATTTCGCTGAACGAAACACATCATCACCAGGTTGTCTTCGATGACGTTTTAGTGACGGAATGATTTTTATTTCTAAATACGTTTAGGTAGGCTACGATCAGAGACCATACTGCCTAGACTCGGTGGTAGTCGGTACCACAGAATAGATAATAAATATTACTAACGTATCGGTACGTCATACAAGCGCACATAAAAGCGTCATACTGCCAAGACAGCATCGACTTGACAATTTATGAAACGAACGAATGACCCAACCCAAGCGGTCAGGCAGTTTAGTCCAGTTGTCAATTGTCATGTCACAGTTCTTCGGTTCAGACTGATTCAGCTTCAGCTGTCTTCATGCTGTCTCGTCCCATTCACGTTCATCAGAAATGTATCAACAATTTTGAACAACAAACAAAAACGTATTGCGAGTTAATATTTACAGTATTCTTTTATTTTCGCTTCTTCATGCTTCAAAGCTTTATCATATTGTGATTTTGAACCGTATTTTAGCCATCATGGCTTTAACGAACGTGTTGTTGGTGAGCCAAATCGCTGGCTACTTCGTGGCGCTCATCCTGTCCCTATGCATCATGGTGCCGATGAGTATGCACGTTCACGAATTCAGGTATTTATACGTACAAAGACCACTTCATATTGCGATAAGAGACAGCCGTAAAACCCATCCTCTTGTAGTTTCGTTAACTTTCTCAAGTCAATTATGATAATGGAGCAAGATAGTTCACTTTAACAAGCTTGAATCGACTACTCCTGATAGTGGCAGTAGTGGATTAAGGTTTAATTTGCAAATAGGTTTAGGTTTAAAGATCATTTATTCTCATTAAGAATTTTAACAATTCACTTACATGAGAACTTAAAATTAAAAGTTAACGTAAAATGTAATGAGCGTAAGAACACAAAAAAGATTAGGGTAGTATACACAACATTCAAACAGTAGTTTGCCGATATAATTATACAAAGCGGGTAGAACCTTAGTAATATGCGCTAAATGGTAAACAGATTTAGGCATGATCATTGAATTACGTCGAATGGTAGTGGCTTCACCCAACGCGAATCGGAGAAAAAATAGAAAGAAAGAAGGAAAAACTCAATTAATTTTAGGTAAGTATTAAGGCAAATATTATATTATAATGTTTGCCTTAATACTTACCTAAATTTAAATAACTTCCAGCTTGAATAACTGCTAATTGAAATTTTTCCTGAAACAAGAACTATAGTATATTTGGTGTCGTTTTTATATCATACTTCATTAGCATGTAAATTTTATAAAATAATTGTTAAAATATATGTTAGTTTGCTTAAAATTGGGTTAAAATTAGAATGTGGAAGTACTGACACTCTGGATAGACACCAGGGTCCAGAGGATTTTGATGCTGGCTAGGCTATTCAGGTAGCCACTGGGTCTTGAAGGTTTAATAACCATTTAAAACCTGCAGATGAAATAAAACAAAGAATAACTTTTGCAAGCTCCTATCTTTGTGCAAGGGGTAAATGTGAAATATTGGATCTTTGTTTTATGTTTCCTGTGAAATATATGTACCTAACTTTTTCTCAGCTAATGAATAATTTGACATTTCTGGGGCAAATTTCTGAGATAACAGGGGAGGGTCTTTTTGCACATTTTGGATATTGAATAATAAAAATATGCAGTCTAAAAATTTATTTTTAAATGTTTAAGCTAAAGCCCTTATGATAACTCTTATGATTTTATGAATGTTACACTTTACCGTTGCACTGAATATTTTTTCTCCTTCAGTGGACACTGTCTGCTGTTCTCGGAAGGCATGTGGCAAGAGGCAAATGGCCAGTTAAAAGTGGACTGGGCATCGTTGGCTTACTGCAACTATGTTATTGTCATTGGAATACTCATGTTCATTGTGAGCCTGGTGCAGATTTACAGGTCAGTGCTGTTGCGAACAAATGCTAATTGCTAATATATTAAGGTTATTCACTCCCTGCAAAACTCGGTTATAAATCATTAGAGTGGTGCAGCGATATACCTTACTGGTAAGTAGGAGAGAGCGCAATATTGCTGCACAGCTGTGATGGTTTATGACCGACTTTGCAGCAAGCAATTAATCTTACTATAGTAACTGTTTATATAATGTTCTGTAAAAAATATGCATAGTATAGTTTAAATTCCTGGCCCCCCATTCCCGGTGCATTCGAGATAATGTTGATTGCGAGATTAAACTTCAGATTCATACAGTTGTGTCAAACGACTGTATGCACTGACGTTTAATCTCGATTGTGAGATTATCTCGAATGCATCGAGAATTGGGGGCCTCCACGTCTAGCACGACCTGTCCGCGAGTCGTGTGTCGCATCCCTTACATACTTGACTAGTTTGACAGAGACGCACTGAGTGACAAACGACTCGCGGGCATGTCGTGATAGCCCCCCAGGTGGCAGGTCAGGCCTCCCCTGAATAGAGACGTTGCCTGGGTAAAAAAAATATAATATATTGCTGTCTAATCACTGAAAAGTGGGGGCTCATCGTCACTTCTAGGTAAAAAGTGTACCTACCTAGGCGTGACGTCACGCGGAATTTCAACGCTCTATATCTTCCTCATTTTTTGTTTAATTGACAAAAGAAAAAATATGGTGTTCAATATTTTTTGATAATGTAAACATACATACATATTATCACGCCCGAAATCCCTAATGGGGTGGGCAGAGCCACAAGACTATTTGTGGCCACGTTCGATTAATTAGTCCTAAGATGGTATGATGAACCGTATGGTGACAGGTGATCAGCCCATCGCCCATACAGATAGTCCACCATGTAGGATAGGACCCGTCCCTTAGTCGACTTTTACGACATGCCAGGATGATAAGCATCTGCACGCATTCTATGCTATTTCTTCACTCCCAGTGCAGCCGAGGAGTAAATAATGATAATAAAATATAATAATAATTACGTTGATAATGTAAATTACGGACTAATTGGCATTTTTCAGGCATCACACCCATTTAAATGGATCACTTAATTAGAACTAGGTACATCTACTATTTTATCGCTTTAATGTAATCCAATCTCCATATAATATAGTGTATGTTGGTCGCAGGCTATCGATGCTGCTGTACCGCGACCGCGACACGTCGTTCCTGTCGGCGTTCCTGGAAGCGGCGGGGTGCGGCGCGCTGTGCGCGCTGGCCGTGTCGGCCGCTGTGCTCGTCACGCTGGGCTTTATGACCTGGTGCGAGAACATCGTCGCGAGGTTCCCCAGGTACTGTACTACAAATAGGTTTCTTAAGCAACTAATTGTACTTGGCAGGATACCATGTGGCTGGTTGAATGCTGATATCGTCTAAAATGTCATGTTTGCTTTTAATTTAGAATTTAAATATAGTAGGAACGACGTCAGCACGCAAAAAAAGATACAGTTTAATTTAGACCGCAGTCACGGTAAAATCAAGTATAAGTATTCCATCTTCATACAAACGGCCGAAACGACGCGCTTCGAAATCTCGGTAAACTTCGGTACATGGCAGTCGCGAGTGCGCCGCGAATACGTACGGGCGCGGACAGTATGCGACGCTCCCGCGCATTTATTTACGTAAATTATGGCACGAGAAATGTTGATGTTTTTGATACATTAAAAGCATAACAAAAAAACAAAACCAACTCCAAAAACCCTTTGAAAACTAAAAAATAAAGACTGGCCGTTAGTAACTGCCTGACCTAGAAATATCAGATATAATTGTTAATTCAGTAATAAATTAAATATTTCGACGTCAGTGGCAAGTAAAGGAACACAGTAGGAGAGATGTATAATTCATTACTGAATTAACAATTATATCTGATATTTCTAGGTCAGGCAGTTACTAACGGCCAGTCTTTATTTTTTAGTTTTCAAAGGGTTTTTGGAGTCGGTTTTGTGTTGTGTTAAAATTAATTTTATTTTTAGCTTTTCGGTGAATATGATGTAATATTATAGTTTCATTATATCCACAAGTACCAGATGACGATAGTACTACGTAAAGTGCTCATCGATCTTTACAAAGTTTTGCGTTCAGAATGCAAGGCCTGTTCACCGTTAAGGAGTTCTGTTGCGAATCCCACTATCAGTTCCTATTTACCAGATGCGCTTTAACGAGATCAAGTTGCTTAGCGACAGAGACAAATAAATGTTATCATTATCCGTTAACTATCTATCACTGAAGAGTTCCAAGTAGTAATCCGTGGACTCCATCATCACTCCGCTTTACCAAATGAAGCTGTTCTTGTGCAAATCTATCAGTTATCTTAGAAAATGGCAAAAATGGTATATGCTTGCTTACAAAATTCGAGGACTTCTGTTGATTCCTCATGGATTCCATCATCAGATCCCGCAATTTTTTTTATGGGACCATTTCTGAACTATGACTATCCCAACAAAAAAAGAATTATCAAAATCCGTTCATGGGCTAAAAAGTTATGTGGGAACATACATAAAAAAAAAATACGGGTCGAATAGATAACCTCCTCCTTTTTTGAACATACATACATACATATTATCACGCCCGAAATCCCTAATGGGGTGGGCAGAGCCACAAGACTACTTGTAGCCACGTTCGATTAATTAGTCCTAAGATGGTATGATGAACCGTATGGTGACAGGTGACCAGCCAATCGCCCATACAGATAGTACACCATGTTGGAGAGGATCCGTCCCTTAGTCGACTTTTACGACATGCCAGGATGATAAGCATCTGCACGCATTCTATGCTATTTCTTCACTCCCAGTGCAGCAGAGGAGTGAAGCGAGTCCTTTTTTGAAGTTGGTTAAAAATACATAAACTGCATTATTTTTACTCCATACTGACTTCCAGTCACTTTTGAAATTAGAAATAAGAACAAAGTAGAAATAATTATAATTAAAACTTACAAGATTTGCAGTAATATTTCATGAAAATTTAATATAGTGTTATGGAATACGTAACTGCGTGTTTACATTCCGAACGGCCGTAGGTAATTATTTCGAGGAAACTGCCGAGACAAAATACTGTTAGTTTTTTATACTGTGCCGCAGTGCCGGTAACACGTATGCTCTTATTCAATAAATAAATTTTCCAAAGAAGAAGTTCTCATTTAGCTCATAGAGCAGAACAAGTCCCCGTACGAGCTACTGCTGAGGTCTACGAGCTCACAGTACGTAAGAGCGAGTAGGGAATACATAGGAGCAGGAGCGTAGCTAGGGGGTAATGCCCTACCATAAAATACCAATGCCTTACCTTAAAAAATACCTACCCTATCTTATATTTTTTTTTCATAGTATGATACTATCTTGTAACCACCGCTGCCCTTCCTTAAATTCAACTCTAGCTACCAGTGGCGAAGCGTCAAATATTTCCTAAGGGAAGCCGGAAAAATTAGACCCGTACGTACGAGTCCGACATTTAGTTAGAGTAACATGGACTTCACTGACAGCTAGCCGTAGCTTTCTAGCTTGGTAAAGCCGTCAGGAATCGGCTTGTAAGCAGGCTTCGCCACTGCTAGCTACGGACCTGCGTACGAGGGTCCTCGCCTACTGCTCGTACCGGACACACAATCAATGAGTTGCATTATTGCATGTTCACAGCTGCGACGTTGCCGCCGGACAGGACATCGATAAGGAAGATAACATATCAACGAATGGGTTCTACATGGAGATGGGGACGGCGCAGGTAGCTGAATTATTTATTAGACATTCCTACTAGGGTTGCCAGGCCGGTTAAATCCGGTCTCGGCGTTATATTAAGCCGGACTTTTTTCCCTAAAAGCCAAACATAACTTTTATAAATTATTATTATTCCCTATTGTTTCCCTCTTCACTCGCTCTGCAGTCCAGGCGCTGTGCGGGCGACTAGAAATACAAAAGCCGGACAGGCCGGTCATGTAAATATTTGGTGGGACTCAACCGCAAAAAGCCCAACATGTCCATCGAAAGCTGGACACCTGGCGACCCTAGCTGCTACTAAGGCAGAGCTGAGGCGAGCTGACCAATCAGAATGTTTGAATATCTTATTGTTGTCATGGTCATATCACAAAACAACCTTAGTACGGACCCCCTAAACCCCCCCCCCCCCCCCCCCCCTTTATACAGTTATATTTACGAACAATATAATCATGTTTGTACTAATTACTGTAAGTAAAGCAGCGAAAAATAAAATCAAGAGAAAAGATTTATAGGTGGGCACTAGTGTTTACTTGTGCGTCCACAGCTGACGAACGCGCCGCACGCATGTGAACGCACTATTGGAATTTGAAAGATTTTTTCGAAGTCTATTGTACCTTTTTTGTGGAGGCCCGGGGCGGTTGCCCCGGATGCCTTCCCCCTAAATCCGGCTCTGCGTGCAGGGCTTCTTTTAAACAATTAGGGCTTTCTACATATCAATACATATAAAACAGTACCGTGACTCACTTATAGACAACGCACAGCCTAAACGTGTGGTCCTAGAGGTTTGAAATTTGGAGGAGATATTCCTCGAGTACCCTAGAGGTGCACTAAGGAGGCATTTTTTGAAGTAGGTGATAAAGATTGTATGGAAAATACCGCGGGCGAAGCTGTGGCGGGTCCACTACTAGAGCTTTGTCAGTTGTGACGCGTCCTGATGTTCATTGAGGGCCTGCTTCAGCGATAAACTTGGAGCAGTATTTTCACCCGACATTTGGGTTGCTATTGGCAAAACGGCGACGTACCGAATACTCCAAAATTCCTCGTTGCCAACATCTGTAACGCATTATTTGCCGAAATAAATGCTTGCCTAACAGGACATTTTTAATATTATTAGGTAAAAGCTAATTAGAATATTTCCCTATAGTTTAAATGAATGTTTAAAATTCATTACTTTATAATAACCACAAATATATATATAATGTAATCGATGTAAGGAAAATGTATTAATATAGTTAATTGTAACTATACTGTAATGAAAGTGTGTTTGGTATGGGTTTTATAAAGAAGATTATGTATTTTTTTATATTACTTAATGATAGTGTAATCCGTGAAATCACTTATATAGAAATTGAAAATAAAGATCTGAAAACGGCTGGGGTATTGTGACCTTATTCTTTTATGTGTTTAACTACATTGGGTAAATTTGTAAATAGAATTATTTCTAAAAATGTGTCAACGTTTCAATGACATCTTTATGTACATGCAAATTATGGCCAATAAATAAGTGAAAAGAAATGCGAAATTTCTCACCTACGGCTCGTAATTTTAAAGTAATACTCGGCTTGCCTACGTTATTTTTTACTCTTTTTTGTGTAGTTTGGCGCGTGGGGTGCGTTCGCGACGTGGGTGGGGCTGGCGGTGTTCGCGACGCTGAAGCTGTGCCGCTACCACCAGCTCGAGAACATCCGCGTGTCCATGTACCGCGAGCGCCAGCGGCTCGTGCACGAGAGCCCCTCGCTCTCCACGCCGCCGCTGGCCAGGCGCCAGCAGGACGACCAGGGTAATGCTGATGCGGAGTAGAGTCGTAGGCCGAGCACGTTTGGTTTTTCTCTCATAATCGTTTAATTGGACATGCTCTCTGAAACTATAATTTTCACCGAGAAAAAAATACCTATCGTGTAGATAAAGTTAGGTTACGTTTATAAATATCCCTAAAACAATACGATATCGGTAACTGCAATATGACAAATATAATATTATGCCCAATGAAACGATTATCCTGCTAATATTGCAAATGTGAAAATATATGAGTATGGATGTTTGTTCTTCAATCACGCGCAACGGATGGAAGGATTTGAATGAAATTTGAGAGACAAAATCTTGAAATAAAACATTGGATACTTTCCAACCTAATCCGAAGTTGCGGGAAGGAAATTAACTTTTGAGTATAGTTTTGTATGTACAGTTTCACGAACCCTTCAAAATTTATCAGCGTCACGGACGCAGGTTAAGATCATGAGCACACCAGTCAGTGGTTAACCTTTTGATAGCCACGACTGAATGCGAGAAAGCGTGCCCCGGACGCCGAATGACGGCTGTAGCCGACAAAATGTATGGAAAACGGCACGCCGTGGCGTAATGGGCACGGAAATCTGCTGTCAGCTACAGCCGACTGTGGCGTTCAAAAGTTTAAACATCGTGGCAGATGTTTTAAAGGGGCTCGTAAACGGACTAGATTTTTGGCAATTTATTGCTGCAATTTGGGCTGTTCTCATTAAGTTTACATATAACATAGCTACTGGGATCGAAAAGGTAAAGTGTAAAGTTTTGGGGATAGCCCGAATTGCAGCAAATAGATCGGCTATTAATGATACTTGCTCAAATTTAAAAATTAACATCGCATATCATATTTTATATCAAATCAATAATTTATTGATACAATTCGGTATGCCATTTGACGAGTTGTGTAAAAGTATCATTCGCACAAATTGGATAGCAATATTGAGTTGCTCAAGAATAGTTGTAATACGAGTATATTTGCTTTTTCTAGTCTGTTTTACAAGACACCGATAGCTAACTTTGACACGGCTGCCGGGTCAGCGGCACGTGGCCAAATTTATACAGGATAGGGGCATAGTATAAAGATGGGAAGTAGCCCATCTCCGGCCCAATCCGCGATATAATTGCCTACTGTGTCAGGGTTGTCTCCTGTTCAATAGGTAATCTGAAACAGACAATTCTGGAATCGATGAATTATTAAATAAATAAATAAATCAGTGGACAATCTTTACACAAATCGATCTAGTCCCAAAGTAAGCTCTAAAGGCTTGTGTTATGGGTACTAGACGACGATATACATACTTATATAGAGAAATAAATACTTAAATACATAGGAAACATCCAAGACTTAGGAACAAACATTCGTGCTTATCACACAAATATTTGCCCTTACCGGGGATCGAACCCGGGACGCTTGCGTCAGACACCCACCCCACCCACGGTTAAGACACCCAAACACAGCAATACGTTCTCCTGCGATTATCACACATTTTTCAATCATTTAGCGGTGCCGAAAAGCCGTGACGCGCGAACCTCGTGCGGTGTTAGCCCCGACTGGCGCACTGAGAAACGGGTTTATTTTTGTTTAAGTGTGCGTGCGGCGACGCATGGATACTTTGGCGCACACATATAAGCCGCGCGCGGTGCGTTTGTATGAAGATAACTTACTTCCCATCTTTATACTATGATACGGGAGCTGTATTCTTGGCTATTATAGTTAAAACAAAGAATGTATAAGAAACAGTTAATAGAATTAGTTAAACATATACAATTGAATTATTATTAATGGTTTTATAGTGAACTATTTATAACCACGTATATTTTAAGGTTCTGCTGTCAAACTAGGAACCCTTATAATTTCGCCATGTCCGTATGTACGTCACAGTCAGCTTTTCTCTAAGATTATTTGACCTACAGAGCTGAAATTGTGTACGATTATTTACGTTTAGAACTGTTTTTTTTACGGTAGTTCACATGCATGTAAAGCTAACGTAAAAAGAAAATTGATTTTCTTCTACAACTCAAATAGTGTCTTTGAAAATTAGTATAATCCCCGGCACATAAGTTGAATCAAAATCGCGGTCGTCGTCGGCGCAGGTACAGCTATGGTTACTTCGTGGCGCGTAAGTTGAACTATGACCTTGAATGCGCAGAACACATTTTCGGATCTCATTCGAAGTGCGGCATGAGAGGCCGCGTGTAACCATAGTTGTACCTGCGCGGACGACCGCCATTTTGGTTCAACTTATGTGCCTGGTATATATGAGTATGTTATAAGCAATTTCAAGTGCTGTAAAGGTGTAATATCTATTAGCCAAAACCGTAAATTCCAAGTCTGAAAAATATCGGAAATTTATATAGGTGGGCGTCATTTATTCCTTTAAAAAATAAAACGTTCACAAAAAGATCGTCACTTAAATTAAAATATAATTCTAGGTTAATCAAAATATCAAATCAAACATTTATATGGCGAAGTTAAAAATAAATCTATTACGACTAAGTAGGCTTCATAGGTTTATGAGTTATCGGTGACTAACTTGTTTAAATATTACCTAAGGAAAATTATCTAAAATAGCACCGAATAGAAAACTAGGTAATAGTTTCGGTTTGCGGAACTTTAACGGCTACGGAACCCTACATTGAGCATGGCCCGACATGCGCTTGATCGGTCTTCTTGTTAAGTTTTTATAAGATTGTGATAATTGTAACTGATAAGTTTATATGTACAAAACATGCATTGTATTATAGGTAAGTTCGTTTTAAGCTTTCATAGTAACAATAGTAGTTTATGCAACGGTTGCATAATGATAGGCATAGGGATAGGAATGCTGAACGAAAGTAGAATTGTTGTTGAATTGAATAGAAAAAGTTGTTTGAAATTTACATTTTAGTTGAAAATATGAATAGTAAGTAGTCTTCTCGGAGTGACTGTGTGATGTGAAAATGCGCCGGGTATCAGAAATATGCAGCCACGATTGCAACAAATAACTTGTTGCCAGAAAATATTGTTTCTGAACACATCATGGAGTAAGTATTTATAATATGTGTGTAGATAAAGTTATGTATGCAACTCTGCATAATTTGGCCTTAAAACACACGTGCGATCTTATTATGAAACTCGCTAAAAGCTCGTTTCATAAAACCGCACTAGTGTTTTAAGGCCTATCATTATGCAACCGTTGCATAAACTACTATTATTATTTATTCATGTGAAATTAATTTCGTCGTTTTGATCTCATTTATTCTCAAATATGAATTTGAACTGTATTCGGCAAATCAACCTTTTTTGTTCTCGACTTGTAAATTGTTGTTAAAAAAAAGCTAAATTTGAAAGATATTTTAAAATAAAAATCCGTTTAAAAATAACAATGTTGATTGGCCCATCAGTAATGAATGAGTTAGCAGCTATCACTAGGTCGTTTCAATTGTTTCTAAATAATTTCTTATGTTATAGAGATAATTTTCAGACAGGTACCATAATTATACTTATATAAAGTCGATTAATCAAATTTGTGTTAAGTTTCTAACCTCAACATGCACATATTTTTTGGCTAAAACAGCTAAAGCGCTAGAGCGGCTAAAGCGTAACCTTTGCCAATTTTTCACCTAGGATTGCTTTACTTAGGTTAAAATAGCTGTTTCACCCAAAAAAGTACATTTTGAGGTTATAAACTTGTTTACCAAATATTACAAGTAAGGATGAATCGACTGTACAACACGTAATTAGATCCAGTACATTCTACTTGTTACCGCGTGTATATTTATATGACCGTCAGCGCTCTTTTTACGTGCGGCGAGGTATATCTGTAATTATCAATATGAATTAATCAAGTAATTTAATAAAACAATGCGTTAAACCAAAATGGCATTTTATTTAACCTTTATTTACACAAAAAATCAGTCTTATTACTACATTCATTAAATTAATTATTTTGACATGACATGTTGGTGAAGGCCTTTTGAACCCAAGGTCCATTTTTATTTAAAAAAACATTATAACAAAATTCACAAGCCTCGGGTCGCTATTAAAGAGAAGTATTACAAAATAGTAAAATTGTTTTTAAGTCCGTCGAAATCTACAAATAATTCGCCGAAATATTCGGTGAAACAATGATTTAGGTACGGCAGTCTTAGATCGTCAGAATTAAACAGACTCAATTCGAAATAATATCTATTAAAAAAAAAATATGTTTTTTTTTATGCATGCGTTTTAGTCACTGCTCTCTAAATTTGTAATTATATTTTGGCACTACATGTCAGTTTCTGTAATTGGCTCGTGTCGCTACTTAAGAAAATTATTAATAAATAAAAAACCTGACAAGTGCGAGTTAAACTCGCAAGGAGAGGGTTTCGTGATTATATGAAATATCCTGTAATTTAAAATACCATAGAATTCTAATAGGTTTTTCTATAAGTTTTCGCCTATGTTCTTAAAAAACTTCAAAACAATTTATCTTAAAATTATAACAAAATATATATTTAAGATCCTGACAACGAGCCCTTTAATTTTATGTCACACGCCCAGCCCCCCAATTCTCGGTGCATTTTAGATAATCTCACAATCGAAATTAAACGTCAGTGCATACAGTCGTTTGACACAACTGTATGAATCTGACGTTTAATCTCGCAATCAACATTATCTTGAATGCACCGAGCATTGGGGGCCAGTAGTTTCGGAGCAAATAAGCTGTGACAGACGGACAGACAGACAGATAGATACCCGAATGATCTTACTAGGTTCGGTTTTATTTTTTTGAGGTTCGTAACCCTAAAGAAGGCACACATTGTTCTTTTAACGCTGTTGTTTTTCTAAAAGTTCCTAAATAATAAGTTCAGGCTAGTTTAGCGACGTCGTGAGGCGCGTCGGGGTGTTTCTTGGCTAGGTGCACGCGCAGGTAGCGCGGCTGCGCGAACAGCGCCGCGCAAGGCGCCATCGGGCACGCGTGCGCACCGCGCGCGTGCGTGCGCGCGTGCCGCAGCAGGTCGGCGCGCACGCTGAAGGCGCGCGGGCACGCGCTGCAGGCGTGTGCGCGCGCGCCCGCGTGGCGCGCCGAGTGGCGCCGCAGCTGCGCGCGCCAGCGGAACGCGCGCCCGCACTCCGCGCACGACCAGTTTTTGGCGGCTCCGTGCGTCTGCTGGTGGATGTACAGCGAGGCGCGCGAGCGGAACCGCTTGGCGCACTCGGCGCACTGCAGCGCGCGCTCGCCCGTGTGCCGCGAGGCGTGCTCGCGCAGCGCGCCGCGCGTGCCGAAGCGCGCGCCGCACTCGCCGCACTCGTGCTCCTTGCTCTGCTTGTGGAAATACTTGAGGTGATAGAAGTAGCTGGATGCCGCGCGGTAAGTCTTGTTGCAGTGCGGGCAGGTGCGCTCGCGCTTCCGGTCCTGCGCCTTGCCGCGTCGAGTCTCCGCCGGGCGGGGCGGGCTGGCCTCCTGCGAGTCCTCGATGGCCGTGAAAACCGAGTCCGGCAGCGGCCCGAACCCGTCCTCCGCGTCGCTGCGGTCGGAGAACTCGTCGGAGCCCGGGCTCGCGGGCGCGGGCGGCGGGGGGTCCGGCGCGGGCGCGGGCGAGCCGCGGGGCTCGGGCGCGGGCGGCGGCGGGCCCGCGGCGCGCGCGCGCTCGGCCGCGTCCTGCGCGTCGTACTGCGCCGCGTGCGTCGTCATGTGGATCAGGAACATGCGCCGCGACACGAACGAGTCGCAGTCCTCGCAGTGGAACACCAGCTCGGCGTGCCGGTCGAACAGGTGCGCCTGGTAGCGCGCCGCCGGCAGCCGCGCCGGGCAGTGCGGGCAGCGCCGCTCCGCGCCTCTGCAACAGAGCCTCGTCAGCGGTGCGTGCGCGCGTGCGCGTTCAGCTGCGCGAGCAGCCGGAACGCCTTGCCGCAGGCGCACGCGTGCGCGCGTTCGCCCGTGTGCACGGACACGTGCGCGCGCAGCTCGGCGCGCCGGCGGAAGCGCGCGGCGCACTGCGGGCAGGCGTGGCCGGGCGGGGCGTGCGCGCGCGCGTGCGAGCGCAGCGCGGCGGCCGAGCGCGACGCGGCGCCGCACTCCGCGCACACGAACTCGCGCGCGCTCGAGTGTGTGCGCTCGTGGTCGCGCAGGTGGTCGCGGCGCGAGAAGGCGGCGGCGCACAGCGCGCACGCGTACCGCCGCAGCCGCAGGTGCGCGGCGCGCACGTGGCGCAGCAGGTTGCCCGCGTCGGAGAAGGCGCGCCCGCACGCGGCGCAGTACCGCCGCCGCTGCGCGCGCGCCGCGCCCCGCCCCGCCTCGGCCGTCGCCGACGGATCGACGCTTACGTTTACTATTCGATTTTCAAATTGAGGTGTCGGGTACGGTTTTCTGGAAAGGATCGGGGAGTCGGTGCTCAATATGACAGTTAAATACAAGAAAAAAAAAAACTCGAATTAATTTTATAATGTTTTATGTTTCTAAAATTTAGGCTAATTAAAAAATCAGGTACGAAAAAATTCAATCGGAATCACGACTAAAGCGGTGCTAGAACGAAATACGAGCGGTCGGCGGCGTCGGCGTGCTGGGGCGGCGCGGGCGGCGCGTGCAGGCGGCGCGCGTGCAGGCGCAGCGCGCGGCGCGAGCGGAAAGCGGCGGCGCACAGCGCGCAGGCGTGCGCGCGCGCGGGCGCGTGCGCGGCACGGTGCGCGAGCAGGTCGGCGCGCGTGCAGAAGGCGCGCGCGCAGGCGGCGCAGGCGTGCGGGCGCTCGCCCGAGTGGCGCAGGCGGTGGCGCGCGAGGCCGGCGCGCAGGCGGAAGGCGGCGGGGCAGTGCGCGCAGCGGTGCGGCAGCGCGGCGCTGTGCGTCTTGCGGTGCGCGTGCAGCGAGCCGGCCTGCGCGAACCGCTTGGGGCACAGCGCGCAGGCGTAGGGCCGCTCGCCGGTGTGCGTGCGCAGGTGCTGCTTGAGGTTCTGCGAGTTGGCGAAGGTGCGCGCGCACAGGCGGCAGGCGCGGCGGCGCCGGCGCTCGTGCGTCTCGGCCACGTGCCGCTGCAGCCCATTGGGCGCGCGGAACTGCTTGCCGCACACGTGGCACACGCACGGCCGCTCGCCCGTGTGGATGCGCGCGTGGAACACGAACGTGTGCGCCGAGCTGAGCCGCTTGCCGCACGTGCCGCACGCGTAGCGCAGCTTGCCGTCCACGCGCGTGCGCGCCTGCGCCAGCGCGCGCCGCGTCGCCTCGTCCATGCGGTCGCGGCGCATGTTGCAGCGCGACAGGTCGTCGAACCCGTCCGCCGAGTCGTCGCCCGCCTCGGCCGCCTCGCCGGCCGACTCGCGGTCGCTCGACTCCGTAAACTCCGGGTAGGAGGCGACTTTCGTTTCGTGTTCGTCGAGGAAGTGATTTCTGAAGTTCAGCAGGGCCGTATAAAAAGCGTCGTACGCGTCGCCGGTTCTCGCGGCGGCCATCGAGGCGAGGGGGCGGTCGTCCTCGTCGCAGGAGCGGGCCTCGTCGCCGAACGGCTCGTACTCGTCGAAGCTAACCGGGCAGGCTTCCCACCTGCAACAAACGGTCGTCAGAGCGGTGCGTGGCGAGATGGGCGGCGAGGTGCGCGGCGCGACGGAAGGCGCGCGGGCAGGCGTGCGCGCGCGCGCGGTGCGCGTCCAGGTGCCGGAGCAGGGTGTTGCGCGCGCGGAACGCGCGGCCGCAGCCGGCGCGCGGGCAGCCGTGCGGGCGCGCGCCCGTGTGCAGCGCTGCGTGCGCGTCGCGCGCGCCGCGCGTGCCAAAGCGCTCGCCGCACGCGCCGCACGCGTAGCGCAGCTCGCCGGCGTGCGCGAGCCGCGTGTGCGCCGCGAGCGCGCCGCGGCTGCCATACGCGCGCGCGCAGCGCTCGCACGGGAAGCGCTGCGACGGCGCGGGTCGGTGCGAGCGCGCGTGCACTGCCATGTTGTACTTGTTGGAGAAAGTCCTGCCGCAGTCGGGGCAGGGCGCCGGGACGTACTTCTGGTTGGCGGCGCGCTCGGGGCGCTCGGCGGGCGCGCGGCGCGGGCGTGCGGGCGGCTCAGCGGAGTGCGCGGCGCGCACGTGCGCGGCGAGCGCGGCGGGCGAGGCGGCGCGCAGGCCGCACGCGCGGCAGGCGGTGGGCGGGGGCGCGCGCGCGTGCCGCGCCTGCGCGTGGCGCGCGAACAGGCGCCGGTCGTGGAACAGCTCGCCGCAGCACTCGACGCCGCGCTGGGCGCCGATCTCGACGTGCCGCGCCAGATGGCACGCGAGGCGCGCGCTGGCCGAGAACACGCTGTCGCAGAAGGGGCAGCAGAAGGCGGGCAGCGCGGGGGCCGGCGGCGGCGCCTCCAGCTCGAGCCGCTCCTCGAAGGTCACGTGCCGCCGGATGAAGCGCGCGACGGCGGCGCCGCGCGGCGCGTGCGCGACGTCGAGGTGCGCGGCGAGGCCGTCGACGGTCGCGCACGAACACGCACACTTTTGGCACACGAACTCGAAATCCGAACTATCTACGTTTAGAGTATTGAAATATTTCACGAGTACTTTTCTAACTACCACGCGAAACGATTCCGACCTGGAATTCACATTTCAAGAAATTACGAGTAGAAAATGATGGTTCTAATTTCGTAATTTAGATTATACTTACTCATCGTTTGCTTCACTTTTGCTGGATCTGTTGGTTCCTTCGCTTGGCCCGTTGGTGCTTTGATTCAGTTCATTGGTGCTCTGGTTGGGCTGGTCGTTGCTTTGGCTTGATTGGTTGGTGCTTGAGATTGGTGTGTTTATTGGTTGCTTCGGTTTCTGTACAAATTAAGATGTCTGCTCTTCATCATAATAAGAGTAACGCAACTTAACGCCAAATAGGACAGATTTATGTGCAGTGTTAAACTGAAAACCTCTCCCGTTCTCCTTTATGGAATTAGTACCTATTGTTTGAGACAAATTAATATTATTTAGGTAACTGTTATCCCGTATCGCAGTGTGTTTCAACCTTTTGGACTACGCAACCCCTTTACAAGTAATAAATATCTGGTGACCCCCCATAACCGTCTTAATACTGACCCTTTTACAATTAAAAAATCGGGAGATCGCGACCCACTGGTTGAAAAACACTGCCGTATCGGAACAAAAATAAAAATGTTCGACAAAAAGTTAAAAGATTTTTCATGTTTTTTTTATTATTATTTTCCGAAGCGTACAAACGATCCTGCTTCCAATAACTTCTCCCTGCACTAAAGCAGCTCGTGCGTGGCTATATCAGCATACAGACGGCAGTCGTACATGCGGGGGGGCGCGGCGCGCGCGCAGTACGGCGCTGCGCGTGCGCAGGGCGGCGTCTGCCTGCACGCTGCATTGCACCAGCTCATGCGTGGCCAGCAGTGTACTGGCGCACTGGTAGCACACCACCACCGGCAGTGAGGGGTTGTCTGATGCTAGGACCTGGATGACAGACAATTGGAGTGTCGTGGAAGCAAGTACCTTAGTGAAAGGAATTTGCCCCATTAGTGCTTGTTGTGCTAAACATCAAGACTTGCTCATAAGTACTTTTTTTTTGTGTTATAGTAATATATTTTAAAATCAACTTACTATCTTGTAATATAATTGATTTATGGCTTTGTAAATAAGATATATTATTTTTAATGGTTACACACTCAAACAGATTGTAGCCCTTCTGGCACACTAGTCTGTTCGGCGAGAGTTGATACATATTAAGATATCGTTTCGAAACGACTCGACTGTTGCTTAACTATCGCAAACTGTATGACGGGCGTCGCTTATCGTCGCGCGTACTGAGTTTCGTGGTATGAGGGACGCAGATGTTGTCACTGCAGTGTAGCGCCGGGCGGACGACGGCGAGAAAAATATATTTCTTTTGTTCATATACACAATCGCCATATTGTAAATGAATGTCTTATATATATGTGTGCATCATATGGCATATAAATCTGCACTGGCCAAAAAGTAACGAAAAGATTTTTTTTATCTATGACATGTTTAAAACGTGTTGAGTATGGATATGACTTGTCTTGTGTCTTTCTATAATGTCATTGGCTTCAAGTGTATAGTTTGGGTGTTCGCATGTTGCTTTCTGTTTATACAGTTAGGCTATTCAATAATAATATTCTATGAAAAAATATAATTTTTCCCTTTAATTTTATATTATCACTAGCTGGTGCCCGCGACTTCGTCTGCGAAGAATAATAATTTAAGTAACCTATGTACTTTTAAACCTTCCCTAGACCTCCACGAACATTTCAAGACTAAGATAAGATAAATCCGTTCAGCCGTTCTCGAGTTTTAGTGAGACTAACGAACAGCAATTCATTTTTATATATATAGATTGATAAAAATTATTAGGCTTTTAATTTTTTTTATCAACTCGGCGAACAGACCTTATTCTTTCTTGGGCTTTAAGTGTAGTTCAGCAAAAATAAATATTCCTACAAGTTTAGTTTGTAAATAATAAATAAGAAAAAATAAGAACCTTAATTGGCAGATGTTTGTTGATTTTGTCGGCCAGGTTGTTCTGCAGGCCCTCCCCACTGAAGATGGGCATGACGAGCTCCGTGATGGCCGCACACACCCGGCACACGTTGGAGAACTCCTCCACATCTGGTTATGATTGATTAGACAATTTATTACACTAGTTGGTGCTTCATTATTCATGAAGTAACTTAGGTATTCACGGCTGTAAAAGGAAAAAACATGGTAGTTCTCAAATACTCTAAGTATATAAGCGCTGATGATAACAAAGAGAGTCTCTTTAGTGTTGTTGTTATGTTACTTAATAAAAAATGGAATCCTCTTGATAAGGTCAACAAAAAAAAAATTGTTGCCCTCGTTTTTTGTGTAACTATTTTTGTTACACAGAGAAAAAAACTTTTGATTGAAAGAAAACCAGAGCTAATATTCCAAAATCATTCTCTGTTTCATTAATTGACGGCATCAAATTATTCGACATTATTTGAATATCCAGGGCAACAAAACCACTGTTGACAAGTGTAAAAATTTGTTGTTTAATGAATGTTTATTATTATGAAGGTTAAATAAGAATCAACAAATGTCAATGTTAAACGTTAAAATATTTGTGAACATTCTTGCTTTTAATAAACATGCATATATAAGTAGATAAAGATTATGATTTAAGATTGAATTAACATTTACCAAAAATCTTTATAGATACGCCACAATTATACTAGCTAATAGCTCAGCAACCTGCCAGCAAACATTGTTTGATTGTTGATTGATAAGTAATATTATTAAAATAAAACAAAAGATAATCGAGACTTACTTTCAAGATTGACCGCCGGCGGCGGATTTGCGGGTTTCTGCAGCCCTGTTGAAGCTTGTGTGCCCGAAGAACTCGGCAGAAATATTTGTTCAGTCGCGTTATTCATTTTTAAGGTATTGCTTTTCTATAATTACGTTGTGTCCCATACAACACATTCCACAGAATTTTTGCTTTCATCTGACAATCACAACACAGAACAACAGAAGATCATATATACTCGCGACGATCTAATAGGCCCGATTTGACGTTTGTTGCTTTTCACGCCGCGATAACTTTGTGTGAACGTCTACGCAAGAAATCGAAATTTTTATTTATAAATTGAAGTATTTACAGTGTTCTCTTTACATTATGACGCTAAGTAACATTTGTAAGGATCAACTTTCACATTATATTGTTAAAATACACTCAGAAACATGAATTTATCGAGGGTTCATAATTTCATAGTACGACATTACAATGTTATATTTTACGCCTGCCTGATACCGTAGTAATGTGACCGCTTCGGAACCAAAAGTAACCGATTATTCGAAAAAATCGAATCATTTTTTACGTGTAATAAACTTTACGTTCATTATTGTTATGATTAGTAACGTATATTTTTGTAGTGTTTACTTAATAATTTACTCTTTGCTTTGAAGTTTTTTTTTTTGCAATTTCTTTTATCCCGGCCATCGCCCGGGACGCATTCATACGCAAGAATAAGATAGAAATATAGGTATTTATTTGTCTATTCTTACGTATGAATGCGACCCGTGCGATGGGTCACATCGGTCATCGTGTACAGGACAAGAGCCCGTAGAAGATGCCAAATGAACTCTAGACTAGACCGAGCGTGTGAAGCGTCTCCGTTTTCTCTAAGTACAGGATGCATTTCTCAACCGATTCTCGTGAAATTTTGTAAACAGGTTCAATAATTGTCGATTCAGTTTTTCGATTTTTTCAAAATGGCGGAGATATGGGGGGTTCTTTTTGCAATTGCAAACTTATTTGCGGTGTTGGTACACTGATCGCGACCTATGTTGATGTATGGAGATAACAGTTATCCAATGGCAAAGTTAAGTTTGTCGGGAGGTCTACAGCTCACGGTGCCACTAGTATAGTAAGGTTTATTCTTGAAGTAAGATGGGGTAAGGGGCTCAAATCAGACCATTATGGGGAAGCCTCTCGCTCGCACTATTTCTATCGATGCCGAGAGAAATGGTTCACAAAAAGCTGGCTGCGTTACCTCGTTATACCTAAGATTTACTTTATAAATGTAATTATGTTAGTGTTTTTGTATTTAGGTGTGGTTGTATGTTGTGTGACAATAAATATCTTTTCTATTCTATTAAATTGCATTGCCTATAAGTTGACTAACGAACTAATCAGCCCTTGGTTGGTGTAACAGAATACGAATATGAGTGTACAAATGGCCGACTTAATGACTTAAGGCATTCTCTACCAGTCAACCGCTAGGTCAAACAGAGACATGTTAAGGATGGTGCAGGAAGTATAGACCGTAAAACAGTAATAGGTACACTACACTATATATATGGTGCATATTATAATATACATAAAAGACATCTATATACATATTGATAATAAACCGAAATAAATATAATTTATTTGATATACCTATATAAATCTCGTGTCACGGTGTTTGTGGTCGTACTCCTCTGAAACGGCTCGACCGATTTTTATGAATTTTTTATGTATATTTGGTAGGTATGAGAATAGTTTGTAAAGTATTTATATTTCATACCGCTAGGTGATTAGGGTGTCCACGCAGACGAAGCTAGTATACACATCAAGTAATGTTTTTGTTTAATTAGTTCAAAAAGTCGCTTGGCTCAATTGATGCCTATTTGCAAAATAATAATTTTGATTATTGAAATGTATATTTTGATAAGCTATTTACTTAATTGGATATACCATCACCATCCAATCTTAAAATGAAAAGCCTCAAATTGAAATAATAATTTATTGTGTTTCTTAACATGATAGTTTTAAATTCAGCTCATCATTCTGTATACATACTACCCCCTCTACTATTTACAATTATAATAAATATTTACAATAATACTTTACAGCATCTATACACAAATAATACTTTTTCACATTTTCGTTGAATACAATAAATACCTACTCTTATCATACAATTTTTATCTCACACAAAGCATTCGTCCCTTTCCCACTTGTTAATTAGTTGAAAAGAGACAGAAATGCTTTATGTGTGTTATAATTATTCAATCAATCATTTTATTGTGAGTTATAGGTACATTGATGTTAGATTCTAAATATAACCGCTATAATTATGTCCACCAGCGGCTATAGCAACAGCACGAGGGTAACTTAACCCCGTCTTATCTCTCTGAAAATCTCATAGGTTGGCACTAGTGTGAGAGACGTAGTTAGAGATGAGACGGTGTTAACTTATCCCCATGTCATCCTTGCTAGGTCCACTGGTGTACTTTTAATAATAACTTGATAAGGGGTCCATTAATCATGTGAGGCTCGAAAGGGGGGGGAGGGGGTTTGGGAAAAATCACTAAATATCACTAGGGGGAGGAGGGTGTGCGATATCACATGTATGGACGTTTTTGTTTTACGCGCATTTTTAAGAGGACTGTGAACTAACGGCAAACATCAACCTTTTCATACAAAAGGCGATAACGATTTCCACCCTTTAAATGTTTACGGTTTTAAATGTTGCTAATAAACATCATGTGATTAATGGACGACCCCTAACCAGTTACACCATAACACAACAAAAACAACAGCTTATAAGAAACATTTAACAAACTCAATTCAATAATTAAACTCATTAATCATAAAATACATTATCTTTAAGTAAAGCTATCATTCTTGATATAAATAATTCAACGCAAGCCTTTTATTTTGTCAAGCAGATAATTAAAGCTTTTCTGGCTTTAACAAAAATCGCGCCAAGTTTGTGTGCGTTTGTTATTGTTTGTTGCTCCTTCACGCTTCAACGGCGCGACGGATTTGGATGAAATTTGGAATGGAGACAGCTTATACTTTTTATCCTGGAAAATGTTCCGGAGGGCATATCTATAACCGAATTCCACGCGTATAAGCGGGCGCGAGCAGAAGCGAGTAGTTTAATAATAAGCGGTTTTATTTGGTACGATTTTATACGTTTTTAGGGTTCCGTACCTCAAAAGGAAAAAAGGAACCCTTATAGGATCACTCGTGTGTCTGTCTGTCTGTCTGTCTGTCCGCCTGTCACAGCCAATTTGCTCCGAAACTACTGGACCGATTGAGTTGAAATTTGGTATTCATATGTAAGTTGGTGACCGCAACACGAACGCGTGACGTAAATATATGAATTTTAAACATAGGGGCCACTTTTTGGGGGTAAACTAGAAAATTAAAAAAAAAAGTTATGCCACCTATATCGTGTGACATATCAAATGAAAGGGCTTATTGTGAGGATCTTAAATATATATTTTTTTGAATTTTAAATAAAATAGTTTAGAAGTTATTCAGGAAAATAGGCGAAAAATGACCATTCCTCCCCCCTTATTTCCGAAACTACTGGGGCTAAAATGTTGAAAAAAATACAGAAAATAGATCTTTGCCTATAGATTACAGGAAAACCTATAAGAAGTCTATGGTATTTAAGGTAACCTAGTAAATTTCAGATAATCATGTACGGAACGGAACCCTCTCCACGCGAGTTTAACTCGCACTTGTCCGGTTTTTTAGCGTGACCTCTTCCTTCTTACCTTTAAGTTCAAAAAAATTAGATGTTTCCTGAACATTACATTCTACTCAAATGTAGATAGTAGGTGCAGTCAGAATACCAATAACAATTTTCTATCAATAGATAAATAAAACACTTATTTTACTTATAAATATTACTTTTTTGTAGTGGGAGCGCTACCTCCCTAGGAACTGCTCGGAGATACCAAGTACACCTTTTTATCTTTAATTACAGACCATATATTCTAAAGAGGTTTTAACCCAATTTTTTCACGGCATGAGTTAAGGACTATGCCAGACCCTTGCCCGCTTTTAGCTCGGCCGCTTATATTTTTTTTACTTAAATGTTGGCACGGGGCGCTTTGGTATGCGGAGTCTATAAGATATGGTCTGTGCTCTTCATATAGCGTTTATTTATATTATTATATATATATATATATATATACAACATCACAGTAGGTACCATTTCACTTGCTTGATTGCAGTACTGACGTACTAACTTCAACCCCGTCTTTTACTTCCAGTTATTATAGCCTATGTCCTGCCTGAAGTTGTCCTTACTGTAGCGAAAACAGCATTGAAATACAAACAGACATGAAATTCAAAAACCCATGGGCTGTGTTTTGTTGCTTATTCATAAGCCCCCATACCATTTTTTCATTGTTATCTTCAATGTACAGACTTTTTCAACTTTACGATTTTATTATTTGAATAAATAATAAATTTAAACCAACTGCTGGACATAAACTCCCCAAAAGTAATCCGCCGGCGTCCACAGCTTTCATCTACCTTAACAAGGTCCGTGGTCTCAACATAATTTTAGCCGAAAGACGTCCCCTGATGGACATAGGCCCCAATGATCGCCAGAACGACCGATCCCGCATCCAGCGGAGACCCGCAATCTGCACCAGGTCGGTCCACGCGGTCTGAAGGGTGTTTAGTGAAGTTGGCGCGGGGTTACCAAGGTCGGGCTGCGTCGCGGTGAGGGCTACTCGAAGCCCAAGAGTAACCCCTATGACCGCCGTTGAGTAGGCACCGGTATTCTGAAAAAAAAAAAAGATTGATTTTTCATTTTTCGTCATATTATATGGTCTCCTGTTCAATTCCTTCGTAAATATCTTTAAGGGAGCTAACACATTCAGGCCGTGTTTTTGCATTAAATGGTCAACTTTGGCGGTCTTATTATGAGAAACTGAAAGACTTGGACAACTTTGACTTACTGAATGGTGGAGTATAGTTATTAGTATAGTGCACAACGGCCACGCTTTATGCAATTAATTCTTATCTATTTATATAAAGCCGAAATTCCGCAGCAAGTTTTTCATAAAATGTGCGACGACACTTATTCAAGGTCGTGGATTGAACCTGCTATACTAATCAATCGAAATGAAAAATAAGTAATAATATCTCTTGAATAGTCCTATATTTCATAGCGGCCTCCTAATTTTGAAATATGTATGGAACTAGTGGACCCGCCACAGCTTCGCCCGCGGTATTTTCCATACAAACTTTATCACCCCTTAAGGGATGGAATTTCTAAAAATCCCTCCTTAGTGCACCTCTAGGGTACTCGAAGAATATTTCCTCCAAATTTTAAACCTCTAGGACCACCCGTTTAGGCTGTGCGTTGTCTATAAGTGAGTCACGGTACTGTTTTATATAATATGTATGGATGGAGTTTGTAGAAAAAACATCAAGTCAAAACCATAAAACTTCTAAAAACAATAAGAATTAAACGTAAATTTCTCTTTACTACACGAATATTATTATTACGTAAAATTTATATCAGAATAATCGTTAGTTTATAAATAATTGTAATTTAATACTTTGTTTGGAGAAATGATTAATTATAAAACTTACAATAAACGTAATCATAACTCCCAAATTACTACCTAATGCCACGCAGCGGCCGGGGCCGTTCGAACTCGGTGCTGCGCAAGCGCTCGTAGAGGTCGGAACTATGTCGCGCCAAACGATCGTTCGCAATGTAAATTTTAAATAAGCGATTTATTGCCGTGTTTCAATCAATATACCTAATCTTTCAGAACGCAATTTAGTGACAGCCCGCTTAATGTACAGACACGTGACTCGTACAGATAAGATAACTGACCCGTAAAAGGCGGGGAAGTTGGTGTCGTCGTTGAACTGGAAGTTGACCGGCGTCTTGGGCGAGGCGCAGCTGTAGGTGAGGTAGTCGTCGGAGGCGTGCAGCTGCCGGCTGAGCGTGGGCTCGGAGGCGCTGCGCGTGATCTTGGGCATGGCGCGCAGCATGGCCTCGAGCGCGGCCAGGATCTGCCGGAACAGCGGGCGCTGGTCGCGGTGCAGCTTGGTGCAGTCGGCGAACAGGCGGCGCAGCGCGCGCGGCGCGTCCGCGCGCAGGCGCCGCGCGTCCGGGCTCAGCAGCCCGCGCCCCACCATCCACAGGATCTACCCGTCACATCACGAATACACCGCAGGCCCGGGAAATAGTGTCGTAGTAGAGTGTGTTATGCATAACACACGCTACGACACTATTTCTATTTTTTTAATTTAAACTGTAATTTTTTTTACAGTTTAAGGTGTCGTCCCAATAGAACGCGATTGCGCGATCCTCACTAGTTCGCGCGCACTTTATTCGCACGAACGCGCGACAAACATACTGATGTCCAACAGGTGTCGCGCGATCGATTAGGACAACTGTTCGACAACAGTATGTTTGATCGCGCGAACTAGCGATGATCGCACAATCGCATTCTATTAGGACAATGCCTAAGAGTTATGGAATTTTCGCAAATTCTAAACAGTGCAGTATATTATATTAAAATAAATATTGGACATTGCAGCATTACGTAATAGTAGTTTATGCAACGGTTGCATAATGATAGGAAAACATCGATCTTATTATGAAACTCGCTAAAAGCTCGTTTCATAAAACCGCACTAGTGTTTTAAGGCCAAATTATGCAGAGTTGCATACATAACTTTATCTACACACATATTATAAATCCTCCATGATGTGTTCAGAAACAATATTTTCTGGCAACAAGTTATTTGTTGCAATCGTGGCTGCATGTACGATATCCGGCGCATTTTCACATCACACAGTCACTCCGAGAAGACTACTATTCATATTTCAACTAAAATGTAACTTACAAATAACTTTTTACAATTCCACTTTCGTTCAGCAAAAAAACAACATGAATTATGAAAGCAGTAATGGCGGCAATTCGATTCTCCGTCAAGACCATTTTTTTAAAATCATAGACAAACGAATGAAGTCTCTATTCTCATGTCACTCGAGATCAAATGTCATGCAGTTTATATTTAAAAAAACATACTGAATTGATGTTTCGTATCAGTAACTGTTTTAATATCTATGGATACTAGAATAGAGACCCACTTGAGTTTTGCAAGCTGTTCCAAATTTAATCTCATTATGATACTAAAATCGATACTGTAATAACATTACAAAACTGGTTTTACCTAATTGGTTGTCATAATGCTGGTCATTTCCTACGGTTTTTGATTACATTATGGAGGTTTTATGATATGGGTGTAGATAAATATATATTGCAGTGGTAGCCTAGTACCCATTCTAATGTAAGATCAAACCGCACTTTAGAGGCGCGGCGCGGCGCAACACGTCCTAGTCGCATTTATGGCCGAATTCAGAAAGGCCACTCAAAATGACCTTTAATTAAAGTGACGTTTCTGTATAGGTTGACAACTACTTAATATCTAGTCAAATGCTAAAGTGGCGTTGCTGAATTCGGCCATTAGAGGCGTGCAGCGGCGCGAAGTTCAGAGCAGTATCGCGGTGGAGCGGCGGTTCTCCCAACGGGAACTGACCGCGGAATACGCCGCGCCGCGCCTCTAAAGTGCGGTTTGCCTTAACGCGGCCTCTCGTGCGCAGGGTCGCGGTTACCAATCCCGATTTGGACCTCTGATGCACCCTTGGTGATATACCAACCCTTACTATAAGCATTTCTGTGAAGGAAAACATCGTTAGGAAGTCTGCATACGTCTGTGAATTAAAAGATATGTGTGAAGTCCCCAATCGGCACAGAGCCCGCGTGGGGACGCAAATGTATGGAAAACGACATATCAGGCGTCAGTGGCACGAAAATCTGCTGTCGTATATAACCGACTATAGCGTTCATAGCGTTCATAGCGACTATAGCGTAGATTAATATTTTGTATGCCAGCCACCGGTTGATTGTAACCACAGATCATATATCCAATATACTCCTCATAAACGGGCAACCGCCGCTGCCATCATTAGACGCAAAAAGCAATAAGCGGCGGGGCTTAAGGCAGACGCGGGAGCGCATAACCTCGAACGCACCAATCGCAGCGCTCCAAAAACCCCGCGCGTCCCGAAAGTCTGCCAACTTTATTTGCTAGCATAAATTAGGGTAAGCGGTGTCTTTAGGATATTTGATCTGTCATTGTGATGTGACGCACTAATTGACTCACTTAACAATAAACTATTTATATCTATCTTATAAGTGTTACCTGGTCTTTATTGTTAAGGTTGTTATAGGGCAGAGTCTGCGACATCAGCTCGTAGAGCACGATCCCGAAGGCGTAAACGTCAGAGCGGAAGGTGTACGGCGCCGGCTCCTCCATGCGAATCACTTCCGGCGCCATCCACAGTATGGAGCCCGTGGGCTGCTGCCACTGGACGCCGCCGGCCGACTGCGTGTCTACAACGGGGAAGTTGCATCAAAATCATAATGAGGTTTAAATGATATATTATGAAAGTAAATGTAAACAAAAGCATATTACAGAAAGAAGCAGATCATTTTGACTATTCAGTTTTATTTCATTAAGGGTCAAAATTAGTGAAAGATATATATTGTTTTTTAGTTCTGATTTTAGTTTTTTGGACATTCTCGTAAAAAATATGTCATGTTTTATTTCTACGATGTTGATCTAAAGACAGTATTTTCGGAAATAATTGCAGATTTCGTTTAAACGCCATACATTTTGTACAGTCTACCGCAGCTGTGACGTCATAGCTGTTGTTGTCCATTTTGTATGGTGTTTTTGAGAGTGGTATGAAAATGACTTTTCAAAGCTTCTTAACTCATATAATAATCAACATAAAAATGTTTAGCGTACACAGGTCGGTTTCTATTACTTAGCACTTTCCAATACAAGATGAAAAAAATTTGAGGGGCACTTCATTATCAATACATACCTATAAAACAGTACCGTGACTTACATAAAATATAATAAATCATATAAATTAAAATGTAATGTAACTTTATCACCCCTTTAGCGATGGAATTTCAAAAAATCCCTCCTTAGTGCACCTCTTGGGTACTCGAGGAATGTCTCCTCCAAATTTCAAACTCTAGGACCCGTTTAGGCTGTGCGTTGTCTATAAGTGAGTCACGGTACTGTTTTATTTGTATGGATAATATTTAAATTAAAACTTTAGTGAGACGTAATGTAGACTAAGATAAATTCAACCATACTTGTCTTATTTGGTAAACAAGTTTCTAACCTCAAAATGCGCAGTTTTTAGGTAAAACAGCTATTTTATCCTAAATAAAGCGAACCCACGCTAAAAATACGCAAAGTGACGTCTAAAATATTGTCTCCGGTTCCTTTAATTGCAAGTAAATTGTAAAATTGTTTAATTATTATGATTCATCTTGTTCTATTTTATCTTATTTTATTTTGTTATATTGTTGCCCTCTGACATTAATGAAACCTTAATAATAATTGTAATTGTGTTTAGTTTTAATTATATTATTAATTTATTAATCATGTTAATTCAATAGCAGCAGTCTTACTCTAAAATAAATAGTTAATGTTACGTACTCCTTAAATTGTCGTGTATATCAGAAATGAGTCCTATATAGTAATGATTATTGTAACTGTTTTAATATATGTGGTGTGGATGTACTTATTAAATAAATAAATAAATAAAGTAAACAGCTGTTTTAGCCAAAAAAGCTGCACTTTGTTGTTAGAAACTTGTTTACCAAATAAGACAAGTATGGATGAATTCACTTTAGAAATAAACAGGACTTTACTCACGATTTATTGTCAGAAATGGTTCGCCATATTTCGGACTCGTATGGAGTCCTTCTTGGGAGGTGCCCGCGCCCTCTGCACGGGCGCAGCGGGCAGTGCGCGGCTTGCTTTGACCGCGACCGCACTCAACTCAATCGTAAGTAAAGCCGTGCTTATTTCAAATGTATCATAATATTTATAGATGTGTGTTGCATATTTTCGTTGACTCACCCGACCACCGTACTTTCGCTGTTGCGAGCCCGAAGTCCCCAATTTTGACCGACCAGTCGTCCCGCAGGAATATGTTATTTGATTTCAAGTCTCTGTGAAAATAATAGAAACAAAACATTGATTAAAATCTTTTAAAGTTGTCACTGTCTCACCAGCGTGTTATATCTTTATCTACTTTCGTCGGCACTAGTGTGAGAGAGACGCACTTAGAGATAAGACGGTGTTAACTTCTCCTCGTGTCAACTTTGCTAGGTGCCGCAGGCCGCTGCTTCGAGGATTGAAGGCTTGATTAAACAACAAACTTGCTAGCAATAAATAAATCAGAGGACAACCTGTACCCAAAGCAATCTAGTCCCAAAGTAAGCTCTAATGGCTTGTGTTATGGATACTAGACGACGATATACAATACATACATATATAGATAAATAAACACATAGGAAACATCCAAGACTCAGGAACAAACATTTGTGCTCATCACACAAATCTTTATCCGTACTGGGGATCGAACCAGGACCGCTAGCTTTTGAGGCAGGGTCACTACCAACTAGGCTAACCGCGTCTTCATAGCATTTGATGAAGTAATACAGTTTCTTTGGTCAAATCTAGATTGTACAAAGAAAATGGATCGACCCGTTAAACAGGGCTCATATCTCCGTAATTACAAAGGTACTATTTTTTGGTACTAGGTACTAATTGGGTACTATTTAGGTACTATTTTTTGGAATCATCAGATCCTGTATGTGTTGGTCGGGTACGCTAAGGTGACGCTCAGCAAGCTCACCTGTGTATGATGTTCTTCGCGTGCAGATAGTCCATGCCCTGCGCGGTCTGGCGCGCCACGTCGATGAGGAACAGCATGGGCAGGTGCGTCTCCAGCACGTGCAGGTGCTGGTACAGCGACGAGCCCTCGCACCACTGCGTCACGATGGCCAGCGACGGCTTCGACACGCAGCCCATGAACAGCAGGATGTTGCAGTGCCGCGTCTTGCGGAGCACCGCCACCTGGTAACATACCGTTGGAATGATTTTTCATACAAACAGCAAAAAGAAACTCAGCTAAAATATCCCTGAAAGTTTCATTTAAATCCATTCAGCCGTTTCGGAGTCCATTCGGAATAAACATTTAGACATAGCGCGCGCTTCCCGTTTTTACCACCGCGTGCGCTCATTGGTTAAATCAAATAGCGTGCGTCATTGGTCATATCACATAGCGCGCGCTTCCCATGTTTCTACCACCGCGTGCGCTCATTAGTTTAATCAAATAGCGCGCGCTTCCCATATTTCTACCACCGCGTGCGCTCATTGGTTTAATCAAAAAGCGCGCGTCATTAGTCAAATCTAATATTGCGCGCTTCCCCGGTTTCTGTTCCAACACCGCGTGCGTTCATTGGTTAAATAAAATAGCGCACGTCATTGGTCAAATCAAATAGCGCGCGCTTCCCCGGCTCTCTGTTACACACTTCCATCCCTTTTTCACGATATCACTCCCACAGATTGCAGAAAAGCGAGAGGAAAGATTTTACACATGAATAACATAGATAACGACATTATGGATAGTAGTATGACTTGACTCCGGCGGGCATCGACCCTGCGACCTCCAGTTTTGGAATCCATTGGAACTACTGAGCCAACCAGTCAGTATATAAATGCGAGCGCAAATTGTTCTTATCTGATTTTTATGTTATTATCTCACCTCGTTCTTGAACGCTTGGAGTTGCGCAGGAGTGGGCGTTTTGACGTTGAGCGTCTTCACTGCCACAGGGCCGTGCCAGTGCGCCTTATACACCGTCCCGAAACTTCCCGACCCTGTGGAAGAGAGCTCTATAATAGTAGTTTAACTATTTTGTCGCAAGAACATGGCCAGCGGCACCAGACCGTAGACCGTGTAAACACATACAACAGAGACGCGCGGCGTCACGCGCAGCAAGGAGCCGTGCGTATCCGAAACTATCTGGTATGACGTCTAATAGGGAAAGTCATGCAATACAACGTCATCACTGCACGCTCCGTACCGCTTGTCCGCAGTTACCCAACCGGTTTCTCTCATGGGAGTTGCAATGCGTGTTGGTACGCATTTTGTGCATTGCGTATTAAGTTTTAGTGAATAAATGTATCTCATTCTTTCTCATTTTTTTGACGACGCGGATAGCCTAGTTGGTAGTGACCCTGCCTCCGAAGCTGGCAGTCCCGGGTTCGATCCCCGGTAAGGGCAAATATTTGTGTGATGAGCACGAATGTTTGTTCCTGAGACTTGGATGTTTCCAGACTTGGATGTTTCCTATGTAGTTAAGTACACTCTACATAAGTATGTGTATCGTCGTCTAGTACCCATAACACAAGCCTTTAGAGCTTACTTTGGGACTAGATCGATTTGTGTAAAGATTATCCCCTGATTTATTTATTTATTTATGATTATGTTTACTCACCGATCCTGGGGCCGATGAGTATTTCGTCGGCGTCTATGACCCAGTCGTCGTAGCTCTCGCGCGGCGACAGCGCGTTCTTCCACGACTCGTCGGCGGAGCGCGCGCGCGCGCGCCGCGGCCGCAGCGTGCCCGTCGGCGACGCCTGCGACAACGTTACAAACACCATTCATTTCCATCAATTTATAAAGCATTTTTTTCTCGCTCGTGCGCCAGGCTCTTTCAAATATTATAAATATTATAATATAAATATTTATTTTGCAAGTAGGCCACATGGGCTCTTTTACATGTCTGAAGCTACCAGCGCTTCGAAAGGTGACATCCGCTGAGAAGAAACGCCGCAAGAAACTCAGCAGTAAGTCTTTTTTTCCCCCAACTTTTACATTAGAGTTTTAACTAAAACTAACACATGAAAAGGGCAGCAAACAATCCTAATGGGTAAAAATTAATTATAATAAATAACTAATAAGAGAGGTGTATAGTCTCCGCGTCTGGACAAGTTAAGTGACTTAGAGATGTATAAAGCCTCTAAGGGTCATAATAATAATAATAATTAAAATAAAGAATAAATGAAAATAGTCTCCACGGTCAATATTCGTTTAGGTAGTTAATTAAATGCAAAAAAAACCGGCCAAATGCGAGTCTGACTCGCGCACGAAGGGTTCCGTACCGTTATCTATAATCAAGCAAAAAAAAAAACACGTTTATTGTATGAGCGTCCTTTAAATATTTATTTTATTTTAATTTAATTATTTATTTTTAATGTGAACAAATTACTTAATATTCTCTGAATATTTCAAGTGTCTTCCTGTTGCCGTTATCAATATCGAGCAAAAACGAGCAAAAAAATTACGTTTGTTGTATGGGAGCCCCCTTAAATATTAATTTTATTCTGTTCTTTAGTATTTGTTGTTATAGCGGCAACAGAAATACATCATATGTAAAAATTTTAACTGTCTAACTATCACGGTTCATGAGATACAGCCTGGTTACGGAGGGACGGATAGCGGAGTCTTAGTAATAGGGTCCCGTTTTACCCTTTGGGTACGGAGCCCTAAAATCTCTCATATAACTCAACTAATCCAGCTGATCCAGTCAATATTTTTTTCTATGGTATGTTTTTATTGGCTGTTTAGCCGAGTGATGTGAGTCGGATTGTTTACATTTAGTTAACTACCTAAACGAATAGAGTATAGACACAAGTATTGTAAAAAAATATTTATTAATTTTGATTTTAACTTTTTCTGTGGGGCGTTGTTATCTTATCATGACTCTGGCGGTGAACGTATTCAATTATTTATTCCCATAATATACAATGAATATACAAACAAAAAATAAGAATTTAAAAAGTAAGAAAAGTTTTTGATAAACATCTCTCCTTGTTTGACGATAGATTATAATAATATTACTAGAACATACGTGTACTTCTACTAATTGAGTGGTGGAGACAATTGACGCTGTCTGTTCTAAGGAATAATTCCATGTTGGGTATTCATCGTGTATTTATATGGTACGACGTTTAACTAACCTGCGTGCTCCTACTCTGTTGCTGGTCGGCTCTCTCGTCGCGATTCCGGTTTGAGGTCGCGCTTGTGAGACGGTTGTTTCTGGAAGCTTGTGGCGAACTACCGCAGGGCTGAGGGAACAAACCATACGTCATTCTCTGTTTACTCGGCGTATACGTCTTGTAGGTCAAACACGCATTTAGCTAGATTGTGTGATAAGTGAGCTAAACGATATATTTACGGCGAGGCCGAGGGCGTTATATTGGATCCTGACCGTAGCATACATACTCACTCTAATGTTATCTTCTAGTTATGTATTGACTGTCAATCCCTATTTTGAGGAAACAAAATGATCTTTTCTAAAAACTTGGCGTGAAAAAAAAATGTCCCACTCGTAAAGCTAATGACTTTGCGGCTTGATTTTGTTTTTGTTTGAACTAAATGTAGGGCGTCAGGCGGAGGGCAAAATATTGAACCCAGAGCGTAGCGTAGGATTGTATAGTAGAATATCAAGTCCTGAGCGTAGCGAGCGATTCATGACATACAGCCCGATATAAAAGTATTTTTCTTTAATATTTAAGAAAAATAATATGAAAATTGTAGGGAGCATAACGCGACTAACCTGCTTTTGGAGGCTGCTGCCTGAGGAGGCCGAATGCAGAAACGCCACTTAAGCAAATGCTTAAATCAAATGATTAGAGATTACATAGTTAAGTGTCCCTCAACTGGTTGTCATTCTATACAAAAACGTCACTCACACCTCACTTTAATTAAAGATTAATTTGAGTGGCATTTCTAAATTTGGCCATTAGCTAATTAAATGTTTATTAAAATCTCTATTGGCAGCCCTCTTGCTTTACCCATCGAAGCTTCATTTAAAGTCGTGTTGTGTAATATCTAAAAGCTTCTACACACTATGGATGATTTCACATCAATCCGCGCGGCTGTCACTGGTGTGAATACTCCCGGTTTAGTTCCTGTGATACTACTTACGTCTGCTTCCGACCCGCTCCGCTCCCGTTGCGCGTATCGGTGTGTAGAAGCCTTAAGGGGTATTAAGGCTTGAGACACACCTGATTTAATTTCCGTTGGTGCTCGGCGAGCGTCAACGGACGTTGGACCATGTTGATACACACGTTAGGGGCGGAATTAGAACGGTCCTGCTGGTTGAGAGAGCGCGGGTGCTGGTGCCTGGAATCAGATTGCGGCTGTCACCTTTCAGCGGAACAACGGCTAATATAGTAAATAGCACCCCACGCTTTTTTACTATAATTCAATTATTTGTTAATAACTTAACTAATCAATTTGGGATAAGTTTAGAATAAAAATTCTAAACTTATCCCAAATTGATTAGTCATAATCATAATTGATTTTTGGAATTTCTATTCATACTTAAAAATAATTTTCAACTTTTTAGTTCAGTTTGCTATTAAAGCGTGTTTTTTGTTTTTTTTTTTTAAACTATAATTTTTACAAAATATTATTATTATTTAATTTGAAATATTGCCGGCCCCTTGCCGCCCGGGGCGGGCTGCCGCTACTGCGCTACGTCACTGCTGACTAGGGTGCCTTTTTCTAACATTTATTTTATACCGCCGTTGTCTGAATTATAAGACACAATATCCAGCTCGTTTCGCCGCAGTCTTATAATTAAGACAAATGACTTATACATTTTGTTTGTGTCACTTTGTATAGGTGGCGACACGGACACGTCCAATGAAAATTTAACGGCGGTTAATGGGTTAATATTATATTGCAGACTGCCAATTGTCTTACCATGTTAACTTATTTCTTTGTATTTTTCCTATGTTTTATGTGGTGTTAAATAAAAAGTATTTGTATTGTATTTTATTTTTATGTATATTTTAATGGAACTATCTGTGTATAGAATGAACTTATGTAAGTATTTTGATAATTGTTTTTTTTTATTTAAAGGTTTACTGCAGTTTACACCACTGGCCTTTGTAAGATTCTTTGATGTTGTATCTTTTTTCTAAGCTTGCCTGGAAGATCTCGCTCCTACCTTTTAGCGATAAGGCGGCGGGTAAAGTATGAACGATATCGGTTTTACAATATCAAATAAAAGCCAGGAATAAGGGGAAGCCGCGCACAACGCCTATCTATATAGTGTGCTACTCTGAGCAGTCAAAGGCTATATGTTGTCACTCACCTTTGGTTATGCTCATTCCCATTCATCATATGATGGTAGCCGAAGTGTGGCGGGTAGTGCAGGATGCCGGCTTGGGTCTCCGGGTTCTGTGCCAGGAGGGCTGCGTAATATGTGTCTGTCATCCGGACCTGGGGGCAGAGGTATAATAATAAATAATAATAATAATAATAAAGTTTTATGAATGGACGAATTTTGTGTCTATTATGAAACATATGAAGTTCTAGGCGCCTGACCATGTTAACTTTCCACAAAGCCACGTAGCGTGAAACGTAACAGACAGACAGTTACTTTCGTACTTAGTTATTAAATACCACATACAAGCTTACAGCCAGGAAAGCAAAGCTCATAGGGAATATAAAAAAATTGTAGCATTGGAAACTAATAATAACAAAATATTGTACCTGCACTATCGTTTCTAAAATTTCATAATTATTTCAAGAATGCTTCATATACCTGATGGCAGATGCTAGGAACTTTATTAGCACAGCGCTGGTGAAACTTGAAATTGCACTGCGAGCAATAAAACCCGTTGAAGAGTAGTCGTCGGCAGCACTCACAAAAGGCCAGGGTAAAGAATGTCTTTCTTGTGAACTGGTGAGATATGTGGGACATTATCGGTAGCTTGTCCAGGGTCCGTACCGTAACCTGAAACATGTTAACACTGAATAGCGGTAATCTTAACTAGATGATTACTGCCTAAAATGGGCCTACTGCCATGAGGTACCAGTTTGCTATTGCATTTCGTACAGTGAGTGTTGAGATCTGAAGGCCCATCCCCCATCTCCTAGGCAAGGCAATGCATTAGCAGTAATGGTGTTGTAAAACTTCATAGGCATAGGATCACTTTCCATCAGGTGGGCCTTCTGCCTGTTGACTGGCTATGATAATAAATAAAGTGCAATATAACAATGTTATTTTCTCACACGCAACACACTAATATAGGATAATAATATGGGATTAGTTATCAAGCCTTCACCCACCAAGTTACGGAAGCACCCCTGCTAGATTATAGGCGTGCAAGGATAGAAAAATTACAATATTTCCTAATGATTTTTTTGAGCCAAGAAAAGCCATAGCCTTACGCTCCAAGTACTTAAAAACAATAAATTTTTACCCTGCTTGGCAGACTGCAAATTCACACTTTGCACCCTGCTGTTGTTTTTTATTTTAATTTATTACAACTTTACCATATTTCATTTGGATTTGTCAAGTCTTTATTTAATTATATTTTAAACTCTAAAATAAATATTTGTGTCATATTTGAGTATGTTTCAGTTTTTTCTCATAGTTGAAGTGAAATGCTTCACTTGGGAGCAAAATAATCAATTTTCAAGCTGTATGACTTGCATACTACAAAGCACTCAGGATTTGAATAGCATCCTTCTATGCCCTCCTATGCCTGATATACAATTTGGTGCCAAGTGACACAGTCTACTATTGTTTTCAAAATGAAAAGCAGGAAAAAGATTTGCATAGTAAGGAAAGTAAAAAGATTTATATATTATCATTTGTTTGTTCCACAGATTCCTCATAGATGCATTACATTCATGCCTGAGAAGCCCCATGATGACATACTTTTATTTACATGTAGGTTAAGTTTCAGAGACAGATATGCATTCATAAGGCTTTGTAGCATGAATTTAAGAATACCTATCAGAGTTAACTGACCTCCTCAGCCTCTATCATGGTTATATCGACATCCCAAGGTATCACATGATCATTGCCTGTTCTGACGACTTCACAAACTTCACACGTCAGGTTCCGAAGTTTCAAGGGTTTAGAGAGAGCGTCCCTTAGCGTTACTCCAGCTTTCACTTGCACGCTGGTACGCTGCTGGTTCGGCAAGTGAGCTCTTAAAAAAACCTTCGGCTGCCGAGTAAGAGACTCGAACTTTTTTGAGTCATCTTTATCCAAGGAACACTCGTCACTGCGATCTGGCGACTCCGAGTGCAAGGCCTCTCTTAAAGCACGCTCCTTCGACTCCAATTCGTGCAACTTCGTTGTTAATTCCTGATATTCTAACAGATATAAAGACGGCGGGTGCTGTATACCAGCAAATTTGGCATTCAAAGCGTCAATGTTTTCACGAGTCAAGTTTATAATACATTGGATATTTCTTATTTCATACTTCGGGTCTAAGTCGTCGGTGTCCGTATCCGAGGACGTCGACGTCGACATATTGTCGCTGTTGAGAGAGAGCGCAGGTATATTTCCACTTATTATTCTTAAACAACTGGCTCCCTCCCTAGTCCCTGCCATTTCTGACTGAACCGCGATCCCACTGCCCACGCATAAAAACCTCTAAATAAAATCGATAACAAAAAAAATCCATACACACAGGTTCAGATTTTTCGCTTTGACTTTTGAAGTTTTGACAAGCACAGATTAGAACTTAGACTATTTGACAAGTATGCGTTTTGTTACCAGCCACAACGGGCTACTATTGGTGATATGGCTTAACAAAATTAAAGATGGCTATTATTCTTCCTTATTTTTTATTTAAGGAAACTTACAGCGAAATTTAAAATTTTCGGGAACAAAAGAAAAACAAATAAAAGTTGCATTATGGATTTAATTATGCAATAATTAAACGCAATTTATGGCGGTAAAACCTTAAACAGCTTGAGAGTGCCTAGTGAATTATTATGAGCTTTTAGGTACCTAAATTAAAACTATTCTATATTCAAAATTACTAGCAGGACTATCATTTAGCAGGACGCTTTTTGTAATGTTATCATTATCATACTGAAGTTTTTTTCGGGCTACTGGCTGCTCTTCCTACGGCTGCTACGACAGCGGGCGTCACCATCATCGTCTTGTTTTTGTACGTTTGGATCACTTGCTGAAAAAAAGGTATGTCAGAAAAATGCTTGTTTTGCCTATTATTGCAATGCAATATTTGAAACGGGCTTTAATGGGGTGCAAAGATCTCAAAAGAAGGATATGCCTATCAGTACAATTTCGTGTAACAAGTCTCATAGAAGGTTGTCAAACGCCAGCACCATGGATTAACCAAACCTTACTGCTGAAGTCTTAGTTTTTACGACATACGACAATTCCTTGATTCACACGCTATCATATCATTGTGGAGGTGGTGCGGTCTCCCAGGTTGTGGAATTGTACTGGATACTTAATTATAATAGTGTCACTTAAACGGGTGGTTTCCAAAGTTGCCATGCGACTGAACGTGCGATGGTGTCAGATTCGCGTTCTGACACCTCAAAAGTAAGCATTGCTAGAATTGCTTTGAGCAGTTCCTTACTGTTTATTTCAATGGTGGGACTTACCAGGACGAGTTTGATGAGGTACACAGCGAATGTGAGGAAGGAAATGGTCATGAGGGCGCCCTCGGACGAAGGGAACTCGACGTGGCCGCGCGCTTCAGCCGAGCGCGCCCAGCGTCGCCGGCGCGCACCGTGCCCGGAGTCGTCGGGGAACACCGATTCGATGCGGTCCTCTATCAGGAAATCATGTTTTACTCACAATTTCCCTTATCTCATTATTGAAAAACGGCTTCGATTTTTGAGCTGACCGGAACCGGAATTAATTAATTCGGTTCTTATAATTAAATATGTCGTAGTTCTATTGGCGTTTAGGCAAGCTAACAGATGGATTCTAATTAACATTTTTTACAAAAGTTAAGTGGAGTTTTTTAAAATTTAAGATTTATAAAATCCAAAAGCTTACATTTTGAAAAAGTAATAGTGAATAACTTTATCTGCGGAATTGATTTTAGGTAGTGCTAGAGCCAAACAGTTATCCTCACTAGATGATTACTGTTCGAATGGGCCGGCTCGACCGGGGTAGTACCACACTCTCGTATTGCGTTTCGTACGGTGAGTGACGAGATCCAGAGGCCTATTCCCTCATCCCTGTCCCATCCCCATTCCCCATCCTCCCTAGGCTGGCAACGCATTGGCAGCACCTCTGGTGTTGCAGCTGTCCATGGGCGGCGGTGACCACTTTCCACCAGGTGGGCCGTCAGCTTGTTTGCCAGTCAATTGACATAATAAAAAATGATATTGAGGTACCACTACCATTTCGGTGAAGCAAAAACATCATGGGGAAATCTGCACATGATATGTGTGAAGTCCCCAATTCGCACAGGGCCTGCTCGGACTCTACTGCTCAGTCTCTCTCATTATGAGATAAGGCCTCCTGTAGTGGGATGTATACATATAGGCCGCTGATTTGATTTGACTATAATCTTACCTATGTTGATCATGATGGTATCCTTTAAATCTTCTAAATATCTCAGTTTGCTGTTGAAGCTCCTGCGCGTGTTTTTCGTTATGGTGTCAGCGACAACTTTTATAAATTTAAACACATTCATTTTATTTTCTTTCATGTTTTCGGTTGAGCTTTCGCTATTTTGACCCTTATTTTTATGAGCTTGTAGCTTATCGGCAGGTCTTTGAGATTCGCTTTCTGTTTCAGTTGAAAAGTCAATTCTTCTAACAGTGTTAGGTTTATTTGCACTCTTAATTTTGACTGTTTCTTTAGGCGGTTTCCTTGTAAAATGCACATCTATTTCATCATCGTCAAAAGTCTCCTCCTTGGTCACAAATTCTGGTATACCTTCCTCAATAGGCTTAAAAGGATTCCTTATCGTATACCCATAAGAAAGGTCACTTAAATCAGTTTCTTCATATTTCGATCTGGCCGGTTCTTCAGTGGTGAACTGGATCCTTTTGACATTGCCTAGATTAGGTACTCTGTGGATGACATCTTTGCTCCAATGTTTCTCTAACGAATGGTTTATGTATCTGTTTTCTTCAATCCTAGCTGTTTCTGTGGGTGGAATAACTCTTCTTTTTTGCTCATTTGGTTCTGTGGTTTCAGCAAAGTGGGTTCGTAAGGATTCACCTTTTCTCCAATGTTCTGATGAATGGTTAATGTAGACTCTATTTCCAGTCTTGGTTGGGAAAACCGTTCTCTTTTGCTCATTTGGTTCTGTGGTGAATTGAGTAAAGTGGGTTCGCGAGGGTTTGTGCTGCGTGATCTCGACCCACTCCGCTTGCGCATGCGCGAGCAGCAGAAGCGCCAGTAGCATGGCGACTGGGGCTCATGTGTACTGTCGTGACACGTCACGCCTCGCCTGCCTACCGTTAGACATAATCTTTGAAATCAACTTTACTTTCGCAAAATCGTATCTTATTAGAAGTCACAACAACAAACTTGACTGTAGTAAAATAAAGTTCAAATTTCGAGATAAGACGTCACAACGAGTTTTTGAAAGAAATAGTTATTTAACATCGTCGGAAAAGAAACCGTGGAGTAGTCGATATATAATAATTGTCACAAGGTTTCAGTGTTCATGATAACACTATGCCGGGTCCTTCTCAAGAATATACCAAGGTAAATGCTGCACGAGCAATGGGTCATGTACGTTAAAAATTAAAATAAATACATCAGCGGCCCTAGCATGCCAGACAAGGGTATAAGTTAAACCGTCTTATCTCTAAGTGCGTCTCTCGTCGTATCAGAGAGATAAACGGTTTTAACTCATCCCCGTGTCTGGTAGCCGCAGACCAACTGCATCTTCTTAGAAGGGGCAGGCGCGGAGGCCCTCTAAAAAGGTTGTGGGCACAGCAACCCGAAAATCAATGAAGTCCAAGTCGGGGTATGAAATCGCTCATGATCGATATAGGGCATTCCTATCCTACAAAGGACGTCAAAAGTCTATTAGGTTTGTGGGCATCTTTGAGTAATTATGTATGCTAGAGTAGACGCCTCAACTTGATTTTTTGTAAAGCCTGTTGAGGCCAAATGGCACAAACGCATATAAGAAAACGATCACCGCCGGACGCGGCGCGCATGCCCGCTCCGTCATCAAGTGCTCGCTGTCATTTGATTGAGATGTCTGTTCGTGAGCGTCAAGTTGGCGTACCCTTCGAAGATATCCAGGATCTGAAGATTCCAAAAAATAGTGCCAAAATAGTACCCAATTAGTACCGAGTTAGAAAAAATAGTACCTTTGTAATTTCGGAGATATGAGCCATGTTTAACGGGTACGCTAACTTGACGTCAAGCTGGCGTACCCGTTTTGGATCTCGAGAAGCAAAGAAGAAAGAAGCGAAGTGAAAGTTTTAATTTACTTAATATTCATTGCAATAGCCAGATGGGTTGGCATAACGCAGATTATAGCAAACTAGGTTTTATCCTTTTGCGGTACCTTAGTATTAGGAGATTTTCGATCCTATAGCTACATCTGCGTACAATTTACTCAGCACGTTAAACATGGTTAAAACATAACAGTAACGGCATCTGTTTACTTAAGTTTTCAACATAATCGTTTACTAATCGTTATAAAGTTCCTCTCTGTTTGCGTCTGTACCAAAATGAGTTTGTATGTAGAAGTTGGCATTAATTTTTTTCAATGTTCCACTTAGCTTTTCTTTTATGTTTTTGTCGTAAAAGGGGTACTATTTCAGGCACTATTTTTTGGTATATAGCTGGCTTAGGAATTCAATGGCTTTCTGTGTGATCTCGGTCGGGTACGCCAGCTTGACGGTGCAAAATATTTTACCCGTGTTTGGTATGAAATATCTCAGTTTCTATAAGAGCTACCAAGTTGAGACTTCGGGAGCCAGGGGTACTATTTGTGCACTATTTTTTGGGATATAGAGCATATTTGGGAACAGCACCGTTCTCGAGATCCAAAACGGGTACGCCAGCTTGACGTCAAGTTAGCGTACCCGTTAAACAAGGCTCATATCTCCGAAATTACAAAGTTAATATTTTTTCTAACTCGGTACTAATTGGGTACTATTTAGGCACTATTTTTTGGAATCATCAGATCCTGGATATCTTCGACGGGTACGTCAACTTGACGCTCACGTCTGTTCTAGTGTAACTTAAAGGTACAGTTACACATGCTAGTTAGTAGCACGAAAGCATGCTACTTTTGAGCAATTGCTACTTAGTGGTACGTGTGTCGAAACATTGCTAATAATGAGCATGCTAGTTTCGAGTTTGCTCAAAAATCGACGGTCGTGCGATTATTGGGCATGCTACCTGCAGCGCGGGTGGAAGGGGGCGTGCTTATAGCGTGTGTGAACAGGTTTGCTTATTGAGCATGCTAGTACTAACTACTAAACTAGCATGCTTATATCTAGCAAATGTAGACAAGTGCAGAGCATGCTCGCAACAAGTATGCTAATGAGCATACTAAAAAGCATGCTACTAACTAGCATGTGTAACTGTACCTTAATACTTCAATGGTGGGCATGCCCATCGTGCCCACAACGGTGGATCCGCCCTTGGAGGGGGGCAGCTGCCCCACCCTGCCCGTACCTCGCTACGCCCTTGTCAGGCACAATAGATACTCCTTTTAAGCATCGGCATTAGTTATTATGATCAGATTACCTCAATGAAAGCCATGTTAAAACAATCGTGGTTTTTATAGGTATACTATCGGTAGTCCATCAGAAAACAATGTAATTTCTGTTTCTCGCGTTAGAAGCTAAAGAGCGATTACTTGCTCCATGCTCGCGGAAAATGCTTACTCAACAGAGCATGAAAATCTAACTGTTTGACATTTACGAGTCGGAATAAAACACCTGGCTATCCAAAACGGTATTTATTATTAAATATGTAATAGTAACACATTTGTAAATCGCTCTTGTCACAAATAACCACTTACCCTACAACATCGAAAAGTTGCCCTGTCCAATGTTGCCATACGCATAAGTTTTAACACATTTTCATTTAAAAACTTATTCATTATTATTTTCTACTTAATATGGTCCATCTAAGTTATTTTGTGCATACAAATCGAAACTTTGAAGTACTCCGGCCCTAGCAATGTTGACACGGGGATAACTTAATCACGTCTTATCTCTCTCTTTCGGCACTAGTGAGAGAGACGGTGTTGACTTATCCTCGCATCAATCAACCTTACTAGGGCCCCAGAACCTCTCTTCGACATTGGCCTTAGCCAAACTATGGTAATCATAACGTTTTCTCTTTTTAATTTGCGGAACGATCGGTTTCTCTATCACTCAGACCAGGAATCTCCAAACTTCTTTTGCCATAGGACCACATACCATATATCTAATAGACTCCGCATAGTCGGCCGGCCCCACTGCCAGCATTAGAGGCAAAAAGCCATAAGCAGCGGGGCTATAGGCTCGCGCGGGGAGCGCATATTTGGTCTGTGCGCGGGCCACACTGCTTTGCCCACGTAATCGTATGGGCCAAGAGCGCCAAGACCTTAAAATAGATATTATTTCTCAGCATGGCTCGATGCCAGACGAGTCTTGTCTATTGCCGGATAAGTAGTGTGGGGACAGGTGCTCGCCCTGCCGGGGCTGCGGTTTGGAGGTCTCTGATTTGGACATAGCTGGGCACCGTTAATCAAATAATTAACTTCGTTTATCGTAATCTGTTAATAAAAACATTAACTTGCTTAAACTTTTAAGCTTCACATTTACGGAATTTAAAGTTAACACGTGATAGAAATTGCATTTTATGTCGTTATGTTAGTGATTTACTAATAACAAAAAATTTGGTATGGGCTATGGAGGTTTACGTAGGACATGAAAAATTCATAAAAGAAGGGTCTACGCGCGATGACCGGCGGCCAGCCCGAACGTACTAGTCAGAAGTCAGAACGTGTTTTTCGCGGCGCGGTGCGGTCCACTCGGTGTCCTTTTGGCAAATAGTACGTAGTTAATTAACGATTAACGGACATTAATTGTTTTAACGGAAGTTAATGAGTCCGTTAACAATTTTTAAAGTTATCTCTAAAGTTAATCCGTTGCTAGAAATGTTGACTTCGTTAATTAACGGATGAACCGTCATGTGCCCAGCTATGGATTTAGACCAATGTCAGTATAGGCTCTGATATTTCGTTTATCAACTGAACAGGCGCTTCATTCGGGAACGCTAAGTGATTCTGTAGCGACTCGTAAGCCAGATTTCTCATCTCGCTCTTACGCATTACGCGTCATGCGGCAGAGTGGGATGAGAAATCTGGCTTACGAGTCGCTACAGAATCACTTAGCGTTCCCGAATAGAGGCGCAGGACCCCACAATTTCTTAGTGCAAGGGAGATTAGTTTACACTTGAGATGAAATGTACAAGAATCCAGAACTGGGGTTCAGCAAATAACTTGAAATCCGCGATTCATGCATATGACAGCATACAACAGAGCTCCCTTTATCAACAATCACCAATGCAATATACATTATCATATTATTAAAATATCAAATATTATGCGCGTTAAATTAATGTCTATTTATTATGATTTCGCAGGAACAACCTCATGCTCATGGATGTTATAATTAACCTATTTATTTGAGTTCTGTAGCTGCCCGTATGATAAGTAAATTGACACTTTATTTTGGCTTGTGAATATTTTGAACATTTGCTGATATCGTATGAGACCCGCGCGAAAGTATAGCATCGTCGCTCCAACGGCGTCTCAGATGATTTTTTATTTGACACTGCTTTAGGTACTTAAGTTATTGGCCAATAATTAATTATACAACATTAAACATTGTATTTTATTCCTAACTTACGCTTCACGGTTGGTCCGAATTTATTTGCACTGAAATGTACAGGTAACTGAAAGAAGACCAATACAAACCCATTATAATTTGATTTTAAAGTCGTAACCGTTTAAAAATAATACAATTATAGGTAATTACTTAAAAGCTCTCAAGTAAGTAATTTGAATATTTGAAGTATAAAATAATTTAAAACGTAAATAACAACCGTTATTTCAACACTTATTGTATCATAAAAAAAGATATGTAAAGTTAAAAATTTAAAATACTCTTACACATAATGAAATGCTAAAATATATAAATTAATTTTATCAAAACATGTTCTTAAGAGAGATCACAGAAAATGGAAGCTTGCATTGCATAGTTTATATAAAAAATAAAGTAAAATGTATAAAAAAAATCACAGTACAAAATATTATTGGAATGACTACGCATACAATATAGATATAAATGAGTAAAATATATTTGTGACGTAGTAGTGACAGTGCGCAGAAGCAGACGTGTTTCTAACAGTAACATTAATAACAATCCCAGCGGCCGTAGCTAGGTTCACACGGGGATCACTTAATAACATACATAAGTTTGGAATATCGGCGTAAAGTGGTCTTTCGGTATTTTCGGTAATTCGGTATATAAGGTTTGTTATGGAGAGTGTGCCCAGGAACTACACGACTTCATCCCACCCTCTACTTTCTCCTAGGTCTTCCAGACGCCGGAAGGGCTTCCATCCGCATGAAGTTGTATTTCCGAGGGTCCGGACGCAGCGGTTTGCTGCATCATTTCTTATTCACACTGCCAAGGAGTGGAACGCTCTCCCGCGTCTGTATTCCCGGAATCGTATAACGTGTTTTCCACGCAAGAGTGAATAGGCATTTTCTGGGTAAGCGTGTACCACTTTCAATCTCGTCATCACTTAGCATCACGTGAGACTGAGGTCAAACGCAAACCCATTTTTAGATAAAAATTGAATATAAAACCGGTCAAGTGCGAGTCGGACTCGCGCACCGAGGGATCCGTACTACGCCAATTTGGCATGATCCTGCTAATCGTATAAGAACTTTGACAGTTGCAAATAAATTGGCAGATTGTTAAGATGCCGCGCTATACCATGCCAAATGTAAAAAGACCGCTGACGGTTGTCAGCGGTCTTTTTTATGCATTTTATATGGCCGCACCGCTCTTTTTATACTGGTCAAGGTATAATTTTCTCGATTTATTTCAATATATTTTTCACATTTATATAAGAGGACACCATTGAATTGATATTTGTTGTTTAACTATGGAGTATAAACTAAAATGTGGCCAAATTTGATACCTGAAACTTGAGCCGTTTTGGAAATGCAGCTGGAACAAAATTAGTCTAAAATCAGTAAATTTTTAGGGTATCAATGTATGGGAAGCTTCTCAGGGTTATAACTTTTTGATATTTTTATTATTTCCTAGTATTCTTGCCATAACAACACATATTCTGTGAAAATTCCAACCTTCTACCTGTTACCGTTGCTGAGCTAGAAGCCTCTGACAGACGGACGGACGGACGGACGTCGTCCTCTCAGTAATAGGGTCCCGTCGGATCCCTTCGGGATCGGAACCCTAACAAAGAAAAACTATCTCTTCTGTCGGTAATAGTGTGAGAAAGACTTAGAGATAGGACGGTGTTAACCTCGCTAGGGCCGCAGGCCGGACGCGTATACATCTTACATTCATGTGTCTGGACCTTAAGGTCCCTCCGTCGCACCGATAACACCCGTAAAATTCTACACATCCTTCCAAACGGGAAATACTCCCAAAATATTAATTTAATAAAATTATGTATATATACTGAAATATATATTTCGTGTATGTTGTAAAATTGAAGATAAAAAAATCAAAAATATTGGCACCTCGCAATTGGGGAGATCGTATCAAATTGCGTATGAAAGTTCTCGGAATTGTTAGCTTACGTTATATTTAACTACATGCAATTGGGGTTTTTCTTTCCATTCTAAAGCGATGGCGAAGCTTGCTGGGGGCTTCATTTTCCATAATTACATTTGCCCTACTTGGTCATTGCCATAATGAAATTTTCTCATAAACTGTAAACTTTTCAATATATTGTAAATATCGATCGCGTAGATAAGGTCAAGTGTAACTTATGAATTTCGTACAAAAATACGGTTTCTTCGCATTACGGGAAATGAAATTATGGAAAACAATAGACAACCGCTCACAGCGCTTGATTTATGTAGTTCGTTAGTCGCTGGTGGAAGCGCCTGCTCAAAACTTTTATTGACTAAATCTTACCTAACTTTAAGACGATTTAGGCCGTTACTTTAGTAGGTCAACATCTCCCTCTCACAGATCCACGACAGTAGAAATGTAGAATAAGTATAGTTATCAAAGAAACATTATTTTGAATCACGTTAGATTGATTTGATAGTTTAACTTAGAAAATAGAATAGTTCTTAGAGACTAGGCGTAGACTAAAGTAGAATTAAGGTACGTAAGAGTTAACCACAGAGTACACACATACATTGAGAGACATTATTTACGGCCGGTTCCAATCACTTTAAAAACTCCTGTTTTCAATAATAATCTGTTTCTAAGTGATTGAAACGGGGCGTGTAACAAACTTGACTATGGTATTATATTAACAAGTCCACGGTATCGCATATGTGGTGTACCGTTGGCATAAAAATCCGAAATAAATTAAATAAGTACCTATACGGCGAACCCTTGTTCCGTGTAGGTAACCGGGATTAGGTAACCAGTGATCCGTGAAGATTTTTTCCTCCCAGGCCACTAGCTACCTGCAAAGATTCAATTGTCCTTGTAGTAAACTGATATTTACGTTAGTTGTCTGTAAAGAAAAGAACAAGGGACGACGAATGTTCAAGTATTCCTTTAACAAACTGCAATAAATGTTTATGTAGCATAGAAATCCAAACCGCAAAGAATTTCAGCCAAAAATCGTCTGTGAAATGCCAAGTAGTTTAAATCGTAAATCAAAATTTAAAAAAAGCAACGAATAATTTTGTTGAATGCTTATGTCATAATTTGGGCTTGACATTGATTGTTATTTATCTCTTTCATAACCTCTTTGTTTGTTGACAGTACTTCAAATTGGAACTCCTGTAAAAACACAAATACCACCATATGCGATTCCGCGGACTCGCTAACACATCTATAAGAGCGATTGGTAAACATAACATGTCAATAAAAAAATGATCTATAGCGGCGTGACGTTATGATAGAGTTTTCGTCGACACTCGTGGATAGCCGCCATTTGAAAATAAAATACAACAACATTCAGTGTAAATATTCTTAAATTATTTGTTCACAACAAAACACGTAACCATTCGCGTCTTACGAGCAACATTGATCTACAACTAATGTTATTTATTAAAATCCTCATATAAATAAATTACATAGTACGAAACAATTATTTCTAGTTTCAAAACAACCAAATCTATAAAACAATTTGTTCCGGATTCGTCATCATCCTAATTGGTTGTGTTCCGAATTCGTCGTATTCAAGATTCGTCGTACTTCTAGATCATCATAGTTCTGTTGCATGCATTAGTCTTTTATACAAACCATCTGCTACAAATTATAAAAAAAATCTCTTTTGAATAGATGAGTAATGCTCTACGATGCAGACAATGCCACTGCTTATTATTACCTGTGATTTGTTATGATATTTATTTTAAAATATGTACCGGCCCCAAGTAATGGTGCCGACGACGATGTACCAATCAATACCTCTTATTTCACTTCTAACTTTGTTGCGAATTCATAAAAATTTCATGTTTAGATATAGATGATAAAATAATATCCTTTTGTATTCATCACATGACAGTACGATGTCGAATTAGGAATACGACGAATTCGGAACACGACTAATTAGGAAGATGACGAGTCCGGAACAAATATATAAAACTTGTGACTTTTGAGGTATAAGATTATTCTAGGTCCGTCTACGCTGTTTCCGGAATCGATCATCGAAGGTCTTCCATACAAAAGCGTAATGATCAACCTTCACTCTGCACTTACTATTCTGAAAGGAAATGCGAGCGCACTACTTACTTTGTTACTGGAAATAACTTAGCAGTTGATTTGTAAAATTAATTATAAATTACATTCAACAATGTCTTAAAGCTATTTGTGTCAAAAATGTATTATAGCTGCAAAGCCGGTACCAGGACGTAGTTTAAAGCTTTTGATGAGTTACAGTAGTTAACTATTATTTAGTAATAAAATAATCAACTGAATTCTCACGGCGTTCAAAGATTAAAATCAGTAGATTACACTTTACAGCGACGGTCGTCATATTAATACTTGAGAATACACTCGGCTTTACTCACGATTTATTGTCAGAAATAGTCTGACATGTTTTGAACTCTTATGGAGTCCTTCTGCAGGGGATGAGTGCGGTCGCGGTCAGAGCAACCGAGCATTCGAATTCGAAACATGTCTGACTATTTCTGACAATAAATCGTGAGTAAAGCTATGTGTATTTCAAGTATTCATAATGTCTCACGAAAGTTTTAATTTGACTGTCGTCATATTGATAAATATGTGTATAAACCGAGAGAATAGTGGCATCTCCTTTTCTCTTCAACCCATATATTTCTCTTATTGCAAATTAGCAACTTCGCTTGTTTTACGAGTGATATTTCGGCGCGGTCACTGTATAGCATGTCTCATACTTACTTGAATCTTTGACGACCTCAGAATGCGTAAATATTTCACGCACTCGATGCAACCCATCCTGCGGCCCTTGCATGCCGGACACGGGGATACATTAAACCCGTTTAACTCTATCACTTCTGTCGCACTAGTGTGAGAGAAACGCACTTAGAGATAAGACAGCTTAACTTATCCTTGTTAAGGCCGCTGCTTCAACATTTCTCATCTCATTATAATTCTATGATTCCGCATTAAAACATGTTTGCTCTCTTGTAGTGTCGGCGAGGCGTGGTCGAGCCTTTGTGAGCATTTCGTGGGAAAACCACCGTCCAGTTTTGAACCGTAAGAGCCTTTTCCACCATTTACACATCAAAGAAACTTGTACACTACAAAACGCGCGTTGATTCCGAATGAAACGTGCCGTGTGCAAGGGCCCTAGCATCCGACGACAACATTAATATGATTATTTTATATTAGATAAAAGCGCTGATTACTTTGTCATTGTTTATAAGACTATTATCATAGCCAGGCACCGTTAATCAAATAGATACCTTCGTTAATCGTTAATACATTACTAAAAAAGTTAATTTCGTTAAACGTTTTAAAGCGTTAAATTTCGGAAGATTTAACGGAGGTTAACGTTAATCGTTAACTCGTGCGTGATAGAAATTGCGTTGAGTATATATTATGTCCTTGTGTTGGTGTTTTGATCAAAAAAAATTGGAATGCGCTATCGAAGTTTACGCAAGACATGACAAATTTATAAAAGAAGGGTGTGCGCGCGATGATCGCCGACCACAAACGTGTTTTTCACGGCGCGGCGCGGTTCGCTCAGTGACCTTTTGGTAAATAGTAGGTATTTAATTAACGATTAACGGACATTAATTGTCTTACGGAAGTTAATGAGTCCGTTAACAATTTTTAAAGTTAACTTATAAGAATCTGTTACTCGAAATGTTAACGGTCTTGTGCCCAGCTATGACTATTATATAATAAAAGTGTCGGTGACACGGTCTCTAATGATATATATGATTTGTGCGAGTACGTGTTAAGTACACGAGTGTGTGCGTGCGCGCGTGTGTTCAGCGCACGCGCACGAGCAGCTTCTTCCACTTGAAGCGTAGCAAGCAGCCACGCTGCTTGGCCTCACTGGGAGGTGTCGAGTTGCCCCTGTGACAAAAATACATCTTTTATTAATTGTTCTTATATGAACGCACTATACTTCGGCTATAAACTCAGATTTTGCATAACGACTTTTTGGCTTGAAAGTTGAAAGTTTTAAGTCTGTATCAGGTCTGGACCCAAACGATGAACAAGACTTACTGCCGAGTTTCTTGCGGCGTTTCTTCTCAGCAAATGTCACCTTTCGAAGCGCTGGTAAATTCATTCATTTTCATTTTTGTTGTCGGTTGCCGCCGTGGTGCGGTCCTTCAGCGCGATTTAGAATAGTGTTAACCGCAATAAAATCCAACAAACACTTTTTGGAATGGCTTTTTAATTTAGTTATATATTTGTAGGCAATAGATCCTTAATTAGTTAAACACTAGCGTGTACTATACAGGGTGTCCCTAAAACCAACAGTAACACGAAAGGAGCTGGTAGGGCGGCTCAAGAGCTACTAGATTAACTAGCTACTGGTTAGTGTACTATTGTATTCCAATTACAAATTATCGTCCAAAATCTATTTCTTTCATTTTAAATTAAAATTTTGGTTCCAAACCATTCGAATAGAATTGCCGCAGTATGAGGTCCTTTAGTAGTAATTAGTTATATCTCTAAAACTGCTATGTAAATTGATACATGTTGCATCATTTTGAAAATAACACTAAATTTGTATTTTTTTTACTACATCTTTTTTTAATAAAATTTGATCAAATTAACGGGTAGAATTTTGAAAAATCTAAAAACAGTTTGATTTCTTTGATTTTTTTACCGCATCTGCATCATTGTTATAAAAAAATATTATATTCGATGGCATAGTTTTTCAAGAACATCAAGCGAAAAACAGATTTACACAATATTAAAGTAAATCGTCAGTGCAGTCGTAGCACTCAAAATAATGAATCAGGGTATCAAAAACCAAAATTTTTATAAAAATTTCATTATCTCGAAAACTATGATATTTTTATTAAGGTCAAAATTACTTAATCTAGTAGCTCTTTAGCCGCCCTACCAGCTCCCTTCGTGTTATCGTTCGTTTTAGGGACATGGGACATCCTGTATATAAAGTGATGTTTGCGGCGCGTACCCCGGCGGTGCGCACGCGAGTCATTGCGCGGGCTCCGTGTCGCGCGCGGGCTCGTCGGGCTCGGGCCAGCGCGCGTCGTCGCTGGTGTGCGTGAGGTAGCGCCGGCCCACGCGCCGCTCCAGCGCGCGCAGGTCCGCCCACGCCTGCCGCGTCTGCAGCCACGCGTGCGCCAGCGACTTGTCCACCGACAGACGCTTGCGCTGCTTCACTTGCAGCAGGTTGTTGATCAGGTCGGTCGCTGTTGGTTAAACATACTGATACTTGAAGCGGATTTCTGATTCAAATTCGTTTTTTAGGGTTCCGTACATCAAAAGGAAAAAACGGAACCCTTAGAGGATCACTCGTGTGTCCGTCTGTCTGTCACACCCAATTTGCTCCGAAACTGCTGGACCGATTGAGTTGAAATTTGGTACACATATGTAATCCAGTGAACGTAAATAAATGAATTTTAAACACGGGGGCCACGTTTAGGGGGTAAATTGGAAAATAAAATAATATAGTTTTGCGAACTATGGCGTGTGACATATCAAATGAAAGGGCTCGTTGTTGGATCTTAATTTTTTTTTGTATATAATAAATAGTTTTGAACTTATTCAAGAAAATAGGCGAAAATTGACCATTCCCTACTACTACTGGGCTATAAAAAATACAGGTAATAGTTCCATTACAGGAAAACCTTTAAGAAGTCTATTGGTATTTAAAGTAACAGGAAATTTCATATAATCACGGAGCCCTCTCGACGCGAGTTTAACTAGCACTTGTCCGGATTTTATTTTTATCAAGTGCCGCATGCTTATCGATTTCCCCGTGTATGTCCTCGTCCGCGTTGTTCAGGCACGTGCCCGACAAGACACGTGCTAGACACGCGTCAAACTCGTGAACGGGTGCACGTTCACTCTCGCAAGGACCGATTAAATTTGTTAGTCTTTAACTTATTCGTTTTATGCGATATCTGAACCTGGCTTCATAGTGTACATGTTATTGTCGATTCTAATTTTATTAGTCTTATTAATTATCATTTATTGCTTTATTGCTTTGTAATGTGTACAAGCAAGCTGTACATAATTATAAGATGCTAACGTAGCACGCCTGCGCGGGGCTCATTATGGTGCAATGCTTACATATTACTTTAACAGCATTAATTTTAGTGTGAATAAAATAATCAACCTAAACAAACGTCTTCATCAATACAATTTGCTCTTGCTGTTAACAATCCTTACAAAATACATCCACGGGCAAACAGCTCGTTCATAATATTTATATTTAATTTTATTTAGGTTTTTATATATAACAAACTTTTTCCCGCAACTTCGTTCGCGTGGAATTCGGTTATAGTTAACTTTAAATTTTTCCGGGATAAAAAGTATCCTATGTTACTTCTAATACCTCCAATAATATGTGTACAAAGTTTCATGATGATCGGTTCAGTAGTTTTACCGTGAAAGCGTAACAAACAAACTTACATTCACATTTATCATATTATAAGGGTTATAAGGATAAGGATGTAAAATCAATGTTTTGACTTGAAAAGATGATTTTCTACTGAGTTTCTTGCGGCGTTTCTTAGTAATGATGGTCCTGTCCGAAGCGCTGGTAGCACAACCCATTTCAATATATCCATGTGACAAGTAAAAGAGCCCATAGGTGGCCCAATTAGCTAAATAAATGATTTTATCTACACCCATATCATAAAACCTCCATAGTGTAATCAAAAACCGTAGGAAATGACCACCATTTTGACAACCAATTAGGAAAAACCAGTGCTGCAATGTTATTCCCGTATCGATTTTAGTATAGAAATTAGATTAAATTTGGAACAGCTGTTAAAACTCAAGTGGGTCTCTATTCTAGTATCCATAGATATTAAAACAGTTATTGATACGAAACGTCAATTCAATATGTTTTTTTAATATAAACTGCACAACATTTGATCTCGAGTGACATGAGAATAGAGACTTCATTCGTCTGTTAATATTTAAAAAAAAAAATGGTCTTGACGGAGGATCGAATTGCCGCCATTACTGCTTTCATGATGGTTTTTTGCTGAACGAAAGTAGAATTGTAAAAAGTTGTTTGTAATTTACATTTTAGTTGAAAATATGAACAGTAGTCTTCTCGGAGTGACTGTGTGATGTGAAAATGCGCCGGATATCGGAAATATGCAGCCATGATTGCAACAAATAACTTGTTGCCAGAAAATATTGTTTCTGAACACATCATGGAGTAAGTATTTATAATATGTGTGTAGATAAAGTTATGTATGCAACTCGGCATAATTTGGCCTTAAAACACACGTGCGATCTTATTATGAAATTCGCTAAAGCTCGTTTCATGAAAACCGCACTAGTGTTTTAAGGCCTATCATTATGCAACCGTTGCATAAACTACTATAATTTGACGCACCTTCCGCGGAGATCTCCCGCCATGGCGCAGGCGGGTACATAAACGCGGCGTTCTGGATCTGCTCGCCGATGTCCTCGTCCTCGTTGAACGGGAACGTGCCCGACAGCGACACGTACACGATCACGCCGACCGACCACATGTCCAGTGAACGATTATAGCCCTTGTTGCGAAGGACTTCAGGAGCTGGCAAAATATAACAGTTATATTTTAAATTAATTGCAGTGAGCACAGAATCCGAACGCATCAATTCCTGAATGAATGAATGAATGTATGAATGAATAAATCGTTTAATCACAAGACATATTGTACATTCGATATTAGATTAGAAACATTTTGACCTATTTTAGCAATAATTATTATATTATAGTGTTCATTTTTAATTGGTCATGTGAATGTGTATCGGAGGTTGTGCACTAATGTCAGAATCAGTACCAGCAAAAACTTCGAAATAGACTCATCCCAAATTAATCTTTTATAAATAAGTTACAACCGCCATTTTGAAATTAAAAACCGACGTTAAATTAGCGCTCAGCTTCCCCAGAGAGTTTGCCATCTTGAAATCAAAACTAAATGCCATAATCATTGTAAACGCCCCTAAAAAATTAGTAATCGAATCGTATATTGATTTTCCACGTATTAGCAAAGCCCAAAGAATTGCGTAACTTAAGTGACAGTGAACGGAGTACATATTGCTCGTAGAACAGATGGCCGTTAGTACCGGAACACGCAACGTGGCCTGACCTCCAGTTTACCGACGACCTAGGTGAACATGATTGGAATGCGCTGGATACCAGCTGCTTGGCTTTGAGGGTGGCCCAAATCCAACAGTTTTGTACTTTGTAAATGATGATCAAAATATAAGACTCACCAAGATAGGCAGGCGTGCCGACGACAGACCGACGGAAGGACTTCTCGCCAATTATGCGCGCGAAACCGAAGTCGCATAGCTTGACTTGCGGCAAATCGCCGTCGGACGACAGTAGCACGTTCTCAGGCTTCAAGTCACAGTGCACTATGTTCTTCGCGTGGAGGTGCTTCAAGGCTACCAGGATCTGGAGAAGATATATAGGATGAAATATGTACTGCAGTTCTCGTCCCCTGGTTTTGCTGTCTTAATGGTTGATCACCTCGGCTCTTAAAACTAGCAGAGTCGTATATGTAATGAATGTTCTAGAATACACACTGGCTGTGAATTTACAACACTCTTATAAAGAAAATATCATTACAAAAGAGAACTGGTAACATTTACACTTCATTAGGAATGGCTCACAAAGCTTTCCATATCATATCATATGGAAAATAGTAAAACATTTACAAGGAATTATAAAAATTCTGCCAAAATCCTTACTTGCGCTACCAAATACTTGGTGGTCCTCTCCGTTAACCGCCCCTTCTCGTGACTCAGAATCATCTCGAGCATATCCCCCCTCAACTTCTCCATGACAACGAATATGCGCTCGGGTGTCTCGAACATTCGCTCCAGGTTGACCACGCCGGGATGAGACAAGTTCTGGAGGATGGCGACCTCATTCTTCAGCTGGGCTTCTTGTTTCGTCGGGAAGCGGAGTTTGTCTATAACCTGTTCATGACAAAGTTACTCTTTAAATTTTCATAAAGTCTGTTCGCCGAGAATTGATAAAGAAAATAAAAATAAGGGCTTCTTAACTCATTACAAATAGCGACCAGCTAATTATTTTTACCGATGATAATAATAATAAAGGGAAAAATTATAGAATATTATTATTGAATAGGGTGCATATGTCTCATTGCTGACATATCATTCGGACGAAAACCATGACGAAGTCTCAGAGTCGGAGGAAGAATCAGAGTCGGTGACGTTTATTATAAAACGTTCAATTGCTTCGTCTAAAAAAACACACGAACACCAAAACGACACACTCGAAACGTATTCCAGAAGGGAATGGCAATATACGGCGCTCGCCCGCCTGGCACGGAGCCGTGCATGACAACAACTGCGTACCTCGTACCATGAAACTCAGTGCGCATGGCGATAAGCGACGCCCGTCATACAGTTTGCGATAGGTAAGCGACAGTCGCTATTTCAAGACGATATCAAAATATTTATCAACTCTCGGCGGACAGACTTTAGTTTATTTTTTATGTCAATTGACTGACAAACGAGCTGACGGCCCACCTGATGGAAAGTGGTCACCGCCGCCCATGGACATCTGCAACACCAGAGGTGCTGCCAATGCGTTGCCAGTCTAGGGAGGATGGGGAATGGGGATGGGATAGGGAGGATTGGGAATGGGGATGGGATAGGGATGAGGGAATAGGCCTCCGGATCTCGACACTCACCGTACGAAACGCAATAGCAAGCTATTACTTTACGCCGATATTCTGTGAGAGTGTGGTACTACCCCGGTCGAGCCGGCCCATTCGAACAGTAATCATCTAGTGAGGATTTCTGTTTGGCTCTACCACTACAAAACGTGTAGTGTGACGTGAATCACATGGCAGCGTGAGTCAGCCCTCCGTCGATGTGGGTACTTGTTTGTTGGTGCCCGTTACCTTGATGGCGACGGGCTGGTGCGTGCGGCGGTGCAGGCCGCCGTACACGATGCCGAACTGCCCCGAACCCAGCACCTCATCGGGGTGGATCTGGTACACCTGCGCCATCTCCGCGCCGCGCCCGGACCCCTCGGCCTCCGCAGAGTCCTCGGCCTCCGCTGCCCGAAACAACATCGTTATTGAACTACCCTTATATATATAGGGGGGCCAAAAGTATTTTTTTTCAAACCTAATTGTATGAGAAATTGAGAAAACTTTGTCCTTTGAAACTGTCATGCCATTAAAAGAAACGGGGAAGCATAATGTGGGTGTTCCATACGTAGAGCTGAAAATAAAAGTGAAGTTGGCGCCCAACGTGGGGCTTTAAGCCACAACAAAATATTGCAGGCAAAGTAGTACGATATCAATAGTGAGATGTACTGAGTGATCTTGACAGAAGTGCCTAGTTCACGCCCAATTTGGGGCCTAAACAAACCTCTTGACATGCTAACACATAGTGGTAAATTACGACCCCTTTGGTCTTAATTTCAACGAATAACATGAGTGTTAATGTTAACAAATTAATGTAATGGATAACCTAGCCACAATAGAAATAATTAATGTTGGTGATAGTCCCATGTTGGACGCCACTACGGGTGGTCACTAGTACGAACCTGAGTGGGGCGTGACGCACACGGTGACGGGCATGAGCGCGTGGCGCACAGCGGTCTCCCAGGAGCGCGCCAGGTAGGCGCCCACGCCCGACTCGGGCGGCGGCACGGCGCCGCTCGGCAGCGGGTCCAGCCCCACCATGTAGTCCACGTTGGCCGTTCGGATCTCGAAACAGTGCATCACGTCTGTGAACGTATACGAGCCACGTTAATAAGGACCGATTAATAATGAGTTCAATTTGACCGACCCTCGAATAATTAGGCGCAAAGCCGCCTATTTTCCCATTTAAAATATTACATTCGAGCAAGAGTATAGAACGTCGTTATTGGTTTCGATATATGGATGTAATCTGATTGAAATAATCAATAAATCGATCAGATAACGTTCGTGATCGACGAGTGACCTGCGTGCGGCTGGCGCGCCGTGTCGACGGCGAGGATCTCGTTGAGCGGGATCTCCTTGTAGTACTTGGAGCCCTGGTCTGATTGGAACAGCGTGATGCACTTGCTGTCCAGCCGCCAGTAGTGACGCTTAATCTGCATCGTACAACAAACAGCCTATTAGTTCAAAAGTTTAAAATTTAGGTAATGGCTGGTTAAGTATTAGATCAAATACGAACCGTTAGGCGAAGACATTTTGATTTTAAATTCAAAGCAAAAAAGGTTTAAATGGAAATAGGAATAGTCCTATACGTATTTGATTAGTTAATTGTTTTGGTATTTGGGCTATTCTACTGGTGTTTCAACCGGTGTCTACTCCGTTACAGACAACTGAATTTCAACTTTTGATGAAACTCTTCATTTTCGTGATACAGTTTCGTTTTGTTATTAGTAATTGATGCTGATTGACATCTTTTAACCTATAAGTATGCATAGCTGGGCACCGTTAATCAAATAGTTAACTTCGATAAACGTTAAAGCGTTACATATCGGAACATTTAACGGAAGTTAACTTTAATCGTTAACTCGTGCTAGTAATTGCATTTTATATGTCGTTGCGTTAGTGACTAACTTATAAAAAACTAGCGGACCCGTCAGACGTTGTCCTGCAGCGCCATCTGCCGGGCTGATCATCATCGGGCATCTAAACCATCCAAGGCGCCACTCAAACGCATACAAAAAAAAAACATTCAAATCGATCCAGCCGTTTAGGAGGAGTTCAGTGACATACACACGTACAGTAGAATTATATATGTATACTAGCGGACCCGTCAGACGTTGTCCTGCAGCGCCATCTGCCGGGCTGATCATCATCGGGCATCTAAACCATCCAAGGCGCCACTCAAACGCATACAAAAAAAAAACATTCAAATCGATCCAGCCGTTTAGGAGGAGTTCAGTGACATACACACGTACAGTAGAATTATATATGTATATAAAAAGAGATAATACGTCAATGGAAAATTCCCATAGTGCCTGCAATGGACAACGGTCATGAACATGCCTGAATTCGATTTATCACAGAACATTAATAGTCAGAATACATTTAAGGTCTTGTATAACTTGGAAGAAGTGCAAGTGCAGTGGCACATGCGTCGTCTGTACTATGTCCCCAGTCACTCACAGACTATTATCCTATATCCATTCCTATAATATATCCTTTGAGATCACGGCTCAACAGAAAGTAAGACAACTCGGAGATTTTATAACATCTATACAAAAAGCGATTTCGTACTTATTTTTGTTACTTCCTTAATTGATAACAGGTTTTCCGATCAATCAACGGTAGGCATCTTTAATGACGCCGATAGTACACAAATAAAGTAGGTTAGGTTAGTTATTAACTAACGCACGTGTAAATTTGATAAAAAAAATTATAAGAAATATAATCACTTCGATTCTGCACTAAATTCGCAAAATGTATAGTTTTTTAGGCACACTTCAAAACTGTTCTCAAAACACTCAGTACCTTTTAATTTAATATTTGATCCAGCACATGGTCTACAATAACACAATGATAACAAAACTTTTTTTTTAATTTGATCGCAGCGCTAACTGTCGGGACAGACTAAAATTAAAATTCGAATATTATTTAAAATTTGACACTGCGATGGTAGCGCCGTGTAAAACATTCCAAAATCAACAACTACTAATAAATTAAAAATTAATTAAAAAAACATTGTCCAGCGGACAAAATTGTGAATCTAAACCATTCCCAGATCCCCTTGAACACACACAAAAAATTTCATCAAAATCGGTCCAGTCGTTTGAGAGAAGTTCAGTGACATACACACTCACAGAAGAATTATATATATAAAGATGTTGGTATCGGTTATGGATGTTTAGGCCGGACATGACTTTATAAGAGAAGGGAGAGTGAGTGAGTGAGACTGAGTTACATGAGAGTTTGTAATAATATTTACCCAATTTTATAAACATCAATATATATATACGTCCGCGCGGTACTTTTTCGGCAAATAATAGGTGCTTAATTAACGATTAATGGACATTAATTGCTTTAAAGGAAGTTAATTAGTCCGATAACTATTCTCAAAGTTAACTTAAAAGTTAATCCGTTACTAGAAATGTTAAATTCGTTAATTAACGGATTAACGGTGTTGTGCCCAGCTATTTAAGTATGCTACATAGTGGTTAGCAGTTGAAACATTAGCTAGTAATATTTGCAGCTGCAATAGTCCCATCTAAACAGGGCTGATAATAATCGAGGCACCTGTTTGTCCTTATTGGTGAAGTGCACGAGCCAGCCCTCCTTGATGCTCTGGCCGGTGCGCTTCTTGGCGTGCTTGACGCTCTGCACGATGCGCATGAGCGGGATGTTGGCGCTGGGCGACGACGACGAACTGCAACTTAAGCTTAGCGCTCACGGGTACGGGGCACGGGGGGCGGGGGGAGTGCGGGGGTGGTGGCTCCGCGGGCTCAATTATAGGCTTGCAGTGGAAATACTTTTGAATTTAATTGATACTGTGTGGTTCATTTATTTTAACTGACTTTCAAAAACAGAGGTCCTTTATTTGTTTGATTTATTATTACTTTATACATCTCTAAAACACTTTAATTCAAGACACACACACAAAAAATATAAGACACTTCCAGACGCGGAGACTATACATCTCCCCTATTAGTTATTTATTATGTGTGTTCGCGACTCTGCGCCGTAACTTCAGACATCTGGGATGGTTTTTATACACACGGGGTTACTTGCGGAGGTAATACTCGAAATGACATTAGAAGTCGATTCATTATATCAAAAGAAGAAAAAAACAGTACCTATATCCTTTTTTCGGTTGTAGAACGCACTATGACTTCGTTATAAAGTGCAACTTTTCCCGTTACATGATGTTTGTGGACTTGAAAGATAGGTTTATAGTTAGTAAGACACGTAAGTTTGGTCAGTCAGTGATTAGCCAACGTTTGTTTGTATTAAGGGGCTCGTAAACGGGCTAGGTTTTCGGCAATTTATATTTGTAATTCGGGCTAAACCCAAAAAGATTACATATTACATCACTAATGGGGTCAAAAAGTTTGAATGTAAACTTTTGAGAATAGCACGAATTGCAGCAAAAAATTGCCGAAAAATTTATCCGTTTACGGGCCACCTAAGATAAGTTGTAGCAGAGGTACTAAAATTGTGTTACTAAAATTTTAAATCAGTAAACATAATGGACAACCAAATAATACGAACACAAGCAACAATTAAAATGTAAAACACTATTCCCAATACATTTCCATTTGCAAATTATAGCAGTTGAAGTAATGACTCTGTACAAAAAGACAATCACTACAGCAAATATCTCTCCAAAACAACATATTCCCAAGATTTAAAGGTTAAGGTAGTTTAGGTTCAATACGGTTTCAGTAGTTTTTATTCATCTGGCATACATAAAGCAAAAGTACCTATCGCTCTGTAGTAAGGGTAAAAGACGTCACATTTTTTTTAAATTCTTGGTCGGTTATCTCTTGACCAGTCTCACCTGATGGAAAGTGAACACGCGGCCGAAAGTGGAACGCGATTGCTCAGGAAATGCCTATTTACTCTAAGGGTAACGGCACGGAAAGGAAGTTGGACTAAGCACAGAAAACTGCCGACGGCCACAACCGACTGTGGCGGTCAAAGGTTCAGGTTCAGGTTGTCACATTGTACCAAGTAGAAGCAATTTGTTGTGGAGCGATACGGACGACACGGAGCCACCACCAGTAAGGGTCGCTGTCCACCAGAGATGTGCGGCGCGGGACGATATATCCACCAATCGAAATCAATTATATAGTAGGAATTCTTTTTCTGGTGCCGATCGCATTAGCTACTGCTATTAAAATAAAATGATGTAATACAAATAATAACTGTAATATTTAAATTTAAAATAATAAGTTTACCCCCTTTTTTTTAGTGAAGTAGATTTGTAATTTTTACTGTTATTTTTTTGTATTTAAAACTAAACTTTGTAAACGAATATTAAATTGTGATAGTCGTTCCACGCTTCCTTGTGTAGGTACTTTACTGCTGTTTTAAATACAAAATGTTAAACACCCTGACATGACCTGTATTTTAATGTGAACCGTTTGACCTTAGATATAAAGACGCCGTTTGTGTGAAGAGTGGTAGCAGTTACGACCTTATATTTCAGAGCAGCGATTGGCGGTTACACTTCACAATGAAACACAATGCTAGATAAGTAGCTAATGCGATCCGGTCAAGAAAAAAAAAACCTACTTATACTTGTGTCGTGTGAGGATAAATAAACAAATGGACACCGATTTCAAGGTGACAAAGATACAGGCATCGCCCAGTTTCCTTGTTAATCACAGGATATTAATTTTAATCTGGCAATTTCTTTTTTTCGTAATCCGGTTCGGGTCCGCGTGGGGACTGCCCAGTCAAATTATGAGGATTAACGGTGTATTTGTTCTCATTGGTGTATTATTCCCGTCGCACAAGTCCGGTGGAGGGCGAGGCGGGGGAGGGGGTAGAGGGGGCTCACCTGCTGGGCCGCAGCTCCGCGCCGCCGCCGCCCGCCGAGCCGCGCCGCCGCCGCAGCTGCACCTGCACACACACACACATACCAACAAACACAATAAGCGACAGTTCATTAATTAATAATATAGGGTAGGCAATAAGTTTTTGTAAACTATGATTTGTGCGGTACTACGGATGGCGGGAAATTAAACGTCATGTTGTACATTTTTCATCACGATGGAGCGTTTTACGGGAAAGCAGCGTGGTTTTTATGTTAAACACTTTAAAAAAACAGTCTTGCCTTACTATGCGATGCATTTTTAAGTTTGAATATGGATTACGCTGTTTAAGTGTCCCAGTGTCAATTTAATCAAAGTCAATACGTTTAAAGAAACTGGTTCAACAAGGAATATTAAGCAAACAGGGCGGTTACGTACCAGAAGTGATGATATAGTTCGCAAAATGTCGCAGAATCAGTAATTCATCAGAATCAGAATATTTTCCAAAAATTGCATAGTGAATTGCAGGAGTGCCAGCAACAAGACGGTGCTCATTAAAACGATGGTGTTTTTAAAAATTTAAATTTATTTTATACTAATTACTTATAATAAATAATATATAAGTACGTAATAAAATAGCATTTGTAGTTTTGTCTCTATTATGTTTCTAAAAGTGCAAAAACTTATGGCCCACCCTATAACAATAAATAAAAACGCGCACAACAGCAATTTTGGAGCCACACTACGACCAGCCATACCGATGACGTACGCACGCTTACAGCCCTTCGTTGACAACCCTGCGTCATCAGGTAACAAAGATGGAGCCGATTCCAGTTAATGTGCATCAGAAATGCTCATCTAAAAATACTTGGTTGCTGAGCGTAACAGCGTTATGTACAGTGACGTCATAAAATACGTTACCGAAGGGGCAAAAATATCTGAGCGCTCTTACGCCCTTGACAATAAAGTCGTGTTCACATATTTTTGACCACTATCCGCGAGTGTGAGTGAGCAAGAATAGTATCATTTTTTTGGGTGTCATTTGTGTTTACCTCTCCCGGGTCGGCGTCGCTGGTGCCGTCGTTGGAGCCGCCCTCGTCGGACTCCTCGTCCGGCAGTCGCGCGCTCTCCGAGAGCTCGCTTCCGCCGCTGCTATCCTGGTACTCGCCTGGGGATACACAATAATGTACCCTTCACACTGCTGGGTAGATCTTGAGAAAACAGCTGTCAATGATCGAATATGAATAAAAATAATACAAAAAGTACTAAAGTGATCTTTCTAGCGCTTTACCGTGTTTAGTTCAGGCACAGTATAATCAAGTAAGTACAGATGTACTTAGTGCATAATTAGTTTCCATCGTGTTTTATCGGAAAAGTTCGTATTATCGTGCTCTCTCAATTAGCTTCAGCAGGCCCCCAATTCTCGGTGCATTCGAGATAATCTCACAATCGAGATTAAACGTCATTTGACACAACTGTATGAATCTGACGTTTAATCTCGCAATCGACATTATCTCGACATTATCTCGAGTGCATCGAGAATTGGGGGCCAGTACCCATCATACCATGCTGTAATTTTTCATTTTGACATTTGACAATAAATAATAAAGTTTCATATGAATGAATATAAACGTGACACTCATTTAATACAATAATTAAATGACACTTCGGGTCCCGTCGTCTTCCGATTGAGATCCGAGTTTTACCGATGGAAACATATTATTCACTATATCTGTATTTTTTTGTCTCGGCAGTGTCCTCGAAATAATTACCTACGGCCGCTCGGTATGTAAACACGCAGTAGGGCTGCCCACTGACTATCTTTCTTGGTTTATATATTTGTTAATACTATATTAATTTGTCGTAGTATCTTTTCTTGTAAGTTTTAACATTAATTATTTTTACTTAGTTCTTATTTCTAGTTTCAAAAGTGACTGTAAGTCAGTATAGAATAGAAAAATGCATTTTTTGTATTTTGCTTTTAATATATCATAAACATTCTCGTGCCATAATCTACGTAAATAATAGCGCGGGAGCGCCTCGCACTGTCCGCGCGCGCCCGTACACAACCCCGGCGCAATCGCGACTGTTGTGTACTGTAGTTTACCGAGATTTCGAAGCGCGTCGTTTCGGCCGTATGTATGAAGATGTAATACTGCTTACTTAATTATACTGTGGTTCAGGATACGCTTTGACAGGGCAGAGCGGCAGGAGACGATCTAGGTTCGCAGGCAGGTCTGAATTCCTTGCCGCCCCACAAAGGAGGTGTTCCCCTTCCCTTATTCCCCATCCGTAGCTACTACAGCACTGACCGTGCGAGTCGCGGATCTCCCCGCCGCAGTCCTTGGGCACGTGCGGCAGACACTTCCTGTGCGCGTTGTAGTGGCAGTCCCTGCACTGCATGCCCTGCTTGAAGAGGCCGCGCAGCAGCTTCTTGCACAGCCTGCAGACGGTGGGGCGCGTGTACGAGTGCACCGCGAACGTGTGCGGGATGCCGAGCGACAGCCCCCAGCCGCCCGAGCAGCGCGACGGGGAGCGGCTGCGCTTGCCGATAGAGCTGCCCAGCTAAACAGTTAAAATTTTTTTCATTCCCCCATCTCGGAAACAGTATTTTTGCTCTTCGATATTTGAGTGCAAAAGCCGTCTTTATCCGCTGGAGGATAAAGTAATTTGAATTTAGAACATCGTGTGCACTAATTTTGTGAATTCAAAACATCATTAGACCTATTTACTTCTACTTCCATGGTGCCGGGTATGGGTTGCATACGAACACAGAACACCGTCGATCCGTTTCAGTGGGCATAGTAGAGCGTATTGTGTTGATTTCCGTGCCTGACACGTTCCTAGTACGGTCATGGTATGATACGGTCTAATAGGCAGAGACCTTTAGAGTCTATTTTTTTCGGTCAAGTATTCAGCAAACTAGTGGCGCGTTCTGACCTTAACTTTACCATAGATGGATATCACAAGAGGACTGTCAATCCCCATACGGCGATCGTACCTCGGAAATAGGCCATAGCTGCCAAAACACAGTTAAACTAGATGGCGCCACAATCGTAGCGATGTATTCAATGAAATAATTCATTGAACAAATTAGCATGTGTAATGCATCTTTACACATCTTTTGAGGAAACTACCAGCTTTTCAAAGAGAACCTTTATTGTTTGAAGGAATTACAGACGCAATACTTACCTTGCCAGTCTAAAAAGCGTATGTGCCAGCAAATAGAACACTAATTACTCCATCATGCGCGATTACACCAACGATGTTGACTTTTAACTGATTACAATGACCTCTATTGCACCAAATTAAAGAAACAGTAATGCACATAGTACGAAGTAGAAAGGAAACTTATCCCTCTAAGAAGAAGTGGGAAGATTTAGTTGGAATATTCTGGATATAAAAATCTTATCTTCTTAAATATTTTGTATTTTACACCAGATCGTATCATTCCCTCTTATGAAACTTTTAAAATTAGTTTCAACAATGCAGAATATCTATATGTCGATATAGCAGATTATTTTTTGTGTCCGTTGTGGCAGATTTGCTTCAAAAAGATCACATCTTGTATAATTGTTTAAAAGCAAGTTTGGAAATTTACATGGATGCAGGATATTTTGATTCAGACAGCCCTTAATTATCAAAGTATTTGCATTCTGTTTTTTAACACTAAATATCAGTAAATGTCAAGTTTGAGTGAGTATATCAAACTGAATAGATATAGCAATTTGGGAATTGCATGTTTTTTTGAGTGGATCTAAAAAAAAAAATACCAAAATCGACTTAAGTACCGCAAAGTCTTAATAATTTACCTCAAAATAGTTGATTCGCTATAAAAAATGCTCTTTAGTAGCTCAGATGTCAAAACAAATATTAGCACTACATTTGTCTATCTTCTTCGGCAATTTAACTGAAACACTCATTTCATATTTCACCAGAGCCTCAGAGACACGCAAATATTTGGCGGTAGAATAGACTTATTCAATACTGTTTATGCACCCCCGGATTTGCAATAAAAAACAAAATACACTCGGTGGAGTGCTTTCGGCCGAATCTAATCGTGATAAAACAGCATCATCTACATTTTGGATATGGTTCGTACTGTATTCGGCTAGTGGAATGCGAAAACAATGCGTTGTTTGATAACAAAGAACAACAAACAAACTTTTGCAAAATTATAAGTGCAATGTGTTATGATGAGGTGTGTGCGTTTCTTTAACGTTTTGGCCGCTGTTGTCGACTATGCGTGAAAGGCTATACAGGGTAAAAAAGCCCTTCACTACCTTGACTTAAAGTTGAAATTCGTGTTACTCACAGACATGCTTGGCGGCCAAAAGGTATTACTTTACAGATATTTTAACTCATGTTTGCGCGCGTTGCTGTGTGCGTGAACTTGTATGTATATTGTTTGTATGCAGCTTTGAATTGTGTGGCCAGTGTTGCCAATTTAGCAACTTTATAGCTAAATTAAGCATCTTTTCAGCTGTTTTAGCAAGTAAAATTTCCATTTAACATTTAGCAACTGTTGTTATTCGGGCTTTTTGTAAAAGTATATTTGGATAAAATAGAAGTCGCATATTACATTTCAATTTCAGCCTAGTTGGTAATGACCCTGCCTCGACGCAAGCGTCCCAGGTTCGATCCCCGGTAAGGGCAAATATTTGTGTGATGAGCACGAATGTTTGTTCCTGAGTCTTGGATGTTTCCTATGTATTTAAGTATTTATTTCTCTATACAAGTATGTATATCGTCGTCTAGTACCCATAACACAAGCCTTTAGAGCTTACTTTGGGACTAGATCGATTTGTGTAAAGGTTGTCTCTTGATTATTTATTTATTTATTTATTTAATATTTTGTTGTTTGAGACACTAAATAACCGTATCGTGTGTCACCAATCCTTTCCCGGCAATCACCTTCATATAACTATGAGTTAAAATGAGCTGGAGACCGTGCTTAACTTCATAACTTTAAGATAACAATAACAGTTGAGTACACTTTTTCCTTATTTTTGCTCATTTATTTTTCATTAAAATGTTTAGCACTTTTTGCTAGCATCGTTCAAAAATATTTAGCTACTTTTTGGCATCTTCTACGCATAAATCTAGTTTTTTTTAATTAGAATGGTGGTATTGATGCGGCAGGCGGCGTTGGAGCAACACAAACTCGCGCAAATATAGGTTAAACTATTGATTTGATTTTTCTTGCTAGGACGGTAACAAATCTAACCGTATACCATGTAATCATTTGGATGATGGGTAGCGTGGGTATTCGAAATAAAACTCAGCAGTTACAAAAACATTTTATTAAAATAAAAGTTAGTTACAAAAATACTTCTTAAAAGCCCCATGGTACCCACCACCCAATTGTGATGTTAGTTTTTTATAACTTATCACTACGTTATAAGACAAAACATAACTAATCTAAAAATAAACTGTATAGTAATACTCTTAGTATTATAGACGGAGTATGTTAAGAACTTATATAAAACAAATAATGAATCGTAAAAAAGGAATGTCTCGTAGGAATGTGCTTTTTTTTGTGATGTTACGTCATATTAATACTGTCATAATTAATTTATCATATAAAATTGAAGTTACGTATTATGTCATTTTATTATCATGTATTATTTTCTATTGTATTGTATTATTTATGCCTATGTCATGTCACCCTTTTCAAAGGTGATGTTAGTACATACATAAAGAGTTTGCTATAAACGAGATTCATCAAAATACTTTGTATAAGTTTATCTTCTCCTTAGATACAGGGCAAACACAATGACAGTCATTCCAGTTTTTACATATCGTTGTATCATAGGGAAATTCAAGTGTTAAAACAACTAGGTATGTTGACGACATATTGTTGTAATCAAATCTATGTTGTAAGCCTTTTACTTTCATAGCATTGTCTGTCAATGAACAATTTATTGTATTGTTGCTATTATTACTCATAAAACTGAACGTAAAATATCTGAAGCTATTCGAAATATATGTCATTTGCAGAGATCGGAATAGGCAGACTTGGCGTTAACGACACTGTGAATGAGGTAGCAAGCGGCGAAGGAAGCGGTAATTGCTATCTCTTTCACACTCGCGGTATATTATCAACTCTAATGTTAGTTATAGCCTAGGTTAATATCTGCCTATGATCCCTGGTCATTCAAATTGCCCCGCATGGGTCCATTTCCGCTCAGCTGGAGCTGTCCTGCGACTTGACGGTGAGGAGGTCAGCGAGGCGCCTTACCAGCGAGTCGTCCTGCGAGGCGTGCGAAGCATGCGAGGCGTGCGACACGTGCGACACGCGCGACGCGGTGGAGGAGCGCGAGGGCGAGCGCGGCGCCGCCGAGCCGCGCCGCGCCGCGGGGCAGTTCGACGGCACCTTCACGGCGCAGCGCTTGTGGTAGTTCAGGCCGCATCCTGCAACATAACAAAGACTGTTTCAAATGTATGCCACTTGTTTTTAGGGTTCCGTACCTCAAAAAGAAAGAACGTAATCCTTAGAGGATTACTGGTGTGGCTGTCACAGACAATTTGCTCCGGAACTACTGGACCGATTGAGTTGAAATTTAGTACCTACATATATGTAAGTCGCTGACCGCAACTCGGACTTGTAAAGTAAATAAATGAATTTTAAACATGAGGGCCAATTATGGAGGGTAAATTAGAAAATTAAAAAAAAAAGTTTTGCAAACTATATCGTGTGACATATCAAATGAAGGGGCTCGTTCTTCGAAGAATCTTAAATATATTTTTTTTAGGGTTCCGTACCCAAACGGTAAAACGGTTAGTGAGGCTTGGCAGTCCGTCCGTCCGTCCGTGTGTCTATCTGTCCGTCTGTCACCAGGCTGTATCTCATGAACCGTGCTAGTTAGACAGTTGAAATTTTCACAGATGATGTATTTCTGTTGCCGCTATAACAACAAATACTTAAAAACAGAATAACATAAATATTGAAGGAGGCTCCCATATAACAAACGTGATATTTTTTGCTCGTTTTTGCTCGATATTGATAACGGCAACAGGGAAACGCTAGAAATATTCACCGAATATTAAGTTATATATTCACTTTAAAAATAAATAGTTAAATTAAAATATAACAAATATTCAAGGGGGGCTCCTATAAAACAAACGTGTTTTTTTTGTACATTTTAAGATAAATAGAAAAACGAAAATAGGTGAAAATTTACCATTCCACCTCTTATCTGCGAAACTACTGATCTACAATTTGGGCCTTTCTTTACATATAAATCATAGGAAAATCTATAGGAAGTCTAAGAATTTCAGATAATCATGTACGGAACGGAACCCTCTCCATGCGAGTTTAACTCGCACTTTTCCGGGTTTATTAAGCTAAGAGCATGTAGTAACACGCCATCGGCACAATCTTTTCAAGTAAATAAGTCTGCCATATTTTGAGGGGAGTGTGGGGGGAGGGAAGTTGCACTACATGTGAACGAACTACCTACAAATGCAAAAACCACTCTAAGGCCGGCCACACACATTCGTTTTCCTGGTTCTATTTCCGAATTCGTTTTTCGAATCGGGTTCTCCGAAGATTTCCGTCCATTCGTTTCGAATGCTAGCCCTTGCGTTCGGAATTCTGAACGAAAAAACAAATATACGCGTCGAATTGAGAACCTCCTCCTACGGATTTTTTGAAGTCTGTTAAAAACACGAAACGAATACAATACGTACATACATTTACTAGGGTTAGTTATACACATTCGAAAATTTCCGAACGGAACGCGCTAAGTCACGTCGCATCACGTAACCGATCTCACAGAATTCCGTAGAGAAAAAAATTATGGAGGAAATTACGAATGCGGTTTCCGTATACGGTTTTCTAACCAAGAAAACGAATGTGTGTGGCCGGCCTTAGAGTGGTTTTTGCATTTGTAGGTAGTTCGTTCACATGTAGTGCAACTTCCCTCCCCCCGCACTCCCCTCAAAATATGGCAGACTTTTTTACTTGAAAAGATTTTGCCGATGGCGTGTTACTACATGCTCTAAGCTTAATAAACTCGGAAAAGTGCGAGTTAAACTCGCGTAAAGAGGGTTCCGTTCCGTATATGATTATCTGAAATTCTTAGACTTCCTATAGATTTTCCTGTGATTTATATGTAAAGAAAGGCCCAAATTGTAGATCAGTATGTAATTAGCATTACAAGTTTGAATTCACACATTGGCAAGAGAGTAAAATGTTCACACAATGTTTTCACACAATAAATATTTGTTGATTCTTCATAATGTTTAAATGTGACCGACCGATAGTATTAAGTTTAGGATAGTTATTCAGGGTACCACCTTCGAATAATAAAGCAATAGAAACCTAGTCGGCGCGCAAATTTGAAGCAACAAAATCGGAGCCATTTATGGCTCCGAATTCATACAAACGCCGGGACGCTCCGTAGTGTCAAATGTCAAAGCGCACCGGTTTATTGCTTCACTTTTGTCCGGGCGGTTGTATGTAAACTATCCTTCTATGGTTTGTAATTCTATGGGTACCACTGAAAATCACCGACGGGGCTTGCTCCGACATATCGCTGACTGCTTTGTATTGTACCGTGCGCTAAATAAATTATTATTTTTCTAAGGTAAAATTAAGGTCATGAAATTAGGGCCGAATTCAGAAACGCCACTTCAGCATTTGACTAGATATATATCACTTAAAACATCACTTTAATTAACGCTCAAGTTGAGTGGCCTTTCTGGATTCGGCCATAAGTATCTATATCAATTTAACTTGTTACGTCCTAAAGCAAATAACATGATGTTTTTCAAGAGTGCTTTTGTCACTGCAATACGCGTGTTTAACGACTTTCCTCAACAAATAAATGTTGGAGGGAAATATATTTAGGAAAAGCCAACGGTTAATTGATAAAGAGTTTTATAGTTTAAAAGAATTTTTCAACAAGTTATAATTAATTTTAGTTGTAAGTAATACTGTATGCCCGCAATGGGCAACTGTTGAGACTTGATTTGTTAATGACCATCCACTTGTACACAGTTAGCAATACATTATTTCTTATTCTTATTCTTCGCGCCCCACGTACAAAGTACGGGAAAAAAATGGTTACTCTATGAAGGTGCAAATTTATATAATAAACTGCCGCAAAGCATAAACGATGCCAATCAATGTTAAGTTTAGACTACTCTTCATGTTACTGAGAACGTGCGCTCTGCTTAGTCAAGGCGTATTAAGTTACACCTATGGTCTTAATATCCGTGTACACTGCTATCATTATCGCTGCAACTTTGTTGCAATTTCTGCATCAGTGGGTTGCTGCGCGCGCGCTGCCGTTTCTCTTGTTGATATGCCTGCGTATGAAGCGATAGTAAAATTCGTTTAACTTTGGTCACATGATATAATATTAAAAACCCACGATTGGCTTTCGTGATGGGTGTGTGGAAGAGAAGTATTAACTATTAATTAGTTCTCATTCCAGTGAATTACATAACTCGATGCGAGGTGCATAATCTGCTTTTCTACTGCTTAATCTACTTAAGCTACTGCAAAAAAGTCGGTTAATAAAATATCCCAAAAAAGTGGCATCTGTTCGATTTGTGTTTGCGCCAATTTCCTTTTAATCTTTCAATGAATTTTGAATGCAACTTTATGGCTCAAATAGAGCAAATAAGCGATGCTTTGTGCTGAGTAAATATTTAGCGACATAATGATGGAATTAAAGCGTAGTTGAAGGAAAATATTATTTAAACCTAATTTATCCTACTTTGACAGGTCTATAATAGGAATGAGCGTATTGAGGTGTTGTAGCGTTATATCACCAGCAGCCGCGCCCTACGTGACACTAAGTATCCATAGCTGGGTACCGTTAATCAAATAGTTACCTTCGTTAATCGCTAATCCGTAACTAAAAAAAGTTAACTTCGTTAAACATTAAAGCGTTACATTCCAGAAAATTTAACGAAGTTAACGTTAATTGTTAACTCGTGATAGATATATGTCGTAGCGTTAGTGATTCACTTATAAAAAAATTTGGTATGGGCTATGGAAGCTTAGGCAGGTCATGAAAAATTCATTAAAAGGGTGTAACATTAGAGTTTGTAATAATACCTAATTATTTAGAGATCAAATTCAAATCAAAAGTTATTTGACATAAGCCGCGCGGTGTCCTTTTGGCAAATAGTAGGTACTTAATTAACGTTAAACGGACTTTAATTGTTTTAACGATAGTTAATGAGTCCGTTAACAATTTTTAAAGTTAAAAGTTAATCCGTCACTCGAAATGTTAACTTCGGTAATTAACGATTATCGGATTAACGGTCTTGTGCCCAGCTATGCTAGTATCCATGCTGTACGTACCCTCACACTTGAGCCCCTGCCGCACCAGTCCGAACAGCATCTCGCCGCAGAAGTCGCAGAAGGTGGGCGCCTTGTAAGAGTGCACCGACAGCGCGTGCGGCCGCGGCGCCGGCGCCAGCTCCGACTCGCTCCCGCATAGCAGTGCTGCCAACATAAACATATCTTAAATCGAACATTCGGGTCAATTCGAAAGTGTGTTCGATAATTTAAAATTCGCTAAACTTGAAATAAGAAATGTCAAATTCGACTTTGACAGCTTGGTGCCATACAAAATCTAGACGTTTCTTATTTTAAGTTTAGGGAATTTTAAATTTAGAAGACACCGTTTCGAATTGGACCCAAGTGACCCTTGTTGTCGAGCTTGGGAAGTAATCAATAGATGGACAAATAAGTTAAAGGGCTCGCCACGGGCTCGCAAACGGGCAATTTTTTTCGGCAATTTATTGCTGCAATACGGGCTATCCTCAAAAGTTTACATTCAAACTTTTTGTCCTCATTAGTGACGTGATATATAACTTTTTTGGGGATAGCCCGAATTGCAGCAATAAATTGCCGAAAAACTAGCTCGTTTACGAGCCCCTTTAGAGGGCCGAGACGAAGTGGTCCTGTGAGATACGAGTAGAGTATACACCGACATTGCTTTTCACCACTTATACGAGGAAATATTATTATTTAACTACTAAAACTAGCGCGGTTGACAGCCAATATGTCGGCATCTGATTGCTGTAGCAGCCATTTCTGCCAGGAGCGCTGTAGCGGGGTGTGTACTCCCTGCACTATACTAAGCTGTGATTGTTCGGTTACTTTGCTGGCCTGGAGAGGAGATAGGTCAGCAAAGTATAATTTGCTGGGCTGTATTCAACTGTCCAGAGAAAAGCGGTTTTGTGTTCGCAATTGGGAGCATTTATGAAATTTTCGAGCAGTGCCGTGAAAAATATATTTATCAAGGGCTCTACCAAACAGATCGCCAAAACAGGCGAGCCAATGGTTGAATCCAGTGCCAGTCACGTGCCAAGTGGTATCTATGGCGCTAAAATATAATTATAGCTAAGTAGCTTTTGCCCGCGATTTCGTCCGTGTAGAATATGTTATCCTCATTCGCTCGGGAACTATTAAATTTTCCAGGATGAAAATACCTTATGACATATTCAACGACCTTAGTAAGTTTACAAATATGAAAACCATTCAAGTGTTATGAAGCGGTGTGGAAAAAACATACACACAAACTTTCGCATGTATAATAATTATGATAGGATAATAGGATTGTCCAGGCGCTGCCCTTGGGTCTCAGGGGGTTTTCAAACATGGACAAATCTGTCTGATAGATGTGGGTAAGGAAAGGTTTTTACTCACGGTTGGCGGTGAGCACGATCTCAACAAGCGTCTCATCGGCGACGTCGGTGGCGGAGTTGATCAGCTGCAGCACGTTGGGCGAGCAGTAGTCGTGACGGAACAGCAGGATGCGCTCGCTGAGCCGGTTCAGGCCGTTGTCCGGGACCTGCGCATATTCATTTTTTACGTCACTCCCGACGACCCAAGCAGCTGTAATATACTTCAGGAAACGAACGATTAAAAAAAACAAATTCATAATAGACTCTCGAAAATGGCCGGAAGCTTTTACTTTTTTTAAAGCATAAAATTACGTGATTTTTTTTTATCGCTGTTTTTCCAGGTCTTAATTGTGTGTGTTACACAAAATATCAAGTCGATTAAATGCTCCTTCTTGGCGTGGAAGAGGAACACACAAACAAACAAATTAGCATTTATAATATTAGTAAGAACTATCCTTAGCCCGCGACTCCATCCGCATAGAATTCATTCATCGCTATGCCCTTAGGAACTGTGTATTTTTCCAAGATATAAAGTAGCGTTCTTCTCCAACTTTCCAGCTATCGCTATGCAAAAAATCAAGTCAATTCGTCGCTCCGTTTTGATGTGAATGAAAAACAAACAAACACATTTTCACATTTATAATATTAGTAAGGACTAGTGTGGATTTACATTTCAGCATACTAGGTAACATTCGTTTCTTAGGCTTATAACAAAAGTAGGAGTCGTAGGGGTAAATACCAAGACTATTACGGGATCTTGCAAATAGTAACAATATTATATTGTAAACTAGGTGGAAGTAAGCCTTACCTTTTCGTGTACGAACTTGACGGCGAGCTCCTTGAGGTGCGCGAGCGTTAGCGCGTGCGCGGGCGCCGCCACCGCGTCGCGCAGCACGCCCATTTGGAACAGGAACGTCACCTCGTCCTCCATCCTGCTTTCTCACGCACCACTCTGAACAAAAGGAAAAGGGACACGCTATTACACTGGTCATATAAACAAACTTTCTCATCATGAAAGGCCTGTGGGTAATATCTATGCATAATGCCAGTTATAAAATAGAAACAACAACTTTTATTTTGCACTCAGTACAATACTGGGTCCAATTAGAAACGGTGTCTTCTTAATTTAAAATTTCCTAAACTTAAAATAAGAAACGACATTTTCAATTTAGTATGGCACCAAGGTGTCAAACTCGAGTTTGACATTTCTAATTTCAAGTTAAGTGACTTAAATTTAGCGAACACACTTTCGAATTCACCTAACACTGATGTACAAAAGGTAATAAAAAAAAAGTTAAACAGCGGTTGGGTGTTAAAAAGGGTTCACCGTCGCCATTCAGAAATATGTCGAAGCAAGCTCCAACCCTGATTTTAAGTGGTCCCCTCAAACACTATTCTAAACATAAAAATATCGGTGACGTCACAATTGAAACTTAAGAAAAACAGCAAAAATAACGACAAAAAGTACTTGATTCCATGTACTAATTTGCTACCATTGATGAGCGTAGCTGGGCACCGTTAATCAAATAGTTAACTTCATTAATCGCTAATCCATTACTATAAAAGTTAATTTAGTTATACGTTAACGCGTTAAATTTGGTAAGATTTAACGGAAGTTGACGTTAATCGTTAACTCGTGATAGGAATTGCATTTTGCAATTTATATCATGGTTGCGTTAGTGATTTAGGCACTTATATAAAAAACCGACTTCAAAAACCCTTTGAAAAGTAAGAAATAATGCCCTTTGTAAGTAAATTACCTAGATACGTCAGATATATTGTTGATTAAGTGATACATTAAATATATCGAAATCGGTGTCAAGTAAAAAAGAACACAGTAGGAGGGTTGGATTACCTAATTTACTTGCCACCGACTTCGATATATTTAATGTATCACTCATCAACAATATATCTGACGTTTCTAGGTAATTTACTTACAAAGGGCATTATTTCTTACTTTTCAAAGGGTTTTTGAAGTCGGTTTTTTATTTATTATATTTTTATTATTATATCAAATATAACAGATATTTTTATTTAATTTTTTTTTGTGATCATCATATGTGATTTAACGACACACATTTACTACATCAAGTATCAATAGCGTAATGTCAATTGCCCATCACCCTTTACAAAATGTTGCTATCCAAGATGCAAGGACGTCAATCGTTGAGGAGTTCTCCTAGTTCTTCATCACCGGTTCTATTTGACCACTTGAATTTTTATGAGCATATGTTGCTTCCCAACCTTATACAGAAATCTAATTGCAACCCGTGAAATACTTATCATTGAAGAGTTCACCCGTGATCTTCATCATCAGTTCCACTTCACCAAATAATGTTTTTTAAACGTAACTGCTCGAGTCATGAAAGAAAATATCAAAATTTGTATATGCGTGCCTATGATATTTGAGGAGTTCCTTCGATTCCTCATATATCCTCTCATCAGACCTCGACTTTGATCACAACGGGACCAAGTTTGAGAAATACCCTATCCTTTAAAAAAAGAATTATGCAAATCGGTCCAGCCATCTCCGAGTAATCGGTGAACATACATGGAAGTTTAGGCAGGACATGAAAAATGTATAACATAAGGGTGTCAACATTAAAGTTTGTTATAATACCTATCAAATAATTCAAAAGCTATCTGACATAAGCCGCGCGGTGTCCTTTTGGCAAATACCTGGTACTTAATTAACGTTTAACGGAATTTAATGAGTCCGTTAACAATTTTATAAGTTAACTCTAAAGTTAAACCGTTACTCTAAATGTTAACTTCTTTAATTAATGGTTAACGGATTAACGGTCTTGTTCCCAGCTATGTGGAGCAGATCTAGTAACCACACGTGTAGGTACTCTATCGCAAAAAAAATACCTCGGTTATCTTAGAAAATTGCCAAATCGCTATAATGTATGCTTGCTCAGAATATTTAAAAAGTTCTGTTCTTCTACTGTTATGTCATACAGTTCTGGTCATGGGATCCTAGAGGAATCTTTGATACCTGGTCAGACCTTGTCTTTATCTCAACGGAACCAATCAATTAGAATACTCGTTTTAACCTCCTCCTTTTTTGAAATCGGTTAAAAAAGGAGGAATCTTCCAAATCTGGTCTATTTTGAGGTAAGAAACAAAAATACACTAAACATTCAGACCAAATAAGAAGCTCCTGTTTTTAAGTCGGTAAATTAAAACCAGTTATGGGTCGCGTCAAATAATGAAGTCGGTTAAAAAGAGTGACCGTCACCATGTAGACCGTATGCCCGCTTTCGACCTGTATCACGAGTGTTATATTTTTTTTCTCTGTTACTTGACTTATCATTTATAAATTAACCTTGAGTTATATACATTTTTGGAGATATGAATTCTGTACACAATATCAATGAATGCACCGTGACAAAGGTGTTTCTTGCTTGACCTCCTGTGTTCATTATTACCTAATTAGTGCAGGGATATTCTGTTCGTTGACAAGGGGAATAGAATCGATAGCACTTTGCTGTCTACTTAGGGGACGTCTATTAACTACGGCAAAGATGAGCTTTGGTAAGAGGGGGTGATCCCCCCTTCTTCCCCCCACGTGAGATTAATAATTATAATGATTTATTAACCAAAATAGGTACAATATTCATTTGAAGTCTTCCGAGTTAGGTACTGAAGACCTGTGTTAAAAAAAAAACAGTGCCAACCACTCTGTTCTTAAATTCTTTTGTCTTATTTTACCATTTATCAGTATATCTTTAGAGATAGTTTGTGTATGTATGTGTGTGCGAGCGTGCGTGTGTGCGTGCGTGCGTGCGTGCTTGCGTGCGTGCGTGCGTGAGTGCTTGCGTGCGTGCGTGCGTGCGTGCGTGCGTGCGTGCGTGTGTGTGTGTGTGTGTGTGTGTGTGTGACAGTATAATTAAAATTCGTTATGTTCATGTACTTTGCTTCATATCACTAAATACTGTTAATACTGATGTGTTCAATGTACTACATTTTTTGTATGAAATAAGAGTGCTATTTGTTATAATAATGTATATTCTCTGAATTAAAGAGTTGATGTGAGATAGTTATTGAATCCCGCCCCTTTTAAATCACACTTGTTGAGATTTTACCAGAGCCCTCGATGAGACGCCCCATTAGGCCGGGTTTTATAACGGTCTTATAGCTCAAGTGTCAGATTAATTTTAGTTCCTATATTTTTTGACATTCGTGACCGAAATTTGGTCGAAGGGATCTGGATTACTAATGTATGGGCAAAAAACTTTTCCCAAAGTTCATACTTTGGGATAAGTATCAACTTTGGGAAAAGTTTTGCCCATGTCGCTATTTTGTATTTGCCAATTGACTAAAACATAATTGGCAAATAAAAATAGCGACTCCTTGCGGTATTTAGAACCACGAAATATGCTAACTGTATATTTATATAAAGATAGGTAATTTTAGCGTACAACTGATTTACAGACGAGTTAATAATAATATTTATCAATTAATTACATCGTTCCTAACTTTAAAAACGCGATAACTCAAAAAGTTACTAAAGTGACTAGACAGACATGTTCTTTCCGTGAACCCTTCAGATATTATATCGATGGCATAGAACTTCATTAATGGCATTTATTTTGTTTGGATCCTTTTGCTAAATAAGCTAATACTTGATGCAGGATTAAATATGCTTACGTTGAGTTTGAAAATCCCGCGAAAATATTATGTACCTACTTACCTAAGTAACCAACCAACACTATTTTGTAAGGCGTAGTAATATAAATTAAATATTCTTGATAAATTCGAGAACCAGTTGTCCTGCATAATAAGAACATGAATATAATGTGATAGATGACCTTGTGAAATTTGTGTAAATTATGTTATTATTGTAAACTATTTTATATAACGATTACGGAAGTAGTTTAATGCCCAAGAAGTTGATATATATCGATAAACTAGCTTTATGCCTTCCCATCGGCAATATCTCAGAAATTCAAAAATATAAAACTTCAAGGGATGAATTTTAAAAGGTTCAAAACTATTTTACATTATAGCTATTTTTTACTATTTTTTTCGGAATCAAGTGATGAGTGAAAAATTCATTACGAAAATATTTTTACACAATCTAAAATGAGCTAACCGCATTTTTTTTTATAATGGTCAAGAACCGAATTCTGACAGAAATGAATCTTCATAACTACTGCTAAATGAAGCAGGATGTCGTGAAATCAGCTTCCGTTGCGATTGTCTTGGAATGGTCTCTTTAGTAAGAAATGTGACTTTAACTTTGAAGTCAACTCCTTGCGATATGATGTTTTTGGCATAGTAAATTTCCTTAAATCTGCTTTCCAGCGCCTCTTTTCGACATTGCCTAAATGATATCGCAATTTTTTGGTTTCGTTAAGGTAGCTCTTATTAACTTGACAGCGGCCGCATCGTAAAAAACCATACGCGATATCGCTTAGTGTTGACAAACGTCTCTGAACACGGTGTGGGAGCACCATAGGATTCCGACCAAAGCGAGGTCGCACAAATATCATATATTTAACATCGACAATAACTCTGAAACGTTCATTTCAGCATCGCAGGTTTGTCCTGTTGGAACCGGTACAATATCCGCAGTAACATGTGGTAAGTTTGGTTGCGATGGTTCCATGTAGGGCGTTAATAAGCGTCTGGGGCGACTGAACACCGGGTAACACGAAACCCGACTTGTGGGATTTCGTCTAGACATTGACACACATTCCATATACATATATATATATATATATATGCTACCATGTCTGTCTACTGGAAGCGAATGTTCCAAAATATAGATTTTCTCGCTTTTTTCAGCAATCAGTGTAACAGGCGTTCATTTGTCTTAAAACAAATAATCCCATTTGCAGATTTTTTCCTTTCTCGCTCATTTTCCACGCAGTGCTTTCGTGGAGAGTAAGCCTTAACTCACAGAAAATGTGTTCAAAAGTATGGTTAATTCTGCTGCTGAACGAAATTACGACAAGTTTTCTGGGTAAGCGCGTTGCACCATCGGCCGCGTCATCACTTCCCATCAGGTGAGACTGTGGTTAAGCGAAAGGCCATTAAGAATTAAAAATAAACCGAACATAATAGAATAGAATAAACTTTTATTGTTCTACCGTGTTATATACAAACAAGATGGTGATATTACAATGATGAAAGTCTCAACGGACCAAATCTGTCTGTACTGTACGATATTAATCTTAAAATAATCTATTGCTACATATTAATTAACTAATGGCTCCGTGAGCTGTAGACCTCGCGACAAACTTAACTTTGCCGTTGGAAAACTGTTATCCGTATAAGTACATGAACATAGCTATAGGTCGCGGTCAGTTTACCAATAAAGCAAATAAATTCGTAATCGCAAAAACCCCCATTTCTCCGCCATTTTGAAAAAGATCTCAAAACTGAACCGATACCAAAAATTCCATTTAATTATGGATCCTGCTCAAAAAAACTACCAATTATTATTCAAAACTAAGCCCGCGTTTCGTTTCAATTCTAAAATTGTAAAGATTCAATTTTAGAATTGGCTAAAGTTACAAAAGAGATAGGTACAGAAAACAATCTAAATACAAGTGCGCTCGAACAAACGCACACATAGACACTGCTCATGCTCATGGACACGATATCTCGGAGTGATTGAGAGCAGTGCGAGCTCGATTGCCGAACGCCGCGTCTGGGAACATTTTTATGCAATAATGGAGCAACAAAATAAAGTTATTATAACTGTTCAGTTGTCGGTTGTTTAAATTCAACATTAAACGGTTAATTGTCGTATTTTAAGCTACCAGTGGTTTCAAAGAGGTAAGTAGGTATCTGCTTGTATTTCGATGGTTCGTTTAACGTTACACAGGACAGTTAGGTAGGTAGGTAAGCGCCCCGCCCGGCCCCCGAAGAATATATCTAAGATCGATTTGTATAAAAGTTTCCTATTTTGAATTAGTACCGAATAATAATAAACGAAGTAAGTAAATTCATGCCGCCTTACGTAAGTTGAAATTCTAAAACGGATAGGGCAATGGAAATTGTGTAACTAGGGTAATCCGTTTAGAAGTTATTAGTGATTTTCGATACCGAAAATTGACAAACGTAACATTTTGTAGGTATGTTATTTTAGTTATATTTTTTTTTCTGTTTTTTTTCTCCCCGTTTCATTCTCAACAATAAATCAACTAGATAGGATACGAGTGCCACTACCACGATAGTTTTTTGTGCATAAGCCATAGTTGACAACCTTAGAGCGACCGCCGAGCGTAGGCATGAAAAGTGAAGTACATACATGTGATTGACTTCTGTACCTATCTCTTTTGTGATAAAGTCGTTAGTAGTATTAGTCAAACTAAGCAACTAATTTTTAACCGTCATCAAAAAATCCGAAGGAGGAGGTTCTCAATTCGACGCGTATAAGTACATATATATATTTTTTATAAGTATGTTCAACGATTATTCGGAGATGGCTGGAGGATCCCCTCGAAGTCCCGAGACTTCAGGCACTTGTCTTGTTCGGATAAGTGTTATCTGATTTAAATAAAACACTCGTATCGCTCGTTACGAACTAAACGTAAATAAACTATTAGAAGTTATTAATACCCGTTATGTTTCATGTGCTGTGCTGTGACTACGATTATACATTTTTACACGTGTTTGTTAGTTCTGTGTTGCTGTGGGCGCAGGCCCCCAATTCCCGGTGCATTCGAGATAAGCTCACAATCGAGATTAAACGTTAGTGCATATATTCGTTTGACACAACTGTACGAATCTGACGTTTAATCGCGCAATCGACATTATCTCGAATGCAGCGATAATTGGGGGCCTGGTATGGCGCACTTGCCAAATTATGTAGCCAAAATTGTGTCCCACTGCTGGGCAGAAATGTCCACTCGTCAAAATTCGTAACTTTTTATTACATACAAACGATTGTTTATGTGCGCTATTGTATCCAATAACGTGCGAGTCGTTGCGTGGCTGCGTCTGCGCATCCTTGGGGCTGGTTCGGTGCACGTGCGGGCTCCACGCGCTTGCGTCGACCTCGCGCGGCCTGTCTGTCGCTACGCGACTGCGCACACGCTGCCTGTTGCTAGCTTTCAGTAATAACTGCGTGAGTAGCATTGTTCAGTGCATTTATTTGAAATACCATCCATTATAGACATCATTCAAAATCATTGAAATTGTAGATTTATCATTTGTTTTCGTGCCTTCAATGTGTCTCTCAAACGCTTGTGACGTCAATAAGTTCACTTGTTTACGTGTTTACATTCAATAAGTTCACAGTTTCAGACTTTCAGTTTACCCTTCGATTTAGGGTAAATGTCTAAAGTTTAATTTTGAAAATTAACGGTCACTAATTTGTTTGACCTGATTGTACCCCTTTGTTGTTGCTTAATTTCCTTATTCGAACCTGTACTTTATTTCGTTGAACAAAAAGTTTGATTACCGAAAATATAACGTATGCAAAAGTTTACATCCAATCACTGAGCCTCCTGTCCGTTCTCATTAGAGCAAACAGCATACTTACGTCACAGCGCGTGTCGTGTGTGAACTTGACCTAGAGGTTTTCGAAACGCCAGGGCCATGGCCACGAGTCAAGTCAAGGGTTTCCACGTAAATATCTTTGAAATATGAACTTTGGAATTAAAAACAGCATAAAACGTTTACGGTGTTTAAATTTAATTTTAACATACGAGATGAATAGTAGATTGTACAACAAGACCGCCGGTACGGCGAGGGTGGATAGTCACGTCAAGGGTAAAATGGGTTTTATGCTCGAATTTTACACTCTGCTTTTCACTTCGATTGCAAGGAATTCTGTTTTGACGAAACAGAATATACTTACCGCGTATTATGCATATTTTCATTCCCACCTATCGTATGGTATTGATCTATGGGGGCTTTCCAGTGATAGGGATCGTCCATTCATAATCCAAAAAAAGGTTATAAGAAGGATCGCGGGGCTGCCTGTAGATGAACCTGCCAAACAACACTTTATACGACTACGAGTCTTGACGGTACCATGTTTGTACATTCTTGAGGTAGCCAAGTACGTCAGGCGTAATCATACGGAATTTCCTGAAAAAAATAAACGGATCGGGCCGCGAAAGTGTGACCTAAGGGAGCAGCACCTAGCTACCGACCGGAAGCGTTTGCAGAAGTGCAATAAATCCCTACAGGTCATGGGTCCAGGTATACAATAAAATCCCGTTATTAATTGTTAACTGTAAATCTGACTCTTGCTTCACACGCAGACTGAAGCAGTGGCTAATCCAGAAGGCTTACTATTCTGTGTACGAATATTTAGAAGATAAGATGACTGAATATTTATTTTTTTATTTTTATATAAATCTTTTATTTTAATTTGTGAATTACTTATATTATATAACTGCATGAGTTAATGTATGCACCCAATTTTTGATTATCCTAATAATGTTGACAATGTATGACTATTACTGAATAAATGAATATGAATATGAATATGAAATGAAACAAGGATTAAGCATTTGCTATGAATTCAATTTTTCGCACTTCTTTCCAGTCTTAGGCGAAATCATTATTTGATTGTCACTATTACTACTCGAAGACATTGTTTAATTACGTACGAATAACTTATTGAATTTTCAACCGCAACACAACAAATTTAGTTAGTCTCTAGTTTTATTTCACGAATAATTAACTTCCCGCCACATAATTTTGCGAATTTTTTTTTAGTTTTCAACTATGTGACGTTCGACTATGGTCTGAGCCTTAATGCCAAGTTATTAGAAATATTTACGTTATATTTTTTTTACGTAAATGCACGCCCGTATTAATCGTACATTTGTATTTAGATAGTAATACATGTTGTAATTAAATTAAAATATAACTTAAATCCCATAAAAAATATATCAATTAAATGAAGGTGTATTGTGTATGTGGGTGTAAGGCCTAATTGCCTTAGTCTTAAAAAATGACTTTATGCACACGACTTTAAAAACCCATTTTATGCAGCCTTATCTCGGTATAAAGAACAACTTTACGAGCATGAGAAGTGTTTTTTTTTTTGTGTATTTATACCACTTGAATAAAAAATATAGTTCCAGAAGCGGAGACTATACATCTCCCTTATTAGTAATTTATTAGAATTAATTTGTACCCATTAGGTTTGTTTGTTGCACTTTTTATGTGTTAGTTTCAGATAGGTAAATTTGAAAAAAGACACTGCTGAGTTTCTTGCGGCGTTTCTTCTCATCAGATGTCACCTTTCGTAGCGCTGGTAGATTAAGACATGTGAAAAAGCCCGTGTGGCCTACTTGCAAAATAAATATTTTCATTTTATATCCATTTTAATTTTCAGTTATTATGCAGGTTTTTAGTTTTGCAAAACGTTCGTAAAACCTGGTACGTGTGATGCCTCAATTCGGTCCATCGGGCGTGGACTCGACACAATCAGATCAGGTTCACACTTGAGGTGCATCCGTTATCAGCCGTTGATGTCACACGATAATTTCCTATTTGTAAATAATATTAATGCCCCTGACCCATTTGGTTTTTTAAACAATCATGCACGTTCCTCGCACGCCTTCGAACAAAAAATGCCGTTAATTGAATCACGGGGCATCAAGACGGATCAAGATAGCGACACGAGTGGTAATAAAGCTAGTCATAACATCGGAAGTTACCTAATGCAGTCGTAGCGGTGCAAACATGGTTCTATCGAGAAGGACAAGCGACTATCTTGGGTCAAGACACCGCTTGCGTAGAGTGAGATGGAGAGTTTATTTTGAGTGGCCGTAAACAATGAGAGCACGAGGAGCGCGATAACCCAGCCCTGTCATAGAAACCGGTTTGAGCCAGTATGGAACTCGTCTTCGAGATTTCGTGCGGCGAGTTTGAGAATCACACCCTACCCTGCGACTATTTGATGCTTTATTAGTCTGAATATGGATGCTGGGGCGGCCTTAGCCATTACGAGACTCCGGGCGGGTAGATCTTTGCGAGGTCCTTGTCTTTCTGGAATAGGGATGTTTCCTGGGTAAAAAATAGTAATTCTAATAAATCCGTCAGTTAGATTACCAAAAAAAACATTTTTTTTATTTATGAAGTAATTAAGCATAATTATAACTACTTTAGTAAAATGACAATCTAGTCTTACACAGACTAATAAGTAATATAGATTTAGCACAAACTTCTAAGCAAACTATATCTAAGAACGTGTGCATTGGCACTTTACTTAGTATCTGTTAAGGGGAAGACACTATGTTCATGTGTTCTTATTTAATAACATAACATAACATAAAATAGTGTTACCTAGGTAACACTATTTTAATGCACTATTGCATTAAACTAACTCAAACGGTTTTGTCCTTTTCAATCTTCTTACTATATCCGTGGTGTCGCGGAGCTGGATCGCCTCGATGTTCACGTGGTGGTGAGCCTATGTTTGTGGGCTTCGGCATATTTTCTTATTATTTTAGAAACGACCTCTATTTGCAGGTCCCTGTGAAGATCGGCATTTTTATGTACCATGGCGCGTTAACGATGCCTCTGAGTACTTTGTTTCGGAATCTGTATTATTTGGACGTTGCTGTGTTTGGTACACCCCCAAAGTTGTATAGGTACCATAAGTCCATACAGGCATAAGGACTTGTTTGTACAATAATATTTTGTTATGTATTGACAACGAGGAGTTCCTACCAAGTCCTACCAATACATCTTGTTGTAGCGAATATCTAGCTCATCTCAATGACATATTATAGAAAGACATGTTATATCCATACTCAGCGCGTTTTAAAAACGTGACTTAGATAATATTTATCTTCTTTTTTCGTTTCTTTTCGGCCAGTACAGCTTTAGGTGACATTTGACGTGCGGATATTAAACATAAATTTGGAATATGGCGATCATGTATGAACAAAATAAATGCATTTTAGTACTTCTATTTATGTTGAATGTATCTACAAATGAAATAAAGCATCAGTTCTTCCTTTTAATTTTTTTGTAGTATTATGAAACGACATTTGGCTCAGAATGGCTTTTTTGAGAATATTTTCAATAGAGCACGACATGTGTGACTCGGCCAAAAGTCCGCGCATGACTAATTGAAAGGATCACAATTGGTTGCTTTCTGGGTTTAAATTTTGTACTTGAAAGACGCATCTTTGGTTTTTTAATATCATTGGCTCATCTCTCTTCTTTTTGACGTGGGATTTCCAGCGCAGCTTCACTTCAAGCGTCATTCCAAGACACTTGGCAGTATTCGCATATGGAATTGCTTCATTATTTAAATACACCGGATGATATTGCAGTTTTTTGTTTGTAAAGTCAATATGGATTGTCTTGTTTAGATTTATTCGCCACTTCTTGGTTCAATCAAAGGCTCGGTTTATAGATATTTGAATCGTTTCAACTGCTGCTTCATAGCTATGTCCAATTGCCATAATAGCTGTATCATCAGCAAATGTTGCAAGTGTGTTATTTTCTGTTTTTGGTATATCACACAAGTGTAGAGAATGTAAAGGACCGGAACTAAGACACTTCCTTGTGGTACTCCAGCTTTTATTTATTTGAAAAAATATTGAACACGTATTTTTTGCTTTATCAAATCAATCAATCAAAATTGACAAAGATAACGCGTACGCAAGAGAGCGCGAGTGGCAGACATGAGTTTTATAATGCGCGGCGTAAGGCGCGAAACTCAAAGAAACATTAGTAATATTAGTACCCAATATTTTTATGCTAGGGTTGTTGCGCGAGTGCGCGAGGCGGCTCCGGGCGGTTGACTTGCTCGCCACCCCCAAAGGCCGCCCCTGTATGGATGTAAGTATTCCTTACGTTATTCTTGTACTTTCTTGTCACTGAAGCGACTGTGGACGCGGTACCAAGATCAGTGTCAAACTTTCGACAACTGAGAATTAAAGGTCCGCAAACACCTATATATTTTTATTATTTAGTTTAATGTATTTTTTGGATCATTGTGACCGTATGACGTAATGGGATAAACCGGTATTAAACTATTTCATTTTCCTCTCATTAACATCACAATCGCCAGCTCAGTCGTAGACGTTGGCCTACATTTAATTGTACATTATTAATTGAAAACTATATATTTCTTTAAAATCTAAAGTGTTTTCTTTAAAATTTGTGGGAACATAATATTAAAAAAATACGTGTCGTGGTTTTGAAAGTGAAGATGTAATTTAGTTACATTTTTCTTGAACATTCTGGGCTTAATAAGCTTCGTAGGAAGGTGATTTGTGAACACGATGTCACAGTTTCGCTGGGGGCTCATGATGACCTCCCAAGCCACAGCAGCGTGGGTGTTAGCCCTAACCGTCGCACTATCTGCAGTGAGCCTGATCTTCGGACTGCTCTCGTGGATCCGAATCAAGAAATGGAGGGAGTTCAGCAACTACGTTTTCCTTCAACAAATTGTGTTTACTGCCACATTCACTACAACCTACTATTACGTGCGTATCACCTTACACTACATTACAACTGAAATGGAATTAACTCTCGCAATTCTTTTCAACATCATGCTTCATTGGCAGTTCTTGACTGCGGTTATGGTTTATATGGAGATCGTAAAAGTATTCAAAATAAACTCTTCACGGCAGTTCCTCATCGCTCATCTATTCGCTTGGCTGCTGCCAGTTTTGGAAGTGATCGTTGACTTATTATTCCAAAGGCTCGGCCTTAATTTGGTGTTATATATTGCGGTAATCATAGCAATTGTGAACATTGTGTTATATTCTAGTGTTCTTTATCTATTGTTGAGAAATACAAGGGTTTTGTATGGTTCTGGTGTGGATATATTCCAGGATGCCCTCGTGGCTACGTTTGCGTTCGTCACGTGTATTGTACCCACGCTGGTCCCGATAGTCGTTGCCGTCAGTGCGAGTGGCATAACCTTAATTCCACTCTCCGAACAGGAGATAGTCGTAACATATTCCCTAAACCTTATTGCTGTCATCGTGTTCTTCTTGTCGATGAAGAGCCACAGAGAGTTATGAAGACATCGGATCCGAGGCCAGAGCGATTAAATTGATTAAAACAACTTTTGATGTCGAATACATATGTATTTGTTTTCGACAATAGAAACACAGTTCGTATACTGGGGCGTAAGTTCAACATGAAGTGACGCACTTTATTCCGGAATTGATTTTAAATATCATTTGTTAAATCATTGGTTACGTTTTTATGTCTGAACTATGATAAAATTGTTTTTTTTTTTTTTAATTTATGTGATATTTTATTTAATGTTATGTTTGATGTTTATTTTATTTTGAGTTATAAATGTACGCAAATCGACTAATTTTTTGTTATCAAGTAACTTTTTTTTAATTCATATATCATCCATAATAATCTATCATCTACTCGTATCTGTAGTTTCAGCCGCAACCGAAACATTTAAAGATGTGTTAAAAAAAGGCGGTGGCAAGTAAATGAACACAGTAGGAGAGGATGTATACTTGTATGCCTTATTTACCTACTTGCCACCGACTTCTATATATTTAATTTATTACTGAATTAACAAATATATCTGATATTTCTAGGTAATTACTAACGGCCAGTCTTTATTTCTTAGTTTTCAAAGGGTTTTTGGAGTCGGTTTTGTTTTTTGTTAAAATTAATTTTATTATTAAGGTCTTCTCACTTATCACTTAATCTAGCAGCTCTTGAGCCGCCCTACCAGCACCTTTCGTTTTATCGTTGGTTTTAGGGATAACCTGTATAAGCACCTACTGTCTGTCGTGTGGTGGTGTCGTAAACACTGATTCTAAAACGTTATTCCTATGTCCGACATATGCTTATGTTTATTTAACATTATTTAGCAAGTGTTTGAATAATGAAAATAATTTGTTATTAGGTTTATTCCACATATCTCTATTAGGGGGGATATGGCGGTAGGGAAAGATGGAACAGGCGGTATTTTGTGTTTACTAGTGGAAAGCCTGTTTGTGAACTTTTTATGAAAAATAATCTTATTTAAATTGGATAAAGAACAAAATGTATTAAAAACTTGTTTAATTTTATTTTAATACCTATCCATACGAAAGAATGACCTTCATCAAACTATCTGTGATCCGATCCAGCATAACCTTGACAACTATATTGTCAGTAAAATACATTTCAGCCAGCATTTTTTTGTGTTCGCCGAGTCAGCAGAAAGTGGCGTACGCGCATGTCGCGCATGCGAAGCTAGGCATACGGTTGTGATGTGATTGGTACTCTGTTGACATCGACACGTTTTGACTATCAGCTTAAAACATCGTACGATATAGTTAGTTAATTACTTTGAATATGTACGATACATCAATATATTAAACATGTATTCTCTAAATTCGTGTGTAGGTTTTATCTTGAAATCGCGTCGCCGGAATTTCACCGGCAGCTCATCATTTTGGTTTGTTCTACTTCTACAAATCGCATTTGCTATGTCAAGAGGTACGCCTGGCTTGTACAACCTAGTCATATCATTGTAGGTATCTCTACTAAATATTTCAACAAACTTGGCGCTCATAAACCGGTGACAATGATATGAAATTTTCAAGGACCCGAAAGATTCAGAAATAATGGGGAAGTTGCACGAAAATCAAAATGAGGTTTAAATGATATATTATGAAAGTAAATGTAACCAAAAGCATATTACAGAAAAAAGCAGATCATTTTGACTATTAGCTTCTAAAGCTAAATACCTTAATTTTCATTTTCAGGCAATACGGCCTTGCGGTTGGGCTTTATCAGCGCTTGCAATAACCTGGGGTCGAATTATGTAAACTGAACTGTCTGGAAAATTCGTATAATGACAGCCGGGCTTTAGCGCGCTCATAATACAATTTTTTCAGACAGTTCAGTTTACATAATTCGACCCCAGGTTATTGTAAGCGCTGATAAAGCCCAACCGCAAGGCCGTATTCCCTGAAAATGAAAATTAAGGTATTTAGTTGTATTTTCTAACACATAACCAATATTTTAAGCCCATATCATTATTATACTTCTTCGTTTAATATAAAAAATATATCGTGACTTGGCAATCGCACAGCACAAACATGACGCTGTAATGCGTCATACATAATTGTACTCAGTTTCATCACAAACATGACGCTGTAATGCGTAATAGATAATTGTTCTCAGTTTCATATTTTTCTGTGCGATTGCCAAGTCACGATATATTTTTTATATTAAACGTAGTAGTATAATAATGATATGGGCTTAAAATATTGGTTAGGGATAGAAAATAAAAATAAATCTAAACGAAAATAGTTGAATTGCCGATAAAATGATAAGAACATCTCAGACTTGGCTCTACCGTAGGATCTCACAACTTTTTACGGCGTAGGGGTTGGAAAATAGAGGAGGCGAGGCTTGGCACATTTTTTACATTTGAATGTTTTTGATGGGATTTCAGCTCTTTTTGTAAGTTAGTAGTAGGCCTCCTTTTTTTCCTTTCAGGTTTAATTTCTTGGAAGTCGGCATAGACTGACAGACAGATACAACTCGAGACTAGATCACAGTAGCCATGTCATAGTAAAACTTAAAACCGGCTATCATAATAAAATGAGTTCACAACATTTCGTGACTTTGCTGTTGACCGTTGAAGAGTTCCCTAGTTAGGAGCCAACCCTGAGTGCAGCAACCGTGTCATGGTAATATTTAAAACCGGCTATTATAATAAAATGCGTTAGCAAAATTTCGTGTCTGTGCTGTTTACCGTTGAAGAGTTCCCTAGTTAGGAGCCAACCCTGAGTGCAGCAACCATTTCATGGTAAAACGTAAAACCGGCTATCATAATAAAATGCCTACACAAAATTTGACCGTTGAAGAGTTCTTTTGTCTGGAGCTTATCCTGGATGTCGATTCAGGTCATAGTTACCAAAAAAATGCATTGTCATCGGAAATGAAGCAACATGTAAAAATTCAGCTCAGTAGGATAATAGGAAGTGATTCTAATTCAGCTTGCAAGAGTTGACCCGAACATACATATACATACATACATTAATGTGTAAGTGTTTTGGTTTCGTACTGTAAACTTTCATGTGTTTTTTGTCAAATAAATAAATACATAAGTACATACAAACATTGCAAGTTAAATAAAAAAGCTTTAAATAATAATCAAACGCCTTTCCAAATTTACAAAGCAATTTTCATTTTGCATTATTAAGTTCCTACCTACCTACATGGTCATCTAAACGCAATCCTATATTTGAATAAACGTAATAGCGTAACGTAATAAAATAACAGTACAAAGTTATTTGGAACCTGGCTCAATACTTTATCTATGAAATTAGCCGCATCTTTCACTTGGTCGTCAATCGGAAACCTTAAAAATCAAGTTTTTGGTAATGTCAGACTTTTCCCTATGGTTTTACCCAAAGAACTACCTTGATGCCAAATTTCAAGTTTCTATCTCTACTAGAAGTACCTTAAAATTTGTATAGGTATATAATCAGTGGTCAGTGAGTCAGTGACAAAATAAAGGAACTTTGACTTGTGATATTTCGTTAACTATAATGGGTAGAAACTTGCAGTGATGGAGTTAAGGTAGGTTCAGTGAGCACTCTTCGTAGCTAAAATTTCAGCTTTCTAGATATCATCACAGCAAAGATACAGGGGGCTCAAAAGTGGTGTGAATCGCTTCGAGAAAAGGATGGTACGCCGTGCCCGCTTGTTTCGTCGACTTTTACTCGCCTTGGCGGGGGCACTGCCGTGCCCCCAGATATCGACTCGCCAAGTCGTCAGTTGCTCGTTTTTTAGATGAATATCGCTATCCTGAATTTCTTATAACTTATTTTAACTGAGGATGCAAAAAATGACCTCGTCTCAGCGCATTTGTTGCATACAAAAAAGCAAATATTTGTGTTCGTGCCGGGACGTATAGTTGTGTGTTCGGTGCAATCTGGACGCTGTTGCTGGGCTGTTATGGGTAGGATAATAATTTATCGCGAATGATTTATCGCGCATCGAGTTGACGGTATCGACGCATATATCATTTATATGAATTAAGCTGCCAGTGATTAATTCAATTGCACCAACGCTGACCTTAGACTTGGCCCTGGCAATGATAACGAGTGATAACATTTTTTTTATACTTAGAATTTGACTTCCTTGTTTAAAGTAATATGGGTCACTATAATAAATGCAGAGGATCAACTTTGCCAAATTATAGATGAATTATAAGAAACAGCGACTTGCGAATTATATCGTTGTAGGTACTGTACAGGTTTCAGTTTCAACTTTTTTTTTAAAGGATACTGCACTTAATGCCTACTCACTGTCGGGGCGAAGGTAGATTTATTGATTACTGCTCGCCCTAGTGCATTTCTATAAGTAGGTTGTAAGCTACAACCGGTGGCCACCGGTATAAAGTCACAAGGTCCCTTGAGGTCAGACTGTCTCGCCACGGGTCCACCCTGCTCCGCGAGGAACAAAACCAACGCGACTCAATTAACCTGCCGGCCTTCACCACTCACACCTAGCTATAACTAGCTGACTGATGGGTCGGACAACGTTTAACACTTTTACTGATAGGTCAATCCGTTTGTTTACAAATAATTGCTTGTAAACAAGTGAAACATGTGGTTTTTAACATGATGATGTATTCATTCCATAATTTTGATATGCTGTAACGTGTTGGCAACGCAACGTTAGAAATAACTATCAAGTCATTCATCCTAGTTTTCATTTTTCTCAATGTTACTTAATTGAAATGTATCTTCATAAATATGATATTTGTAGTGTAGGACGTTTTTAAAACATTTGATAATTTGAATGAATAACATTTCATAAGTATAAGAATATTTTAATTATAATTTCAATACTCATAGCATCGTTCAAAGGTTCCGTTACCTGGTGTCAGGCGTCCAGGACGCTGACGTATTCGCCGACAGTTGGCACTCACTGCTGACTTCGATTGAAACGTGTTTAAATAATTTGTTTGTATTCTGTTTGGTTATATTTGTATTGTACCTAAATTGGAATTATTTTAGCGTTATAAGTGTGTTAATTACCCACTGTAAGCATATGATTAAATGAATAAATACTATGTGTGTTATGGTCTTAATTATTGCTCATTTTTCGGTGGGTATCATACCTACTTATAAGTAGGTATGATGAGGTAGGTATCATACCTACTTATAAGTAGGTATGATACCCAAGGAAAAATGAGCAATAATTAAGACCATAACACCATTAATAAACCGTGTGTAGATTTAATGTTAAACTGTAATAAAATTAAGATAGTATTTAGTATATTAACTACTGTTATGCTATGGGCCTATAGGCCCATAGGGATCTAAGGAGCAGTTAATGAGGTTAAGTTAACACATTCAGTACCAAAAACCCGATATCGGATTTTCTATTACTTTATCGCCACGCCGAATGACTCGCTGGTCGGGTTCTTGCTATAGCAATTTTGTATCGAGGCAATTCTGCGGCGCCTGGGATGGGACTTGATTTTTGGGCTGGCAATGAAAGTGTTAATAACAATTTGACAGAGATTATTGAAGAAAATTTTGTCACTAGAAGCCTGCATTTAAAAGAGCTTTCGACGCATAATTGTTATCATCTGCGTTAATGATGTAAACAAAACCAAAAATAGTTCGAAACTATGCAAGTGTTACAGTGTAGGCAGGTAACCCAATATCAGATAAACTGCTGTCGCAACAACACTGGGCAATCAGCAAAAACTTTACGACCGTTGGATAAACTTGTTTTTGGAATGAAGTATGTATCACGCGTCGCGACACGCTCTAGGAAGGATGATATAACTGAATCGTCAAATACATGAGCAGTATAACGAGCACCATAAACACTGAAGAGGTGGCAACGTGTGAATCGCATGACGCCTCGATTTCGTGTGGCACGTGTAAAGTCGAATCGAGGCGCGCGCGCAGACCGGTTAGTCAGCGCCTGCGCCTGTTTCCAGTGGCAATTTGCTTCCGGCTTCCGAGGCGGAGAGGAATAGACTTGCATGGTAAATAGTTTGCGTGGTAAAATCAAATAACAGTAATACAGATTTGCAATAAAAATTATTTATTACAGGAGAAGTCGCCAAAAAACTACTCGGGCCACTGTTCTTTAGCCCGAATCCATCTTTGGCCATCTTTCCTATCGCCAATTTGTGTGAAAAAATAGGGTACACGGGTACAAAACATGAATAACTTAAAAAAAAAATGTCTAACAACGGAAGAACTTTAATAACAGAAATATCGATCGAAGTCAATTTAATGTGAATGTCAACCGTTTCCATACGGAGCCACACAGTAAATTGCGTTTAATATATAGGTCATATTAATTCTTTGCAACACGAGCAGACTTGTACCATTACCATGAGGTTATGCAAACCGTTCTCGTTTTCGAAAACTGACAGAAAGGACCGGTCCCTTGGTCCCTTTTACTTGTATCGGCAACAATCAGTATTTCCGCTAGATTTCGATGACAAGAACGGTTTTCGTAAACTCATGGTAATGGTACTGTGATCCCGTGGAACAAGTAAAAGCTAGTACCTATAGACTTCCATGATGCTTGGTTGAATACCAAGATTACCAATGAACATATATTTTTGGAATGTTCTGAGTTATGTTTTGTGTAGGTTTTACGTAAGTTCATATAGTAAAGTGTATCGTTACGCTGGGGTGAAATTACTTCAAAAAGTCTAAAGGCTTTGGCACACAGAAACGTGGCGGAAGCGGGCCCGCGTACGCAGTTAAAGTTTGGTTTGGTGTGTGGAAGCCTCAAATCCCTATGAATGGATCTTTTCCTCGCTCAGCTCTGATGTAAAGCTAGCCCTAAGTCTAGGAGCGGACTATAGCTGACTTCTTATGTCATGCTTGGTTACCGGTATACTTGGCTAGGTATGTTCGTTTGGGGTAGTTATGGAGTGGACGAACCAGCAACCTAAACATTGGCATTACTGATAAGATAACGCTCTAAGTTTTCAAGAAGGAATCTAAATCTAATCTAATGGAAGGAGGCTGTCTAAGCCTAAGGCCTGTGCAGGCAGGTGGCTTGCTTAGCACCTAAGGGCAGGCGCCGAGATATCTAAAACGTTTGTTTAAAGCCGCGCTAAGCAAGCCACCTGCCTCTGTGTAGGTGGTCTAACACTATCTGGACGCCATTCAAGGCTTCCCACACGCCGAAACGCGGAACAGAAGCGTAGCGGATCGGAAGCATGCCCGCGTAAGCAGTGCCACAGGAACTAAAATGGAAGCTCAATGACGGTGCGGCTACCGCGCGGCAGCCGCGCAGATTGATGTGAAAGTTTATATTTCAGTTCCTGTGACACTGCTTACGGCCCGCTTCTGACCCGCTCCGTTTCTGCTTTGCGTTTCGATGTGTTGAAGCCTTTAAAGGAATAAGTAAGGTGTTCGAGTCGATGTGCAATAAAAGTGACAGAAAGACATTTTAAAGAAGGCTCCGCGTTTCTCCTCCACACGCTAACTGCGCGGGGCGGAGGTTTTGCTTCAGCGTAGAAAGCAGGACTTTAATATCCTATCTTCCTTAATAGGATCGCGTACATCTTTTCTTGTAGAAACTGTGTTTTCTGGCATTGAGTGGACGCTATTTGCAGATGAATAAGCACTTGGAAGTTGCGTAAATATTACCCTTATGGTAGTAGGTAATTGTATAAAAGTATCGAGAGCCCTTTCTATAATCCGCGCAAATTTTTTCTTTGCGAGTCGAAATGTTAAGGTAACATTGTTTTCATCTTTTAAGTTATTTTGTATAATTGATGTTTGTGTAATAAATGCCCATGAAAGTCTTAAAAGTAAAGTAACCTGTATTTGACTACCTGTAACACACAATAAAGACCTTTGATTTGATTTGTCAATAATTGATCAGCTTTTGTTAAGTATTTAGTACCTTCCTTTTAGACCTGTGCGAAAGATTGGATTTTACAATGAAAGAAAAAGCGACAATGCATCATAATCATAAATACACATAGATAAAGACATGGAGTTAAAAAAGGTTCTCTGGCGACAGTACACGTCTCGGAGGTTTTTTTTGCAGACGGTTCTCGCGGTTATAAAAGCGGCGGGCGGCGCTTCGTGACAGTGTAAACCGGCGCGGGAGCAGAGATGGTGAATAGTGTTCAGTCTGTGGTCGCGCTCGCGCTGCTGAGTTGCGGTAAGTTCGCACTCGAAACGAAATACTAAAGAAAAAAAAAACAATGCAAATTTAAAAGTTTAGTTGGGTAGCTGAAATTTGATCTTTTATTTCGTGGTGAATAAATTATATAAAGTTTATTGCAAAATGCTATACAAATTTTCACCCAAAACCAATTTTACGTGGGACCCTGAATAACTTACTTCTACGTAGAGCAAAAATGTTTGACTTGAAGCTGTTAAATTATTATCAGTAAAAATAAATCTTATGCCGTTGATACTGCTTCAGCTTCCGTTTACGTAATTGAATAATTAATTATTTCGTGTGAAAGACTAACCTCAAACCCGAGTCAATCGACCTCCTAAATGTTTATCTAATTATATCATATTGAAGATAAGTTTTGACAAATAGAATGCATACGGAAAGGTTATTACAGCCCCGGGCAGACTGCAGACTTTCTATCGGGCGATAGTAAAGTCGGGTGCTATAATAATCAGTATAAAGTTGTGTCTTATGCAAGTCCAAACATTATAACGATCAATAAATAATATACGCACTTGCATATATCTTCATACTGCCTACCTTTATAAGTATAGAAATAAGTGCAACGGATTTTTTCACGGTACGGCGCCGTACCATGGTCATGTGGTCAGACCCTGACAATCCGACTAAATTATCGGCCAATAGAAATTCTGCAGTCTGCGGGGGCACTTATGCATCAAGACTCGCAATGCGTTTCGTAGCACATATCGTAGAGCTAGTCGTAGCGCGTGCTACATAACTAGTATAGGTCAATGCAGCTTTTGCTGCAGGCTGTCTGTCGTATTTGTATTGAAACGTAAAGTATTTTTAAATAATCAATTTTTTAAATACTTAGAGCTGTAGTATTAAGTGTTGTTTTATTTTATTTAAGTTACCGTAAGATTACAAATATCAAAACACAGACAACAAACACAGATTACAGTGCTGGTAACATTGATTGTGACTAAATATTTGCTGCCGATCGTGCATTGTACGTTATATTATATTGTAGCAGCAGCAGGGCATCTATTCGGGAACGTCTAAGTGATACTGCAGCGACCCACGAGCGAGACTCTCATCTCGCTGTTACGCATTACGCGTCGTGCGGAACAGTGGGATGAGAAATCTCGCTCTCGAGTCGCTACAACATCACTTAGCTTTCCTGAATAGAGGCGCAGTTAGCCGGAGCGCAAAAGTCAGCGCCGGTGCATTTACGGGAAGAAAGTTCATTTCAATATTATCTGCTTTGATTTGTGACAGCGCATTTTATAAACATGTGCTACCACAGATTTTAAGAGACGAACGGATGCCCTCTAAATACTAATCGAGGGTGAAATTCGCAGAACTATATCGAGATAGAAGGAAAGATTTCCTCGATTTGCATGGAAACTGAGCGTGTAACCTTTATGCGTAGTTAGTTTGATATCACGAGTGTAATTTAGTGACGGGAAGCATAAGTCGCGCGAAAACCATTCAAAAGCATCGATTAGCACGCGGCAAACAGAGTCTAGGCGCCGCCACTCCCGCCGTCCCGCGCCGCGCCGCCGCCGTTGTTACACACAAAGATGATCTCACGACATCTTTTTGGCACGCTGGAAGATACACTTTTTCCTTCTATCTCGATATAGTTCTGTGGTGAATATACTGTTTTAGATTCGATTTTTCATTCCCTTGCTAAGCTAAGTTTGTATGAGTTGTTTAATAGATAAATATTATCTTACGGTTTAAAAAATACATTTATCGAACCAATAGTGAAAGAGAAACGTAGACGTATAAGTATAATGTGGTTGTGTGCGGCAAGAATGACGTCAGAGTTTGTGAACTTTAAAAGGGCAACGACGTCCAGATAACCGAAATCGCTAAAATGTTTGTTTCTCTTTGACAGCTTGACAAAATTATCTTGCCTCCGCAAAATATTGGTAAATCCGGCGGAAGATGGTTTCGGATCATGGATTGTTTTTAACGAAGGCCTTCGCTGATATAATATTTCAGGGACAAGTATTGTGTTTTTCAATGCATATGCTTAGAAAGTACTGTAGAACAGGTGTTGCTCAGTGGTAGCATTCGCAGTGGACTTCTTTGCTTGATTTAAAATAAGCACTGGTACCGTTTTTAGGTAATATTACGTTTATTTGACTAACTTAACATTTTATACCGGCCCGGATGCCTGGTCTAGACTGTACATCACTACTGCAGTTGTCTGTCTCTCCTTGAATTCTTATTCCGAGTTTAAAAATTAAATGTTACTTTGTTTTAATGTAAAATTAATTATGCCAAGGAGTTTTTGATGTAGGTACTATAAAAATGCCATTAACTAACTCAACTAACTCATCAACCCTTATAAGATCATTCTCTTGTCTGTCTGTGTGTCTGTCTGTCCATCGGATATCGAACGGACGAAAAAAATCGAGATAGATAAATTGAACTTTTTCTTTTGTGGAGAAAAACAATTTGTTTGCTCGAAAACTATGCATCCCTTACATTTTTTAAAAATCCTAACCCTAAAATCCTTCTTTTGGTTCCATGTTCGTACACCTCTTTTGGGATGAATCGATTGTGCGTACACAAGTCATCAAAAAATTTAACTTTCAACATTATGTTGTTAGGATTAATTAAATACCAATACTTCAAGTAAACTCATATGCATAAAACATTACCCGGGCATTCAATAAATAATTATTAATTCGTCGGTGTGGTTTTAACTACTCTATCTTTATCTTACCTCCGCGCGCAGAGTTTAGGCATATAGGCACTACCTATTCCAACCACTGATCATAAACATATTTATTTACTGTATTTGTCATTTAGGGATAGACGAACAATAATATAATGACATACATAAAAGTCTGTAAAAAAATCTCTATGCACATAAAAGCACGGCGTAAAATATTTAGTATTTTTTTATTTTATCAATAAAAGTAAATTGAAATGAAACTACAACAATAGACGAGCGAGTAGTTTCTTATGCGCGCTTGTGCATGTGATAAATGCTTAATATTTATAGCACCTAGCTTGCTGTTTCCTGTTTGGTATTCATCTAATGTTTGTGAGCTAACTGTACGGGTTAGTTCGAGTTAGATCAGTGCGAATTTAAATATGACCGTAAAACTGAACGTCTTTTTAATGGGTTCATTGCCCGCAACAACAAACCGTTAGATCATGATCACTTAGATTATTACAGCAAACGGTGTTAAGGACAGAACTTATCGATTGATCCACGAGTTAGTAATATAAACAGATTCAACAAGAGGTCAATGGCACGTCCTGCAATTGCGACACATCTGAAAACAATATACGGACGTCAGAGATAATTGGTCATACGTCCAGGGCCGGATTTAGCATTTATGCCGCCCCTGGGCTACGGAAAAATGCCGCCCCATTACTGAAATTTTACTCAAACTTATAGGTTATACATCTTCCAAATTTTGTCGCCCTAGAAAATTTGCCGCCCTGGGCACTAGCTCCGACTGCCCCTAGTATAAATCCACCGCTGCATAGGTACGTCATAATACTAACAAATATTAATATTCAAACAACAACAACAAATATAAATCATACCCAATGGCTACTTTGTAAAGGCCTTATACTAGGTTAACACGGGTTTAGTTACACTTACACTTTAACCTTGTGTTTATAATGTAACTCACTCACTTGTACTAAACACTAATATTTAGTACAAGTGAAGCAGCCTACCGGAGCATTATTAACTAAGCTCGTGTAAGTCGTCGTCTTAATACATCGCGACTACGCGATTATCGCGATGCGACCATCGCGTGGTCGCGCGATAACAAAAACTGGGTGTTCTAATAGAATGCCAAGCGACCGCGGAGACAGCTTCGCAGTTTGGCTTCGGCATGCATCAGCCCCAGCCATGGACTTCAAAAACGCTCAATTTTAATTTAAGGGAAATATGTGGATGACCTATTTTGCCCCGCTCCCCGACGGCGCGACGCGATTATCGCGCCTCAACCGCGTTTGGTTTGCCCCGGCCTTTAGGACGCCTATTCGACTTTAATAATGTTTGATCGCGCGTTCGTATAAACCATGTTCGCGCAAACAGATTTTAAAATATTTGAGTCGCGCGACCGCATCGCGCCATTGTCAATTAGGACACCTAATTTGAGTTCAATATCTTCGATCGCGCGTTCGTACGAGTAAAATTCGCGCGAATTGCGCTAATTTAGTTAAACTAATTAAAGTCCGTTAAACGTTAATTAAGTACTTACTATTTGGACACCGCGTGGCTTATGTCAGACAGCTTTTGATTTGAATTTGATCCCTTAATAAAAGGTTTTATTACAAAGCAAACTCTAATGCAACACCCTATTTTTAATAATGTTTCATGTCCTGCCTAAACTTCCATATCAAATACCATAATTTTTTTATGAGTAAATTACTTTCACAACGTCGTATAAAATGCAATTTCTATCAAGAGTTAACGATTACTTGAAATACACACGGCTTTACTCACGATTTATTGTCAGAAATTGTCCGACATGTCAATCGTGAATAAAGCCGTGTGAATTTCAAGTATTAATAATGTTTCACTATGTGTATAACAGTGGCGCAGCCTACCTACAAGCCGATTCCTGACAGCTTTACCAAGCTAGAAAGCTACGGCAAGCTGTCAGTGAAGTCCATGTTACTCTAACTAAATGTCAGACTCGCACGTGCTGTTCCAATTCTTCCGGCTTCCCTCAGGAAATATTTCACGCATCGCCACTGGTGTATAAGTTATATTTAGGTAAAGACAGATAGGAAGAAAGGAACATTGTATGCCAGGAATACTTTTAGCTCGCGGTTCCCCCGACATAACGGCGGACTATAGGTACATAGTTTTCCTTAAAAAAAAGTGCATGTGAGAAGGATCGTCAATCGCGCAATTTACGCCGACCTACTTAAATCCGCTAAATCAATCCCGTCGGCGCGGGCGCATGCAGTGCGTGAATGATGCAAATTTATTAACTGTGACCTTAATACTTCGATAAATTCCACTTTTAATGCTGCGTATTTAAGGTATTGGTATGTCTTTTACGGCTCTTGAAATTAGGCCACACGTTAAGATTTCACTTGCTTGCGTTACTTGTTCGTGTGCCCTTATATATTAAAATATGTAGAAAAAGTTCAGCAGTTTCGCCGTTAAGACGTAACAGACAAAGTAACTTTCAGATTTATAATATTTGTATGGATAATTCCAGTATGGCGCGCGGCGGCGGAGCCGTGCGAAGCGCGCGTGCGCACAGAGGCGGGCTTGGTGTGCGGCGCGTGCGCGCCCGGCGGAGACTACGCCAGCTTCCTCGCCGTGCCGTACGCCAAGCAGCCGCTGGCTGAGCTCAGGTTTCAGGTAATTAACAGGAACCGGCAGTCTTCAAAGGAAGAATCAATACCGATTTAAAAACCATTCAAACAAGAATGCATAATTGGTAACTTAAGTTATGTGGCTTCACTGTTGGACTGCAAAGGGAAATGTTCGCGAGAGTCAGATTCCTACTCGTTTCATATTATCCTTAAACATACATATTGATCTAGGGGGTCGTAGATCTAAGGACTGCTAATTTAGGGTGATTAGTTGGATTTCTTTTGGATGTAGGTATTAAACACCTGCGACGAGTCCGCATGGACTTTACTACCAACGAATAGTTTTGGCCATGCCCTTATCAATGAAACTCAAAACTTCTCGCCTAATAAGACACTTTAAACATTCTAGGAGCTGCAACGACCAGAATCGTGGGAGGGATGTCGCGACGCCACCCTCCAGGGCCCCATATGCCCTCAGAGAGACCCGTTCTACGGCCCCACCGTGCGGGAGAGCGAAGCGAGCGAGGCCTGCATCCATGCCAATGTGCATGTGCCTATGACGCAGTTGACAGCGGACCAGAATCAGACCCTCCTGCCGGTACTGGTTTACATTCACGGCGGGGGTTTCGGGTTCGGCTCGGGAGACCCTGACCTCTACGGTCCGCAGTACCTAATGAGGGATGACGTTGTCGTCATCACTTTTAACTATAGGTGGGTTGTGGATATCAATACTTAATATCTCGCATTGCCGGACTGGTATACTCATAAGAGATAAATGACATGCAGTACAAAAATGCTTGACTGACTGTCTCGGCTGGGTCTTTTCACCTCTAAGTTGCTTTGCAACGCGTTTTTGTGCTAAACTTTATTAGTCACACACACATACATGACTAATAAATGCTATGAATAACTACATATTTTAAAATTCTTTTATCATTTACTGCATTATGTGGTACATGGGTATTACAACTTTTTGAAGCTCCAAACATAAACTGGGTATTTAATAGCGCTGTTTATTTTAAATTTAAAGTAATTTAATTTAATATATATTTGAATGAACATATTATAATTTAATGTTACAATACTTTAATTTTGGTCTTATTGATCATTCGCGATTCGAGTGTTCCATTACTCATCCGGCAACAAGTTATAATATGATTCCGGTAAAACACGTTCAACGCGGCCGCAAGAGGCTTTCGGTTTGACCTTAGCTTAAAGGTAATACACACAAGTGTTACGACTATATTAGATGTTTTTTTATAATAATAACTTGCAAAAACAACATATGTGCCATTTGGTTGAGGACTAAGTAGGTATCCTAGTTTATTGCCTCGTCACACAAGTTTAGGGCTGTTTCATTATGGGACACTGAATCAATACATGTAACAATACATACGTCTTACATAAAACGCGAAACACCGCTGACTAATCACAAAATATATAACCTAAATATACTTAAACTTGAAAATTTGGCAGGTACATTCCTCTTAGGGTGTATACTACCTATAGATCTGGGTCGTATCGCGTTTTCCGTGAAACCGCCTCGCTTGTTTCAAGAAACATTGGCAGTGGTTTGATTACCAAAAACCAATGTAATGTCACTAGTTTTCGATCAAGAAACTGTTATTTGTTCGTGCGGGAAATACATAATATATATTCTATCGTGCAAGCGGGCGAAATTGTGACGGGGCTAATAGTATTGTATATTATGATATGTCCTAAAATATGGTTTGGGATTCAATTTCATATTTACCATTAAAATATCGATGAAGGAAAACATTGTAAGGAACCTGTACATCTGCGAAATAATTCAACGATGTGGGTGTAATCCCCAATCTGCACTGGGCCCGCGTAGGGACCACTGTCAAGTCCCTCTCACTATAAGAGGAGGCATGCGCCCAGCAGTGGGGCGTATATAGGCCGGTGACAACGATATCCTATAGCATTTTTTTATTGGATCTGCCTAATAAGACTTAAAGCGCTAACATCTGATTAATTCTCAGGTTAGGACCGTTCGGTTTTCTGTCCTTAAACTCGTCGAGTATCCCGGGCAACGCCGGGCTGCGAGACATGGTGACGTTGCTGCGTTGGGTGAGCCGGAACGTGCGGGCTTTCGGCGGGGACCCCGCCCGCGTCACGCTGGCGGGCCACAGCGCGGGCGCCGCGTCCGCGCACCTACTCTCGCTATCTAAAGCCGCAGAGGGACTCTTCAAGAGGTACGGCTTCTACGATTCATTATCTCCGTTTAGTTTCTATCTTACAAACAATTTTCGGGTAACGCAACGTACTCTCTATTTCAGAGTGATCCTGATGAGCGGCACGGCTACGCGAAGTTTCTTCACGGCATCCCCGGCTTACGCGAAATTCGTCGCGGATCAGTTCCTAAACATTCTCGGCATCAACGGCACCGACCCCGAGGAGGCGCACCGTCGACTCGTCGCCATGCCGCTCGAACGCATCGTCGCGGCGCAGAGCCAGCTGCAGGACGTCTACGGCCTGGCCGTGTTCACCCCGGTTGTAGAATCACCGCACGCCGGCGTCGAAACCATCTTGGATAACGACCCCGAAGTTCTGCAAGCCCGCGGCCGAGGCGAGGACCTCCCCTTCGTTATAGGCTTCACCGGCTCCGAGTGCCAAACTTTCCGGCCCAGATTCGAGGCTATCGACATAATCGGACAGATTCAGAAGACTCCTTTGACGACGATGTCCACGTCGCTGATTTATATTACGCCGCTCCATAAGATCAACGATAAAATAGGGCGCATCGCTCAGAAGTATTTCAATGGGTCGCCAGATATGAACCAGTTCTTGAGGTTGTGCTCAGATTCGTACTTCATATATCCCGCCATGAAGTTGGCGGAGCTGAGGGCCGCGAGCGGGGCGGCGCCCGTGTATCTGTACCGGTTCGCGTACGAAGCGGACTACAGTGTGTTCCGAGAGGCGCTGAAGCTGAAGTACCGCGGCGCGGCGCACGGGGACGACGTCACCTTCGTGTTCCGCGCTAACCAGGTGCTGGGGGACAGCGCCTTGTCCCCGCGGGACCGGGCCATGGCCGACGCCATGACCGCGCGCGTCACTGATTTCATGCGACATAGGTAACTAACTCGACCTCTAAACTCACTTGTAGTAATTTATTTTTACGAACCTCCCTCAAAAACCCGTTAAATAGCGAGTAACCTGTTAAGAGGAGTGTGAAACTACGGCTTTTCATTTTCCACCCCTTAAATGTTAACCGATGTTGACCAATTTTTGATAGTCAGGACAAAATCTAGGTATACATTTTGGTTTTTTCATTATAATCAATAAATTCAGTTTTATTGCTGTTTTACTATTCTCATACAAAACTAATTGCGGCGATTATTTCACTTTGTTGATCTTTAATCAATATTCAAAAAACGTATAGACCTAGATTTTGTTCTGACTGAAAACCTATCAAAAATTGGTCAAAATCGGTTAACATTTAAGGGGTGGAAATCGTTATCGCCTTTTGTATGAAAAGGTTGATTTTTGACGTTGGTTCACAGTCCTCTTAATAGGTATATCTAGAACGGTCGTGTGTGTACATTGAATATATTTTCGAAAAAAATATTAATTGATAGACTATAAGGAACCAGAAGACACGAAAAATATTTCGGATTTTTTGTCTGTCTGTCCGTCTGTCAGTGCACGCATCACACGGTAACCGGACGGCTTTTCATGAAATTTAGCATAATGATACATATCATAGAACTTACCATAAGTTGGATAAAAAATGTAGTATAATTTCAGTAATCCAACGAATGGGGCAGCCGGCTGGCCGTCGGTGTCGGAGGATAAGTTGCAGTACCAGAACATCATCAGTTCCGAGCTCATCATGACAGAAGCGAGCCGAAGCAATCGGAAGATGATGAAGTTCTTCGACAGCCTTTATCAAGCTAACAGCTAAATTGAAGACTGAATTATGAATTGTTGACTTAGTTTGTGCGTTTGTGTGTACCACTTTAAGGTGTGAAGTCTTTATATTGTAAGTTGTCCTTTAAGTTATTTTAGAAACTCGCTAGTATACATAGGTTATAAGAATTGTTGGTGATCTGGATATACAGAAAGAGACGGTAAGGTGCTGTTTTGTACAAATAGCTGCTAATATTGAAAATTTAAAACAACGAACAAAGAAAGTTTTAATATAGAAATCGTTATTGACATATACATATCGGTATATGCGAATAAAGATCCAAATAGTCAGGACAAGATGTGCAAAAAACCGTTCACCGTGCCACCGTTTCTAGTCTAGAAGGAAATCATATTACTTTTTGTTAATCGATGTTTTTAAACTAAGTCGACCCCGCTAAATCCGAAAATGTTGGTTACCAACTCGAACTCTTGACCGCAAGTGACATATTCAAGATGGCATACGGAAAAATATGATTAGAGCCCAGTAAATACTTATTATTTATTTATTTTCGAACCAAGAAATGCAAACTGTCAAAAAATATTTCCGTTACGAGTATGTTAGCATAAATTATACTAGTATTTATGTTCCGGTTCAGAGTAGTGTGAAGCAACGGCTTTTCATACAAAAGGCGATAACGATTTCCACCCCTTAAAGGTTAACCGATGTTCACCAATTTTGGATTGGTTGTCAGTCAGAACAAAATCTAGGTCTATCCGTTTTGATTTTTTCACTATAATCAATTAATTCACTTTTATTGTTGTTTCAGTATTCTCATACAAAACAAATTTCGACATTATTTGACTTCCTTAATCTTTAATCAATATTAAAAAAACGTATAGACCTAGATTTTGTTCTGACTGACAACCTATTAAAAATTGGTCAAAATCGGTTAACTTTTAGGTGGTGAAAATCGGTATCGCCTTTTGTATGAAAAAGGTGATTTTTGCCGTCGGTTCACAGTCCTCTTAAGATTCAGCGGTGTTACGGCGGCATTACCTTGAAAACATCAGTTACCAAAAGTTAAGTGTATGATTTGCGTCTAAAAACCATTTTTTTTTGTTTCTTGTCCTGTCTAAAATGAAGTAAGAACTTAGGCAGCAAATATGCTTCATGTTTTTGGAACGCTTTGTAAAGCATTTTTTTTTGTAATTCTTAGAAAATATCTATCAAACGGGTTCTGAATCCGAGTTGGATTCGTAACTCGTTTCACTGTTCGCTTGACTGATAATTATTAATTAAAATTCTATGTGCTCATAGTCTGTAATATACTAATTTAATAATAAATATCATAAATATTATGAAGACCTTCATCAGTTTTTAATTTTTGGCTTTTGTTAGCGTTAGTCGTTCTCTCTTGCATCTACACCTCTATACTATATTATAGTGAATCTGACCGTCTGCTTCCTTCCCACGGCTAAAATACTAGATCTATTTCAAAGAAAAGAAGCCAAAGCTCGTTTCAATTCGAACACATGATTTTTATTGTCTCAGGATGTAGATGTAGGTCCCAAGGGAATGGGAATGTTCCCTGGGTAAAAACAAAATAATTCTATTTAGTCCGTCTGTTAGATTATCAAAAAAGATTGAACACATATTTTTTGCTTTATAAAATAACTCAAAATTGGCAAAGATAACGCGCATCAAAGTTCGGGAGTGGGGGCTCATGACGTCACTTATGGTAAAAAGTGTGCAAAGTCGTGACGACACACGGAACTTCAACGCACTATTATATCTTCGTCATTTTTTATTTAATTGACAAAAGAAAACATATGTGTTCAATATGTTTTTATGTAAATTGACGGACAAATTAGTTTTTTCAGGAAACACGCCTATTGCGATAACCGAATAAGGTGCACACAGACGTGGCCAAAGCAACTGTAATTTCACTGAAATTCAGATACTGACTCGACAGTTGATAACGGAACATACATTATTTGAAATGTCAATAAATAACACTATTTTAATTTACTGGCTGGATGGATTAGTCGATTTAAAATTTGAGTTAAAACAGGAAATGAACAAAAAAGTTTTATATGTTATCGCAATATGAGTATTTCTCCAAAAGTTGGTACATAGTTAACGTGCTTACGTCAGCAATTTTTTATTATAAGAATTCAATTTTTTTAACAGATTTTCGAACAGTTTTGCATACATTTCTTAAGTCATGTGGTAATTAAGAAACTAAATTATTACTACTTAATTATTTATAAAAAGAAAGCCAAGTTTTCTTTGATACTATTGCAAAATCATTTTTATTACATTATCCAATCGTATTAAAGAAATAGTAATAATTAATAGTTGCACGTTAATTATGTACAAACTTTTTGAGAAATACTCAATTAACTAAAGCATGCGTCAGTTTATCATGACAAGGTATGACGGTGGCTCACAATTCGATTGCCCATTGTTTCCAAATTAATTATTTAGTTATATTAGTACTATCCCTCTACATTCCACTCATAACCACTCAAAATATGTAATTTACAAATGTACACGCTTGATTTCATGTACAGGAAGGGTCCGGTTTGCGTTGAAAATAAAGTTATGTATTAATTGTGGTGCGGCGACGTAAGATGGATGGTGCATCTGCAGGATATGTCTAATTAATGGAATAGAAGTGGAGATGACGGGTGATAGGAATGGATAGGAAAAGGAAAAATGCTACACCAACCTAAATTAATGGGAAGGTCTAGTGGATAGGCTCTAAAACCTTTTTTGATAGCTTACTTCGGGTGATTTCATTGGAAGTCCTTAACTAAACGTTATTTTAACGAGTCATTAAATGAAGTGCCGTCTTTATGAGGTCGGCTCTGAAGAGGGCTGCAGGAGATCGTTAAAAGGCTACGGCGCTGAAAAATATTTGAAAAGTCTGATTCAATTTATACGGGTGATTTAATTCTTGAATGACAATTGCACCTGCAAAATGAAATGTATAATCATTCCAAAAATATACACAATGCCACACGAGATAAGGGCTCTTTTCCGTCTGCGCTTAACGTTAATGATATCTTGCTCAACTTAACATTTGATTATACTAAAGACTGGATTGGCGATGTCAGTCCTGATCTAATACAATAGGCATAACCGAACTTTACCCACTACTGGGAAAAGGAACTCCGTATTTCATTATAACATACAATAATAAGTTTATAAACTACACCGCTGGCATTCGTGTCGCTAATAGTTAGGTACATCAATCTGGCAATGTTTACATCATCCCAGCGTTCTACAGCATGCTGGCGGAAGTGTGCATCTTTGTTGTGTCCACGTCGTGTTTATTTCGTGTCGATTAATTGGTGCAGCAAAATGGGAGTTCAGCATTGTCACGATAAAATTCAACAAGCCGATTGGTTCTGTTAGCCAACATGGGTACCTACAGAAATAGCCCGCATGCGGAATCTTTAGTACGCTGTAATTGGTGGAAACCAAAAAGGGCTCGTAAACGGTCTAGTTTTTCAGTAATTTATTGCCGCAATTCGGGCTTTCCTCAAAAGTTTACATTCAAACTTTTTTCCCGTTGAGTGATGTTATATGTAAATATATACCTACTTCCTGTAATTCTTTTTGAAATTTTAGGCCTAGTACTTTCGGCGATAAGGGGGGGGGGTTGTACATTTTGGCCTATTTTCCTAAATAACTTCAAAACCTTATCTTTAAATAATAATAAAAAATTAAGATCCTCACAAATAACTCTTACATTTGATATGTCACACACCAAGGTTTGCAAAACTTTTTTTTTTTTAATTTTCTAATTTACCCCCTAAAAGTGGCCCCAATGTTTAAAATAATTTATTTACGTTACACGTCCGTGTTGCGGGCACCGATTTACTTATGTGTACCAAATTTCAACTCAATCGGTCGAGTACTTTTGGAGCAAATTGGCTGTGATAGACGGACGGACAGACATACAGATAGACGGACAGACACACGAGTGTTCCTATATGGGTTCCTTTTTTTCCTTTTGAGGTACGGAACCCAAAGTATTGTTATTTTATCAAGCTATATATTAGCTAGCATTATTTTACACTATATTCGTGATATTATAATCAAGATAGAACGGAATTATCTCTTTTACAGGATACGCATCGCTGCTCTGCCTTTGTGCGCGATACGTTGCGTTGCACCCGCAGTTATTGTTCACAGTCACTTATTGAAAACGGTCCACAGCACATTGCAACGCATACACATCTAATATGGCTTAATCGTTAATAGCGAACATTAAATCACTCACTCGGTAAAAAAATATTAAGCATGTCAAATCTAACGTTAAACACTATAGGTATAGAGTTGGCAATGCGGGGGCTGTTGATTTTAATGTTTTTGGTGGCGACGAGCCGACAAAACGTGATAAACACGGCCCAGGGAAAGCTGCGAGGAGAAATGAACGATGGCTTTGTCTCTTACAATGGGATTCCATATGGAACGGTCAAAGATGGTGACGCAAAATTCAAGGTAGGATAATACCTTAGGATATATTAATCGGCTTTAAATAAAGGGAGCTAGGCGACTTTTCTTGGACCAATTATCTCAAAACCGATGTTAGATTTCATTCACAGAAACGTCTTCTGTATCTGTTTAAGCTGCAAAGGAATTATGTGCCGAATAAGCTTGCAGGGACGATCTATGCGTATAGGAACTTGAGTGTCAAATATCGTACACGCAAAAATTTATTGCAGTTTCAAAAGTGGCAACCTAGGATATTTGACTTTGACTCTGGACTTTCCAGCAAGCCGGCCTAGCACCGCAGTGGACTGGCACTCGCGAATCGAAAAGGTCCGCATGCACGATGAGGGACGAGGAGGATTGCATGGAGCTGGACGTGCACGTGCCGAAGGTTGGCGGCGAGTCCTGGCCGGTGCTGGTGTGGGTGGCCGGCAGCGGCGCGCATTACCACCCAGGCAGGCTGGTCAATCAGGGAATCATTGTAGTCATAGTTCAGCACAGGTAATGAAATAGTTGATTGCATGGTAAATTCCATAGTTAAATCATAATAAAGTGTTACTTACTTGTTGACCACTAATTTAAATAGGTTCTTAAAAATTCAACGCTCTTTCAGATTGGGCCCTCTTGGATTTCTTTGCACAAAAGAGGAAGAAATTCCCGGCAACGCGGGTGCTAAGGACATCGTGTCAGCCTTGCGATGGGTGAGAGACAACATCGCTGCTTTCAGAGGAAATCCAGCTCATGTAGTCGTTGGCGGTCAAGGTTTTGGAGCCGCAATAGTGGAGGGGCTGATGTTGTCACCCATGACGGAGGGCCTATACCATGGAGCGATCATGCAGAGTGGAACTATACTCAGCCCCTGGGCTTTCAACTACGACGCTGGAGAACGAGCGCGCGCGCTGGGGCAGATGTACAGTGACAGCGACGCCGTGCCTTATTCCCTACAGAAAGCCGACGACATGGACTTAGCAGACAAAGCTGACGACCTAAATTTACCCTATTTCCCATTTGCAATGTGCGTAGGAAAGCCTTTTAAGAGGGTAGAGAGATTCCTTTCAGAACCACCTTTTGATTTGCTTTCGGAGGGTAAAGTGCGAAGGGTACCCTTAATCATTGGTTTCAATAGCGAAGAAGGCTACGTATTCGCGGGACTTTTAAATCGAGTTCAAATATTGAAAAAGATGGCCGAAGATTTCAGAGTTCTAATACCGGAAGAAATAAAACATTTAGGCGACCGAGACTTGAATAAGATACAAGAAATGTATTTTGAGGGCAGGGTTAACATGAGTGCTGTCGTGGCGTACCATAGGTCAGTATTACAGCAGATAATTCCAGAACACAATATCCTTTGACTAAGTTAATTTGAGGCTGAAATTCCAGTGACGTATACTTCGTAAACCACGTGCACCGCAGCGCCCGGCTGCACGCGTCGGCCTCTGAGCTGCCGGTCTTTTACTACCAGTTCTCCCACCTGAGTGACTTGGGTGTGGAGGAAGTGAATGAGCTGCCGAAGAGAGGAGCTGCGCACTCGGATGAGTTGGCGCTTCTGTTCCCTGACAGGGGGAAAGAATTTGATGGCGAAGATGGGGACGCGCAACGTAATCTGATTAGGCTTTGGACTAATTTCGTTAAATATTTGTGAGTATATCTCTTAATCGATCAACGTCGGGTTTGGTTCTGTGGCTGCAGCCACCATCAAACTGTTGCTTCCGAGTAGGCAGGGTCAGCGATGGTTAGGAGATCAGTTTTTTTTATATGCTCTAAACGCAATCGAATCGGTTCTGCTTTAAGTACGAAAGCATGAGGATAAATTAGCTAGCTCACATCTCTGTCTCTAAGTAGGTATATTGCGTAGTTTAACAGCGATATCGCGATCGCGCAATTACACGGAAAAACGGAGTGCCAGCAAAGTACCAATTTGGCTTGTCTAAAATTTTACGGCTACATACAACCGAGACTTATTTGAAAATAGATATTAACTTTGTAAATTAAAGACATTCGATTGCTTTGACTTGTTTGACTTAACAAACCACTTTGCAAGCTCTGTCCGAAATAATTCGCTTGGTTGATATTAGCAATAATTTGTTTATTTGTAGCCCTTCCATTTTTTCAGTGTAGGAGTATCAATTTATTCAAATATCTTTTAGACTGGGAACACATGGCGTTGAAACGGACCCGGTCCGTAATACAATGACGTCAACATTGTCGCAAATCGATCTGGTACGCGTTTCAGAGTACCGACAGCCCCCGGGGAGCAGGCGGTGTGGGCGGCGACCGACGCGCACCAGCCGCGTCTGCTGGACATCGGGACCCAGCTGAGCATGACCGACTTCCCACGCGAGCGCGCCTGCCGCCTCTGGGACGACATTTATGAGAGACACTACTACAACAAGTTAAGGAACACCGTTTAGAAACCATTGACGAAAACTAACACCGGCACTACATTATACGCAAACAATTCATAAGTCATACAAACGACAGCTTTCGGCTGTCGCAATTATGAGCGCTATCAGTTAGTGTCAGTCGTCTATTAGTCTTGCCGCGTACATCTGTATAATTTTATTTTTGACGAGTTAGTGACTCGTAATTGTAAGAGACTTACCAGTGTTTTTGTAAGGTTGTGTTGATATAGACAGTTCTTACCTGCAAATAAATAATATGTACGTAAATAAAATGGTTTAATTAATAAAACAAATTAAATGGACTTAGCAGTTATATCCAAATTAACCTTTGACGTGTTCCCTTTGCGTTGTATTCTTGGCGATGTATCCAACTCATCCATAAACTATTCCCTTGAAATTACAACATCGAGCGCGAATGTTTACACGATACGCTAAATTGTTTGGGTAAGTTCTCAAATTGTTATGACAATCGCGCGGAGGGCGCGCCCGCACACACTCGCTAGTTCCGCGCTAATCACCCGCTAACTCGGTGAGCACTCGTCGGGATAATGGTGAACGAATTAAAAATCCACTAGCGTGATTACGCTTTGTTGATGATCGCCTTGGTGTTGGTGAGCTGGTTGGCGTGCGCGGCGGGGTGGGGGCGGGGGGGCGCGCGGGCGCCGCACTGGGATGTCCTCACGACGCAGGGCACGGCGCGCGGGTACCTCGCCGCGCGCCCGCCGCACTACGCCTTCCTCGGCCTCCCTTACGCCCGCCCGCCGGCACCCGCCGACAGGTTTAAGGTCAGCTGTTTGTTGATTAACGAAATCCCATTTGCATCGAATTAGATCGCTATCGAACCTATCGACGATTGATTAATACGCGACAAGCGTATTTAAAAGTGAACCTCATTAGTGAAAAAGCGTGATTATGGCTCGTCTACCAAACCATTTGTGTATCACATTGCAAACTGCCGCGGGTTCGTCAGCGTAAAAATATCTACTTATACATTTCATTTATTAATTAAGAACCACCCGTGATTGATACAATAACACATAGATTATACATAAATCATTGTTGGGGTAACAAGCTAAGTGTCCAACCTATTAAGGCGACCACAGCATGCTCTGGTATTATCATGACACACCACAGTATTAGGTTAGCTAATTGTTAAATCTTTGATACTTATACATAGTGTTGGTACCTATTATACGGAAATTCAATTGTAATTATTAATTTTCTATTATTCAATTTAACCGAATACATACTATTTTAAAAAAAAACATTAACTTCTAAGTGTGGATAAGCGTGATACAGGAGAGTACTTCTTTACATTCGATCTGGAGAAAGGAATTGACATCAGATTGACAGGTTTCCGTGGCTATCGGGGCGGTACTTACAGTCTAAAAGTAGCAAGAAGGCGGGGGCAGTCAAAAACACCCTGAAGGACTTTTGCTGAGCCTGTCATCATAGGATCGAAGGTCTTTGGCTACCCTGCCACAGTAAGTTAGGTGGCACGGCATTCTTTTTTGAAGGCGCTCTATACGAAGTTTGTGAACATTTTAATGAGGAGTCCAAACCACTGAACAATATTCAAGTGCACTACTCATTAAGGAATTAAACAGATATATTTTTGTTTTGGTCTACGAAAAACCTTAGCATTCCTAATAACGAAGCCCAATGTTCTAGAAGGTTTAAAAATTATGCTATCTATATGAGGAATGAAAGTAAGTTTTGCATCTAGGACTCCTAGGTCCCTAATTTGTTCCACTCTATCTAGCTCGGCTCAATTTATTTCACATTGATAGTTAGACCTTTTAGTACCAACCATGTCACCGGACCCTCTTAAGCCCCCCCTTATATACGTCCGTGCACAGTACTAAAATGTTGGCTCGCTTGACTTACCTATGACACTGTACGGCCGGTTCAAATAAAAAAACTGGTCAATCACACAATTGGAGCTCTAGATCTACAAAACGACAAGACTAAAATACTTACTTTTTTGGGATTATTAGATTCGGACCTCTTTTAGTACTGTCACTTTTAGATTGGAACGGCACTATGTACAAATAAAGTGTACAACAATGTAGCCTTATGCAATTGCAAACACTGCCTTCAACAAAAGATTGCTAAAATATTCGCATAGGCGCTTTATTACAGGCGCCCGCGCCGCCGGAGCGCTGGGACGGCGTGTTCGAGGCCGAGCACCGCGTGCGCTGCGGGCGACGGCGCGCGCACGCCTGCCAGGTGCTCAACGTGTTCGTGCCGCACGACGCACGTACGTTGCCCGTGGTCGTACACGTACATGGCGGGGACTTCGTGGCCGGGTACGCGATCGACACGTCTTAACGTCTTAGGACCGTATTGATACCTAGTCTATACTAGGACTTTTCCCATATTAAACCTAACTTGACTAGGTACGAACGATATCCAGCCGTGAGCACAGACTTGATAAAATAGGCATTAGAGTGCCGTTTTCACAGAAACGGAGCAGAGCACCAGGCATATTGCTCGCTCTCGTCTGCTAACTTTAAGAACCTTAAAGTTGGAAACGCGTCCCTAAGTCCATATTAATAATCTCGATACTGTACTCAAGTAAGCTTTTTATTCGAGAAAATGCCTCCTTGAGTTTCGTATCAGTGTTGACTGTCTTGAGCGCAGACAATGATACGGCGCTTAAATCCGGGTGTACGCAACGAGCGTTTATATCCGGCTCATACAAACGCTTTCACATTAGCTGACTAAGTAGGGCAACGATAACACTGTCTTATTGAAATAAAGTAAATGCTTTTAGAAATTCGATCATTTTATGATTTTGTATGGGTCGAATCTATGACATGTGCTCCTAGGATAAACGCTGCAGGGAGAGGGCGAGAGGTTTCTTGCATACAAAATAAATAAGGGGCTATCTATAAATTACGTCACACGAATTACATGATTTTTGGTCACAGGTGGTCACATTTATTTATATATTTAAAGAAATTTGTACATGCACATTTGTGTGACCCCCTTCCCCTGTTGGTTCGTTGTTGATATTTTGCAATATTTTACGGTTTTCGATAGATTTGAGGTGAGTTTTAATACTTTAGATTTATACATGTGACTTCACGAAGCTTATGACTAGTCTCCCCTTGTCACACGATGTCACGCTTTGTTGATCTCCATCCTCCCACTTAACATGTGACGTAATTTACGGATGGCCCCTAACTAGACCACTATTCATCCTAAATCAACGTCTAAAGTGATGAATG